>JAGSMP010000032.1:0-2400000 GCA_029286625.1 Parnassius orleans
GTTATTATAGATCATAAATCTTTATTCGCGGTATAAGAAAATGTTACAATTTATACAATGTAGTCCTGTTTCACTAACTATACTACATAGCATGCAAATTAGTCACTAACTGTACTACATAGCATGCAAATTAGTCACTAACTGTACTACATAGCATGCAAATTAGTTAAAAAGTTTTAACTGTTCATATTGCATTATTAATAATTAATTGCTATCAAAAATATTTTAAGTAATATAAGCTTTTAGCTTTTAACCAATAATATAAATTGATTTATATTTAACGAGCCTAGGTATGCCACCTAGGACAAGTTTGTCTGAGTCATATCATTTTCGTAATATATCACTTTATATATACTATAACAAACAATGACTTATTTAAAAATAACCTGTCAACTTCATAAATGTATGTATATTGACGAGAGGGGTACCAATACCAAGTCTTTTAAATAGTGGTTTACAGGATTCCTCTGACGATATCCCACATATTGCAAGTATATACTTTTTTGGACAAAGGATGTTCTAAGGTTAGTACCATTACCCCATATTATAAGTCCATGGCATATAATAGACTATGTATGCGTGGTATATTCGTAATACTTTGACATGTGTAAGAGCATATTATACAAATTTATTAATTCTATTGCATATGTTATCTTTATGTTCCTTCCCTTTATATCTTCAGCCAACGTTACTCTCTAACGTTACTATTGAGTGGATCTATTGTAATACGGTGTTTATATAATAGTGTTATGTAAGTTTAACAACAAATTACTCAATAAAATATCAAAAATATATCTCCTTTCATTGTTTAGGTATCATACTCCTATGTTAATCTAAATCCATTAAAACCTATTCTATCTAGTGGTTTTTAAAACTGTATGTGACTGAGAAATACTCGTAATCCAAATAAATAAATAAGGATGTTTAGCTTAATTAAAGACATTAATATTTTATAAAGCTTTGTTGAGGATTAATAATAATACCTTAATATATTTATATTAAGCCACGTACAGGAAATTGCAACAAATCTCATCCGTTTTACCTCATAATCTTAAATCAAAACCG
The DNA here is from genome assembly GCA_029286625.1 of Parnassius orleans. Classification (NCBI taxonomy): domain Eukaryota; kingdom Metazoa; phylum Arthropoda; class Insecta; order Lepidoptera; family Papilionidae; genus Parnassius; species Parnassius orleans. The sequence continues at coordinate 1,066 of JAGSMP010000032.1, forward strand.
TACAAGTGCGAGATACCTGTGATTACTTACGGAACTAAAATTTACTCAGCGAGTGATATGGGTGGCTATGCTTGGAATGTATCTGAATGATAAAATCCCTAACGGACGACGAAGACCAAGAGTAATTGGCATAGGTAAAGTAGAGGCGAGGTTAATTTAGGTTTTTAGTTTTAGTTTTATTGGTAATAAATTTAATATATATTTAATGTTATATTTAATAGTAATAATAATACAGTAGCACTATTACAGCATTCTATGCGTAAAAATATAAAATATTTCCATGAGAATTTTGATTAATTGAGATCATTAGAGAATTTTGTTCAATTATAGTATCTGAAAATATGAGGAAAAATATAACTTGTCTTTTCTTTGGTATGAATGTTTGGAGAATAACGAGTAAATGCTCATATGTAGCAAAACGTGAAGTTATGTAATTAATACCGTATAATTTTTACAAATATATTGGCCGGCTTTTCACACGAAAATAATTTGTTTAACATTTTATCTTATATAAGCTTAAGAGTACATTCAGGTTCTGATATCAAATATCATAACGGTAATAATAATGAATATCATATCTATAATTATAAATCAGCCATTATTTAGTAAACAATTAAATATAGAATAAACAGGTCACAAAAATTAGAGATGCCGCGAATAGTTGTTGTAGCGAATAGTCGAATACCGCCATCAATGGCGATTAATCGCCATTCCCTATGGCTAATAGTCGAATAACTCGCTATTATTATTCGAGAAAAAAAAAAGGAATTTAAAAAATAATTTATATGTTAGCAATTAATAATATCACGCTTGTAGTAGTCTTGAACTTACCAATCATTTATCTGTTGCTGTAATCCAAAATTTTTCTAAGGTTATGAGAAAAGAAAACAATGAATTTAAAGAAATCCGTCTCATATTATACTGATTTTACATTTTTAAATGCTGATAATCGTTTTCTTGTAATTAACTTCAACATGACATGACTGAGAAAAATTAAAGTTTGATTATTTTAAAGTTTTTTTGTTCATTAAATTTTTATTTTAGACAACTATTCGCCGAATGCCGAATAATACTAGTTATTATTCGATATTCGACGAATAACAAAAAAAAGTCGAGTAATGCCGAATATCGAATGATAGCGAGTGTTCGCGGCATCTCTAATAAGAATCTTTCCTTAGAATCTTTTCCTTAGAGTTTAGAAATTTTGATATACTTTCGTGATCATAAATAATAGTCAATAATACAAAATATTAACTACATATAAATTAGTAAATAAAATTATAGTCTAATTATTTAAAATATTCAAAAAATTAAAAGAAGAAAGTATTTGACAATATTATACAGTACAAAGTTTAACTTAAGTATATAAGTATAACTTAATTATATAAAATTGAAGTGTCGGTCTGTAATATCGAAATGCCTCTTATTGAGCCGAGGGAGTATTTGCATTCCATTATAATATGATTTTTTTTTTTAATTTTTGTGTGTCTGTCCGGACTAACCTTTGGAATGGCTCCATTGTATTGAAATTAAATGAAAATTTTTTGTAATGAAACTTCACAACATGTAATGAGCAATGTCAGGAGTGACCTATTCTACATTTTATCAGATTTTTTAATTTTATAGAATAAATAGTCTTTGATCGTTTGATCTTAAATCTAAATAACCTTATGTTAATATAAGATTTCACCCAGGCGAAGATAGGGCGGGTCGCTTGTTATTAACTATTCACGCCTCGTCAATGTCTGTGGTGAACCAAAGGCTGGCAGATACTTTTGGTTAGCGGATCAACCTCGCAATACAACGAGGCAACTCATTTTGTCTTTTCGGCACGCTACCAACAGACGGCAGTGATTTAGCGAGTGTTTTTACTAAAGTTAAGCTTTTTGGTTATATGTTTATAATTTTGTAAATTACGTTTTTATTAAAATTTTTATAATGTTATAATATTAATAGATGGTTTAGATTCACAACTGGACCCGGTAGGTGGCGCTGTTGTCTATATCCAGAAATCGCCCGTGCGAAGCCGTGGTGGATCGCTACTTTTATAATAAATTAGTATAATATATCCGATAATTTAATAAATTATAGAAGCAGCAGCACCATAAAAATAGTAGGAATTACTGTTTCTATATCGAAAGATGAAGTTTTTGAAGTGTTCCTTCTGAATTTTAGGTGTAGGGTTGGTGTTAGAAGTAAATAAGCTTTTAAATAAAAGAAAGTTTAAAAATAACTTTCAAATGGAGTCCCGGCGACAGTTTTAATGAATTAAACTTTTCAAATTTCGCAGAGTAGCCCTATTTATGAAAAGTGCAAGTTTTCTGCTATGAGCAAGCTATACGTATCCACATCTATCTTTACACAGTAAAAATTGTTGAGTGTGATACCCATTTTTTTTTGTTAATGTTTTTATTAGAGATTATTTATGTTTGCGTACATGTTTTTTTTTATTAAAGTTAAATGTTTAATATATTATAATTTGAAAAATTAGTATTCAAATTATTTATATGCCATTACGCCAAATTTCTTACGCTAAAGTATAAGGGCCGAGCCTGATCTACGCTGTATGCCCAACAGTAATCTCTTTACTCAGGCCTTACGCTCAGCTTTATTTTTAAACAAAGGTAGGTAATACATTTTACTCAGCTGAACTTTTTCAAATGAAACATATGCAGAAATATATTATTAGGGCTATGTTCGTTCAGGTTCTAGGCTCTCGCTTTAAATTTAAATGTAAGGAAAGGAAACTGCGGGTAAACAGTACTTTTTATTGTAACTTTTATAGGTGAAAATACTAGAGAATATCCTAATAAATTTGTGATATTTATTACTATTCCACCAGCAATTGACCTTACTGTCATTGTTGCATTGAAATATTATTGACAACTATACCTGTGAAGTTTTTACAAAGAATAAGCAATTTAAGTCATTCTGAAGTATTTGAGTAATGTTTATGAGACGAAGACTAAAATTTACGTGATAACGTTGAAACGCAATAACGTAAAAACTAAATAGAAAATAATAATAGGCGTAGATAAATAATGATTAATTTTGTCCTTACTAGATACAATTAACGATTATTTATTCATTTGTCATAGGATGCTAACTGAATCTTATGGTAAATGACAGATAGAGAAAAATTCCAAGTAAAAGTTACTGAATTTACTTATATTCCAAGTTAAAGTTACTGAATTTTCACTTTGACTTGAAAAAATGTTTTCAATAATTGGATTATTAAAAAAAATGTTTTATTTTAAACATTCATTATCGAAGATCATAATAAGAATTAAGAATCAAGTCTTACATGCTTCATGGTAGGTTGCCAACAAATAGTACAAATGTACGATAAGCCCAGCTCATATCTTGCATTTGACATTTTGACGGATGCTGATAGCCGTGTTTATTGTTACCGATTTTAAACTAAAATGCAATCCACAAATTGTTGTTTTCTTGGAAGATGTGATTGCTTCATACGGTAAACCATTTTATTACAATAGGAATAAATAAATAAATTATCTTAACTGCAAACAACTAACTTTACACAAATAAACTGTATGTATATTTGTGTAAACACACTAAAGTAAACTGACCTACGACTGGTTAGAAGAACCGACATATTTTGATTACCATGACAGTAAAATGTTATTGTAACTTTTCCAAATATTTCGTCTGCCATTTTAATAGGATGTTACATGTATTAATGACACAGTACTAATGGAATTATATAGCAACGTTAATAGCAACTGTTAATAATGAATTATGCGCAATTGTGCTAAAATCAATTCATATTTTTTTATAAAAACATCATCACCCCATTCAAAAATATCATCATGAAATATCAATCTTTTTTTTTTAAAGGTTGTCAAGCACAGGCTTATGGCATAATGGCAGGCTTATGATAATGGAAAAATAATTTGTTCATTACCTTATTGTAACTAATTTACGAATACTGAGAATGAATCTGTAAATCCTATTAAGCTGGTTTCTGATGATGTTTGTGCTGTCAGTCTTTTGGCTTTTACAGCTTCATCGGTCTCAGGGCTCGTGAGCAAAAGGGGTGAATTTATATTACACTGCATCGTTACTTGCATAACGATGACGTATCACTCGATGTTCTGGGCGGTGAGAACCACCCAGGACGCGGGTGTACGGTGTGTGCGCGATGTGGAGGGGTGTGTGGCGCGCCCGCCTGCGGACTCGGTGCGTCCCATCCATTGTTGTCCTAACAGTGTTTGTGGCACTAGGTGAATGTGTAGTGTTTGTGTGTGACTGGCCGGCGACATTTCGGTCGTCGGAATGAAGCGGAACGGGCGATTCGATTAGAACGTTACGGAGCCTCCGGAGGCTTTCCGTAACGTTAGGAGTCGGAGCGTAGGTTGCTGCGTTTACCACTAGCGGGTTGAGATGTGTCTCGGCTCTATTTCGATCTCTGACTATTTCCTTGAAATACTCAGAGATCGTCGGAAGTTGACAGTCTCTGTGTAAGTCGGAGTTTTGCTGCTACTACTGAGCTGCGGTGGCTATGCAAATTAATTTATTTTGGACGACTTGGAGGTCGTACAAATTTCTATGGGCCGCGTGCGCGAAAACTGCGCTTGCGTAAGACATGATAGGTCTTACGCACGCTTTGTAAAGATGAAGCTTGTGTCTTAAGGACAGTTTGCTCTTGCTGTGAACTAGTGGGTGGAGGCGACTAGTTACGAATTTGGCACGGTTGCGGACATTGCAAATGTGTTTCGCGAATGTCATACCGTGGTCGAATGTGACCCCTAGATATTTGGCCGTTAATTGCCAGGGCATCTAGCGGCCGTACAGATTGATAGTACCTATCGATTTCTCGGGGTTTTTATTTTGACGATTGAGAGAGTATTGCTTACACTTTTCTCAGGATTCACTTCGATTCTCCATAAGCGAAACCAATCGCCTAAGCGGTTGACGGCTGTTTGGAGCATCTGGGCAAGTATTCTTTCATTGTGATGGGCGACGAAAAGTGCCGTGTCGTAGGCGAAGAGAGCAGTATTAACTACTGGGTTTCTCGGGATGTCACTCGTGAAGAGTGTGAAGAGGAGTGGGGAGAGGACTGAGCACTGAGGGACTCCGGCCTTTAGGAGGCGTTTCGAGGATCGAGTGCCCTCGCCTATCTGGCACGCTGAGTTTATACAGCTTATAAAGTAAGCCGTCGTGCCAAACTTTGCCAAACGCTTTTATGACATCGAAGAAGAGTGCGCCGGTGTTAGTGGTCCTATGACTTCTTTTTGGGAGATGGAAGCCTTTCAGAACGTACTCTGTGAGGCGATGTAACTGATTTGTGCACGAGTGTTCGTGCACAAATCAGTTACACCGCCTCTTTTTATTATGATGGGTGACAAAGTAGTAAAGTATTCACTACTGGATCCTTCGGGATGTCACTCGTGAAGAGTGTAAAAAGAAGTGGGGAGAGGATGGAGCCCTGTGGGACTCCAGCCTTGTGGGGACGCTTTGTAGAGCGAGTACCTTCTATTCGATAGCGAAAGTGGCGATTGGCAAGAAAGGTTCTGATGATGTTTCAATCTTGTTAACAGTAACGGGCTATACCTAGTTGTTGGCTGTTGGATTATAGTAGTCGGATCAATTCACACTTATCAGATATCGGATCCATTGAAACTTAAAAGTTACAGCCTATATACGTCCCACTGCTGGGCACAGGCCTCCTCTCATTTCCGAGAGGGTTTTAGGGCAAGGAAATGTCCGCCGCGCTGCCCCAATGCGTGTTGCCGAACTTCACATGTCTTCGAAATATTTTTTTTTTCTTATTTCTCAGACATGCAGATTTCCTCACGATGTTTTCCTTCATCGCTGAGCACGTGGTAAATCAGCACTTAAAATTGCAATTAACAATTTCATTGGTGCCGGCCGGGATCGAACCCGGGTTGCTCGCGTACTGTGAAACTTACAGCGAGCGCTAACCATCTGAGCTACCACGGATTGAAGCTATTTTTGAAATCTAATAAAAATTGACGTTTCAGTCCTTAAGGATATAATTTTCAGACATTAATTAAATTTATGTTTGACGAACACAACGCAAAGCATCATTACGAATTGTGTGTATCATTACGACTGACGAAAGCTAACTAGGAGATAAAGAGAGTAGCGGTAACAGATAAGAGCTTTACACGCTCGCGAGATCCCACACGATTTTTGTCAAGGATGCGGCACGAATAGTGGATATTGGTTGTAAGTAATATTTTTTGTTTAAAATTAACAAAATTATTAATTGAACATGGAATATCCTCTCTATGTCGTAGAAATTACGAAAACTTGACGATTAATATAAATATATTTTTATTTTACAAGGATACATAAAAATATTACATTTGTTTTCTTTAGTAGGGCAACGGATATTTTTCCTTTTTGAAGATTTTGTTGTCGTGGTTTCATTTGAGTTACAGTCGCTTTATCATACGTTACCTTTTATTCCTCTTTTTGTAGTTTTCTGTGAAGAATATTGAAAAAAAAATTGCAAAATTTATTCTTGGCTATGTTACTGGGAAAGGTTTTTCTAATGATCTTATATAAAAAAAAACGTTACATTTTAGATAAGAAAAATAAAAGTTGTTCATATTTTACGCCTAAAAGCCGAAGAACAGACACACGAAGGTTTAGCCGGACAACAAGGCGCAGCTAAATGCAGTTGTTAATCAAACTTAGACAGAACTATTGACAAAGTTAACAGAAGACAAAGAATTTTTAATTATTATTCCGATTTCACTATACCCAGCTTTACCAAAAAACAACCAGCGACAGCTAGTTTTAACCAGCTTTTAGCCGTAACATACATATTGATAGTGGGCTCATGATTATTTACTTCTCGTAAATTAAAACAAAAATACAACTCATGAGAACGTAATTGAAATTAAAATTACACTAATCTTATAGAAAATAAGTGTTATATTTAAGTAGAGAGTATTTCTAATCTTAATTTAAAAAAATAATAAACATAAGTACGAACGATGTATGAGTTAAGAACAGCGTCTTTTAATCGACGTAAAGTAATAAACATATTAACACAATTCGCGGCGCGATTCATGTATCGGTGTAAGGTATGGTTTACGCTGATTAAATATGAACACATTTCAAAGTATTTAACTCTGTCTGTTTGGTAAACACCATCATCAATACGACTTATCTCTAGCTTGCATCTATCAGCTACTTGCATGCATCATCAGCTCATCACTTTATTTTTTAAGAAACTTTATTCTCTATCGGGTAGCGGTCCTTGGAGCTATAGCGCCTGCGAAGCGCCGCTCTAGTTTATTGTTTCGTTAGACTATGTACTGACACATACTACACACTCACTACAGTTACTTTAGTTCTACTTTGGATATTCTCGATACTCTCCATAGCTCTATAAGTAGCATTGAGCTTGTACGACTGTTACGACTAACAGCGGAGGACTGCGTTGCAATTCTATAGATCAGAACTAGTATAGCTTTGCTGATATTAGTACGCATCGCATTATTTTATTAAAAGATTTTAAAGTATACTGGGCGAGAAGATGAGTCATAATTACTACCCGAGTTGGGCTCGTTCTGTTTGACCTAATTCTAGAGAAACGAATTTATGAATAATTTTAAGCACAGTGTTTCACACAACTAGCGGCACAGATGCCACGTAGAAATCTTACGACTAAGTTCTTCGCCAATGCATACTGTAGTGCTATTTTGTGTCTCTAGTGGGAATCATAGTTGGCTTCGTGTTTTTTTCCCGCTTGATGTTTTGTTACTGTTTTGTGTTGTGTATTGTATCAGTATTGATTATAAGTGGTTGACTTTTTATAAGTTATCTTATAATAGGTTACAAAACTTTACCATAATGAAAATATATAACCCAGTTACGGAGTGATTCCCACCGGCAAACGTCTCAATCGCACTGCAAATATAAATATACCTTAGAAAAAAATTATTGAAGTCATCGGTTATAATGCAAACATTCTGCAGCAAATAGCTCACTTAATGACACAATAGCGTAGGCATATCGAAAGTGAATGGGTTCCTATCCTATCCTAGGAATCCGAATAGCTATGTTCTGAATGGAATACTAAATTAAAATATTTTACATCCCCAACAACCACTGACTCCATCCATTTCTTTCTGATACATTTTCCTACTCAAAGTCTAAATTTTCCTCTGATTTTAACAAAAACATCATCTCAAAGAAGAATTTGGCCCTATTATTGCGACAAACAAATGATAACGACGTAAAATGGCAGAGGCCCTGGTCATTTCCAGAAATGAACTTTTACGGGCAAATGAAGAAAGAAGATTGGCAGTATATATTTAAATCTCTTTGAGTGGCAGATTTTAATATTTTTTCTGCTTCAGTAAGTTTAGTGTATTTGCTGTAAAATATTTAAATAAGTAAAATTAGTCAGCCAACACAAGTCACAACTAATACACCGCGATTCTCTTCTTCTTGCGGACTTCACATATTTTAAAATATTTTATTCTTCATACATGCAGGTTTCCGCCGCAAGGCAATGGCAAATCAGCACATAAACTAAAAATTTAATATTTTTATGGATGCCGGTGTTGATCGAGCTGGAGTTTCTCGCGTATTGTAAAATTTACGGTTAGCACTTAACTTATATTTGCCTAGCTAGTTCAAAACCTAACACGGCGCGGCACTATTATCACGGCAATATTAGAATACTAAAATTTCTTATAATGACGATAATATGCAAATAATTTACAATGTTGCACAATCCGTTTTCATGTTATAATAGGTCGGAGAAAAAGTTTCTTCATATTTTGTTTGTATAAAATTGAAGGACAATCTCTTTGGTTGTACCGTTTGCGTATGGCGGGTTTTAATATCAATATATATAGGACATTAAGAGAAATAAAAATAAAAAGTAAAAAGTTTTTCTGTCCGCCAAAATGAGTGAATCGAACGAAAAAATTCGATACATTCTGAAGTTTTATTACTAAAAAGGGAAAAATGCGACTCAAGCCGCGAAAAATATTTTTGATGTTTATGGACCTAATGCAGTGTCAGAAAGAGTAGCACAAAGTTGGTTCAAGCGTTTTCTGTCCGGAAATTTGGATGTCAAAGATGCAGCTCGTTCTGGTCGCCCTCATACGGATAAAGTCGATGCCATTTTTGAAAAAGTAGAGCAAGATCGGCATATTAGTAGTTACGACATAGCCGAAGAATTGAGGATTGACCCCAAAACTGGTTTGACCCATTTGAAATAGTCTGGCTGTAAATTTAGATATTTGGGTAACACACACGAGCTCACTGAAAGAAACCTAATGAATCGTGTACTCATTTGCGATTCTGTATAGAACTTAATGAAACCCAACCCTTTTTAAAAAGATTGATCACTGGTGATAAAAAGTGGATAAACTACGATAAGAATGTGCGAAAAAATCATGGTCAAAGGGTAGTCAAGCTCTACAGACCGTAGCGAAACCCGGATTAACACGCAATAAGGTGATGCTGTGTGTATGGTGGGATTGGAAGGGCATCGTTTATTATGAGCTTTTGCCGCCTTACCTTTTATCGATTCATATCTCTACTGCCAACACCTAATGAGAGAATGAAGAATGCAGAAATTGAGAAAAAACGGCCGGTATCGATCAACAGAAATGTAGTGGTCTTTCGTGATGATAACGCCAGACCACACACATATTTTGTCACTTAGCAAAACTTGAGAGAGCTTGGTTGGGAAGTATTAATGCAACCACCGTATAGTACTGACCTTTCACCCTCAGATTTCTACCTGTTTTGGTCTCTTCAGAATTCTTTAGGTAGTGTTAGGTTAACATCAAGAGAGGACTGTCAAAACTACTTGTCGCATTTTTTAATAAAAAACCCCAATATTTCTACAGCAACGGAATTACGTTACTACCTTACAAGATGGAAACAAGTTATCGAACTAAATGGCACATATACATTATGTAATTAAACTTTGAAAAAAAATGTCTCAATTTGTATATAAAATACGAATAAACTTTTCTCCGACATATTATACTGTTATTATAGAAATTCATAATAACATATAGTTATGTGTAAGCTGTACAAAAGAAGTATATTTTTATAATACGAGCATTAACCTTCCATGAGTGTTAAAATTGCTTATGTTAGGAGGGTTTCACGACAGTAGTCGGAGGCAGATTCAAATTTGCGACTTTTAGGTCGCGGTCCCTTAGCTATAGTAACTTATATTTTATTCTTAAAAGTTTCTAAAACCTTCCATGAAAAAGCTACTATTAAAATACAATATTTCTCATGTCATCCAATTACAGTTGAGGAAAATATTATATGAATTCAAAATTAATGACTCGAAAAAACTCGTGGAAAAACTCCTGATATTAATAATATGAATGGTTAAAAGTATAGATGTATATAATATTTAAATTTTTATTGAAGGTTGCCTTGTTCTTCAAAGGTGATAATAACCTAATTAAAGAGTTGTATTCAAATTTCTTTTCAGAGCTCTTTCTAGATCCTAATTTCGAGAATCATTACAAATCAGACCCGAAATCTTGGTGCAGGACTCTTTTATGCCAAAGAGTCCGCCTGAAAGTAACGAAACTTTAACGTATTTCTGCCAAATACCAGTTTTATACTGCTGTGTTCTGGACTAAAATGTATAGAGAGCCAGTATAAATAAAGGCTGTGAGGCATCCCATCTTAGTCTTCAGTAGTAGCAGCGCATTTGCGGCTTTCTTTGTTTCAAGATGGTGGCAGGTGTCCATGGACTGCAGAAACCACTAGCCATTGGATGGACCGTGGGTTCATTCGTCACATTATTTTTGTAGGTAAAAAAGATTCTCAATAAAGCCGTTTCCCGAAAATGGTTTTACCCTAGATAACAAAAAATCTTTCGTTTATCGTATTTTACAGGTACACACGCACACACACACACGCACACATACCATATTCACAACATTAGGTTATCGATAACCATGATTTTTTAAAGTTACTGTATAATATTACTGAAATCATAATACATGAGTAAAATATAAATGTATATGAAGACAAAACCGATAATTTGCGGTTCGCATTAATACCTATTTCGAGTTCGATTTGAATTCGTGGTTACTTTATGCAGGCTGCCGCCGTGTTTGGCACTATAGGTCGGCCGATTGGGATGGGATGCGGTCTTTCTTTACATGATCCTTGGGGGCGGGTTTGCTTCTCGCCGGACGATCCCAATGTTATTGCTAATTCTGTTGCTGATGTGGTACTTCAGGGTATGGAACTTTTTATTCCTTCCTCTGTGGCGCCCATCGGAGGCATATCTCAGCCATGGTTTAGCCGCTCCTGTAAAGCAGCATCACGCTACGAGCAGGAGTGCTACCGGGCCTGGGCTGACGCATCAACGTCCCGTGATATAAACACCAGCGCCCTTAAAAAGAAGTATAAATCCGCCTCCAGGTCCTTCAAAAGCATCATTGCCAAGGCAAAGTCAGAGCACATAGGCTGAATTGGCGAGAAACTAGTTCGCCTTCCTTCGAGAACCCGTGCATTCTGGTCTCTCGCCAAGGCTGTTCAAGGAAACTTTCGTAAATCATTACTACCATCTCTGCACAGGGAGGATGACTCACTGGCCCATGCCACAAAGGAGAAAGCCGATCTGCTAGGCTCTTTCTTTGCATCTAACTCGACTCTCGACGACGGCGAGAATACACCGCCGACCATCCCGCGGTGTGAGTGCTCCATGCCGTATGTGCGGTTCACTCAGCGCTCGGTTCGCAAAGCACTCCTTTCTCTGTACATCCACAAGTCGAGTGGGCCTGACGGAATCCCCCCAATTGTGCCGAGGACGTGTACTCCGGAGTTGCCACCGATTCTAACGCATCTATTCCGGTACTCCTACTCCCTAGGCGTAGTCCCGAAATCATGGAAGACGGCTTTTGTCCACCCGATCCCTAAAAAAGGTGACCGCTCAGACCCGTCTAACTACAAGGCTATCGCCATCACCTCTTTGTTCTCCAAAATAATAGAATCCATTATAAACTGCCAGCTCATGCGTTACCTTGAGGATCGCCAGCTGATTAGTGACCGTCAATACGGTTTTCGTCTGGGTCGATCAGCTGGTGATCTTCTGGTCTACCTGACTCATAGATGGGCGGAGGCAGTAGAGTCCGAGGGGGAGGAATTGGCCGTTAGTTTGGACATTGCGAAGGCCTTCGATCGGGTTTGGCGCAAAGCTCTTCTTTCGAAGCTCCCTTCCTAAGGGCTTTTCGAGAAATTGTGCATTGGGATCACCAGCTATCTCGCAGATCGGAGCATCAAGGTCGTTATAGACGGTGCATGCTCCGACTACAAGCCTATTAATGCTGGTGTTCCACAAGGCTGCGTGCTATCACCAATGCTGTTTCTTCTGCATATCAATGATATGTTGCGAACCGGTAACATTCATTGCTATGCGGATGACAGCACTGGTGATGCTGTATACACCGGTCGTGCCAATATTTCTCGGGAAAACGTCGCCGATTACCGGAACAAACTTGTGTCAGAAGTCGAGTCTTTGCTGAACAAAGTCTCGGAATGGGGCGACTAAATCTAGTCCAGTTTAATTCTCAAAAGACACAAGTTTGCGTGTTTACCGCTAAAAGATTCTCTTTGTCGTATCTCCTCAGTTTCAAGTGTTGCCTCAGCCAGTATCGGAATCCTTGGCGTCGACATATCGAGTGACGTGCAGTTTCGTGGTCATTTGGAAGAGAAGGCCAAATTGGCTTCTAAAAGCTTGGTGTGCTCAGCAGAGCGACAGTATTTTCATGCCGGCACACCGCCTGCAGCTTTACAAGGCGCAGGTTCGGCCTCACGTGGAATACTGTTCCCATCTCTGGGCTGGGGCTCAGTGGAAAAAGCTGCCACTGGGGTGGCAGCTTCTTCCACTTGACTGCATCCAGCGCAGAGAAGCTTGAATCGTCGACGACTGAGTCCTTTCCGATCGGCTCGATTCACTGGCGCTGCGAAGAGATGTTGCATCCCTTTGCATTTTCTTTCGCATTTACTACGGGTAGTGCTCTGAGGAATTGTTCGAATTAATCCCAGCCGCCAAATTTCACGAACGCACATCGCTGCAAAACTCCCGATACCATCCGCACCATCTGGATGCTTGGCGGTTCACCACTGTACGTTTCACTAGTAGTTTTCTTCCGCGTACGAACTCTCTGTGTAATATTTTACCAACGGCGATTTTTTCGCACCTGCAATTCCCCTGGTGTTGCAGTTGTTCATGGGCGGCGGTAGTCACTTACCATCAGGTGAGCCGTATGCTCGTTTGCAGGGGAAAAAAATTACAATAATATACTAAATAAGTTTAATCTGTACAAATGGAGACTTAAAAATATTAAACGCAAATTGCTTGTGGAATATAAAATTTTGTGTTCCATTTTACAGGGATTGTATTCAAGCCATATAAAATGAAACAATGGTAACCGTTATCATTACTGTTGGGAAAAGTTCATTTAAATTTCTCTTTGAAAGAAGAACTGCGTAATACAGATTCATGTAATCTCTTGTCCAAATTGTTTGATGCCGCCTAGCGGGAAAAAACATTATGTGACAATTTTTGTTCAGTTAAAAATATTTAACTTAAAAGATATTTACAAAGATAATCGTATTCATTGATTATTAAACCTTTTGATTAGTAGTTTGAGTCGTGGGTTACAGTAATATTATAAATTACACGACGAGCGAAACTTCACTGAGCTGTCACGGCTCCTTTATTAAATTAGCTCTAACTAAGTTTGTGTATATCCTGATTTAACTTTATATAATAATACGTTTGTATAATATGGCGTTTTATTATATTTATTTTGCAATATTTGTATTGACTTTAAATATGTATGATTTCGTCTTAAATGTTAGTCTAGTAACATGTTCTTAAATTAATCCAATATTAGTAGCACTACCAATTAAGAAACAACACTAAAAATAACAAAACAAAATCACCAGTTTTTTAAGAAAATCACTACTGGCCATGGGCCTCTCCCGTAGTATGAAGGATTTGGCTTAATCGTCAAGCTCTATAGATCTTGCTCACCTTCTAGAGGTAGAAGCGGAGTTCGAGCATAAGTCTGTACTGCCACCAGCGGGCGACCGTTTAGATCCTTTGACTGTCTCAAAAAGCAATCAGTCTCCAGCTGACGGCATTAAAAACAGGGTGCTCAAATAACTATCTACGACTCTAGTTTGCTAAATAGGAATTAGACATTTTCAACGCTTTTCTCTCCAGCTGCTCCTTCACGGACATCTGGATAGATGATGATGTCATAGGAATCCTGAAACCAGGGAAACCGACCAATCAGTCTCCTCAGCAAAACTGGAGAAAGTTTACGAGCGAATCATATTGAATTGCCTTCGAGTTTACATCTTTTTCGCACGAGTAACGCATTTGACAAAATCTGGCACGACGGAATGCTTTACTTTCAAAGGAACGTCACTCTTAACAGTCGGAACGTAAATCCGAAATAATAGTTAGGCACGAGCACCCTATTCGGCCACGTAATGCCCTGGGAATCGACGATTAAATACCTAGGGGTGTCACATTCGACCACAGAATGTGCTTCGTGAAACACATTCGCAATGTCCGCAACCGAGCCTCCACGTCGCATACACACTGTACACCTGCGTGCCTGAGCGGCTCTCAACACCCAGAATATTATATATAAGTTATCCCTTAGAGCCGGGATTCGCCACCCCTGCTCGGACGGTGGTTGAAGAACTCATCTGTAAACTGATTTTCGCATACTAAACTAACTAGACAAATCGTCACGCTTGGCATGTGGATTGACAATGCTAATTATTTATTTAAACTATACCTATTTTTCCTCTACTTACTACCCATGTTGTAAAACTTTTGTTTTTATATCATCTTCATAGTAGCATTTCATCACAAGGTAACTACTGAGCCTAGTAGTCGATTTAGAGCTAGTAAAACCGGCATACTGATTTAAAGAGCAAGCACGGTAATGTTTGATCTACTGCGGATATCGTCAGGCAAAGAAACCGCTAGAAGATAGCGAAGAGGAAAGCTAATGTAATCTGAATGACTTCAGATTTCTCATGACCCAGTAATATTATGTGTTACTTTATTAAATGTGTACTCAGAAAAATTGTTTGGTAATAAGTAAATACTTATATAGGACATCGGATCCAACTGTGTAGTAGTAAAAAAATGATGCGCAAAAATCTAAGCATCAGTGTATATTTAACAAGTTAGTATAATATGAAATTTATCACATTTAAATATAAATAATATGATATATTATTTCGTTTTATACTAATTATATTTATTTGTAACAAATACTCAATAACACTTTCTATGCGATCAACTATAGCAATTTTGACAAATCAATTAAGATGCAAACATGTAACTAGTATAAAAAGCAAAAGGCAGTCGGACTCATTTCCATCTAAGAGTCCGTCTGGGTAGGTACCAAACTCTTACCTTTTTCTGCTGCCAAATAGCTTGCATTGCTGTGTTCAGGTCGGAGTATAGAAAGCCAGTGCAATGAAATACTTGCATTACAACTGGCAACGCTTAAGTAGCCTTCTTTATTTGAAGTTTTTTGCAGATGTCCATGGGCTGTAGTAGTCACTTACCAGCAGGTGGTCTGTAATTTATTTTGTCACTTCAGTTTTGGTAAAATCCGTAAAAATTTAAAAATGGTTGAGGAGTTTGCGCAGACACACATACCAGCCTAAAATAATACCATCGTTCGCGTGAAAAATGAAAAGGGTGAATAAAAATTATTACTCTTATTCAATAGACTGAGATAGAGTAACAATAAAAACAATAGCTGTTGACAGAGTACAAAATTTAGGGCGATATTTCCAGCAAGCGAGAATACAGTTTACACGAATTTATGGCCTTCACCTGTCAGACTTCGCTTATTATTTTTTTGTTAAACATCATATCACCATATATTGTTGTATAAAACGAAATATTGGCTTTTTTTAATATACTCATTTTAAGAGTTATGTTTTTTATATAATTACTACTAGCTTGTTGACTACGCAAAAACTTCTAAAACAACGTTTTACCTTTTATAATTTCTGAACTAGTAAATAACTTTTATTTACTAAAAAATATTTCCTTTATCAGGTCCTACAGTCCTCTCCTGAGCATGCGACCCTTGCCTAGTAGTGGCAATGTTAGGCACCATAAATGACACCCTCGACATGAAGATTGGCAAACACAATACCAAAGTACTTCCCCTGACATGACGTGTATAATTATATTGACATTTATCGGAGACATATTTCTGGCATTTCTTTTGATCGCCTGTTATGACACCCACGGGATGATATAGGTGATGCATTCTTTTGCATCGCTTCTACACAGCGGTTTAAAGACTTATATGGATGAAAACAGTTGTATTTATGCAATTGAAAATACACTTAGACTGCCAAAACAGCAAAATTAATTACATCGGAAATAGAATAATGTTCAAATTAAATGTCTTTTACTGATGTTTGATCACTATATTGGTGACTGCGTCATTTGCAGTCCAATACGGAACATTGATTAAGAGTGCGGTTTTCGCATTAGTGGATATTTATCCTGGCGAACAAATAAAATAGGAAAATTGAAAGTAAAAGAACTAACTCGTATATGTATTATTGTAACGTTAGATACACATATTTAAATGCACGATCGAAACATAAAAGTTAGCTTTAATTAGTTAGTAATAACTAAGTAACTAAAGTTTTAAGACCAATCATACAAATACAAATGTTACAACGGCTGAGACCCGTACCAAGAATTTAAAAAAAATATTAAGAATTTGCGGTGAAAAATAACTAAATCACACCATAAGTGTTAATTTTGCGCTTTGTGTAACAACAAATTAATGCCATGTTTAAAAGTTCGATTTTATTTCAATGAGCCGCATTAAGACGTTGTTCTAACATCAAGCATTAAATATTTTCCTTCTATGTCAGTCTGCATTCAAGTGGGTAAAAAAGAGTTGTGTGCCTTTATTTATTTTGAATATTCATTTTGTAATCCAAAACGGTTCACTAATAAAATAATAAAAGTTCCAATAAGTTCTGTGTACAAAATTAAATACATTAAACTTGAAAGCAATCTCCTTTATATTGCCAGCAAATTATTTCAGAGTACATTCAAAGGAGCGTCACGTAGTCTTTGATGAATGTACATATTTATATACACATTCTATTTGAGTAGTACGAAATATTTTACGTTTACCTTTTAGCGAAATAAGTTTTATTCATTTTGGTTATTAACAAATACGTCAAATAACAGCAAATAAAAGTATACAGCGCAGGTAACTTTTTAAAATAAGATTATAATCATTATGTATGCCTGTTTGTGTGATTACGTCATCAGCCATGCAATCCACTACAAAATGTGATCGTTTGGTAGTATTATCACCCTACGGAGCTGTAGAATGAATATAAACATAATAATAGTTATATGATAAAAATATATCATAATTTATGTTTTTATTCATTCATAGTCCCCTTTCATGTAATTCGGTGACGGTGGTCAGTCTCCACGGAGGATATATAGGATTATAGTACTTGAGGAGAGAGTTCATTCACGTGCTTTCCGTGGCACAAGGGTGAAACACCGCCAACTTCCTGACTGCGAGCTGCTTCTTATCAGAAATACCCTATAACTTATTTTGACCCGACCGGGATTTGAACCAGGGACCTCAAGATCATCAGTCGTGTTTATGACCACTAGACCAACGAGGCAATCAACAAAACATAACGTAATATTATGCAACAATTTCAGGATGACACACTAAGCCTTTTTCAATTTACAAACCGTCTTCAATCTGGATCTGGCTTTAAGAATATTGCACAAAACTTCCTATGGATCAAATATATAATAATTTTAATTTTTTATGCTTTTCGATAACATTCGAAAACATTAATAAAAACTAAGTAACAGAGACAGATTGTTCCTTAATAATTACTGTTAATAGTTTTGATTATTATATTTTCTTGTTCGATCATCATCATGATCATTATTATTCAGCCCAAGTCTACTGCTGAACACAGGCCTCCTCCAAGGAATAGCACTAAGCACGGCCCTAAGCCATCTGCATCCATCGTCTTGTTTACAATTTTTAGTTTTATTCATAGGCGATTTAGTTATAATATTAATGCCTTCTGTTTTATTATTATTATTACGTATAACAAGATAATCTCAATATTTCATATAAATAAGAAGAATAAAATGAATGAATAAGAAATCCCAGAAAATATACAAAATTTGACCTGCTCAAAGTTCAAAACTTTATTAAACTAAGTTTGTTTAAAAGGGTTATTTTAATATTAAGGAATTTATGGATGATAATAACCCTGGAATGAGCTGATCGCTACTAAGCTATTTGTAATTTGTTTTGTGTTGTTAATTGTGTAACATACATGATTGTAAGCTGTTATTTAAAAAAGTCCCGCTGGGTTTCTTGCTGGTTCTTCTCAGGACAGAGGTTTTTTTCGAACCAGTGGTAATTAAACAAAAGAGTGACTTTCAATAAGTATTATTTATAATCTATATTGAATAAAAAGTTTCCGTTTCTGTTTATTTGTTTTGTATTGAAATGAAATTGGTTGGCTGAATAAAAGGATGAATTTTACGTTTAAATTCTTTTTAATTATTTTTACACTCTTCAATGGTCTTACATGGATAGGTTGTTGGTGTTGTAGAAAAAAAAATCAGGATAGTAAATTTAATAGATATTGGACTGGTGTCATCAAAGCACTTGCTTTAAATGAACATGAAATGAAAATGAGATGAAATTAAAATTTCGTTTGTCAAACGTCAAAGTTTTTAACCGTCTACCATTTCAATTTGAGGTTCCTCTGCCCAGAAAAAAACCTCATTTACGGCGAAAGAAATTTCTGAGGATTTTTCTTTTTCTCTTTTATTCATATTTTTTAAAGAAAAGGATTAGAACCACAAGTAATCAAAGCATGTTCTAAAATAAAATTACAAAACTAAAGCAGAACTAAACCTAAACGATTTGTTGGAAACCTGAGCAGACTGATCCACATAAGCAGCATCTGTTGCGCCTCACGGGTCTATTTTGTTTGGCGTCAGAAATAGTTGGATACGTAACAAATAGCAGGGGTACAGATTCTGGGTTTGAATATTAGCCAATAGGCATCCAAAGATAATACGTGTTTAGATAAAGTTTTTTTCTCTAATCTACAACAAATTCTTACACATTAAGCACACTGACCTAGTCAAGTTCTTATATCTATATCTGTATTTGCTTTATAATATTTTCAAAATTATATGCATATTTTGCGTGGTGTTTCAAAACATTTGTTTGTTGAATTGAAAGGTCCCCTCATGTAAGAAACTAGCTAGGAGGATATTAATATCAGCCAACATTAGATTGTGACATCTTGTTTCTAAAGTAACATGTATACGATAGAAACGGAACGTGACCGAGACTTCACTGTACATCGAAAGTTAAAAAAATGATTTCATCATACATGACTTTTTTCTTCCTACAAAGCCTCGACAAACACCCGTTAGAATGTCACGATTTATGAGATTTAAAAAATATTTATAAAACATGAAATCAAAACACAATTACACATTTATATAATTTTAAGATATTTTGGGCGATTCCGTATTCCGTTAAAATGTTATCGTATTTGCCCTACTTTATCACAAAAGTTAATGACCGTAAATAAATTTAGATAACTTATTATAACGGGGATATGTAATAAGATTTTTACAATCATTTTCAATTTGATATAACACAATAACGCGGCGAACGGAAAATAAATTGAATTCGTTATTTAGTTGACATTAGAGAAAATTTAAAATGATTAAAGTAAGAAAGGGTGGAGGATTTTAGAGGTTTCAATTGTAAATAGAATGAAAGAGCTAAGTTGCGAGGTGTACTTATTCGTTTTAAATAATGAAAAAAAATCCAATATTTTTATTTGTTAAACACAAATTGAGTGATAAGTTGGTAGAAGAAACTAAACATTGGTATATTTAATTTAATTTGATGAATATAAATATTTCATTACCATTGTCATCATTCTTAACATTGGAAACTATTACATCAAGTCCATTGCTAAACAAAGATTATATTCGAAAATAATTGAATGGTATATAGTAATAATCATTTTTAAGTAATTAAGCAATGCATCACTGTTTATTTCTAAATATAATAAAATAATGGTGAAATAGTTCCCTTAAAGATTGCCACAAATCTTGATCCTGTCCCCTACATCTATCATATTAAGGTGTCACATACATTTCGTTTCAAGGAGTTACGTCGCTTGATATGCATATAGATATGAAATGAACACTAAATATTATCTTGGTCTTGCCTAATTTTCTAATCAACCGTTTAGAGAGACTATTGAGGTCAGATATTTAATTTAGCTAAATTTAAACTTTTTATATTTAAATGATAAGCGAATTCAGGGAAATGTTTATTTTTGTTATTTAAATAACATGCAAATTCATAATTAGTAAAGAACTTATATAGTGTAAGACATATAGTTTGCCAGAGAATGCAAGCAACCCTAACGTGTCAGGCCTCATATCAAATTCTAAGACTTAAGAACAGAACAGGAATTTGATGCTGCTGCATTCTGTTTTCATAGGACGAACAAATATGTGAGACAGTGTGTGACGTATAAGTAAGTTAACATGAATAGTTTCGGAAGCAGATTTAACAAATAATTTATTCCAAGTAACTTCAAGTAAGTTGTATATCCGCGCTAAAACGGGTTAGCAGTCAGCCGTCGCAGAGTCTGTTTCACCTGAGGATGCCTCGTGTAGAGGCGAAACATATGTCGTACTATTGACGGTGGTGTATCTTTCCGAGTGCAGTGCTGATACTATAGCAATTTGCAACTTGTTATAGTTGCCACGCTTGACAGGCGTGTTGGCAATAGCAGTTTTTATTATTTTGAGTTGTTAGGAAAACGCTGCTGCCCATTTTCCGTATTAATTTCCTCTGTTGCCTTTTATATCACCCACGGGGCGATATGGGGTGATTAATTTTCCTACCACTCAATGGCTAAACGACCAAACAAAGTACGGAATAAATGGACGTGTAGTAATACCTTCTTGTGACAAAATACGTCATCATCATCATCATTACAGCCCTTCACAAGTCCACTGCTGAACATAGGCCTCCCCATGGAATGCCACAAAGCACGGTCCTGAGCCACCTGCATCCATCGATTTCCTACTTTCCTTCTTACCAGGTCGTCACTCCATCTAGTGGGGACGCCCTACACTTCGTCCGCCGGTACAGGCCGCCACTTGAGAACCTTTTTCCCCATCGGTTGTCGGTTCTTCGAGCTATATGGCCGGCCCATTGCCACTTCAGCTTACTAATCCGTTGGGCTATGTCGGTAACTCTGGTTCTACTGCGGATATCCTCATTTCTAAGTTTATCACGCAGTGAGACTCGAGCATAGCCCTCTCCATAGCTCGCTGAGCGACCTTGAGCTTCCTCATACGGCCAGCAGTGAAGGACCACGTTTCAGTTCCATAGGTCATCACTGGCAACACGCACTGGTTGTACAGTCTAGTTTTTAGGTTTTGAGGTATACCTGACGAGAAGATATGCCGTAATTTCCCGAACGCTGCCCAGCCGAGTTGAATCCGTCGATTGACCTCTCGGTCGAAGTTGGACTTACCTAGTCGGACTATTTGTCCCAGGTAAACATACTCGTCAACAACTTCGAGCTTAGTGTCCCCAACAACTACCGGCATAGGTGTGACATGGACGTTACACATGACTTTTGTTTTGTCCATGTTCATCTTAAGACCTATCCGTTGGGAGACACTATTGAGGTCATTGAGCATAGTGCTTAGGTCCTCCAGCGATTCTGCCATGAGGACTATATCGTCGGCAAATCGAAGGTGAGTGATGTACTCGCTATTGACGTTAATACCGTATCCTTTCCAGTCCAGTAGCTTGAAAACGTCTTCCAATGCAGCGGTGAAGAGTTTCGGGATATAACGTCACCCTGTCTTATACCTCTGCAGTTGGATAGGTTTCGTACTCTGGTTCTGTACTCGGATAGCCATCGTAGCCCTACTGTACAAACACTTCAGCACTTCGATATACCGACAGTCAACTTGGCACCGCTGAAGGGACTGCAGCACCGCCCAAATTTCGACGGAATCAAACTTTCTCATAGACCACATACGCCAGACATAGAGGCAAATTGTACTCCTCGGACTTCTGTACAATTTGCCGAAGGGTATGTATGTGGTCTATGGTGCTAAAGCCTTTTCAGAAACCGGCTTGTTCGAGAGGCTGGAAGTCGTCGAGTCTGCGTGCGAGACTGCTCGAAAACAGCACGTAGACGCGGCTCAGAAGGAAATCGGTCTGTAGTTCAATAAAGCATTGTCGCCTTTCTCGAAGAACATGACCACCGCACTTCTGCTCCACGCCTCCGGTGTAGTGCCACCATGGAGGACGGAATTAAAAAGCTTCTGAAGGACTTTAAGTACCGGTTTTCCACCCGCTTTCAGAAGCTCCGCTGTAATTCCATCCTCGCCTGGGGCCTTGCCGTTTTTAAGGTGCTGGAGAGCCATTCTAATCTCGCTCAGACTGACGTCCGGAATATCATCGGAACAGTATCGGATAAGACTTGCTCTTGGATCGTTACTCACACTTGCATGTGGCTCCAACGATGATGTGTACAGCTGCCCGTAGAACCTCTCAATCTCACTCAAAATCTCAGGCGTCCCGGAAACGACGCTGCCACACTCGGTCTTCAGCTTCGACAGTTGGCTCTGTCTGGCAGACAGATCTCTAGCGAAGACTTTGGAGCCCTGGTTCCGCTCGATCGCTTCTTCAATACGAGCTGTATTGAAGTTGCGTAAGTCCCGCCGCATGCATTTGGAGATCTGTCTGTTCAGTTGCCTGTACGCTGTCGAATCTGCTGAAGACTGCAGCTTCATTTCCCGTCTAACAGCCATGAGATTAAGAGTGTGATCGGAGAGTTTTTGTGTTCTTCTGCGGTGGGTCTTGCAGAACTTAGCTCCGACCGCATGGACAGTTTCCACGAGCTTGTCATTCATATCGTCCACTGTATTGCAATCTTCTAGGCACTGAAAACGATTTTGTAGCTCGAGCTGAAAGATTTCGGGACTATGGATTAGAGCACGAGGGGGACGGAGCGTTGACTTCATTAGACGAGACCTCTCCAACTTAACGTTTAGGTTCAGTGTGCCTCTAACCATTCGGTGATCACTACCAGTTTTCACCCTCGCGATCACTGAGACATCACTGAACAGTTGTCGTCTGGTCGTCATAATGAAGTCAATCTCATTTTTTGTCGAACCGTCGGGGCTCGACCAGGTCCACTTCCTGTGGGGCCGCTTCTTGAAGAAAGAGTTCATCACAAAGAGTCCTCCTTCTCCATGAAGTCGGCCAGCTGCTGGCCCTTGGGTTCCGTTGCCTATTCCAAATTGCAAAAAAATACGTGCGCACACATAAATGTGAAGTGGAAAATGGCTACGTCTCCGTCTTGCGTAAACTAGATGGTTGTACCATCCATAGTATAGCCGTCTATCGGAAGCAATTAGACTTTTTGGCATTTCCTTGTCACATCTTCTCACGGGAAAAGTAGGGTTCTTACGCTGCCACGAAACGGCATAATATAAGGTTAATGAACGTTACACTCTTCATTAAATATGACTTGTTATTAATAATCTGTCGTTTTGTGCCTTCCTGACCTCAGAGAGAATCAGGTCTATGGCTCTACCGCCAACCAAGTTTCGGTCGCGGAGGGTAGTGAAAGTGGTGCATCGTAATACAGACACTTTTTCCGCCAGATTCGCGAGAAACCTCTTTCCAGCGATTCACCCTCAACTTTGACAGTAGTGGAGAGGATACCCTCTCGTCGCATTCCTCCAACACACATCCGAAGAGGGCTCGAGAGGTTACTACGGGCCGGCCCTTCATCGCGGGCCAGCCATGTGGGTTCCTCTTAAGTCACCGTAAGCTGCAACGCTTGTGGCACCGTGGATTCCTTTTACCCGTAAACTGTATTGGTGAAACAAAAATTATTAATTTACACCTAGTTTTATTTGATTGTTAAATGATATTATGTAATTGCATTCAACGTACGCGCGTTACTACTGAAAAGGTACACTTTGTATTGACTTTTGTAAAATAGCAAAATTGGAAACATTGGGATATTACGTTATGCATTTACTCACATGCTAGAAAATTAACTGGGAAAACGTTTGCATTTGTTTTGCTATTCGAATTGTTTTAAATAAATTAATTGATAAAATTTTGTAAAATTATTATGTCTCTAAAGATTCTTTTATTTGTTCAGTATATTAAGCGTAATTGGGGCGTGTGGTTACGGTGTTAGAAAATTCATCACCGCATTCCTTCCTGTCGCTGTCATAAGAGATGTCTAAGAGAAATGTAAAATGTGTAAAATAACTGGCTTCTTTTAGGCTCAGGGCGTTATTGCATGCTATTAAGACAAAAATAAAATTATCAAAATTTTGTTTGTCTGTCTTCCTGTCCGTGCTAATCTTCGGAATGGCTTAACCGATCGTGATCTTCAATCTTTACGTACAGATAGAGAGCAATGTCAGGAGGATCTAGACTATATTTCATCCCAAAACATAAAGTTAAAAATAGATAAATTTAATAGCTTTTGATTGTCTTAAAACTTAATAACGCCTTATTAATATAGACCCTTCTAGGCGAAGCGAGGCGGGTCGCTAGCTTATTATACAGGATGGCAATGAGTAATTTTATTTTTGAAAATTTCATAATAAAACAGTGATTAGTTTTAATCAATTTTATTTATTCTAGAAGTTTAAAAGAAGGTATGCAAATTCAGATTTTGAACATAATGTCATCCAGATGACCACCACCAAAGCGCTGGCATTCGTGTAAGCGCGTCCTAAAATTTTCCACTACACGCCTGCAGGTTGCTTGTAAAATCGCTGCAATTTCCTGGCGGATGTTTTGTTTTAATTGAGCCGTAGTCCTAGGATTATCTGCATGAACACGACTCTTGGGATAGCCCCACAAGAAATAATCCTCTGGGCTCAAATCTGGGCTTGTAGGCGGCCAGTCAATGTTACCCCTTCGAGAAATGACTTTTATTGGGAACATTTCACGAATTACCGGCCGCAGAAATGACTGCCCAAATCGTGACTCGTGCACAATGGAGTGGTTTCTGGTGTTTTAGTCTTGGCTGTTCTCTACTTCAATAGCGGTAGTTCTGTTTATTTACAGCGCCGTTATTGAATGTATGTTATTGAAGCTATGGAACTGCTTGAACGTTTAGAAGTAAAGTCCAACCTTCTAACCAAATCATTTTCATTAAATTTTGACGAGCTGTATTTTATACGCATGAAGATTTAAATCTATACTAATAAAATAAAGCGGAAGAGATTTTTTTGTTTGTATATACACGCTTATCTCTGAAACTGCCAGTCTGATTTGAAAATTTATTTTTGTATATTATAGCCAAATTCATGGATAATAATAGTATAGGCTATCTAGCAGGAGTAGTCTACCTCACAGCTAGTTTTAATTATCGCATGCGCTGGCTTGATGTTTAGTGATACGTAACTACAATGTTCTACAAAAGTATACATTTAATTCATCTATAAAAGTCTGCGGCACCATATGCCTATCTATTATACATAAGCAACAATAAGGTATTTTGTGACAAAATTATTGAAAATTAAAAGTGATATATGATCGTTAATATGAGGCGTTATATAGGATGGACCATCTGTTAGTCCTTTTTCATTTGTAAATAAAACACACATTTTGAGGTGAACAGTCAAATTTTTATTGACAATGAAAGGTGGTTCTATGCCATTTATGCATGAAAACAATATCTTTCATACGCCCACCACGGCTTCGTCTACAGGCCTGCATCCGAACATTAAAATTTTCGATGACTTTTTCCAATAAAATCGGATCAATGTTCTCAATTTCAGCTCGAATGTTGTTTTTAAATTGTTGAATTGTTTGTGGATGATTAGCATACACCATACCTTTCAAATAACCCACAAAAATAATCAAGTAGTGTTAAATTCGGGCTTCTAGGTGGCCAAGGAACTTCAGAATTTCTTGAAATTATGCGATAAGTAAATTTTCTTGACAATAAATGGAGTATTGCACGACTTGTGTGGCATGTCGCTCCATCTTCTTGAAACCAAAGGTCGTTGACACCTAATTCATTCAATTTGGGCCACAAAAAACCAGTCAACTTTTTGCGATAACGTTCCCCATTCAATGTAAGGGCATTTTCTTGTGATCATTTTCCCAATGATTTCACCAGCCCATAAACCACACCAAACAGTGACTTTCGGAGGATGATGTTCTACTCCGTGAATAGCATGAGGATTCTCCGCTCCCCAAATTCGACAATTTTGTTTATTTACGTACCCATTAAGATGAAAATGGGTTTCATCGGTAAAGAAGATTTTGATGAAAACCATTTCGTTCAAGCATCCAATTAACAAAACGACAATGCTTGGAATGGTCTGGTGGCTTCAATTGTTGAGTTAGGTGAATTTTGAATGGATGCAAATGAAGATTAACATGCAAATGCGTCCTAATGTGGTTCGTGAAATGTTTTGTCCCTGTGAACGATGCCTGGTTGATGTGCTTGGTACATTACGAACACTTCCACTAACAGATGCGACTGCATCAGGAGTACGAACTGGATTTACATGTTAATATGGTCTACAACCTTCCACTGTACCAGTTTCTTCAAAACGATAAAAAAATTGCCAATTCCACACTCAGTAGGATGTCCATGTCGACCAAAATTCTCACGTAATTTATGTAATGTTGTTCTCTTTTTGAACGACCAGTTTCATAACAAATTAGGACAATCAAAATGCGCTGTTGTGATGTTAGTGACTCCATGATTATAAATGGCATATTTTTTACTTTTTATATGCCAAATAATTTTTTAGAACAGATAACGTGAAGCGCTAAAATCATCGATTGAAAAAGGACCAACAGATGGCCCACCCTGTATATTAATCCTTTCAAACTAAAGTTACTATATCATCAAGACAATTTTATGAACATAAACTTTGCTCCTTATAGCATGTTATTTGGATGCGTAGTTTAAGAGATAATGAAAATTAAAATAATTTAACACTCGGCTCGGCACGCGAACGACGCATAAAGTGTCCCCACACACAAGCGGCTTGCGGTGGCGGCTAACCGCGAGCCGCAGCTCCAGCCGCTGCAAAACACACTACCGCGGTCGCAGTGGTGTCTGTGCTACGATGGTTGACCGTGACGAAATCTTATAACTCTTATTAGAAATATTATCCTACATTTTGTTTTAATCTTATTGCTTTTGTAATCACGGTGAGAAGTATCATAAAGTCCTGGAAAATTTTGCACTGTTTCTCTGAATTTAGCGCCATTTTCACGCGGTACATGCGGCCTGTTGTTAAAATTCGCAACTGACTGCGCTGCGTACCGATAGCACAGCCTAAGTAGAACATACAGTCAGTCATCGCGTTTGATGTTTTCGGAAAAGCCGACAAACAATAAATTGCTAGGGTTGCCAGAACGGGAAGTAATAAAAAAAACTGGTTTTATTTTATTTCACGTTGAAACAAATTAATGTGTATGTGGAAACTGATAAAACTAATTCCTTATCTTTAAATGAGGATGAGTCACAGTTTTTAACGCTCATGTAGTGAGAACCATTTTAAAATATTTTCGTGACAGGACAACCCTAGCGGACAGTTTGCGAGCGGCCCTTAGGTCAGCCCGCATCTCGCCGCGCACCGCACTGCACAATTGCCTTCGATGACCGACTGTTATTAGTAGTTAGATTGTTCTGATAGGCCGCATGCTAGCTAACACACACGCGGTGGTGGAGGGGCCGGGCATGCGGCCGCGGCTGGCAGCTCGCAGGCCGCGACATATCCGCACGGGTTTGCAGACTCACTTACATTGCAAGCGAATACAACTGGCCGCCACCACGGCCGCCACCGCAAGCCGCTCGTGTGTTGAGACCGTTTAGCCCAATCGACCGATGACAACCGAGAGAAACCATCAGTGAACGCCGGTGCACGAGGTGTCATAACATATAGGCGTAATCGAGGTGCCATTACATTTACCACGTGTTAGGCGATGAAGGAAAACACCGTGAGGAAATCTGTATGTCTGACAAATAAAAAAATGTTTCGAAGAGATATGAAGTCAGCCAACACGCGTTGGGGTAACGCGGTGGATAGTTTCTTGCCCTAAAAATCTCAGAAATGAGAAGACGCCTGTGCCCAGCAGTGGGACGTATTAGGTAAGGTCCAAAAGTTTCTGGCCTACCCCATTAGATTAATCAAAGATACAAAATCTTTTCGTTACCTACCCACAAAAAATTATAAAATTATTTCATTTTGTTGCAGTGATATAGCCTCATAAATTCAGAATGTCGATTAAAAATTTTGAAATGTATAAAATCGTGTATTAAGCTGTGATAATTTTTTAACTAAAGAGGAGAAGACAACGGCGAAAATCATACAGCGTTTTGATGCTGTGTACGGGCATACTTTCCTTCGTACTCTATCGTAAAAGAATGGGCGAAACAATTTCGTTTGAGAAGAGAATCAATTGATGATGAATCGCGCCCATGACGACCATCCGAGGCTTTTACGGATGAAAACACTAAATTTGTGGAGAAGACAGTACGGGAAGATACTAAAAATTAGCAGCTATGACGGACTTTCAAAACAACAGTGCTTAGAATCATACACGAACATTTGGGTATGAATAAGGTCAGTGTTATGTCAAAAGGAATCCATGGAGCGACGTCGTCCGAGCTCATCGCGGCCAAAAAGCAAAGGTGACTCAATCTCAAAAAGATTATGGCTATAATCTTTTGGATTTCAAAGGAATTTTACAAGTGAATTTTAAAGAACACAACACAACAGTAACAGGCGAATACTATGCTTTCTTGCTACTTCAATTGCAAGATGCTATTAAAGGACAACTTCGAGAGAAATTTTCGTGAGGAGGGTTGTTGCTTCATAACAATGCTCCAAAACAAACCAAACACACATCGGGTGTTTCCAAGGCTGCCATTAAGAATACGGTTTCACTGAGCTCGACCATCCACCATATAGCTCCGACTTGGTTCCTAATATATTATTTATTCTTAAAATTGAAATCCGACTTACGGTGAAAATAATTTAATACTGATGAGGTGAAGTCAGCAGTTTTGTCACATTTTGGGGACAAAAATTCAAACTATTTTTAAGGGTATAGAAAAGTTAGTAAATCACTGTGAAAAGTGTATAAATAAAGGGATATTTCATAATAAAATCCTCCATGTTTTTCGGATAAAATATAGCCTAGAACACTTTTGGCGTTCTCTGACCTATCTATTCTTGAAGTTTCATCACAATCGGTTCAGCCATTCCAAAGATTAGCCCGAAAAGACAGACAGACAAAAATTTTACAAATGACTATTCATGTCTTAATGGCATGCTCATAACCACATGAGGTCGATAAAAGAAAAGTTATTTTGATACTACAGACAGACGATTTAATTTTCTTTAAATTTGTAGTTTAATAACTAAGTTAATTGCTAAAAATAAAAATGTTTATCAATATAAACTAATTTTGATAATAATTCCTCCGAAATAATTTACATTTAAAGCAGTATTACAGCTATAACCATTACCTTATTGACCCTAATCCTCATTGAGGAATCAGGCTTGTAAATGTTTATGGTAAATGTTAATCGATTTCAATCTCCTAGAAGCTTACTTTGAAGCTTAGGCTTCTACCGAAATTACTAAAATAATAGACATTGAACTACTTACTATAGTTATTAGTATTAAGTAATTGTTAAGAATTGCTGTCATTATTAAAATTATGACAACTTAATTGTCACTTATGAACCTGTCATTTACTTTTTATATTACTACATTAACCAAAAAATAAAATTTATAAATAATTTTAATTTTAAAATTAAATAAATAGTTTTCATTAATTTGTAAGTTGTTGCAATGGATAGGATATTTGAAATGTGCGTGCGTGCGTGCGTGCATCCGTGTGTGCGAGAGCGAGTGTGCGGTAGTAGGTGCGTACATGACTGTGTACTGCGTGTGATTGCGTGCATGCGTTTGTTTATAGAATAAAGGTGACAAGCGAGCATACAGCCCCCTCATGGTAAGTGGATACTGTGGCTCATAAACGTCTACATCTATCCTCGATTAAGAATCAAAATGCAGATGCGTTGTCACTCCCTAAGAACTAAGATGGAATGCTTCGTATCCAGTAAAAAGAGTCTCCGGTTCTCTGAACTCACCATATGAAACACAGTAGCATTGAGCTGCTATTTTACCCATTCATGCTACAACCATAACATAGCTATAGCATGGCTTTACTACATTTGTGCGTGCGTTAGTGCATGCATACATGCGCGGCAAACGAGCATTTGGCTCATTCATTGGTAAGTGACTACTGCCGCACATGAACATTCGCAATAAAAAAGACATTGCAGGTGCATTGTCGGTCTGTTAAAAAAGAGTAGGCGATATTAGTATCAAAAAACTACTGGTGACCATAATTTCTACGGTGGTTGATTGCTAGCCATCAAGAATATGTTATCATGATGATGATGACTTATTTGTTCCGTAGTATATGACGGTGAAATTTGGCGGTTGGAAAAATATTATGACGCATCTGAACGTATTCATTTAGCATAGACAAAAATAAAACTGGATTTTCAAGAACCGCGCATTATTCGTATGTAAAAATAATAAGAAAAAAAACAGGAGTAAATATACATTGATACTAATTATATTAAATTGGGACTGGACGAATTTTATACGGGGTACATCTACAGTGGAGCTGTATCAGGGCTTCAGCATGAATGAGTCGGCGTGAATGGTAGAAAGCCACTATCTCATAGAATATCTTCTATACATATAATGAAAATATAAATTGCAGGTGTATATGTGCATATTATATTTTAGTGACAAACATGATTGAGAGATATTAAAAATAAAAATAATAAACTAATTTAAAATATAATGTAAATGTTCGCGATATATCAAGCAAGAGAACATTTTTTTTGTAATAAAAATGTTAGTCACGTAGTATGATTTTCTCCTGTTATCATGGCGACGGTTTACATACATAAATTAAACAGGGATACAAATCCATACCCAAAAATATTGCTTGTAGGCCATACCAATAGCTATTCGATAAACGATTCAAGCCTGTGGCCCACGACGCCACAGTAAATGGCTCTACCGTAACCGAACCGTCAATTTATATTATAGTTATTTAACTTGATAAATAAAATTGAGTTGCTTGCTTAGCTCTTTCATTTCATAGTTTTAACAAAAATTTTTTACACCCCAACCCATCTCATCCGACCAAGAGGGAAGTACGTCCAGTTGAGTCTTGGATTGGCGTGGCAATAGACATTTTAGGAGCTTTGCCATCAAATTTACTCGTCTCAGTCGGCTACTACAGTTGCTATAAAGAGATAACAATAATGAGAAAAATTATTGCAATAGGAACGATTAAGATATATTTTTCGACTGGGATAACCCGCTACGCTGACACGTGATAATGGTAACCAGTTAATTAGCGGGACCTTTAAAGCATTCTGCAAAGAGTGTGGCATTGTAACATTCAACACAATTTGTAATTGGCCTCAGGTGAACGGTGTCGTCGAGCGGTAAAACAGAAACTGTATATTTATTGCACTTAAAATGTACAATTGGCGGACGTAATGCCTTTAGGCATTCTCTACCAGTCAACCACGAGCTAAGCAGAGAAACTTAAGCAGGTGCCATAAAAACATGAGAATATCTATACGTAAATATAAATGTAAAAAAATACATACCATACGTGTAAATACAAAAATAAATATATATAACTACAAATAACCTAAATAATATACTTTGTACCTGATACATAACATACATAATTTTTAAATAATACATAATACATACATTTTAAGCATACTAACATACGAACATATTATACAAAAACAACTTAAATAATTTATAATTTCGAGCCACACATAAGCAGAAACATTTAAATAAGAAAGTTAGTTGCTGGAAGAAGAAAGGTAGTAATTAGTCACCATTCTCTTAAAGGCTGCTACAGAAGTCAGTTTACTGATATGAGGAGGTAATTTATTCCATAACCTTATGGCCTCAGCGGCGAAAGACGGTGACATAAATTTGGTACGGCGAGGAAAAACATATAAACACATAAAACATATAAACACATAAACACATAAGGTGATCGCAGGTTATGATCGTTAGAGAAACCCAAATACTGAAACTTGCATTTCAGGTATTGAGGAGTGCATGGATCATATAGGATTGAAAAAAGCGTGCAAAGAATTCTGATGCATCTACGCTGATGGATAGGGAGCCATTTAAGCTTAGAACGATATAAGGATACATGATCGTATTTACGAAGGCCAAAAATAAAATGGATGCAATTACTCAACAAACGATCTAATTTGCACAGAAGTACTTGATTCACATCGGGGTAACACACATCAGCATAATCAATGACCGGTAAAACAAGAGTTCGCACCAACATAGCGTTTGGTTGGAAGGAAACTCTTGAAACGATAAAGGCCACGCAGGGGTGATTGTCACTCTCCGGCTTATTTCAGCCACCTGAGATTGCCAACTTAAATTAGCATCAATCATTAACCCAAGGTCTTTAACTACATGTCTAAAGGGAATTTTTGTGCTATTGTAAACAATAGGCTCAAGTGAATTAAAATCTAATTTAGCTAGACGACGAGGGCTACCGAGAATTATGGCTTGACATTTAGCAGGATTGACAGCAATTCCATAACTTCTGCACCAGTCACAGATGGCCTGAAGATCTAGATTAAAAATTTCGATCGCAGAGTTAAACTCTGCTGGATCAATCCGAGCGTACAGCTGTAAATCGTCAGCATACATATTTTTTTATAGGATAGGGTAACAATGGAGATGGTAGGAGCATTTGAAATTTACAGTTATGAATTTATAAAAATAGAAAATAATATAGGAGAAAGAATTCCGCCTTGTGGAACGCCAGTAGTAAGATCAGACCAATCAGAGGAAGACTGTTGATTGACTTTAACTC
Organism: Parnassius orleans; assembly: GCA_029286625.1. Taxonomy (NCBI): domain Eukaryota; kingdom Metazoa; phylum Arthropoda; class Insecta; order Lepidoptera; family Papilionidae; genus Parnassius; species Parnassius orleans. The sequence goes on from JAGSMP010000032.1 coordinate 34,179, forward strand.
TTTGCTGGTGATCACAAAGATAAGTTGATTTGTATTTACAGATAGCAAGAAGAATGTCATGATCGACTGTACAGAAAGCATTAGAGAAGTCAATTAATATGATCTGGCCTTCAAGACGCCATTATCTGTACACTCTCTACTCAGGCTTTACCTTAACAATGTAATTGATTTATCAAATGATAATTTACCACAAATACATCATAGAATTTACTACGATTTCATTGGTTTTAATTTTTTTACGTGGAACCCTAATTATTTTTCTAAAATAAAAGTATCCTAAGTTACTCCTTATAATATCAGTGAAAATCTCGCAGTGAAAGTCGAGTCAAAATCGATCCAGCGGTTTCGGAGATTAGCTGGAACAAACAGACAGACAAAAATGTTAAAAATTGGTTTTTTTGTTATTAGTACTGTATATACTTTCATATGCATTTAGTAAAAAGCTGTTATTTTGACATAAAACAGACACTTCACTTTTATTAATTTGTATAGATTATATAGGTTTCATTTTATAGTGTATTTTAATGAGAAATGAGAAAATTGCTGTAGTAATTTATGTAAACTACAAAGGCAAAATAAAAAGGAAATTTTAATTTTCGACGTTCCATTTTATTGCATAAGTGTCGAGTTGGGTCGGCTGCAATTCTCCTGGTATTATAATTGTTCATGGGTGGTGGTAGTCACAAACCAACAGGTAAGCCGCATGCTCGTTTGTCTTATATAAAAAAAGACTTGGATGAGTGAGTGTCTCTACTCGTATGTTAGCGCATATGCTGGCTGTTGGCACTATCATATTTCAAGCGTATTTGATAGCTTACGTCACCATGGTAAATAATCGTCCAAAAGCACATCAACATCTTTAGTTGTACATGAAACGTTGTTGCAGATTTAAGACAGCATCTTTTGAAGTAACCTTTTATTGTTTGTCTGCCGAATTGTCTCGCAAATTATTGTGGGGAATATTAAACACAAGTCTGAAAATGTATTTCAAGATCTCGAATTATATTTTTCAGAAGTCGTTTGTAAGAATTTACTAGGTCGAGAACATCTGAAAGCTACTATTTAATATTTTATAATTTTGCTTGTATATTTTTAAATTTTAAAATGAACAAATTTAGTTTTTTTTTAAATGATGTAACACAGAGTGGAAAAGTCAGTTAAGTGTGATATCAACACAAATGTTTAATTTTCACTAAAACTAAAACAAGTAATGTGATAAAAGTACGAAAAAGAAGATAAGCGTTTTTATATTACTAACACCTGGACGATAACAGTCCAAACAGGACTGTTATCATAATTAGACCAGTAGTGTAGCAAAAATTATTATAATTTTTATGTTCACTTTTAAAAATTTCTAACGAAGAATTTCGAGCGAAAAGAAATGCTTACTGATAATTTCTTTAATCATCATAATTCAGATTGATTAAGTTAATCACTAAAATATTTGAAGCTTATTTACGGGTAACAGTGAGTATGCTTTAAATATCGATCATATTATAAAAACAACATGTTTAATTTTCAAAACGATTTTTGTTACTGTCATAATTGGACAAGGTTGTGAAAAAAAGATTCAACATTCGCTCGAGTAAAAATGAGTATCTCACATACTAAAATATTTAATCCTAAGGGTTCTGTACACATAGTAAAGACAATTCTAGAAGGCATCGCAGTTCATAAAAAAAAAGTGAAATCCTTCTTCAAAAAACTAATAAGAACAAAATAACGAGCAGGAGACAAAAATAAAAAAAGAGAAAAAAATAACGAGCAGGAGACCACAAAAAAATGTAGATGTAAATGCAATGATATCCTTTTTTTTCATGCTCAGCCAGTAACTATCCACTTCTGGATGTGGGCAGGATATGGTCATCTCTTATTATTGGAAGGATCTTGATGTTACACCATCGTATTCTAACACAACAGAAAAAAACTTAGCAACAGTAATATCCCCTAAGAGCACAAATATTCGTAGTTAAATAAAATTGACAGTTTTATACCGAAGTTAGGAAAGCAAAAAATTTGACCCTTAACATGACGCCACCTTGGAATGACGTATATCTAATATTGCGAAAAAAACTCGGGCGGACTAAGTTCATTTTTGGAATATTTACGAGAACGTTTGGCAATAAACCTTCGTAGTTTTTTTATACACGACTAGCGATCTACCCCGGCTTCGCACGGTTAACTTCTGGATCTCGACATTAACGTCACCTACCGGGTCCAATTGTGAATCTAAACCATTCTCTAATCAACTTAATCACACACACAAAATTTCATCAAATTCGGTTCAGCCGTTTAGGAGGAGTTCAGTTACATACACGGTCAGAAGAATTATATAATATGTAATATGCATGTTTTAAACATATAAACCTTTTTCTTAAATTATTCTGTCTATTGATGAAAACTGAATCAAAATCCGTTGCATAGTTTGAAAGACCAGATTACGCTTAGTACAGATGGCGGGAAGCGACCGACACTTCGGTCGTCGCCATCTAGCGGAACGAGGAGTTCTATTAGAACGTTACGGGGCCTCCGGGGCTTTCCGTAAGGTTCGGAGTCGGAGCGTATGTGGCTGTGTTTACTATTAGCGGGTTGGGATGTGTCTCGGCCCTCTCGAAGTAGCGCCGAGACATCTCCTTGAAGTACTCAGAGATCGTCGGAAGTTGACAGTCTCTGTGTAAATTGGAGTTTGGCTGGTACCACCGAGCTCCGGTGGCAATGCGAATGAATGAATCTATTTTGGACGACTTGGAGGTCGTATAAGTGGCTATAGGCCGCGTGCGCGAAAACTACGGTTGCGTAAGACATGATAGGTCTTATGCATGCTTTGTAAAGGTGGAGCTTGTGTCTTAAGGACTGTTTGCCCTTTCTGTTAACTAACGGGTGGATGCGGCTAGTGACGATTTTGGCACGATTGCGGACATTGCGAATGTGTTTCGCGAATGTCATACCGTGGTCAAATGTGGTTTATTTGGCGGTTGGTTGCCAGGGGATCTAGCGGCCGTAAAGGGTGATCGTACCTAACGATTTCTTGGGATTTTTGTATTGTCGATTGAGAGTGTGCGTGGTTTGAAAGTGTATTGCTACACTTTTTTCAGGATTTAATTAGATTCTCCATGAGCGGAACCAATCGCCTATGCGGTTGACTGCGGTTTGGAGCATCTCGGTGAGGATTCTTTTATTATGATGGGTGACGTAAAGTTCCGTGTCATCGGCGAAAAGAGCAGTATTCACTACTGGGTCCTTAGGGATGTCACTCGTGAAGAGTGTGAAAAGTATTGGGGAGAGAACGGAGCCCTGTGAGACTCCAGCCTTGAGGGGACGTTTTGTGGAGCGAGTGCCCTCCATTCGATACCGAAAGTGGCAATTGTCAAGAAAAGCTCTGATGATGTGGATGAGCCTGTCAGGCACTTTGAGTTTATACAGCTTGAAAAGCAAGCCGTCATGCCAGACTTTGTCAAACGCTTTTGCGACATCGAAGAAGAGGGCACGGGTCGAAGTAATTCTACGACTTCTTGGGAGATTGAACCCTTTCAGAATGTATTCTGTTAGGCGATGTAGCTGGTCGGTACACGAGTGTTCGGGTCTGAAACCGAACTGCTCGTCTGGAAGAAGTTTATTAGCGAAGATGTATTTACGGAGGCGATTCAATATGAGTCGCTCGTAAACTTTCCCCAGTGTGCTGAGGAGGCTGATTGGTCTGTAACTAGAGGCTAAGTTGCGTGGTTTCCCTGGTTTCGGGATTCCTATTACATCTGCCTCTTTACAGGCATCCGAGAAGGAGCAGCTGGAAAGAAGAGCGTTGAATATGCCCACTAGGAGGCATACTAGTGGCACGGAAAGAGACTTCAGCACCCTGTTGCTAATGTCATCGGGGCCGGGTGCTGATTTCTTTTTGAGGTTTTTTATTGCTTCTGTGACTTCGTCGACTCTCACAGGCTCTAAGGAGTCGCCCGCTGGTGGTAGTGCAGACTTACGCTTGACCTCCGCTTCGACCTCTGCAAGGTGAGCGGGATCAATTGGTTCGCTAGAAAGAGTAAATTGGCTCCCGAAACTGTCCGCGAGGGATTCGGCCTTTTCAGCGTCGTCAAAGGCGAGATCGGGGTTTCCTGGTCTAATGAGTGGCGGCATAGGTGAGGATTTTTCTACTTTCAAAGCTCGGGTCAAGAAGAAGGCAGTTTGTGATGGCCCGATATCCGTCAGCAGATTATCCCATTCATCATGTTTAAACTCTTTGATGCACTGTTTTACCTCGTTCTCGTGCGCAGTCGGAATTTTTTGTCTATGGTACGATAGTGATCATATTGTCTTAGTGTCGCGTTCTTCGCTTCCAGCTGTCGAATATCACTCGGAAGCTTCATGTGTCGATTGCTCGACACACGAACCCTACGAGAGCATTCTTCAACTGTAGAGGTGAGGTAGGCCGATAGGGCGCTAATCGTCTCATTGGCCTCCTCTGGCGAGTCTACCTTGTTGGGGATTTTGACTAAGTGCTGGGAGGTAGTAGACTCGAGTTTGACGTCGAGCTTACGCCAGTCCACGATGGTTTTTGTCAGAAGGGTTTTTGGCCCAGCTGCATTAGGACTGGTCTATGGTCCGAGTCGAGTTCTAATATTGTTTCAATAGATGATGTTGACATGCGGACATCTTTGAGTATAGCTACGTCAAGGACGTCTGGTTGGTGACTGGTTGCGAATGGGTAGCGAGTTCACTTTAGTGGAGCGTCATATCGATGGTGGCGAGTTTGAATTGAGGGTATTTCGAGAACCCCCTTTCACTCGTTTGTGCAGTATAAAGTTCAGTGTAGGTGCAGAGCGCAAGAGATTCCGCATAAATCATTCTACGAGTGAAGTCATTCTACGAGTGCTAAGATAGTGTCATGATTCTGTTCGTTGTAGTAATTCTTCTAGTGCAGGCAAGGAGGATGGTGTTGCTGAGAGGCTGTCCTGTGTTACACTGAGATAAGTAGTGTTGCTGTGGGTTTGCATACTTTGGTGTTATCATGTAATTTACGTACCTCACGTTACACTGGTGTGTGATTGTGGCGGGGACGTATTACGGTATGGTCGAAATGTAATTGCCTATACTGAACGTATAGTGCAGTCACACTGTTTTATTGCCGCTAATGATCAATTGCGTAAGCAAGTTGAACATCCGCTCTCACACTTTTACTATTTTTAACAACTAACCTTTCCTGTCGTATTCGCGCTAGTTCCAACAAGTTGAATAAGGATTTAATATCATAATACAAATGTCGTCATCTTTCAATTCTACTCGTGTTTTGATTGACTAATTTGCACAAAAAGCGATTATTGTGACTTAAATACTTCTGCCTCCCAGACTTTTTTGTGGGCAATGATGTGAGTACTATAAACATGCAGTACATTATATTGTATCAACAGTTTTCGAAGCGCACGCTTAATAATAGGCAAATTTTTGATACCTTGGGTTAAACTACTGCAATTTACGTAGGGATCTCTAAAAAAAAAATACAGCCTATATTACTTACCAATAATGTAACTTCCTATAGGTGAAAGAATTTTTATAATTGGTTGAGTAGTTTTTGAGTTCATTCATTACAAACATACATACACACAATTAACTCTTTATAATATTAGGTTAAAAAAATATATATTAATAAAATAATACTTCTTATATGAAAATTATGCTTTTAAAGGTAGTTTGCCTTTAAAAGCATAATTTTCCGTTGCAACGTTAAATGCCAAAATAGGTAATATTTAATGTACCCGAGAGGTACATTAAAGTTGATAAGCACTGGCCTATGATCTCTGCCTCGATTATTACTAGCTCCCTGATGTGCAATGCTTCTGGTTTTCATTAAATTTGCAATGATTTGAACGTAAAAGTTTTAGTAATATAATGGTTATCAAGCTCAAAACTTTTATCAGCTTACGGATCTAGGTTCATTTCAGACAGCCAGGTAAGCGTTGGAGTCCTATTTTCGTGCAGAAAAATTATTTGCATGGCTTAAAATATATAACAAAATAAGCTATTTGTATGTTTGTGTAAGTCCCGTTTTTGTATGCAAAATGCCGCCTCAATACAGGAGCAATTCCTTGTTTAAGTTTTGATAAAATTGCCCGCGTTATGCATATTTAAGGTAATCCTTTTCTGCACAGAAGTCCGGCTGGTACCACTTCTTATCTATTTCTGCCGCAAAAAGTATGTGCACTGCTGTGTGCCAGTAAAATAAAAGAATGAGTATTCCGCCTTAGTCCCCAAAACAATATAAATAAAATGAAACAACGTTTAGTTGTCATCTGTCGCGGCCATGGCCCTTAGTACTCATCGCCATCATCACCATGATAGTCAGAATGTTTAAATAGTGATTCATAGAAAGTAGTAAGATGAGTATAGTGTTAGGGAGCCAGTATTTCTGCAATAATGTAAATATATTATTATACTAGTTCTTTACCCGCGGCTTCGCTCGCGTGGGCTTCAATTTAGAAACATCATTAATACTATTTCGTACCAAAATTAACAAAATAGGATCACTTCTATGTGTCGCAGTAAGATAGGTAAAGCCGTGATATAGCTATAAACCGTAATATAGTTATATGAAAGCTGTTCACAACTATCGTATTAGACTAATCTAGTGGAATAATTATAATTGTAGTTTGTTTGTAATTTGTTAGTCAAAACTACTTTTAACTTATAATTTTTGATTTTTTTTTAAATTAAAACGTTAAATTCTTTCAATATTATATTTTATATCATTATAATGTACGCGGCTTTCGGGTGGCCCAATGGCCACCCCAGCCGCATCTTAACCTACTGTCAATAAAAGGAATATGAACAACAACACAACAGGAACTTAAGATCCAATATCAATGTCGTGAAATTAGTTCCTCCTGTACATTCAGTTTACAATTTTACAGTTTACGCTTTCATATAACCATAATACGGTTTATAGCTATATCCCTAGGGATATAACTATATCACGGCCTTAACTAACTAACTATCTTACTTAACTATACTGCGATATTGGACGTAAATAATTTAAATTTGGCAATATAATATGCTACAGAAAAACAAATGAGTTTATCAGAATTGCATTAATATCATACGTCTAGCAACACCTTATTTTTATATCGGGCATGTTTTCCGATGTGTCTTTATGAAGGGCAATTGCCCTCGAATCAGAAATGCGTTATTTATATAATATTCATAATTAAAGATAGTTTTGACAAAATAATGTTGAATTTCATGGTCTTTATTACCTAATACACGGCATAGTTTTTATTTGCGTTGTTTGATTCAAATTATTGGCCCCATTGAATATTGATTGGCACCATAAAATACATGCCAGTATTTTTTTACGTTCAAGCAGACTTCTAAATTTCATAAATGTAGCTCTATTCACGGTGAACGTGTGAGAAGAACTATGTTCATGAACGGTAGTAGAAAGTGACAGAAGATAGGCAGCACCGTCTTCCTGATCACAGCTCAAAATAATAAAAATATGGAGTTGGCAACTCGCATGGCAACTACGGCAAACATCCAACTTATTTGTCAATTTGTGGGGGGAATCGAATTGATGAACGGGAGTATAACGAACGAACGAGGCTAATATATTTCATATTAGCCATGTAGAGGCGGCGAAAACGAAACCACCACCCCATTTCATCTCGTGGGTGTCGTAAGAGACGACAGAGGGAAACTGACACAGGAGATGGGTGGCAGCATCTTCTTGATAACAGCACAAAGTAATAAAAAAGCTGCGGTTGCTAACCCGTTTGTCAAGCTTGAATACTACTGCAAATATCAGGCCTATTTGACAAACAATGGGGGAAGCCTATGATCAGCAGTAGATAGGCCTATTAAAAGTAAAAAAGTAGCTGCTTACATACATCCCACTACTGGGCACAGGCCGCAGCGAGGTTTAGGACAAAAAAGAGTTGATTGAGTTGACTCCAACGCGGGATGACCGATTTCACATAATACATAAACACTCACGCTTGTCACCCAGAGGGGTAGGCAGAGACTACGGACTTCCATTTGGCACGATCCTGGCACACCTCTCTCGCCTCCACATATACATAAAAATGATTTCCAAAATATTTCTTTAACTTCTCAGATATGCAGGTTTCCTCGCGATGTTTTCCTTTACTACCGAGAACGTGGTAAATCGAAACTTGAAATTGCAATTAAAATATGAGTGCAGTCGGCGCGGATCGAATTTGGGTTGCTTACGTATTTACGTTTGGACCGGTTCGATTACCGGCTTTGACAGATGACTTTCAAGATTCTATCAATGCAGTTCTACTCATAGTTAAAATAAAAATAAACCTGTGTTTAAATTTTATTCATTTGATTATAGTACCTTTTCGCAAGAGCCTGTTCATTTACTCACTTGAGCTATGAAACCGGAACTGCCACAAAATATTTAATAGGTATGTCTGAAAATCTTAATCTTAATATATGACAAACTGTTATAAAAGTCTCATTAAAAGTAATAAAGTAAAGAAGCAGCTTACATACGTCTTACGACTGTGCACAATATATATTATTATTATATATAATTACCTATAGTGCGAAATAGCGGTTTTCACATGTCCACGAATTTTGAAGTAAAAACTTCTTTAGCCCCGTTGAGCGATTTTTGGTAGGGGAAAATTTATGGGTTCGAGTCATCGTTGACCTCGACATGCTCGTGACGAGCTACCGCTATGTGACGCGTAGTAGCGGCCTGTGTACATGTATACGCATATTATATCATGGAGTTTTCACTTCTTTCATTAGTATAGCGGCCTGTGTACGTGTATACGCATATATAATTGAGTTTTCACTACTGTCGGCAGTCCTTATGTTTTTTTTAACTACTATTTTTAACTACTTATTTTTCACCACTCCACTGAGCACGTGGAAAATAGGCGAATAAAACTTCCTTACCAGTTTCATTGTTCCTCGCGGGAATCGTACACTTTTTGGAACGAAGTTCCTTATCGGACGGTACGAATTTGGCGGATGGAGGCTAAGCGAGAAAAAGTGTAAGATTTTTCCGTCACGACCCCTTCTGACGTAGTGTAGACGACCTTGGCGGCCTGTGTGATGGAGCAGGAATGTGTAAGCCCAAGACTCCTCCGGATTAGGTTAAAAGTCTGACTCACTCGCTTATTTATCCTTGGGGTCTATGCACCGACGGATCTGCGCGGAGGTGGGTCATTAAAAGCCCAACAAGAGAGAGAGGAATTTTGGGATAGCATGAGAGAGGTCTTGCATAAATGCGGAGAAAATGAACGGATCGTGTCATCAGGGGACTTTAATGGGTGGGTTGGAGTAAAGCGTGATGGGTATGAAGGGACGAGAGAGTGAATGACAATGGGAGATACCTGCTTGAAGTATGCTTGGAATGGAATCTGTGCGTGGCCAACACAATATTTGACCACAAAAAGATCCATTTGTATACAAAATTAGGGTGAGTCTAGGAGTATGATTGATTTTGTAATTGTGGATGAAAGACTGAGGAAGAAAGTGCTAGACACTCGGGCATACCGCGATGTAGGCCTCGACACAGACCATTTCCTGGTTATAGCCCGAATGCGTGGCCTCTTTAAACGGTGGCGACACTGAGGGGCCGAGCCTATGAGTATTTTGGACAGAGTAAAAGTGGAAAATCTACAAGAAAAAGAAAAGAAAGACGAGTATGTAGAGAAACTGAAAGAAAGTTTTAAAGGCATAGAAGAGATAGGTGTGATTGAACATTTGTGGGAGACATTTAAGAAAGGGGTCGTGAATGTTGCTATTGAGGTATGCGGGGTAGCTAAAAGAAGGAAAGGAAGAAAGAACTATAATGTGTGGATGGATAAAGATGTACAAAGGGTTGTGCAAGATAAGAAGAAAGCGTGGTTGGATTGGTTAGCAACAAAAGCTAACCAAAAAGTTCAAAAGGCAACGGGTGACGAGATAAAGGAAGCAAGAACAAAGTATAAAAGATTGAAATCAGCAGCGAAAGAAGTTGTGTCTAGGAAGAAAGAAGAACGAAAGGATGACTTCGATAGGAGGCTCACTGAAGATTTCCTCACTGAAGTCAAACATCAAGTTTTTCTGGAAATCCATCAAAACAGCCAGAGGAAAAACTTCTACCTCGGAGCTGAGCACAATCAGGAGTCAAGATGGGAGCAATATAAAAGGAGAAGAATGTGTGTTACAGAGATGGAAAGAGTATTTTGAAAGTTTGTTTGAAAGAGAGGAAGTGCAGGTACAGCATACGGCACCTTCCATGGAAACTAATATAAATGTTGATGAAAGTGAGATAAGCATGGATGAAATAGTGAAAACGTAGAAAATTATGAGATTTTCAACGTTTGAGGCTGCAGGGTATGACAGGATTACCGTCGAGATGCTAAGGGCTGGACAGGGCAGAGTGGCTAGTTAGCTATACCGCCTTTTGAATTTGTGCTGGTGAAATGGGCAAGTACCGGGAAACTGGTGCAAAGTCGTAATCGTGCCATTGTATAAGGGAAAAGGGTCACGGCAGGACTGCATAAATTACCGCGGTATAAGCCTTCTCAGCGTCGTCAGTAAATTGTATGCGAAAGTATTGATTGAAAGGGTTGTGCACAAGCGGAATTTAGAAAGGGAATGGGATAGATGGATCAGGTCTTTTCCTTGCGGTGCATAGGCGAAAAGTGTTTGGCTGAAAACAAGAAGGTCTATTGCGCATTCGTGGATCTAGAAAAGGCCTATGATAGAGTAGTGAGAAATGAATTGTGGTCAGCACTGTCCGTGAAAGGTGTGAGAAGTATCCTCATACGAGCAATGCAATCTCTTTATAGGGATTCTAGTGCTTGTGTAAGGATAAATGGGGCATACACTGAATGGTTCAATATCGAAAAAGGTGTTAGACAGGGATGTGTAGCGTTACCGTGGCTGTTTAATCTGTTCGTCTGTTACTCGTCAAATGTTTTCTCTATGCTGATGACCAAGTAGTACTTGCGTCTTCGGCCGAGGAGTTGCAGGAGATGGTAACTGCTATGAGTGGAGCTTTTGTTAGAAAGTGAATGAAGATGAATGTAAAGAAGACGAAAGTGATGGTGTTTGAAAGAGATGAGGCAGTGACAGACTGCAATATCGTGATTGGAGATGAACAAATTGAACAGGTGAAGGAGTTTGTGTATCTGGGTTCAAAGTTTACAAGAGATGGAAAGTGTGAGAGTGATATCGAAAGAAGAGTGAATGCAGGAAACATGGTGAATGGAGCTTTGCACTCCTTTATGAGCAGTCGGAAGGTGTCTAACAAGGCTCGTTTGGCTGTACATGAGGGGGTGTTGGATCCGACACTCATGTACGGAAGTAAAAGTTGGGTATGGTAGAATAAACATGAAAGCAGAATAAATGCAGTTGAGATGAGAGCGTTAAGAAGTATGATAGGAGTTAAATTGAGAGACAGGATAAGAAATAGTGAGATAAGGAAACGTTGTGGTCTGAAAGAAGATGTAGTGAGAAAAATTGAGAAAGGTATGCTGAGATGGTTTGGCCATGTCGAGAGAATGAATGAAGAACGATTGACGAAAAAAGTGTATAAGGTGAGTGTGAATGAAAGTGTTGGAAGGGGTAGACCTAGGCGGACGTTTCTAGACCAAATCAGGGACGTCTTGAAAAAAGGCCAGGTCAAGAGTACCCTGAACCGAAGAGCATGTATGAAGGGAATAATGAAAGTGGTCGAAGCGAAACAACCCTACGGGAAAGAGGCGTGATTATATGTATAAGGAAGCGAGATGGAATAATATCCATCTCCCTCGCACTTTTTCTTATCTTGCCATGAAAGAAATATAATTTTATTTTAAATGACGCTTCGTTTTAATAGATGCTAGTAATTTATTTATTTGTATTTGTTAATCAATAATATAATACGTTTATCAATAATAATATACTACGAAAGGAACTTCGTTCCAACCGAGTGTTCCACGACACTCATGCATGTTTTTTTGTTTCTGTGCTATGAACACTTAATACGGCTTACGGCTAAACGGCTCTCATATTTGCTTAAATAAAACTCATAAAAACTGAAAAGAAGCTTTTGCACGATAGTGGACCACAATTACCCAGTAATTAGTCATTCAACGGTATAACGAACTATTCCATCAATTATGGATAAAAATCTCACAGTGCACTTAATTTTCAATTACTTATATCGGACTTGATACAAAAAGAAATTGGTGAAATATTATTATTTATTGGCCAATAGACATACAACTAAAGACCGTCTCTCTTAATCACAGTTTTGTGTACACAGTTTTGTTAGTAATTTTGCTAAAAGTAACGATTGTGATAAATCATCCGGACAGTGGCCACCGGTCTGGATATTTTAAGTCTGACAATTTTTGATGCTACAACAATAAGTATTTAATAAAATTACGTTTAATTTCATCAGTTACTTATTATAAGTTTATTTAGCAGTAAGTAGATGGCGCTATTATTAGATTAAAACTATGAAAACCAAAACTGTACTCAGCCACAATAAGTTGAGGTGTGACTGTGGTGGAAAAATCGCACAACAAAGCCGCGAACATTTATTAATACATAAATTAGGCATAACGTGATGTAGATTCTATTAAAAATTTTTCTTCTGTCAAAAATACGCTATCAGCGCTGCTAGCGGTGTGTAATGAAATTATTTTACGATATAAAAATATCTAGAAATAGCAATGTTGTGTTTAGTTGTTAATATCGCCAAAAGATCTCTATTCATTGATTTGGTCAAACTATATGAATATATAGTCAATAAACACTGTTAAGTTTTATGTAATGCCACCATTTCACGCAACGATCGACTGACAACATAATATTATAAATTCTAATATCTGACCTATACATATATAAAAATCTCTTTATTTAAACTTTAAGGATACTAATAGTTTTGTTATAATTGCAGTTTTTATCAGTTTATTTACAGATAAAAATCCTAACACCTACTAAAAACTTCTTTATAGATTAGAAATTAAACTTAGAAACATCTCAAATTTTCTGATTTTCAATAGAAATAAATAAATTTTATAGTAATCAGTTATTATAAAATTTATTAATGTCTATTAAAATGAAATAACGAAAGAACAAAAAAAAATAAGTTAAAATTTTCAAATCAATTATGAATCTGGAGGCACTGTTTTGAAAAAGTGAAACGTAGACTGTCGGCGTAGTTCAATTTATTATGCAACGGTTAAAACTAATTTTAGGCTTTATTTATAAATATTTTATTTATTAAAAAAACACATCTATCATATAAAATGGAAATTAATATCTAAAGGAAGGAAATTACTTAACCCTCCTTTTTAAAAGGTCCGTAATCGGCCTATAAGTTGCCCCGGGTCTCTAACTACCTACACACAAAATTTCATGGAAATCCGTTCAGTAGTTTTTGCGTGAATCGTGAATACACAGACAGACGTACAGACAAAAATTCTAAAAACCACTAATTTGGCTTCAGTGCCCTTTATTTAGTGCCCTGGAGTTGTTTTTTCCGGAAAATATTAAAATTACAGACTTCGAATTCAGTAACTTTTAAACATTCAATCTTATCTTTGATTTATAAGCATAAGCGTTGCATTGGACTAGGGAATGTTGGGGCTAGTGAGCTTACTCGCTTATTTTTGCGCCATGAATTTTACAGGCCACCTTATCATTATGACCTCATATTATATTCATTTGATATGAATAGTGCTAATAAATCACAGCATTGTTATTGAAATAAAATGAAATGCTAGCTGATTCAACAATGTATTATTTTATGAGGTACAATATTAATTTACCCACAATGTATTACTGTTACCAGCTTTTATTTAACAAGCTATTTAGAAGCAGTTTTTCGAACTACGGAAAATCATTAGATTGATGTACCGTTACCGTTACTTCCTATTTAAGTCTACTGCTGAACATAGGCTTGCCCCATAGATTGCCTCATGGGGGAGACATGTGATTAGCCTCCACAGTTTTTTTTATTTTTAGTCGTCATTAGGAAGAATCTGCTGCCCATTTCTTGATTTATTTCCCTATGTCATCTCTTACGACACCCACGAAAAAAGTTGTGCAGATTTAAAATATTCTTTCTTAGTACTCTTAAAACAGACACTCTTCTGTTAGACGTGGCTTTTTCAGTTTTTTAGAAGTGTGACAAACGAGAATGCGGCTCACCAGATGGTGACCACCCCGCCCATGAAAAAATGCAACAGCAGGGGAATCGCAGGTGCATTGCCGGGCTTTTAATAAGTAGTAAGCTCTTTTCTTATTAGTCCTCCTTAAGTTGGTTCGGAAAAACCGCTGGTGGTAACCTATTTTTCTTGAGATGGGGTGCTCCATTCCGTTGCTGTTTTCGGTTTTTTAATCTTCATTTGATAAACATACGAGACCATTATACCGGCGCTGAAAAAGCCTCAAGAACTTCCGGCAATTGCCTTATATGATGATGGGCACCTTAATCACTACAGTAAGTTTCTTGCTGATCAGAGTATAAAACATCAATTAAAAATAAATATTACGTACATTTATTTTTAATTGATTTTTATACATATTATATATCAGAAAAAAAAATGCACAATAAACATACATATGTTCATTTTTATTTGTATTTAAAAATGATAACTCGCACTTCGTAACATATACAATATGTGTAAAACATTGGCAAAAAATATTTTCCTAGACGGCCAAAGTTACGCTAGACAACTCATTGTAGCTTCCTATTTTGGACTATGCAGATATCGCCTACTTAGATTTAACTAAAGACCTACTAAATAAAATGGATCGTCTGCTCAATCTGTGCAGACGCCATGTTTTTTGCCTGCGCAAGTTTGATATTATATATCCCAATTTCAACACTTAAGTGGCTAGATATTCTTTCTAGTGCTAGTAACTTTCATCTTCTAACCACTTTGTATTGTACACCTTTGTATTCCTTACAACCCCTGTTTTCCTTATTACTTAAAAAACCGTTTTACATTTAAGTGTTCATAATGATTTCTTTCGCTCAACGACCTAAAAATCTTACTATATATATTTTATTTTTGTATGCATATTTCTCTAATAATCCAAATAAGTTGTTTGTTTTATTGCGTCTATCAGAGGTTACCTCGCTGAGAATGCCATTATAGCATTAAATAAGCCTTTGTACAAAAATAATTGTGCAATAAAGATTTTTCTATCTATCTAACGTCAGATACCCCAATAAGAAGTATTAGATAACTTTTTATACGCCAGTGCTTTGTTACTATCCTATCTGATGGTAAATAAGTGGTTAAGTACGTAGTAAAGCGTTTTAGCTTTATCATCTTTACACCGAGGTAATATTTTCATAATTTTCATGTATGATGGGAAATATAACGCAAAATTGTTACGCATATAATTTTTACGGATATTTGCGATTAACTGACAAAATACACGTAGAAAATTGATTTTTTTTATTGAAGTCTAGTTATATATGTCTCGTTTTCTTTTGTCTTGATATTTTTATTTGACAGTCCATCTGATGGTGAGTAGTTACTAAAAAGCCCATGGACACCTGTAACCGACTTCATTCAAAGCAGCCCACAGATGTACTCGTAGTGTTACGCCTAAGCACAAAGATGGAACGCTTTAGAACTGGTAGTTTTACTGGGTCTTTTATTCTTCACACTGGAATCTATACATATAATAAATCTGTAGAAAAGTCGTGTCTGTAATTCTAATATACTCTCGAAAAAACAAGTCCAGGGGACTAAATAAAGGATACTGAAGCCAAATTAGTGGTTTCTAGAATTTTTGTCTGTCTGTCTGTCTGTGTATTAGAAGGAAATATTTAATTTTATTAATTATGTGATCCCAAGTAGATGGTAGCACTCAGCTATCGTCTCTATTGAAGTTAGGATGTTTTTAATTTCAATAGCCTCGCGAATCATCCTTGGTAGAAATCGGTGTTCTATTGTGAGGATTTGTTGTCTATCAGATCTGATATAATGGTTGGGATGATACTGAACATGTTGACATACTTCAGACTTCTCGGAGAGTCGGTGCTTTACATCAGCAATATGTTCTTTTACGCAAGTTTTTATGCAACTTTCTTCTAAATATGTGTTTTGTACAACCCGCTTAAATAAAATTTAAAATATAACGTGATTTGTTAAAATTTGTTTTATTACATGTGTAGTATTCATCATTATAGAATTGCATTTATGATATTTTGAAGTCTACTCGAACGTAGAAAAAATATCAGAATCTACTTTATGGTGCCAATCAGTATTAAATGGAACAATGATATGAATCAAATATCGCACATATAAAACCATGAAATCATCATTATTTTGTTAAAACTAAATTAACATTAATTATGAATGAATGTAAAGAGTTAATAATAATAGTAAATTTTGATTCCAAGACAATTTATATTTCTTATGGACACATCGGAAGACACGTCCAATATAAAAAATTGTAGATGTTTCTAGACATATGATATTAATGCAATTATGAAAAACTTATTTATTCACGTGTTCCTGTAGCATATTATATATATATGCCAAATATCAATCATCTAGGTCCAATAGTCTTTGGGAATTCAAAAAATTCTTTGACAAACTGACATAGAGACAATTTCGGTAAATTTGGCACTGAATAGAATTTAATGATATTTTTAAATTGAAGACCACGCGAGCGAAGCCGCGCGTAAAAAGCTAGTACAGAATAAGTGCACCGTTGTCTGGCGTCAGGAAGAAATAAAAGGATGATAAAAATCCACATGGATTTTAGTAGCAAAAGAAACCTTGTCACGCTGTTAAATATTTTTTAAACATTTTCCGTATAATTATTTATTATATAATGTAATTATATTCTTAATAAATCGGAATGTAATATTTTGTTGACTTTCTGTATAGAGTGTGTAACTTTTACCTTACGCGTATCTTAACATCCGATTGGCCTAAGTTGCTTGGCGGCAGAAATACGTGAGAGGGTGGTACCAATCCAGCATAACATCATGTAGAAGCTTAACTTGGGAGTGACTTTTATTAATTGTTGTTAAATAATATAAAGAAAAAAATGAAAATAAAATAACACACTTCTTTTAGAATCTTTTATAATATTTAAGTTTAGTAAATTTCAATACGACTTGCTTTTCATCCCTCTGTCAGTATTATTCTGTTATTTTAAAGAGTAAATAATTACTACATTTTATGTTATTTAAAGAAACTACTCGTCTATTTTATCTTTCATCTTAAAAGTTGTTAGAATGTAGAGAGACTCCTATTGAAGTCTAGCTATTAAGTTTTTGAATATGTGGCAAAGACAGAGTTATTCCGGTTAATTCTTACTATTAAATTATTTCGTCTAATATGGCCGGGGTAAATTCAGTTTTAAAATCTTGTATGGCTCAGAAACTTTTAATTGATAACTAAAGTAAAACAATAATTAGTCAAACAAAAATATTGGAAAGTTTTGGAGTTTCTAAATAATTAGAAGTTCAAAGTTGCTCTATATAATAATGTATGATAATGTACCTATAAAAATGAAAATTTCTCGAATTAGCGGTTTTTACACATAATTAACCGGTAGAATCCAGAGTTACTGTCATAGCCTCACGGATTAGTAAGCTGAAGTGTCAATGTGCTGGCTATGTAGCACGAAGAACCAATAACCAATGGGGAAGAAAGGTCCTTGAGTGGCAGCTTCATTCCAGTAAGCGAAGTGTAGGGCGCCCCCCACAAAGAGGCAAGACAATTGTGTCAGGATCATGCTAAATGGAAGTCCGTAGTCTGCCTACCGCTCCGGGTGATAGGAATGAGTGTTATATATGTATCTATATATATATTATTAAAAAAATAGTGTTCCCTGCCACTAGCTCTCAACTTTCCTTTTCCCTTTAGGTTATCTAGAGCTAGAGTTATTTTTTTTTGATTTGATTTGCTTCAATTGTCACACTCCATAGACGGATTAACGATCACAGGACCACGTTTCGCAGCTTTAAAGGAGTTAGCCATCATCAGTCTGTGTATTTTAAGTCTGAAATAAAGAGATCATTTTACATCGTTGTATATCGAAAGCCTATATGATAATTCTGGTATATGTAATCGCCTCTTACGACATTTTCTGGACGAAATGCGATAAAATAATTTTATACTGTGCCTTTTCACCGTAACCACATAATGAATTTCATTCATATACGTAAAACACTCCCAAAAATAATACTCAGTTACTGTATTTAGCATAGAATACTAAATATTTAATTTTAAAATTATATAAAAAAAATAAAGAGGCCTATGTTGAGCAGTGGACATGTAAAAGGGTGTAATGATGATTATGATGATGATGATGAAGATTATGATGATGAAATGAATATATATTTATGTAAAAGTAAATTATTGTGGTGAAACAGATGAATAAACTACACATATAAATGAAGCATAAAGAAGGAGCGAATAGCGACACTTAAACGAAATAGTAATTAATTACTATTGTCTGTCTAACTTTGTGCGTATTTTGTAAGGCGAATTTCGCTGGTAAAACGAGTCAGTGATTTTCGAAAGGCCCATTTTTAGTTTTTGATTTAGAAAAGTAATTAAGACGTTAAAATAAATTACACATTCTCTTGATTATTAAAAGAAAGATTGAAGAACAAAGTACGCCGGGTAGATTTATATTAAGATCATTAGTCAAGAATTTTAGTAATTGTTAATTATCTCTCGGTCACTATCCGAAGCAGCTTATAATTAATAATGTCTACATTAATAGCTTCTGACACAAGAATTAGAAGAATTAACTTATAATAAAGAAAATATAGAATTTATTACCTACCATTATTTAGTCCATTACCGTTCACCGCTACGACTAGACTGCTATTTACTAACAGCGGTCCAAATGTCCATTTTATAGCACGAAAGACGGATACTAGGATAACAATGTCTAATAAAATATGAAAGTGAGTATCTTTTCACCTTTTCTTCATTAGTCCATAAAAGTGAGGATTTACATTGGACATCTTATTTTTTCTTCTTTTCTTTTCTTAAACTGAAGTGATCTGATCGATCGCGATCTTACAGTCCACCTAGCGTCAAGATTGTTATACCATAGAGGGTTAGCAGAGTAATGCATCTTGCATTACGCATACCTACGTTTATCCTCGATTAAGAATCCAAATGCAGATGCGTTACTACTCGTGAGGACTAAGATGGAATGCCTCGTTTCCAGTAAAAAAGGTCTCCGGTTCTCTACACTCACCATGCGAAATAGCAGAATTAAGTGCTATTTTACGCTGGTTTTCGGTGAGAGCGTGGTCCTACCCCGGTCGAGCGGACCCATTCGTGTTACCACCATAATATAGCTGCAGCGTGGCTCAACCGCGTAGAAGTAATTATTTAATTTTTACTATTTACCACAGAACACTTTTACTCCAAGCCATACAGAGTACAGAGGCATCTACATTCACAGAATGCCTGCGTGTTTTATGGTTTTTATTGTACTTAATTAGCGGGCTTGATTTTACTAACCAATATGGCTCGTTTCACTGTGGGTATCATTTTTGTGGATTCAGTTCTGAGAAGCAATATATGGAATATTAAATTAATAGCTTACGATTACTAATCGCTTTCAATGTTAGGCATAATTAGTAAACATTTGCACCAAAATCAATTAGTCAATCAATTATAATAAAATAATGTAGGTATTACAAGCTTAATGGTTAAAACAGTAATTTAAAAAGCCGACTACCTTAAAAATTATTAAAAAAGCCTTCTACGTTAAAAAAAATTAAAATGCAATATATAAATATTATATAGCCTAAGACAATTGACCTCCTTTTAGTAGTAGGTCAGTGCCTATGACACTCCCACAATGAAGACGAATCTAATGACACCTCATATGTCAAAATCCATCTAGCCGTTTAGGCTACAGAGCGTGCCAAAGAAATAGAATATACAAACATGCAATCTCGGCACATTACTTGATGGGGAAAGCTTGCGCATCGACGTAGGAATTCCTATTGGGGCAGTCGGTAGAAATAAAATTGTTTAGTAGGCGTCATTCACTCAAAATGTTATAAAAAACTTTATTTGTTATTTCGAATTGTGGAAAAAGTTCGTGAGTAATCTCACCTCACTGAATTTCAATGTTTTTGTAACGGTAACATGCTTAGTCCAAAATAGAAACTATACATGAGGGACCTAAATGCCGACCCTTTTTGTCACATTAAATCGCTTTATACGTATATAAAGCCTTATTGGCTTATATTGTTTTGTGAAAATTTATTCATTTTATTGTTATTTTGTCTTTCGTCAAAGTAATACGTACTTAATGAACGATAATAATAAAAAACGGTTAAAAGTATCAAACTAAAACTTGTAGATATTCTTAATATTATTAAAAAAAATCCTATATATATAAATCCTATATATTATATCCATATAAATCTGTAAAAACAACAATCTGTACAAATAACATCCATTTACATTGCGCTCATACAGTCGAAAACAAATTCTGAGAAGACCAAATGAATAAGATGTTATCTACATCGTGCAATCCTATTCCTTTGCAAGGTCCTCTTATCTGAGACAGCATAACGTGTTTATGGTCCAACGACAATATATGACTTCGTTATTTCTCTGTTCCGACGACATCAAACTGTCATTCATAGAAATTACCCGGAGCTCTTATCTTCTTACGTACAATTTATTTGGGCGAATGAGAAGCAGACTTTTACGGATAAGAAGTAATTAACTTGTTGATGTCCTAGCGAAGTTAATTAATTCGGCTTGTGATACGCTATAGGAAATTATACACTTGTATAGAATATATGTATATGTTTTGTATATTTTTTATAGAATATATATTATATGCTTTGTAGCATTCCTTAGGGGAGGCCTATGTTCAGCAGTGGACTTGTGAAGGGCTGTAGTGATGATGATGATGATGATGATAGAACTATGTACACTATTTTTTATATAATAATTCTTTTTTAATACGGTCGGTTATTTTTTTCTACATCACACACTGTTATGTGCAACATTTGGAAAATATATCACATTCAAATTATTGTTTTTATGATCGAATAGCTACATTATTTAGATGCATTTTATTTACATAACATAATATGCATTATTTTATTATATACAATATTTTATTATATACAATAATCAAAAACTATAATAGAAAAAAAAACTAACACTAATAACTGAATTATCATACAGTCCTACTCCCCGTCGTATCGTGCTAAGAACGCTGGATGCGTTTCCTCGCTGAATCCCTCTTATCACCAGCGGCAACAGTCAGTCGCGGATAGAGTTCCTTTAGGAACTTTCCGCACGTGGACCCCACCATGGACCGATAGTCTCTACAGCAAATGGCACAAATATGTAGTCATCTCTCAGAGACTCATATTTGCGCCACTTACTCAGTTCAGCTGCCTCTGATGCCGCTCCGGCTCTAAACGAGGTACTCTTGAGATGAGAGGCCGCCAAAGTGTCTACATAAGTAGCATCCCACACTAGGGCTTTACCTCTCTCCCAAGGGACCAATGTCATACAGTCGGGTCTCCTGCCATCGTCTCTAAATATTCCACAAGACTCTAAAACCGAGGGAACATTTATATAGACAAGAGCCCTTCGGATGAAATCGTTCAAAGAACCGTGCCGTGAAAAGCTACCAGCACTTATCTTACATGAAAGTCCGTGGAGCCCAAACTTGTCGACGCTGCTACCACAGGGGCACTGATGGGATTGACAAATCGCCGCTCCTAGTCGGATTCCTACAGCGATGCGCAAGCTTTCCCCAACAAGTAATGTGCCGAGATTACTTGATGGTAAAGCGTGTAACCAGTGACTAGATTCCTTAGTCGACACACCTAGAAGGCGTGCCTAATCTTGGTCACTATGGAAATTTTGAAACAAATCTTTCTGCACTTCCTGTACCAACAGAATATCCCACTGTTTTTGTTGGTTAACTTCCAGTGGAACATTTTCGCCAGGACAGAGCATTCGCCATGTCTATCCTGCCTCCGCAGCAAAGCACAGGTCTACTTTATTATTTAAAATTATGTTACATAAGTCACTGACACTATGCACGGAAGCAAGAAAAGCAGGCAATGCAACGTCAGAAAGATTTCTCACACCAATACCACCAATTTTATACGTAAACTAGCTTGAGTCCAGGCTGTTGTATTTAAAGTTAAATTTACAATTTTTTTCCAGACTGGACTCGAGTGGAGTAAGTACATTGTAGTGATGTTATATTTAATTTTGCGGGCAAAACATATTTCTAAAGCATAAATTCCTTTGCGTCATTGTTGTCACCAAAATACAAATTATTACAGTGCTCCGAATGAGAACAGCATATGTAATTGTGTAAGTTCCATTCCGAAACTGCTTTAAGCTGCTTGACAGTAATTCTATTCTACCTAAATCTAACGAAGACAACAAACTACACAATGTGGTTACATTGTGTAGTTTGTTGTCTTCGTTTTGCCTACAACAAGAAAATATATTATGTTTGTATGTGCATTACCATATGCAAAAAAATATTATTATGGAAAAAATTAAATAATCATGCAAAAATTAATTAAAGAAAAAGGCCACATGTTCAACATAATTACAGTACTTGGGAATACATTTTGAATATTTTAAGCAAACTTTTTATAAAATTTAGAGATCTTTTAAGACAATTTTATGCGCTTACTATACTATAATATTCAATATTCGAAATGAATATATTTGAATTTTATGCTTATTATTGCATTTTAATTGCTTAAAATATAATTTTTAAGACATTTTTAAATGTCTTTATATTGAATTTAATTATTATTTATTAATAATAATTATGAGGCGTCACATCCTCAAGGCTCCGTGCTGGGCCCAACACTGTGGAATGTGCTGATGGATGACCTACTCCGACTCCCTCTGCCCGAGGGAGTAGTCATGACTGCCTATGCCGATGATGTTACAATCTTGGTTGAATCGGGACCGAGAGCGGGTATCGCATCTAGGGCCAGAGTCACTTTGGACCTTGTACGGGAGTGGGGGCTAAGGAATCGACTAAGGAATCGAATTTTCCTCCTCAAAGTCAACCACCATGACTGTTCGAGGGAAATTTCAGCGCCCCTCCCCCCCCCCCTTTATTAAACTTGGTGGGGAATCCATTAAGACTGTAATTAACGTTAAGGTACTAGGCGTGGTTTTGTACTCGGGACTATCGTTTGTGCAACATGCATCCGACATCTCTGAAAGAGCAACCAAGGGATTCGGCAAGATGACTCGCGTATCGACATCATCATAGGGTGTACGATACCCGAGTTTAAAACTAATCTATAGAGGAGTATTTGTGTCCACGCTTACGTACGCGGCAGAATGCTGGTACGAGCGTGCGAACATGTACACAGTACGCAGCGTACTACTGAGATCGCAGCAATCAGCCCTTGTATTGTAAACCAAGGCGTACCGATCCACTAGCACGGCGGCCATACCGGTGCTGGCTAGCGTTCTCCCTGCTGACCTGGAGGTCATCCGTGCTGGTAGGATGGGCATTGCACGTTTGACCGCGCCCAAAGAGGAGTTGAGCAGACGGAAGCGTGAAATCTGAACTGAGGTGATCGGTGCCTGGCAGGATCGATGGACGAGTGATACAAAAGGACGCGAGCTACATCGATTTTTCCCGGACGTGGCGTTGAGACTTAGATATACCAGGGTCTCACCGGACTACCAAACCTCTCAGATTCTCACCGGACATGGATGCTTTCGGAAGAGACTGAGCCATATGAGACTGTGTGAAATTAGTATGTGTGAGTGCGGTATGACAGAGGAGGATGTTCACCATGTTCTATGGGAATGTCCTCTGTATGACGACCTAAGAGTGAAAATGATGGATGGACTAGTTCGTACGGTTCAGGGACCGATCTACTACTCGGATCTCGTCAGCGGTGTGGTGGACTACGGGCTGTTGCGCGAGTTTGCGCGTAGGTGGCACAATCGCAGGATAAGGCAGGAGAGAAGGCTGGTAGTAGGGCCCGACGACGTAGGCGTTACAGTGCCGTCACCCCAGAAGGGGGAGAATGACGTAAAATTTGGGACAAGGAATAGATAAAATATTTGAAGGGAGTCAAGAAAGTGCGCGGAAAGAGCCACGTGCAAGTACCGTGCATCTCCCGAGATTCGGCCCGTATGACCTGGGGGTCGGTGGGGCCATGGGAGGTGGTGGGTTGTTCCAATCTCTGGGCTGGGGCTCCCCAGTGGCAGCTCCTTCCACATGACCGCATCCAGCGCAGAGCGCCTCGTATCGTCAACGACTGAGTCCTTTCCGATCGGCTCGATTCACTGACGCTGCTGATGTTGCATCCCTTTGCATTTTATTTCGCATCTACCACGGGGAGTGCTCTGAGGAATTGTTCGGATTAATCCCAGCCGCCAAATTTCACAAACGCACATCGCGGCAAAATTCCCGATACAATCCACACCATCTGGATGCTTGGCGGTCCACCACTTTACGTTTCACTAGGAGTTTTCTTCTGCGTATGACCTCTCTGTGGAATAGCTTACCACCGGCAATTTTTATATATATACGACTTAGGGACCTTCAAGAAAAGAGCTTACTCCTTTCTAAAAGGCCTTCCCCTGCAGTTGTTCATGGGCGGCGGTAGTCACTTACCATCAGGTGAGCCGTATGCTCTCTTGCCCCCTCTCCTATAAAAAAAACATTTGGGATAAAGTAAATTAAAAAGACTAATAAAATGTTTTATTGGGTACGTACATTATTACGCCGTACTTTTTACACATAGGTCACATCTTTTAGAAATATTGTACTTAGATAATGTTTTGCTTTACAAGTAATCTTTATGGGAAGCCATTAATTTTGCACGCAGTAAATAATATTAAAAGCACAGATACATTGGTTTCATTGTGATTGGTGTAAATGCGGTATCGTTATCATAATAAGGATCTGACCTAAATGCTGATCAAAATGATTAAAATGCATGCGGGGAATCAATGTCGAATCCCGCAAGGAACTACTATTTGTATGGCCTACAAACATTTATTGCCGGTCTAGATGTTTGTGTGAAATTTATTTGTGCAGAATGCTTCTACGATTTTTCTAAGAAAGTAAAGTCAAGTTAATTTTCTATAATAATAAAAAAAACTTTATTAGCATAATTACATTCCTTTACAATAAGTTTAAAATAAGCTAATTACAAATTTTAAATTGCTTACTTTAGTTTTTTACTTCCGGCTGTACCAGGCCGAGCCTGTATCACAAACGGCAGTTCCTTCCTCTATGTCACAAAATAATATAATGTCACTAAATTTAGCTTAAATTTACTACACTACTAAACTAAAAAAGAACAAAAAACAATACTAATAACGACATTAGATAGTTAGTTTTATACTAAAGTTAAAATTGATATTCAACTTTTTTTTTTATATAAGTACCGCCATAAAAGTTAACATTTTAAGAAAGGTAAGGTACAACACTCAATACAATGAACTTAAGCAATTTTTTAAAAATAGTAGAAATATAACTATCTTTTATCTTAGTTAATAAACCAGTTTTGATACTTTTATTCTATTTATATATCTTATTATTTTCCAGATTTTTCTCAGGCATACTTTTTGAAACAAAGCAGTTATTGCAATGCTTTTTTTTCTGAAAAACGGTAATTAAAATAAAACACAAGGTTATAATAATATACCTATAATGAATAATATAACTACTTATAATTAAGTAAATATTTTCGATATAAGATAATATCGAAAAAAATGACTTCCATTAATATTCGTATACTTATTCGTTTTTGATATTAATGTCTGTGATATACAAACAGATAAAATACCAAGGTGATTTTATTATTCTGTTTTTAGGGTTCCGTATCTCTGAAGGAAAAAAATGACCCTAATAGGATTATTTTGTTGTCCGTCCGCAAGTGAGTCCGTCTGTCAAGACCCCTTTTCTCAGGAACGGGTAGAGATCACCAGATACCAGTAACGGTTAACTCAGTAATCAAAGTCTAAAGCGTACTCGTACTTCCCGTTGACCTAGTATCATGAAATTTGGCAATAAGCAAGGTCTCTCAGTGATATCAATTAATATTTCTTTTGCTTACTCACATTTGCTTTGCTTACATTTGCAGTCGGAGCATCAACTGATAGTTTGTCCTTCAATCCGACATGTGGTGCCTACCCCATCTATGATTTACGTAATTCTATATTTAGTTATTTCGGTGAAAATAGGTACTTATCTTAATATTTTCACTGTTAAACGTATCTATTGTATGTACATAAAATTTATCTAGCAAAGCTTTGAGCAAAAACTCTACAAAATGACAGTTTTTATGTGCAGACAACGAAAGAAGCTGCGGCGGTGACTTGCCGCCCAACCGTGCTTTTTAAATTTTTTGTATCTGTGTTATTTTCTACATGTAAGGGATAATTTTAATTTACAATAAATGCCCAAGGCAACAAAACTATTTATTTGAATAAATGTTAATACTGAATTGGAGAAAATAGCTTCACAAATAAGCTTATATATTTAAATAATATTTAAAGATAAAAATGGTTACTGTGAGCCTACCTTAGCTTTTTGAAGAACTTCAATTCGTTGGTAGATGTATCTCCTAAGGTTTAGCCAGCGATAAGAGCGCCCGAAAATCGATTGAAATTTCTCTACTATTGAAAACTTTATTAGAATGTATTTTACATACTAACCTTCCGTGAAAAAATCTCTAATGACTGAGAAAACTGTATCAAAATCCGTCGCGTAGTTTAGAAGAAGTAAGTAAAGAAAGGGGTTGTTTTGAAAAATACGTTTTAATTTATTGTATTAACAGAGTGCTTTCAGTAAGTTTCTAGTTAATCACTCCGTAAAATAAAAAAGTTTCATACAAACTGTAACACCCTATTTCACCCTCTTAGGGCTTTAACTTTCCAAAATCCTTTTTAGTGGGTGCCTTTATAATAAAAGGAAGCTTTCTTGTCCTAAATTGTAATTTTGAAAAAAAAATGTAAAACTTTACACCCTCGTTTTAAAACGTTAAGGGTAAATTTTTGAAAATATAAAATGGATACTTTATAATTTTTATTCTAAAGTATTAGCACCAAGTTTTGAATAAAAAAAATAAAAAAGTTTTCATACTTACTTAGGGGTTGAATTTTCAAAACTCCTGTCTAATGTAAGGATCGGCAATTATGAAGGCACATCTACGAATACGGTAAATAAAAACACAGCCCGCCTTTTTTGCATTCTTTTTGCACAACACCATCTATGACACTGCTTAACTGTTGTACTTTTTTTTAACTAAGACGGTATGGATGTATTAACGTAAGTATTTGTGAAAACATATCCTTTTTTTTGTTTACTGTGTTTTAGGTATAAGTATATCATTATAGAACATTAACATACATCATTTAATTACGATTGAACAAATTCGTATCTATACCTACTTCGTACCCATACTTCAGAATATTTATCATAACTTTTGATTGAATGAACCGAATTTAAGAAAACTAAGACTAAATGTAGCTCGAAGATACGCTTTATGATTTTATTAACGACTCTTTCAAAAAAGTATTAGTACTTTAGACGTGATGCGTTCATAAACACATCACATCGAAAAATAAATAGACAGACAGACAGACAATTCCAAAAATGATTGAAATGTATTTAATAGCTTATTTTTCGTATCTCTAAATCATTTTTGTCACAAAAATATATAATGTGCAGACACATGCAATTTAATTTTCTTATTATATATAAGAATATAATATGTAATTATAGACGCATTATATATTTATTTTACTATACATATTTATCTATCATAATTCAAGTGCAAGGTATTATTATAGCTTGCACAATTTATTGGTGACTGAACAATGAAAAATATGACAATATTTGTTGTACAAACTTTTTCATTTTTAAAATTCGATGCATTTTAAGTGTATTGATGAATAAAAAATTGTACATACACACTAGCGACATTGCTACGTCGTTCATATTTTGTGTATTATGTTTTTGAATAACTTTGCATAAAAACATTCCAACGATGGGGAGTAGCGTCAAAGGTGCGACACTTCTGCGGCTGTCAATCCCCTTGCCAAATGTGGTAAATATGGCAAATCTTCACTAACATATCCAGGCCCATGTGCAATGCACTATCACTGGCTGTTAAGTAAATGTTTATAGGTTTTATAAAATACGTAGCATTTTTATAAAATGGAGATAAAAAAGGAGCGCATAGTCCACCCGATGGTGGACTATGCGCTCCTTTACGTGGTAGAGCCATGCTGCAGCTATATTAATAGTATAGTTGTAGCACGAATGGTCGGCTCGACCGGGGAAGGACCACGCTCTCACAGAATACCAACGTAAAATAGCAGCAATGCTGCTGTGTTTCGTATGGTGAGTGTAGAGAACCGGAGACCCTTTTACTGGAAAAGAGGCATTCTATCTTAGTCCTCACGGCTGACAACGCATCTGCATTTAAATTCGCTAACGAAGATAGATGTAGATGTCTATGGGCAACAGCAACCACTTACCATCAGGTGGACTGTGTGCTCGTTTGTCACCTTATTCTATATAAATGTGCATGCTGTGGTTCATAGACACCTACACTTACTAGGATAGAATGCCTCGTTACCAGTAAAAAGGGACTTTGTTTCTCTTCACTCACCATACGAAACACAGCAGCATGAAGCTACTATTTTACGTATTTTTAGTATTCTGAGTGAGCGTGTTCTTCCCAGTCGAGCCGACCCATTCATGATATAACCATAATAGCTTCAGCGTGGCTCTATCACGTTAATGTTAGTGACCACACAAAAATAAAATTATGAAGCATTACAAAAATGTGCATCAATTCTATCGCGAGAACTAGTTTATCGCTAAATGATGACGACATTTTAAAATAAAAAACAGTAAAATATAACTTTTATGTCAGATTATTTAATATAAGATACAGCCGCGGTAGTTTAGAGACAAGATTAGTTAAACAATACGCAAACATCTTAAGTTGAAACCCCGTTGGAATCAATGAAATTATTAATTACATTAACAAAAAAAAAAACATTTTAAAGACATGTGACGTCCGCTAACACGCATTGAGGCAGTACGGCGGACACTGCGTTTAACTAAAACCCTTTCAGTAATAAGAGGAGTCTTGTGCCTATGTAACGGACGTATATAGGCTGTAACTTTATATTTTAATAGATATGGTAGGACCATATACTTTTAATTAATAAAAAAAATCTCTGTTGGCAAAAGAAGAAATAAGACTGAATATTAGTTCCACTTCAACAATGCTTAAACAACTTAAAATTAACTTTACGTTCGCTAACTATTTGTATACATATACATTTACATAGCTTAACACCAGTAAAAACGGAATGGGGGTATGCAGAGTCCAAAGAGCAGCGAACTACTCGGATCACGTTTAGCTAAAAATTTGTGTTTCGATGGAAAATTGTGACAGAAGTGATGGGTTGCTAGCTCATCGCCTACACAATCACAAACCCATTAGTCGCATTTTACGACATGGTAGACAAGTACAATATTAGGTACATTTTTATGTTATAAGTCCTGTATAAACGAGTAACCTATAGGTCCCAGACTAACATTGGGCCTATAACTGATGACTATAATACGTAATAATTTTAGTATTAATATACTTTGATTAATTATTTATCAAAAGACAAGTAGCAGCCTCGTACCGGCAGGCGATGTGTAGGTCGTCCCCCCACTAGATGGAGTGACGACCTGGTAAGACATGTAGGAAGTCAATGGATGCAGGTGGCTCGGGACCGTGCTTTGTGGCATTCCTTGGAGGAAGGCTGTGTTACGCAGTGGACTTGTGATGGGCTGTAATGATGATGATGAATTATTTAACGAAGTAAGTAGTTAATTAAACTAGAAAATGGATCATTGTAATAAAAGCTTATAAGTTATACAAATGACTGAATCACAAGAACGAGGTCGCGAATATGCCAAGAATTATTCTAGTGCGCCCTTTACACAAACAAGGTTTGATTTTGAATATGAACCAATTTCAGTCAATGAAATTTTGTAGACGCGATAAGGAATAATACCTGTTTTAGGTGTATCAGGTTTCGGATAGTATTTATAGTTTCAAAGTCGAAGTCAAAGTTCAAGTCTATTGCTACGGACTAAAAGATTATGTAAAATACTTTTTTTAATGAAAATAAATCAATTGTTTACGTGTTATAGCTATAATGGAGTTATAATATATGTCTGCACACGAATGGATTGGCTTGAACGAGGAAGAATATTTTCATATTATGAGTAACACGATTCGGAAATCATTTAACAACACATAAAACATACTTACATCTTGATAGTTGATTGAGGCTAGATATAATGGTCTATGGGCCACATTCCACTATCTATCTGTATGGCTGTCTTGTCACCGCTGGTTATAAAAAATTGTACTTATTAAAAATAAGAATATCCTATATCAAAAAGTTTATATACATAAACTTTTTATTAGAGGATATTCATATATATCTAAAACATAAACTTTACTGAACATATCTATAATATATCAATTAGGCGCAGAGATATCGCAAATATAGTGCTACTCGCGCGCAGGATGACAATGCGACGAATGGGACAACAACAATAGAATCATTGAAATACTTGTAAATACCTCGGCTATGGCGCTTGGAGTCACTTATCCTAATTGAGTCATTTTCAGAGTCAATTTATGACCTGTTAGTTAATAATGAAATGCAATATGGGGCAATCTGTGTGACTGTACTGACTGTGGAAAGTAGACTTTTAGGCTATAATAATTATAACTTTTAACAAAAACTAAAAACCGACTTCAAATTGCTAAAAAAGAAGTTATTTATTTGCAACCCTTGAAAACTTTTCTCCAAATTTATATGGGACCACCCTTGAAGATAATGATGATAATGATGGCTCATGGGCATTTTAACATTATGCACAATCTTATTGGGGTACACAATAGAGTAATTTGTTGTTGTGTTCTTATTTCCTTCAAATGTATAGGTACTCAAAACAAATATTGTAGTTGATAAATTAACTTAACTGAACTTAACTATAAAATTTTCAAGACGTCTAAAGAAAATAAATAAATTTTCTAAAAAATACTTCTAAAATTGCCCTTATACATGTGATTATAAACTTTAACGGGGAGTACGTATTGAAAAAAAGTTAAATAACAAGCTGAAATAGTAACAAACCGTAAAGATTAGTATTTTCAGTTGTTATAAAACACATTCAAATAGCACATAGCGCATAAAATTAGTAACTGCTTATTTTCACAATGTTATGTATGTAGAATGGCTCTTAGCTCTGCATTGAAAGCTATTTAGAATTCGTTTTAATATACATTCCAAAACTAAGTAGTAAGAAAAGTTTAAATAAGATTCTTCAAGAGTAATTGAGGGAACTATTTAAAAAATAAAAGATACGATGCAAGACTTAAATTGTTTTTTTTAAAATTATTTTGAGACATTTAATATAATTAATACTCTGCCTCGTTGGCGGCATAAACTTCACATTCACGTCAGAATTAAGGCACACAGACCTGCGACGGGCAGACGCATCTAAGGTGCGGGACGTCTGTCACTGCGATCATCAAGTGACCATAAAGACAAAACTTCCCTACAAAGATACTCATATCCAGCTGTGGACTTAAGCGGGTCAATAAAAACAAAAGATAAAGGAGGTTTTGAGAAACCAAGGAAATTCATATACCATACTTATAGTACGTGTATTTTTGCACATATTGCACACATCAGTGTGCCTAGTGCGAGTTCCACAAAATCATTCAAATGACTTCATCATCGCGTTAACCGAGTTAACGTCATAGGTATCGACAAGCGAAGACAAGCGAGTGTAAGTCACAATCGAAGCTAACCCTTCGATCCGCGTTTGCTCACTGTGAATGGCGTTCGTTCATTCTCTTACGTTGGCAGCGCGTTCCCGTCGTAAGATAAACTAACCAAATTGAGAACACTAGAAGGAAGTTAGCGTAGAACAATATTTTTTTAAATTTTTTTTCCTAAATTTTTTATTATAGAAAGAGCAAATATTACATAAAATACAACTTATTAACAAATTAAATTAAAACATAACTACTTCAAATTAACATAATAAATAAATTAAACGAAAAAAGTGTTATAATAAACTATACAGTATGTAAAGCTTAAGTAAAAAAATACTTGCTAAATCGCTGCCGTCTTTTGGTAGTGTGCCCAAAAGACTGGCTGAATTGCCTCGCTGTATTGCGAGGCTGATCCGCTGACCAAAATATCTGCCAGCTTTTGGGTCACTAGAGATATTGACAAGGCGTGATGAGATATCTCTGTACAAACGCCCTGCTTCAGGACCCCACGGCCCCAGCGTTTCTACGCCAAAACGCACAAACATGTATCCCGAGGGCTGCATATTTGCGCCGCTTGTTAGACTCGGCAACAGCAGCAGCCGTGCCTGCCTTCTATGCAGTCGCCGCGGGATGTGATGGCGCTAATGTGTCAACACAAGTCGCATCCCATACTAAGGAGCGCCCATCATTCCATCAAGCCTCTTGCCATCGTCCCGCAATATACCGCTTGGCTCTAAAATTGCAGGTACGTGTGCACTGGTTAAGGCCCGTCAAATGAAGTCATTAATGGCTGCATGGCGAGAGATGCGACCAGCGCTCCGCTGGCACGCCAGGCCTTGGTGTCCGAGAATGTCGACCTCTTTACCACAGCGGCAGCGATGAAGCTCGAATTGGAGTGACGACCTGGTAAGACATCCAGTAAGTCGATGGGTGCAGGTGTCTCAGGACCGTGCTTTTT
The DNA here is from genome assembly GCA_029286625.1 of Parnassius orleans. Lineage (NCBI taxonomy): Eukaryota > Metazoa > Arthropoda > Insecta > Lepidoptera > Papilionidae > Parnassius > Parnassius orleans. Next base: position 66,947 of record JAGSMP010000032.1, read on the forward strand.
GGTATTCCTTGGGGGAAGCCTATGTTCAGCAGTGGACTTGTGAAGGGCTGTAATGATGATGATGATGATGACGATGATGACGATATTAATAATCAAGTAAGGCTGTGTTGAATAGGGTTGTTTTAATACTTTTTTCATGTGGAAATGCCTACGCATACCCGTCTCTTTGGGCAAGAACGGGTTACGTCGGACTCTCACTGACTAAAACCATGCCATGCCATGGCCATGGGAATATGTTTGCATACATCTGCAGCCCCACCCCCTGTTATACCTCCTGACATACCTCCCCCCGTTCTTCTCCTCAATCAAGATCTTTATAGATACGCTTATCTCCTTGAAATAATAATATTGTGGCCTCTTCTCACGTCTCATTTTTTGATTTTCTTGTCACATCCGGTATTGTGTCAATTCAGTAAATTGTTATTAAACTAGAGTAAATAAGTAAGAGAGTAGTCCAATTTAAGGCTGGGTGTTTCTGTTTTTGTTCGTTTTAAAATTGGTTATTGATAGCCAAATTATTACATTTAGAATCTGAAAAAATACACATTTTAGATACATTCTTTCTCCTTTACGATGCACCCGGTCAATACACGATACAATACAATTTTCTTGATAGAAAAAATTACCGAACTACGTTCGATTTGCAGTTTTTTTACAAGCCAAATTTCATTTTAAACATGTACCAATACTCCTTTTTTCTATAAAAAATATCAATTTATAGATAATTATTTTTGAATTAATTTCAACCCATCGTTTTTTTCATTACATTTATTAAAAAGAATATCGATTATTCAAGTGATTTTCGATCCGCACGTCGCTTGCCAGTGTACCGCAGGACGTCGCCGAGGTAATACCTTTTTTTGCGGGGAAATCCTCATGGACTACCTCTGCCTGGGGAAAGGCGGAGGCGTGCCGGACTCTTACCGGCTAAAACCACCCGGTGTCTCCTCGCACGTGCGCGCGGGGCCGCAGGAATCAAATTCTTCCGCAGCCCCACACTAGTGCTGGCCCGGTCTGTCCGGCCTCGTCTCCTGCACGGGGTAATGAGGTGTTCAACTACCCCGTGCATCGCCTCAGAGGCGCGCGCCAACACCCGCACGCGCCTCCGCCTCGGCCCATCGAATAGGGGCGGGGACTTCGGGGGCCGAGTAATACCTGCGCCAAATTTTTGGCGCGCGCAATTCTTCTGCTAATAAATAATATTTAGGAAATAAAATAAATTGTAAATAACTATAGTTTTATGGAACTTATATAGACTATAGTTAAGCTTTTGTTTGTGTGTTATTTCTCATTGTGTAAATATTTGTTAATAACTTTAAAACAATATTTTTGTGATTATTTTGTAAAAATCACGATCATATGCGCGGCCCGACTCGATCTTAGTGACGACCGCTTGTAAATACCTAATGCGCTTGGAAAACCCAGCCTTAAGACCTAGACATATCAACACATCTCTCTCTCACTGACACCTTTCCGAAATTACATGACGACCCTGCCAGGCGGTGCGCTGCGACAATGCAAGCGAACCGCCGTGGCCTGTAAAATGTTTTTAATTGCTTACAATACAAAATTGTAAGCAAGTTTTTAATTGCTTACAAAATTGTAAACAAAAATTGTTGCGTGTTGATATGGCTAGGTCTATAATTGAACTACTCTCTTATTCTAAACTTAACAATAATATATAATTTTGTCGTGTGGTTACATTACAAAAGACAAACATGTCAAGTAGTTAAGTTTTATGAGCCGACCTGAGCTTTGATGATCAAACAAAATATCAAGTAAATGTGAAACGACAAACACCGACTCCGTGGACTTCTTTAGGCAAGCTGAAAACAAAGTTAAAGAAATCCTCACATTTTTTATAATTTTTTTAAATATATCAAATTGATGTTGTTGTTTGTGTGAAATAAATAATAACGATATTATCAAAAAATTAAAATATTACTTATATGACTATAGATAGTTTTTGGACCTTGAATCCACTAAGAAAGCTTGAAAGCATAATATTAAACTAAAGAGCATTATGTACGTCTATTATTTATAGATGGTAGGATTTCCTCTCCCTTTATGCCTAGGAATCCGTCTAGGGAGGTACAACCCACTTACTTATTTCTGCCACCAAGCAGCGATGCGTGCATTGCTGTGTTCCGGTCTTTAGGATAGATATAAGAGAGCCAGTGTAATATAATTACAAGCTGTGAGGCATTTTATCTTAGGGCTAAGAGAGTGATGACATATCTGTAGCCTTCTATATTTGAATTTAATTGCAGATTTCCATGGCAGTAGCCACAGTTTTTTTGTCACTACACAAACAATTGGTTTGTAACTTTAGTTTTATAAAACAAATATTTCTTTTTCCTAATTTAAAAGAGAGTACAAATTTCATTCGACTCGGGATAACATCGTTGATTGCCTGCTGCAACTCAACTGTACATTTTGTTCATTGACTTCGCGTCACGAGGCATTGAGCAAATTGTTCATCAAAATGTTCGTTCAACTGTGAGGTGCGTTGCGAACATGAATTTATAAACATTAACTGCCTTTTTTAGCTTAATTTCTACTTCGCACTGTATATATATTAACAAAAATATAATACAATTGCAAAAATACAAGAGACTTATTGAGAAATCGAATTAATTTATGTGTCTTAACTTTGAAACATCATTTGCTTTAACTGCCATTAATAGTGTAATGGTGAGCCTCTTATCTCCTTCGCCTTAAGTGAGCAATTCTTGTATATATGTAATACTAGCTGTTCCCCGCGACTACGCTCGCGTCGAGTTATTTTGCGCGGAACCCCAAAATAAAAGTAGCCCAAGTTACTCCTTATAACATCAAATATCTGCCAGTGAAAATCACGTCCAAATCGGTTCATAGGTTTTTGCGTGATGCGTGTTCAGACAGTTGTATTTATGGTTCACTATTTTGGTAATAATGGCTTACACATAAAATATAGATATATACTGTCGCGGAATTTTTGTAGAACTATTTAGGAGAAACAATTCCACCATATATTATATTCGTGGAATTCTTACAGTTTTTGCACCGCACGCCAAAATAGCTCGCAGATGACAGATTTTTTTCCGACTTACTTCACATTTATCGTTATATTTTGACCAAGTTACAAAGTATCTTTATGAATTATAGCCTATGTGTTATTCTGATGTATGAGCTATATAATTGTAAAGTTTCAATAAAATCCTGTTAGTAGCTTTTGCGTGAAAGAGTAACAAACATCCATATATCCTCACATACTTTCACGTTTATAATATTAGTAGGATAGTAAGACAATATGTAATTCGTTTCTCAGAAACGGCTTAGACGTTTTAAATGAGATTTGGTATTTAGATAATGTTTTACTTTCCTAGTATATCTAGACAGGTTTCATCTCTAAGAAATTTATAATTTTTTCTAACGTCGAGCAAAGCTTGGTCACCTAGGTATACTATCTATACATTAAGAAGGGATTGGTGATCCGCAATACTTATATTTAGTAGCAGTACCAGATGTCTCGCACATCAGACACTACTCCTTGTCGCTAGTCTGGCTATTTTAAACCTAACATAAAGGTGATGGTCGTCGCTCGCCACTACGAGACTGCAACTTAAGAACCTTTCTTCTCCGTTGGTTATCGGTTCGTCGAGCTACATGGCCGGCTCATTGCCACTTGAACTTACTGATCCGTTAGGCCAAGTTGGTTACTCTGATTCTAGTGCGGATATTCTCATTACGAAGTCTATCACGCATAGAAACTCCGAACATAGCCCTCTCAATAGCTCGCTGAGCGACCTAGAGCTTCCCCATACGACTAGTAGTGATCCACTTTACGTGGTAGAGCCACGCTGCAACTATATTATAGTTGTAGCACGAATGGGTCGGCTCGACCGGGGTAGGACCACACTCTCACAGAATACCAGCGTAAAATAGCAGCTTAATGCTGCTGTGTTTCGTATGGTGAGTGTAGAGAACCGGAGACCCTTTTTACTGAAAACGAGGCATTCCATCTTAGTCCTCAGGGGTGACAACGCATCTGCATTTTGATTCGTAATCGAAGATAGATTTAGATGTCTATGGGCCACAGCAACCACTTACCATCAGGTGGACTGTGTGCTCGTTTGTCACCCTTATCCTATAAAAAAGAAAAAAGAATATGTCAATTAAAGAACATTTAAGGCATGTATTGTTTTTGATTATATGAGTTGTGGTAGCTCTGAGGATAAACACTTACCTTAAACTTAAACAAAAATAAAAACTGCGGTCGCAAATTCCATAAGACAATCTGTGGGGGCAGAATGGCAGAATGGCACTTACGCGTGCAACGCGTACGACGAATACGGTGCTGATTAAGAGAGCCGTTGCAATAAGAGTTATTGCCCTAGCGCGTATACTTGATGCTTGGATGCTTGTTTGCCCTCTCCTATAAAAAAAGCTACAAATTATCATTTTCTTACTTATAAGCTATTAAATATATTGAAATTACTCATTAAATATATTGAAATTAGTTTTAATACTTATTTACAACTAAGAAAATTAAAATAAAACTTAAAAATTTCTTCAAGTGCTGACATTATATCAACAAAAATAACTTTTCTTATCAACACCATCGTCAATGACTTCATTACGCCGATTAAAGTATTTATACGTGGTAGAGACACGCTGCAGCTATATTATGGTTGTAGCACGAATGGCTCGGCTTGACCGGGGTAGGACCACGCTCTCACAGAATACCATCGTAAAATAGCAGCTTAATGTTGCTGTGTTTCGCATGGTGAGTGTAGAGAACCGGTGACCCTTTTTACTGGAAACGAGGCATTCCATCGTACTCCTCAGGGGTGACAACGCAATGGCAAAATGCAGATGATTTTGATTCTTAATTGAGAATAAATATAGATGTCTATGGGCCACAGAATCCACTTACCATCAGGTGGACTGCGTGCTCGTTTGTCACCCATATTATATATAAAAAAGGCTGGGATGAAACTAGTTCTTTGTAAAGTCTTTTATGAGAACATTGGGGAGCAGTAGGTCATCACCATCACGACGACCACCACCACCACAACCACCACCATCATCATCATCATCTATATTTTTACAGCCCCTTACAAGTAAAATGGTGAACATAGGCCTCCCCTAAGGTATGTTCTCATCAAAAATTCCTCCTTCATTAATCAGATAATAAGCAATTCCATTCAAAAATAAAAAAGAACATATCTCTGTAAACTGTAATAGCTCTATGCTATAACTCGATTTTATAATATATGAAACTTTTCTGCGCTGGAAATTGAAATTTGGAATTTATTTTTAATACTATGTTAAAATTTTAATAATCTGCTCATGTAAGAGAATAGCTATGAAATATTTTTCAAAGTGTGAATAAATATGCCCATATTAAAGCTGGAATAAAGTTATGTCTTACTAAATTCCCGTTATTCTTAGTTGTGAAAAGATATAAGGATGGTAGTGAAAAATTCCACCTTCATTAATCAGATAATAAACATTTCCATTTGATAATATAAAAGATTCTGTAATAATTCTAAAAACTGTCACATAGCGGAGGCCTGAACTACTTGGATTCATTGACTGGGTATCGCCCCACATTGCACTTGTCACAAGGTAGCAGCCTCAAGAATCGTTATCTCGTAGGTACGATTGAAATATTTAGCTGTCTAAATGCTGTGTTTTAGAGGAGGTATTATCAAACAATTTGTACTTAATGGATAGAAAATATTATCACATTTTATAATAATAATCATCTGAATGCAAAGCAATTTAATTTAAAATAATTACAAACACGTGAAATTCTGCTAATTTTAACCTCACTTTTGTAGAGATTGACATTATCAATAATACGTATCTTATCGAAATGTCCTTAACAAGCAAAGGTATATACTTGCATGCAGCCTTATTCAACTTAGTAATATTCTTTTTTTAATTTTTAGGTTACCGTAGTTAAATATTCTTCTAGTCGTATGAAACAATTTTTTTTTAAATAGAATTAGGGTGACAAACGAGTGCACAGTTCACCTGATGGTAAGTGGATGCTGTGGCAGATTTTCACTAAATAATGATATTCGACAAAAATGTTTGAAAATTATTTTTACAGGGCCTAGTGCAACTTGTATATATAATATTTTTACTTACTCTTACTTAAATTAATTATTCAAAATTTTAGTTCTAATCACTGTGGACAGTTAGTCTCGCTACCTTACATGCACAAAAAAACAGAAAGTTAAGAAAGTTGTGCTTGTTCCAATAAATTAACATCGCTCAGAGAGATTTAGAAGTAGTATAGTGAAAAATCTGTCTTTTCTTCCATATAAAAACAATACTAACTATTTATATGGATCATTATTTAACCTTTAAGTACCGATGTGGGGCCTGTCAGGCCGAAGCAGGTAGTAACGTTGTTAGTATTACCCCTTCCCCGCTTAGGAGAAATCCCCGCCCCTCAGTAGCTGCAAGTTCAGTTGCACCGACGCCGTAGAGTGTAGTGGTATTGCCGGTGGACGCGATTGTGGTAAGTTATGTCAATTTAAAATTACGAAGCGGCCTCTCAGGCCCAACGTCGGTACTTACGTTAGTTTTTTGTCTAAATGTGTTTTGAGTTGCAATGCTTATTTTCAGATAAATAGCTGCTAATTCGAAAAAATGAATGCACCGGGGATGTCGAGTAGTAAACGACGAATATCTACAAATGAACAATGCCTATCTAAAAGATCTCGGCGCTCTATAAATCTTTTAGATAAAAATAGTGAGTAAGTACTTTGATTGAGGAACTGATTGCGGAAGATTCCAGTGGATCAGAAATAGATGACGTCGGAGATGATTTTATCCCAGAAGTTAGCGATCACGAGACAGAAACTGATACCGATTTATCTGATACTGAGGCCTCAACCCAGCAACCTCTTATTCAGATAGAAAATAGTCGCAGTTCCTCGTCGGAAGACGAAAACGTACCGCTTTCCAGGCTCAGTTCTTTTAGAGGCAAAAACAGATATAAGTGGTCAAGAAGTCCTCCAAACCGCTCATCAGTTAGAATCCCACAGCATAACATTATTTTACGAGTACCCACTTCCAACTTGACAGAAAATGAAGGCAAGGATCCCTTTTCTATATGGAAACAGTATATAGATGATGACATGTTATTAGAAATTGTAACTAGGACTAATTCTAAATTATTGGAATATAGATCAAAATTTAGAAATCAAGATCGATCGGAGTTGCAAGATATAGACATTATTGAACTGCTAGCTTTCATTGGGCTTTTGATGTATACAGCGGTTTTCAAATCAAATCACGAAGACGCAGATTTTATTTTTGCTACGGATGGCACTGGAAGGGAGATTTTTCGCTGTGTAATGTCAAAAAATAGGTTTTTGTGTTTGTTACATTGCTTACGTTTTGATAATGCTGCCGACAGGGAACAAAGAAAAGAATCTGACAAATTAGCGGCAATATCTTTTATTTTTGATCGATTTGTCTCAAATTGCCAAAGAGTTTATAATATAAGCCAATACGCCACTGTAGATGAAATGCTAGTCCCTTTTAGGGGACGGTCTTTCTTGATGATTTACATGCCCAGTAAGCCGGCAAAATATGGACTAAAAGTAATGTGTTTGTGTGATGCTGAAAACGGATATTTTACAATGGTTACGCGTATTGTGGAAAGGGTTCAGATGGAGAAAGCCTGACAGAGGAAGAAAATAAATTATTAGTTCCCACCCAAGCTGTGCTACGTTTGACGAGACCATTACAAGGCAGCAAACAAAATATCACATGTCATAATTGGTTTACCTCTATTCAGTTAGTAAATTCTTTGAAACAGAGAGGACTTACATGCGTAGGCACTGTAAAGAAAAACAAAAGAGAAATCCTCCAGAATTTTTACCGACTAAATCTAGACAAGAATGTTAATAAGTTTGTATAAGTTCTGTAAATGCTCATATTTTACATGATGTGCATCTAAATAAAAAAACTGAACGGGGTGTTTTTGTAAAACATTTAGCTCGTCAGCTCATATTAGAGCACATAAAGAGAAGGGTGTTTAACTTGCGCTTGCCTCGCGAGCTTCGCATGAGTTTGGCTAGAATACTCGGGGCTGATATGCCAGATAAAGTTCAAGGTCAAGTGAGTCAAGAAAAAACGAGAAAAATATGTGCATCTTGCCCACCTAAACTCAACAGAAAATCAACATATCAATGTTACTCATGCAAAAAACACGTTTGTTTACAGTGTGCCAAGCAAGTGTGTCCTGATTGTGAATAAGAAACTTTGCTGTTTGTCATTTTTTTTATTTTGAGCATTCCAGATATTTTTTTTTTCTGATAGACATATCCCTTAAGTATATGAAAAGTTAAGATATTCTAGTTCCGAAGTGGTATTTCTTTTTTTAAGATTTTTATTTCGTTAAGTGTCCCATTGTAGTCACAAAATGGAGCCAAAGATTAAAAGGCCTATTAATGTTAAATTTAATAAATAAGATTATTAATTTACTTCTTCCTTTCATTTAAGAAACCTATATTATCAAAATAAATTAAAATTTGACCAAAATTATAAACCATTTCTAAAAAAACTAATTATTTGCATGCGGCCTCTCGGCCTCACATCGGTACTTGCGGTACAAAAAACCACGTCGGTACATAAAGGTTAAACTAACAAGTCTTGAATTTAATAAAACATTTACTTCTAATACATTCTCTTTAAACAGTCGCAAATCGTTTAATGAGTGGGTGACAGTAGGAATCCATAGGAATAGACAAAAATTATAAAACCTTTATAATGAAAGATTATATAATCATAGTGTTTCATTTAGAGAATATGTAAAAAAATATTCCAAAATATTTAAAAGAGTGTGTTGTGCAGCCAAGCCTTTATATTTAAGAAACAAAATTAGGAATTCCTCTAATAAAATTAAAATGACTTGGAGTAAATTGAACAATATTTTACCGACATTCCGATCTTGACTACAAAGTCACTCAATTCCTCCCCTGCTGTCGCCGAGTCATTACTCAAACAAAATGTAAATGTCTGCTATTTTACGCTGGTATTCTGTGAAAGCGTGGTCCTTCCCCGGTCGAGTCGACTCATTCGTGCTACAACTATACTACTAATATAGCATGGTTTCTACCACGTATAAAGTATCTACCACGTATTAGTATTAATGCTGTGTGTATGTATAATAACGTATGTGAATGTTCATATTCATTAGACTGGCTATTATTTTTAAACAAATAAGGGTAACAAACCAGCCCACATTCCACCTGATTGTAAGTGCATACAATGGCTCACAGGCACCGACACCTACATCTATCTCTGACTAAGAAACGCAATGCATATATATACGTTATTACCCCTGAGAACTAAGACGGAATGACGTGTTACCAGTCTTCGGTTCTCTCTAGTCACCACAGTTAAAGTGCTATCATGTGCTTATATTCTATGGGAGGGTTGTGGTGCTCCGGTCGAGCCAATATGTGGTGCCGCCATAATACAGCTGCAGCGTGTCTGTGCCATGTAAGACTACTACATTGACACCTTAAAAAAAAAAGAATTATTCGTTTTAACTTTTATTTTAAAATTTTGATTGGCCAGCGGTTGTTTCACTGCTGTAGACTTATGGACTAACCCACACACACTCGCATATAATGATGCTTAATCACTCTAAATATGTACATAATATATCTCGAAAAATCTCTACTTATATGTAGTATTACGAAAATCTGGCAATGTGCTTGCAATGGCAGATTCTTTTGTTATATTTCGTCCCATGAGTGCCTTAAGTGTTGAATATGTAAAATGTCAGGACAATCTCAAGATCGCTTATTGATGGCAGTATAACTGGCTCAAATATTATGCAAAATAGCGACGGGAATGTCGGCCAAGCCACGAGTGGGCTATTTATGAATTGCTTATTAAAATAACGGGGCCAAAAGCTCTGATGTCATAGTAGCGAGGTGCCTAGTCTGTTGGCTGCGGTGCTATGAGACGAGGGTTCGATTCCCGCTCATATATATATATATATATATATATATATATATATATATATATATATATATATATATATATATATATATATATATCGCCTACAAACTATTGCTCCGGGTAGGGGTGTAGTTCGAGTGTAATTTATGAACGTAAAGTACCCCCACGATACAGAAGAAATCCTTAGTAGTAGCGTAGTAACTATAAAAAAATATTTATATCAGAGAGCATTTTCGAAAGGCGAGTATAGTCTATGGATCATTCTTTCATACTCGTATCTTGTAACAACAAGTGTACTTGGTTACCACGTTACCATCATAATTTTCAGAGTAATTTAAGGCCGAAAACAAACATAAATTTACAATTCGTGAAACGTGAATGAAAAAAAAAGGTTTTTGTGATACTTTGTTTAGTATCGATTTTTTAAGACAAAAATAAAATATTATTTTACATGTAAGGTTATAACCAAAACCCTGCTTCGACTGATTATATTTATACTGATATTTGTATTGTTGTCTTATTAAATAATCTGATAAGATATAATGGCTTTGAAAGTTTAATTTAAAATGGAACTTGTTTCGAAATAGTATCCTAAAGCTGACATTAGAATTTTATTACAAATAATAATTTTATGATTGCCACCAGGGCGGCGCCACTTTGGGATGAGATGATTTGACAGAATTCATAGCGGGAAGTTAATTTGTTAGGAAAATGGAAGGGTCATTATGTTTCTTTCTGTATTATTAGTTATATTTTATATTAATTAGATTAAAAATTAATAAACTAAACTACGGATATTCCTAAAAATAGAAAAATTAAAAAAGGAGCTAAAAATGTTCAAAAAAATAACGAGCTAACCACTTACATATTGTTTTATGAATTAGTATAATACTCTAGAAACTGATAAACTTAGTAGCTCTCATTATTTTGCAACATTTTTTTTTAATATTTAGCAGTTATTATTAGTTATCAGCATAGTAACAGCCTGTATATTTCCCATAACTGGGCACAGACCTTTTTTAATTACAAAGAGAGTATTAGCAGACTTCAAATACCATTGATATATTTTAGTTTTTCAGAAAAATGCATGTTTCTTCACGGTGTTTTGTCTAATCTACAAGCATATGGTAAGTCAGAAAAATGCATTAAATTTTCAATTGAATTGAATTAAAAACTCTACTTCGGTTTAACTGACTATAATATAATAAATTTAGTAGCAGGCGGGACTCAAACCCAATCGCAAATTATAAATCGAAAGAAAATTAATGGGTCCTGCTACTAAACTTGATACGGGTATTTAACTTAGGCTTTCAGCTCATAATATAGTCTGTTAAGCCGAGGTAGAGTTTACTTAGCTTATAGTATATTTTAATTTTGTTTTCTATTCTCAATCTTGTTTCGGTCTTTTTAGTGTATTACTTTTAAATTGTCTTTTTTGAAGTCGGGTGTTTGATTTTTTTAATTAGTTATTTTATTTTATACTTTTTAGTGTCCCGGCACACTCTTATGAACTAAATTTCATACGATACGATAGCACGAGGTCCAACACAAACTATCAAAACTTTTAAGCCAATTTATTATTCCTAGTTAAATTTTTAGATTACAAAATTTAAACATATATTATGTATAAATTTTTGTAATCCCCTTTTAATTTCCTTTATTTTGTTACTCTACTCGATAGGTTTGGTAATTTTTTTTATTAACGTATTACTATTTCGCGCCGAAAATCCGCCATATTTTTTTCAAACAGATATCTAAGAACACTTGGGTTTTTAAGACGAATATAACGATATCTTAATTAACGAAAGCCGTTTGGAAGATACGAGGTAATAAAGAAATTTACAAACATACAAGATAATAATAAATTTACAATTTCAAAAGATCGATTTAAATATCTTATAGCAACCCAGAGAAGAATTTTTTTTCACTAGCGAATGCTATCTGTAACGATGCTGATCGTTTGGCCCAGAATGAGAGATACTTCTTCATACGAATAAGTAGTTGAGAATTTATATATCCTAGTGGCTTCTTTTCAGAATATTAAAAGTAGTTTTTGAATTTTATGTAAGTTCCCCTATTTCATTGAAGTTTAAGTGTCTTTTGTTATTAAGTTAATGACATTTGTAACAAAAATTAAGGAGAAGTGAGGAAATCGGAGGGGAGTAGGAGATAAAAGAGCAAAGGAAAGGAAAGAAGAGGAGAGGAGAGAGGAGGAAGTTATAAAAGTAGCGTAGTTAACTTGAGCTGTGTTGACATCGAAATGCATTTTGAAATGTTTTTGTTATATTACTTTAAAACTTTAATGTAAATTGTTGCATAGTTTTGTTTTAGAATTTAGGTAGCCTACATTTAGTTACGCTTCGGTTACGTCTCGTTCCGTCCGAGTTCGGTCACAGTTGGAAAAATATTGTTGGAAGTTATCAACTGTGCAAGACATAATTTACACGTCAACAATATTAGCACTTACTTGCTCTTATATTCGTTTGCGCTAAATTTATACATATAATAGCATATGTTAGTATGAACAGACATATGTAAATTGCATATGTCTGTTTATACTAAAATACAAATATAAAGAAACGTAAACGTAAAGCAACTACCAAATTATATTTTTAGAAAATTTAAAATTAAGAGAAATTAATTCATACCTCAGTATTTTTACACTCGTATGGGAATCTAGTATCAACAACATGTTCTATTACAAAACTCTTACTAAGACTAAGGACTAATAACCGATTTTTACTTTTCTCGCATTGGCTGTGCTTTTTGAACGAGTATTCTTCTAATGATTTATTTAAGATGTAAGTGGTCTAACCCAGAAATAGATTATTTCGCATTTATCATATGTGCTTATTCCTTACTCAACCGATTTGTATTCTTTTTTCCAACTTAAAACAATTTTTGAATTTATATTCTTGAAAATAATTTGAAGGTCAAGTACAAAGGAACGTAAAATTGCAGCTCAATGCTGCCGTGTTTCGTGTAGTGAGTATAGACAACCGGAGATCCTTTTTACTGGAAACGAGGCATTCCATCTTAGTCCTTAGGGTTGACAACGTATCTGCATTTTTTAAATAAAATCACATTTGTAATCATTTAAAATAAAAGAGGCCTGTATATACTTTACTAGATAGTGGCCCAGTATTATTTTCTGATCTCGCAATGCATATGCGTTGTTACAGTTCTTGCGTGGCACTTTTATTCTTTCTTCATTTTCTTCTTTTGTCTCCGAGATGATAATCCCCGCATTTTGTACAAATGCATCTTTCTTAAAAACATGCAGCAATTGCACTATGTTGAGTTTTTCATTTGCAATGTGCCTATTTAATGTATTTATTTATTTAAACTTTTATGCACAAAAATATGGCTGATTTAATGTCTTAATGAATTTTCTCCCATTCAAACATTAGTCTAAATTAAAATATGGGAGGTATGTATGTAGGTACGTATGAGAGGTAGTGTAGCATGCTACCTTTCCACTTCCTTGGTCATTTAGCTTTTTTTTTTCCTGTATATATTTCACATATGTGATATAAATATACCATCTTCCAGCCATGATTTTTTCCAAGGTAATCATTAAATTTGGTAAAATTTGCAAACAATGCCAAGCAAAGAGCTTGTTCTAGATGTTTGAGCTAATTTAAATTTTTAATCATCTTTAGTTTTTTGCTCGCTTAACAAGCGCTTGACAGAAGTCAAAATAGCAGCACTTAATTTGAGTATTAGGCAGTGTCATTTGAATTTAATATAACATGCTTGTTTTTTCAAAATCCATTATAATTTAATCTGGATTACAGTTCGGTTTTTGAGCCATAATTAACCGAAACTATGTGCGAAGTGTGCATATTCTTATTTCTGAGATTAAAAGGACGTATACCAAAGGCATAATGTTTGTATTTTCACTTTTGATGCTGCAGTCTCCTTGAACAGCATAGAGCTTATAAAATGAACTAACGCAGTATTTAAATGTACCATCTGCATAGAAGACTCAAAACGTTGCCAGTTCTTTTTATTTCTTGACAATTATTCCATGTAGTTAGAGACCAGTCTTCATATTGTAAAATTTTGTAAATTCTCCTATGTGACTGACTCTTTGTTCATGTAAAGACAATAAGGTATCTAAAACATTGTTTGTATTGGTTAGCTATGTATTCACGGCAGTCTTTTCTTGCATTAGTTCAAAGCTTCTTTCACTACATTTTTGTTCCTCTTGGGGTTCAGGTATGAGGTTTTTCTTTCTCAACGATTTAATTTAGCACAATCACTTTGCCAAAGTATGCCTTCAGAGTTTGACACACTATGCTCCAATCTTTGTTTACTTCTTTTTTTTGAAACTGAAACTAATAAACTAATAAAAGTAATAAAAGAATTTGACGGCCTCGTTGTGACTACTTATAACGTTACTCACTACTATAGTCTTGATACATTTTAAATAACACGAGATGCGCTTTATGTGTCAGAAAGGTAGTCATGAAGGAAGAAGTCTTGAAAGGAACATATTTTGGTTGAGTTAAGAAAATAAAATAAAAAATGTTATCGGTTGAGATAAGTTTAGTAATATAGTTTAGGATGAATAAAGAATAACATACCTAATAGCACGAGACGTCACAGGATGAGTACGGAACAAAGAAGAGAAATATGAACTAAAACTCAACTATCTAAACTTCAGGAGCGTTTGAAGTAAAATTTGCTAATATTAATAACTATTAACATTTATTTTTGTTCTGTTTTTATTTTTATATATAAGTGGTTTCTTCAATTACTCTTTTACTGTGCAATCTATACTGCTCTAAAACTATCCTACCCGTTGGTATCAAGGTAAATAGTCATTTTTTATAATAGCAGTGGGGTCAAACCGTCATGCTAACGCCACCCATGAACAACTGAAACATCAGGGGAATTGCAGGTGCGTTGCTGGCCTTTTAAAAAGGAGTAGGCGCTTTTCTTGAAGAATCATAAGTCATATCGGTCTAAAAAATTCGGTTGTGGTAGCCGATCCAACAAAGAAATCGTGCGTGGAAGGAAACTTATGGTAAATAGCACAGTGGTGGACAACAAGCATCCCGATAGTATGGACGGTATCGCGAATTTCCTCGCGATGTTCGATCGTACAGGTGCGTTAGCAACCGAAGCTCTTTATTATTTTGAGTTGTTATCGGGAAGACACTGCTGCCCATCTCTTGTTTCAGTTTAACTTTGACGCCTCTTACGACTCACAATTACGATGTTCATCTTCAGTGGATGTTCTGCCCAGTTTAAACTCCTTGGCCCAGCGTGCAACTGTAGAATATGGAGGAGCAGAGTTTCCACTAAGTCACTGTGTATGTCTTTTGAAGACATTTTTTCAAACAGAGGTACTTGATGACAGCTCTAATTTCGTTTTCTCCATGTTGATGTTATCTCTTTGACAGTTCGTATTCAAATGAATGTATCTCCGGAAATCGTGATCTATTTATATGATTTTTTAGGCTGACGTAGTGAGTATATAAGCAAGCAAAAATATTTTTTGGATTTTTATGCAGACCTGAAGTAACCGATTATCATTACTTTTGGATCACCCTCGTAGTTAGTGCCTCAACTAGCAGATTGTGCCGTGTACCAGTTAGATGAGCCATTCATAAATGTCGGTATATTTTTTACTCTCAACCATATGTTTGTTTGCTAGCTTATATTAAATTTATTACCGCGATTCTATATGTAATAAAATGTTCTATTACTATTACGATTGCCAACAAATACATCTGAGCTTGTATACGACACATATATTCGTTACTTTAAATATCCTAATGGGTGGCAAATCGGAAAATAAAATGCAATCTACAAAATGGTTGTTTGCATTGAAGTAGTGCCAGAAAACTTTAAAACGTTATACTGTAAAAGAAAATAACAAATCCAGCCCTATTGTTAAATCTGTTTATGTTTTATATTTATAAATTTTTTTCAATTTTAATTTTAATAAGTTGCGGCCACATTAGGATTTTCTCCTAACAAATATCAAGAATACTATGAAATATCTAAAATAATAACTCGCAGTCCATTCAAACGCTTGTTCCCAGCAGAATTTGAACTCGTAGCCTTGCAGCACAGCAGCTTTTGAGATATCCAAGTCAGATTATGTCTATTCTAATTCCAAGAAATTTATTAGTTTGTACTTCTTTAAGGTTTTTTTCATTAAAGTTTATGTTAAGAGTTGATAAAAGTCATACATAGTTGAATGTTTTTGCAGATTAATTTTTAAATTATTTATGTCAAGCCATTGCCTAATATAATTTAAAGGTTATTAATGTAATTTAAAAAGCTTAATGCATAAGTATTTGTCAATACGTTGGGCATGGTTTCAGCTTCACCTGAAATAATACATTGCTTTTTCAGCAAGTCTTACAGACTGTCAGTAATACCATAAGGACACAATTTTCTTTTATGTAATAAAGTTGACAAACAAGCACACAGTTCACGTGATGGTACGTGACTGTGTGACTTATAGACACCTATATCAAAATATAGATGCATTGTCACTCCGAGGACTAAAATAGAATGCCTAATGAGTATTAAAAAAAGTCTTCGGTAGCATCTATTATACGCCGGTATTCTGCTAGAATGTGGTCTTTTCCTAGTTGAGCTGAGCCATTCTTGCTGGAACAATAATATAGCTGCAACGTGGCTCTACCAGGTTAATGACATGACGTTAAAAATTATGACAACACTTATTCATTAGAAGAAATGAAAGTTTTATACGTGGTATAGTTGTAGCACGAATGGGTCGGCTCGACCGGGGAAGGACCACGCTCTCACAGAATACCAGCGTGAAATAGCAGCTTAATGCCGCTGTGTTTCGTATGGTGAGTGTAGAGAACCGGAGACCCTTTTTACTGGAAACGAGGCATTCTATCTTAGTCCTCACGGACGACAACGCATCTGCATTTTGATTCGTAATCGAAGATAGATGTAGCTGTCTAAGGGCCACAGCAACCACTTACCATCAGGTGGACTGTGTGCTCGTTTGTCACCCTTATCCTATAAAAAAAAAGTTTGCTTTGCTTTTCAAGACGTAACATTTCTTGTTTATGGTACGCTGCTGAAACAATAAATCGTGGAAGCTCTTGTCTAAGCGAGAAGGCTATTACTATCCCCCGTAACGACCAAACAGCAGCAATACGTGCTAAGGTGAGACTTGTGTACATAGATAGTGTTTCTTATGGTGAGTGTAGAGAATCGAAGACCCTTTTTACTGGAAATGAGGCATTCCATCTTAGTCCTAAGGGGTAACAAAGCATCTGCATTTTGATTCTTACTCGAGAATAAATGTAGGTGATTATGGGCCACTGCGTTACTGTGCCGTCTACTGCTGTCTTATGCACAGACGATCTTCTGTTTATTCGACAGTTGTTGCTGTGGTCAAAAGTCGACCAGTGAAAAAAGTGTGAACTTTGTGACCAAAGAGTTCCCAAAGCTGCCGCTTAGCTTAGTGAATATAGAAAAATCTTTTATGATTCAAATCCCTTAGTTGCTGCAACTTGAAAAGGCTTATGAGTAGCAGTGGATATACATATTATATAGGTACTGCTTGTTATTCTTGTCAATTTTTCACTGTCAAGAGTATGCAACAAATGATATCGCTGTAAAAAGTTTCAAGAATAAAATGAATTTAGATGTGCATTCAAATTTTCATAATATTGAAATCTTTTGAAACATTTGCAACTACCTTTAGGTTTAGCGAAATTTTAATAACATTATTCTAAGAGAAATTAAAACACCATGCCATGAAGTGTGTGTGTCTTATTGATAATCTTTGTTCTTGGGCTCTGATGAACGACATTCTAAAACGTAGGGATTAACTCTTTGTTCTAAAAATTGTTGCTTAACCCATATTACTGCAAAATTTTGCCACACAGACGGAATTGATCCCTTTATAATATATTTCAGGGAGTCTTCCCCTTTTAGTTGATCTTGCGAAATTCCAATACTAGACATGGGCCTCTCTCAATGTGGATTTGCATCAATCATCACACTTGGTAGTTGGATCGATCGTAGTACCAGACGTATCGCGGACCAGACGATCCCTTGAGGGTGCTCCCCACCGCTACTCTGGGTTTTTTGGCCGGGTGTATAGGATTATGCTATCTAACGAAAGCCAATATATTATCTTTCTGGCATTTCTATAAGACTTCTTCAACTACATTCACATAAAGAAATGGGGTTAAGCGAATTGGGTTTGGCGAAATGATGGAAACTTTTACATCGTCACCACACGGTAAATGGGTATTGCGATATAAATTTCCTTTGTACAACACTGATATTTTGCTGTAATAAATATTATTAGATATGCATCATCATATCACGTATTCCTCAAAATCTTAAAAAAAAAGAGTACAACCAGTATGTGTTGCCAGAGATGTCATATGGAATTGAGACGTGGCCCATTTCGGGTGGCCAGGAACAAGAGGAGCTACAGAAAGCTCAAGGTTGTTAATATTATCATTGTTATACTGGATGTTACAAAACTACCCATAAAGCCGAAAGGAGGTTAAATGGGGCCTTATAACGAGTCCATTCACAATATTTAAGAACCGTAGTAACGCTGTATAACATACCCCAAAAAAAATAAAAAAATATTATTATCTTCACTGATGTGCAAACCCTATTTCAGTAATATTAAAGAGTAAACTACACAGAATGTACCTACATTTCTACCTAATTCGCGGAACGACAAAAATTTTAAAAGACCTTACCTAACGAAACAGCCTAAACGAACACTTACTTTTCATAATAATCGTCAGATTTACAGAAACGGCTCAAAGTGTGCTCCGCCTTGCTCAATACACAACCTCGCTCGTCGGGATATGGCTTGTGTGGCATTTCGCACCATCGTCGGTGTTATTGATGCGAAAACCGATCTAACATATTGTTCCATCTCGGCAACCGTTGGGCAATCGGAGAAATACACCCTGTCCTTCAAATAACCCCACAAAAATAAGTCCAAGGGTGTGAGGTCCGGAGAACGAGCAGGCTATAGCACCGGTCCCCACGGCCGATCCATCCTCGCGGAAAGCGAACGTTAAGATGTTCTCGTACGTTGCGAGCAAAATGCCAGAGCTCCATCATGCTGAAACACCATGTTTCTTTTGTAATCCCAGTCAGCCACAGGAAAGTCGTCAATCGCCTCTTCGAATTCAGTTTGTAAAAACGTTAGATAGTTGTTACCGTTCAGACGTGATGGCATAATGACGGGACCGATGACATGCCCATCATAAAGACCAGCCCACACATTCAGCCGCCACTGGTGTTGGAATCTGCCCTGCCGTGAAGCATGTGGATTCACGCGAGCCCAAACGTGTTCGTTATGCATATTTGAAAGTCTTGACCTCGTCAATGTTGCCTCGTCCGTCCAAAAACATAGTTTACGTAATTAGGGTTTTCCTCTAACTGCCTCAGGTAGCACTCGCATAAGTTCCTCCTGGGTGCAAAATCGGAGGTATCAGCTCCTGTGTACGGCGATAGTGATAAGGGTGACGATTGTCGTCCCGACGAATTCGCCAAACTGCAACATGGTTTATACCGAATCTTGTTCCGGCTCGCCTCATACTTGTGGTCGGCTCTTCTTCAAAATGCTCTAACACTAATTCAGCCTGCCTGGCGTTGACTGTGCTTGGACGTCCACTTCCAGTAGATCGATGAAAAGAGCCGGTGAAATGTAGTCGTCTTGACATGTTCAGAAAACACTGGTACGAAGGCAGCCGTCGCTGTTCAGTGGGGGGTTTACCATCGATAAATCGTTGCCGATACAGATCGCGAGCACGATTTAAATTGCTATCTTCATGACCTACGCATAACATTATATCGTAATATTCTGAGTTACAAAGCATCGTTATTTTGCAAAAATGTTGGAAAAAACTCAAAACAGTTGTAGGATATCGATTAGATGATTTGAAATTGACAACATATTTTTTTTTCCAACTTGACATTACTTGAGTATAATGACATCCTTGTATTGAGGTAGCAAACATTTATGAATGAAAATAGAAAAACTATTAAAGTAGACAATTATTAGGTAAAATAGGTACGTAGGCCTTTCTGTTAAATAATCTGGTTCCCTGACATGACAGCTTACTAGGGTTGACAAAATTTTTGGCTTTGAATTATATTTTTTACGGGGTATTTTGTAACACGTACTTATTGTTGTATTTTGTTGGAAATGACAACACGTAAGTTAAACCGAAAGCTGTAAATGATTACGAGCACTAAATATAAAATGACAAAATTAATATATTTGTGTACACCTCTCTGTGTCTACGTGTAGCACAACATAATATGGTAAGACGCATACGTGGCCATTTTGTACTGGCAAAATAGCGTTATAAATTCGAAGTAATATATTGCGGAAACATGGCAGCAATCCCTTTTTTATCCCCTTAGAGTCATTCTTACACGATATTGCTTGAAATTGAGCAGTTTTATTGTGTTGTTATTTAGACATGCAATTTCGTAACAGCAATATAATGCATAAAATTTGCGGATTTTGTTTTATCTGGCTGGTTTTAATATCAATTATAAAATTAAGAAAAATAAAAATGAAAAGTAAAAAAACGTTCCCGCCATTTTTCAATTGTTTTTCTGTCCGCCATAATGAGTGAATCTAACGAAGAATTTCGATACATTCTAAAGTTTTATTATAAAAAAAGAAACAATGCCACTCAAGCCCTGAAAAAAATTTGTGACGTTTATGGACCTAATGAAGTGTCAGTAAGAGTAGCACAAAGTTGGTTAAAGCATTTTCAGTCCGGGAATTATGATGTCAAAGATGCAGCTCGCTCTGGTCGCCCTCATACGGATAACGTGGATGCCATTTTTGAAAAAGTGGAGCAAGATCGGCATATTAGTAGTTATAGTATATATATGGCACATAGTAGAGGAATTGAGCATTGACCACAAAACAGTTGTGACCTATTTGAAAAAGTCTGGCTATACAAAAAAAGCTCGATATTTAGGTACCACATAGGCTCACTGAAAGAAACCTAATGAATCATGTACACATTTGCGATTCTCTATTGAAACGTAATGAAACCGAACCATTTTTTAATTTGAAAAGATTGATCACTAGTAATAAAAAGTAGATCACCTACGACAAGAACGTGTGAAAAAGATCGTGGTCAAAGAGTAGTCAAGCTCCACAGATTGTACCGAAACCCGGATTAACACGCAATAAGGTGATGCTGTGTGTATGGTGAGATTGGAAGGGCATCGTTTATTATGAGCTTATACCGCCCGGAAAAACCATCGATTTGGATCTCTAATGCCAACAACTAATGAGACTCAAGCAAGAAATTGAGAAAAACGGCCGGAATTAATCAACAGAAAAGGAGTGGTCTTTCATAATGATAACGCTAATCCACACACATATTTGGCCACTCAGCAAAGACTGAGAGAGCTTGGTTGGGAAGTGTTAATGCATCCACCATATAGTCCTGACCTTGCAACCTCGGATTTTCACCTGTTTTGGTCTCTTCAAAATTCTTTGGGTAGTGTTAGGTTAACATCAAGAGAGGACTGTCAAAACAACTTGTCGCATTTTTTTTATCAAAAAATCCCAAGATTTCTACAGCAACGGGATTATGTCACAACCTACAAGATGGCAAAAAGTTATCGAACAAAATGGTACATATATATAATACTCGTAATTAAATGTGATTTAATTTTGAAAAATTTTTTTTTTTGAATTTGTATATAAAATATAAAATACGAAGAAACTTTTTTCCCGACCTTTTATTATTGTTATGCTTTAATTTGGGTTAAATACCTTAGATTTTTGAGGATATCTCTAAAGCCATGCATTCCTCTAAAATCCACTGTACGATTTTAATGGGAGACTTCAACGCAAAACTAGGCACTAGAGAGAACGGCGAGCTGAAGGTAGGGAAATTCGGAATAGGAAAATGGCACCCAAGGGGCCAGAAGCTGGCCGACTTCATGAAGAAAGAGGGACTCTTTATGATGAACTCTTTCGTTCAGAAGTGGCCCCACAGGAAGTGGATCTGGTCAAGCCCCGACGGTTTGACAAAAAATGAGATTGACTTTATTATGACGACTAGACGGCAACTGTTCAGTGATGTCTCAGTGATCGCGAGGGTGTAAATTGGTAGCGGTCACCGAATGATTAGAGGCATACTGAACCTAAGCGTAAAGTTGGAGAGGTGTCGTCTAATGAAGTCACGCTCCGTCCCCCTCTTGCTCTAGTCCGAAGTCTCGAAACATTTTAGCTCGAGTTACAAAACCGTTTTTAGTGTCTAGAAGATTGCAATACAGTGGACGATATGAATGACAAGCTCGTGGAAACTGTCCATGCGGTCGGAGCTAAGTTTTGCAAGACCCGCCGCAGAAGAACACAAAACTCTCCGATCACACTCTTAATCTCATAGCTGTTAGACGGGAGATGAAGCTGCAGTCTTCAGTAGATTTGACAGCATACAGGCAACTGAATAGACAGATCTCCAGATGCATGCGGCGGGACTTACGCAACTTTAATACTGCTCGTATTGAAGAAGCGATCGAGTGAAACCAGGGCTCCAAATTCTTTGCCAGAGATCTGTCTGCCAGAAAGAGCCAACTGTCGAAGCTGAAGACCGAATGTGGCAGCATCGTTTCGCGGATACCTGAGATTTTGAGTGAGATTGAGAGGTTCTATGGGCAGTTGTACACGTCATCGTTGGAGCCATACGCAAGTGTGAGTAACGATCCAAGAGCAATTCTTATCCGACATTATTCTGATGATATCCCGCACGTCAGTCTGAGCGAGATTAGACCGATTTCCCTTCTGAAACGCGTCTACGTACTGTTTTCGAGAGTCATTATGAATCGTTTCGCACGCAGACTCGACGACTTTCAGCCTCCCGAACAAGCTGGTTTTCGAAAAGGGTTTAGCACCATAGACCACATAAATAGCCTTCGGCAAATTGTACAGAAGACTGATGAGTAGAATTTGCCACTATATCTTAAATATGTGGACTATGAGAAAGCCTTTTATTCCGTCGAAATTTGGGCGGTGCTGCAGCCCCTTCAGCGGTGCCAAGTTGACTGTCGGTATATAGAAGTGCTGAAGTGTTTATGCAGTAGGGCTAGGATGGCTATCCGAGTACAGAACCAGAGTACGAAACTTATCCAACTGTAGAAAGGTGTAAGACAGGGTGACGTTATATCCCCGAAACTCTTCACCGCTGTATTGAAAGACGTTTTCAAGCTACTGGACTGGAAAGGATACGGTATTAAGATCAATGGCGAGTAAATCACTCACTCTATATATTTACCTGGGACAAATTGTCCGGCTAGGTAAGTCCAACTTCGACCGAGAGGTCAATTGACGGCTTCAACTCGGCCTTGCAGCGTTCGGGAAATTACGACACATCTTCTCGTCGGGTATACCTCAAAACTTGAAAACGAGACTATTCAACCAGTGCGTATTGCCAGTGATGACTTATGGAACTGAAACGTGGTCCTTCACTGCCGGTCGTATGAGGAAGCTCAAGGTAGCTCATCGAGCTATGGAAAGGGCTATGCTCGGGGTTTTCTTTGCGTGATAAACTTAGAAATGAGGATATCCGCAGTAGAACCGGAGTCACCGACATAGCCCAACGGATTAGTAAGCTGAAGTGGCAATTGGGCCGGCCATATAGCTCGAGGAACCGACAACCGATGGGGAAAAAGGTTCTCGTGTAAAATGTAGGGCGAACTGTAGGGCGATCCCCCACTAGATGGAGTGACGACCTGGTAAGACATGCAGGAAGTCAATGGATGCAGGTGGCTCAGGACCGTGCTTTGTGGCATTCATTGGGGGAGGCCTATGTTTAGCAGAGGACCTGTGAAGGGCTGTAATGATGATGATGATGACCTTAGATTTATGTTATATAAAGATATCGCTGAACTAAATATTCATATTATATTATCTCTAAAACGTCATTTTACTAAAGTGCCGTTCAGAATAATATTTATATTCAACAGTCAAGTTTTTGCCAATAATGAATGGGTATCATATTAGTGCTAGTAATTAGCATTTTGTTGTAAAACTAATTTGTAAGTATCTTTGATGTACGTAGTATAAATATTTTCTATATGTTGATAATGATTACCGTGTAGTGGCGGTGTAAGAATATCTACTACCCCATATCATCCAGTGGGTGTCGTAAGAGGCGACAGAGGGAAACAAAACAGGAGATGGGCAGTATCGTCTTCCTAACTACTAATACTAAACTAAAAATAAAAAACTCCGGTTGCTAACTCACTTGCAAAGCCTGGCCACAAATGGTAAATATCGCCCGTATGAGGAAATCTATGGGGGAGGCCTATGTTCAACAGTAGACTTTAATAGGCTGTAATGATAACGGTAACGGTTGATAATGATAACAATCATTATATTATAGGTACATAAAATAATTTCATATGTATATAATCTGTAATTGTAAACAAATCTGATGATGCATAACAATATAAGAAAAAGTGTCGGCATTTATTTGTTATACAATAAGACGAAAATAGTAGCCATTGAGCAAAAAAAAAAGACGAACAAGTTTTCAAAGTTCCTTAGGACTTTCGAAAGAAAGAAATGGGAGTAGTTACGTAATGGCGGATCATTAATGACTATAGTAAATTAAAATGTTATAACACGATTTGGACGTAATATAATGAATAACAGTCTCTGTAATAAAAATTATTCGTAGTGCACATGTGATAATACAACTTAAATTTTCTTAAATTTTGTGTTGTAGAATAATATTTAATGACATAGTAATGTTATATACGCGGTAGAGCTACGCTGCCGATGTATTATACCTTCAATACGGGCAGGAGGCTCTTTACTGGTAACGATGTATATCATGAATGGGTCTCAGGGGTCACAAATCTAGATCTGTATCTTAATTCTTAATCGATGATCGATGTTCGCAACTTACACTTAAGCATACACTTTTCATCAGCGTTCTTTACAATTATTGTGTGGTCGTTTGTCACAAAAGTCAAAAAAGTAACATAAAAAAAATATAGATGTTTCTAAACGGTATTTATTACATTTTATATTTAATGGCTTGATTGGTTATCAAAGCTTAAGTTATCACAAGTACATAAGCGGTAAATTTAACTATTTAGTCAGTTTGCATTACCTTTGTTACCCTTGTTATTAAGGTGTCAACAAACAAGATTAAATAAATAAAAATAATATTTGAACATCTAGCTTTATGATAAATTTACAGTACTTTCTTTTATTAAAATTGTTAATTATTTTTTATATAAAAGAGTCTCTACTAAAGGACAAAATATTTGATATACTTTAAAATATTTTTTGATGATGGGAATTCGTCAGTTTGTTTTAAGACTACCAGATCTCCTGGACTCTTAAATGTATATTTATTACTTGAATATTATTCTTAAAAGCAATTTTTTGTAGAAATTATTTGAGCATATTACAGTACTACAAGGAAAATATTTTATAATAACTGACAGTAAAGTTACGAAAGCCACCTAATAACGTTATTTTTTGACGTATTCCGTAAGAAATTTTAAGATCCTATTTTTAATTGATCATAACAAATTTATGAGTTTGATCAAATAATTATTTTGTAATATAATATTTATATTACAAAATAATTATATGACAAATTATAAAATAATTATATAATCATTTTGTGTTTGTATTAATGTTTAAATGTTTGATCTGAATTCTTACGTCCAATGTTTAAGTTTATAATGCAATGAAAAAGAACATTTCAGTATTAAATTGTTTTATATTTCATAAACAGACTCATTGCTACGTGGCCACGAGAATTTTAGGCTTCTAAGGAAGTAAACAATATGATTTATAAAGTATACAGGTCTTATAACATAAAGTAAATAGTATCCTATGACATAACATTAGTTTGGCTTCTAAGAAAGTAATTTAGTAAATAAACAATATAAAGTATACATGACTTATAATATAAAGTAAATAGTATCTATGACATAACACCTCGCCCTTAGAACAAAGAATGAGCGGTTTTGCTCGATTTTGAGTATAGTCAGCAGCTTCGTCTTCGTCTTCTGATATACAGGATATTGTAGCAGTGGTGTTTAGTGATGATATGGGAATCTCGACGTGTTGTCGGCGACAAGAACAGTTAAAGCAATTATTAAAATTGGTATACAGTTACCATGTGGATTTGTAGGTATGTTATTCCATGGCATGCGTTTATAAGGAAAATATGTTAGCGTAATGATGCCAGTAATCGTACTTAATATGGAAAATTTTGTTACATGTTTTTCTAAGAATGTAGGTTTATTATCTTCAAGCAATTTTGTGTGAGTTTTTATTTGTTCTCTAACCGAGTTAAGAGAGTCGAGTTGAATGTTGTTGAGCTGGATTGGTGCAAGTTCTGGTTGTTGCAGCTTAATTTCATCTGGGACGCAAATGTGTTCAATATCCACATAGATAAAAGAATGGCTGATGTTGATCGATTTTGTGTCCTCAGCTAGGAGTGTAACAAACGCGGTGTACATTTTACATACTTGTTCTAGAGTGATGATACCTGCTCCAGAGATTTCGCAGTGAGTCGTTTTGTCATTCTAAAGCATCCAGTTGTTGTTTCTAAGAGCTTGGAAAGTGTTGATGTGTGCAGAAAACGTAGTTACATCACAAACTTCAGGAACTTGTTGACTCGTTCTTGTTAAGATGACAACTTCGCATATGGGTCTGGTGTTGATGTTGTAGATGAGAAGATCCTTGCAGACTTTGGATTCCGTTCCAAAGTCTTTGCATTTGTCCAGTGAGCTCATGATGACGTATTGCTGTCAAGTGGTACTCATGGCAAGATATTTTTGTTCGGGAGGGATAGTAGAATATAAGGAAGAGTCAGGATGTAGAATAGGGATAGAATATAAATGGTATAATGTAAATTTTTCGTTTTTTACTAAAGGGAATTCTAAGATATATATATAATTTTATTCATATAAATATAGGAAGTAATAGAGGCAGATTCAAGTATTTTGTGTAAATTAGGTAATGCTATTGCGGCAATTAAGTTTTTATTGAGCCTAGCGGGATTAGAAGACAGTAATTCTTTATAAAGGCGCATAGTGGATATTATAGAAGGGTGAATTACATTTGATTTAATGAAAAGTATGCTTGTAATGACATCACGATATCTCGTTCCAAAGAAACTATAGCTTCTAGAATTTGAATTGAAACGGTGGATATTTCTTCAAGAATAGTTAAAGTAAATATAAGTTTGTTTGTTGATGTAAAGTATGAATTTATTTTTCTAATATCTTCGTTAATAACGTATTCATCATAAGATATTTTATGTAATGTTTCATTAAAATTCGTGATGGTTGAAGAAATAATTTGTAATTGTTGTTTTAAGATATCATCAGTAGATATTTGCTGTTTCTCTAACTGTTCAATACATTCGTTATAATGTTTGGCATCTTTTGCGTCTGGAACACCAATGAGCCATTTCAAAATTGAACCTAAGCCGTCTAGTATTTCGCGTTTGCGTAATAATTAAGTTCGTCGAGTCTAGAATCTATTCTGTCTATGTTTATTTTTTATAAATGAAGTAGTAGTTATAACGTTAGGTAAATTTGCAGTGGTAATGAAAGATTGATAGTTATTTATAAGTCGTTTGATAGAGCTGCGAGCTAGGAATAAAGGTTCAAGATTACGATATACGATAAATTTCCAGGAATTTTCAGATATTAATATTTCACCATTGTATTCGAAATAGAGTCCAGAATTAGAAGGAATAAGATTTATGTGGGTATCCCCATCAACAAAAGTTGTGGAGTACCTGAAAATTAAAATTAACCTAGTTAATTGTTTTGACTTTTTTGAGTTTAAATTTAGTTATACAATAATTCTTAGAAAATAGATAAACTTTGTATAAAATGATTAAAAAAAAAACAAATAGTAAAATTAATGTATGAGTTTTTTAGAAGATATATAAGATTTTCAATTAAACTAAGGGTTTTATTAGGGTGTGCCATTATTCGAGCCACCCTGAAATAGATTAAAGTTAAATATTTATGAATAATTACGATCTAGTCTTAGAATAAAATGTTATGATTATTGAATGAAGTCATGCAATGGTCTTAAGCGATTCGCATGCACTATTTGTTTTCCAGCTTTTTGTATAATATAATTTTCATTAAAACCTATTCTAACAATAACATGAGGCCCGTCCCATAGGCTATTTAAGTCGTTTGGATTAGGATTTTAAGCATAACTTTATCTCCTACGTTAAATTTGGCTATATTTTTAATATTGCTGTCGTATCGCTCTTTTGCCTTTTCTTTCATTGACTCTACATTTTGGCGGGCTATGTCCCGTGATACCTTGAGTCTTTCGTTCAAATCTAGTAGGTAGTCATGAGTTGTGTAGTCGTCGTTTGCTTTTAAAGAATATAGAGAACGCGGTTTGTAACCAAAGAGTAATTCATGAGGTGTAAATTTTGTGGACTGATTAATTGATGTGTTATGGCACATAACGGCAAATGGCACAATTTAATCCCAATTAGATTGATTACGTTTGTGGTACATTCGGATGTGATCGCGTAATGTTCTAATGAACCGTTAGTTTGAGGATAATATGCGGTGCTAACTGTGCGGTTGGATCCTAGTAATTTCATCATTTGTTTGATCACGCTATTTGGAAATTCTGTACCTTGATTGAAATGGAAACGTTTAGGAACACCGTAATGTAGACAGAAAATTAAAAGAGATTTGGCTACTGCAGTTACTTGTTTGTCTAGAATGGGGTATGCTTGAATAAAACGAGTTAAGTCATCTTGTAATGTGAGTATATATTTATTAAAGTCGTTAGTTATGTCTGAATAAGAAACTAAGTCAATAGTTACGCGTTCAAAAGGTTCAGTAGAAAAAGAAGTAGCTTTATATGATTTACGTTGAATTTTGTTTCGTTGACTGTTTCTGTCATTTATTTCCAGAAATATTTAGATCGTATTTTGTGTGTTGTTTCGATAATGCCACGATGTCCTGATAGGGGATCATCATGGAAGGTTTTCAGGATTGATGCTATCTCTTCTGGAGCTGGAGTTTTAACTTTATTTTCACATATGGTGATTTTGCATTCAAAAATGTCTGCTAAATAAGCTGTGATGTGCAACTGTTCGTTTTCTTTAAGTTTACAAGTTGGATCGTTTTTTAGGTTTGCAATGTAAAGTGATTTTATTTTTATGGTTGTGTAGGCAAGCGAGTAATATTTTAAAATAGCTTTCAGAATCCCAAGGATCGAAGTGAGTGGGCCTCGAACAGCCAAATATAATATTTTGTTTCTTATCCGAAACTAATAAATCGGTTTCGTAAAGTGTTTTTGGTTTATTTAAATATGGGTCCACTTGAGAGCAAGTGGAAATTGCTTGATTGAAAAGGGTATTTTTATCGGAAAGTTGACAAGAGATTGGGATAAGAATGTTTTGTGACGTTCCTTTAAGGAGTCTGAGTCTGAAAGCAGTCTGATGAAATGTGGAGATATGGAGTATTAAATGTGTGAGAGTCGATTTCTAAGTAGTGTTGAAAGTTTAGTTGTAAATAGTATTTTGAAGTGTTTGAGTCAAGATGTGTTTTGTCGCTATTTGTTGGATTATATATGTTCGTGTGGAGAATTGGTGAGCGTGAGAGCGTCTGCATTAGTACTGTTTTACCTGCCTTATATACTATTTCGTATTCGTAATCTTCGAGTTTAAGTCGCCAACGAACTAACCGACTACCAGGGTGTTTTATCGAGGAAAGCCATGTAAGCGGTTTGTGGTCAGTTACAATTTTAAAGTTCCTACCAAACAAATAGGGTCTAAAATGTTTGACGGCCCAAACGATAGCTAATAACTCTCTTTCGATAGTGGAATAGTTGGCTTCAGCTTTATTGAGTGTTCGAGATGCATATGCTATAGGCAAGTCCTTGCCTATTTCGCCTTGCGATAGCACAGCACCTAAGGCGTTTATCGAAGCGTCTGTGGTTAGTGTGAATTCCTTTGTGAAGTTAGGATATTGTAAGATTAGAGGGTTAGTAAGAAGATGTTTACATTCATTGAAGGATTGTTGTTGGGTTTCGCCCCATATGAAAGCAGTGTCCTTTTTAAGAAGGCTAGTTAAAGATTTAGTGAGTTTACTGAAGTTAGGAATAAACCGATGGTAGTATCCTGTAAGACCTATAAATGCTTTTATATCTTTACACGATTTAGAAATAGGGAATTCTTGAACTGCCCTTATTTTATCGGGGTTCGGCTTAATGTCTTCGTTGGAAACGATATGGCCAAGATAAGCAACTTCGCGTCTATGAAATTCACATTTGTCTGGTTGGATTTTTAGTTCATATTTTCTAAGTCTAGAGAAAACTTCTTCAAGTTTTGTTCATGTTCTTGAAGGCTAGAAGCAAATACTACTATGTCGTCGAGATAAACGAAACATCTTTCACCTTGTAAGCCACACAAAACGGAGTCCATTACACGGTGAAACGTCGCTGGCGCGTTTTTCAGGCAAAATGGCATTCTTTTATATTCGTAATGACCGTATGGAGTGCTAAAAGCTGTTTTAGGAATATTTTTTTGATCTACTTCTAACTGATGAAAACCTGAGGCCAGATCCAATATGGTAAAATATTGAGAATGATCTAAATTGTCTAGAATATCTGTGATGTTGGGAAGAGGATAACTGACTCCTACTGTGACTTCATTTAACTTGCGGTAATCAATAACTAATCGCCATTTCTGTTTCCAAGATGTGTCTAGTTTTTTGGGAACAACCCAGATAGGGCTACTCCAAGGAGATGAGCTAGGTATGTCTTTGTCTAACATTTTTTTGGACTTGTGATTTTACTTCTTGTTCGTGTACTTGAGGAAAGCGATAGGTTTTTGTGTGAATTGGAATGTCAGTAGTGGTAGGTATTTGATGTTTTGTATGATTGCTAATTGTAAGTGAGTCACCTTCGATGAAAAATATGTCGGGATATTTGGAAACAATTTTATCTAATGAGTTAGACTCTTCTTTGTTCAAATTTTTGCGTCTAATAAGAGTGAGTACTTGGTTTTGTATATCAGTATCGGATGTGTGATTAAGATTGTTAATTAAGTGGTTATGAATGTTGTTTGTTTGTTGATTTGGTTGGTAAGGGAGAACTTCGATGTTTGGAATGCTAATTACTTTGTCGGATTTGTTTGTATTTACAAAAGTGATAATAAATGAGTTGTTTTTGACTTCGACTAATGCATTGGGAATAACAATACCGTTATCCATTATTTCTTTTTCGACTATTGCTGTCCCAGAATTTATATTGCTTCTTCTACACATAATTACACCCTCAGAGTGGCTAGAAAGGAATTAGTTATTAGAGTCGATTATATTTTGAATATTTTCGTTAAAATAATGTAATTTGTGGGATCTTTCACGTATTCTCATAGTTTTGGATTAAATGTAAATGTTGCAATTATTCTTTATCATCAAATCGTTACCTAGTATACCGTCTGCTTTAATGTTAAGTGAGGCGATATGGAAACGATATTTAGGTAAATAATCTAGAGATAAATGTCGGTGGTGCCTGAGGTTATAATTGAATTTTGGCTACCGGAAATGCCTACGATTGACACGATGTTTAATTTATTTAAGGGTGAAGAAGCTATTTTATCCTTTTTTATAACCGAGATCCCTGCTCCGGTTTCTATGAGAAATTTGACTGGTTTGCCTTCTATATGAAAAGTGCAATGTAAGAGGTTATCGGGTGGTACATCATTTAAGGCGGATATGGCAAAAGATTTTGTATTAGATTTGGATTTACGAAGTTTTGATTTAGGCTTTTTAGTTTTAGGTTTTGATTTCAAACGTGGTTTATTGGAAACAGTGGAAAAAATGGATGTAGTAGGTGCAGTGGTCTTGATGGAATCAGTGGATATAGTAAGTGCAGTTGTCTTGAAAGAATCAGTGGATATAGTAGGTGCAGTGATATTGAAAGAATCAGTGGATATAGTGGGTGCAGTGGTCTTGAAAGAGTCAGTGGATGTAGTAGAAATAGTAATAATAGAGTCAGTAGATGTAGAAGGAATAATAAGCTTTGGAAAACCAAGGGTTTGGGGCTGTCTACCCTGTTCGTATGTTTCCGTTTGAGAACTAGAATTTGTGAGTACTGAGTGATGTGTAGTAACTAAATCGCTAGTTTGTGTAGACGCATTTTTCAATTGTGTCTGACACTTAAGCGGTAATTTGGAAGGTACATTCTTTGTTTGTGTAGTGTGATCTCGATGGTTTGGCGGTTGAGGACGCTTTCGAGAAATAGTGAAGTCGGTGATGAACTGAGTCAGGATCGGTGAGCAGGATACTGAAGCTATTTCAACGAGTTGCTCATCTCGTTGGTCGCTTGGTAGTTTAAATGGTTAACTGGGATAGGAGGCGCAGGAAGTGCGCGTTGGGCTTGATTATTTCTTAAATTGTTATTGTAAGCTCTTTTACAGCATTCTGTAATATTATGCCCAATATTTTACAATAGCTACATAGTTTCGTAATTTGTTGTGGTGTGTTTGCGTTATTGTACATGGTGTGTGTAAACGGTAGATGAGTTCGACTACTAGGCTTATTTGTATTATTATTTTGGGGTATTTATATAGTATTCTCATCTGGTTGGGCGAAATAAATATTTTAAAAAATAATAAATAAACATAAATATATATTTAATATACTAACATAAATAAATAAATAATACATAAATAAATAAAAACCCAACCAGATGGAAACCCTCGGCAGGGGAGACCAAACAGCCGAGGTTAGGGGAAAGGAGAGAAACCGGCGGACGATGCGGGCGGTATCAAGGAGCACCGCCTTCTGCATTTGAGCTTGGAGCGGTCCGTCACGAGTCCCAGTCGCCTCAGATGACCCGAGGCTGACTGGGATTAACCCGTTCGCAGAGACGACTACAGGTATAATTTCGGTCGGCAGTCCACCCCACATGTCGGTCACCTCGTGAGCCAGGTCCAGATATTTTGTTCGCTTATCTGTTTCGGCTTTCACGAGGTTCTCGTCATACGGAATGGTGATGTCGACCAAAATATCCTTGACTGTGCCCGGTCCATCAGCACAATATCAGGCTTATTCGCAAGAATAGTCCTGTCTGTGATGGCCCGGTCCCAGTAGAGCCTGGCGCGGTCATTTTCGAGCACGGCTTCCGGCAAGTACTTGTAATACGGCAATTTCGGTCCACGAGACCGTATTTCAGAGCGAGCTCCTGGTGTAGAATTCTGGCTACTAAGTTGTGCCTGTGCAAGTACTCAGAGTTAAGCGCCGAACAACCGGAGATGACATGCCTAAGTGACTTAAGTATTATTATTATTATTATGATTATGGTTATGGTACGGTGGTTTTGTAAAAGTTGGTTGACGCGTTGTGTTCAGTTTAAATAAAGATTGCCTAGCTTTGTTCATTGCACGAATTTTATCTTCTTGAGGTGCGAATCGGCCTGCTTCGCAAAGAGCAACAATTAACAACAAATTCTTTTGTTTTTAACATTGCTCCAATGTCGGAGCTAATGCCATTAATAAAAACGTTAAGAGCCGTTTCCTTCGTTGTCGCTAAGCGACCTAATAACGTCTTATCGAATATTTCAGCGTTTAACTTTTCAATTATTTTAGAGCGGCAAAGGTCGAGTCTGTGAAAATATTCGGTTAACGTTTCTGTAGGTTTTTGGAACATGGATTGCAGTTCAACGTTAAGGTGTGCTATGGTGTTAACGTTAGAGAATTTTCAATAAGGAATGTTCTTAAACCGGTCCATGAGGCATGTTCTTTACTGTGAACGGCTGCCGCACCGAACCAGTGATATTGTTTAACGCGTATACTAAAAGTACTGACTTCTGGTCCGCTGAACTTAAGTCAAGCTGAATTGCATGACCTAACGAATCTGTACACTTGGTCGTTATTATCTGTGTCGAATGAGGAATTAATTTAAGTAATGTAGTGATGTCTAAGACCATTTTAGGGTTCTTTTGAGATTGTTTTACACAGGCAATGAATAATTGATATAATAGAATAGTATAGTAGTATATAATAGAATAGTACGATTACTTATATTAAAAAAATGAATGTGAATGAGGTGGTAGATGTAGGAAAATATTTTGGTAAAATGAAAAAATAGTAATTCGAACGAACAAGTTCAGCCACTTACGACAGTAAAAATAAAATGTGGAGCTGCATGGTTCGGCGAAGTTTTTCAAAAGCCTTCAGATACCGTACGTTGTCTTCTTGTTGGGCGATGCTGTCCCGTCAAATTTGGTAAGTTTTTACTTCGTTTTTACGCGATTTAAGCGAATGAATCACGCAAGATCCTACCGACTGGGCCAAATTTGTTATATGGCGAAACAAAAACTCTTTAAAAATAAATTTATTTAATACTTTTAAATTAACTTAAAATATAGTAGTTGATACAGAGAACTTGGGAATGGAATTATGTTCAGGGGTCAAGAGATTTGGTTTATATAGTGTAGGAAGCTAGGAGGTGGGGGTAAACATAAGGGAACAACATTGTTCTTGGTGTTATGGTTAACTTATGGTAAACTATAAACATAAGCATATAATATTACAATCAAATTAGTGTGGCTTCTAAGGAAGTAAACAATATGATTTATAAAGTATTCAGGTCTTATAACATAAAGTAAATAGTATCCTATGACATAACATTAGTTTGGCTTCTAAGAAAGTAATTTAGCTTTTAAGTAAATAAACAATATAAAGTATACAGGTCTTATAACATAAAGTAAATAGTATCCTATGACATAACATTAGTTTGGCTTTTAAGAAAGTAATTTAGTAAATAAACAATATAAAGTATACAGGACTTATAATATAAAGTAAATAGTATCTATGACATAACACTTAAAAGCCAATAAATAATAACCAATACCTTTATCAGGTTCCCCACTTCAAGGGCTGAGAGAGACGTCATAAATGTACTTACATACTTACAATATTTTATTTTTAGCTTTGATAATGAATGAAAAATAGGTGGAGATGCGTAAACAGGGATCGCTCTCCGCATTACAAGCCGAAAAATACGCCAAAATAATTATAGCTTGTTGTGTCCTACATAACATAGCTATGCAATTTGACGTACCAAAACCCAGAGGCAGATGTACACGGTAACAATTTAAATTACCACATGAGCAACCTGCTTTATGTATTATAAGAAGTGACAGTAGTCAGGGTTAATAAGAGGTCGTGCCATAAGAGGAATTCTTGTAGAGATAGACTTGTGCAGTGTAGTTCTTCTGTATGTAATTTGTTTATGCCCAGATTTAATTTTTATATTAATAATAATATGACAATGATTTATTTATTACTTTATTCATAATTTAAATTAAATATTTTAAAAATTTCGTCCACAGCCAAGTTCAAAAAAATATTAAGCAAATATAAGTAAAAGGTTATGTTAATATGTATTAAGGAATTTATGAATGGCAATAACTCCTGGCAATGAGGTAGTTGCTACTAAGTTATTTCTAACATAATTTTTATAGTTAATTGTGTAACACAATACATGATTGTAAACAATTATTTTTTAAATGTCCCGCTGGGTTTCTTCCTAATTCTTCCACGGACACAGGTATTTTCCGAACCAGTGGTAAATTAAACATAAGAATGACTTTAAATAAGGACTATTAATAATGTATACTGAAGAAGAAAAAATCCATTTCTATTTCTATTGAATCCAATTTTTTTAATTAATTTGGTTCTCTTTTGTGTTGTAGGTATATCTACATAGTTTGAATAATGTTTTGATTTGTTTTTGTTATTACGACTTTAGATTTTAAGTGTTGTCTATTTTTACCAGTATTAATATTAAGTTCAAATTAAAAAGTACAGCAATAATTTCAATGATACATTTTTATTAAAAATGTGTACAATTATTATTATATATATTATTACACTGAGCTTGCAACTGTAGCTCAGTATCATGTTGACAAAGGATTGGATGGAGGTATAAGTACTGGATCCTTGCTACAGCCATTAGTGTTCCAGTTCCCATCATCTGAAAAGATCAATTTAAAAACTTGAACTTTCTACATTACTATCACAGTTATTTACTTTTTATATTGCTGAAAATATTTGAAAGTTAAAATATGTAATGACTAATTTGAATTACAAGTACAATATTATTATTATTTCTTTAATTTATCAAATAAACAGGACTCATGATTACACACTACTAGTACTTGAAATTATAATAATTATTTTTATATTTAGTAATCGTCATAGTTAATATATACAAGAGTAGTTGAAGACGTACCTATAGCAGGAATTTTGTCTAGACTTAGCGGAGCGTTTTAATAAATTCGAAACCTTATATTCCCAATTTGACGAATTACAGACAAACGTAGAAGTGCGTGCCGATGATGCGGGGTCTGCGTTAGTTGAGCGTGAGGACTTTGACCGTCAGTTCTTCAATCTGGTGGCCATCACGCGCAGCCTGCTAGGTGCTTCGTCCAACGGTGCTGGGTCAGAGGCGGGCTTCAGAGATGCTGATTCAGGTGCACACTGTTCTAATAAGAATAGTTTTGTTCGTTTGCCTAAAATTGATTTACCTCATTTCGATGGGAACTACCAATGCTGGCTTGAATTTCGAGATACATTTACGTCATTGATTCACGATAACTCTAGTATCAATGAAATAAACAAGTTCCACTATTTGCGCGCTTCATTGCAGGGAAACGCAGCCTTAGTTATTAAAAATATTGATTTTAAAGGCGATCATTATAAAATTGCGTGGGACATGTTGTGTGAGCGGTATAACAACAACCGCCTTCTTGTGAATAATCATGTGCAAGCTTTATATGATGTCGAGCCTATAGTCAAGGAGTCAAGTATCTCAATCAGAAACATCGTAGATACAATTAATAAAAATGTAAGGGCACTAACAAAATTAAATCAACCCACTCAATATTGGGACACATTATTAATATACGTCATGACTAAAAAATTAGATTTGACAACAAGTCGTGACTGGAAAGAGCATAGGAAAAATATTTTAAGAGACGATCCTACTTTAATGCAATTTTGTTATTTTTTAAACAGGAAAGCTGATTGGTTAGAGTCTGTCGAGTTAAGTATCAATTCTTCTCAGACTAATACTATTGTAGCTTAAAATAACAGTCATACATATAAACATTGTAATTCTAAAGTCACTCAAGTTAATAAAAAATCAAAAATAATTTTAATAAAATAAACAAATGTCCACTTTGCTCCCAGGTTCATACATTATATAAATGTGAATCCTTTTGAAACTTAACGATAGAGGATCGCATAAAAAAGGCAAATGATTACAATGTTTGTCTTAATTGCTTACGCGTCGGACATTCTGCTAAGCAGTGTAAACTCACACATTGCAAATATTGCAAAATAAAGCACAAGTGCGCTTTTGCATTTAGAATCTAGTGAACCCAAACCATTTTCTAATCCGTTGCCTTCTGCTATGCCTTCTGCTTTGCCTTCTGCATCAAATATCGCACTATCAGCCAGTTCCTTGCAGCTTGCTACTTCTGCGCATGTTTTACTGTCCACAGCTTTGGTGAACGTGATCAGCGGGACGGGTAAGAAGTACACTGCGCGGCTACTGCTGGACAACGGTAGTATGGCCAACTTTGTTACGCAGAGACTATCAGAGAAATTGGGTTTATCACATCGCGGTACGAGCACCAAGGTAACGGGTATTAATAATCACATATCCACAATTATACAGTCTTGTCACCTCAAAATTGAGTCTTTATGCTGTGCCTTTACTGTTGATATCGAGGGTCATATTTTACCTGAAATTACAAAGGTTCTACCGTCTTCATTCGTGCACATAAATCACGTCCCTATTCCTTCAGGTCTTATACTAGCAGACTCGAACTTTAATGTTCCGTCGGTCGTAGACATCCTGGTAGGCGCTGAGGTGTCTTAGGCAGCAGAACTATAGATTTAGAAATATCTACCTAAATTGTGCGAAACTAAATTTGGATGGCTTGTCTCCGGTAGTATTTATCATCAATCTAGTTTTGTTTCTGCACTCTTTTGCTATCATTCCAACGTCACTCCCGAACTAACTCAATTTTGGGAGCTTGAGAACGTGTCGTCAAAACATTCACTTTCTCTTGAAGAAACAGTCTGTGAACAACTTTTTACCCAATCCTCCGTTAATAAAAATGATGGTAGGTTTTTCATGACGATGTCCTTAAAAGAGGACCCTAACACTTTAGGGCCTTCGTATGAAAACGCAAAAAATCGTTTTCTATCCCTGGAGCGGCGTTTTAAACGCGATCCTTCATTTAAAACTAAATATTGTGAATTCATGAGAGAATATGAGAATTTAGGTCATATGACTTTAGACTCTGACTGTACTTCTACGCCTGAAAACTCTGTGATCACATATTTCATTCCACATCATGGAGTCATTCGTAGCTCTAGTACCACCACTCAAATACGCGTAGTATTCGACGCATCAGCCTCTACCAGTTCGGGCGTGTCTCTTAATGACATTCAGATGGTCGGTCCCGTAGTGCAAGATGATCTATTTTCCATTTTAATACGTTTTCGTCAACAAAGATACGTGGTCTCAGGTGATGTAGAGAAGATGTATAGAGCCATTGAGCTAAATCCAGCCCAACGTCCTCTACAAAAAATAATTTTTCGGTTTGATCCTTCAGAACCTCTTAGAACCTATACATTAAACACGGTCACCTATGGTACCGCTTCTGCTCATTATTTAGCCACGAAGTGTCTGGTAGATCTGGCTGATAATATTGAGGATAGTCAGGTCCAGCGGGCCATACGACGTGACTTCTACGTGGATGACTATTTGAGTGGGGGAAACACCATAGCTGAGACTGTAGCAATTGCAAAACGGGTACAATCGGTTCTATCTTCTGTTAAATTTAACTTACGCAAATGGCGATCAAATCATCCTCAAATTCTAAATCAAATTACAAACAGTAACGAATCATATAATATTCATACGTTGCATTTTCTGAGCAGGGTTTAAATTCATCTCAATTTAAAACTTTAGGTCTTAACTGGGCTTGTGATTCTGATTCGCTTACTTATACTATTAACATAAACTTGACCACTAAAGTCACTAAACGTCACGTCCTCTCAGTTATCAGTCAGATCTTTGACCCACTAGGCCTCGTAAGTCCGTGCGTTTTCGAAGCGAAGATAGTTATGCAGCGTTTATGGGTATACAATTATGACTGGAATGACGAAGTATCGCTCGAGGTCAGAAACCTTTGGTCGATACGAAGTTTCGGTTGGTACTAAGGTTCTGGAAGCGCTAACTTTACCCATTCACCGATGTAGATTCTGGTGTGACTCAACCATAGTCTTGGGTTGGCTCTCTACTCCAGCTAACCAATTAAAAACTTTTGTTAAAAATAGAATAAACGAGATACAGGAGAGCACTTGTGGTCATACCTGGAGCTACGTACGTTGATGCCCTTGTGATGATACCAGATTGTTCCATTTCATTTAACTTTTCTTCCATTTTCGATCTATATGCATATGGAATAGGATAGGATCTAGTAACTATAGGTTCATCATCGATCATTTCAATTTAATGCTCATAGCAATTGGCTCTTCCCAATTTGCTTGAAAACATATTCTTATGTTTTTCCAAGTCCTTACTAAGTTTTGCCTTTTCAGAGACTTCCAATGTAGATCCTATTTTTATATTTGTTAACGGATCATCGGTACATTGTTCGATATACAGATTTATTGTTATATTTGAAGAGTATGAAGTAGTCTTTGTTTTTCACTTTAAATTCTATTCCAACAAACGTATTTCTCAAATCAATCAATATTTTATTTCTCTTGAGCCAGTCAAAGCCTAATATTAAAGGTCTTATTAAATTATTTACAATTAAAGTTTGTGTTTCAAAGACTACCTCATCTATCTTTATAGGCAATATGATCATCTGTTGTATTTTTGTGCTGCACTGCCCAACAGCACCTTTTATTTGCATTGCTTTAACTGGCATCACTGATATTTTACGATTATTATCTTTAATTTGTAAATATAAACTTTCTGAAATGTATGTAACATCGCTCCCAGTATCGAGAAGCGCGTCTATTTCTTTGTCAAATATTGAAACTTTAATTTCAGATCTCATATTCCCTATAAATTCCTTTTGGTATTTATCTTCGTCTTCCTCAAAGACGGTGTGCACGAATAACTCCGTTATGAGCAAGTCCGACTTGGTTTTTAAAGTGTTTAATATACTATTTACATTGTCGCTATAACCAAGACCTTCTTTGTTAAAATACGCTTTTAGAGACATAGGTTTTCGCAAGCCTCTATTATTTTGACCCAGTGTTTGACCAGGTCGCTAACCCAGCTTTAATAACATATTTAATGCTTTGTTCCCTTTTACATTGCAAGGATCTAACCGGGAACTAGTTCCATCTCTACAGCTCAAATTTGGCTCTGGGGTCGAAACTTTAGATTGGTCATTAGTGACCTGTATTTCATGTACTTCATTAAACTTCTTTTTTTCCTCTTCGGGTTTACGCCATGTTTTGTATGATTGTTGTATTTCTTTATGTTTTTGCTCCGTATTATTATTATTAAATTTTCGCTTTTACTCATTATAATAAGGTTCACGACCTTCATCTTGTTTATCAATGTCATCTAAGTTTCTTAAAAAATCTGTCGTTTCTATTATTGTCTCAATTTTCTCAATTTTCAAAATTCTGTGAACGATATGAATGACAAGCTCGTGGAAACTGTCCATGCGGTCGGAGCTAAGTTTTGCAAGACCCGCCGCAGAAGAACACAAAACTCTCCTCTCACTCTACTCTCATGGCTGTTAGACGGGAAATGAAGCTGCAGTCTTCAGTAGATTTGACAGCATACAGGCAACTGAACAGACAAATCTCCAAATGCATGCGGCGGGACTATATTCGTACCTTTTTTTATAGGATAAGGGCGACAAACGAGCACACAGTC
The DNA here is from genome assembly GCA_029286625.1 of Parnassius orleans. NCBI lineage: Eukaryota > Metazoa > Arthropoda > Insecta > Lepidoptera > Papilionidae > Parnassius > Parnassius orleans. The sequence continues at coordinate 107,906 of JAGSMP010000032.1, forward strand.
CACCTAATGGTAAGTGGTTGCTGCGGCCTATAGACATCTACATCTATCCTCGGTTACGAATCAAAATCCAGATGCGTTGTCACCCGTGAGGACTAAGATGGCATGCCTCATTTCCAGTAAAAAGTGTCTTCGGTTCTCTACACTCACCATACGAAACACAGCAGCGTCAAGCTGCTATTTTACGCTGGTATTCTGTGAGAGCGTGGTTCTTCCCTGGTTGAGCCGACCAATTCGTGCTAAAACTATACCAGTAATATAGCTGCAGCATGGCTTCAACTCGATTAAAGTATGGGGACTTATAAAAAATTTAGATGAATTTAATTCAAATGAATGCACTCTTTTTACAAATTATCGGTGAGAATTATTTATTAGTATTAATAAATATAAATACACTTTTTAATATTTTTTGTATTCAAATACAATTAATAAATTCATCAAATATTAATTAATAAGTATTTGTATCAAAATACTATACACATTGTACACGTATTTTTATTGTAAACTTATCTGATTTAATCAGTGTCAGGACATTTTTAACTAACAAAAATAAATTAAATATGAGAAAGGCGTTTATTTTGCTAGTAATCTATCATATCTTTATATTTTTTCTTACTATTTGGAAATACATACATTCCAATCAGAGTGTAATGTATCGAGAAATACGAACCTTAAAAAGTGTCGTAAAAATATTTTATTCACAAATAAAATCAAAATGAATACAAATTATTGTGTAAATGACACAAAGTAAAAATACACTGGGATAGTTTGTCGTCGAAATTTTATTGCGAATACAGACGTGACATGCGTTGGTTATCAATTTTTTATGAGTGACGGAAACAATCCCTACTTATAATTTACGCTACATAAGTTATGATTTTTTTAAATTAAATGAGGTCTTTGAAAGGACTATTCCATAAATTGCTATTAAATTTATCTGTCTATTTATAATTGACAATTTTATCCCAACTTATTATTTGTGTCACATGAATTGAGTAAATAGTTTATTAAAGAATGTATATATGTAAAGTACTATTCTATAAATTGTTGTTAAATTTATGTGTCTATTCATAATTCATAATTTTGTAAGACATAATTATAAAAGTAGTTTTTTTCGTTTTTTTTTTGTAAAACGTTACTGCCACACTAGGATTTTCTTCTGTATCGTGGAGGCAGTTTTCAAACACAAATTGCACAAGTACAAACATCCAGATCCGGAACAATTACTTGTAGGTCATACAAATACTTGTTCCGTGCGGGATTCGAACCCGCGGCCATCAGCGCAATAACTCATTGTTCGCCACGGAGCCGTCGATTTTACACCTCATGAACCATTTTAGTTTACAAAAATATGTGTACCGCTACTCATAAACGAGCGGATATTATGTATATAATCACGTTAATATACTTGAACTGAATTAAATAAAGAACATCAAAAACAGACGTCGTTTACTACTACGGCTCTTAGTTTCCGACCGCCTGTCAAGTTCATGGGTTCTGTTTCAGTAATAAATAACCGAAAACTAATGCTTCGTAATAGATTTGGAACAGTCACACACCAGTAACTTCAAGTATCGGTACATAATATCACATTTTGGTTTTTAGAATTCCGTAAAACAGATTTTATACAATTTTTTGTTGATGCATCGATTAACCTCTCAACTTAGACAAGTGGTTCACTTAGACAAGTGGCTCTTTCACATTTTCATATTTTGCAAACTAACTAAATAAATAAAAAAATGATTCCGCTCAATAACTTCTTTAACATGAGCGAATCGGCACAAATCTCTCCGCATGCATTAAGAAATCTGTCGGTTCAGTTGCCTATACGCTCTCATATCTGTTGAGTACTGCAGTTTCAATTCCCGTCTAACAACCTTAAGATTAAGAGTGTGATCGGAGAGTTTTAGGTTATTCTGCGATGGTTCTCGTAAAACTTAACTACGACCGCATGGACAGTTTCCACGTACTGTTGTATTCAATATTTTGATTATTGTATTTGAAATTTTATTGAAAGTCCAAATTCATTTGAATACACATTTTTTGAGAATGTAATTTAAATTACATTCTCAAAGCTATTCCTAGCGTATTTTATTTCAACAGCTTTAGTTAAAAATAAAATTACGGAGGACCTCTGACGTGAGTTTTCTATATAAGACTTTGCTTTGAGGGAACTTATACAAAAGTTTTCCTATGGAGTTCGAGTCAACTTCTTGTCTTCGAGTAGTAAATTGAACACGTTTCAACACTACTGGGAATAGAATTTTATTCACGGACTTAATTTAGAAGTGCTTAAAAAATGAAGCATACAACAAATTATGTTTATAAAAAAATACAAGTATATTAGTTTTATATATCAGTCATCCAAGTGACTACCCATGAACAACTCCAGGAAAATTGCAGGTGTGTTGCAAGCTTTATAAAAAAGAGTAGGCTGTTATGTTCCATTCTCGCTATTCCTAAGCTGTATCTCGGATTTAGCTTTTGTACGATAATATCACTGGGGGCTTATGACACGTGAAAACTGTGACACGGCGAAAACCTGTTGAGATCGTGGTAGGCTTCGTTAAGATGTTTGACGTTTGGTTTCTTTGAATTGTGTAAATGTATCAGTATCAATTGTGCCCTTTAACCGAGATCCTAAAACGAGAAGTTACTTTATTTGACACTTTTTATGTATGTTTACCGTTTACTCGGAAACGGCTGGAACCGTTTTTAATTAATCCTTTTTTATTAAAAAGGTGCCTACTTCAGAGATGGTCGCATAAAAAAAATTAAGAAAAATTTTTACACATAAAGGTGGCAAAATAAGTTTTGAAGTTTTTAATGAAACTATTTAGATAACATTCTAGTTGTTACCTTGAGCTTGTGATATTCCTTATTGCACTCAAGAGGGTGAAATAAATAATCCCAGATAATAGTGAAGTAGTAATATTTATATTCGAGCTATATGGCCGGCCCATAGCAGAAGTGGCAATGAGCCGGCCATATAGCTCGAAGAACCGACAAGCGATGGGGAAGAAAGGTTCTCGAGTGGCAGCCTCGTACCGGCAGGCGAAGTGTAGGGCGTCCCCCCACTAGATGGAGTAACGACCTGGTAAGACATGCAGGAAGTCAATGGATGCAGGTGGCTAGGGACCGTGCTTTGTGGCATTCCGTGGGGGAGACCTATGTTCAGCAGTGGACTTGTGAAGGGCTGTAATGATGATGATGATGAATAGTGAAGTCGGGGCTTTAATTCTTTAATTCCAAATAAAAGGGGAAAATATAGTATATATATAAACACTCACGCCTGTCACCCAGAGGGGTAGGCAGAGATTATGGACTTCCATTTGGCACGATCTGACACCTCTCTCGCCTCCTCCACATCCATATACCTACGCATATACGCTCGTCGGTTAAGGGTATTCTTAATTTGGCCCATTTTCAGTATATCGCCAATTTGGTCGATAAACCTTCGTCTAGGGCGTCCCTTCTCGACTTTGCCGTTCACCTCTGCCACATAAATTTGCTTTGTCACTCTTTCCTCATTCACTCTTTCTACATGACTAAACCACCGAAGCATTCCTTTCTTAATCCTGGTCACAACATCATCTTGCAAACCACACTCTTCTCTTATCACACAATTTCTCACTCTGTCATTCAGATTCAGCCCTAACATACTCCTTAATGACCGCATTTCTACAGCATTTATTCTACTCTCATGCTTCTTCTGCCACACCCAACTTTCACTACCATACATTAAAGTAGGTACTAACACAGCATTGTGAATTGCCATACGTGCCTTTTTGGACACATTTTGACTTTCCACAACAGAGTGCAGAGCCCCATTTTAAATGTGTAATATACTAAATTGTAAAAATATAGTATATTACACATTTATACGTATCCTTTTAAATGTATGTACCTCCGCTAATATACATTTACCATATTATACTTTTTCTAAAAAAGAAAAAATAAAAGCTATCTAAAACCAGCTAAACGGAAAGCATACAAACTGAAATAAAATTTGCCATTAAACAATAATTTTTATTTGACGATTTTTATGTTCATCCTTTAAAATTAATAAGTGGATATATAAAAAAAATTAATGTCAAACAAGGTGTTTTTGTAAATACGAAAAATCAATAAATTATTCGATGTCTATCATTTAAAATTATAAAATATAAACCAATGTAATAATATATATAGTAAGTATAACATTAAAAAGATCACATAGTTTTATCATTGGTTACAACTGTGCTTCAACAGTATTTATAAGCAATTTAAAGAAAAATAATAATAGGTGAAAACATGTATTAATGGTTAGGGTGAACACAACATATTGTGGACAAAGCTAATTTCCCAATGGAGTAGTACATTAGGCGCACGTTCTCAGAAATGGGTCGATTGCAGTAAATTACTCTTTGTGACAATTCTTTCTACACAAAATTTGTCCTTTAATTACATTTTTAACGTTTATCATAGTTACATATTAAAATACCAATAGAAATACAAAATTATGAAAGAAACAATATGTTTTTACAATATTTATTGATATGTTCATCGTTTACGTGTATTATTATTTCTAAGAAGTTAAAAAATTATTTCTACATGTGAATTTCACCAACAATTATAAGGGCGGTGCAGTTGAAACCTAACCTGCTTCAGAAACCCTCTCAGAAATATGAGTAGAAACGTGGGACTTATATACGTGGCGTATAAGTTACTTTACTTTTAAATATAGTTAGTTATTGCATAAGGAATATTATACATGAACTACTTTACTATGTTAGTCCACGCGTGTATTCGTAAGTTCAACTAATTATTTTCGACACACAACATACAACATAAAAACTCATTTCGTTGTCTGTTTTGAGAAATTTTTATGGCATTGTCTGTTTATAACAAAACATGGTTGGAAACTTAAAGAAAATATTTATTTATTCATTTATTTATTCTTTATTGCATTCCTTAAAAATAAAAAGAATACAAAGGCAGACTTAATGCCTTGAGGCATTCTCAACCAGTCAACCCATGGAGTGGTGAGAATTTGACGTGGGTGTGGCAATATAGAATAAAATAACACTACACAAAATGATAATTAACTACATAATATATACATTTTACTAATAAATAAACTATACATACTCGTATATGACTTATACATATATACAAATATATGACATATATACAAATATATACATACAAATATACATATTTAAATACATACGAGTATATAATTAGTACATACAAATAACTATGAATATATACGTCTGTTTAGCAATACATATTAAATGGATGAATCATGTAAAATGCGTTGTCTTCAATAGATGATTACGGACCAATTTTTAAAAGCGTACTTATTGGGCGCTTTTCTGATGTTATCGGGCAAGGAGTTCCAAAGGCGTGTAGCCTGAACAGTGAAGGAGTTACCATAGAACTCAGTGAAGTGAACAGGAATACAGATTTTGTTTTAGAAGAAGAACGTAGGAACCTATCATGAGATGAGGAGAGATAGTAAAATTTACTCTTAAGATAAGAAGGCGAAGATGGGTCATTTAAAATAGAAAAAGAACAAACAATATTCTGAATTGCGCCTCTGACGGATAGTAAGCCAATTTAGCTTAAATCTATATTGCGAAATATGGTCATACTTACGAAGCCCAAAATAAATCTTATACAGTTATTAAGAAGGCGTTCCAGCTTGTTCAGAAGATCTTGGGACAGATCTGGGTAACACATCTGCATAATCAATTATGGGTAAAATGAGCGATTGGACAAGCATGTTCTTAGATTTTGTGGGAAGAAAATGTTTTAAACGATACAGAGAGCATAACGTGGCAATGAATTTACAACTCACTTCTGAAACCTGGGTTCTCTAATACAACGTGCTGTCCATGTGTAGGTCTAGATTTTAACAGACTTACTAAACGGAATTTTAATACTATCATAAAAAATAGGAGGTAAATCTGCAAGATTAATTTTAGCCAGCATCCTTGAGCTACCCACCAGTATAGCTTGGCATTTCAAAGGATTGACCAAAACTCCATAACGAGTAGATGAATCTTTGATAGCTAATAAGTTGTCGTTAAGTTTTTGATCCCATTATGGATATCCCCAATTTCAGCTTGCTTCACATAAAGCTGAAGGTCATCAGCGTACAAGTGATACGAGCAGTCGAGGATGGAGGTAATAAAGTTTATAAAATTGAAAAAATATAGGAGAAAGAATACCGCCTTGCGGCACACCAGCGTCTACATCAGCCCATGATGAGGTCATTTGCCCCACACAGACTGACTGCTGTCGACCGCGAAGATAAGATACAAACCATTCCAAAGCAGTAGGACCAAAATTCAGATGAGACAGTATGGAAAGGAGGATTTCATGATCAACTGTGTTGAAAGCATTTGAGAAATCAACTAGTACCAGTACTGTTATCTTTTTTCTTCCATGCCGTGTCTAATATTATTAGTAACATTAATTAAAGCAGTAGTGGTACTATGACCAGGGCGAAACCGAGACTGAAATATACTCAGTAGGTTATGTTTCGAAATAAAAAATATCAATATTCTAATTAATTAAAAGATATTTTAAGCAAATAGTGACTTTTCAATTGAATCTATTTTATGTAAAATACATTTTTATGAAATAATTTAAAAAAAAAAGAATAAAGGATAAGAGTAGTTTTTATACTTTAATGTTATTCTTTTGTGTTATTCACTTGCGTACATTCAGCAAGTATTAAAAGAGATTTTTTCTCCAATTTATTTTATTTTGGTATTTTAATTTTGGGAATTAGTAAGATCAGACACGATCAAGCACGGCGGTCGTGGTGGAGCACCACTGTCCTTCATGGAGGGCATTGCGAATTACTACAACACTACTGAATTAGAATACTATAGACTGTAAGTGATGTTTGAAATCTAATGTGCTCCGTTGGTCTTAACTCATAATTGGGGCACAAGACTGTGAACGTGGAATACAAAAAAACCAGTTACCGACAATGTTTTCTCTAACTTACCGCTGCTTTTACCAACAAATATGGAACAAAATTGATTGGTAAAGTGCTAATACTGATAATAATATCCTCCTAAATTCGACAACGGCGACAACTTTCGAATAATCGGAAGCTACTGGTCAGGAATATTATAGTACCCCAAGGGTCTGCGAAAAAACTGAACCAATCACTCCTGGTCTACCAGTGGCTAATGTCAATTGGTCTAATTCAAAGACACGGTGACAATCATAACACAATCAGTCCGAAAACTGATAATTTAAATTTTGCATAAATATTGGTTTCGACTGGGCTTTTAATCTCCTAGGCCACACTCTCCTAGATCACTATTAGAATTTCATATAATAAAATGTTCACACTATGTTAACCAATTGCACGTGGTAGAGCCACACTGCAACGCAAATGGGTCGGCTCAACCGAAGAAGGACCACACACGCGCGGCACAGTATCCACTTATCATCAGGTGGGTCATTAAACAACATTGTAACATCGTATCAGTGTGATTTTAAATTCATTAGTTAGAGATTTTATATGTTGTTTTTGATGTTATATTGTTTTAAAGTTATGTATTAAATATTCTGTATCTCTATATATTAAATAAGTATGTTTAAGTTGAAATTAATTATTAGATACTTAATATTAACGATTTATTTATTATTTTATATTGTTTCAAAAAATATTACAATAGTTACTTAAGCACTTATGTGGAACTTGTATTAAGGCACAAGACGATTTTATATTCACCTTTATTCAGTTATAGTTTTATATTATTTTTATTACTGTGTCCTACAAAATAAAAAAATAAAATAAAAATGAATGAAATAGTATGATAGATTACAATTTACTTGACTTTACCATAGCTTATCATCAATTCATTTTTCATAATTTGTAGTCAAAATAACACTGATGATATTTTCGTTATTCTGTTGCCTTTTAATATAAAATTTAGGTATATACAATTTTAAAGGGTTTTAAACGTTCGCTATTGTTATAAGTTTTTTACTTCTCTAAAGGCAATGAAACTTAAAGTTATATAATATTAAACTACTTAAAAATGAAAATTGTTCTTTTAATGGTTAAATAAATTAATGTTTGTTAAATAAATTTGTTAGCTGTTACAGTGATTTTTGAATTATGTTCTGTATAAAATAAATATACTTCTAAAATCGTCAATTTTAAAAACTTACACATTTTTTCGATGGATATTAAAGTAATATACCTATAGCCAATGATATTGTATCATTGCCTACAGCAATATTAGCGATGTAACTAAAATGAACTTCTGTAAATTTTAAAATATTAAAATCTATAATTTTAAGATACATACATTTTCTTGAATTCATATAACAAAAACATATTATGCAAATTATGTTAAAATTATATCATAATACGATGTAATCGGAAACGTTTCAATATACGTACTTTGGTAATTAAAACAAAGGTGTCACAAATCGCTTACGCGGCTGAGATTACAATTTTTACTTTGATCTGTCTGTTGTTATGGTACTGTACCTCGAGCACGAATAATAAACAATTGCGTCAAGAATTCGTAAAGAGTAAACTATGCGAAATCTAATACCAAACTGTGACTAAAGTCGTCGGCAGCACGAACGCTTATTTTTTATTCAAGTGTAATCGATACGATAATGTAACTATATGTAAACAAACCTTAGAACTCAACGTTAAAACGAACGAATGAAAACGAATGATACGTTTATAAATTGCTATCATTGTATTTGTTGAATCTTTTATTGTGCGTAAAAATAAGGAAACGTGATGAAACTTTTTAATAATAGTGTGTTAATTAATGTAAAACAGTTATTTAACAAAAAACTATTTATCCATACTATTAATATTATAAATGCGAAAGTGTGTTTGTGTGTTTGTTTGTTTCTTTGTCCTTCTTTCACGTCGCAACAGAGCGTCGGCATGGCATAATTTTTGTATGGGGATAGTTCGGTGGCTGTAGAGTGACAAAGGCTACTTTTTCTGCGGAAAACATCTCATTCCGTGGGAAAATCGAATATGTTGCACAAGTTTGTCCTACTTTCACGTCGCAACAGAGCGTCGGCATGGCATGATTATTTGTATGGGGATAGTTCGGTGGCTGTAGAGTGACAAAGGCTACTTTTTCTGCGGAAAACATCTCATTCCGTGGGAAAATCGAATATGTTGCACAAGTTTGTCCTTCTTTCACGTCGCAACAGAGCGTCGGCATGGCATGATTATTTGTATGGGGATAGTTCGGTGGCTGTAGGTGACAAAGGCTACTTTTTCTGCGGAAAACATCTCATTCCGTGGAAAATCGAATATGTTGCACAAGTTTGTCCTTCTTTCACGTCGCAACAGAGCGTCGGCATGGCATAATTTTTGTATGGGGATAGTTCGGTGGCTGTAGGTGACAAAGGCTACTTTTTCAGCGGAAAACATATCATTCCGTGGAAAATCGAATATGTTGCAAAATTAAATTCAGCTTGGTGGCGCCACCGTGATTCTACAAGACGGACGACGGTACGATGGACGAACACAGAAGGTCAGAATATCTGGATTATTATGTTTTTACCAAAATTAAGATAAAAATGTATGGATCTGTATTTTTCCACGCAGGACCGGGAAGAGAGCGATAAAAACATAAAATTCACCAGCTGATTTTCTTCAAACGTTTTGGTGCATCGTAATTCACAGAATAGGCGATAACCTCGCAGACGATATTAAGTAATCCGTTGATGCTCTGCCTACCCGCAAGGGTTACAGGCGTGATTATAAGTATGGATCAGAAATACTATCACCACCTGTCACGCTTTCACCCTTAACTATTACTTAACAATGGTAGAAACAGTTCTTAGTAAGCCTTAGTAATATTTATTGAACGGAAATGAATACAGTTATTATATGCGGTTATGAATGAATCGGTATTACAATAAGAAAAATTGTGAAAATTATAAGAAAAATATTTTTGAGAGTTCTTATTAACTAACGTATACATAGTTTAAATTGATTCCGCTAGATGTCGTTACTAGGTTTTAAACGCGGTAACGAAATGTTTCCTGACATGTACTTAACTCCCGCCGTTGAACTGCGCGTCAACTTATAGTTCATACGGTACCTATACGCTTAAATTGTTTCTATTTCGTAGCTTATTCGACTACCTGCTTTCGATTTCGGTTAGTCATGGGCGTTTTTGGATTTGAACGCAAACCGATATTTATCCGATTTCAGATTTCAAAACCGATTTCAAAATCCGTTTTAAAATCCGATTTCAGTAGCGCTTAGCCACAGCAATTCGTTTGCGTATTTAGATAAAACGAAATAATACAATGTAATAATACAGAAACAGATTTGCGCGATTATCCTTTATGTTTCAATCTAGGCTTTGGACTAGTAGAAAAGTTTTGTTTGAAATTAAAACTTTTCGTAATATATTTTTTATTTCCAAAATCGGTACTTGTCTTTTGAAATTTAAGCGTGAGATCGTTTTGAATGAACTTCTAGATTACCCGTTGTAGATTTATATGATGTATTTTGACTACAATATTTACACACACACAATTACATTTTTCAAAATTAGTCCATACTTTATACTAGGTTTTCGCGATATTTTGAAAATCAAAACAGTTCTCGTCTAATCAATTAAAAGTCTAAAGAAAAAAACTTGATAGTCAAAATCAAAATTCACGCCATCCTTTTCATTCCGCTATGTCGTAATTGGTTAGAAAGAGAGAAACTGAGAAAACGGATTTCAGTTTCATTAGTTTGCGTTTAGATTTGGATATTGTCGATTTCGATTTTACTGTCGATCATAGCTTAAGTTATATACTTACTCGTAAGATCATAGCTTAGTTAGGTCGATTTTGAAATCGGATTTTCTAGTTTGAGAAACCGATACGATTCGATTTGTGTTTGAAATCGGATTTTAGATTCGTTTTGATATATCTGACGCATGTCTAATTTCGGTTGTTTGTTATTTGCTTTGTGATTTGGTTAAGGTTGAATGGATTTATATTGGCTTTCATTTTCGGATTTGTGTATTTTCTTGGATCGGTTTTGTTGATTTGGTTGGTATTCCTTTATACATATTTAGACTCTGGCTTTGATTTTGGATTTTGTTTATTTAGAATCGTGAATTGGTTTTCGTTGTTTTAGGTTGTTTAACAATATTTCAAAGGAATATTAATAGTATAGATAGTGTATACGGTACCTATACACTTACTTTTTTCGTTGGTTATATTTATATTGACTACTGCTTTTGATTTCGGTTTTCTGCGATTTGTTTTGTGATTTGGTTTAAGTTGATTCGATTTTGGCTATTGTTTTCGGATTCGTGTTGTGTCTTGAATTGGTTTTGTTGTTTTGATTTTAAAAAATATTTAAAAGGAATATTTATTCCTTTTAGATATTTTGGATTTGCTTTTAAAAAAAATATTTAAAAGGAAATTTAATTCCTTTAAGGTATTTTAACGTTTTTTTATAAATAGGTTTTTTCTTACTTCATAATGCCTCGCAAACGTAAGTCCAGCCTTTCAAGAGTATCTTCTCAAAGACAAACGAAAAGATTAGCTCGATCGCTAGAATCTTTAGAAGATGCTGAACTGAGAAGGCAAGAACAAGTAGAGCGTCAGGCTGCTTAGAGCATATGAGACACCTTCTCAACGTCAGCAAAGGCGTCTTGAACAGACAGAGCGTCAGGCTGCTTTAAGAGCTTCCGAAACACCTTCTCAAAGTCAGGAAAGGCGTCTTGAACAGGCAGAGCGTCAAGCTACTTTAAGAGCTACTGAAACACCTGCTCAAAGTCAGCAAAGGCGTCTTGAACAGGTAGAGCGTCTAGCTACTTTAATAGCTACTAAAACACCTGCTCAAAGTCACCAAAGGTGTCTTGAACAGGCAGAGCGTCAAGCTACTTTAAGAGCTACGAAACACCTAATCAAAGTCAGCAAAGGCGTCTTGAATAGGCAGAGCGTCAATCTACTTTAAGAGCTACTGAAACACCTGCTCAAAGTCAGCAAAGGCTATTCGAACAAGCGGAACGTCAGGCCGCCTTAAGAGCCGCGGAAACACCTGATGAAACTCAACACAGACTCATTGAGCAAGCTGAACGTCAATCTACTATAAAGGCATCTCAAACACCAGAACAGACACAGGCGCGAAGAGATGCAAATGCACAGCTCCAAGCTGAACGTCGACAAAATTTTCAAAGAAACAATTGGTCGGTTTTAATTACGCAGCATTCAATTATGATCCGTTGATTGATTATAAAAATGACAGGTTAGTTGTTATCGGACTGATAGACAAGGCGTGTCGATTTTGCAGCGCTTTAAAATGGAAAGATGAGACCGCAGGCATGTGCTGTTCCAATGGCAATGTATCTCTTCCGTTACTTGGGAACCAGAAGAACCTTTGAAAACTCTCTTTTGATATGATGCTAATGAGTTACGGCGCTTTTAAACAGGATCCGGAAATATAACTTATGCTTTCAAATGACGTCCATCGAAGTTGACCGGTAAATAATAATGCCGGATTTTCGCCTACATTTACAGTGCACGGGCAAATTTATCATAGAATAGGTTCACTTTTTCCAGCTGAAAACGAACAGCATAAATTTTACAAGTATATTTCATGGGTGACGTAGAAATTGGGGTAGACCGTCGCTGCCAATTTATCCAGGGAGTTGAGAGAGACACAGTGTTCAAAATTCAAAGATTCTTGCATGAACGTAACATTTTAATCAAAACATTTAAAACTGCTTTAGAAAACCTACCTGAAGAGGATTATAAAGTCGTCATTCACGCAGACAGGACCCTCGAGGAGAGCATGAAAGGCGCTACAATGCACCTTTGATAAACGAAATAGCAGCCGTAATTAGTGGTGATCAATTTTCTTCACGAGACATTGTCTTGCGAGCACGTGATGATACGTTGCAACGGGTAGCCGATACACACAAGTTTTATGACGGATTTATTGCAAAGGACAAGAGGGTTATCATTTTCAAATTCCACTCATTAACCCGGTCACAAAGGAGCCTACTCCGAACAAAAAAGTATCATGTATGGATTTTTATGCGTATCATATGATGTTGCGAGAAAATGATTTTAACCTCTTAGCCCGGTGTAGACAATTATTTCATCAATTTTTGGTAGACATGTATGTGAAGGTAGAAAGTGAACGTCTCCGTTATATATCTTTAAATCAAAAAAGCTGCGCGTTGAGAATTATATACATTTACAAGATGCAGTTTCTAGCGACGCCAATGTAAACCCCAGAGATTTAGGTAAAATGGTAATTCTGCCTCATCATTCGTTAACCCCCGCTACCTACATGAGTACACACAAGACGCATTCGCCTATGTACGAACATACGGAAGACGTGATCTTTTTGTTACTTATACTTGCAATCCCACATAGAAAGAAATAACCGAGGAGCTAATGCCGGGCCAAAAAAGTACTGACAGACACGATTTAGTTGCTAGAGTATTTAGATTAAAAGTACAAAAATTAATTTATGTAATTAACAAAGGAAAATTTTCGGAGAGGTGCAGTGCTTCATGTATTCAATTGAATGGCAAAAGAGGATTACCGCATGCCCACATTCTTATATGGCTTAAAGAAGTTGCGGCCCAGCCAAATAGACGACATAATAAGCGCCGAGATTCCGGATCCTGAGCAAGATAAAGAATTGTATGATACCATCGTCCGAAATATGATTCACGGTCCATGTGGAGCACGAAATTCAATATCGCCATGTATGAAAGAAGGAAAATATACAAAGAAACTTCCTAAACAGCTATTAAAAGAAACAGTGCACAATGACAATGGCTACCCTTTATACAGACGCAGAGCTCCCGAAGATGGTGGCAGGAAAGTTACAATCAAATCTCGCTCTGGAGCGTTCGAAACCCGTATTCGCCCATTCTATGTAAAATGTTTAATGCCCTGGGATCACTGGGATGAAACCATGGAGAAAGCTGCAGTGCCAGTCACCAGCCAAAATTAGGGATCTTTATGCAACTCTCATATCATCTTGCGGGCTATCTAATGCACATAAATTGTGGGACAAATATAAAGAGTACATGGCGGAAGATATTTTGCGAAGGTTACAGCAGACACAAGCGAACATCACATACAATGAACACATTTATAATGAAGCACTTGGAAAAATTGAAGATAAAGTAATGGCAATGGTAGGCAAAAATTAAGCGACTTTGGAATGATAAGCCCTCAGCGAACAACCGAAAATGAACTAAGTGATGAAATTATACGTGAAACAAACTACGATATACCAGCTTTGCAGCAGCAAGTAGCCGAATTTGTACCGCTTGCTTCCTGAACAAAAACGAGTTTTGACAAAGTATTAGGACAAATTGAATCTGGAAATGGTGCACTTTTCTTTTAGATGCCCCTGGAGGAACTGGGAAGACATTTTTTAAATTTATTATTAGCGCAAGTACGGAAAGATAAAAACATTGCTGTGGCCGTAGCTTCCTCCGGTATAGCCGCCACGCTGCTAAGCGGGGGCCGCACTGCACATTCTGTTTTAAAACTCCCTCTAAATCTAGCCCAGGAAGAATAGCCGATCTGCAACTTTAGCAAAAATAGTGCACGAGGTATAATGCTACGACAATGCAAACTTTTAGTGTGGGACGAAAGTACAATGTCGCATAAAAAAGCTGTAGAAGCATTAAATCGAACGCTCCAGGATTTGCGCAGCAATACCGCTGTAATGGAAGGAATGGTGGTTTTACTGGCTGGTGACTTTCGCCAAACTTTACCTGTCATTCAAAGGCACACCTGCAGATGAAATTAAAACATGCCTCAAGTCGTCTCTTTTATGGAACAAGGTGACAAAATTCAGTTTAACTACGAATATGAGAGTGCATTTGTATAATGATATCAATGCTGGAAACTATGCTGACACACTATTAAAAATTGGCGATGGGCGGTTGGAAACGGATGCTGAGGCTGCGTTAAATTGACGAAAGATTTTGTAATTTAGTACAGAGTCATTCCGAATTAATTGCGAGCGTTTATTCAGATTTAACGAACAACATGCATGAAGACAAATGGTTATGTGAAAGGGCGATTCTTGCACCAAAAATGAGAGCATTAACAAAATAAATTCAGATATATTAAGCGAAGTAGCAGGAGAAATAACAGAGTATTTGTCAGTAGACACAGTTATGGACTTAGAACAGAGAACTTCATATCCTGTAGAGTTTCTAAATTCTCTAGAATTGTCAGGTGTGCCCTCACATAAGCTTCAATTAAAATTAGGCGTCCCAGTCATGCTAATGCGAAATTTAGATGCTCCTCGGTTATGTAACGGGACAAGGCTGCGTGTGACACATCTTGGACGGAACATAATCGGTGCTACAATTTTGACAGGCGTAGGAAAAGGTGAAAATGTTATTGTACCACGGATCCCTATAATTCCCACAGATCTTCCTTTTCAATTCAAAAGGTTGCAGTTCTCTATTAAGCTCAGTTTTGGAATGACAATTAATAAAACGCAAGGGCAAACGTTACAGGTAGCGGGGGTCAACTTAGAAAAACCGTGCTTCTCTCATGGTCAGCTGTATGTAGCATGTTCGCGTGTGTCAAATGCCCAGAATCTCTACATTCTTTCCCGAATGGAAAACATATAACATTGTGTACAGTAGCGTCTTAAAATAGTGTTCAGTTAGTTTTTTCCAAAATTCCACAATCAATTAATCAGAATTCCCACAGATCTTCCTTTTCAATTCAAAATTTCCTATTTAGCTCAGTTTCTTTTCAATTCCAAATGCTGCACTCTGACAGACCTATTAAGCTCAGTTTCCTTTCAACTCAAAAGGCTGCATCTCTGACGGATCTTTTCTTTGGCTCAGTTTCCTTTCAATTCAGAAACTGCATCTCTGACGAATCAATTTAGCTCAGTTTCTTTTCAAAGTCTGCATCCCTGACGGATAATTATGCTCAGTTTCCTTTAATTAAAAAATATCCCATTTCCATTTGGAATAAACAGGCAATTTTCATGCTTTCCTATACGCTGCGTTTCAAAACATTTAAATAGGCTGACGAATCAATTTTGCTCAGTTTCCTTTTAATGGCTGCATCTCTGACAAATCTATAAAACTCAGTTTTCTTTCAATTCAAAAAGCAATGGATAGTTCATTACCCAGTGACCATGCGGGCGAAGCCGTGGGTAACAACTAGTATAATTATATATGGAGAAACATTTTTATGTTTATAAAACCATGTTTCACGTCTTATGAATTGTGATTTCCAAACGCAGATTTCTTAAGATAAACACTTAACTTCGCTCCGCTTCGTGTTGTTTTAGTAGTTTTGAATTTGTTTTAGTTGATTTCTGCTAAATTTTATAATGATGTCGTCAAGAACTAGCCACACACAGTTTACAATAATGGTAGAGTTCATGGAAAAGTAAGTAACTATATTGAAACAAGAGTTTTGATTCTATTTTAGTCTGTATATTCATTGTATATTGATACTGATTTATTCTGTTAAATAATGAATATTGTTTATTTCAAGGAACGGTGATTTATCGAAACCACAGAATTTGCCGCAATGACGACAGTGGTGTATTAGAAAGTGCAAGGAGCTATGTGAGTGATTTGCTTAACAGCCAAGGAATCTGAGTCTCGCAGTGAAGAAAAGTGGCGAAAGTAAGTGCTAGTCTTATTTTCTAAAACTTTTCTAAGCCTTAATCAAGAGCGCCTACATAGAGTTTTAAATGAATGGCTCATTTCATATAGTAAAATTTTGAGTTCATTATCTATTGTTTGGTTTGCTTAAGATGGGGAGTGATTTAAAAGAAAGTGGGCAAACATTTATAGACAATTAAATGAATATAAAAAAAGTCTAACATACTAAGAGAACAGGGTGCTTTAACATATATAGAACTTTAGTAAGAATCACTGTACTAACTTTAATTTTAACATCCTAATATGATTATCACATACTCTTACTTTCTCCATGAAAATATATTAATCAGAAAATATTAATGTAAATGAATATAAATAACTTTAGAATAAGACTAATATCTTATTATTTTACAGGAGAATAATCTGACGGAATTAATAAAACAGTATTCTATAAGTACCTGCAAATCCATATACAGAAGATTTAATAATTGTACCATCTTGCAACTCACGTTTCATGTCAATTGTATCATCTTGTTTCCCGTGATCATAAGGCTGAAGTTATCAAAGACACACCTCTGTGGTGGTCAAAAAGGTGGTAATGAAAATGAGTGGCCTAAAATGCCAAACACAGAGAAACATGATTTGCCGGACGTAGTGACTCATTTCATATGTAGTGATAGCGACTATCATATAGTTAGTAATCATTCACATTCAACCATATATTCATCTATCATTAATCGCTTATTAGAAAAATATTCTAGTTTTCCAAAAATTCAAAGATTGTTTGCATATGTACAAAGATTTATATATAATTTAAAAAATAAAGATAAATTGTGTGGCGATCTTTCCGTAACAGAACTCCAAGATTCGTATAATTTAATAATACATCATTCACAATTAGAAATGTTTTCTGAAGAATTTTATCTTTTAAAATCTAAACAAAAATTGCCACGCAATAGTAGATTGCTTTCTTTGACTCCGTTCATTGACGATCATAACCTCATCCGCGTGGGTGGGAGGCTCGATAACTCCCTCTATGATTTTAGTGTAAAGCATCCCATAATAATATGCAGTAAGCACATACTTACTAAGCTTATATTTCAAATGCAACATTTAGAGCTACTACAAGCCGGTCCTCAATTACTATTGTCACATATAAGGCAAACTTATTGGCCTATAGGTGGTAGAAACCTTTCTAGAAATTTTGTGAATAAATGCCTTAAATGTTTCAGACATAAGGCTCAAAGCGTTCAGCCTATAATGGGTCAACTACCTCAGTCAAGAACTCATCTTGAATTTCCATTTTTAAATTGTTATGTTGACTACGCAGGGCCAGTATTGGTTGCCGACGACAGGCGTCACGGCAGCAAACTTACAAAATCTTATATGTGCATTTTGTCTGCTCTGCAGTGAAAGTCGTGAATTTGGAGCTTGTCACTGACCTTACCTCTGAGGCTTACATGGCCGCTCTTAATCGTTTCTTGGCACGTCGAGGCAAACCTCGAAGCATCACGTCCGATAACGGGACGAATTTCGTAGGTTCTTGCATTCATCGAGTGTTGCATCTGAAATAGCACAACAGGGTATCGAATTTATTTTCACGCCTGCTTACAGCCCATTTTAATTAATTAGCTGAGGCTGCTGTTAAATCTTGTAAGCATCATTTAAAAGACTCTTAAAGCTTACCCATTTTACCTTTGAGGTGATGGCTACTTGTCTTACGCATAGAGGCGGTCTTGAATTCGCGCCCTCTTACTCTTCTCTCTTCAGACCCTAACGATTTTTGGCACTTACTCCTCTCACTTCCTGATTGGACGACCACTCTTATCTGTACCACATCCCCAGGTGGCTGATGCCAATATCATGCGACTGGATCGCTGAAGGAGGATACAGTACATGAGACAGTATTTCTGGAGCCGCTTTCATAATGAATACATCTCTCTGCTGCAGGCCAAATCCAAGAGGTTTCATTCCAGAGGTGAAGTGAAGCCGGGGTCTTTAGTTCTTATCAAGGACAAGACAACACCACAACTGCTCTGGTCCCTGGGCCGGATCATGACGACCTATCCCGGCGTAGACGGAGTCACGCGAGTGGCTGAGTTGAAGACGAAGCGAGGCATCATTTGTCGTGCTGTCAACTGCATCTGCCCTCTGCCAGTTGAAGATTGAAGACGTCTCTTCAACCCAGGGAATATGTCAGCGCACCTCATCGCGCCTGGGGCCAAAATGGAGGATGCGTGGAGGCGCAGGCCGGTCGCTGACCCCGCGGCAGCGCGAGCGCCTCCGTTCCTCACTCAGCTGTGAGACGCGGTAGCAGACGGGCACTTTATTTTTCAATTTATAATATTATGTTTGATTAGAGGTTTTACGGCATTAAACCTATTGATAATACAGTCCACTCATTTTATTACTAAAGTCCCGATAAGGCCTAAACAATTAAAAACACTTTAATGCTTGGTTTTTTGATATAATTGTATGTAAAATAATTAAACTTAAACATACATGGCAGGTTATGACATCATTTTGTAAAAATGTCTAAAAATAAATACATAAATCTAAATTATGAGCTAACAGAAGTTACCTCCAAGACCACAGAAGATAACACTATATGCTATAAAAACAAAACTAAAAATGAAATTCAAATAACTGTTACAAAAGAAGCAACAAAACAATCATCGTCATTTGATTTTTGATGATTCACAATGTTTTTGAAATAAAACTGTAAAAAGCTATTATTATTCTGACCACAGGAAGATACAATCATTTCTGTAGTCTTTTTTAAGTTTCTTTCTTCTTCTCCTTCGTTTCTGAGGTAAAGGCTGACAGGCAATAGTGTAATCTGAATCCGATGAAACTACTCATCACCCTCAGATACCTGCGGTTTAAAATTTTGACTTTACTCTCATTTCATAATCTCTGCAATGCTCATCTGGACCACATTGCAATGAAAAAATTGTAACACATAAATTCGTTTAAATAAAAACGCAATAAGTAAATAACCAAGATTCCTGAACTTGATGATGGTGTGTTAAAAATAACTTCAGCTTATTTTATCAATTTTAACTGTTCCCTGTACTTTCGGGCCTTTTCTGCTGTTTTTATACACAAAATCCTGTTCCTTTGTTTGTGTATTGTTTTTAATCCTCTTTATTTCATTTTCTGTTTTCTATTTATGACACCGTTCTTGGTCTTTGCGCTTGAATTCTTCCAAAGCAACAGGATTCTGTACTCTTTTTCATTCTTCTTTCTCACTGACATTTTTTTCTGTTCATTGCGTTTCCTTATGGTTTTTCAAAGTGGTATTCCTTCTTGGTGCCATGACTGGTCCCCAGACTATCCTAATCATGTTATGTTTCTCATAATATGAAATTTCTGTAGACATATGTCTCTCCTGTGGACATGTTGTCCACGGGAGATATGTCCACGGAAGGAACAAACGGTTACAAAATCTAAAAACTTTTTCTTTTCGCGATTATGTGAAATGGGTAATGCTTATGGTCAAAGTACCTTGGTATCTACAAGTTCAACAACAAAATATATTTTTAAATAAAGTACTTAACTTATTTCAACAGTAGCAGAAGAGATCCGTGAACTTTTACAATAAAATTTTCTCAATGAGAATTAAATTTTAAATACGATTACTTGCTTTGACAAGTCACGCAACTCACTGAATAGATGACAGCCGTGATTAGTTTGTTTAGAAGGAAAAAATATATTAAATATTATCGAAAATATGAGAAATAATAGTTATATCGCTGGTGGCCACGGAGAGATATTAGTGATTTGAAGCATTTTGAGAATATCAAACTTTAAGTAACTATGGCCTTGAGTTATTTTTTTTTGGTATAGGAAACTGAAGGATATACTTAATCCGATTATTTTGAAACCAAACAACTATTTTAGAATGTTATATTTTTAATGGTAGTTAAACTTGTAAAAGTAGGAGGGAGACAAATGAGCCAAAATTTTCAATTTATATAGAAAATTTGGAATGATTTCCTTTTTTAAAATGATAAGTAGATTCGTATTATTGCTTTCTTCTGGGGATTTACAATCAACATGTTATTTGATAGTGCCAAGATGTTCATCGTGAACGTTTTTACTACAAATTAGAATGACCCAAAACAAACATTCCTTAAAACATATTATTTATTATCATGTAGGCCAAACACAAGGAACATTAAAAATGTCGTCAAAAGATGCACAATATTTTGTGGATCCGCATGGAATTAGTGTGGAATGTGAAACTCAAAGGAGTATTCATTTTCTGATGGTATTACTTAAAAACTCAAGGAAAACAGTACCACGAATACTTATTCGTGGTACTGTTTTCCTTGAGCACATCCGGTGATTACTTTGGCCTTTAAGGATATTTAAAACTCGACGGGATAACATTACATTACTGCATCATCAACTTAATAAATACTTGCATAATCTTTATATAGGTAGGTCTTTTCCAGCGAGAAAATTGCATAATCTCATAGGAAATCAGAAATTGTACGCGGACGAAGTTACGGGCGACCGCTAGTTATTGTAATAAAAAACTTCAGAATGCATCGATTATTTTCGTTAGATTCACTTATTTTGGCGGACAGAAAAACAATAGAAAAATTACGGGAAATTTGTTTTTCACGTATTATTTTTCTTATTAAAACCAGCCAGATACAAACACTACAACCAAAGAGATTTTTTTCAATTTTATACAAACAAAATATGAAGAAACTTTTTCTCCAACCTATTATTTTGAGTTGTTATAAAGAAACAGATGCTACTGCCCATCTCCTGTTTCAGTTTCCCTCTACCACCTCTTATGACACTCACAAGAATATATAGTAAAATCTCTTAAGCCGCGGCTATAGAGAAACGGATTTCTGAGGAAAAATAAAGGTGAAATATGTGCTTCACGTTTAAAAACCTCTGTTCTTATTTCTTTGTTCAATTTTTATTATATTGTAAAATACGATGTAATTACTATTTAACCAGAATTATTATTAAACGAGAATATTAATTTATATCTTTATTTTATAATAAATAAAAATAAATGGTTATTTTACAAGGCGTTTATTGATTGATTCGTTGATACAACGGTTAAATCTATCTACTTCTTTTAATATATAAAAAATTATGTTCATTTGTTCGTATTTTATGCGCTGCCATATCGTTCATCACATTACGGTAAAACTTGGTCAAATTATTGATTGCACTTGCGCGAAGGTTATAGGAATATTACAATTAACTTGCAGTAGGTGGCGCGCGTATAGTACCGAAAAATTTAATTGAAAGTTATATATCATTCAACTTCAATGAATGTATTGTCATTCGTAACGATATTTCCACAATTATTTCTTCTGCGGCTGCTACGGGCCAGGTACCAGCTAGTAATAAATATATTATCTATGTCTTCTTAGATAAGATTAGGGCTACCATACCTTTATGTTTAGTACATGCATATAAAAATACCACGAAGTTTCCAAAATCTTTCAAACTATTATCATCTAAGCAGCATCAGCAATCGTGGCTAGAGAAGTAAGGAATAGATTATGTTCGAATACTCTCTGAAAGTAGGGTGGTTTTATAAGTGCGGAATATGTTAGGATCTCGGAGCTAAATTATGAAAGCTTTGTACTTCTTAACAAGGTAGGAGAAGCAAATAAACTCACCCTTCAAAAGGCCACATAAAAATAAAAGGCCACAGTGGTTTCAGAGGCAATGATGTCACTGACGACCTAGCCCGCGGTAGTCAGCACATAGGCACAGTTTAAAGAGCTAACAATTGTGAAACTCTTGACATCAAAGGCGATGTCGCTGCCCGCGTAGGTATTTAATATTTACGCCATCGTCTCGCAAATATGCTAGGGGTATCACGAAATTGGCAATAAAATAATTTTGGATATCACATTCAGATACAAGATCATTTTATTACTACAATAAAAAATACATTTACAAGTGTTGCACTGCCATATATTGACATTAATAATAATAATAATAATAATTCTTTATTGAACACAGATATAATATACAATTCATTGGTGCCCTGACTCCTAAACTAGGTTACCCTGTATGTTAGGAGACAGTTTCCCTCCCATTAAGTGATCTTATTTTCCGTGTACAATACAGACTTTAAAATATAATTACAAATAAAAATACAAACAAAAAGTGTGTGTGTGAGTGTGTGTGTGTGTGTGTGTGTGTGTGTTAGTGACATTTTCTTTTTGTAGATGTTTTCAGTTTTCGATTGTTAAATTCAATTATTTAGTGTACCTACTCGCATTCGGATGAAAATTTTATCAAAAAAATAAATGAGCGTAACATAAGCGCGGCCGTCATTTGAATTCAACTTTACTTAGTAACTCATATAACAGTAATTCACCATTATAGATATTACATTTTTCAAAAACGGCACTTAAAATTTGTTAAATAAGTACTGTATAACACGGTCGCGTCAACCGCGTATATTGTACAGCAGAGTTACTAAAGTGCGCTGGCACACCATCGCGCACATTCACAGCTGTTAGACTCCCTTTGAACTGTGACATAGGGAAGGCGAATCAAAACATATTACCTGACCCCCAATGAATTGACCTAGAGAGACTTTTTGCTACTAGACTTACGTACAAGACTCTTCATTTTTCAACGCGACGCGACAGCCGTCCGTGTGATTTTGTCCCGTGGGTATCGTAAGAGGCGATTCTGAGAAATGATAGAAAAATCTTGTGACTTCCAATAGTTGGCGGCATACTATCTCGCTTACACCAGAAGTAAAATACACACAATGATGATGTAGCATACATAATAGCGAGTAGTCTGGTACTGAGATCGTCAATTCGTCTACCAAGCATGCCGGTTAAGGCAAATCCTCCCTGCAACGGGAGAGGTCCATGTGTAGTGGATATTTACGGGCCGTTGTAGAAGTGACATTTTGTAAAATTTTTAGAAATATTTTCTACTACTAACCCTAGTAACATCTTTAGAAAAACATAATTCTAGCTGAAATGTTAAGGTATTTAATTTAAATTAATTACCACATAAAAATCACAGGACGTTCGAAAAGGGATGCCGGGGTCGAGCTAATTAAATATATTATTAATGCGTGGCAGAATTCACAGGATACATCCAGCAATGTTTTGACGGCCTCACCAAAGCTATGGTCACTATGAAGAATTTATCAGATAATTAGAGCTTAAGGTTTAAATAAATATTGCATTTAAACTGATTAATCTCACATACCTATATATGACAACACAAAAAAATGTTATGAACGATTTTTTGACGCAATTTTGTGTCCTTTTCTGTGTTAAGCCTATATAAAATTAAGGGATGTTGTGTCAGATGCCACTGGTGGGCTCCAAAATTTTAATGGCTAACTTTTGTAATAAAACAGATTGCATGCTGTAGTTACCAATCAGTCTGAAATTTTTATTATTTTACTTAAAAATACTACCTATTAAAAAACTATGATTTTAATAGACCTCTAAACATTGTGACCAAAAAAGAGGAAACCTGCAGTTTTACTTTGGTGAGTTCTTCTGCGGTCAGGGGAGCTTCATTTTTTCATTTTGTAATGGTAGTATACTGAAAAAACCGGACAAGAGCGAGAGCGAGAGCATGTCGATAGTTCATTCATCCCAGGAATCGAATCTCGACGATTGTTGCTGGTTTTAAATATTGATACACGAATGCCGTAAATTAAAAAAAGATAATAATTATTTTTATACAATAGGTACGTTTGAGCAGTCAGATAAGTACCTACTTTCACTAAAATAATTACCTTACTGAAATCCATATTTTATAATTAAGGTCAGCACCGAACATTGATCTGACGAAAAGGTAAGTTACAGAGGAAAAAAATGTTCTCATATATACATTGACTTACATCACGATCCATCGGTATTCTAACTGCAATCTCAAAAAATAATTTTTTATGTGGCATAACTACAAATTAACGGTTTTCGAATTTTTCCTTTACTTTTGCTATGAGAAGTTGCTTACTGCTAATTTTATTAATAATTCTAGGCCCAAGGAAGTATTCTATAGGTTTTGAGAAATAATTTTGCGAGTATCAAAATATATGGCATAAATAGTCATCTTATGTATCTGTTACAGTCAAAACTAACCACTTTTGACTGCGAAAATCAGGCAAAAGTAGTTTTGACTAAGGACGTTGGTCAATGTGCGTTGCCGGCCTTGGCCTTACCTTAGAAACTTGACTTTTAAGTCTCCAAGTTCCACTTGATATGTGTAACTGTTCTTGAGAAACGGATTCTTGATCTTTGGACGGACGGACGGACTAAGTGTTCCCTATAAGGGTACAGTTTTTTCCCTTTGAGGTAAGGAACCCTAAAAATGGTGTTTTAAAAATGAAATTTAAATTTTGGCGTCAAATATGAAATGAAGATATTTTTATTTCATTTCATTTCAGGACTCACGACGTAGTAATCATTTACTCTGATTAATACTCCAGGCAGTTATCAAGTTAAATTAATAACTTAATAAACTACCAGTGACTAATAGGCTGGTACATATACTTTCAAATTCAATATAAGCACAAAATCAAACGCTATTGTGTGTATTATACGTCGCAAAAGCGTAGTAGATAAACTCATTCGCCTGTACAAACAAAGTGGATGATAAGACTAAAGCATTAACGCATTAGGGTCTTTATTATTTGAGTTTGAAATAGTGAATTCTCTTCCTTTATTATGATAAAATCGTGACTGATTAATAACGGTTCTATTGGTCAGTCACGATTTTGAAATATAAACGTACTGTTTGGTTTTATTACGATGAAAAATAAGTTCTTATTAGTAACGTTATTATGATTATTTAGCCTGAAATAATATTCAAGCAAAGGATCTAATATATGTAACCTAACTTATGAATGGACGATGCGAAAATCTCCATCACCTCATATCGTCCCATGTGTGTCATAAGAGTAGACTGCGACAAAATCCAAAAAGAGCTTATGGCCTTTAATAGATGGCATCTACTGCCATCTACTACTTGTTCTAACAAGCTCGTATAAACAAGAATTAAATCATTTGATTGATAACTATTATCTGAGATATCAGTATTAGCGTTCTACGGAGTGTATGGCGAGGTGCTCGTTTCCAATACAACTCGAGCGGTCATCAGTCTGGATTAGGACACTGTAATATTGGGTTGTTGCACGAGTCTTTGCAGTATTGTACAATAAGAGGTAAAGACTACTTTCAGTGGTGTAAAATTTGAATAAGTAAAGTAGCATGAACAAGAGCAGTAAATAGTCTAGAAAGCTTGTTATAGTGCACTCCTTTTTTGTGTTTGCTGTAATAATGGCCGAGAATTTTAATATTATACGTGAACAACTACGTTGTATACTTTACGACTTCCGTTTTGATCTTATGGCTAGTTGTTATTTTCTATGCGAATATGCGAAGCATTTTTATAAATTTGTGATAAGCCTAAAGATGGTGTACAATCGGTTTAATATTCATTTATATTGACAGTGAAATCACAATCGAAGATGAACCTCGGCCCGGTCGATTCTAGGTATTAGATGATGACAAATTGCTTCACCTTGTTGAAGAAAATTTATACTCGAAATAATATTATGTTTGCCATTGATGACACCACTATAGCTCGAAATCTAGCTGCGTTAGGAATTGCATGGAAAATACGTTCGTAGGTTCCATATACAATATCGGAAAAGCACCGAAATTTATGCGTAAACTACCTGTACGCAATTTACTGCGATTGCTGGTTGGACTACAGGTGATAGAAAGTGAATCTCTGGACTTTTATTACACGTAAAATACAGTAGACGTGGATAAAAGCGAAACCACAAAACCTACCTCGAAATCAACTTCTTCTCAAGAAAAGGTGTGTGATTGGTAGGGTGCTAAAGAAGTAATCATGTATAAATTACTGCCTAAAAGTTATATGATGACAGCGCAATTGTACGCTGAACAGTTACAAATTTTGGCTGAAATATTTAGGCAAAGCGTCCACAACGTAACTATGTTTGTGACCTCAATAATGTCCGAGCACACGTGGCAATAATTACACGTAACAAGTTATTAGAATTTTGCTCGAAAATATTACTACATTTCCCTTACTCACCGGACCTCGCCAGATTGTCATCCAATCCGGTCACTACAAATTATTTTAATGTTAAACAATTTAAAAACCCCGAGGATGTTGAAAAAAAACTTAACTCTTTTCATTGCACGCTTGTCAATGAGTTTTTACTCTAAGGCCTGAGTGGAGAATATAAAGCGGGGCTTGATTTGGGGTTTTGACTGTCTCGTTAGTCTAGTGGTCAAAAGCGCGAGTACTGATTATGAGATCGGGCTAAAATTAGTTTATGGGTTATTCTGTCAAGAAATTTTCAGTAGAAGGCTGGAATTAGGAAGTTGGCTGTGTCTCATCCCTGTGCCTCGGAAAATACGAAAAGCCGTTGGTACTTCGCCTGATCTATCTCCAATTGTATCAGGTTGCCGTCCTACCGGACTATGAGAGTGAGGGAATAGAGAGTGCACTCTTGTATGCGCATACACTCGTGCACTTTAATCCTGTTCTGCCCAAATGGCTAGTCTCCGTTAAGACCGGCCGCCGTGTCCATAATCAGTCTGGAGGACATTATTTTATTATTTGTGTATTACTCTACAAGATTTTTTAGATATTCATAGAGTACAAAGACGATACTATAATATGACACTTTTAAACAAATTTTTATCGAAAGGCCCTTTTATGTTTCCATCAGTGTCAAATATAAAGGAACATAAAATGAAGAACCTAATATATACTCGTATCCAGTTAGTTAACACTAAGTTAACTTTTAGCATGTCGAAATTTTATTGAAATTATTAAAATAAATGAGTAGAAACCGTGTGGTGGCGGTGTAAGAATATTCACTACACCATATCTACCCTTGGGTTTCGTAAGAGGCCACAGAGGTAAACAAATCAGGAGATGGGCAGCAGCGTCTTCGTAATAACGACTAAATATAAAAAAACTGCGGTTGCCAACCCGAGCGTTGCAACTATAGCAAATATCCCCCCTATGAGGCAATGAAAGGGAGAGGCCTATGTTCAGCTGTGGACTAGGCTGTAAAACTCGTAGCGTAAGGCTGTAGGCTCAAAAACGTATGAACGTAGAA
Organism: Parnassius orleans; assembly: GCA_029286625.1. NCBI lineage: Eukaryota > Metazoa > Arthropoda > Insecta > Lepidoptera > Papilionidae > Parnassius > Parnassius orleans. Next base: position 135,671 of record JAGSMP010000032.1, read on the forward strand.
TCTTCTACCGGTTTGAAAGATTTGTTGGATACAATGAATGATTGTCTTCATGCTTTAAAAAATTTAGATATTAATGTTAGTACTTGGCATTTAATTATTATTCATGTTATGACATTTAAATTGGACCCAGAAACGCGTAAACAATGGAAATTAAAACATTTTGCCCATATTTGAGCAATTTAAAGTTTTTCTAGAAAGTCGTTTTAGAGCATTAGAGTGCATTGAACCTAAAAAAGGATTAATTCACAATAATTTACATACTCCACCTTCTACAAAAGCATTGGTTGCATATAAACAGCGTAATTTCGTGGCTGGTGAAGCTTGTTGTGAATACTGTTCAGAAGTATACAAAGTATGTTTTTGTAAATAGTTGCTACAGTTTCCTTATGAGCAAAGATACAATTTCGTTTTAAGTAATAATATTTGCTTTAAATGTTTAGGAGGTAACCATTCAATTAAACAGTGCCAAAACACAACTAACTGTATAGTTTGTAAGAAAAGACACCATTCATTATTGCATCCCACTTGCGGTAAGGCTACTAACAGTGGTAACCAGGGCAATAGAGCTAGTACATCTGTTGAATGTTCGGAGATCGATTGTGATAAAACAACTATCGTTAGCTGCTTTTCGTCTGGAAACGTCATGGAGTCTAGACAAGTTTTATTATCCACAGTGCTTATAAGAGCCAAGTTCATTTCAGGAAACTTTCAAGTAGTGCGGGCCTTGATTGATCAAGGTTCCCAAGCTTCATTTATAACCTAAGCTACAGTTCAGTACTTACGCTTAAAGCGTACTCCAGTAAAGAACACGGTAACCGAATTAGGTGCCGACAGAGATAAAGTCTCGAAGTACATAGTTACTCTTGATCTCAAATCATGTATAGACCATAACATCAAACTACAGATTAAGGGCAATGTTCTAAAGACTATAATGTCTTACCTTCCAGATACAAGAAATAGAATTAACGAATTGGGTGGATTTGAGGGATTTAAAATTGGCTGATCCAGATTTAGCCACTCCGAATAAGATTGACCTATTATTGGGAGCTGATTTCTATGGTCAAATTATAAAGGACGGTGTAAAAAAGGCACCAACTGGACATCTTATCGCACAGTGCACAACTCTTCACAATTCTTCACAATCACAAGAACAATTTCCACCAAGTGAAAAAATATTTTCAGTAGAAGAACAAAAGTGCGTAAATATTTTTGCAGCTACAACCACTCGAACATCTGACGGCAGATATGTGGTCAAACTGCCATTCAAAGATGAAGAGCCGGCATGTTAAGGCGGCAACTCACATAATATCGCTGTAAAAAGATTAATATCTATGGAAAGAAAATTAGAGAAAAATAAGGACCTAAAAGAAAAATACACAAAAGTTTTAAAGGAATATTTACATCTAAACCACATGAGACCGGTAAGCGAAGAAAAGAAAGAAAATGAAACTGTGTACTTACCCCATCACGCTGTCGTAAGAGAGGACAAACTCACAACCAAGGTTCGGATAGTGTTCGATGCATCATGTAAAAATGAGAACGGTGTTTCTTTGAACGATACGCTTATGGTAGGACCAACCTTACAATCCGACTTGCGCCATATTATACTACGTTGGAGAGTATATCCCATTGGCATCGTAGCTGACATTATAAAAATGTTTCGTCAAGTAAGGGTGACCGAAAATGATCCCAAGTTTCAAAGGATAGTCTGGAGAGAGGGCTCGGACAAGCAGATACAGGATTATGAATTAACAACCGTAACGTTCGGGACTGCATTAGCACCCTACTTGGCTGTAAAGGCGCCGAATCAAGTCGCTATCGATGAAGCAAAAACTTATCCCCTAGCAACAAATAGAGTTCGGGAATCTTTCTATATGGATGACCTAATGACTTAGTGCTCTACAGCCGAAGAAGGTAAAGAATTATATAGACCGATGAAGAATTTGTTAAAGAAACTACAGAAATGGAATAGCAATAGTCAAGAATTACTTAGAGCAATAAATAAGCAGGAAGCGGTAGAAGCAAAGAGCGAAAAAGCAAATAACAAGTACTTACCTGAAACCATTGTAGAGAACAGTCTAGAAAATAAAACCTATGAAGAAAAGAATATTAAACTAGATATAACTAAATTTAGGACTTACTTGGAACCGCAGTAACGACGTCTTCAAATATTCAGTACAGCTCGCCTTGACACCTGGACCTGAAACTAAACGAAAAATATTATCAGAAATTGCTCGCCTATTTGATCCTCTGGGTTGGCTAGCACCTACCGTTATACTAGCAAAGGTATTTATACAAAAGCTATGGCTTTCAGGTGTAGGATGGAACGAAAAGGTTCCTGAAGATCTAATAAATGAATGGAGGACTTATCGTAATGAGTTGTCCAAACTTACAGAAGTTCGTATTCCAAGATGTCTTCAAATCAAACAAACTGACCGAAGTGTTGAGCTCCATGGATTCAGTGATGCTTCAGCAACCGCATACTCAGCTGTGGTGTATACAAGATCCGTCGATGCAAAAGGCGATATTCACGTTGCTCTTTTGATGGCGAGAACCAAAATGGCTCCAATAAAACAAGTAAGCATTCCTCGGTTAGAGTTATGTGGTTCTGTGATGTTGACTCATCTGTTGGCAGAAGTAGCAGAAGCAATGCACATTCCCAGAGAGAATGTTAGAGCGTGGACAGATCCCACCGTAGTGCTGTCTTGGTTGAACAGTCACCCAAGTAGGTGGAAAACTTTTGTGGGCAATCGAGTGTCCGAAATTCTTAGTACTCTGGATACGTCACAATGGGCTCAAGTTTCCACTAAACACAATCCAGTAGATTGTGCATCGAGAGGCATTAAGCCAAGTGTGCTGACTGAAAGCAAATTATAGTTTTCAGGACCGAGTTTTCTTATGGATAAGCAAATTAGATATCACAGACCAAGGAATATGGACACTAATATAGAAAAGCGTATAAAGGTACATATTAGTGCTATACCACAAGAATTTCCGTGGCATAAATTTTCTTCATTGAAAAATTATTGCATATTGTCGAAGATTTTAAAAATAAAAGAAAAGAAGCAGAAATATTTACAAAATATGGAATTAGATGAAGCATTAACATGTTGCATAAAGCATTTTCAAATGGAAGACTTTTCAGAAGAATATTTACAGTTGAAAGAAAAGGGTTGCATAAAGAGAAAAGGTAGTAAAATCAGAACCCTGTGTCCGTATATAGATAATATCGGTATAATAAGAGCAGGTTGCAGATCACACGAATCGTCACTAACGGAACAAATCAAACATCCTATACTGTTGTCTCAGTCTTGTTACCTAAGTAAATTACTTGTGTCTAATGCTCATGAAATAACCTTGCATGGTGACCCACAATCAATGGTAAATTACCTAAGATTAAACTATTGGATTATAGGCGTGAAAAACTTAGCTAAGCAACATGTGCGAAAATGCGTGATATGCATCAAACATGCTGCCGAAATAAGACACCAATTCATGAACTCTTCCAGCTGTCAGATGTACTCCTGCACGACCTTTTTTACACATATCCGTGGATTATACTGGTCCAATAAATATAAGAACATCAAAAGGTCGTGGTCACCATGCTTATAAAGTTTACATTTGTGTATTTGTCTGTATGGTGACGCGCGCCATAAATTTAGAAGCTGTCAGTGATTTTAGCGCACGAGGCTTTTTAGCAGCTTTTAGACGATTCGTTTCGAGACGTGGCCATTGTTCTCAAATTTGGAGCGACAATGGAACCAACTTTGTAGGAGCTGCTCGAGAGTTGAATGACCTTAAGTCAATTCAGCAATCAGTTGCTGAACAGGTTGAAGCTGAGGGGACCCAATGGCACTTTATACCACCGCATGCACCACATTTCGGATGTTTGTGGGAAGCTGCGGTCAAATTTGCAAAGCACCACTTGAAAAGGGTGATTGGATATTCAACCTTAACCTTTGAGGAGCTTAGCACGCTGCTCTATCAGATAGAGGCTTGTCTGAACTCCAGACCAATGACGGTTATTAATGATAATGGTTTATCCGATCCTATGCCTCTAACACCTGGTCACTTCTTAATAGGCGAACCACTAATAAGTATTCCAGACGATAATTACGAAAATACAAATATAAGTTCACTAACTCGGTGGCAACTTGTTCAAAAAATGACACAGAATTTCTGGCGACGGTGGTCACAAGAATACTTGTCAAACTTGTTGCATAGATATAAATGGACTTACCAAGTTCCAGAACCTAATATCTGGGATGTATTCTTAGTTAAGGAGAACGATTTACCACCATGTCGTTGGTTACTTGGTCGGATTATCGAAAAACATCCTGGTCCTGATCAAATAACCCGAGTAGTTACATTACGAACCAAATCATCAATAGTTAAAAGACCTACCTCTAAGATCTGTGCATTACCTGTTATCATTTAGTTAGAAAGTATTTTTTTTTTATTATTGTACCAAATTGTTATTGTTTTATTTTATTTTATATTTGTATCTCTGAGATTTAATTGTTGTATTTATTATTTCAGTACAAAATTGTAAATAACACTCACTAAGGACAATAAAGGCGCGAGTTCACGGTGGGCGGTTTCCCATAATTAAGGACAATTATATTTTCAATATTGTCCTTGGTGGGCGGTATGTTAGGGTTTGGTAGTTCACTTTTCGATACTTGATGGCGCTGTATAAAAAGTAAATCGCGATGTTGACGTGTAAAGCAATTAGACCATAAGGTCACAAGGATTTGATTTATCTTCGTATATATATCTTCGTGTTAATTTACCATAAGTACATACGTTGTGGAGTGTTTAATTAAAGTATCCTAACGTAAGCCATTTCGGCAAATAGTACAGTGTTAGTTAAAAAACTCATTTATTTCTACATGTTCTTGCCAAAGTCCTAATCTATAAAAAATTATGAATTAAAGGTCAATTAGAAAGAAAAGAGAGGCTGTGATGGTGGTGTAAAAGAATTTATCATCCCTGGTCCAGTGAGTGTCGTTCAAGGCCCCTATACAAAATTCCAGAAAGTTCTAACGGCCTGCGATAGATGGCGGTCAAAATATCTAATATTTATTTCAGATATTAAATTGTCAGTCATAAGCGTAAGGTGTTTGGTATATGGTATTTCCAATTGTTGCAATTACATCAAAGATGCTCCGCGGCGCAGTGGCTTAGCAATGAGTTGCTGCGCTGGGGCCGCGGGTTTGAATCCCGCACGGAACAACTATTTGTATGGCCTGCAAATAATTGTTACGAGTCTGGATGTTTGTCCTTGTGCAATTTATGTTTGTAAACTGCCTCCACGATACAGGAGAAAATCCTAGTGTGGGTGTAACGTTCCTTAAAAAGAAAGAAAATAAAGAATCAAATCTTCCCTAGTATCAAAGAACCTTTTGTCTAGTGGTTAACTGTTAACTGGCTCCAAAAAATCAGTATCATAGTGCAAAATGCATTTGGCTACATGTAATAATTATTACATTTTGTATATAATTTCTAACCACTCCATATCATCTCGTGGGTTTATGCAAGATGTGACAGAGTGAATCTCAAACAGGAGATATGCAGCAATAACTTCTTGTTAAAAGCTCAATTAATTTAAAAAAAAACTGCGAATGTCAAGCCACCTTACAAGCGTGGCAACTATGAAAATTTTCCCTTCATGGACAATCTTTGGGGTTGGTCAATGCTCAAAAGTGGACTTTTGAATGGCTGTGATGATCTAGCGTCTGGACTGTTAACGCGCTTATTAAGAATAAGATTACCTAAACACTTTAGCCAGTATTCGATCCAGTTAACACATCTTAGCAAAAATACAAAAGTAAACAAAATTAGATTATTTTGATTGTCATATGTAATATATTACAAGTAGCTTCTTATCATAGTTTGGTAAGGACGTAACAGTGTGTCAACCCATTTCGTCCAATATAACCGTCGAATATAATTTTGATGGAAAAAAGCGGGAAAGCGGCATCGGAAAACTACGTCTGATACCGCGATCGTCAATTATTCCTCAACCAATAGTTGCGATTTTGGGAATTCTTTTTTATGAGGACCTTTAAAGAAATGATGTAAATATTTGTAACTTTTATGTCCAATCCTTTTCTTTATTATTAAATCACTTTTATATTAAATTACTTTTTATTAAATCACTTTAAAATTGAGCAGTAGTTTATGCAATAAACTGTTATTATTTATTTTTATTATAATATTTTCTTTAAAAAATAAAATTTTATTTAATTTTTCTGTAAACATAGTCGTATTAAAAATTCTGGTTTATTGATAGTCCCGCGTTTAAACAGTGGTTTAACAAAAATAATCATTAGAAAAATATTTAAGCTCTTAGTCCTCGCTTATGTACGTTATTAAATTTAAACCCGTGGGAAGTAGTTTAGTTTTAATTTTCAATTTTAAAATCGTCAAATCTCAATATAGGCCTCCCTCACAAACTGCCTCATAGGGGGAATTTTACCATAGTTGCCACGCTTGGTAGGCGTGTTGGCAACCGCAGTTTTATTTTGAGTTGTTATCAAGAAAAAGCTGTTGCCCATCTCCTTATTAAATTTCCTACTGTCGTTTCTTACGACACCCACGGATGATATTGGGTAGTGGACTGTTTATACATAAACAACATACCTACCTTACTCAAAAATTATCTTTAAGATAAAAAATTAAGAGAGGAAAACAATCGAAATCAAATAGTACTTTAGTTTTAGTTTACGTGATCTAATATCGCGTATTCAAAGCTCGAACAATAACGCAAACTCACCATTCAAGTACTGAAGAACGAAAAAAAATTCTAAAAAGCTACATTAATTTTTGTAATCAGTTTATACTTAAAATAAAATAATATGGACATTTAAAAATGTATCATCAAACTGAATTGTCTGTTTTCTCACTTTTATATAGCTATTGTACCTATTTACAGCAGGGGATATCAAGATTCATAAAGTATTTTTATTTTTGGTGTTTTCCTTTTTCGTCGTCTTTTTTTAAATATATCTTTATTTTATGAACAAGGTAATTATGGTGCAGCTTACTTATGATTTAATAATCCCATTGTAGAGTATGTGTTAACGAGTGTCATAAATATACCTAATTTCGTAAAAACTATTGGCCATTCATTTTTATTTTTATTGCAAGTACTATAGTTAATCATTAGCCCCTAAGCCGCTCACTGCTGGACGGTTTAAGCGCTATAGGTGGTTGTCTCAGTAGGGAGATATTATCAGTTTTAATCAGTTTGGTTTTTAGCGCTTAGAGCACCTTATAAAAAATAAATTGCGAGAACACTTTTGACGCTGCTTTAGTACAGTTATTAGTAGCAGTTTGTGTAGTAAAAACTGATAATCAAACGGTTTTTACTACACAAAATGTTAAGAAGGTTCTTAAAATAATGCACCTTCTTGATTTTAATCTAAGTTGCAAACAATAATGGTCATATACATGTATTCGAGACAACTTTATATTTGTATATGCTTAATTAAAGTGTCTCTTTGTATTTATATGCTTTGTACGGTGGCTTTGTGCAGGTATAGCTTGCACTTAACCGATTTTTAATGGTCAATACAAATCAATTGGCCACAGTGCACTTGATCTTCTATTATCTACATGGAATAATTTGACAGCAAAAGAATTTCGTAAATTTATTATCATGCCAATCGCCAATCAACAGACTCATTTTTTCGACGGTAATCATATTTTATACACAGTGTTCTGTTGCTAATCGCTGAATATATTGCAAAATATTTTACAACGTGTGGCGATTACTGCAATTCATCCCAGAAATGACCACCGGACCGGGTCTGGATATTTTAAGTCTGATAATTTCTAATTTGTTATCATCATCATCATCATCATTACAGCCCTTCACAAGTCCACTGCTGAACACGGGCCTCCCCCAAGGAATGCCACATAGCACGGTCCTGAGCCACCTGCATCCATCGACTTCCTGCATGTATTACCAGGTCGTCACTCCATCTAGTGGGGGGACGCCCTACATTTCGTCCACCGGTACGAGGCCGCCACTCGCGAACCTTTTTTTCCCATCGGTTGTCGGCTCTTCGAGCTATATGGCCGGCCCATTGCCACCTCAGCTTACTAATCCGTTGGGCTAAGTAGTTCACTCTATAGCGGATATCCTCATTTCTATCTTTATCACGCAAAGAAACCCCGAGCATAGTCCTCTCCATAGCTCACTGAGCGACCTTGAGCTTCCTCATCCGGCCAGCAGTGAAGGTCCACGTCTCAGTTCCATAGGTCATCACTGGCAACACGTACTGGTTGTACAGTCTCGTTTTCAAGTTTTGAAGTATACCTGACGAGAAGATGTTCCGTAATTTCCCGAACGCTGACCAGCAGAGTTGAATCCGCCGATCGACCTCTCTTGGACTTACCTAGTCGGACTGTTTGTGTTGAGCTTAGTACTCCCAACAACTACCGGCATGTGTGACATGGACGATATACATGATCTTTGTTTTGTCCATGTTCATCTTAAGACCTATCTGTTGGGAGACACTATTGAGGTCATTGAGCATAGTGCTTAGATCCTCCAGCGATTATGCAATAAGGACTATATCCTCGGCAAATCGAAGGTGAGTGATGTACTCGCCGTTGATGTTAATACCGTATCCTTTCCAGTTCAGAAGCTTGAAAACGTCTTCCAATGCAGCGGTGAAGAGTTTCGGGGATATAACGGCACCCTGTCTTACACCTCTCTGCAGTTGGATAGGTTTCGTACTCTGGTTCTGTACTCGGATAGCCTTCGTAGTCCTATTGTACAAATACTTCAATACTTCGATATACCGACAGTCAACTTGGCACCGCTGAAGGGACTGCAGCACCACTCAAATTTCGACGGAATCAAAGGCTTTGTCATAGTCCACATACGCCAGACAGAGTGGCAAATTGTACTCCTCTGACTTCTGTACAATTTGCCGAAGGGTATGTATGTGGTTTATGGTGCTAAAGCATTTTCGGAAACCGGCTTGTTCGGGAGGCTGGAAGTCGTCGAATCTGCATGCGAGACTATTCGTAATGACTCTCGAAAACAGCACGTAGACGCAGCTCAGAAGGGAAATCGGTCTGTAGTTCTTCAAGAGATATCTTTATTCTTGTTCTTTCTTGAAGAACAAGACCACTGCACTTCTGCTCCACGCCTTCGGTGTAGTGCCACCATTGAGGACGGAATTAAAAAGCTTCTGAAGGACATCAAGTACCGGTTTTCCACCCGCTTTCAGAAGTTCCGCTGTAATTCCATCCTCGCCTGGGGCCTTGCCGTTTTTAAGGTGCTGTAGAGCCATTTCAATCTCGCTCAGACTGACGGACGGAATATCATCGGAATAGTGTCGGATAAGACTTGTTCTTGGATCGTTACTCACACTTGCGTGTCGCTCCAAAGATGATGTGTACAGCTGCCCATAGAACCTCTCAATCTCACTCAAAATCTCTGGTGTCCCGGAAACGACGCTGCCACACTCGGTCTTCAGCTTCGACAGTTGGCTCTTTCTGGCAGATAGATCTCTAGCAAAGACTTTGGAGCCCTGGTTCCGCTCGATCGCTTCTTCAATACGAGCAGTATTAAAGTTGCGTAAGTCCCGCCGCATGAATTTGGAGATCTGACTGTTCAGTTGCCTGTATGCTGTCAAATCTACTGAAGACTGCAGCTTCATTTCCCGTCTAACAGCCATGAGATTAAGAGTGTGATCGGAGAGTTTTTGTGTTCTTCTGCGGCGGGTCTTGCAAAAATTAGCTCCGACCGCATGGACAGTTTCCACGATCTTGTCATTCATATCGTCCACTGCATTGAAATCTTCTAGGCACTGAAAACGGTTTTGTAGCTCGAGCTGAAAGGTTTCGGGACTTTGGATTAGAGCACGAGAGGGATGACTTCATTAGACGTGACCTCTCCAACTTAACATTTAAGTTCAGTGTGCCTCTCACCATTCGGTGATCGCTGCCAGTTTTCACCCTCGCGATCATTGAGACATTACTGAACATTTGTCGTCTGGTCGTCATAATGAAGTCAATCTCATTTTTGTCAAACCGTCGGGGCCCGACCAGGTCCACTTCCTGTGGGGCCGCTTCTGGAAGAAAGAGTTCGTCATAAAGAGTCCCTCTTTCTCCATGAAGTCGGTCAGCTTCCGGCCCCTTGGGTTCCGTTGCCCTATTCCAAATATCCTTACCTTTAGCTCACCGTTCTTTCTTGTGCCTAGTTTTGCGTTGAAGTCTCCCATTAACACCGTATAGTGGGTTTTGGAGGAATGCATGGCTCTAGATATATCCTAATACATTTCTTCCACCTTCTCATTGGGATGTGCCGAGGTTGGTGCGTAAACCTGTATGACCTTCAGCAAATACCGTTTGGTGATTCGGAGTGTAATGTACGCAATCCTCGTCGACGCACTCTAAATCTTTACAACGTTGTTAAAGAGAGACTTGTGGACGATAAATCCGACACCTCCTTGGGACAGATGGTCGCCTTCCGGTGATAGAACAAGTTGCCGGATTCGAGGATTACCATGTCCTTCCCCTCTCTTCGGACCTCAGATAATCCTATAATATTCCAGCGCAACTTGTCTATCTCTTCTTCCAGCTCCAGGAGCTACTCGTCAGTCCTCAGGGTGCGTGCGTTATATGTTGCGAGGTCGAGTCGTCTTAGGTGGAATCAAACCTCCACCGGAGATTCTTAGCACCCCCTGCCCCGCCGTTACCATGGTCGCAACCATAGCCAGGAATAGCGGGGCCGCCGTTGACTGGATGCCGTCTCTTCGTAACTTTAATCATGGGGTGTATATTGCCATAGTTGCCACGCTTGACGAGCGGGTTGGCAACCGGCTTTTTTTATTGTTGTTTTGCTGTTATCAGAAAGATGCTACTGCCCATCTTCTGCCTCATTTTCCCTCTGTCGCCTCTTACGACACCCACGGGAAGATATGGGGTAGTGGGTATTCTTACCCGCCACTACATGGGATTATAATAATTTGTTACATGATGCCCGAAAGTATTTGGTTTAACTCGGGGATCAAAACTGAGATGGATGATTTTAAACCCCATTTTCCCCCATTTTCATTCAAACAATTTTTACAATAGAAATACTTACGCCGAATCGTAAAACGTAACATGTAAAGAAAGGAAAGACCTTTCTTTTTTGCACCTTCATATTAAATTTCATGGCAATTCATCCAGTACTTTTGCGTGAATTTAGTGAATACACAGCAGACAGACAGACAAACAAACATTATAAAAATAAGTAATTTGGTTTAAGTACCTAACCTTTATAGTGCTTTATGGCATTCCTTGGGGGAAACCTATGTTTAGCAGTGGACTTGTGAAGGGCTGCAATGAATGAATGAATGAATCCTTTAATTAGCCGCCTAGACATATTTTTTCATTTTTATTACAAATACAGACATTTTTTGCTACAAATTTTTGTATTTATAGAATAGAGATTATACCTACAAAAAGATCTAATAAGGCATTATGTATTCATGTTTGGCAATTCTATTACTTATTAAGAAATCATATCATCTCTGACTGGAGTTGTATGGAATACCAATTTTTCTTTTTCGCCTTTTATATAATATACGACTTCGTTAATTCTTCATTTGGGATACATCATGATATAACCTGTTTACAATATACATAATAGCCGAAAGTTTTATCTTCCTTTGTTAGTATGTACGAGTAACAAAGGAAATAAATTTTGGTTTATCACAATCATGATTTATTGGGATGATATAATGAAAAAAATCACATACTAAGCCGTTTAAGTTGATAAATAGGATTGGAATCATTTAAAATATATCTCCCATATATGTTATTTTTCTAATTGTAGCTTTAGTATGATTTTTTTAAATTAGTAACTTAAAAACGGTTTAAGTTGAGTCTTATATGCATATAACTATAAAATATTCCAAAATTAGTATTAGAAACTGAATTTCCAACCGCTGCCGTGCTTTTAATTCAGCCTTAAATATCCACTGTTGAATATAATGTGGGTCTTTAAAATGTGCTTAGCAACGCATAGCGTGTAAGATTTTGATTGCGAGCAGCATTACCCGTGCAGGGAAAACGGCTTTATGATTAGCAACACCTAGCTTGTTGAATGAGCAAATCTTACTTCGAAACAATTTCTTTATATAATATAATAAAGTGACAAACGAACTTACAGTCCACCTGAGGGTAAGTGACTACTGCAGTTCATAGACAACTAGAAGGCTAAAAATACGGCTTTACGTCTGAGGACAATGATGGAGTGTCTTACAATTTGTAATTATACTGGCTCCTTACACCCTTCAGACAGGAACATAGCATTGCAAGCACTGCTATTTGGCGGCAGAAATAGGAAGAAGAAAATGGATGGTGACCTACCTAGACGGACTAGGCAGAAAATGATTCCTACCACCTAGTACAAACCAACCTGCTTGCCAGCTGGCGCAGTTTTGCAAGGCTTAGAATGTAAAAATATAGAAATATAAATTACGCATTAAATCCTGACATAGTGTCATAATTTAAAAACTTAGTCGTGTTTTTAATAATTAATTTTATTAGTTAATTTATACAATTGTACATATTTGTATCAGAGATAAAATTTATTACCTCCTCAAATTTTAAACATTTCATTTTCAGGTTATATAATAATTGCCGATTTTACTTTTTAGTATTGCAAGTTATAGTAAAATATATAGCTCAAATGCCTTTTTAAGTAAATTAAAATTTTATTTATTTTTTATCACGTTTAAGTTTTCTTTTAAATAGGAAAATATTGTAGATACAGAAACATATAGGCTCGTTGTTGCCATGTTTCCGCAATATAAGTTGAATTCATAACGCTATATTGCTCGGGCAAAGTGGCCACATAATAATATGCGCTTAATAATATTATATTGGACAAGGATATTGTATATAAAATCTATGAAAAAAGATGAGGCCAACTAATGTGTATCAATAGAGCGGTTTTTCTATAATATGAAGAAATCACGATTATAATCTAATCTAAAGTGGTAGATGCAAACTGCTGCTGTATTATAGTTGCAGCATGAATTAATATGGTCAGCCGACCATGGTAGTTCTACGCGTACCAGCAAGAATGCTGTTGCGTTTCGTATGGTAAGTGCAGAGAACCGTAGATCTTTTTTACTGGTAACGGGGCACTCTATCATGATGTAATAAGTGTAGCATGATAGAATAAGTGTGGTAAAAAATAAGGCTAAAAGTTTGAGTGTTTCTAGATAGTTCTTGAATCGGTATTTTTTTGTAATGCTAAATAGATTTAAGGTTTTGTTATTATATACTTAATTTACCTATTTCTTTAGCTGTAATTTATTAGAAGTTTTTTATTTCTTTAAAACTTTACCTCCCACAGTATGTATTTCTTCAATGTTTTGAAGGCGTTTTTTAAACAAATGGCACGTGCCAAACGCCAAGATCATATATATAAGTCCTGTGAAAGATTCGAACCTGCGTTCCTTAACAACCCCGCCAAATGCTTAGCATATCCGCTACTGACACATCATTGTTAAAGGAATAGTTTTTTCTTTCTCATCATCAAATCATAACAGTCCACTGCCGATCAGGGGTTCCCAGGATCTCTTTTAAGGATTTGCCGTAACCGGTTTTAAGCACCTGTGTATTTTGCATCTGAGGCCATGTAGTCTTTTTTAATCTCTCTTATTTATAACAGGACGAAATGAGGTAATAAAGTATTTTCTTCTTTCTCATCAGTTTTCTCGAAGCGGCAGCTTATTTAGTCTATGGCTCTCCTTCGACCACGTTTTTCTTGCGTAGAACAGGGAGAGCGGCGTATCGCACTACCGCCACTCCTATACCTCCGCGGAGTCACCACCACCACATTAGCTATGTGACCCCGTTAGAGTTGCGGAGGAGAGGACATGTATTCATTACAGCCTATCCCCACAGATTGTCTCAAATGGAGGATATTTGCTTGCATGGAATTGCAACCGCGGATTTTTGTAATATTCCATTGTTATTAGGAAGATGCTGCTGCTTATCACCTGTTTCAGTTTTCCTCTGTCGCCTCTTACGACACTCCCACGATTATATTATGGGGTAGATGATATTGTAACACCGCCACTATACAGCGAACAAAAATTAAATACTACATGCGGAAACCCGACTAGTTCGATGCTCTTTAGACTCTGCCTTCCTCTCTCTGTATTTATATAAAAATGGAAAGGACAAAACAAAAGAACGAAATTTACTGATAAAAAGACAAAAGTATTATTATTGTATATCGTTGATAATAATCCCTGGGAATGAGGTAATCCATTCCAAGCTGTTTTTTAATTGAGTTTTGTAAGGAATTGTACTAAAAATTTTATTTTAAATAATGTCACTTAGGAAAAAAAGTCCCGATAGGTTTCTTGCTGGTTTTTCCCAGGAACGCGCATTTTTATGAATAAGTAGTAAAAAGTAACAAATTACTTTCACTAAGAATAACTTATAATCTATTTTGATTAAAAAGATACTGTATTCTAGTTTACAGACGTTATGAAATCTTATTCTCGACATTAATTATTTCAAACATGGCATGCTACCCCATTACATGTATGTTATTATAGTGTTAATTACACATAGAACCCGGTTAGAAGCTATTACGCTTATTATTTATAGATACATTTAATGCTTGTTAACAATCAGCGTATAATTATTTTTCCTAATGGGGTTACATTATTTATTTTATGAATTAAATTGAATGAGTATGTAGTTGAATATGAAAAGGAATATGGAGTAATGGAGTCACCCGCTCCTGCAAATGTCAACATCACCTGCACTTGGTTTACTCCGATCACAACTATCGGGTCTTTGATTAACGGTACATCCTAACGAAAATATCGAGCACAAATCTCAGTGGTAATGGGGAGCAGCAGCAGCATCACCAGTTCGAAGGTATCGAGTTTGCGCTCACAAACCCGCCTACCTTGGGCGAGGCTATTACATTGATCGGCTGCTACAAGTTGCTAAAGAAATATTAAATTTAAATATAAAATAAAAGGTGACTTCAAAGAATAAAAAATAAAATAAATTTTATTTTCTAATATATATATAATATATATTAGAAAATTCTAATATATATAATTTTCTAATATATATCTTATAATAAATTTTAATAATGTCATTTTATACAATATCTTGCTTTAGAGAGAAACACATATTGTTTGTAATACTATTGTAGTAATACGACGAGTATAAAAATAAATAAAATTGATTAGCTATGTATATCAGGTAATAATAGGATTTTACTTCGCAAGTATTAAATGTTTATGTTAATTATGATGATGGATATTAATTACGTAATCAAACTATCTATCCCCACAAATTTTCAGATACCTACATAATAGAGCAACGATGATACTTCTGGAAAATTTGCTCTCGCTGTAGGTAGGGGGGTTTGTGAAAATCAAAACCTTGTCAATTATGGGTCAACAAAACCTTGTCAATTAACTAATCGCATTATTAAAAATAAAATAAACTTGACGACGGGGTTAATGTTCATATTTTTAAATTATAATAGTTTTGGTTGTAGGATAATAATCACCGTGTATTATTCTTCCAACCTTTTTCCTTTGCATTTTGTACACTCGGAATTAGGAATTAAATACATCGGTATAGGAATTTTAACATCAGAATATAGTGCCCCGACTAGTGTAATCATAATAATGTTCTCCAGACCGAATTTCGGTCACGGCAGTCATTATAGACGGGGTTATAGTGCCCAAGTGTATTTGCAAGCACAGGTGCACTCTCTATTCCCTCCTGACTCTCATAGTCCGATAGAACTGTAATCCGACACGACGGGAGAGAGATCAGGCGCAGGATTAACGGCTTTACGAGCATTCCAAGGCATGGGGGTGAAACACCGCCAACTTCCTGACTCGGGCTGCTACTGAGAATTTCTTGTCAGAAAAACCCAATAATTGATTTTGACCCGACCCGGGATTCGAAACCAGGACTTAAGATCATCGGACGCGTTTACGACCACTAGACATACGATGCAATCTTGAAAATCGAATTGAGAATCTCCTTCTTTTTTGAAGTCACGAAATATCTTATTCAGAGATTTAGATTTAATCACATATAAAAACAATCAAAAAATGATTTCATTTTTCTACGCGACCACTGAATAAAATTTTATTTTAGTAATTTTACGGATTTTATCGCGTTTAATTTTAACATTCATAAAATTGTTCCGATTGGTTTGTAGCACCTGTGGTGACATTTGTGTGAATTACCTGCGGTGAGTTAAAATTAAACGCGATGAAATTCGTAAAACTAGTTTCGATTAATATCATTCACAAGGTAATTTTTTTAAATTTTCTTTTTCAGTTAATTGAACTAATGCATTAAGTTGAAAACAAAACGTACTGATGCATGCGCAAGAGTCTAGTACAATAGTAAATATTAAAATATAGCAAATAAATTAAAAAAAGGAGTTTAAACAAAATATTGAAAAACACGCTTACGATCGATTTTATTTATGTGTAACGGTAATTCATGAATAAAGCCCCATCACTCCGCTTTACGTTCGAGGTGTGCATTAAAAAGAAAATTTCAAACTAAATTGATTAAATATTTTTAAGAGGATATACGACAATTACAAAAAAAATAACGATAATTGTTGCAGTAGATGCAATGCAGTAACTGTGTAGCGCAAGTGCGTATGTTTATGTTTACGCACGTGCATACCGAGCAAGAATTCGTGATTTGTGCTTTTCATTCTAATACATCCATCAACAAGCACTGGAGCAACGCAGCGAACAAGTTGGTACCTCTCTGAAATAACAGGAGGCCCAGCAATGAGATGCGCGGTGGCTGTGCTTCAACAAAATGATGTGTATAATATTGTGTAACAAAATTATATTAAATTTTAACATTATTTAAGTTTATTCTTTTTTATTAGAAACCTCTTTAATTCAATTTTTGTTAAATATATTATATTATTGTAGTAGTGGCAAATGTATTATATCCACTATCATCCCGTGGGTGCCGTAAGAGGCAACAGAGGGAAACAAATCAGGAAATGGGCAGAAGCGTCTTCCTAATAACGACTAAAAATTAAAAAAAAATTGGTTGCCTGTAAAGTCGGTATACGGGCGAAAGTTTTACGTGACAACGCTTTTTATGTCTGTCTCTCTCGCTCTTAGGCGGGCTAACCATGCCCGAGTGGAAGGGACGCGTGCCTCTCACTCGCTCTCATTGTGAGCGCATAACGTGAGCGGAGCGTAACGCAGTTTCTTGAAGTGTCACCCGGCAAACCAATTTATAAGACGTTGTCACGTCAAAAAAAACTGCGGTTGGCAACCCCAAGCGTGGCAAGTATGGCAAATATTCCGTAATACAGTGGACTTTAATAGGCTGTAACTTTAACGGTATTATTTATCATCAATTTCACGCCTCATAACAATCACATCACATAACAATCGCCTCACATCAAGCTATTTTGTGGTTTTAAAATGCCTCAATCATAACCATATTGCAATAATAAAAATAATATGAGTAGCCGTATATCAAGAAAACACTCTAATTAATCCATCTTTATATTTTCTAAAAATCATTTTATATTGCTACTTTGATAAAAAACGGTTTGAAAAATTTTTTACGTGGACGTCCGGATGTTGATGGTCAACTGTTGATTGTCATCAGGTATGTGGTCACGATAACACCCGAAAAAATAGACGTATCGAGACCGGGTTTTTTTTTAATTAGCTTCAGAATTACGCGTCGTTTGTTAATAAAATTATTTTCAAGTTTTATAAATTTTATTGAACTCATGAGCATTTAAATGAACCGCTCATGAGGCGTGCACATTTGACTTTTCCAAACTATTGCTTATCTATTCGTACTTGTGTGAAATGATGTTCCGGTATAAATCGCTGTTTTGGTAGTTCAACAGGCACCCTAATGCGAGTTACGGCGTAATAAAACCCACTTGGCCGTTACATAACGATCTGTCAAATGGCATTTAGTGTTCGATCTCTTGAAGAACAGAAATATTTAATTGCTGAAGTAATACGATTAAGATAAAGAAAATCGTTACAGATTTAATTTTAGCACATTCCAGAGTTGTACAGCTGTGACATCGAATGAGTTTGAGAAAAAACCGGTACTTTGAGTGGAAATTTGTAGTAGTAGATTGTCATGAGAACGTAGATTACAGTCACGGGAAGAACCCAGGTATTGAAACTTACATTTCAAATACCTTAGGCCAATAGATCGTTAAACATTGTGAAAAGCGTGCAAAGAATTCTAAGGTTTTTTTGTTGTGAGATATTAAACCATTTGAGAGCAGGAAATTTTGAATTTTTAAGGATTAAAAACAAAATTTAATAATCTCTGCTACCATGTAACTGGAGCAGTAATGTGACAAATACCCTTTAAAATGTCCGAGGGGGCGATGACTACAATAAGCGTTCTTGTGGACAGATGTTGTTAGTGGAAGTCGGTCTACTCGGGCATGATTAATTTACAGATGACTCAATTCATTTTTAATTATGTACCTCGAAACAAATCTTAATAATCTTTGGCAGGATATAAAAGCTGAAAGACGGATATAAGAATTTAAATTTTTTATAAAATAGTCCAGTAAAACACAGATTTAATAAAAATACAGACGCGGATATAGCTAGTAAGCTAAGTTATTGTAATTTATCGCTAATGGAAGTAATTTAATAAAAAAAAATATTTAAACTAACTTCAATTACAGATCTGGTTGGAAATTATAATAGGGGTTACTGTTCCTTAAGTACTTAAGTTCCATAAGTCAATAAAACCAGTCAACTAACCAAAGAGATAATGTGTTGCATTGTTTCAAAAGAAAATCTTTTTGAAGGTTGTTAAAAAGAGGATACTTGCACAGTTTCTTACACAATTTCCTTTCCGGACAGATAAATCTACTTTTACAATGGTATTATATTTAAATAATGGAGTTTCAGAAACAATTTTTTTATTAATAAGAATAATATAAAAACAGATATATATCTTATTTTTGTCACTCTCGAAGTTCTAGTCCAAAAATATTATACTACGGAAACGAAAACTACTAAGTTTCGTTTATAATGTATTACATTTTATTTTATTTTTACTGAATATTGAGATATTGTACGATTTTTTAGAAATAAAAATAAACGACCCACACCCACATACACTTAACGATCTATACATGTTTTAGTACTTAATTATTTTAAGTTTGTAAAAATACTGATAAATATCCCTTCATATTACTAACAAATTAATATGTCAATATCTAATCAATGCAACAAGTGTTGGATTATATTATACAGGTTAGCCAAATATTCCACATTATGTATTTAATTCGCCAATGACATTCGAAAATGAAAACTGACGAGTTTAATTAAAAGTATATGTGAGTGTATAATACAAGTTTAGACAACTCCTAGAATTTTGGAAAATCTATAATTTATGTTGAATTACCTAAAACATATGACAAACACAATTCTTATTAGTATGTTAAAAGTGTCAAAGTATTGAAGTGTTATGTTATTGGTAAAATCTAATTTAATTAATAGAGAAAATAAAATCACACAAAATATACACAAATCTATGTTAAAAGTGTCTGTCAGAGTAACTATATCCACAACCGTTACATCCTATCAAAAGCCCATTGCTGAACATAGACCTTCCCTCAGATTTCCTCAAAGGAGGATACTTGCTATAGTTGCCATGCTTAGTAGACGAGTCGGCAACCACAGTTTTTATTGGTAGTTGTTAATAGGAAGATGTTGTTAAATTCAGAAGGAATGTACACACATTCCTTCTGAATTTAATATTTATAGATATAGATAACATAAAATAAATGGATGTTATTAGGAATACATATTAGTGTTAATATTTAATTAAATACATCTACTATTTATGTTTATTATATTTAAACTCCATCAGGAAGCAAGAATTTTGTTTACATTATTTTTATGTTATTTTGTTGATTGTAGGTAATGTACATTCTTTCTGAATTTAATATTTTTTACTTCTTTATTTTTTATTTGCATTCCCAATTTTTCAGTTACATCTACTTGATGCAGTTTATTGTAACTGCCTAAGAAGAAAGTATTGAAACTGCTCATTCCATTAGAAGATTTGTATTCCATGTAGATCTTCAATTTTAAGAGCTCATTTTAAGAACTCAGCAGAAAGAGATATTATTTTGCAGTGGATACCATCACACCAGGTACTTACTTTACTTTAACAGCCTGTAAGTGATCCCTGCCTGAAATAGGCTTGCCCGGAGGAGTTGGCATAATCGCTTTACACAGATTGATGTTTGTAGTATCATACACCTCGCACTACAAACAATTTGGCTATTCACCACCAGGTTATCTTTAACTTACAGCCTATCAAAAGTCTACTGCTGAACATAGACCTCCCCACAGATTGCCTTATAGGGAGATATTCGATAACCACAGTTTTTTTCTTTAGTTGCTACTTCTTCCTTACCTTACCCCATATTTGTCTGCCTTTGTACTTAATACACAAGTAATATTTTTACCTTAAATGAAATTAGTGTAAATGTAAAACGTCTAGGAACTTGTACTTAGTTAAATAATATTATAATTCTAAAATAACTACTTCACTTGTTTACCTTTCTGATTTGATGTATTTTTATTTCTTTTTACCTTAGTGGAATCTGGTTTACTACAAAATTATTATGAAGGGAAACGAGTACATGCTATTTATATATAATTTAAGAGACATTAAGACTGTTTATTAGTAATAAAGATTGAAATAAATAAAATATTTATAAATATCATTATTTAGGTGGAAGACACTGTAAAACTATAGTCTGTTCGGTTAGTTGATGAAAAAAAAACACTTTTCAGGTGGATCATTTAGAATGAGTCTGCAATCTTGTCGGCCGAGAGCTTCTACAACTGTATGGAGATACGAATGATAACAGGGATATGGAATTACAATTCATGAATATTGAAGACATCGGTAACATCCAACAAACACCCTTATGCCTGTAACTGTAACTCCTGCCATTTCCAGAGCGGCATCAACAATTACTATAATATGCAGACCTTTTCTATCAAAGGTTTAAATTATTTCTTAAGCAAAATTGTCTAGTATGGATTATTATACTACTAGAGAGTAAATGACTGATAATAACCCCTGGGAATGAGGTGATCGCTACCATGCTGTTTCTAAATGTTTTAAAACAATTGTATAAAAATTATATTGTAAATGTGCTTTTTTAAAAAAGTCTCGCTGGGTTTCTTGCTGATTCTTCCCAGGACAGAGGTTTTTGAACCAGTGGTAAAAGTAAAAATGACTTTTAATTAGTATTATGTATTGTAATCTATATTGAATAAAATGATTCTATTCTATTCTGTGGCTAGTTATAAGCGTGCTGCTTCTACTTCCCGACACTGTATTTTTAAGTTATGTAATCATTTATCTAGATTCTTAATACCTAAACTAAAAAGAGCTACTAACCTAAAAGAGAGATTGCTGATTGATAACTCATTTTATATGCCACTGTGTGCTCGTATGTGTGAATACCACTTAAATGAACCTCACAATGATTGGAATAATTTATACACTAGTAGTAACGATGCATATTTATATAGTAATATAAATATGCATCATTACTATATGGTAGTTTTTGCCACAGTTGCTACTCTTGTGGCAACCAAAGCTTTTTGTGGTATTCTATAGGGAGATGTTGCTGCTCATCTCTTGGTATCTTTATTTTACTCTGTTACGACTTTTACGACACCATACGGGACGAAACGCGATGGCAGTTGACGGAAGGGCTATACAATATTTTACATTATATATTTAATTTAGGGAAGACCTATGTTCAGCAGCGAATTGTTGTAATGATGATGAATAATAATCAATAAAACTTGTAATTATTGTTGCTTACTTGACCTGTTTCTACTATGTGCCTTATTATAAATAAACGCCGAGCAAGTTGAATAGATGCTCTGGTACCTTTTCGTATCTCTTTCAATTGACAATTTCCTTTTGTTTTTTTTATAGAATAAGTGTGACAAACGAGCGCACGGTCCACCTGATGGTAAGTAGATGCTGTGGCTCATAGACATCTACATTTATCCTCGTTTAAGAATCAAAATGCAGATGCATTGTCACCCCTGAGGACTAAGATGGAGCGCTTCGTTCCAGTAAAAAGGACTCTGATTCTCTACACTCACCATACGAAACACAGGAGCATTGTTACTATTTTACGCTGGTAGCGTTTTCCGTGAGCGTGTCCTACCCCGGTCGAGCCGTATCCGTACACAACTAGTTTAAAACTTCTTCATCATTATAGCCTATAGCCTAGGTTTATGTTCAGCAGTGGACAAGTCCACTGCTGCACATAGGCCTCCCCCAAGGAATTATACAAAGCACGCTCCTGAGTCACCTGTATCTCCATAGACTTTTTGAATATCTTACCAGGTCGTCACTCCAACTAGAGGGTAGCCGTCCCACACTGAGCTTACCGGTACGAGACTGCTACTGAGAATTTTACATTTTAGCTTTAATTGCAGTTGGATGTAAACATGCTAATCAATGAACACATATTAAAAGAATGTCCTGGCACTGCACCTCGCGGCCTGTGATACTTATAATAGACTGCTTTAAGAATATGATGATTTTAAAATAATAAACAATAAAAATGCAGTGACAATACAGTGTTTCTTTTTATCCTAACACAAATAGTTCAAAACACCTTACATGCTATTTATTTTCGTGGTTAATATCGTAAAAATCGGATATGTTACTATCCAGTCATTTTGGTTTTAATGGTGCTTGGAATGTAAACATGTTATTCAATCAATACAAATTAATAATAATGTCCTGACACTGCACCTGGTGGCATGTGTCACTTTTAATACTGCTTTAAGAATGTGATGATTTTACAATAACAAATACAGTGACAATATAGAGTTTTTATCCTTACACGACCAGTTCAAAACATCTTACGTGCTATTTATTTTCTCAATCGCTGTAAAGGTAAAACTCGCTAAACACCCTTAATAGTTCACTGTTGGACGCACACATGCACCTAAAACCGTGTTACTGGTTGCAAATGATATTAGATAAATAAGTACATGTGCTTGTTTCAATATTCATTAACTTTTTCAGGTGGGTTGCTTAGAATAAATGTGTATGTCTTGTAGGCTGAAATCTTGCAGAGCTGCTCGTAAGCAGAGACAAAAAGTATATGGATATTGAAGACAACAGTCTTATATCACATAAAATATCCTTATGATTCCTAACAATTTCATAAATGGACATGTTATTATCAAGTTATTTTGAAAAATCTTTTGGAATGATAATGACTGACAATAATAAATGCAATTAAATTATACATGTGTTTTGTAATCCTTACACAACTAGTTTAAAACATCTCACTTCATATTTATCAACATAAATAAACATGATATTACCTAGTCATTTTGGCTTTAATGGTGTTTGGGGTATAATAACTAATCAGTTAATATATTTTAAAGCAAAGTTTACACTGCACCTTTACTAACCAACAAAGATATATCAAAATAAAGTCTTAACACCGCGCCTGTCTGTCTGTTCCACTATTAATAGACTACTTTTGAAATGATTACAGTAATAAATACAGTGGTATTTTACTTTGTGTTTTTATCCTTTTACAACCAGATTAAAACATCTTTCTTACTATATAGCATGTAAAGGTAATATTATAAATGAACATATTATCTTTTATTCATTTTGGCTTTAATCATATTTATTTAATTACTGTAATGGTGTTTGCGATGTATATTCACTAATCAATCAATACATGTAAAAAATAGCCTCCACACCATGTTTCTTGGTCAGTGTACTATTTTTTGCCGGAACTACTAAAAGGATTTTCCATCAGTCTAAAAGTACCTATAAATGTTAAATGTACCTGCAACTTTGTTTTATGCTATTAATTATTTAGCTGTCCTATTCTATTCTATATACACTATTCTAACTCACAATACTAATAGAAAACAACTTTTAGTTTCGGCTCAGAAGGGCTAGAACCCAGAGCCGTAAAGCCAGATTAAAAAAAAATAGCGTTTAGTTTCTTTTTAGGTTATTGTGATATTCATATTTTAATTTCTCTGAATTCCCTTTAGATGCGATAAAACTAATATTAATTTTGCAATCTATAGATTATAAGGAATAAATCGACATACATTTCATTAAGTATCCCTAAAATTTGTAGTGGGCCCATTCTCCATACAAAAAGAAATTGTCTCCTTTCAACTGCTGTTTCCAGTAATTATCAGTTTTTCATGAAGCAAATCTAAAATAGAATAGAATAATTTTTATTCAATATAGATTATTACATAATTCATTAATAAATCATTTTTTATTTACCACTGGTTTGGAAAATACCTCTGTCCTGGGAAGAACCAGCAAGAAACCGAGCGGGCCTTTTTTTAAACATATTTCACTTTTCAATAATTTTGTTTGTACAAATTTTTAAATGAATTTTCATAGAACTAGCATGGTGGCGATTACCTCATTCCCGGGGGTTATTTTCATTCATATATTCCTTGATATTATAATAACCCTTTTTGTACAGTTTTTCTTTAATAAAACTTTTAAACTTGTTTAGTGACAAACTTTGAACATGTTCTGGGTTTTTGTTGTAAAGGCGTATACATTGTGGCCCCATAAATGAATTACTGATTCTGTGGAGTCTAGTAACTGGTATTACAAGCTTATGTTTGTTCCTAGTGTATAAAGTATGATTGCAAAACAAATATAGCTTCGATGTCAGTCGCATTACCCCATAGAAAAATTCCATAAGACATCACGCTATGAAAGTAACTAAAATAAACTAATCTAGCTGTCTCAACAAAGCAAGATGAGGTGCAATTAAATCTATTATGGAAGTAATAACTGTAACGGAAATCCCCCATAAATCTGCGGTTTTCTTTACATCAAGGGTTTTGAAATATTTTAAAATATCTTGTGGTAATACTTTTTCAAATCTAAATTCTTTTAAACATGTATTAACATTCTGTTTGAGTAATGAATCTGTGACAGTTGGAGAAGTATTCAATGACTTTGTTGTCAAAATAGGTATATCAGTGAAATATTTCTCAAACACCACTGCGACTTCTTGATTAGATCTAGTCAATTCATTATTAATTTGCAATTGATAATTTGTGTTACGAGGTTTGTCTTTACCGGTTTCGCTATTAATTATACTCCACGTCATTTTAATTTTATTTTTAGCGGTCTTAATTTTGTTACTCATGTGTAAAGATTTGGCTTGGCACACTCTTTTAAACATTTTAGAATAATTTTTTGACATATTCTCTAAAAGTATCGGAAAGATAATATGAACTTTCATGGTAAAGTTCATATAATCTTCGCCTGATCTTACGAATTCCTATTGTCGCTCACTCATTAAATGCCTTGCGACTGTTACTGGAAAATGTTCTAGAAGTAAATGTTTTATGAAATTCATTGCTTATGAGGGTAAATAATACTCCATATAAATAGTCTGAATGGTTCTAGTAAGAAAGCGATGGAAGGTTTTTTACCATATTACATCTAAATCTCTCCAGGCGTTTTGCATTAATCGGAACAAACACAATTTTCTCAATTTCCTGTTCTTTTGTGCATACAAAAATTCAGATGCGTTGTCACCCGTGAGGACTAAGATGGAACGCCTCTTTTGCAGTATAAAGGGTCTCCGGTTCTCTACACTTACCATACGAAACATAGCAGTGTTAAGCTGCTATTTTACGCTAGTATTCTGTGAGAGCGTGGTTCTTCCTCGGTCGAGCCGACCCATTCGTGCTACAACTATACTACTTATATAGCTGCAGCATGGCTCTACCACGTAAAAAATTCATCCATTACAACCTGTAAAAGTCCACTGCTGAACATAGGCCTCCCCCATAGACTGCCTCATAAGGGGGATTTTGCCATAGTTGCCACTGTCTTGAGCGATGAGTTCAGGGTCTTATATTTTTACCCGCGCAAGATACATTAGGTTATTTATATTTGCTCTGTCATATTCCTTGAGAGTCGTAAGGAGTGTCATAGGAAAGCACAGAAGCTGCGACGGGTCCTAAACAAATCATTTACAAATAACATTAATACTGTCTTCACAAATATATTTATAAAAATGTTATGACTATAATACAAACATCTAACACTCGCATACACAATTATCTGTTTGTAGCGGTGTATAGATTTACATGTTGGCTATTGCTATCATAATCACTAACTGGCAGTCTATAATTATATCATTCATGACATTCATATTTAGACTGATATTTCTCTTTTATATATTAACTAGCTGTTACCTGCGGCTTCGCCCGCATGGTCACTGGGAAATGAACTATCCACTGCTTTTTGAATTGAAAGAAAACTGAGTTTTATAGATTTGTCAGAGATGCAGCCATTAAAAGGAAACTGAGCAAAATTGATTCGTCAGCCTATTTAAATGTTTTGAAACGCAGCGTATAGAAAAGCATGAAAATAGCCTGTTTATTCCAAATGAAAATGGGATATTTTTTTAATTAAAGGAAACTGAGCATAATTATCCGTCAGGGATGCAGACTTTTGAAAAGAAACTGAGCTAAATTGATTCGTTAGAGATGCAGTTTTCTGAATTGAAAGAAAACTGAGCCAAATAAAAGATCCGTCAGAGATGCAGCCTTTTGAGTTAAAAGGAAACTGAGCTTAATAGGTCCGTCAGAGGTGCAGCATTTGGAATTGAAAAGAAACTGAGCTAAATAGGAAATTTTGAATTGAAAGGGAAGATCTGTGGGAATTCTGATTAATTGATTGTAGGAATTTTGGAACTACTAACTAACTAACTATTTTAAGACGCTACTGTACACAATGTTATATGTTTTTCCATTCGGGGAAAGAATGTGGAGATTCTGGGCATTTGACACACGCGAACATGCTACATACAGCTGACCATGAGAGAAGCACGGTTTTTCTAAGTTGACCCCCGCCACCTGTAACGTTTGCCCTTGCGCTTTATTAATTGTCATTGCAAAACTGAGCTTAATGATTTCTTATATTTACGCGAACACTACACATTTAAATAAAACTAGTTTTACGGATTTTATCGCGTATATTAACTTATTTTATATTCCCGACGTTTCGAGCACTTTACAGCACCCATGGTCACGGGGTGGACTGAGGTATTTGACGTCCCAATGTCATAGTTAACCACGGTTACCTCCAGATTAGAAATTATTAATTTTTGTTCCGATCTACGCAGTATGAACTTACAGTATCTTGAAGTCTTGCAGTTGTATGCTTGGGTTGGGATTTAATTTTATTAATTATAGATCCCAAGCAGATGGTAGCACCCAACCATCTTCTATTGAAATTAGGATGTTTTTGATTTCAATAGCCTCGCGAATCATCCTTGGAAGGAATCGGTGTTCTTTAGCGAGGATTTGTGGTCTATCAAATCTAATGTAGTGACGGGGCGATCTTGTACATGTTCACAGACTGCAGACTTCCCGAGCGTCGATTCTTCACATCAGCTATGTGTTCTTTAACGCGGGTTTTTATTGATCTTTTAGTTTGTCCTATATAAGAGAGATCACATTCACAATCAAGCTTGTACACCCTGCATCTTGCAGAGGGACATTACACTTAACTGATGGTAAAACTGACTAATCTTCGGCGGCTTGAAGTATGTTTTAATAGAAGCACGCTTCAGGATGTAGCCAATCTTGTCAGTGACACCTCTGACATATGGCAGTACAGCAGGCACTCGCTCGATCAGGCCGGCTTCACTCGTTCACTGTGACGTAGGCGCGGGACCCGAAGCTTATTGTCGTGCAAAACTTGCTTGACGTGTTGGAGCTCGGCGGCCAGGTGTTTACTGTCACAGATCCTCGTGCTCTCTGAAACAAAGATTTACCCACGGTAGCTAACTGTGAAGGATGGTGATGAGAGTCACCGTTTAAATATCTATCTGTATGGGTCTTTTTATACACAGTGTGGCTCAAGGTGTTATCAGGATTCCGAATTACTAACACATCTAGAAAAGCTAAAGAGTTGTTTGCCTCTAACTCCATTGTGAATTAAATTTTGGAATTTATGGAGTTAAGATGGTCTAAAAATGCAGTTACTTTATCTAAAGGTAGAATTGTGAAAGTGTCGTCTACGTACTGCTTGTAGAATCTTGGATTTACGGGAGAAGTAAGTAGGGCTTTCTCCTCAAAGTCTTCCATGAATATATCGGCGACAATGGATGATACAGGTGAGCCCATCGCCACTCCATCTACTTGCTTGTAGAACTCCTCCTTCCACAATAGGTAGCCAGATGTAAGGCATTGTCTAAGTAATGCTGCATATTCTATGGGCATGTTGTTTTCTCCAGCCTTCTAGTTACAATTGAGATGCAGTCTTCAACAGGTAAGCATGTGAACAGAGACTGCACATCAAAACTGACCATAGTTTCATTGTGTGCCGGATGTAGGTCTTTAATCTCGCTGACAAAATGGTAGGAATCCCTTGTGTGTGCTCTTGTATGTCCTCTGAGCGGTGTAAGTATTTTCGCTAAGTGTTGAGCCAATCTGTGTTGGTGAATCGATTTGGCTAACTATGGGACGTAGTGGAGCATTGGGCTTGTGTATTTTTGGTAACCCATACAACTTCGGTGGTTTGGCACACGTAGGTATTATCGATTTTACGTCCAGATTTAATTTTTCGGAGTGTTTCTTTATGAGATCACTAGTTGTTTTAAGTGTGTTATTTGTTGGTCGTTTTAACCTTTTATAAGTGCTTGAATCCGATAGAAGTTCTTGTATTTTAAAATTATAATCTGACGTATCCATGACTACCGTGGCATTTCTTTATCTGCGCGGAGAATCGTGAGTTCTGGTTTATTGCGTAGGTTATTCAACGCTTTATATTCGTCCTTAGGTAGATTCGGTTTCGGCGCTGAACTTCGACGTAACATAGACGATATGTCTTGACGTATCGCTTCCAAATCTTCCTTTTGCATATTATTTTAAATAAACAGTCCTCGACACTGCAGATAATTTCCTCGTACGGTAATTTTTTAGGTGTTATGGCGAAATTAAGGCCTTTCGATAATACTCTAATTGTTGCATCATCCAGAGTTTGTTTTGACAGATTATAGACCGCGTTTGGTCTATGATCCGTGTTTGTGGTCAACGGTTGTGCTTCGTTCTCACGTTGACACAGATATTTGACATTTAATTTGGTCGTTAATTTTTGATATTTTACTATATGTTTGTTTTTGCATTCGTTATATTTATTAATTTCTCGTTTATTTAACGTTTCGATGCAAACATTATAATCAAATGTCGTTAAGACTGCCTTTAACTCACTGAATGATGTGTCTATGGATTTGTTTATGTCATGTAGATCGGAGCGTTTTTGTTGGATTACCGTTCGTAACAACTTTTTACTTGCCTGATTTAAGATCTTAGCGCTTCCTCGAATGTCCTTTTTAGTGGATATTTTGACACACGTAGGAATGAGATTATGGTCTCGGCATCTCTTCAAGAAATTTAAGGCTGTTAGATATCTTGCGCGCTTGGTCATGAGATCTTCTAATCGGCGAATTTTATTTGCAATTACCAGTCCGTACTGGTTTACATAATGATTTCTTATATTTACGCGAACACTACACATTTAAATAAAACTAGTTTTACGGATTTTATCGCGTATATTAACTTATTTTATATTCCCGACGTTTCGAGTACTTTACAGCACCCATGGTCACGGGGGGGACTGAGGTATTTGACGTCCCAATGTCATAGTTAACCACGGTTACCTCCAGATTAAAAATTATTAATTTTTGTTCCGATCTACGCAGTATGAACTTACAGTATCTTGAAGTCTTGCAGTTGTATGCTTGGGTTGGGATTTAATTTTATTAATTATTGGATCCCAAGCAGATGGTAGCACCCAGCCATCTTCTCTATTGAAATTAGGATGTTTTTTGATTTCAATAGCCTCGCGAATCATCCTTGGAAGGAATCGGTGTTCTTTAGCGAGGATTTGTGGTCTATCAAATCTAATGTAGTGACGGGGGCGATCTTGTACATGTTCACAGACTGCAGACTTCCCGGAGCGTCGATTCTTCACATCAGCTATGTGTTCTTTAACGCGGGTTTTTATTGATCTTTTAGTTTGTCCTATATAAGAGAGACCACATTCACAATCAAGCTTGTACACTCCTGCATCTTGCAGAGGGACATTACACTTAACTGATGGTAAAAACTGACTAATCTTCTTCGGCGGCTTGAAGTATGTTTTAATAGAAGCACGCTTCAGGATGTAGCCAATCTTGTCAGTGACACCTCTGACATATGGCAGTACAGCAGGCACTCGCTCGACTGTGGCCGGCTTCACTCGTTCACTGTGACGTAGGCGCGGGACCCGAAGCTTATTGTCGTGCAAAACTTGCTTGACGTGTTGGAGCTCGGCGGCCAGGTGTTTACTGTCACAGATCCCTCGTGCTCTCTGAAACAAAGATTTACCCACGGTAGCTAACTGTGAAGGATGGTGATGAGAGTCACCGTTTAAATATCTATCTGTATGGGTCTTTTTTCTATACACAGTGTGGCTCAAGGTGTTATCAGGATTCCGAATTACTAACACATCTAGAAAAGCTAAAGAGTTGTTTGCCTCTAACTCCATTGTGAATTGAATTTTAGAATTTATGGAGTTAAGATGGTCTAAAAATGCAGTTACTTTATCTAAAGGTAGAATTGTGAAAGTGTCGTCTACGTACCGCTTGTAGAATCTTGGATTTACGGGAGAAGTAAGTAGGGCTTTCTCCTCAAAGTCTTCCATGAATATATCGGCGACAATGGGAGATACAGGTGAGCCCATCGCCACTCCATCTACTTGCTTGTAGAACTCCTCCTTCCACAATAGGTAGCCAGATGTAAGGCATTGTCTAAGTATCCACTAAAAAGGACATTCGAGGAAGCGCTAAGATCTTAAATCAGGCAAGTAAAAAGTTGTTACGAACGGTAATCCAACAAAAACGCTCCGATCTACATGACATAAACAAATCCATAGACACATCATTCAGTGAGTTAAAGGCAGTCTTAACGACATTTGATTATAATGTTTGCATCGAAACGTTAAATAAACGAGAAATTAATAAATATAACGAATGCAAAAACAAACATATAGTAAAATATCAAAAATTAACGACCAAATTAAATGTCAAATATCTGTGTCAACGTGAGAACGAAGCACAACTGTTGACCATAAACACGGATCATAGACCAAACGCGGTCTATAATCTGTCAAAACAAACTCTGGATGATGCAACAATTAGAGTATTATCGAAAGGCCTTAATTTCGCCATAACACCTAAAAATTACCGTACGAGGAAATTATCTGCAGTGTCGAGGACTGTTTATTTAAAATAATATGCAAAAGGAAGATTTGGAAGCGATACGTCAAGACATATCGTCTATGTTACGTCGAAGTTCAGCGCCGAAACCGAATCTACCTAAGGACGAATATAAAGCGTTGAATAACCTACGCAATAAACCAGAACTCACGATTCTCCGCGCAGATAAGGAAATGCCACGGTAGTCATGGATACGTCAGATTATAATTTTAAAATACAAGAACTTCTATCGGATTCAAGCACTTATAAAAAGGTTAAAAACGACCCAACAAATAACACACTTAAAACAACTAGTGATCTCATAAAGAAACACCTGAAAATTAAATCTGGACGTAAAATCGATAATACCTACGTGTGCCAAACCACCGAAGTTGTATGGGTTACCAAAAATACACAAGCCCAATGCTCCACTACGTCCCATAGTTAGCCAAATCGATTCACCAACTTACAGATTGGCTCAACACTTAGCGAAAATACTTACACCGCTCAGAGGACATACAAGAGCACACACAAGGGATTCCTACCATTTTGTCAGCGAGATTAAAGACCTACATCTGGCAGACAATGAAACTATGGTCAGTTTTGATGTGCAGTCTCTGTTCACATGCTTACCTGTTGAAGACTGCATCTCAATTGTAACTAGAAGGCTGGAGGAAAACAACATGCCCACAGAATATGCAGCATTACTTAGACAATGCCTTACATCTGGCTACCTATTGTGGAAGGAGGAGTTCTACAAGCAAGTAGATGGAGTGGCGATGGGCTCACCTGTATCTCCCATTGTCGCCGATATATTCATGGAAGACTTTGAGGAGAAAGCCCTACTTACTTCTCCCGTAAATCCAAGATTCTACAAGCGGTACGTAGACGACACTTTCACAATTCTACCTTTAGATAAAGTAACTGCATTTTTAGACCATCTTAACTCCATAAATTCTAAAATTCAATTCACAATGGAGTTAGAGGCAAACAACTCTTTAGCTTTTCTAGATGTGTTAGTAATTCGGAATCCTGATAACACCTTGAGCCACACTGTGTATAGAAAAAATATATCTTATATAGGACAAACTAAAAGATCAATAAAAACCCGCGTTAAAGAACACATAGCTGATGTGAAGAATCGACGCTCCGGGAAGTCTGCAGTCTGTGAACATGTACAAGATCGCCCCCGTCACTACATTAGATTTGATAGACCACAAATCCTCGCTAAAGAACACCGATTCCTTCCAAGGATGATTCGCGAGGCTATTGAAATCAAAAACATCCTAATTTCAATAGAGAAGATGGTTGGTGTTACCATCTGCTTGGGATCCTATAATTAATAAAATTAAATCCCAACCCAAGCATACAACTGCAAGACTTCAAGATACTGTAAGTTCATACTGCGTAGATCGGAACCCAAAAATGAGATATTGAATTATTTCCAGATTAGAAATTAATAATTTCTAATCTGGAGGTAACCGTGGTTAACTATGACATTGGGACGTCAAATACCTCAGTCCACCCCGTGACCATGGGTGCTGTAAAGTGCTCGAAACGTCGGGAATATAAAAAAATAAGTTAATATACGCGATAAAATCCGTAAAACTAGTTTTATTTAAAACTGAGCTTAATAGGGAACTGCAACCTTTTGAATTGAAAAGGAAGATCTGTGGGAATTATAGGGATCCGTGGTATAATAACATTTTCACCTTTTCCTACGCCTGTCAAAATTGTAGCACCGATTATGTTCCGTCCAAGATGTGTCACACGCAGCCTTGTCCCGTTACATAACCGAGGAGCATCTAAATTTCGCATTAGCATGACTGGGACGCCTAATTTTAATTGAAGCTTATGTGAGAGCACACCTGACAACTCTAGAGAATTTAGAAACTCTACGGGATATGAAGTGCTCTGTTCTGTGTCCATAACTGTGTCTACTGACAAATACTCTGTTATTTCTCCTGCTACTTCGCTTAATATATCTGAATTTATTTTGTTAACGCTCTTATTTTTTGGTGCGAGAATCGCCCTTTCACATAACCATTTGTCTTCATGCATGTTGTTCGTTAAATCTGAATAAACGCTCGCAATTAATTCGGAATGACTCTGTACTAAATTACAAAAATCTCTCGTCAATTTAACGCAGCCCTCAGCGTCCGTTTCCAACCGCCCATCGCCAATTTTTAATAGTGTGTCAGCATAGTTTCCAGCATTGATATCATTATACAAATGCACTCTCATATTCGTAGTTAAACTGAATTTTGTCACCTTGTTCCATAAAATAGACGACTTGAGGCATGCTTTAATTTCATCTGCAGGTGTGCCCTTTTGAATGACAGGTAAAGTTTGACGAAAGTCACCAGCCAGTAAAACCACCATTCCTCCCATTACATCGGTATTGCTGCGCAAATCCTAGAGCGTTCGATTTAGTGCTTCTACAGCTTTTTTATGCGACATTGTACTTTCGTCCCACACTAAAAGTTTGCATTGTCGTAGCATTATACCTCGTGCACTATTTTTGCTAAATATGCAGATCGGCGATTCTTCCTGGGCTAAATTTAGAGGGAGTTTTAAAACAGAATGTGCAGTGCGGCCCCCGCTTAGCAGCGTGGCGGCTATACCGGAGGAAGCTACGGCCACAGCAATGTTTTTATCTTTCCGTACTTGCGCTAATAATAAATTTAACAAAAATGTCTTCCCAGTTCCTCCAGGGCATCTAAAAGAAAAGTGCACCATTTCCAGATTCAATTTGTCCTAATACTTTGTCAAAACTCGTTTTGTTCGGGAATCAAGGGTACAAATTCGGCTATTTGCTGCAAAGCTGGTATATCGTAGTTTGTTTCACGTATAATTTCATCACTTAATTCATTTTCGGTTGTTCGCTGAGGGCTTATCATTCCAAAGTCGCTTAATTTTTTGCCTACCATTGCCATTACTTTATCTTCAATTTTTGCAATTGCTCCATTATGTGTTAATTGTATGTCATGTACGCGTGTGTCTGCTGTAACCTTCGCAAAATATCTTCCGCCATGTACTCTTTATATTTGTCCCACAATTAATGTGCATTAGATAGCCCGCAAGATGATATGAGAGTTGCATAAAAATCCCTAATTTTGACTGGTGACTGGCACTGCACAGCTTCCTCCATGGTTTCATCCCAGTGATTATCGTTTTCTAAAAGATGCAGAGCTTCACATGCTTCTTTATAAGTTGCGCATTCCTGACCGTTGACAGTTTTAAGGTCTTTATATCCTGTAGGACCCCGAACATGGTGTAGCAGCAATCGTAAACAGAAACATTCAAAATTAGTTACATGGACGGTATACACACGACCAAGGGCATCTGATGACTTTACACCGGCCAATTTGCAACAGGCGCGCCTTGAATACGGCGTTTCCACCTTCCTAGATGTGTTCCAAGTATAATAGCGGGGACTTCAGAATATAACAACGTTTTTGCAAAGGGTCGGTTTGACAAAGTTGAAAGAAGGCTGTTAGTGTAGTTTTGGCGGTGATGCAATTCTTTCTTGGAAATTTCTTTCGGTGAAATATACACGCTCCATTTTCTAAGTGCACAGCAAGGTGAGTAACTGTTGTGCCTTTCGTGTAAAGGAAGCCAGGAGACGCCACTGCCTCGTTACAGCTGACATAACACCCTGCTTGAAAGGTCTGTACTTCATTAACGGATTTGCCTCACCTTCACTCCTGAGATTAAATATTGCTTGGTCGCTTCCTTTATTTATGTACTTACAGATATACTTGATTGCGCGGACAGAGCTACATGCTCCTACATTAATGTGGGCATTAAACATTTTACATAGAATGGGCGAATACGGGACAATCCAGCTGTTATCTAAGGTTTGAACGCTCCAGAGCGAGATTTGATTGTAACTTTCCTGCCACCATCTTCGGGAGCTCTGCGTCTGTATAAAGGGTAGCCATTGTCATTGTGCACTGTTTCTTTTAATAGCTGTTTAGGAATTTCTTTGTACATTTTCCTTCTTTCATACATGGCGATATTGAATTTCGTGCTCCACATGGACCGTGAATCATATTTCGGACGATGGTATCATACAATTCTTTATCTTGCTCAGGATCTGGAATCTCGGCGCTTATTATGTCGTCTATTTGGCTGGGCCGCAACTTCTCTTTAAGCCATATTAGAATGCGGGCATGCGGTAATCCTCTTTTTTGCCATTCAATTGAATACATGAAGCACTGCACCTCTCCGAAAATTTTCCCTTTGTTAATTACATAAATTAATTTTTGTACTTTTAATCTAAATACTCTAGCAACTAAATCGTGTCTGTCAGTACTTTTTTTGCCCGGCATTAGTTCCTCGGTTATTTCTTTCCGTGTGGGATTGCAAGTAAAAGTAACAAAAAGATCAGGTCTTCCGTAAGTTCGTACATAGGCGAATGCGTCTTGTGTGTACTCATGTAGGTAGCGGGGACTGTTAACGAATGATGAGGGCAGAATTACCATTTTACCTAAATCTCTGGGGTTTACATTGGCGTCGCTATAAACTGCATCTTGTAAATGTATATAATTCTCAACGCGCAGCTTTTTTTGATTTAAAGATATATAACGGAGACGTTCACTTTCTACCTTCACATACATGTCTACCAAAAATTGATGAAATAATTGTCTACACCCGGGCTAAGAGGTTAAAATCATTTTCTCGCAACATCATATGATACGCATAAAAATCCATACATGATACTTTTTTGTTCGGAGTAGGCTCCTTTGTGACCATATGATAACCCTCTTGTCCTTTGCAATAAATCAATGGGTATTGCAGAGCGTCATAAAACTTGTGTGTATCGGCTACCCGTTGCAACGTATCATCACGTGCTCGCAAGACAATGTCTCGTGAAGAAAATTGATCACTACTAATTACGGCTGCTATTTCGTTTATCAAAGGTGCATTGTAGCGCCTTTCATGCTCTCCTCGAGGGGTCCGATCTGCGTGAATGGCGACTTTATAATCCTTTTCAGGTAGGTTTTCTAAAGCAGTTTTAAATGTTTTGACTAAAATGTTACGTTCATGCAAGAATCTTTGAATTTTGAACACTG
The DNA here is from genome assembly GCA_029286625.1 of Parnassius orleans. Taxonomy (NCBI): domain Eukaryota; kingdom Metazoa; phylum Arthropoda; class Insecta; order Lepidoptera; family Papilionidae; genus Parnassius; species Parnassius orleans. The sequence goes on from JAGSMP010000032.1 coordinate 172,130, forward strand.
TGTCTCTCTCAACTCCCTGGATAAATTGGCAGTGACGGTCTACCTCAATTTCTTCGTCACCCATAAAATATACTTGTAAAAAATTATGCTGTTCGTTTTCAGCTGGAAAAAGTGAACCTATTCTATGATAAATTTGCCCTTGCACCGTAAATGTAGGCGAAAATCCCGGCATTATTATTTAACGGTCAACTCCGAAGAACGTCATTTGAAAGCATGAGTTATATTTCCGGATCCTGTTTAAAAAGCGCCGTGACTCATTAGCATCATATAAAAAGAGAGTTTTCAAAGGTTCTTCTGGTTCCCCAAGTAACGGAAGAGACACTTTTCCATTGGAACAGCACATGCCTGCGGTCTCATCTTTCCATTTTAAAGCGCTGCAAAATCGACACGCCTTGTCCATCATAATAACTAACCTGTGATTTTTATAATCAATCAACGGATCATAATTGAATGCTGCGTCATTAAAAACCGACCAATTGTTTCTTTGAAAATTTTGTCGACGTTCAGCTTGGAGCTGTGCATTTGCATCTCTTCGCGCCTGTGTCTGTTCTGGTGTTTGAGATGCCCTTATAGTAGATTGACGTTCAGCTTGCTCAATGAGTCTGTGTTGAGTTTCATCAGGTGTTTCTGCGGCTCTTAAGGCGGCCTGACGTTCCGCTTGTTCGAATAGCCTTTGCTGACTTTGAGCAGGTGTTTCAGTAGCTCTTAAAGTAGATTGACGCTCTGCCTGTTCAAGACGCCTTTGCTGACTTTGATCAGGTGTTTCAGTAGCTCTTAAAGTAGCTTGACGCTCTGCCTGTTCAAGACGCCTTTGCTGACTTTGAGCAGGTGTTTCAGTAGCTCTTAAAGTAGCTTGACGCTCAGCCTATTCAAGACGCCTTCGCTGACTTTGAGAAGGTGTTTCAGAAGCTCTTAAAGTAGTTTGACGCTCTGCCTGTTCAAGACGCCTTTCCTGACGTTGAGAAGGTGTCTCAGATGCTCTAAAATCAGCCTGACGCTCTGCTTGTTCTTGCCTTCTCAGTTCAGCATCTTCTAAAGATTCTAGCGATCGAGCTAATCTTTTCGCTTGTCTTTGAGAAGATACTCTTGAAAGGCTGGACTTACGTTTGCGAGGCATTATGAAGTAAGAAAAACCTATTTATAAAAAACGTTAAAATACCTAAAGGAATTAAATTTCTTTTAAATATTTTTTAAAGCAAATCAAAATATCTAAAAGAATAAATATTCCTTTTAAATATTTTTAAAATCAAAACAACAAAACCAATTCAAGACACAACACGAATCCGAAAACAATAGCCAAAAAAAAATCGAATCAACTTAAACCAAATCACAAAAAAAAATCGCAGAAAACCGAAATCGAAAGCAGTAGTCAATATAAATATAACCAACGAAAAAAGGAGTAAGTGTATAGGTACCGTATACACTATCTATACCATTAATATTCCTTTGAAATATTGTTAAACAACCTAAACCAACGAAAACCAATTCACGATTCTAAATAGACAAAATCCAAAATCAAAGCCAGAGTCTAAATATGTATAAAGGAATACCAACCAAATCAACAAAACCGATCCAAGATAATACACAAATCCGAAAATGAAAGCCAATATAAATCCATTCAACCTTAACCAAATCACAAAGCAAATAACAAACAACCGAAATCGAAAGCAGGTAGTCGAATAAGCTACGAAATAGAAACAATTTAAGCGTATAGGTACCGTATGCACTATAAGTTGACGCACGGCTCAGCGGCGGGAGTTAAGTACATGTCAGGAAACATTTCGTTACCGCGTTTTAAAATCTAGTAACGACATCTAGCGGAATCAATTTAAACTATGTATACGTTAGTTAATAAGAACTCTCAAAAAATATTTTTCTTATAATTTTGCACAATTTTTCTTATTGTAATACCGATTCATTCATAACCACATATAAGAACTGTATTCATTTCCGTTCAATAAATATTACTAAGGCTTATTAATAAGGCTTACTAAGAACTGTTTCTACCATTGTTAAGTAATAGTTAAGGGTGAAAGCGTGACAGGTGGTGATAGTATTTCTGATCCATACTTATAATCACGCCTGTAACCCTTGCGGGGTAGGCAGAGAATCAACGGATTACTTAATATCGTCTGCGGGGTTATCGCCTATTCTTTGAATTACGATGCACCAAAACGTTTGAAGAAAATCAGCTGGTGAATTTTATGTTTTTTATCGCTCTCTTCCCGGTCCTGCGTGGAAAAATACAGATCCATACATTTTTTATCTTAATTTTGCTAAAAAGAGATAATAATCCAGATATTCTGACCTTCTGTGTTCGTCCATCGTACCGTCGTCCGTCTTGTAGAATCACGGTGGCGCCACCTAGCTGAATTTAATTTTGCAACATATTCGATTTTCCCACGGGATTGATATGTTTTTCCGCTGAAAAAAGTAGCCTATGTCACTCTACAGCCACCGAACTATCCCCATACAAAAAATCATGCCATGCCGACGCTCTGTTGCGACGTGAAAGAAGGACAAACAAACAAACAAACAAACACACTTTCGCATTTATAATATTAGTATGGATTTCAATATTGTAGCAAAATTACGTACTTTATACATAAATAATACATACACACATAAACTGTAGGGTGTCCCTTATATTTCAAGTTCAATTTTTTTACGCATACTTTGTAAAAACTTTCGTGATAACCCGTGTTGACTTGCGATTTCAATTATTAATAATTTGTTCATAAAAGTTGCACGGGTACTGCACTGAAACCTATAACTATACGTGTTTTATTTGGCATTTCATAAGTAATTTTTAGTTGAAATACAAAATATTTTCATTGTCGGACGGCCTAGTCATCAAATTAATGGTGCAAAATCACCATCTAAGTATTTGACAAGTTTTAGCTATCTTCTTTTATAATGTTCGCGAAGTTAAGCTGACTGTCAGTAAAAGTGCTAATCTTGTGATAAAAGATAACCCAAAATATAATGCACTCCATTATATTTTGGGAATAATCATTCCCACACACACATTTTCTAACTTCGTGAATAAACATGTTGATTTATATGATTGATTTTGAGGAAGACAAAGTATTTTTGAAAAAAAAACAGAAAGAGCCAGGTCGACAGAGATGCTTAGCTGATGTAGACAAAAAGTTGGCGGACAAAGAAGTAAAAGGTAGACAAAGACGTTTAGACGAAGAGGAAAGAAAACTAAGACAATGAGAGTTATTAGCTGCTGCATCGACTTCTACAACACATAACTTAGAATATCTACAAGATTCAGACCAAGAATAGATTCTGATTTCTGAAGTCAGCTAGCCAGAGATTTCCTGCCCCTGAAACAGGTTTAAAAAGAGGTAGAAAAAATCTGATAATACCTATGTAAACTTATTGCAGTTTTAGATCGGTGCCAGCTAAGCATAAGAGACTCCGTTTACATTTTTCATGCGGCCGTAGGAGCGCTTGGTCTGAGCAGCGGTGTCTCCACCCATTAACAAATCCTCGATCTAGCGAATTCGTAATTGGACGAGAAAATCCAGGGCAGAAGCAATAAAAACTGACTTTCAGAATAATGTATCCGACGTAGTCACAGTCCATTGGGATAGAAAATTATTACTAGGCTTGAATTTGCGGAGTTCCAAAGAAGAACACTTGCTAATTATCGCTTCATTTGACGACAGTGAACAGCTTGCAGTACCAAAACTAGAGAGTTCTTCTGGTAAACATCAAGCTAAAGCCGTCTCAATTGCCCTCTTTGATTAGAACCTTAATGCGACACAACAGCTTCGAATACTTGTCATGTCAATGGAGCTTGTGCTCTTTTAGAGCAGATTTTTGAAAGAGAATTTTACTTTTAGGTGACAAATAAGCACACAGTCCACCAGATGGCAAGTGGAGGCTGTGGCCCATAGACATCTACATTTATTCTCGATTAAAAATCAAAATATAGATGCGTTGTCACCCCTGAGGACTAAGATGTAATGCTTCGCTTCCAGTAAAAAGGGTCTCCGGTTCTCTACACTCACCATACGAAACACAGCAGAATTGTTACTTTTTACTTGTCGTCATCATGTTTATGAGTTGGTCCTAAAAACTGTGTTCGAAATCAAGATAACTAATTACTAGCAAATAGATATTCCTACCTGCAAAAAGTTCAGAGGCAATTGAAAAAACATCGATTCAAATTACATTGAACTATGCCTTGATTTCGTAAAAGAACATGTTGCTGAGACAAACATTACACCTTTTTAAATATTTTATACTATAAGCTTCACCTATTTTTTGTTTATATTGTATGTTTTTTCTTACTTAATTAAGCCTTTTTTTGTTTCGAAAGTTCCCTGCTAAACACAAATTTAAATTCATTTATTTGCCAGAATGTAGGTGTACAATAAAGTATGATCTTAAATTATATCTAATGGCCCATTTACATTCTACACATATATTGTGCAAATATTTTATAGGTATACATGCAATTTTTTTTATTAAACAACAAATAGGAACTCTATTGTTTAAGATAATTAAAAAAAAAAACTATTTAATTGATGTCAAAATTATAATGTCAATTCAAGAAATAAATTTTAAAATGTCAGATTATGTAATAATTGTACTTAATTGTTAATATCCACACTTTCATGGTTCATCATCATCATCATCATTACAGCCCTTCAGAAGTCCACTGCTGAACATAGGCCTCCCCCAAGGAATGCCACAAAGCACGGTCCTGAGCCACCTGCATCCATCGATTTCTTGCATGTCTTACCAGATCGTCACTCCATCTAGTGGGGGGACTCCCTACACTTCGTCCGCCGGTACGAAGCCGCCACTCGAGAACCTTTTTTCCCCATCGGTTGTCGGTTCTTCGAGCTATATGGCCGGCCTATTGCCACTTCAGCTTACTAATCCGTTGGGCTATGTCGGTCACTCTGGCTCTACTGCGGATATCCCCATTTCTAAGTCTATCACGCAGAGAAACTCCGCTCATAGCCCTCTCCATAGCTCGCTGAGCGACCTTGAGCTTCCTCATCCGGCCAGCAGTGAAGGACCATGGTATTCATCATAAATTAATTATTAGTTATATACCAATATTATTGATGTTAGATTTATTTTTCGCAATAAGACATAAATTCATTGAGATTGTAAAAACATTTTTCTTTTAACCATTGTGTCAACTTTTTTTAAACATGTTTAAAGTTAACTCTTTAAAGGCGTTGGGTAATTTGTTATATATCTTTATAGCATTTATATAAGAGTTCTTTTTATACAATTCGAGCCTGCATTGAGGTTAATAGAGCTTATGTTTATTTCTAAGAGCTACATTTCGTTTAGTTACATCTATATGCTTTTCAAAGTGTTCCGGATGTTGTTTTTCAAATAGGCATACTTCTTTAATGTATAAGCACTGTAATGTTAAAATATTGTACTTTTTAAACAAGGGCTTACAGCTATCCGTACACCAGGCTCCACAAATTGCACGCACACATTTATTTTGTACTCTAAACACTTATTATTTCCACCGAATTACCCCACAATAAAAGACCACATGTGAGTACGGACGAAACATATCCATGATATGCACATAGAGCAGCTTCAGTTGATACCGTGACTCATAATCAATTTATTGCATAGACGAATCTGTCGAGTTTGTCACAAACGTAATCGACATGTGTTTTCCAGCCGCAACTTTGATCCAACATTATACCCATAAATTTAGTGCTTGCTACTTGTTCGATGATCGTATCATTATATTTAAATTAAATTTTCAATGGTTTTGGTATGGTGCGGTTAATTTAATTGCAGTGGTTGTTATGGCATCAAATCCTACAGCGTTTGTGTTATTAAGACAGTAGTAACAGATAGTTCAAGTCTGAAATATTTCCATAGCATCTGTTGATTTAAGGAATATTGTATGTGCATTATAAGTACTGATAGTTTTGTTTATTTCGTCAATATTATACTTAAAATTATTATATATTGGCTTTACATTAATTTTATTTTTATTATTGTCATATTTCTTACTTTGTAATTGTCTAGATATAATATTAGGTCCTTACATACGAAATTGGCGTTTTGTACGGGAGAAATTTAAAGCCATTTTTTTTTTTGTAAAATATATTTAATTAATCAAAGTATCCACCGTTGTTATCTATGCACTTTTGCCATCTCATAGGTAGTTCATTGATCCCTTTACTAAAAAAAACATGGGGGCCAGAATCAATAAACTCTTTGAAGGCGGTTTGGACTGCCGCATCGGAGTTGAATTTTTTTCCTTGTAAGAAGTTGTCCAAATTCCGTAAAAAATGGTAATCTGTTGGAGCCGGAGTGGATGTCACAGACATTCCAATTGTAGCTCATCTAACTTAGTGGTAGTTTGTTGTTCAGTGTGTCTTGCGTTGTCGTGAAGCAGCAGTAGCCTAGAGCGATTGACCAATCTCAGTTGTTTAGCAGCTAGTTCTTCCTTCATGGTTTGCAGTTGCTGACAATAGATATCTGCCATAATCGTTTGGCCAGATTTTAGAAAGCTGTAGTGAACGACACCGGCGCTAGTCCACCAAACACTCACAAGTAACTTTTTCTGACTCAATTTTCGTTTAGGGCAGGATTTAACTGGGTCTCCAGGGTTCAGCCATTGCGACGAGCGCTTCCGATTATCGTACAGTATCCATTTTTCATCACAAGTAATGATTCGATTTATGATCCCTTCATTATTGTGTTGGTTGAGCATTGTAACACAGCAGTCGACGCGTGTTTGCAAGTTCGATTCACTCAATTCATGAGGTAACCATCGTTCAAGTTTTTTTACTTTCCCGATTTGCTTCAAGTCGATTAATATAGTTTTATCACTTACCCCGAAGCCTGCAGCTATCTCTGAAGTGATTTGTGATGGATCCGCTTCCACAACAGCCTTTAATTCTTCATTTTCCACTTTGGTCTCCGGCCGTCCACAGGGTTGGTTCTGAAGGTCGAAATTTCCAGAACGAAAACATTGAAACCAAAAACGTACCGTGCTTTCTTTTGCAACACTAGCGCCGTACACATCAATAATCCTTTGAGCTGTTTATGCAGCACTGGTGCCACGATAGAACTCGTACTCGTAAATATACCGATATTTCATGTTTTCCATTGTGCGGTAATAAGCGACGCCAAAGAATAAAATAATGAGGAAAAAACAAGTGAATGACTGTTTTCAAAACTCAAATGTACCAGTTAAATGAATTTATAAATTCAAATTTGGAATTCTTAACCAAAGAGGAGATATTTCAGATCAAAGTGGTCAGTACGACAAAACGCTAATTTCATATGTAAGGACTAATTTCATAATTTCATATGCGCTTTTTAAGTATGAAACTGTAAGTTTCATATTTTTATTAAGCGTTTTTCCGTTTGTTTTATTATGTTGTTGACTAAGATAGAGATATCTTTCTCTTATTCAGGACCTTCTCATGCCCTTCGTCAACCATTTATGGTTATCTTATTTAGTTGCTCTTTTTGTTGTATTTATTGGGAAGCAAAGATAAAAAAATAGTTTAAATAAATCATGAAATTCGATAAAGTATTTTTTTTCGTATACGGTTGAAAAAGTAAGAGACGATATGCAACTACAGAACTTGTCCATGTTTTCTCTACTATAATCTCTGACATCCTCATACCAACTGCATATTTCGTACGATTTAGTAGTTTTAAACGAAAGTGTTTGTCCATTTTCGTGATCAGACAGGGCAAGGTGATGTATCTCCGCTTTAACTTGCTTGATGTTGCTTGCTAATTGATCTAGACATGACAATTGTCATATTGGTGTCTTAATGTACCACTCAATGTTAAAAACACATACTAACTACACAAACTCATCCACTTGCTGTGAGCGTAGAAACAAAAGTAGAAGGGGTATTGGCCCTTCTAGTCTTGTTTCACATATCGTTTTATTTTCTTCTTTTTCAAAAACTATCACTTTCGTTTCACTTGAGTTCACTTTCATATCTCTTTTTATAAATGTCCTGTTCAAATGTAACCATTATTTGCAACTCACCCGCCGAATACACAAATGTGACTTCGGATAATTGAGTCAGCACCTCCAAATCACTGTCATCTCTATCATTGTAAAATATCGATATTTTCATTTTCTACTTTTAATAAAATTAACGCTGTGACGAAATCCCCGGTATTTCTTGGATTGCAATCCCGATCGTTTACACCGATCAAAACTAAAGACAGATAGGTTATTAACACGCGCAAACTGTCATTTTCGAACAGAGGCCAATCGTTTTTCTGTGATCCGCCCTCTTTAAGATAGATTGATTTTTAAGATAGCAAACTTAATGCATAGATTGTTTATTGGCACGCTTAACCCATAAAATAGATTAAAATATCAATCTTAGATAGCTGAAATTGGATCAGGATTGGTTATTAATTTCGGGTGTAAGTCATCTATTCTTAATCATGATTCTTCAACTTTCAAAGTTTCTAAACAACTGTCCATAAATAGATCGAACAGCCACGGGGAAGCTTTACAACCCTATCTGTGACTTTTACGGATCCCAAACCAGTCCAATTAAGCCCTTTTTTAAGTGCCTGTGTCAGCCCAACGCTAAAGCCAAACTAGAACACTCACTCAATCAATGAAATGTGACGTATAATTGCGAAAGTTACTGTTGCAGTTACTGACCATACATGTCAAGAGGTTTGCGAAATTTAAAATAGGAATATTTTTTTTAAGATGTACCTCGATCGGGATGCCCGTCTGATAGTGAAGAATGTACATTATATCTATATGTTTACTTAATAAACGTCAACATTTTAGATGTCGGATGGGATGTTTCGAATCACCCTGCACATTCGCTGGATATTCTTTCTTGGACAACTCCCTTTTTTGGTCTCAACAAAATATTTTAAGGGATAAAAATAACGTTATTAGAAGATGTGCAAAATCACGTTGACTACGAGCAAGTCTTGAGTGAAAAACCTTGCTAGTTATTAAAATGCCTAAAGCGCATTAAAAAAATTACGTACCCATCACATTATTAATAATTATACGTAAAATTTTACAGTAGTTTAATTACACAAAAATTTTCACAAAAAATTATAATTATTACTAAACTTCCAATTTTCCGATAATTTTATGTCAAATTTCAATTAAAAAAAGCTTGGAAACACCAAAATTGCACGAATCATAAGATCGTAAAAAAAATAAAAAAAATATTGTAAATTGTAATTCTATTCGTCAAAGAGTTCCAGTAGCAGTCATCGAAGTACACCTTCAAGTCACTCCATCAAGTCCGGAGGTAAGGTCTATTCATAACTAACAAAACGGGGCCAAACTCGGCACACCTAGTTCTACTCTTCGATGAGTTCCAGTAGCATTCACCGAAGTACACTTTCAGGTCACTCTATCAATTCCGAAGGTAAGGTCTCATAATAACTAACAAAACGAGCCCAAACTCGGCACACCTAGTTCTAATCTTCGAGGAGTTCCAGTAGTATTCACCCAAGTACACTTTCAGGTCACTCTATCAAGTCCGGAGGTAAGGTCTCATCATAACTAACAAAACGAGGCCAAAGTCGGCATACCTAGTTCTACTCTTCGAGTAGTTCCAGTAGAATTCACCGAAGTACACCTTCAAGTCACTCCGTCAAGTCCGGGGGTAAGGTCTCGTCATAACTAACATAAGGAGCACTATCTCGGCACAACTTTTTTTTTCGTGGGGAAATCCTCATGGATACCTTCCGCTACGGGGGCAACGAAAAGGTTATGCCGGACTTCTACCGGCTAAAGCCCCACGGTGGTCACCATCAACGTATAAGAGGGGTCCCGGGTTCTCCGTTCGGAAACCTACCGGGGACCCTCCATCGCTTTGCTACACTAATAGCACGTCCTAGGGCAGTACTTGCTGCCCCCCGTACCCTCGCAGTGCTACCACGATGTCTAGAGACCACTTCCAAGTCATCGTCCTCCTCGGGGGCTACATAACTAGGCGCTTGAGCAACCCGCCCCGAGCGTCTGCAACCCCGGAGGCCCCGTTTCTGGTAGGGGAACACCGTTTTCAAGAGGACGGCCGTGACGAACGCCTTGGTGACGTCGTCTCCACGCGGGATCAGCCCTCTTCCTATCCCGCTCAGAAACCTCCTTCTGAATCATAACAGATTCACAGAAGGTGGCTACGGCCCTCCACGCTTAATCCCCGCTCAGCATCGCCGACTGCTGGCAGGGAGAGGTTCCGTCCGATGCGGTTCACCAGGATCGTCCGCGCCCGTTCCCACGCTGGGCATACTGCGAGCGTGAGGGAAGCGGAGTCCTGGTCCCGTCCACCACAGTGGAAGCAGTTCGCCGTCGCCTAGCGTCTGATCTTACACAGATAATAACCGATGCACCCATGCCCGGTAATTATCTGTGTAAGTCTGTAGGTGAGTCTTCCTGCTCGTCGCTGCATCCAGGCTTCGAAGACCGGCAGGACTGCTCCAATGACGCGTTTGCTTTCATAGCGCTCCTCGAGTCGAGTGCGCCATGTCGCCAAAGCGTTTTATCTTTCTGCCGTTTAATTGATTTCGGATTCGGACGAACACCCTCGTGTCCATTTCCGCCAGTATATCTAGTGGTGGAAAGCAAACCAGGATTGTCGCCGCCTCAAAGGATATAGTGCGGTATCCTCGTACGATCCGTGTGGCCATCCGCCGCTGGACACTGTAGATTTTAGTTGTACAACGTCGGATGGCCAGCCTTTTTGCTCATACAGGCGCTCCATACAGAGCTACGGATCGTATAACTCCCGCATAGAGGCGACGTACTTCCTCCGTCGGTCCCCCTAGATTGGGCAGCAGTCTATGAATAGCGCCCGCTACCCTTTCGATCCGGGGGACTAGGCGCTCGAAATGTTCTTCGAAGCCCCAGCGACTGTCCAGGTGGAGGCCTAGGTACTTCATGTACACCACACACGAGTCGGGTGGTTCCCTGCCCCTTGGTAATTTATGGAACCATAGGGCCTCGTTCTTGTGAGGCGCTATGTCTAATCCCAACTCGTGGATTTTGGCGGCGACGACTTCCACCCCGAGTTCTGCGAGATCCTTGGCCCTCTCGAAAGTGATCCCGCTGGCGATCACCAATGTGTCGTCAGCATAGCAGACAATATCTACGCCAGCGGGAAGATCGATTCGCAGAACCGTATCATAGGCGAGGTTCCAGTAACGTAACGGCCCCAGCACCGAGCCCTGTGGAACCCCACGTTTGATCACCTTTCTGATCTTCCTGCCATCTTGGCCCATGTACAGGATGTATCTGTCGCGCAAGTAGTCCCCGGTAATACCCTGACGATAAGAGGCACCTGATGATGTGCCAGTGCCCTCCTGATTGCATCCCAGGGTAGGGAGTTAAAGGCGTTGACGATATCAAAACTTATCGCCAACGCCACAATACCCTGGGATACTGCTTGAAATCGGGACCGACGCGCGACAGATGCCTATTGAACCTAGTGGCAACTATCCTCTCGAATAATTTGCCGATCTCGTTCTCGTATTAGAAAATCAGCGGCCCTGCCCTCCTTTTTCAAGAGGACCAGCCTTGCTCCATTCCAGGTGGTGGGGAACGTGGCACAGCGCAGACAGCTAGTAAACAGCTGCCTGAGCCTGTAACCCAAGGCAGCCATACTCAGCACTAGGGCCCGGTATTCCATCGGGCCACGGTGCTGTGTTCCGGGCTTTTAAGCGGCTAGCGGCTCGGTCTAGCTCTTCGACGGTCACCCCCATCTCATCCTGCCACTCCCATGATGACGGTAGGTGACCTGAGAGATTTGACCGGTCCTCTGGGAAGAAGACTCCGTCAAGGGGCGGCCGCGGCCGGAGCTTACCCAGTACCATCCTGTACGGACGCCCCCAGTGATCTTCGTCGAGTCCCTCAAGAAGCTCTTTCCAGGACCGAGACCTGGCGTTGGCTATAGCAATTTGTAGCGCCTTTGTAGCCGCTTGGTATGCCCCGTGGAGTCTGGCTACCTCCTCAGGTGGAGCTCGCCTTCTTCTCCTTCGAGATCTGGTGTACTGGCGCCGACTCTGCAAGCAAAGCGCACGGAGCCATGCGATTTCTGTCGACCACCAGTACACTGCTCTACGCTTGGGGCGACTGGTTCTGGGCATTGACAGGTCGCAAATTTGCGCCATCGTACCCCGAAACCAGTTCGTTTCCACTTCAGGATCGGACTGATCCTCTTCGGCGTTATCTGGCCAAGACGCGACGATGGCGGCAGCTTCGAGCTTATCTCGGTCGAGCCACTTAAGATACCAACGCCGCGGTGGGCTGCTTCCTCGGCGATTGGGGTTACTGTCGGGCTGGCGAAGTGCGACATCGAACACGATGTGGCGGTGGTTGAACAGTGTGACCGCCTCCTCCACCACTTGCCAGCCCGACAGCATTTTGCATTACAGGAGGAGTTGCCCATGTAAGATCCACGATGGACTCCCACTGCCACCGCACATATGTGCTTACGGACCCTTGATTCATTAATCGGAGGTCCAGCCCAGCCGCCCATTCCATAAGCATAAGCAGATGTTGTGCATTGCGGCAGTGGTTCATGTTGCCCTGGAGGATTTTAAGAGGTGTGAAATTTATTTTATTTTTCGACCACCTCCATTGCCGAGTTAGGACTCGGTGCAGGGACTGATGTCGCTGCGTCCGGCTTGTTTATGGATGCAGATGGAGTCTACTCGTTCTTCCTTCCCTTGTTTTTCAGGCCGCCCGAGATCTGAGCACAGAGGACACTTAGGTTCCGACGCAGTGCACTGTTTGGCTCCGTGCCCAGGCTCACCACAAGCGTCACAGCGTGCGGCTCTATTTACTTCATTGGGACACCTGCTAGCAACGTGCCCTTTTTCAAGGCACCGAAAACAATGCATGGGCCTGGGCTCTAGTACCTCCACTTGGGCAGACCCCCAACCTACCCGTACTCTCCCAACGGCTGCAATCTTACGGATCGTCACGACGGGACGTCGTACCCAGCATTTCCCCATGCTAGTAGGTGAACACCTACTAGGGAAATCGGGGAATAGGGGAATCGATTCCGATTTTTATGTTGTCTACTGAACAACGGCCCATACTTCAGCCATCGCCGCTGCAATCTCTTCAACGCTGACGGCATCGTCGATGTCCCTCAGCCGAACGTCGCTTGTTTTGATTGGGCGACTAATTCGCACGTTCAGGTCCGAGAGAACCTCTCGCATCTTTGCCGCCAGCTTGCCCGCCTTCTCTCCACAGTTCAGACCCTTTATCTCCAGCAGCAGTCCTCCAGTTACTGCGCGCTTAAGGCGAACAGTTTCTATGCCAAAGTCTGCCAAATGGATTTTGGCTTTGGCTTCCTCCATTACTTGACCAGATAAGTAACGGAGGAGCTTTCCAACACCGTGATTGTTACTGCAGCAGAAGTCGGGGCACGCAAAATCCTTTTCTCGTTTCTCCTCTCTTTTGTTGTACTCAAAGGTGACGCCGTCGTGTTGGACCGCTTTTGGGTGGCCCTTGCTTTTTTCGGCTTCTTAGTAACTTCGACCAACGAACTGACATTCGGTGCTGAATTATTCAACACCGGTGCAGCTACTGGGGGGAGAGCGGCCAGTGCTGGAAAGGCGGGCTTCTTTTTTTCCTCTTCACCCTTTGTCTCTTAGCCTTCTGCGGATGCAGTGGTGCCTGTGATTCCAACAGTTGGGGTGGCGGTGCTGACAATTGCGGCGACGGTGTCTGCGGCTTATTCGCCCCTGGCAGTGGATGTCGAATAACCCTATCTGGAAATATCTTGGCCTCCAAGATAGTCAGCTTTCTCTCAATTAGGGATCCAATGAGCTCCATGAGGAAGGAGTTAAGTTTTCGGTTTTTTTTGGCAAGGCTGGCGAGCTGTGATCGCAATTCCGTATTTTCCCTCTCTAGTTTTTTTGATGTTCTCGCTGGTAGCGGTCCTTCTCGCAAGTTATTCAGTTGCCGCTTTTATATTAAGTACGGCTAGCCTTATGACCCTCACGAAAATGCCCTTTAGGTTGCGGGAGCAATCCGCTACCTTTTCAACGGCCTGAAGGTTGTGGTCGATTTGTTGACCGAGCTCTCCGTCACTATGAGTCGCCATTTCGCAAGCCAACTCCTCTAGGTTGGGTAGATTTTTCTTAGCCTGGTGTTTGTGGGCGCTACAGAGGGGTTGAAAAGGTCTTCCTACATTTCTATCCCTGTAGCGGCCCCTTCTTCAGAAGCTGTGGCCGAAACTGCCGCGAATTTGCTGGCCACAACCGCAGCACTTGGGGGCTTGGCCCTTCTCTTTCTTCCCCCTTTCGGTGGGGCCGATGTAAGTGAAGCGAACGAGCCATCGGACTCACCTCCATCGCTTTCAACAGCCTGATTTACTGGCGTATTAGGACATTTAGAACGCCCACGTTTGTCTTGTGTCGTCACAATTCTACCCCCCGACACGGCTCCAGTCTTCTAACTTTGCCCCGTGGATAGAATAGAATATAATAGAATAATTTTTTATTCAATATAGATCATATAATGAAAGTCAGTTTTTTATTTACCACTGGTTCGGAAAATACCTCTGTCCTGGGAAGAACCAGCAAGAAACCCAGCGGGCCTTTTTTTTAAACATATTTCACTTCACAATAATTTTATTTTATTGTTTGTACAAATTTCAAATGAGTTTTAATAGAACCAGCATGGTGGCGATCACCTCATTCCACGAGTTTTTTTTCACTTATGTATTCTTTGATATTATAATCACCCTTTTCGTACAATTTTTCTTTAATAAAACATTTAAAGTTATTTATTGACAAATTTTGTACATTTTCCTGGGATTTTGTTGTAAAAGCGTATACATTGCCCCATAAATGAATTACTAATTCTGTGGAGTCTAGTAACTGGTATTACAAGCTTATGTTTGTTCTTATTTAAAGTATGACATTTTTATTCTTATCAAAGCTATTTATGTTTTTATGTACATACATTACATTATCATAAATATATTGCGAAGCCAAAGTTAATACGTATATTTCATTAAACTTTTCTCTAAGGGACTCATTACAATTTATGTTATAAATCGCCGGTACGTCACTCTTTTGCAAAACAATAATAGCTTCGATGTCAATCGCATTACCCCAATAGCAAAATTCCATAAGACATTACGCTATGAAAGTAACTAAAATACACTACTAATCTAGCTGTGTGAACACCTGTGAGACTTCTAATCTTTCTTACAGCATATGCTGCAGAACTAAGTCTGCTTGCTAATTTAGATATATGGGGGTCCCATTGAAGTTTAGCGTCAATAGTAATACCAAGAAAAACAGTGGTATCCACAAGACTCAACTCCTCCCCATTTAAGAGCACATTGGTATTCGAATGTTTTACATTAGGTATTGTAAATTTAATACATTTTGTCTTATTGCCGTTTAAGAGCAAATTGTTGGCGTTAAACTAATGTACTAATTTCGATAGAGCATTATTTACATCGTCATAATTAATTGACTACCGTTTGAGTTTGAAAATTAAAGAGGTATCATCAGCAAATAATACTGTATCGTGATTTTCCCCTACAAGATAAGGTAAGTTATTAATAAAGACTAAGAACAGGAATGGCCCAAGAATCGAGCCCGTGGAACGCCCATTGATACTACTGACCCGGAAGAACCTTTGCCATTGATAACGACTATTTGAGTTCTGTTAAATTTAAATATGAAATAATAAGTCTAAGCGCAATATTTTTGACACCGTAATGTTGTAGTTTCCTGATTAATATCTCATGATGAACGCAATCGAAAGCCTTGGAAAGCTAACAAAAATACCTAAGGCATCTTGTGAACTCTCCGAGGCATTAAAATATATTTCATAAGCTCGACACCTGCGTCAGTCGTCGAGTGACCCCTTGTGAAACCAAATTGATTTTTATGATGTAATTTACTTTTATTAAAAAAAATAACAATTTATCTAAAATTATGTTTTTAAACTTTTACTGAGAGTTGGTAGTACAGAAGTAGGTCTAAAATTAGCGGGGTTCAATGTACTACCAGATTTAATTAAAGGCAATACTTTACTATGTTTCATTAAATCAGGAAACACACCAGATTCAATACTAGTACTAAAAATAATAGCAAGATGAGGTGCAATTAAATCTATTATGGACGCAATAACTGTAACGGAAATCCCCCATAAATCTGCGGTTTTCTTTACATCAAGGGTTTTCAAATATTTAACAATATCTTGTGGTAATACTTTTTCAAATCTAAATTCTTTTAAACTGTAATGAGTAATGAATCGGTGACAGTTGGGGAAGTATTTGTTGTCAAAATAGGTATATCTGTGAAATATTTCTCAAACACCGCTGCGACTTCTTGATTTGATCTAGTCAATTCATTATTAATTTTTAATTGATAATTTGTGTTACGAGGTTTGTCTTTACCGGTTTCGCTATTAATTATACTCTACGTCATTTTAATTTTATTATTAGCGGTCTTAATTTTGTTACTAATATGTAAAGATTTGGCTGTGGAGCACACTCTTTTAAACATTTAGAATAATTTTAGACATATTCTCTAAAAGTATCGGAAAGATTATATGATCTTTCATGGTAAAGTTTATATAATCTTCGCCTGATCTTATGAATTCCTACTGTCGCCCACTCATTAAATGCCTTGCGACTGTTACTGGAGAATGTTCTAGAAGTAAATGTTTTATGAAATTCATTGCTTATGAGGGTAAATAATACTCCATATAAATAGGCTGAATGGTTGTCCGCGCAGATAAAAGTACATCGTTTATAATGGATACGTTGGATTACAATATTAAAATACAACAACTTTTATCGGATGAAAGTACGTACAGAAAGTAACGTACAGACCCCACAACTAATAAGCTTAAAACAACTAGCGATCTAATTAAGAAATACTCCAAGAAATTGAATCTAGACGTAAATTCGATAATAACTGCGTGTGCCAAACCACCGAAGTTGTATGGGTTACCAAAAATACACAAACCGAATGCTCCACTACGTCCAATAGTGAGTCAGATCGATTCGCCAACTTACAGATTGGCTCAACACTTAGCAAAAATACTATCACCACTCAGAGGACACACAAGAGCACACACTAAGGATTCATACCATTTTGTCAGTGAGATAAAAGACCTATGTCTTACTGACAATGAAACCATGGTCAGTTTTGATGTTCAGTCTCTATTTACATGCCTACATGTTGAAGACTGCATCTCAATTGTAACTAGGAAACTAGAGGAAAACAAAATGCCAGCAGAATATGCAGTATTACTCAGACACTGCCTTACATCTGGCTATCTATTGTGGAAGGAAGAGTTTTACAAGAAAGTAGATGGTGTTGCGATGGGCTCACCGGTATCTCCCATTGTCGCCGATATTTTCATGGAGGACTTTGAGGAGAAAGCCCTGCTTACTGCACCTGTAACTCCAAGGTTCTATAAGCGGTACGTAGGCGATACTTTCACAATTTTACCACCAGACAAAGTAACTACATTTTTAGAAAATCTTAATTCCATAAACTCTAAAATTCAATTTACTATGGAGTTAGATGCAAATAATTCTTTGGCTTTCCTAGATGTGTTAGTCATCCGAAATCCTAACAACACCATAGAACACACTGTGTATAGAAAAAAGAACCATATGAACCTATACTTAAAAGGTGAATCCTAACATCACCCTTCACAGATAGCTACCGTGGGCAAATCTTTGTTACAGAGAGCACGAGGGATCTGTGACAGCAAACACCTGGCCGCCGAGCTTCAGCACGTCAAGCAGGTTCTGCACGACAACAAGCTTCTGGTCCCGCGCCTACGTCACAGTGACCGAGTGAATTCGGCCACAGTCGAGCGTGTGCCTGCTGTACTACTATATGTCAGAGGTGTCACAGACAAGATTGGCTACATCTTGAAGCGAGCTTTTATTAGAACATTCTTCAAGCCGCCGAAGAAGATTAGTCAATTCTTACCATCCGTCAAGTGCAATATTCCTCTACAAGATGCAGGAGTGTACAATCTTGATTGTGAATGTGGTCTCTCATATATAGGGCAAACAAAACGTTCTATCAAAACCCGCGTAAAAGAACACATAGCTGACGTGAAACACCAACGTTCCGGGAAGTCTGCAGTTTGTGATCATATCGAAGACGGCCCCGCTATTACATTAGATTTGATAGACCACAAATTCTCGCGAAAGAACATCGATTCCTGCCAAGGGTGATAAGTGAGGCTATTGAAATTTAAAAACATCCTAATTTCAATAGAGAGGGAGGCTGGGTACTACCACCTGCTTGGGATCCTGTAATTAATAAAATTAAAACTAAACCCAAGCATACCACTGCAAGACTTCAAGACACAGTAAGTTCATTCTGCGTAAATCGGACCAAAACTAATAATTAAAAAAGCTGAAGGTACTCCGGGCTAACTCTGACATGGGTACGTCAGTCACCTCAGTCCCCCGTGACCACGCGTCGGTAATTTAATAAAATAAGTTAATTAAACGCGATAAAATCCATAAAAGTGGTTTTATTCAATGTGTAGTGTTCGCGTAAATATAAGAAATCATTATGACTTCCAGCCTCCCAAACAAGCCGGTTTCCGAAAGGGCTTTAGCACCATAGACCATATTTATATCCTTCGGCAAATTGTACAAAAGACCGAATAGTACAATCTGCCACTTTGTCTTACGTATTGAAATATGGGCGGCGCTGAAGTCCCTTCAGCGGTGCCAAGTTGACTTTCGGTATATCGAAGTGCTGAAGTGTTTGTACAGTAGGGCTACGATTGCTATCCGAGTACAGAATCAGAGTACGAAACCTATCCAACTGCAGAGAGTTGTAAGACAGGGTGATGTTATATATCCGAAACTCTTCGCCTCTGCATTTGAAGACGTTTTCAAGCTACTGGACTGGAAAGGATACGGTATTAACGTCAATGGTTAGTACATCACTCACGTTCGATTTGCCGACGATATAGTCCTTATCGCATAATCACTGGAGGACCTAAGCACTATGCTCAATGGCCTCAATAGTGTCTCCCAACTGATAGGTCTTAATATAATATAATATTAATATTAATTAATTATAATATATATATATATATATATATATATATATATATATATATCATAACCGATGAACGTGTATGCGTAGATATATGGATGTAAAGGAGGCGAGAGAGGTGTGCCAGGATCGTGCCAAATGGAAGTCCGTAGTCTCTGCCTACACCTCAGTGACAGGCGTGAGTGTTTATGTTATGTTTTATATATATATATATATATATATATATATATATATATATATATATATATATATATATATATGTGTTTCTCTGCGTGATAGACTTAAAAACGAGGATATCCGCAGTAGAACCACAATAACTGGCATGGCCCAACGGATTAGTAACCTGAAGTGGCAATGGGCCGGCCATATAGCTCGAAGAACCAACAACCGATGGGGAAGAAAGGTTTTCGAGTGGCAGCCTCGTACCGGCAGGCGAAGTGTAGGGCGTCCCCCCACTAGATGGAGTGACAACCTGGTAAGACATGCAGGAAGTCAATGGATGCAGGTGGCTCAGAACCGTGCTTTGTGGCATTCCTTGGGGGAGGCCTATGTTCAGTAGTGAACTTGTGATGGGTTGTAATGATGATGATGACATACTTAAAAATAAAATTGACGTGTCAGTCTGTCATAACGAAATAACTGACTTCTGTTAAACTCAGCGGGTTGTTGGCATGCTATTTAGACATAATTATCAATTTTTTTAAACTTTGTTTGTCTGTATGTTCATATGTTCTTTGCACTGTACCGCAAGAAGTGGCGAATATGAGAATTTTAGGTGTTAGTTTTTTAATAGTGAATTGTATATATAACAATAACAATAATAATAATAATCTTTATTGATAAATGTATTACATGCACAAAAATTTACGGCTGTCAACAGCCCAATTATGATTCATACATATCACGATCAATTTTATCTACAAATATTTTGTTTTAATTTGGAACCCAAATAAACAATATGTGACCAACATAACAATAAGTTGTTTTTCAAAGCCCGCACATCTAATTTACTCGCGTCAGATTACGCGTAGAGATAATAACGGAGACTTTTCGTATGAATAGCATTTTTGCGTCGCTAGAATAGGAAATAGTGATGATATACAGAAAAATTGGACGATAAACGGGCAGTGTATTTCATATAGAACTTGTTCAATAAATTGTAAGGATCACTAATAAAACCTATCGTACAATACTTTTACGCAGATAACTCCGATGCTTATAATCAAGGAAAATAAATTTAAAGAATATTCGCTATGAAAACAAAATAAGCTAAATATTTAAATTCCCATTCTCTATTCAAATATTTTTATTTTAAAATTTTGATCTAAACATCAATAAAATAAATTTCAAATAATTTCTCTTAAAATGTTTGCCTATTGCTACTAGTCATCAAAATATACATTAATCACGCAATAACTCAACCACGCAATAAAGACAATGCAAATAGTTATGCTTTTACCCTTAACATCATTACATCCCTTCGAGACTACGTTTTCTCCAGAGATGTGCGAGGAAGCTGAGCGGTGCGAGGATGTGTAGTGGACGCTTTTCACAAATACTGTGCGAGGAGGTCCTTTGACTGGTAGTCTATAGTCAATCAACTATCTTAGTCACACCACCTCGCGCACATCCTTGCACGCCTCCTACGTTCGTATCACTTGCTCACATCTCTCACTTGTTTTATATGCCAGAGTTGCGCCGAGCGAGACTAGAAAAATAAAGTAATCCTATTGGTTTATTTTATTCTCGCGTACCCCTTAGCTACCTTGCACAGCCCTTGTAGTCCCATATGTATAATCAATCCTATCAAATAAAATTTCCATATGTGAATATCTATATGTGATGATATTTTCCTGTTTGCTTCACCTTCAGGCATGGTCAGTACTTTCGAATACTAACCACTACTACTACTACTAATTATACAGCCCATCACAAGTCCACAGCTAAAATAGGTTTTCACCCCATAGATTTTCGAAAAGGACGGTCCTGAGCCACTTGCATCCATCGACTGCCAGCGTGTTTCATCAGGTCGTCACTCCATCTAGTGGGGTATCGCCAAATACTGAGTTTACCAGTACGAGGCTGCCGAATACTAGGTATTTGAAATTGGAAGTATCTTAAATTGTATTGACGTAAAGTGTACAAGGAAATATGGAGACACTCATTCGTCTTAGCCTTTTTTTACATGGGGAAATACCTACGCATACCTGCCTCGCGGGGGCAAGGACGGGTTATGACGGACTCGCTTCGACTAAAACCTTCGCCGTATGTTGGCAGGGCCACGGTAACGCTTTCGCATACATCCATGGCAGCCCCTCCTCGGGGAGGACTTCTCCTCCCTTTTTTCTTCTCAAGTAACCATGTGTTCCTGGTGCGCCTTCCTCCGCGGCCTCTAACGCCACCTGCGTAACGGAACCTCCCGAGTCCATTACGCAGAGGCCATAGGACTAGGAATAAAAACCAGCACTCGGAAGTACCAGCTTCCCTGACCCCAGTGGCAGATCTGGTATATGGCTCCGCCGCCTACCAAGATTTGGCTGCACAGGGTAGGGAGAGCGGTGCCTCACAATACCGTCACCCTTTCTCCCCTAAGCCCCACCATCACCGCATCATCGCTGCCGCCTTGCCTGAGTCGCGGAGGATAGGGCGAGTGGGAATGCGGAGAGGACACCCCTCCCGCCTCAGTCTACTAACGCGCATCCGGAGTAGGCTAGACAAGCCCATTCGGAGCGGCCACCTTAGGCCGGCCCTACACCTCAGGTCAGCTAAGTGGGTTCCTGTTAGTTCATCGCGGCTGACCAAGCCACGCTTACTAAGCCCCCCGCCACGACAAGGCGGTAACCCGTTTGGGGGGAAAACAAAGAAGGCTACAGATGCGTTGTCACCTCTGAGGACGAAGATGAAATGCCTCATAGCATGTAATTATACTTGCTCTGGCTCTCTATACCCTTTAACCGGAACGCAGTAATGCAAGCACTGCTATTTGGCGGCAAGAATAGTTAAGAGGGTGGTACCTACCCAGACGGACGCCTCGGCAGAACAGAAGTCCTATCAACTTGTAAAATATCATAAACTTAAATAGTTGTTATAAACGATTACAAAGTGATAAATCGTTAAGTATAGGAATTTAAAAAAATGTTTAATATTAAATTCACATTTTAAATTCAAAAATCTAATTTACAATATTTTGTAAGAATTAGATTTTAGTAATGATTTTTAAAAGCAATTGCCGTCTGTGGCTTTTCAAGAGTGCCATTCAACAATGAAACATTAAAGTCTTAAAGAAAAGCTTTTTGGGCTCTCAAATCTAAAGAAAATGGAGTTTCAGGGAAAATGAAACGTGGATATAAATTACAAAAGGAATGAATAAAAAACGTTCATTATTATTCAGCGGTTTTAAATAAATTATATATAAAATATTTAAATAAAATCTTTAAATAAATTTTCAATCAATAACTTTTGGCGAGAAAATAATTTTGCGGGACTAATGCAATTTATATATTTTCACATAGAAATGTATAAAGAAAAGCTTGTTTACCTGCTTAAAGTAATACAATGTATTATAATTTTTGAGAATATGGACATTATTCATATACTAAGGACTGCCTCGTTGGTCTAGTGGTTGTAAGTGCGATTGCTGATCATGAGGTTCCGCGAGTTCGAATCGCGGGTCGGGCCAAAAAATAATTAGTTATTGAGGTTTTCTGTCAAGAAATTCTCAGTAGCTGTCCGGAGTCAGGAAGTTGGCGGTTCCCCCCCCCCCCTCCCCCGTGCCTCGGAAAGCACGTAAAGTCGGTCTTGCGTCTGATTTCTCCCTCGTGTCGGCTTACCGTCCCATCGGACTATGAGAGTGAGGGAATAGAGAGTGCACCTGTGCTTGCGTATACACTTACTTGGGCACTATAATCCTGTCTTGCGCCATTGGCTAGTCTCCGTTGAGGCTAGCCATCGGCGCAATTCCGAAATTCGGTCTGGAGGACATTATTATTATTACACCTCTAAGTATTTTCTTTGTATTTAAAAAGAAACACGCATATCGATAGTGATAGAAACTGTCCTCTCAATAATGGAAGATGCCCATTATTGAGAGGACAGTCGTGGACTTTTAATATAAAAAAAGTTTTCAAGGTTTCAAATATAGCTAAAATTTAAATGTACTGTTTAGCTGTAACCAAAAAATTTCGAATATGTCGGAAACGTTAATAGAGCAATATTCTATGCAAATACGTTGCCAAGTTTGCGTCTTTAGAAAGTAATTCGTTTGAAAAGCAATTTTGAAACCCAGCGACCATCACAATAAAAATAAATAGGCATAAGTATTTTGCATTCAAATTGTTAAAAAGTTTCTTATTTTTGAACGAATTTGGATTCGACTAAAATAACGTAAAATCTTATTCATAATTTACTATAATATATTCTTTGTATATATAACTATTGTTGCGTCTGTTTGTGAAAGTGTAACGACTTGACCGATTAAGATCACATTCACACAACATAATAGTATTGTCAAGACGATGGTTCATAGCTATACGACAGGTGGCGCTGTGGTCGAGTCATTGATAAATTTTATATTTACACCTTAAAAAATCCGAATGAACGCGGTTTGAAAACCGAAAAGGACAGAAAAACGTCTGCCGAGTGGGCTAGTTTTATATAATATTATATTATAAAGAAATTGTTTGCGTTAGTTATAAAAAAAATGACAAGTAGGTATTTAATCTTATAAAATCAATGATCAATAATATAATTTAAAAGAATCTCTATTAATATGAAAATAATGCCTTTTAATATTCGGACTAATAGGATGCATATTATGTTTTTAGTAATATTAAAGTCACAAACGAGCTTCAGTCAGTTACTGCAGCATATAGACACCTGCTAACAAACTTCTTATCTATTATATATATAACGGTTGTTTTTAAGAGCTTGAGAACTTTGAATAATAATAATATAAGGCAGCAATATTGTTGGAATGATTTTTTCATTATTACAATCTGGTAGATAATTTTATGGCATTGATTTTTTAAATATATGTCCGCCGCGGCTACGAGTTACATAGTCCATTCGATCAGTTCAATTTTTCACTACTTTTTCCTATAAATCCGGCCGTATTGCGTCAATGGTGGCTTGAATATTTCAAGAGTTGCTGGTTTGTCGGTATAAACCAATAACTTAACAAAGCCCCATAAAAAGTAATCGAGAGGCGTTAAGTCGTACGAACGAGGGTGTCAGTTAACAGGACCACTTCTGGAAATAAAGTTGTCATCAAATTGATTTTGCAATAAATTGATGGTTAAGGGCGCTGTACGGCAAGTTGCGTTCGGTTAAGTTGCGTACGGTTAAGTTCTTGTTGGAACCAAATGTCGTCGATGTTTAGCTGATAATTTTTTGGAAACAAAAATTCAGTCAGCATGGCTCGATAGCGCTCGCCATTCACCGTAACGGCAGCTCCTTCCTCATTACGAAAGAAATAAGGACCGATGATGCCACCAGCGCATAAACCGCACCAAACAGACAATTTTAATGGATTTAATGGTGATTCTTTAATGGCATGGGGATTGTCTTTGCTCCATATACGGCAATTTTGCTTATTCACGAAGCCATTTAACCAGAAATGAGCTTCATCACTAAACACAGTTCTTCGATAAAAATGCTCATTTTCGGGCAGTTTCAAATTAGCCCAATCATTGGTCATTTGGCTTTAATTCTTGCACGAGCTGTATTTTATAGGCAAGTAAGCCAAGATCCTTACGTAAACTTTTCCACGTAGTCGAAGGACAAAAGGCCAACAAGTTGAGAATGGCAACGATTCGAAATTTCGGCGTCTTCTTCAACACTTCGCGCTACAGCAGCAATATTCTCTTCGGTACGCACATTTATTTGTCTTGTTGATGGTTTTTAATCGAGAAGAGTAAAATTAGTGCGAAAACGATCAATAACTGCATGAATTGCTTGCTCACTAGGCCGATTATGTTGACCGTAAAATGGACGAAGTGCTCTATGAATTTCGCGAACAGATTTATTTTAATCAAAGTAAATTTCCACAATTTGGAAGCGTTGTTCTGGCGTCAAACGATTTACGGTGAATTTTCAAACCTTACTGTACAGAAATGTCAACACAGTTTGACATTCTCAACTGTCAAACCATAGAGAACAATCATCGAAACTTCTCATGCAGCTAAAAAAATACCCAATATAAGAGATTTCCACCTATGTACTCATCACGATATCTTTGAAACCATTTTTGGCCTAGAGACTTGAAATTTAGTAGGAATATTCCTTCCGTCAAGTAGAGGTCAGCTAAGATTTTACGGTTTTACGAAACTCCAACCGCAACGGGGGTTGCGGGGGTTAATGTGATTTTTTTAATCAGCCGTTAAAGAGCAACCCCTTCTTTTTTATCTCCCAAAGTTGGTCAACCGTGCTGAAATTTGTTACATCAGCGGTACAAGATCGCCTTAGAAGGATCTTTATCCATAAATGTCATTTAAGTTAATCAAACGAATCGTTCGGTTTGAGGTGACATTTGAAATCATAAAATATCATCGCGCGAAAATGTTCCCAACTCAGATCCATTTTTCGATGAAATACTTTTTTAATTTATTTAGTAAAAATATGTGGAGCAAAAACATTGAAGTAATATCTACTTCGTACTTGGAAAGAAGCCGAGACTTGATTGTTTGCAACACGCGTTAGAGCCCATGGACTCAAACTTACTAAGTTTGAATGAAACTATTTTCACGGATACTATTGCGTTTAATTAACTAATTTTTTTTAATTCCCGACGTTTCGGACTGAGATGACTGACGTACCGATGTCAGAGTTAACCCGGAGTACCTTCATCTTTTTTAAATACTAGTTTTGGTCCGATTTACACATAATGAACTTACTGTGTCTTGAAGTCTTGCAGTGGTATGCTTGGGTTTAGTTTTAATTATATTAATTACAGGATCCCAAGCAGGTGGTAGTACCCAGCCTCCCTCTCTATTGAAATTAGGATGTTTTTAAATTTCAATAGCCTCACGTAACATCCTTGGCAGGAATCGATGTTCTTTCGCGAGAATTTGTGGTCTATCAAATCTAATGTAATAGCGGGGGCCGTCTACGATATGATCAAAAACTGCAGACTTCCCGGAACGTTGGTGTTTCACGTCAGCTATGTGTTCTTTTACGCGGGTTTTGATAGATCGTTTTGTTTGCCCTATATATGAGAAACCACATTCACAATCAAGCTTGTACACTCCTGCATCTTGTAGAGGGATATTACACTTGACGGATGGTAAGAACTGAATAATCTTCTTCTTCGGCTTGAAAAATGTTCTAATGGTTGTAGAACCTCAAAGTCCTCTATGAATATATCGAATATAGGAGAAAGCCCTGACTACTGCACCTGTAACTCCAAGGTCAGTCACCTCAGTCCCCCGTGACCATGGGTGCTGTAAAGCACCCGAAACGTCGGGAATAAAAAAAATAGTTTAATAAACGCGATAGAATCCGTAAAAGTAGTTTTATTCAATGTGTAGTGTTCACGTATATATAAGAAATCATTATGTAAACCAGTACGGACTGGAAATAGCAAACAAAATACGCTGACTAGAAGATCTTAAGACCAAGCGCGTAAGATACGTAACATCTTTATATTTCTTAAAGAGATCCAGAGACCATAATATCATTCCTACGTGTCAAGATATCTACTAAAAAAGACATTCGAGGAAGCGTTAAGATCTTAAATCAGACAAGCAAAAAGTTTTTAATAACGGTGATTCAGCAGAAACGTACCGATCTATGTTTCATATATAAAACTATAGACAAATCTTCTAGTAATTTAAAGACAGATTTATCCACATTTGATCACAAGAATTGCATGGAAACCTTAGATAAACGTGGGACAAATAAATACAATGAATGCAAAAATAAACATATAGATAAATACCAAAAACTAACAACGAAATCAAAAAAAAACTTCAATGTCAACGTAAGAACGGAACGTAACCATTTAAAACAGACGCGAGTAATAAACAACGCGCGATCTATAACCTGTCAAAACAATCTCTGGACGACGTGACAATAAAAGTTTCGGCCAAAGGTATGAATTTCGCAATAACACCGCGAAGAATCCCGTATGAAGACATTATCTGTAGTGTTGAAGATTGTCTGTACAAAAATAATATTGGTAATGAAGATTTAGAGGTCATACGTCAAGACATTTCGTCTTTATTACGTCGAAGCTCAGCGCCGAAATTAAATATTCCCAAAAATGAATTTATTGCATTGAAAAACTTACGCAACAGACCAGATATCACGATTCTCCGCGCAGATAAAGGTAATGCTACGTTTATAATGGATACGTTGGATTACAATATTAAAATACAACAACTTTTATCGGATGAAAGTACGTACAGAAAGTAACGTACAGACCCCACAACTAATAAGCTTAAAACAACTAGCGATCTAATTAAGAAATACTCCAAGAAATTGAATCTAGACGTAAATTCGATAATAACTGCGTGTGCCAAACCACCGAAGTTGTATGGGTTACCAAAAATACACAAACCGAATGCTCCACTACGTCCAATAGTGAGTCAGATCGATTCGCCAACTTACAGATTGGCTCAACACTTAGCAAAAATACTATCACCACTCAGAGGACACACAAGAGCACACACTAAGGATTCATACCATTTTGTCAGTGAGATAAAAGACCTATGTCTTACTGACAATGAAACTATGGTCAGTTTTGATGTTCAATCTCTATTTACATGCCTACCTGTTGAAGACTGCATCTCAATTGTAACTAGGAAACTAGAGGAAAACAAAATGCCAGCAGAATATGCAGTATTACTCAGACATTGCCTTACTTCTGATTATCTATTGTGGAAGGAAGAGTTTAACAAGCAAGTAGATGGTGTTGCGATAGACTCGCTGGTATCTTTCATTGTCGCCGATATATTCATGCAGGACTTTGAGGAGGAAGCCCTACTTACTGCACCTGTAACTCCAAGGTTCTACAAGCGGTACGTAGACGATATTTTCACAATTTTACTATCAGACAAAGTAACTGCATTTTTAGACCATCTTAATTCCATAAACTCTAAAATGCAATTTACTATGGAGTTAGAGGCAAATAATTCTTTAGCTTTCCTAGATGTGTTAGTCATCCGAAATCCTAACAACACCATAGAACACACTGTGTATAAAAAAAAGACCCATATGAACCTATATTTAAAGGTGAATCCTAACATCACCCTTCACAGTTAGCTACCGTGGGCAAATCTTTGTTACAGAGGGCACGAGGGATCTGTGACAGCAAACACCTGGCCGCCGAGCTTCAGCATGTCAAGCAGGTTCTGCACGACAACAACCTTCGGGTCCCGCGCCTACGTCACAGTGACCGAGTGAAGCCGGTCACAGTCGAGCGTGTGCCTGCTGTGCTACCATATGTCAGAGGTCACACAGACAAGATTGGCTGCATCTTGAAGCGAGCTTCTATTAGAACACTCTTCAAGCCGCAGAAGAAGATTAGTCAGATCTTACCATCCGTCAAGTGTAATATCCCTCTACACAGTGCCGGATTAACCACGTAGCAAGAGTAGCAATTGCTACGGGCCCCGCGCAAAAGGGGCCTCCGCATGAAACTTATTAAGACATGTTATATAATTTTTTTCTTGATGTCACAAAAACGTGCAACGTTATACCTTTTTTGACTAAGACAATCCACGTCAGGCAATCGGTAACCGATTATTTCGTTGGCGAAAATAAAATACAGAATTTCATACGGTAAACGCAGAAGTTTCAACGCCTACCATGCCGAATGATTCGGTTCTCGTACTACCGATCCGACCGGCGAGATCTGTTTACGACTTTGCCTTGGCATATGATCTGACACAACTGGTCACTTCGCCCACAAAAATTCCAGATGTGGAAGATCATACACCTTCCCTGTTGAACCTTCTGCTGACCTCTCATCTGGGCGGCTATCAGGTCTCCGTCGATGCCCTTCTTGGCTCTTCGGATCACTGCCTGATCCGGAGTACAGTGCCCATCACTTGCTCATTGCAGTCACGATCGGAAAGCTGCTGCCATGTGTGCCACTATGGGTCAGCGGATTGGGATTGGATGCGGGTTTTTTATGTTTCCTACCCATGGTGGCGGATTTGCTTCACGTTGGATGATCCCAAAAAAATTGATGCTGTGTCTGTTGCTGATATAGTGCTTCAGGCTTCAGGGAGATGGAACTTTTCATTCCATCATCTGTAGTGCCTATCCGCGGCAAATCCCAGCCTTGGTTTGGACGCTCCTGCAAAATAACGTAGCGACAAAAGCAGGAGAGTTACAAGGAGTGGGCTCACACATCGGCGTCCCGGGATGCAAACACGTTTTTACGTGGTAGAGCCATGCTATATCTATATTATGGTTGTGCAATGAATAGCCGACCTATTCACGACGAACACGAAGCACGACCTCCACCGGGGTAGGACCACGCTCTCACAGAATATCAGCGTAAAATAGCAGCTCAATGCTGCTGTGTTTCGTATGGTAAGGGTAGAGAACCGGAGACCCTTTTTACTGGAAATGAGCATTCCATCTTAGTCCTCAGGAGTGGCAACGAATTTATATTTTGATTCTTAATCGAGGATAGATGTAGATGTCTATGGGCCACAGCATCCACTTACACATCAGTATCTGTGTGCAGGGAGGATGACTCACTGGCCCACGCTGCAAAGTAGAAAGCCAGTATTTTAGGTTCTCTTTTTGCGTCCAACTCAACTCTCGAAGACGGGGGTAACATACCGTCGACTATCCCGCGGTGTGAGTGCTCCATGCCGGATGTGCTGTTTACACAGCGCTCGGTGCGCAAAGCACTCCTGTTTCTGGACGTCAACAAGTCGAGTGGACCTGATGGAATCCCCCCAATTGTGCTAAAGACGTGTGCCCCAGAGTTGGCGCTAGTTCTTACGCATCTTTTCTGGCTCTTACTCTTTAGGCGTCATTCCAGGCCCATAGAAGACAGCCTTAGTGCACCCGATCCCTAAAAAGTTGGCCGCTCGCACCCGTCCAACAGGCCTATCGCTTTCACCTCCTCGTTCTCCAAAATAATGAAATTATTAACTGCCAGCTTATACGGTACCTTGAAGAGCATCAGCTGAGTAGTAACCGTCAATATGGTTTCCGTCGAGGTCGCTCAGCTGGTGATCTTCTTGTCTACCTGACTCACCGATGGGCAGAGACAGTCGAGACCAAGTCGAGTCCACAAGGCTGCGTGCTATTGCCTACCATGTTCTTTTTGCATATTAATGATATGTTGCATACTAGTAACATTAATTGTTACGCAGACTATAGCACTGGCGATGCTTTATACACCGGCCGTGCTTATATTTCTAGGGAACACGTCGTCGAGTGCCGGAACAAACTTGTATCTGAAGTCGAGTCTTTGTTGAACAAATTTTCGAATTGGGGGCGAATAAATCTAGTCCAGTTTCACCACCAAAAACAGGTTTGCGCGTTTACCGCAAAAAATCCTTTTGTCATATCTCCTCAATTTCAGGGCACTCTCCACGTTGCCTCAGCTAGCATCGGAATCCTTGGCATCGACATTTCGAGAGATGTACAGTTCCGTAGTCACTTAGAAGGGAAGGCTAAACTGGCATCTAAAAGCTAGATGTGCTCAGTGGGTCGAGACGGTATTTCATGCCGGATCACCGCTTGCAGCTTTACAAAGCATAGGTCCGGCCTCATATGGAATACTGTTCTCATCTTACTTTAATTTACTTTTACTAGGATTCACCGTAGCCGACGTCTCGAAGCCCATCATCGGCGTCGACTTTCTAGGTCACTACAACCTCCTAGTCGATTGACCAGCGTCTAATCGATGGCGTAACGTCGCTGACAGTTGCTGTACCGCGTCAGACTTCAACAGAAGCAATCTCATCTGTTCGGACAACCATCGATAACTCCGCTTACCAACGTCTGCTGAGAGAGTTTCCTGACCTCACTCGTCCTGCTGGTAAGCAAAAGTTAATTAAGCACACAACGGTACACTACATCCGCACTACTCCGGGCCCACCTGTAACCGGTCGCCTGCGTCGCTTAGACCCTGATCGCCAGAAGATTGCAAAGCAGGAGTTCGAGGAGATGCTGCAAAACGGCACAGCGCGCAGATCTGATAGCCCTTTGTCTTCGCCACTGCACTTAGCTCGTAAGAAGAACGATGGTTGGAGACCTTGCGGTGATTACCGTTCATTGAACGCACGCACAATCCCGGACAGGTACCCCATAACACACTTGCAGGACTTTACACAACAGCTTGCCGGAAGTACTGTCTACTCAACATTGGATTTGATTAAAGCCTACAACCAGATACCAGTTTTTGAAGCTGACGTATGCAAGACCGCAATCCCAATACCATTCGGCCTATATGAATTCCCGTTCATGGCGTACGGCCTCCGGAATGCCGCTCAAACGTTCCAGCGCTTCATGGACGAGGTTCTCCGGGGATTGGACTTCTGTTTTGGATACTTGGACGATATCCTGGTGTACAGCTCCAATAGCATGCAGCATCAGCAACACCTCAGGCAACTTTTTCAAAGACTGACGGAATACGGCGTTCTAATAAACACCAACAAGTGCGTGTTTGGGCAGTCTGAGGTCAACTTCCTAGGATTTAGGGTTTCAGCAGCGGGAATCCAGCCACTGAATGCGAAGGTGCAGGCTATTCGAGAATTCCCTCCACCAAAAACCGTCAAGGAACTCATACGTTTTCTCGGAATGGTAAACTTTTATCGCCGCTTAATCCCAAACGCAGCGACCATTCAAGCTCCACTGAACCAAATGCTCGCCGGCCCAAAGACGAAAGGTTCGCAACCTATCAACATGACACCTGCTCTGTTGGAGGCCTTTAATCACTGCAAGAACAGTCTTTCGGAAGCCACACTATTGGTACACCCTGATTCACAAGCAGAGTTGGTGATTCATACAGATGGTTCAGATTCGGCAATAGGGGCAGTCCTGCAGCAATACCAGTACAGCGAATGGAAACCACTGGCATTCTTTTTTAGAGCGTGAACGTAACTCCATACTCATTGCTTCCACTTTTTGGCTGAGCTCTGTCACTGTCCGCGTTAAGGCCTCAATGGTGTTATTTATTGATGCCGTAGGTGTAGATGACGTATTAGCTATTTGCGCAAGTACTGGAATGTTCTTTAGCATAGTTGCAGGAACAACGTCATTGACACGGTCTGCAAGCTCGGCCAGGTCTTCTAGCGACATCTTCGTTTGCTGCGC
Source organism: Parnassius orleans (assembly GCA_029286625.1). NCBI lineage: Eukaryota > Metazoa > Arthropoda > Insecta > Lepidoptera > Papilionidae > Parnassius > Parnassius orleans. The sequence goes on from JAGSMP010000032.1 coordinate 204,461, forward strand.
GGCGATGCAGGTCTGCAAGTGTGTAGGAAGTCGACTTGCCCAAATTGTCCTGATGAATTCAGATGGTACATTTGCTCCAGCTACGTGCTGCAAATGCCGAAGGAATTGCGTCAGCTTTATGTCTCCTATCTCTTCGTGCATTAACAGCTGTTTAATTTTTCGTTCTTGGGAAGCAGAGAGTCTTCGTATCAGCCCCGCCTTCAAAGTATCAAACTTGTTTGCGGCTGGTGGAGAAATTATTAAGTCTCGTACTTCTGCTGCGTGTTGCGGTTCCAGCTGTGCCAGGACGTAGTAAAATTTCGTGGCGTCAGCGCTGATGCTGGACAACGTGAACTGACATCCCAGTTGCGCGAACCATAGTTTAGGGTCATCAGGGTTGAACGGGGGTATTCTTACCCCAACTCGGCAGGATTCTCCCAAAACACCAGCGTTGGTACCTTCAGCTTGCATCTTCTTCGAAGTCTTGAATGTCGGAGGTCACCAGTGTAAGTGCGTAGGAGTAGGATCATATGCCATTATATTTAGCAATTAAATTATTGCAGACCACTAATAACTATATTTATTAACATGCAAGTACAAGTTAGACAAGAGTACAAAAATGTAAATCATTGCATTGAAAACATTGCTTATATAGCTAAAAATAATTAATAATAATTAAAATCACAATATGCTGTTTGTCTTAAACTACACTCCGATTGGTCGCATTCACAATGAACACAATAACTGCGTAGGCGGCCATTGAACTCCGCCCATGCCGCCATCGATGAGAACAATAGGTACACAGGCGGCCATTGAACTCTGCTAGCGCTGCGACCAATGGGAACGCATGCGCCCTAATGAGCGGGCGTTGCTAACCGGTGACGTAGGACATCATCCGATGTATGACGTAGTGGTGGCGTGATCTTAAGGTCCGTTCTAGCTACTAATTTACTCGCGACAGCAGCTACAGCTGTCACTGTTAAAACCGCTTTAGCTAGGAGGCAATATGTAAAACAGTCTGCGACTCTATACAACGCCATTAATAAAAACATATATATTTACCACCTTAATTACCGAAATTGCAAATATGCTCTAATCAACTTTACCCTACTTTCACACACTTATTATACAATTTCATTTATATACAGCACGATAATCACTTTGCATTGGTAATTTTAGAAAACACTCGTTTATATTAGAGTATAACCAAGGCGCCGCCGACTGAATTTGTTCAAATCATTACTTACAAAATGTTAAGCAAAATAGAAGAAAATTATGTAATCACCATACGGAATCTTTTTTAAAAACAACTTTTAAATAGAATTAGCAGTAATAGAGAGTGGAAGACAATTACGTATCAAATAGCGTAAATTGTTTCTCCACTCTCAGTGTGTAATAAATTTATGAAAATTGTGTGACTAACGTAAAATGTTTGTGGAAAATTGACAATATACTCCCGCTGGGTGTACCCTCCAGCGGAAACCAAAAAAAAAAACCAAATGGCTATTGCATAAGAGCTATGATGATACTGAGGCTTTCTTTAGCATCATGAAATAATGTAGTTTATTTGTAACACACACACACACAAACGCGCGCGCGCACACGCACACACACACACACACACACACACACACACACACACACACACACACACACACACACACACACACACACACACACACACACACACACACACACACACACACACACACACACACACACACACACACACATGAAGGAACGCACGCGTTTGCGCGTATACACACCTTTGGCGTGAATGTTATTAGTTCTATTATTTTAATATTTATAGTCAATTATTATGTATAAAGGTCATGCAAGTAGTTAATGTAAGTGCTATGGAAGAGCAGTCTCCTAACACAATTTTTTATACTTAAAAGGAGACCCCGTCCCCGGTTATAATCAATCCGGTTATAATGATCATTTACTGAATAAACTATTTTTATTATTTTAGTTATTTTATTAATAAGCCTCGTAGCATTTTGCACCATCAGCCTATTTGTGACGTGTGTAGAAGTTGTGCCGGCCTGAAGTCCCGCCGCATCCTTGGTAAATACACCTAGTTTACCGTTGCAACTGCTTATGTCATGGTCTCAATACACTACCTAACTTTCAGAATCGGAGACAGGAGGAGGCAACCAGGCATAGTCCTGATACCAACTGAATATAATAAAATATATTGCGGTTGCCAACCCGTCTGCCAAGCGTGGCAACTATGGCAAATAACCCTCCCCCCTTCGAAGCAATCTATGGGGTAGGCCTTTGTCCAGCGGTGGACTTATGAAGGGCTGTAATGAATGAAAATGTATGCATTAAGAACAAAAAGTAACATGTTTAAATTAAGTTGGAAATCGTTTAAAAACATAGGAAATAAAAAAGTTGAATAATATTTTATAAATTTTAAATGCATAATTTTAAATTATTTTGTAATAACTACTTACTTTTTTAGTAATTATTCTTAAAAGCAATAGCCGTCTGTGACTGTGCTGCCATTCAACAATGCAACATTAAAGACTTAAAGAAAAGCTTCAGGCTCTCAAATCTGAAGAAAATGGAGTTTCGTAAAATAATTAAAGACGGAATTACAAGAAGATGAATAAAAACTATTAGTTATTATATAGCGGTTCTTTCATTTTAAAGGAATATTTCAATACATTATTCTTCGTGACAAAAACTGGGGTAGCTCAGGGGCTAAGCGCTCGCTGTAAGTTTTACAGTACGCGTTTAACAACCCGGGTTCAATGCCCGCCGGCATCAAAGAAATTGTTAATTGCAATTATAAGTGCTGACTTACCACGTGCTCAGGGCAAGGAAAACAGCGTGAAGAAACCTGTATGTCTAAGAAATGAAAAACCCAACATCCCAACAACTTATTTCAAACCCTACCACGAAAGAAAACAATATTATATCAAAATTGTGTGATAGTATCCGTCATATAAACACATAAATCTAAGGTTTATCAACGATTATCTCATAGTTTTTATATCCCATTTGTGCCGCACGGGCGAAACTCGGGAGTAAATGTTATCGAAGGTACTCCGCGAGTCGCTCACGTCCTACACCTATAGGTTCCGGTGGACACGTCTACTGCCGTCTATGTGGGTGCGGCTGGGCTACTGTGGACTGACGTCCAATCAAAATGCACGAACTGTAGAATACTGTAGAATTTGGCGGAAATCTTCTGACTATTGGTTGTCGACCACGGTTGTTGAATACGGTTGGTCAAGTACGGTTGTTCTATATCGGTTGGTCACTAAATTCTTCAGATGATTTCTTCAGTTGAATATTTCTTCAAGATGTTCGGTAGTAACTTACTACTACTAGTACTATCTGCTACTATTTGCTTCTATTATTTACTGGTTACTAGCTACTACTATCAGTTACTACAATGCTACCGGGCCCCAAGGGGCCGGTAACATTTTAGTACTGGTAAACCGGAGCTTTACTTTAAAGTGTGCCGCTTGCCATTGCCAGTTTTGCCTCTTTATTGTTTAATATTTTCACTATACAATTATCATAATTATATATTTACAATTTTTCTATATATGATTAATTCTTACGCTAATGGTTAGATCGCTAATTTAGTTATCTATTAGAGTATCACAAAGGTTTCTTAATATATTAACAATGTAAAAAATTATTAACAAAAATATCCCAAATTTTGACAATATTTGGGTACATTGATTTAATTTTACTTTTTTTTCACACTTTCCATATTTTTGTAACAAGCATTTTATTCCATGGAGTATTTTTAATTCCTTCCCTTGTTGCCATTAAAAAGTACCACAGTATCTGCATTTATATGCATGCAGTTCTCTGCTTTAAAATTAAAAATAGAGAAATGAAAAACATTAAATGATACACAATAGTTGCCAAAATAGATCCGAAAATTAAATGTGGTGCAATGAAGATAATTAAAAAAGGGAGTCATTCGATATTCATAAGTAACCTAACAAAAATGTTAAGATAAATAATTAGATTTCTTGAAAAAAGTTTCTGACTTGGCCCGGGCTATCGATTTTCAAAATCCCGTATTTTGCCCGCATAATACCAATCCCTAAAAATCCTCAATAAAGTTTAAATTCCCCGCAATTTTGGGAATTCCCCACATGTTGGCAACGCTGACCATGTCTAAATTGCACAGCGCGAGGCGACACGAGTCGGCCGGGCGGCGGCAGCGCGTGTGTGAAAGGAAAGGGTTTAGTGACTAGTAATACCTAATGCAGCTATACTCAACAAGCGGCCCGCCGGGCATTTGTGATTGGCCCATCTGAAGTTTATGTAATTTATGTACAAATGGTTGTCCTTCAATGACTGGATCTGAAAATGGATTTATTTCGTTATTTAAAGAAAACTATAACTTAACCAATTTAATAACATTTCATTGCATTATCCACCAAGAAAACTTGGCGGTGCGTGTTGTAAATCCAGGAATAGAAGCTATAATGAAGACAGTTATCAATATTGTTAATTATATACGAGCAAGAGAATTGAACCACACAAGATTTAAAAGCCTTCTGGAAGAACTGGGAAGTCAGTATAACGACGTCCTTTTACATACCTCGGTGCGATGGCTTAGTAGAGGAAAAGTTTTGGAAAGGTTTTTTTTCTTCACGGCATGAAATAATACTGTTTTTGGAGCAAAATAATAAAGTGTACCCTGAATTACAAAATTTTGAATGGTGGTGTATTTTAGCCTTTCTATGTGATATTACGGAAAACTCAATAATCTTAATCGGAGTTTACAAGGTGAAAATAATATGGTCTCCAATATGGCAAAATAAAGTGTTTGCATTTGAGGAAAAGCTAAGCATTTATCATGAAGAAATACAGAACAAACAGCTGCCAAATTTTCAAACTGTGATAAAAACTACAGAGGACGACCAATATTTCGGAAGAAAACTGCCCCATAATTTCAAATTATATAACTGCATTTTTAAACGAATTTCGAAAAAGGTTTCAAGATTTAAGAAAAATAAAAAAGAGTTTGTTACTTATAGAAAATCCATGGCATTTAGAAACAACGACTATCTCAGAGTTGGCTTCAGTTTTGAATTGTAACTGTTTGAGTTGTTCAATGAATTCATCGATTTTAAAAACGATACCAATCCAGAAGTTCTGTTTAAAGAAAAAAGGGCAAACAGGGAATATGTGGAATTTTGGAGTATTGTTCCCCAAAAATATAAAAGCGTCCAAAGATGTGCCCAAATACTACTTACATTATTTGGGTCTTTTTCAAAAATGACCCCCCGAAATGAATTTGTGGCCCCTATAAAAAAAAGGTTGAGTATGACTGACCTAATGCATTGTTTCGTACCGAGCTAGATAAAAGAGTTCGGCGTCCCCGCGAATATTGACCCTATTGTCAGCTGATTTATTCGTTTTAAATTCCACTGCTGGTTTTATGTTTAAGTATTTTCATGATTTTTTTAATGAAAATATCATTTCATTTAGCTGTACTAACATGATGGAGCGTGAATAAAGCTAATAATACGTTGTGAAAACATGATTTTTTTCCCTCGGGATCGATTTTCTTTCTGACCCATCATCAAAGGTATCTTAAGTACTATTGTCTGTCTTCGTTTTCGGGAGCGTTTCACAAACAGCCTGTTAAGTACGCATCTTTGGTGTCTCTAATGTTAAAATTGTTTACAAAGAAGCTTTTTGGTAGTTAATCTTGTGTGGTCTGTGGTACTTAAAAGAAAAATATTATTTTTATATTTCAAATTTTTTTACTGTGTATCTAGTGGCAGTGTTAGAATATACACTACCCCCTATCATCCCGTGGGTGTCGTAATAGACAACTAAAACAGAAGATGGGCAGCAGCATATTTCTGATAACAACTCAAAATAATAAAAATATGCGGTTGCTAACCCGCCTGTCAAGCGTGGCAACTAAAGCAAAATCCTCCCTATTAGGCAATCTATGGGAGAGGCCTATGTTCAGTAGTGGACTTTTATAGATTGTAATGGATGGATGGATACTTCTAATATTTTGTTGTTGTTTTATTTTGACTTTTTACAAAAACTGTTTCGCGACACTCGTATTACATTATATTTTAGCCAAACTCGGATACAGATTAAAAATAAAACAATATTTTCAAATGTCCACACGTATAGTTGACCAAATAAATAGTTTTGCAAAATATTATCTATAAATTTCGATCTCTTTTCATACATTGGATTATAGTCTGAGCATGTACGTTACAAAGTTAAAAGTCATGTTACTTAAAAGGAGCTTTGTGAGTTGGAAAGCTTAATGGAGGTTGTAAGAGGATTGAATCTCGGGCACCTGTCGCTATTTATACAAACTTGAGAAATAGAATAAAAAAATACAATTTATGTGTGTTATACAATTTTTAAAATAAACAAAAGTCATAAAATTTAAAGAACTCTTTGTGTTTTAGCCAACTTCGAAAAAGGAATTCGAATGTACGTTTTTTATATGTATGTTATATAGGTATATTACGAGATATCTTTGTTAATTGTAAACCGATTTTAATTATTCTTTCTTTATTAAATAGCTTATACTTTAGGGGTTGTTCCTTATATAGAAAAAGTTCTAACTTCTGAGGATTGAACTAGAATTAATTATCAGTAAAAAGGTTCTCCGGTTCTCTTCACTAACCAAACGAATCACACAGCAATATGCTGCCATTTAACGCTGGTGAGAGCGTGGTCCTTTCCCGGTTGAGCCGAACTACGCATGCTGCAGCCAACATATATAATACAATTCCACCATGGCTCTGCCACGTACGTTTTAATAATGACAAAATTTTAAAGCTTTGTTACGAAGTGAAATTTGTATTGTACACAACAACAAAACACATAATACAACATAAAAAGTACAATCCTGAAACTTAGTTTTTAACCGACTTCAAAAAAGAAGGAGTTACTTACTCAATTCGACTTGTATTTTTTGTGTATTACCTCATAATTTTTTTCTAGGTGAACCGATTTTGATGATTCTTTTTTTATTTGAAGGCTGGTGCTCATATGGTTCCATATAAATTGATCTGACCAGTAGTTTTTGAGTTATCCTTAATAATTCGTATTTAATTGACTTCGAATGCATTGATGATGTTCTCATTTTATTTATATTGAAGTCGGTTGTACAAAGTTTTCAATTTCACCACTTGTTAACATGTTTATTTTTTAGATATATGTCACTATTATGATTTGTTTATGTTAATTATATCATTACAGTTCTTCAGAACTCCTCTTCTAAACATAGGCCTCCTCTAAGGAATGCCAAAAACATGGTCTTGAGTCAATTGCATTTATCTACAACCTGCATGTCTTACTACGTCGTCCCTCAATCTAGTCCATCCCTCGCAGAAACTATCCTAAAAGCAATACAAATTAGTTGAAATGCTACGTAAAAACAAAAATAGAACACGAAATTGTAAGTACGCTTTATTATTTGGAATACAAACACTTGAAAGTGTTTTCATTTGCGTTCATGTGTATTCTATTTGTTTCATAAGTTCCATCATACGTATAATTTATTCAACGTTCCATTATGTTTAAGGGACGCGAGGTGAGATCATATAGTTCATTATGTATGCAAATACCTTCCACGATGACAGATTAAATGTGAATAATCTTGATATTTGTGGAATAATATTTTTCATTAATTTTTGGTCCAAATGCGAAAGCGTCGGTCTAAAAAAAAATAATGCTTTATTATTGTAACGAAGTTCCTTATCGGACGGTACGAATTTGGCGGATGGGGGCTAGGCGAGAAAAAGTGTAAGATTTTTCCGTCACGACCCCTTCTGACGTAGTGTAGCCGGCCTTGGCGGCTATAAGGAAGTGAGATGGAATAATATCCATCTCCCTCGCACTTTTTCTTATCTTGCCATGAAAGAAATATTATTTTATTTTAAATGACGCTTCATTTTAATAGACGCTAGTAATTCATTTATTTGTATTTGTTAATCAATAATATAATACGTTTATTAATTATACTACGAAAGGTACTTCGTTCCAACCGAGTGTTCCACGACACTCATGCATGTTTTTATAGAACTTCTTATCATTTCGTGTCTTTGATTTTATTTGATTTTATAAAATCTAACTTTTTATAAATTTTCAATGTCATGAAATAATAAAATCGAATAAAATATCCTACCATAATATGACATTTTGAAAATCTTTTAGAAAGAAACAATATTTTTTATCTATTATTATTACATAGAACAGAAAAACGTTATTTCCACGCTAGGAATTTCCAGCGTACCGTGGTACAGTGTAGTACCTGCATAGAATTATTACGTATAGAAGCGCAGTCTAGTACAAAACACGAGCGTTAAAGTGAAGCAAGGTCATTATGTTAGTGGGCGCGAGTCGAATGTGCCTACGCTCGTCACACGCACACATACACGCCATTCAGTGATACCAGTTTCTGGCGTTTGCAATCAAATTGTGCAAATCACTATTTTATTGATTAATTTTAAATAATCGATGTAATAAAGATTACGTATTGCGTATGAAGACGTATTTTACGAGAATAATAAATGGAATAAAATAAACACGATAATGATGGTACTAATATAACTTTATTATACATATTTTAATGGTACAAAAATGCAGACGTAATAAAATTTAAGAATATTATTAAACACAATTAATTTGCTCGAATACAATAAGCACATCGTGTAATGTTTAATTTTAACCGACTTCAAAAAAGGAGAAGGTTCTCAATTCGGTGTATTTTTTTAATGTTTTTACCTCAGAATTCTGTTATTTCTAAACCGATTTAGATTTTTTTATTTGAAAGGATATACACACAGATTGATCCCATATACACGCTGAAATTTTAATGGTTGTTTTCCCGAAGTCAAATGATTTTGTCTTGGTAGTAAAATAGATTTATTAATATAAAAATTATTAGGATGCAAAAATGGCAGATTTACAATAGAGAAAAACAAAACTCGAATGCTACCTCAAACGAATAGCAATATCTCGCGAGTAGGTTGAACGTGCAGGCTAGCTCATGCCGTATTACTACGCGTAAGAATTTATTTAGCTCTGAATATTTATTAAAAATAAGTCATTATTTGTTAAAGCAAGTGATATACATCCTCGAAATCGACATGACCCTGACCAACTTGTCCTAGATGTCATTCCTAGGCTCGTTAAATATAACAAAAATTGTCTTAATACGAGTATGTGTGTAAAAATATTTAATAAAATACCTAAAGAATTTAAATTATTAAGCGAAAGATTATATAACAAATATTTGTATAATTGATTAAAAATTGAATGCTTTTATGATTTAAAAGATTTTTTTTAATAATTGTTAAGATTATTTTTTTAATTTTAAATAATTATCAATATTGTCATTATATACCTAAACATTTTAAAATTATAATTTGCATTGAGTCAGGAATACGGGAAAACAACCACTAAAATGCAATGTATATAAACAGCATGTATATACGAATTGATCTAGAATCGTCATAGAAATCAGCGTACATACATAATTGATTACCTCTCCTTTTTGGGAGTCGGTTAAAAATAGACTATGTTTGGGTGTAAAGTGACATCTGCTTAGTAAAGGCGTTCTTATTAATAATCTCTTGATGTAGTAAATAAAAAAAGTTTTTATTCTATACTCTAAAACGTCGACTTGGTCAATGAACAAAGCAATAAAAATAAATTTAGTTGCTATAATAGTTGCGTTAAAATGGCGTCGACGGATCGCGATCAGCTGATCACTCCGTATTAGTTTTAAATAGGCACCCATTGTTAATATTATGTTAATACTTAGAGAAGTAGGTATCTACATATAAACATTTGAGTTTTACACAGAGCGTTGCGATTAAACGTTTTAAACACAAATAGAAAATAAATATTTTAAAAGAAAATTGTTTCTTGTATCGAATCTACTAAGCTTTCCATATAAAGATCGTGATTCTTCTCCGCTCTAATTAGATTAGCCCTCCTACATATTATGAAATATACCTCTAGTTGGCTTAACTTATCAGTTCTACTAGTTTTATCTTCTTATTGTGGTCGAATAGCTGTATGAATTCGATTTATTTAATTCACACTACTGCGTGTTTGCTAGAACAAAATAATGTCCTTCAAACCGAATCTCGGTTATAGCAGCCAGTCTCAATTGAGAAAAGCTATCAGCGCAGGATAGGATTATATTGCACGAGTGTGTGCACAAGAGCAGGTGCACAGTAAATTTGTGCTTACTATTCCCTCACTCCGACATGACCGGAGAGATTTTAGATGCAGAACCGGATGGGGGAGCTCCCAGACTCCGAGCTGCTTCTGATAATTTCTTGATAGAATAACTCATTAACAGATTTTGAATCGATCCGGCGTTTGAACCCGGAACTGCATGATTAGAAGTCGCGCTTGCGACCACTTTTTTACACGGGGAATATTTTGGGATATATTTTCTACGCATAACCGCCTCGCGGGGGCAAGGACGGGTTAAGTCGGACTTGTATCGACTAAAGTCCCATGATGTTCCACCTTCGCCGCATATTGGCAGGGCCACAGGTACGCCACCGGCCGCCCCATGGCAGCCTCTCCTTGGGAGAAGACTTCGCCTTCCCCTTCTCCTTCTCAGATAAGGCGCACTAGGAACACAAGGCGCGCCTTCCTTTAAGGCCTCCAACTCCACCTGCGCAACGGACTACCCTGAGCGCGATACGCGGAGGTCATGAAAAAAACAAGCACTCAGAAGCACCAGCTTTTCTGACCTCAGTGGCAGATCTGGACCGTAATTCCGCCGCCAACCAAGTTTCGGCCGCGGAGGGTAGGGAGAACAACGCCTCGCAATGCCGACACGCCTCTCTCTCCACGCCCCCACCACTACCGCATCAGCGATGCGACCGCGCCAGAGTCGCGAAAGATAGGGCGAGTAGCGCATCACCATACCAATACTCCTTCCCACCCGCGACTCCACCGCAGTTCACCACACATCCGAGGCATTCGGAGTGGCCACCTCAGGCCGGCTCTTCACCTCAGGCCGGCTCTTCACCTCAGGCCAGCCATTTGGGTTCCCTTTGTTCACCGTGGGTGACCAAGCCACGGCGACAAAACCCCTCACGCCACGACAAGGCGTTAATCCATAGACCAATAAGGTGATCAATGGCATGCTTGAACGTTGGGTAAACAACTAATACATAATATTTTACACGTAACAAGATTGTTTAAAATTATTTCTGCGATACGAAAATTTAAAAAAATGGAATAATGGCTTTTATTAACACGCTTTTATTAGCTTCTATGTAACGGAATTTTTGAATGTGATTTTCATCCCCTTCAAAACGTCGGATTGATTTGAAACTTCGTGCACTTCTCAAGGACCGATAAAAATTCAATAATTTAAATAGTTTGTCCCATTATCCTTGCCAGGATCCTCAGGATTTGCGAATATTTCTAAAACAACTATGATTTCTGCCAGTTCAATTTATTGTAAGCCGCGTAAAAGAACTTTCTTTCCAAAAAAAAAACACGCTTTTGTAGCCGCACTAAAAAATAGAAAATAAATAATAGTTTAAAAAAAACTAAAAAAACACGCTTTTGTAGATAACCGAACTAAAAAGTAAAAATAATTTTCAATAGGTTTAAAATAAGAAAATAGTGATTAAAATAAAAAAACATTTTAGGTGGGTTTTATGAATTAATCGCAAATGACATCAAGCACCCCAGTGCTTGATGTCATTTGTTGTAAATATTTTTGTGGATATTTGTAAAATTAGAGTCACCATAAAAATATCTGAAAAAGCACCCCACGCTTTTTTACAATAAAATGATTTTTTATGTTAATCACTATTTTCTTTCTTTAAACTTATTGAAATTTATTTTCTATATTTAAGTTCGTTACAAAAGCTTGTTTTTTAATTTTTTAATGTATTATTTATTGTTACAATTTGCTCAATTTTACTTGCCTTTGTTACCTGTGCAAACATTCGCTCTTTAATGATGTATATTTTTAATAAATCTTGCATGATTGTAAACTGGCGAGGAATTGTAGATTGATCATTGAATTTAAAATATATTGTATAAAATAATCGATAATCTTTAATCAGTTCGTTTCTTGCCCTTAGATTGTGAATGAACATGTACTAGAGACCAATCAATTACAATCTAACCCATTGAGAATCTATCCGAATGAGGACTATGAAGCAGAAAAACGGGGCTGCTTGACCCAGGAGGCTTGTGCCTAGCAGTAGGAGATATGTAAACTGTAAAATTACTTTAACTTCAAATCGATATAGCACATAACTTAGGTATTAAGAAATCATGTTTATTAACTTGACGATATCAGAACAGGCATGGAAAACGGATGACTTACTATCCTGTCGTTTCCTGACTTTAGTAACGCTTTCTTTCTAAGCTTATATACCTAATTCATTTTATTCAGAACTCAACAACTTTAACAGACTCAGATCTCTTAAAATATCTTAAACAGTTATCGATTGGTTTCGATAATATTTCTTTGGATGCCGGCAACTCGGTAATGTCGTTTCGATGAAACATTCTCTTCTTGGTGCAATACGAGCATTGGTATCACGCAGGCTGATTTATTATCTCCTTTGACCTATGTGGTTTTTATGAACCCCATTTTCCCTAATGTAACCTCTTTCTACTACCTGTATGAAGATGAACTTCAAATATATACAGACCACTCCTTGTAATGCATACATAGCCTTAAAGCATACCAATGAAGACTAGGTATTTTAGAATGGAGCAAAGTTTATGGTCTAAAGATCAATCCGTTAAAAACTCAAGTCTGAAGTGTAACTTATTTCAAGTCAAAATAATTTGTTATTATATTTTTTGTTATTTTTTTATAATATCTTAGCTGGTACACGGCGCGTTGGTGCCGCTGAAGAAATAATTGTGGGACTATAATTTTAAATTTGGAATAGTTATATTGTTTGATTAGGAATGATAATACATTCATTGAAATTGCTATATAACTTTCATATAGATTTGCCGGTATGATACGCGCGCTACCTACTGTAAGTTAATTGTACTATGCCTATAACTTTCGCGCAAGTGCAAGCAGTAAGTTGAAAAAGTTTTACCTCAATCTGATGAACGGTATGGCATCGCATAAAATACGAAAAACAAACATAAATTTTTATATATTAGGTGTGTTTATTTCTATTCTGTCGTCTTCTTACGGATTGATCCTATTTCAGTTCAAGACTTTTTGTAGCTGAGTAAAGTATAACTGACGACTTAAGTTCAAGGCCCCCAGATCATTTATAATAATCGTGACACGGTTATATCGTAATGGTATATTTGACGATTAATAAGTAACAGTATTTTCCATGTCAAATATTGCATACTTATCCTAAAATTAACTAAAATTAGCAAAAAATTTAAAAAAAATGTGTTAAGTTTCGTTCGACATGCTCAACACAATTTTTTTTCATACAACCCAGAGCAATGTAACAATGGGACTAACGCTTATTTTTCACATTTTCTACTGTTTCCTTTCACGAGCTGAGAATTTAAATTAACTGTCTGCGACAACAATGGTTTCGAGGGCTTTTATGGCATTGAATTTTCGTTTCGCATGCTCTGCTTTAGACAACAAAAAGCAGGTTTTTTTTTGTCGAAAGTTTTGTTCGCCATTGTTTATTTTAATACGTTTTTAGGCAATGAATCGCAGTAAAATTGTGCTCAAAGGCTAACAAAAACCTTCAACCTTGAACGTTTTGAAACCAATTGTACATATTATAAAGGAGTACCGTGACATTTAAGGTTCAAAACTCGAATTTTGTGTGATTAAATGGGAACGATTAATGGGTGTGATTAAATTGAGGTGTCAAGTGTAAGTTAGTAATTACAAATAATAATAATATTTTTTTTTGCAATTGAAAACGTTATCCATTTTCTGTATTGTGGAAGCGATTTACATATATATACATTGCACAAAAATGAACGTCGAATCCCAAAAAGAAATTTATACGCAATAAAACTATATGTGACATGTAGCCTTAGTGTCTCAGCCAAACGATTAGTCAGTTTTCTGCCAAGCTGTCAAATGAATGGCGGTATAACCATCTCTTTTATGCCAGACGTACAATATCTCGGCTGGCGACGGAAAGTTGCAAGACATCTGATGTCGATCGCATCGTTAAGTGTGGCAATTAAAACTACCTGCAGCATGATAACCATGTCTAGCTGTGTACTTTATGGCCAGATAAACATGTCGATAAAAAAACAGCAACGAAAGAAGATCAACGTGAGTCCGAACAAAGCATGCTGTTATAAAGGAGATTGTATTTTCCTTCGTATGTCGTCCATGTCGCCTATTCGAATCACAATTTTTAAAAAATATAAAATAACAATAAAATAAAATAACCGTTTATCTATTAGTGGCAGTAGCTACCAAACTACTCGTAAATGCAAAGGGAATTTATTATAACTAGAAGTCGCTAAGTGGTGGAAATTCAACCGTATTTTTTAATTTTTTAAGTTTGAACATTATGGATTCTTTTGCCAAGGAGTGTTATATAATATAAAGAGTATAATAGTAAATCATTGCATATATTGGAATGAAGTTCCTTATCGTATGGTACGAATTTTGTGGATGGGGGCTAGGCGAGAAAAAGTGTAAGATTTTTCCGTCACGACCCCCTTTCTATAGTGCGAGCGAGATGGAATAATATCCATATACCTCGCACTTTTTCTTATCTTGACATGAAAGAAATATTATTTTAAATGACGCTTCATTTTAATAGACGCTACTAATTCATTTATTTGTATTTGTTAATCACAAATTAATCAAAAATAATACGTTTATCAATAATAATATACTACGAAAGGAACTTCGTTCTAACCGAGTGTTCTACGACATGCATGCTAACTACGACTACGCATGTTTTTTTTTAAGAATTTTATTCTATTACGTCAGCTGCGAGCATGAACAAATACGTCGTTAGCTGTATTTCACTTTCCACTGCATATTAATAATATATAAAACACAGGTATCTTATGTACAAAAAATCTAAAATAATCGCCGTTTTGCCCTGACTTACACTCCGCAGCCGAATAAAAAAGGAACATTTAAAATCACACTAAATTCACAGTTCATTCAGTTAATCTGTCAGTAATTATTTGTTGGCAATATTTTAAAATTCTTTGGCGACAATATCTACTCAGTACACTGACCTCTATATATGGACTGGTTATACACCGTGACATAATGAGGTAATTTGATTTTCGCCATTTTGGCGCTGACAACAGAAGTGAACGTCCACGGAACTAATAATAGAGATAAGACAGTGTGACAAAATATATCGATAAAAATTCTATACCCAGGCCTACCCGTAACGTCCATTCTATTTATGTATCATATTAATATAATGCCATACAATAAATAATTGTATCAATTAATAACTAGGCCTTAGACGCAAGCTTTATACCTCATATAAAACGAAGATTGACGCTGCATTGGTCTATCTACGTTCTAATTCGTAACTATAGAACGGATTTTGTTCCGGGTTTCAAAATGAGGAAATACCTACGCATACCCGCTTTGCGGGGGCAAGAACGGATTATGTCGGACTCGCACCTACTAAAACCCCATAGTGTTATACCTTCGCCACACATTGGCAGGGCTACGGAAACACTTTCAAACACATCCGCGACACCACCAGCGAGGACCCCTCCTTTGTTGAGCACTTCTCCTCCCCCTTTTCCTTCTCAGATAAGCCGCACCAGGAACACAAGGCGCACTGCCATTCGCGGCCTCTTACTCCACCTGCACAACGAACTCCCCGAGCTCGATATGTGGAGGCCATGGAGCCAGGAAAAAACGAGCACTCGGAAGCACCAAGTGGTACAACTCCGCCAAAGTCACGGAGGATAGTCGAGTGGCGCATCGCCTTTCCAATAATCCTCTTACCTTGCGACTCCACCTCGGCTGCAGCGATATAGAGAGAGAACTTTCCTCTAGCCGCAGCCCACTAACAAACATCCAAGGGCTCGACAAGCCCACTCAGAGTGGCCACCATGAGTCAGTCTTTCACTTCGGGCTAGCCATGTGAGTCGCCTACGTTTATCATGGGTTACCAAGCCACGGCTACTAACCCGCCCCCCATCTTTGCCACGACAAGGCGGTAACCCGTTCAGGGAGGAGCTATTTCTCACCTAAACTCACGCAAACTCACTAAGGATATTAATCATTTTGCAGTCCCAATATAAATTTATTCCCTCGATATAATAAAATGGCGATTTAATAAATTTACGTCTTGTAAACACAAAGTGTTTGTTTTACGTGGTAGAGCCATGCTGCAGCTATATTAATAGTATAGTTGTAGCACGAATGAGTCGGCTCGACCGGGGAAGGACCACGCTCTCACAGAATACCAGCGTAAAATAGCAGCTTAACACTGCTGTGTTTCGTATGGTGATTGTAGAGAACCGGAGACCCTTTATACTGGAAAATAATAATAATAATAATAATAAGGCGTAGGGAAGTGACGACCCCATCGCCCGCTGACGTAACAGTTAAGTGACAAAACTGCTACGTCGGCGCAGTCAGTCAGCACCTTGCCAAGAGGTGTGAGCGCCGTGCCTCGGCAGAATTGAGGGTGCAAAAGCCCGTTTGTGCTTACGGCCACACTATTAAACGGTGCCGGGCCTGGGCGTCTCCCGTTAATTGACGCCCACTTTATGGATGATGGAAAGAATAAAGCGCTTAGGGCCGCTGCCTGGGGTCGCCAGGGCGCGTCTGGAGCTGGCGCTGGACGCGACAGCATGCGGGCCGCCAGCCGAGCGCGGTACTGCGACCACCTAGCAGTCCTCGCATCCATCATCCCCACCAGATGGCTTGGTGTCGGCAGGGTCCTCTTGGACTCGGCAAGCGGCACCCGCCGCTGGTGGAGTACGCCGCATGCGTTGGACAAAATATATGAACATAAACGCATTGCGAGCGTACTATAGGCGAAAGGGAAGAAACTGGAGGAACAGCGTATCGGGCTCGTATGCACCGCTTTTTGCTGAGCTGGGCCGTCTGTTCCCGTCACAGAGCAAAACCTGGCAGACCGAGTTCGGTACATCATACGCTCGAAAATATTTGATGATGCCGAACTCGAACGACTACGGCGTGAGGCTATTCCCTCATCGAATGAACCAGCTATAGCTGGGGATGCGGCTCCTAAGGCCATAGACCAGCAGCCATATGTGGAAGCCGCCATGGATCTTCCCGCTTTGGTTGATTCAGGCGATGATGGAATGGTCACCCAAGAACTAGAGCAGATGAGGAGTAAATTGGAGGAGGCGATTGTGGAAACGCGCTGTACGCCTCTCGAAAATCGACCGCGACTCCCACGCATAACCCTTCATGTTGGGCCGCCATGTCATCTCCGGTTGTTCGGCGCTTTCTAACTCTGAGTACTTGCACAGGCACAACTTAGTAGCCAGAATTCTACACCAGGAGCTCGCTCTGAAATACGGTCTCGTGGACCGGAAATTGCCGTATTACAAGTACTTGCCGGAAGCCGTGCTCGAAAATGACCGCGCCAGGCTCTACTGGGACCGGGCCATCATCACAGACAGGACTATTCTTGCGAATAAGCCTGATATTGTGCTGATGGACCGGGCACAATCAAGGATATTTTTGGTCGACATCACCATTCCGTATGACGAGAACCTCGTGAAAGCCGAAACAGATAAGCGAACAAAATATCTGGACCTGGCTCACGAGGTGACCGACATGTGGGGTGGACTGCCGACCGAAATTATACCTGTAGTCGTCTCTGCGAACGGGTTAATCCCAGTCAGCCTCTCGGGTCATCTGAGGCGACTGGGACTCCGTGACGGACCGCTCCAAGCTCAAATGCAGAAGGCGGTGCTCCTCGATACCGCCCGCATCGTCCGCCGGTTTCTCTCCTTTCCCCTAACCTCGGCCGTTTGGTCTCCCCTGCCGAGGATTTCCATCTGGTTGGGTTTTTATTTATTTATGTATTATTTATTTATTTATGTTAGTATATTAAATATATATTTATGTTTATTTATTATTTCCTTTAAAATATTTATTCAGCCCAACCAGATGAGAATACTATATAAATACCCCAAAATAATAATAATATTCGCAAACGAAGATAGATGTCGATGTCTATGGGCCACAGCAACCACTTACAATCAGGTGGACTGTGTGCTCGTTTGTCACCCTTATTCTATAAAAAAAAGTCATCATCAGGCGACCTTTCTACACTTGGCTATGGCCCTTGATCCTGGGGGAAAATAAGGAGAGAAGAAATAAAAAACATTCGAAATAATAATCTAAGACTTTTATACTTACTGGTACTGGTACTACCAGAAAATATTGTGGCTAATAATAAACAGTCGTCTGTGAAGTGTTTAGAACAAAGATAAACATTTTTTTTCGGACGCCAATTCACAATTTTTGTGCTTTTTAGCCATAATTTTAGTCTAGGTTCAGTTGGAAACCTGTTAATTAATAAACATTTTATAATTATCTCTTGTCGGCGACTTGTTAACAGATATGGGTAAAAAAAAACATCGATAAGTATTATAGACAAGAAACTCGACAAACATATTGAATTTTATTGTTTATCAAAACTCAGTAATATAAAGCCAAACATGTTGGTTATTACGATATTAAAATTAGTAAAAAAAATGAAGTACCTATATTATCAAAAGTTTTAATTTGTTTAATATTAGCTGTAAATTCACTTACTTGTGGAATGTTATCAAACTTTCCTTTTGGTAACGAGTTTTACTTACTAAAAATAAAAATAATTCTTAGTAAGTAAAACTCGTTACCAAAACTCGTTTTCTTACTAAAAATAATTCTTATTATATAACTAAAATCAAATATAATCAAGCCACACAAAATACTTTCATTTTTTAGTTTAAAAGTCAAAAATACAGAGATAAAATTTAAATAACACAACAGACTTTGGCATATTATGTCAATTTTAGTTCCCGGTACGAATAATGAGGGCGCTTCAAATCGGCATAAGCATTTTGTATGGTATAGCCAGTTCAGGGTACTTGTATATATAGAGGTCAGTGACTCAGTACGACTGTTAGAACACAGATTATTATGTATTTGAAATTGGCAGTATAAACGTAAACAAACTACAAGCTCATCTGTGTTTACATTTGAAGTATGAACGTAAGAAAACAATGTATGTTTTATTTTATTTAATCCTACTAATATTATAACTACTAAATGTATTTTAATGAAACTTTACAATAATATAGCTCATACTTTAGAACAACACATAGGCTATAATTCATGAAGATATTGTGTAAATTGTTCAAAATATAACAATAAGTAAGTAAGTAAGTAAGTCGGAAAAATCTGTCATCTGCGAGCTATTTTGGCGTGCGGTGCAAAACCTCTAAGAGTTACACAAATATAATGTATGATGGAATTGTTTCTTCTAAATAGTTCTACAATAAAGTATCCGATAGTATATATCTATCTTTTATGTGTAAACCATTATTACCAAAATAGTGAACCATAAATACAATAAAATTTGATATTTTATTTCCAATGCACATTTTGCGGTTACAAATGGATTTTATCAAAATAAATACTTTAATTGCTTCTGATGTTCAAAGTAGATAAAGTTTGTCTTATAAACTACGTAATTTGGTGAAATATTTTAAAAGTAATGACGATATAAAATTGTGCGGTCCGGAGCAAGCAGGGCGGTCGGACGTACTGCGGGCGAGGTGGGGGAAAACATCGCTCATCGCCACGTCAGCAAATGTACCTCTTCATTCACGCTTAAACCACTGAACCGATTTAGATGAAATTTGATATCGAAATAGTTTAAGTCCCGAGGAAGGAAATAGGATAGCTTTGATCACGGAAATCATCCCTAAAGAGGGTGATGGAATTTACTATAAAAGTGCGATTATTGATGTATCACCTATGGCTTAAAGTATAATATCTACGCGGATTAAGTTGCGGGAAAAAGCTAGTTTAATATACTTGTAAAACATATTATTATAAATTTTAGCTTTCTACACTCCTTCGCCATAAAAACTTTAACTATTTCAAATATCACACTCCTCCGTGCGCGCACTATGCACTGTTTACAGACGTAAATATTCCAAACTGAAATAAGTCCAGGATTTTTTCATGCGCTTCGGAGTATCTGTCAACCCTAACCCTAGTGTCAAGCGATGATTACAGGTAACTTGAGGATGCTTGCAAGAATTGATACCGCGAGGCTTTCGATACCGCGACTTTCCGTCCATTATAATGATCGACTAATACCGTTTTATTCCTCGGTTTAAAATCTTAGTCTCCATATTTATAGTAATTTGAGCTGGAGGGTCCATATCTCTGAAAGATGTTGTAATCTCTGGTGCCTCACGTTCTCTTTATCGCTTAATTTTTTTTCTTCCCTTTATGACTAAACATTTGCTTGTACTGTTACTTATATTGCCGATTATTGACTATGCAGGAGTGTTACCCAAATTTAAACCAAAATCTTCTTAACGAGCTAGAGCGTCTTACCAAATAATTGCATCAGATACATTTTCAGTCATCGTAAATATGATCATATCCCTCACTATCGCTCTCGCCTTAAATGGCTCAATATAAAACAGAGGCGTGGCTATAGCATTTTGCTTGTTCTCTTCTCCGTCTTAAATGATTCATCCACGCCTTATATCAAGGAAAAATCTCAGTGTATTTCCTCAATGCATGATAGAACAATATTCCACTATATTTCACAAATTTAATTGGAAAATCCTTCACGATTTAGGCTACACTTCTCTGGAAATCGTTGCCCAAAGCCGTTAGAAAAAATATCTAATAAGATTGCCTTTTAAAGATTGGTACGTGAATACTTTTTATAGACATCAGATGTTAGTTAGTATGGTCAATGTTATCATTTTGTTATCTTTATCGTAAGTTTATTTATACATTTATGTTATATACCTATTTGTATTTAAATTATATATACATGTTTTTTGTGTGTATGTAGATTTTATAGTATATAAGTGTATTGTATTGCTGTTAATATATAATAGTAGCCTATTTTGATCGCCATTATTGCTGTGCCATTACTGAACATTGTCACATTAGTTAAGTTAACTTGTAAGTTAGAAAATAAAAGTAATATAGGAAAAAGTTTTCGTCTCCTTCCATTTCAACCCTACCTAAGCTGCCGAAAACGTAAGTGGCCTATATCGGGCTGACGTTGCTCTAAATGCGTAAGAATTATATTAAAAATAATAACAAATACGTGAATTCCCGCAATTTCTCATCTATTTTCTTTGCGTTGTAGAATGGTGCGAATGACAGCTCACGCCTATGAAGTTTCGTATTTTTTTTTAGATAAACTGTCATACAGATATTGTTGTATTTCATGGATGGGTATCGCCCACTTACGATAGTGATGTGCCACGCTAAACTATGTCATGCCATAACGAACAACCACAGACTATCAAAAATCGGTTTTGAAATGAATCAAATATATAAAAATCACGTAAATACACACATCAACAGAATCTAGGGATACCTTAATCCTAAATTCTTTACGACTTTATAGTTTAAAATCTTTTTAGTTTCCATAAAAAGTTTCAATACAGATTGAAACCTCTTTAAATCTATTTTCAAAATTTAAAAATGTAAATAAAAAATCAAAAGAAAAACAAAATACGGCGGCAAAATTGTTAGTAATTCGTTACGTCAAGGAAAACTTAAATTGTTCTACTGATATTAATTAATGAAAAGGGATTAGATTGTATTTATTTTTATTTAACGTGCTGTGTGAGCTTTAAGAGTCATGTTTCGTCGTTATTTGAGTCGAGATGATATGTTACGAGCCACGGGCATGTTACAAAATGGTGATATTCAACGCGTCGTTGTTGAGGCCCTACACACCATCCAAAACGTGATATCAAGGTTGTGGTCTCGTTATCGCAGTACTGCGGATGTGGCTGAACGGCAAACGGGTAGATATCGTGTTACTATGCAGAGACAGGATCGATTTCTCCAAATGACCGCCAGAAGACTAAAAAAATGAACATTTTTATATAAAACAAAAAAAATACGAAATGTTTTTTATTTTTTATTAAAGACCTTAAGATTACCTATCATTCTTCCATTTACCATATCAGAAAATTCTTTATAGATTTTTATTGGAATTGGAACTAATCGTTAAACAAATTCTGATTTACGGAAAAAAACGCACATAGGCGAATATACAGTGTTTCCGATGCATGGACGATAAATTATTCGTTAGTCAGCTCAGGCAAAAAATATAATTATAAAGCAAATTGCGCATTGTTTCAAAAATACTTTATCATAACTCATGGCGGCCAAAATGGCTACAAAAAATATTTGGCCCATTGGACCTGGCAACACTAATGCACATATAGCGAAAGGCGCTAGCACTCGTACCTTGAAAAGCTGCCGGTGCAGTCAACGCCGTACTGAAAATTACAGATGCTGGCAGCCATTTTATTTGTTCAAATGTCAATATGAATGTTGCAGTCTACATGAAATAGAAGATGATTTTGATTTTCAAATTAATACATAGTATAATCGATACATTGAAGTGTCTGTTCGTAATATCAAAATAACATTAGCCTTTTACTAAACACATATGAAAGTAGATACGGTATTTATAACAAAAAGACTAAATCAACTTTTAAAATGTTTTTCTGTCTGTCTGTTTGTTACGGCTTGTTACTGGCAGACAGCTAATGTTATAAGGAGTAACACAGGCTACTTTTATTTTGCAAAAAGAATTAGGATCCCGTGCGAAAAAATTAAAACCCATGAAATCCAATCGTAATAAATACCAAGCGGGTCCGGGAACAGCTATTATGTAACTATTATGTCATAATTTGTATTAAACGATAAGTTAATTTTACATGCATTTTAGTTTATAAAGAAATGTATGTTTCGGTTTCAATTTTTATATCGATAGCTAATCGATAATTTTTGCTTTGCTTTGTGTATCATTAATCGCCTTTTATAAATCGATTTAACATTGTTCCATCTCTAGATACACCAAACTGTAAGCTGTCACCATGTGCACTGTGCACCATGCTATAATGCAAAGACTATAATTTTTGTAGAGATTGACACTATCAATATCACCTTATCGATAATATGTTTATAAAAGGCAAAGGCATATCTTTGGATGCAGTCTCTTGTAATTAAGTATGTAATTTTTTTAATTTTTAGGGTTTCGTAGCCAAATGGCATTATAGTAAATACTTTAATGAGATAACTTTTTTTTATAGGAGAGGGGGCAAACGAGCATGCGGTTCACTTGATGTTAAGTGACTACCGCCGCCCATGAACAACTGCAACACCAGGGGAATCGCAGATGCGTTGCCGATCTTTTAAAAAGGAGTAGGCTCTTTTCTTGAAGGTCCCTAAGTCATATCGGTCCGGAAAAATCGCTGGTGGTAATGGGTAATTAAACTCTTATAATGTTTTAGATTTCCAAACAATATTGAGGTTAAACGAAAATGGTTAAAAATGATAAATAGAGAAGACTGGGTTGCCGAAAAATATTCAACTATATGTAGCAAGCACTTTGAACAAAAATGTTTTTTCATAGAAGTGCACAAAGAGTAAAGCTGCGTTCTGGTTCAATACTCACATTATTTATGCCCGTGCGTAGTTCCTAATTATTTATTTTACAGCACATAATATGTCCATTTCGTTTGCGCATGTTCAAATGTGTACAACTTGTTGTCGTCATCCGTATGATGTATATTTTTTTATAATACGAAAGTAACAAAGTACATCGTCACCTACAGTCAGCTTCAAACAAAGAAAGCTACAAATGTTAGCTACAAATGGAGAGCTTACGACATTTTTACAATAAATAAATTATTTTTGGTGGAAAATAAAAATCACAAACTATTTGTTTGTAGTTTTATTTTTATGCCCTCAAACATAAACATATTCTTTTTATGACACGGACACAGTGCTCTGTATCGATAATTGAAGTTGATGCATGGCGCAGCACTATTAGTCTCGCACACATGCACATTTCACCCAGAACGGTACATTTCGTTTTTGGTCTCACCCTAATCACTCCATCGTCAATCTAATGATACTACAGTAGAGCGTCGATTATCCGAACGTCGATCAACCGAACGATCGCTTAACCGAACTACTGCCACGCTGAGATGCGACTACCGCAGCAGCGAGCCCCCCCCCGCAGTGCCCAGTGTTGGCTTACGTTCAATACCGAGAGATTAAACACAATTTAAAATGCCTAAACGTAAACGTGTTGTTCTTTCCATGAGAGATAAATACGAGATTAACAAACGATTAGAGGAAGGCGAAACTGCAACCAAGTTATCTAATGAGTACAAAGTGGGTAAGTCGACAATTACGGATATAAAAAAACAAAAGACGACCATATCAAATTTTATATCCAAGCTTGATTCTACTGATGGGTCGACAAGTCGTAAAACTATGAAGTTCGCCACGAATACCGATCTCGATGACGGTGTTTACAAGTGGTTTACACAAAAAAGATCACAAGGAAAACCTATCTCTGGTCCCATTCTATGTGAAAAGGCAAAACAATTTAATGAAAAACTTGGAGGGCCGTCGAACTTTCAAGCAAGCACGGGCTGGTTAAAACGGTTTAAGTCAAGACATGGTCTTCGTGAGCTTCAAATATAAGAAGAAAAATTGTCTGCTGATAATTCAGCAGCCGATACTTTCAAAATAAAATTAAGCGACGTATTGAAACTAGAAGATTATGCTCTGGAAAACGTTTACAACGCTGATGAAACTGGGCTCATTTGGAAGGCTTTGCCACGAAAACCTCTTGCTTCGCTTCGTAAATTAGCGGCATCTAGTCCTAAAGTAAACAAGGATCGTATCACTGCTCTAGCTTGTGCTAATGCAACTGGTGTCCACCGATTATCTATGCTTGTTATTGGTAATAGCAAGAAACCGCGTTGTTTCAAACACGTGCCTTCAATGCCTATCGTTTACACATCACAAAAGACCGCCTGGATGAACAGTTCATTTTTTACGGAATGGTTTATAGAAGTTTTTGTACCCGCTGTAAAAGCCCATCAGCTAAAGAATGGAAAAAGAGAGAAAACTTTAAAAGAGAGAAATTTGTATTTTATATAAATATGTTTCATTGGTACATTGGTACATAAAATTATACAGTTCGATTATTCCAATAAACCGGTTTTCCGAACACCCATGTCCCCCAATTAGTTCGGATAATCGACGCTCTACTGTATTGACATTGATTGGCTAGGGGTGAGACTTGTAGAAGTTTATCGGAAGGAGCTGGAAAATATGCGATTGCATATTGTAGGGTTATGTCCAGAGAAAGGGGAAGGAAACACTTACCCTGCAATCAAACCATTTACCCTAATTTCAGGGGTGCATAGTCTTTTTCATGTCGGAGCAGGTTTCCTCGTCAAAAAGGACTTCATTAATAGAACGCATTGTAGAACACACTGCAGTGTCGACAGAGGCAGCATAATTTCTACTGAAGTTATATAAGAGATATTGTAGACTAATTGTATAAGTTTATGCCACAAACTTAATAAATAAGACACATTCAAATGATGATTTTAAAATTACATACGAATACATTTCTATGGCCTTACGTAACATCACCAAGGCCCACTATAAAGTCGTTACGTGGTTCAAACTGGCAGAAATCACAGGGCAGCATTTGCCACTAGGAATAAGCCATCGTCATCGTCATCGTCATCATCATTGCCAACATCACAGCCTATGGGACATTTATACATAGAGAACGTTTATAGAGGCAAGAGCCCTTTGAATAACATTGTTCAAGGTACCGTGACGGAACAATCTACCAGCACTCTTCTAGAATCCGTCAATAGAGCATTTTATGAGTGTTTTACAAAGACCATTAAAACCAAGACAGTAATATATTAGTAATATATTATAAAGTTTTGTTGAGGATTAATAGTAGTACCTTAATATATTTATATTAAGCCTCGTACAGGAAATTGCAACAAATCTCATCCGTTTTATCTCATAATCTTAAATCAACATCGTACAAGTGCGAAGTACCCGTGATAACTTACGGAACTAAAATTTACTCAGCAAGTGATATGGATGGCTATGCTTGGGATGTATCTGAATGATAAAATACTTAACGAACGACGAAGACCAAGAGTAACTGGCTTGGGTGATTTTATAAAAATGAAAAATTTCAAACGTCTTTGTGAAACACTCATAAAATCCTCTATTGACAGATTCTAGAAGAGTGCTGGTAGATTGTTACGTCACGGTACTTTGAACAATGTTATTCAAAGGGCTCTTGCCTCCATAAATGATCCCTATCTATAAATGTCGCTATGTGTAAACTAAAGTTACGCTTGCTCAGTCTTTACTGCTGCTTATCCTTGACTATGCTGATATCTTTGCTAACTTCACATTACTGACGAGCAGCTTAATAAGCGAGTGCATTTAAAATTTATGGATTATATTTATATTTGGGCTCCGCAAACATGATCACATCTCAGAATTTCGCAAACAGCTCAAATGGCTCCCTATTTGCCTGCGCAGGAATATTTCATTTCTTATCGCTTTGTATGGCGTGCTGTTTAATCATTCTACTTATCATGTTTAAAAGACAGTTTCCAGTATCTTCTTATCCATAATCGGTTCTTTCGATACTCTGTTAATCCTTCTATCTCTACAGCTTTGCACTCTTCGTACTTTTTTAAGAAATCCTTTACTGTCACTGTGCGTTTGGGGAACTCTTTACCACGCCACATTTTGTCGTGCTAAATCTCTTCTTTCAAAAGTCTTGTTAAATCGTATTATTAGATAAATTCCTTTCCTACTTCGTACTCTTTATCATATTATATATCATTTGGTCTTATGTATTTTTTTGTAACCCCCCCCCCCTCTATTTTAACTATTGTTTGCATCAGTCCTCTACACAAAGGTTGTCTAGAAGAGTTAACTTTCAGAGTGATAAGACCGCCTGTTGTACATATTATTAACTCTACTCCTTATGCTGTATTTTTGCGTAAAATAAAGAATAAATAAATAATGTTCCATGTAGAGACGATGGCAGGAATCCTGACTCTATGACTTTGGTCACTTGGGGGGAAGGTAAAGCCCAATTATGGGATGCTACGTAAGATACTTTGGCAAACTATGAGAGGTTGTATAAGTAGAACTGAGTAAGTGGCGCAAGAGTCTCTGAGACATGACTACATATTTTTGCCATTTGCTGTAGAAAATAACGGTCCGTGGCGTCTACGTGCTGTCAAGTTCTTAAAATAACTGTATTATCCGCGACTTATCACCGCCGCAGGTGTTAAGAGAGCTGGTTCTTTTCTCGCTCAAAGGGTAAGTATAGCCGTATATATAAAATTGAAATATCTGTCTATTCAGCGAGGAAACGCAGGTAGCGTTCTTGGCACTATACCGCAGGGAGTAGGACTGTGTGACTACTTAAGTTTTTAGTTTTAGTTTTTTTGGTATTAAATTTAATATATATTTAATGTTATAATAATACATCAGACTATTACAGCAGGCTATGCGTTAAAATATAAAATATTTCCCTGAGAAATATTTTGTTCAATTGATAGTATCTGAAAATATGAGGAAAAATATAACTTGTCATTTCTTTGGCATGAACGTTTGCGGAATGACGAGCAAACGTTCATATGTAGCAAAACGTGAAGTTATGTAATTAATACCGTGTAATTTTTACAAATATATTGGCCCGCTTTTCACACAAAAATAAATTGTTTAACATTTTATCTTATACATATAAGCTTAAGAGTACATTCAGGTTCTGATATCAATTATCATAACGGTAATAATAATAAATATCATATCTATACTTATAAGTCAGCCAAAAATAGAGATGACGCGAATAGTTGTTATAGCGAATAGTCGAATACCGATTAATCACCATTCCCTATGGCGAATAGTCGAATGACTCGCCATTATTATTCGACATAAAAAAAGGAATATAAAAAGTAATTTATTTGATATCAAATAATAATATCACTCTTGTAATCTTGAACTTACCAATCATTTATTTGTTACTGTAATCTAAAATTTTTCTAAGGTTATGAGAAAAGAAAACAATGAAGTTAAAGAAATCAGTCTCATATTATACTGATTTTACATTTGTAAATACTGGCAATCCTTTTCTTGTACCTATTTTACGGGGAATACCTCGTTTTGTATAGCCACTTGTTTAATAGTGTAGGGGATTTCCTGCCCAATCGATTTCGCTTGTGTTTATGTTGGGTGGCATGCATTTATTAAATATTAATTAAAAAGCCTAACTAATTAACTTCAACACGACATGACTGATTTTTTGCTAACTTTTAATGTTAACCCTTAGACTTACTTGACAGCTGTCTTGCGCTATACCAGTAATCTCTCGCGGTGTCATGGCGTCGTGGGCAAATATTTACCGACACTTACAAAAACGACGACAACTTATAATCTACGAAAACGATTCACGTTATTTAAAAAGAAAACTGTTCTATGATAATTCTGTGTCATATTTGATCTAAATTCGAATGCGTTTTATAATCTCAAATCATTAAATTTTTGGCGAAAAAATATACAAATAATGAAAGATTATTTGTATATTTTTTTTAGTGTGGATATAAAAAAATATATTTTTAGGACATATAAAGGAGCTTAGAAAAAATTTTTTACGCTATTTGTAATATTAAAAATATATAATTAAGAATTCTACTTATGTAGTTTTATGCTTTTCATAATAAAATTAATACTAAAAATAATTAGTTTTGTCACCACTAACTTGAAGTATCAACTGTTTTCAAAATGGCATTACTCAATGCCAAAGACAATAAAATACAAGTATTATACACCGAATGAAAGAACGATTTATTTTCTCTTTTCATCCCATACAAAATTAATATGTCCAGAGTGAGGTGGTAATACTAACACGAGCTTTTTTAATTATTGGTATATGTGCATAGATTCGTACGCATTCTGAGCCAAGGGTAAGACAAAATCATGCGTATGCATTCATACGCATTCCGAGTTTAGAGTTTAATGATAATAATTAATACTAAGAGTGTTTTGTTTTTTAAGAAAAATTAAAGTTTGATTATTTTTCAGTCCATAGTTTTTTTGGTTTATTAAAAGTTTATTATAGACAACTATTCGCCGAAAGTCGAGTAATGCCGAATATTGAATAATAGCGAGTATTCGCGGAATCTCTAATAACAATCTTTCTTTAGAATCTTTCTCGACACAACATATAGAGTTTAGAAATTTTGATATACTTACGAGAATATAAATAATAGTCAATATTACAAAATATTAACTATGTGTCAGGGGGTTTCCATGCTGGCCTACCTTTCCGGTGATCCTGTTATGGAATACGGGTACGCGACCCCGGCTCCCCGAGCTACTGTTATTCTCATACCTTTCCTGCCGAGATAACAGTATCCTTACACCTATGCTCCTACCCCCAAACTTCTTTTTCCTTTTCCCAAAATGGTAGCTTCCTCTACCAACAATAGCATACCCAAAGAGGGTTGGTGTCAGGCAGGCGGCCGACTGTAAAACTTCTGCCAAATCCCATGCAGTAAATGAATAGTACGAGTTGTGGGATATATGACAGGGCTAGGGCGTACCCCGCAGGCGACGCGCAGGGGCAGCACCCGGCTCCTGTGGGAAGTGGGCAAGGGTTGTCGCACCTTACGGAGCGGGTGCGACGTAAGAGGCAAGCCCGAAGAGAGAAGAATGTCAGAGTGAGGTTTGCAAGCTGGAATATAGGTACGATGACTGGAAGAGGAAGAGAGTTAGCAGATGTTTTGAAACGACGAAGAGTGAATGTTGCCTGTTTGCAGGAAACAAAATGGAAGGGCAATAAAGCAAGAGATTGGGGAGGGATAAGTTTTATTATTGTGGAAGCGATGGGAAGCGAAATGGAGTAGAGTTGTGTTAGATAGTGGAATGAAAGAACGAGTGACAGATGTGAAAAGAGTAAATGACAGAATGATAGTTGTTAAATTAATGATTGAAAACAAAGTAGTGAATGTTGTAAGTGTGTATGCTCCGCAAACAGGCTGTGAAGAGTGTGAAAGAAGTTTTGGGAGGAATTTGATTGTATGATGATGGGAATACCTGAGCGTGAGGATGTTTATATGGGAGGAGATTTTAATGGACATGTGGGAGAGTGAATGACAGGTATGAAAAGACACACGGTGGATGGGGGTACGGAATGCGGAACCGTGAGGAAGTTCTTCTGCAAGCAGCATGTGCTTTCGACCTGGCTGTAGTAAACACGTGGTTCCAAAACGAGATCAGCATCTTGTTACTTATAAAAGTGGCCACCACGCGACACAGATCGACTATCTTCTGATAAGACGGAACCAAATCAAGAGTGTAAAAAACTGCAAAGTGCTTCCAGGTGAAGACTTAGTATCCCAGCACCGAATTCTGCTGGCTGACATCTGCTTAACTGTTCGCCTCAACAAACATAAGGATCGTCCCCCACCCAAAATAAAGTGGCATTTGTTGCATAAGGAGGGGTATGCAAGTGAATTTAGAGAGCTAGTTGTAAACAAGATGATAGAGATGGGTGATATGGAAGGAATGAGTGTGAATGAGTGCTGGAAGGAAATGGCTGATTGTATCCGAAGGTGGCAAGGAAGGTGTTAGGAGAATCAAAAGGAAGCGTATGATGATAAGGATGGGTGGTGGTGGGTGAAAGTATTAGAGAAGTTTTGAGAGAAAAAAATGCCTTTAAAGAATGGCAGAGCGTAGAAGACCAGAATGAATCCATAAAAGAAAGTAAGAGGGCGTATAAAAGAATGAAGAGCGAAGAAGGAAGTTGCTATTTGTAGGGTAGAGGCGCAAGATAAATTATATCGGTCCTTGAAAGCCCCGAAGGGCAAAACGACTTTTCAAATTGCAAGAGCGAGAGAAAGGAATGGAAGAGATGTTTCACATGTAAAATGTATAAAAGATGATTCTGGAAGGATTTTGACTGACGATGAAAGTATAAAGAAGCGATGGAAGGAGTATTTTGAAATTGATGAATGAGGAGAATGAATGGAATGGTATGCTTGAAAACCCACCAGTGAATATGGGCTTAGTGAGAGAAATTAGTGTGGAAGAAGTAAAATGGCTGTTAGGAATATGAAGATTGGGAAGGCGGTCGGCCCAGATGGAATACCAGTAGAAGTGTGGAAGTTGCTGAGCGGATGGATGGAAGTGGTTGAGTTTATTTTTCGGTAAATTGTTGCAGGAAGAACAAATACCTGAGGAATGGTGCAGTAGTATACTGGTCCCCATTTTAAAACAAAGGAGACGTCCAAAACTACAGCAGTTACCGGGGAATAAAACTCATGTCACATACGATGAAAGTCTGGGAAAGAATAATAGAGAGAAGAATGAGAGAAAGAGTGTGAGATAACACAAAACCAGTTCGGATTCATGCCCGGTCGAGGTACGACAGATGCCATTTTCGCATTACGCCAATTGTGCGAAAAGTACAAGCGCGTGCATAAAGATCTGCACATGGTTTTGTCGACCTTGAAAGGCGTATGATCGGGTTCCCGTGAGGTTTTGTGGTGGGCGTTAAAGATGAAAGGTATGCCTGGGAAGTATGTGAGGTTAGTCCGTGCTATGTACAGAGCATCCCGTACATGTGTACGATCTGCCGCGGAACTACGGGCAGTATCGATGTGGCGGTAGGGCTGCACCAAGGGTCGGCATTGAGCCCTTACCTCTTCCTACTGTTTATGGACGCTTTGACGTCGGACCTGCAGGATGAGGCACCCTGGTGCATGCTCTTTGCCGATGACATCGTGCTTGTCGGGAAAGAGGCATCGAGGTACAGAGCAGACTGACGGGGTGGCAACGGAGGCTGGAAAGTGTTGGCGAAGATCAGCAGATCCAAAACCGAATATCTGTGCTGTGATTTCGGCGGCCTTTCCAGTCCTGTACCCATGTCGTTGGATGGCGCTATACTGCCTATCTGCTCAGATGTCAAGTACCTCGGTTCCCTCATTCAAGGCGACGGCGGAATAGATAGAGCTGTGCAGCATAGGATTAACGCAGGGTGGATGAAATGGCGACAGGTCACAGCCACAACGTGCGACCCCGAATGCCAATAAGGCTGAAGGGAAAATTTACAAATCGATCATCCGACCTGTCGTCATGTATGGAAGTGAGTGCTGGGCCGTCAAGAAGAAGGATGAAAATAGACTGCATGCGAATGAAATGAGAATGTTACGATGGATGTGTGTGTGACAAGGATGGATAAGATAAGGAATGAGTATAAGAGGAAGCCTGAAAGTAGCGCCAGTGGTAGAAAAGGTGAGAGGAAGCAGATTGGCATGGTTTGGGCATGTGATGCGAAGGAATGAAAGTCATGTCACAAAACGAGTGTTGAATATGAATGTGGAGGGACACACGGGCAGAGGAAGGCCGAATAAAAGATGGGATTGATGTGAAGAGTGATATGAGAATGAAAGGAGTAAGTATGGAAATGACGGCTGATAGAGAGGAATGGAACAAAAGATTTACTGCGCCGACCCCAGATAATGGGAAATGGTTTAGAGAATGATGATTACAAAATATTAACTAAATATAAATCAGAAAATAAAATAATAAAATATCAATAAACGCAAATTAAATTTTAGTCTGATTATTTAAAATATTGAAAAAATTAAAGGAAGAATGTATTTTACAATATTATAAAGTACAAAGCTTAACTTAAGTATATAAATTATATCTGTCTGTCCGGGCTAATCTTTGGAATGGCTCAATTGTATAGAAATGAAATGAAAATTGATTGTAAAGAAACTGCACAACAAATAAAGAGCAATGCCAGGACCTACAAGGATCTAGTCTACATTTTATCTGATTTTTTTATTCTATAGAATAAGCAGTCTTTGATGGTGATCTTAAATCTAAATAAACCCGTATTAATAGGCGTCACCCAGGAGAAGCCAGGGCGGCTCACTAGTTATTAACTAATCACGCTTCGTTAATGTCTGTGGTGACCAAACGGCTGGCACATACTTTTAGTTGGCGGATCAATCTCGCAATACAACTAGGCAACTCATTTTTTCTTTTCGGCACGCTCCCAACAGACGGCAGCGATTTAGCGAGTGTGTTTTATTAAAGGTAAGCTCTTTAGTTATACCTATGTGTATAATTTTGTAAATTACGTTTAAATTTTAATTTGTATAATGTTATAGTATTAATAGATAGTTTAGATTCACAACTGGACCCGGTAGGTGACGCTGTTGTCGAGGTCCAGAAATTACCCGTGCGAAGCCGAGGTGGATCGCTAGTTTTATAAGAAATTAATATAATATATCCGGTAATTTAATAAAATTTATAAGCAGTAGCACCATAACAATAATAGGAATTACTGTTTCTATACCGAAAGACGAAGTTTCTGAAGCGTTCCTTCTGAATTTCAGGTGTAGGATTGGCGTTAGAAATGAATAAGCTTTTTAATAAAAGAAAGTTTACAAATAACTTTAAAATGGGGTCCCGGCGACAGTTTTGATGAATTAAACTTTTCAAATTTTGCAGAGTTGCCCTATTTTTAAAAAGTGCAAGTTTTCTGCTAAGGGCAAGCTATACGTATCCATATCTATCTTTACACAGAAAAACGTTTTGAGTGTGAAACCCATTTTTTGTTTATGTTTTTATTAGAAACAATTTATGTTTGTGTAAATGTTTTTTTTAAAGTTATATTATAATTTTAAAAATTAGTATACAAATTATTTATATGCCATTACGCCAAATTTCACATGCTAACGTATAAGGGCCAAAGAACCCGAACTACGCAAAAAGGGTTGAGAGGGGAAGGGGTGTGCTTTAGGGATGTCAAGCTCACCGATACATCTTACAAAACTAAAATTTACGTGATAACGTTGTAACGCAATAACGGAAAAAATAAATAGAAAATAATAGAATAGAAAATAATGGTTAATTTTGTCTTTATTAGACACAATTAACCATTATTTATCCATTTGCCATAGGATGCTTACTGAATCTTATGGTAAACTAGCTTTTGCCATCGATTTCGTCC
The DNA here is from genome assembly GCA_029286625.1 of Parnassius orleans. NCBI lineage: Eukaryota > Metazoa > Arthropoda > Insecta > Lepidoptera > Papilionidae > Parnassius > Parnassius orleans. The sequence continues at coordinate 238,492 of JAGSMP010000032.1, forward strand.
GCGTGGAGTTCGGTTAAATCGCGCCCATGTGTGAAAAAGAGTCTGCTGGTACAAGCCACAATTATAACTGGATGTCGTGGGTAAAAGCTAGTAAACTACAAAACTTCTTTATACACGCCATTTTTGCTAATCTATTACTGTGTACCAAAATTATCAGACTACTGGGCGAGCTTACGCGTGAGCAAGCCACATAGAATTGCCCGTGTGAAAAACAATTTTCTCTCAAGTCTATACCCGCAAATTTTAATGTCTGCTCTTGTAATTTGTTTATGGTCATTGCAATGCAGAATTTGAGAGGAAACTGTATTCGTTTGAGTTCAAAGGGAAGATCATTCCGGATGAAGGGAATTCTTGGTTTAGTTTCCACTTGCGCACACCCAGTTATAAGGTTCTGGTTCCGTTGCACAGTTGAGGAGGTTTTAAATTTTGCAACAACATAACAGGAGTACCCACGCGCAGAAGAAGCTTATAATGTGGACGACCCGATGGTTTCAGTGAATTCAGAAATTCGACAGGGTAGTTAATTGCGTCATCTGTGTTGACCACAGGGTCTATTGACGTGTACACCATTTCTTTCCCCTCAAAAGATATTAACAGTGCAGCAATATCGTTAATTGCCGCTGCTTGGTCGTTTTTCGGGGCTAGTTTGGCACGTTCACACAACTATTCTATTAGCTTATCGTGGACATGAGCAATATCTGGATAAATTTTGGATATTAACTCCTGTAACGTAAATACAACTGTGCACACATTATCAAGGATGGTTATCATTCCGTCATTTATCGGGTAATCACCGTTGCCGATTTCAAGTAGGTGATTCGCAAATCCACCAGCAGACACTTTTTCTCCTAAGTGTAATAAAATAAAGTGGATCTCTTAAGACACGCCTTAACTTCATCTGCTCTAGTTCCTTTTGGCACTACTGGTAGAGTCTGTCTAAAATCTTACACCACCCATTAACTTCTCATTTCCTCTTATATCTTGTAGAGTTCTGTTTAAAGCCAATACGCCACCCTTATGAGCCATGGATATTTCATCCCACACTATCATTTTCGTATGTTTTAATACTTCAGCAAAATTACTTTGTTTCGATAAATTACAAATGGGAGTATCAGCTGTTGTTAAATTGAGTGGTAACTTGAAGGTAGCATGAGCAGTTTCATCCACCCTCAAGCATTATAGCTGCGATCCCAGAAGAAGCCACAGCCAAAGCAATTCCGCGAGTACTTCAAACTTTTGCTAATAGCAAATTTATGAAGAATGTTTTGCCTGTTCCACCGGGAGCATCTAAAAAGTATATTCCATCCTCATTTGATTCAATTTTTGTGTTAATTTGATTGTAAACTGCTTTTTGTTCGTCATTCAGTGATCCTTCATTATTTTTAACTGTGTTTTCTAATGATGCTAAGTCGTAACTTGTCTCTTTAAGAAACTCTCTATTTTCAATTTGTTCTTTGCTTGGCTCAGGTAAACCATACTCTTTTAGTAGCCGACCACCCAACGCTAATACGACATCTTCTATTACCGAAAGGTATTATGTGTGCTACATCCTTTTTTTTTATGGTCTTTAAAAAACGTTACCCCCACACTAGGATTTTCTCCTGTATCGTGGAGGCAGTTTACAAGCGCTACAGCGCTACAACTCATTGCTAAGCCCTTTAAAATCTTCAGATAGGTATTCTTTGAAATTCCCCCGAAGGTTTAAAGTGTCTGATACTTGGCAGAACACTTAAATAATCGTAAAAAGATCCCGAATCATTTGCGGTGATTGGCAAAGTGCTGCCTCTTCCATTGCTGCGAACAAATGCTGATCATCTTCAAGTAAGCCGATTGCACGCTGATTGAAACGTGAAATATACATGAGCATCTACAGTTTTTAACGCTTCATACGAAATTGGGCCCCGGATCTCATGAAGAAGCATGCGAAGGTGATAGTATTCTGTATTGTTCGGATGCACAGTATAAACCCTGCCCAGAACGTACTCTTTTTTGACCCCTGGCTAGCCTTCAACATTTGCTCCTCTCTTTCTCCTTTGGAACTTTCTTTTATCCCAAACGTAGTATGCAGGTACTTCTAGGTAGAGCAATGTTTTTACAAAGTTATCCACTTTACACAAATCGAAAAAGGATAGGAGTGTGGTTGTTGGAGGACTATTCACTCTTTCATTCATATTTTGCTCATTAAAATAAACCCTTTGCTCATTTTCCAAATGAACAGCGAGGTGGACTACGGGAGGGAAACGCTCTTGAATGGGAAATTCAAGAATTCGCCATACTGTCTCTGATTAACTTATATATCTCCCACTTGTGTAGGTTTTAACTTGATCCTTCTCATTCTCTGAAGTAAACGATGCCTGGTCTGAACCTTTATTTACGTATTTACAGACGTATTTTATTGATTTTGTGCCTACATTATGTTTAATCAATATTTAAGCAGTATCAATCTGTATCATAATAAACACACGTATATCGGGCTCCTGAAGTTTTATTGATACTCTCCGATTAGTACGCAACGATACGTGTATGTACAGTGGTGACCCTGACGTGATCTCAAGTTACGCGAACACGTTCGAGAATCAAAGTGCGTTTCACTAACCTGACAAAGGAAAGAAGAACCACAATGACTTCGCAGCAAGACGGCCAAAATAAAGCAAGTACTAGCGGGTCAGCAGAAGTAGCAGTTGTTAGTTTCCTCGAGAATACCTGAATTTTGGGCCGATCAGCCGCGGCTCTGGTTCATCCAGTGAAGCTGTCCTGCACCGCAGAAGATGAGCGATGAAGCGAGATACAACATGGTAGTCACTAAATTGGGGAAGGATGTAATCCAGCAAGTCAGCGACATTCTTATCAAGCCGCCCGAGGGAAGGAAATTCGATACTTTGAAAGAGCGATTGTTAAAGGTCTACGAAGAGTCCGAGATTCGACAGTTTCAAAAACTTTTGAGTGAGATGGAGTTGGGAGATCAAAACCCTCTCAACTCCTTAGGCGGATGAAGGAATTGGCTCGAGAAAAGATACCCGACGAAACACTTCGGATAATGTGGCAAGGTCATCTGCCGGCGTCTGTGAGAAGTGTATTAGCAGTGTGAAGTAAAGACCTGGAGCATTTATCAGCAATCGCGGACAAGGTTGTGGAGACTGCGCGACCTTACAAGTGACAGAAGTGCAAGCTACAAAAGTAGTACGAACACAGAGACTGCGTTAATTCTGGCGGAGATTGCCAAATTAAGTCTAAAAATTAGGATTTGGAGAGAGATAGACATCGTGATTATCGTAGAAATAATTATCAATATCGCTCCAGACCGCGATCTAACTCACGCGGCCGTACTCGTAATACGACACGGCGCTCACCTGATAGTCCGGACTGGCTGTGTAGTTATCATTATAAATATCACCATAGAGCTACGAAATGTGTAGAACCGTGCGCCTGGCCTAAAACAGACAAGAAGGAAAACTAGATCTGGTGCAATCGCAGGTGGAGATTTGCACCATAGCTCCTGTTCCCCGATTATGTATCACGGACAATAGCAGTGGACTCCGATTTTTAGTGGACACTGGTGCGAACATTTCAGTGCTGCCGGTGAATAAAAATCGCGTATCAAGTGCAAAATGTGAAGACTATAAGCTGTACGCTGCGAACGGGAGTGAAATTAAGACTTTGGTGTTAAAACATTGGACTTAGACCTTAAGTTACGACGACCATTGCGTTGGTCATTTGTGGTGGCAGACGTCAAGCAACCAATACTCGGTGCTGATTTCTTAGCCCATTATAAACTATTAGTGGATGTGAACAATAAAAAACTTATCGACTCAGTGACTAGTTTAAAACTATTGCGTCTGTGACTGTGCAAAATGAACCGTCCGTGAGAACAATTGACTGTATGAATGAATATAGCGATATATTAGGCGAATTTCCCAACGTAACGAAGCCAATGTGTTTTAAGGAGCCTTGTCACTCGGTGGTACATCGTATAGAGACTTCAGGCCCCGCTGTATTCGCACGTCCAAGGCCTTTACCACCCGATAAATACTATAAGGTTAAAGCTGAGTTCCAACGCATGCAAGAGATGGGAATATGTAGACCCTCTAAGAGCAACTGGGCGAGTCCTCTTCATGTCGTTACGAAAAAGAACGGCGAGCTAAGACCGTGCGGCGATTATCGAGCATTGAACGCGATCAGCAAGCCGGATCGATATCCGATACCGCGCATCCAAGATTGTAGTTATTTATTGCACGGGAAAAGTATATTTACGAAAATTGATATTCAACGGGCCTACCATAACATTCCTATACATAAGGACGACATTCCGAAGACGGCTATAACAACGCCATTCGGTTTGTTTGAATTTTTACGCCTTGGTTTCGGGTTCCGTACGGCGGCGCAAACATTTCAACGTTTTATGCAAGACGAGGTGTTACGGAATCTTAACTTTTATTTATATATTGACGACGTTATTATAGCGTCATCAACGAAAAATGAGCATAGGCAACACATAAGAGAGGTATTACAGAGATTGGATAAATATGGTATTACAATAAATTTAGCAAAGTGCGAATTTGGCAAGACTGAAATAGATTTTTTGGGATTCCGGATGTCAAGGGAAGGCATGAAGCCATTGGACGATCAAGTCAAGGTCATTTCTGAATATCCAAGGCCAAAGACAGTGGAAGAACTTCGTCGTTTTCTCGGAATGATCAACTTTATAGAAGACATTTACCGAAGGCCGCCGGAATCCAAGCCAAATTAAACGTATTCTCCATAATTGTAAAAGAAAGACAAGAGTTCGATTCCATGGACGGATGAAAGTATTGAGGCGTTCGAACAGTGTAAACAAAGCCTTAAAGCGCAGTTACACTGTCATTCCCGTCACCGGATGCACCGATTGCTCTCATGACGGACTGCCCACACATGTGCAGGTGCTGTGTTGCAGCAAAAAGAAGGCCAGGCATGGAAACCATTAGGATTTTTTTCATCGAAATTGAGTGAGACACAACAACGTTACTCAACGTATGATAGAGAGTTGTTGGCTATTTATATTGCTATTAAGCATTTTCGACCTTTTATTGAAGGCAGACCTCTTATAGTATACACCGATCACAAACCAATAGTTTACTCGTTACGTAAAAACACAGTTAGTAAAAATGACACACCACGCAGAATACGGCAACTTGACTTCATAATGCAATTTTGTACAGAAATAAGGCATATTTCAGGCTTGGAAAATACTGTTGCTGACTGTTTATCAAGAATATCAGAAATTGACATGCCATCACCGCTAGATTATGAAAAGTTAGCCGAAGCACAGAATAATGATTTTGAGCTGCATAGTCTAATGAAATCAAAGTCGTTATCTTTTAAGAAAATATTAGTACCAAATTGTAACAAAGCAATTCATTGCGATGTGTCGTTGAACCGAGCACGTCCATATTTGCCTAAGGAATTTCGCGTATCAGCTTTCAACGCGGTGCACGGAATTAGTCACCCGGGCACGCGTGCAACGAGAAAAATGATGCAAGATAGATATATATGGCATGGCATGAACAAAGACGTGACTGAATGGGTCAAAGGTTGTGTAGGCTGCCAAAATCAAAATACAAAGACATACGATGTCACCCCATGGACATTTTGTAAATAGCGACCGATTTGATCATCTACACATGGATATAGTGGGACCACTTACATATTGTCAAGGCCATCGATATGTTGTGACAATGGTGGATAGGAAAACTGGATGGCGGAAGCCTACCCAGTCAAGGATATCACAGCCGAGACAGTAGCGGATATCATGTACTCTGGGTGGATATCACGATTCGGATGTCCTTTAAATTTAACTACAGATCAAGGCTCTACTTTCTTATCGCACTTGTTTGGCACTTAGCCAAGAGGATGGGTATCAGAAAATTTAGAACAACGGCTTATCACCCCCAGTCGAATGGCATCGTGGAGAGATGGCATCGATCCTTGAAGGCTGCGCTTATGTGCAGAGGCAACACTGACCAATGGGTTTCGGAGTTACCAACAGTCTTATTAGGATTAAGAGCATGTCTGAGAGACGATACGCAAACCAGCGCTGCAGAGATGGTATTAGAGAAGCACTACGATTGCCTGGAGATTTTTTTCAGCCGCTAAGGCTAGAAACCTCCGACAATATTTTGTTTGTGCAAGAGCTGCGTAGAAAAATATCGCATTTGGCTTCCGTTCCAAGAAAAGAGTTACATCAAGGAAAAATTTTCATACACCCTGACTTAAAAGACTGCACACATGTATTTGTACGGGTTGACAAGGTGTCCAAACCACTTACTCAACCATACATGGGTCCCTTCAAAGTAATTAACAAGAAAGAGAAATATTTTAAAATTATGCAATCGGATACGCCGAAAGTTGTAAGCATCGATCGGCTAAAGCCAGCGTATACGATCATATCACAAGAATGCACAGATGCTCCTAATAAGGGAACTCCGAACGTAAGCAGTAATAGCAAGGTGTCGAGATTCGGACGAGTAATTAAACCTGTTGTTCGTTTCGCTGTGTAAATACGTGTGTGACAGTCAATTAACTGCTAAGATGGGTACACATCAGAGCAAAAAAGTTGAAGAGGTGATCATCGCGCAGAACGGCGCCGGGAATAGCGCCGCCACGGCGCAGAGCGAAACTCACTTACCGGTGCATGTGCGGCAGGAGACATACCTCCTCATAATAATTACATGCATCCTGCTGGCCATACTGTACGTAGTGTGGCGCTACTGTAAGACGGGGTACGCCAGGTACCTGCGGCGGGAGCTGATGGAGCTGCCGCGGCTGGAGCTGCGCACGGGCGGCGCGGGGAGCCGGCTGCGACAGCCGCCCCCACAGCACGTTATAGTGTAGTGATAAAGTGATAGTGTGGTAAAAGTAAAAGAATAGTGCGTCCTACGGCATTATAGATAGTAATATTTTCATGTAACTATTTTTTTCTACATTTTATTTTTATAAAGGGATAGAATAAATACATTTAATTTTATAGCATATAGCTATTATTTTTTTTATAAAGGGGTGTACTGTGCCTACATTATGTTTAATCAATATTTAAGCAGTATCAATCTGTGTATCATAATAAACACACGTATATCGGGCTCCTGAAGTTTTATTGATACTCTCCGATTAGTACGCAACGATACGTGTACATGTACAATTTCACCGAATGACAATATTCCACATTTAAGTGAGCGTTAAATGTTTTTAATAATACTAGATTATAAAGGACTACCTAGCGATTATCTATGGTTGTGCCTTCGATATCAACAGAGAACCCACCGTCATCTAGTAAACGCTCTTGTACTGCGGATAACCGTCTTCACCAGTTCAAGTTTTCCTTATGAGAGCCCTAGAGTATCGTTTACTGCACATGTTATCTTTCATACACGGTGACTCCACATGGACCATGTATCATATTACATTTAACGATTTCGCGAAGCTCTGGGTCACGTTTGGGATCCGGTATTTCAGCACAAATTATATTGTCGATTTGATCAGGAGTGATACGTTTATGAAGCCATAAAAGAATATGAATATGTGGAAGACCTCTCTTTTGCCATTCCGTTGTGTACATATAGCATCGCACTTCACCAAATATTTTGCCCTTTGTCAATAAGTTCATGATCTTTTACACCTTTAGTCGAAACACCCTCGAAATTATATCGTGTCTATCATGAGATTGTTGTCCTTGAAGCAATTGCTCTTTTATCTCATCCCAGCGAAGATTGCATGTGAAAATGATAAATAGATCAGGCCGGCCATAATTCCTAGCATAGGTCATAGCATCCTGTGTTCTTTCGTGCATATAACTAGGTCCCCCCGTAAAAGATGATGGAAGGACAAACACTTGTCGCAGTTGGTTGGCTTCTGCGTCTTGTCGTCCAATAGCATCTTTTAAATGGATGTAACTATCAGCACGTAGTTTGGCTTGATTATTTTTGATATAGTTTAATTTCTCTCGATTATTCTTTCTCGCATGATAGTTGACTAAATAGTTATCTTCTCCTTCTTTAATCATTATTCTATACGAATAGAAACTTGCAGAAGAGCAGTTTTATTAAGCGGCAACTTAGTTGTGGGATCGCGTTGTGGTATGTTGATTGAATACCCATCATCCTCCCAGCAAAACATCAATGGATACTGTAGCGCATCATATGCTCGATGTATCTCACTAATACCTCAAGAGCCGAAGTAATAGTGAATTACTTCGGCTCTTGAGGATGATATACCTTCGATCAAATTGTTGATCCACTAACACTAAAGCCACTTCATTTGTAGTTGATGCATTGTACCTACCTCTATGTTCTTCTGGTGGTTTTATCAGCATGTATGACAACTTTGTAGGACTCTGAAGGGCTTTATCAATGGCACTTTTCAGATCAGATGCACTTGTGGATTCGCAGTTTGGTAATTTGCAACAGCTTGCCTGCGTACATCGGGATTTTTTTCCTGATAAGCGGACACAGCTTTACGACTTAAATCTGACTTGTTCTGCCTATATCTTTCTAGCGCACTTTTTAATTGACTTTTTCTTGTGTAATTAGTAAATCTCGAACTTCGTTTATTTTTCTTTTTTTTCATATTTTAATGTCGACGATACAGATTGATCTGTTCCGCTAGTTGGAGACGATTTTTTTTTATAGGATAAGGGTGACAAACGAGTACACAGTCCACCTGATGCTAAGTGGTTGCTGTGGCCCATAGACAGCTACATCTATCTTCGATTACGAATCAAAATGCAGATGCGTTGTCACCCGTAAGGACTAAGATGGAATGCCTCATTTCCAGTAAAAAGAGTATCCGGTTCTCTACAATCACCATACGAAACACAGCGGCATTAAGCTGCTATTTCACGCTGGTAATCTGTGAAAGCGTGGTCCTCCCCGGCCGAGCCGACCCATTCGTGCTACAACTATACAATTAATACAGCTGCAGCATGGCTCTACCACGTACAATGATATTTCACTGTTTATAAAAGATGTAACAGTTAAATGGTCAAGCTCTGAAAAAGGATCACGCTCTTCGACAGGTACCTCCATGCGACGCTGTGTAATTTTCTTCGCAACAATAGGCAGATAGGCGTCAAAATGTCCATTAGATAAATCATGGCTAAATCGTAGTCGCCTTACTGGACAGATATCTGTTCCGGACTCTTTATATAGCACACCGTTTCGATATACTTCAAACCGAAACGGAAATATTAATCCTGCAGCTACCAATTCACAAAGTCCACTGTAAGTTTAACTTTTTAATATATCGGCTGAATATTCATTTGCTGTTGAATAATTATCGCCATTTCTGTCGTGAGTCATAACTGAAAACCTAGGCCAATCATTTACCACAAATCTAACAATTTGTGAACGCACCACCATCGCATTTTCTTGGGTTCCGTACATTAAAAATGAAAAAGCACGAAACAAACAGGCGCCGTCACCTATAATGGGGACGACAGTATGTTTTTCCATTTATCCTTTAATATTAAGAGTTTCTGTACTCATTTTTTCAGTGAGAAAAAATACTTCAATCAACAATGCCTAATTACAAAGCAAATCGAATTCCAAGTTTGAACAGTGGTTGTAAGAAAGACAAAATCAAGCAACTAATCCGAAACACGAAGCAAATCTCAAACCGTAAGCAAGCAAACAAAGTCGACGTCTTCACCATTCACTTTATATTAGTTCGAAAAAACACAACGTTACCGCGTTCTAAAACGATATCCACGCCATCTGTTGGTAGGGACTTGAAGATCAATGGAAAATAGGTAGGTACCTAAGTATTTCTTTTGGATTTGCCATTTTATTAATTTTTAAAAAAAAAAATTTATTTTTAGGAATGCTATTAAACATTACTAATATTCCCTTTAACTTTGGTTTGGTTGTTTATTTTTATTGTTTTTTAATTTTTAAATTAGTATTCTTTTGTTCAGGTGTAATTTTGTGCAAATTTTTTGTACAAATCTTCGTGTCTATATTGTATTATGTTTTTATGCAATAAAAGTATATTCTATTCTATTCTAATAAATTAAGTTTAAAATATTTATCAATATCATTTACGTTATTTACGACCCAAAAACCTTAAAAATGACACCCAAGTCACCCAACCCATGATGATTTTTACATACAAACATACATCCATCCATCCTTCCATCCATGTTGGTTTCAAACCACAATCGATGACATTTTCGTAATTAACGTCCCAAAAAACCATAAAACGACACCCATAGTGAAATTTCAACCACATCGCACAGGGGATGATGGTAGGTATTGTATTATTGTAAAGTTTTATTAAAATACATTTGGTAGTTTTTGCGGGGAAGAGTAACAAACATCCATACATCCATACATCCTCACAAACTTTCACGTTTATAATATTAGTAGATAGTAGATGACAGATTCAGTATTACTAACTTGGAAAAGGTTTACATGCAACTATTGCATGTAAACCTTTTTCATGCAGTACTTTACTGCTACTGTACTACGAAAAATTTTTTTGATTGTTTAAAAATGGTTTATGATGGGACTGTTGGAGGTTGAAATAAACTTAAAGAAAAGATAAAGACTTTGTACATCCCAATGCTTGGCAGAAACCTCCTCTTATTTATGATAGGCTTATGGCAGACTTCACATATCCTCCAAATATTTCATTCCTCAGATACGCAGGTTTTTCAACAATGTTTTCCTTCTACGGCGAGAACATCGTAAGTGCTGTTCACTTAAAATAGCAATTAACAATTTAATTTGTGCCGGCGGATATCAAACGATTCGATGGATATATAGGTGTTTGTATAGTAAATTTTCACTTTGACTTAAATGATTTCAATAATTGGATTATTAAAAAATATGTTTTAATGTAACATTCATTATCGAAGATTATAATAAGCATTTAGAATCAAGTCGTACATGCTTGACGGTAGGTGGCCAACAAACAATACAAATATACGGTAAGCCCCGCTCATATGTTGCATTTGACATTTTGACGGGTGGCGATAACCGTGTTTATTGCTATCGATTTTAAACTAAAATGCAATCCACAAATTGTTGTTTTCTTGGAAGACTTGCCAGCAAACTTTCAAAAGTAATGTCATTGTTTCATACGGTAAACAACATTTTATTACAATAGGAATAAAGAAATAAATTGTCTTAAATTCAAATAAAATATAATGTATGTATATTTGTATAATGAAACTATAGTAAACTGACCATGTGGTTAGAAGAGCCGACATCCGATAGGAAAGTAGGGTACTCCAGTGGCAGCCTCGTACTAGTACGCAAAAAGTAGCAATAAGTTGGAGTGACAACTTGGGAAGACATGCAAGAAGTCGATTGCTGCAGATAGCTAAGGACCGTGTTTTGCATTCGTTGGGGAGTCCTGCTCAGTAGTGACCTAATGAAGCTTTGAATGTGGTGATGATATATTTTTTAAAATGATTTGATTAAAACACCTATTGAAATAGAAGACAAAATATTTAGAACAGTTAAAATAACATTTTACTCTCATTGTAATCAAAATACATACTTATTAGATTTATCAATTTCATTTATTAATCTTTTTAATTAAAATAAAGGTTAAAAAATTATTGTAGACAGTTTAAGCAAAATCTTAAACTTTCTACATATATTAGACATTACAATAAATTACAACCGCAACGTTTGCAAATCCCGCAATGGTTAGCTCCTTACTACGTAAACTAGATAACATGTGAATAACTACACACTAGATTTTCTAAAAATGTAAATAGATTGCCTGCAAAATAGTTAATGGGTATATTCTTATACTTTAATCGCTTCTGATGTTCAAAGTAGATAAACATTGTCTTTTAAACGACGTAATTTGGTGAAATATTTTAAAAGTAATGACGATATAAAATTGTGCGCTCCGGAGCGCGCAGGGCGGTTGGGCTACTGCGGGCGAGGTGGGGGAAAACATCGCTCATCGCCGCGTCAGCAAATGTACCTCTTCATTCACGCTTAAACCGCTGAACCAATTGAGATGAAATTTGATTTCGAGATAGTTTAAGTCCCGGGGAAGGAAATAGGATAGCTTTGATTACGGAAATCGTCCCTAAAGAGGGTGATGGAATTTACTATGAAAGTGCGATTATTCATGGATTACCTATGGTTTAAAGTATAATATCTACGCGGACTAATTCGCGGGCAAAAGCTAGTCTTATATTATATATATAAAAGGCAAACCTGTAACCAGGTCTATGGGTGCGAAAGACATAGAATGAAGCTGGGAGTTTAAATGCACAGATGCTTGCCTTGCTAATTCCAGCTCCGTTTTTTTGAGTTTCTGTAGGATGATATCCGCCAGAATTTTACCAATAGTTGTAAAATAGGTATTAATTTTGTTTAATGATTCTTTTGTAGTGCTCCCAATCTTAAGCAACTCTGGGGGCACTTCGGTTTTCGTTTTTATATTGCATATGTCCCTTATCACATTCCAGGTCTTTTTAATATTTTTCTCACTTTTTAGTAGTTCCTTTTGATAATACTGCTGCTTCAAAGATTTTATTATTTTATTGCAAGTGTTCCTATATTTTATATAATATGTGTTAATTGTATCATCATTCGGTCGTAGTTTGACCTTTTTATGCAACTTATCTCTTTTGCGAATTGATCTCACAACGCCTATCGTAATCCAAGGCTTAAGAGGTGCTTTTGGATATGTACCTTGTGCTTGTGCACTCGTTAATGATATTTGTAACAATATTGACAAGATGTTCCGCAGTTTGGTTTACATCACGCAACGTAAAATAGTTTGACCAGTCTGTGATACTTAGATTATTTAACGCCCGGGCGTAGTCTAGTACCTGTTTGGTGTGTGTGTTTTTTATCTTCGACAATCGAGTATTTTTTATTTGTTATAGGATAGGACTGTGATCTGTTAATGGTGGAAAAACCATGGTTTGCCATTTTTCAGTCGTCTTTATCATAAAGTGATCGAGATAGTCGTTAAGCCTCGTTGGATGTGTAACACTTTGTTCTAAGCCATGAGTAGCTAATATGCACAGATATTCATTTAATTGATTATTGTCAATATCCAAAGACATCGTATTAATGTTTATATCACCTGTAAATATGACGTGCCTGCTAGAGGATTTTTGTAATAAGCTATCTAAGGATTCTAGATATCGTCGAGGGTTAGCGTAACAAGGTGGTCTATATGAACAGATAACCGAAAACCTATCAACATCAAGTACAAGGCAGTTACCCTCTATTAAATCTGGTTCAGAGGCGATAACTGTAAAGACCTTACGAACATATACCACTATGCCATCATTCTGGTTTAAAAGTTTCTTAGAGTAATATACACTGTAACCGATTATATTTGGAAGAGGCATATCCTTTCTTGACCAGCATTCGGTTAAAACTATCATATCCATTGTTTTATCAAGTGCCGATAAAAAAGCCAATAACAGATCGAAGTTGCGGTTTATACTACGTACATTTGCAGTAAGGATGCAAAAAGATTCGGAACCATCATCACATTGCAAAACTTGTGAGCACTGCGACACATCGTCAATCAGAGTACAGTTGGCTTTATTTTTATCCAAGTCAGATGTAATATTATTATTAAAGGGATTGAATTTTAATACTATAAATACATAGTTTCATACATTTGTCATTTTTTTTAAATTTGCGATCTGGTAATTAGTAGCAAACGTCAAAGCGTCGTAAAAATGTTATACTAATATAACAGCATAAATAAAAGTTCGTTTTGAAACGAACACTTGCTTTACAATATGTAAATGTTTATAAATTATATATTTTAGTGATATATATATATATATATATATATATATATATATATATATAAAGAGATGTGTAACATTGTGTGGTGTGTGGTAGTAGTAGTAGTTGTATTTTGTTTTAGTGTACATAAGAAAATAATTTTGCTTTTCAAAATGTAGTAACCGGCCTGTAAAAAAAAAACAGGATATAGTATAACTAACTTTTATAAAATTAAACTTATTTTCTACTGTAAATACTAACTCGGGCCTGCAAAAAATTAAAACTAATAGTCATTTTTCTCTGAGTTTTTTCAGATCAGCATTGCAATCAATACGAATTTGTTTCATACCTTCTTCTTTTATTAAGTATATGCGTCCAAACGAAACCCAGCAGAACGTATATTTATGTTCCTTTACAAATTCTCTACTCATGTCGAACAGCTTTCTAGCATTCGCTGTCAAGGTTTCTGTTACATATATTGGTGTATGAGACTGATTAATTTTTAAGTGGGTAGTATTTAATTTATTATTGGCGTTTTCCTTATTAAATTATTTTACTGCTGAGATAACTATATCCTATGATATTTTGTTAGTGAACTCGACAATTATAGGCTTATAGTTATCTGCCTTAGTATTTACCCTAAATATATCTCTTATTCCTTGCTTTTGTATTTCTACATTTAATGCTGTTTCCGTCTTTAGTTGTTTTGGTATATTCCGAATCTCTATATTGGAACATTTTTGAGTTCTCTCCATGGATTCTACCTTATTTTCGAGTTCGCGAATATATTTTTGTAGTTCTCGTTTTTCTTTATTTAGTGCAGCAATTTTTTCCCCTAACTCATCATATTTACTGCTCACAAATTTTACGCTTGTGTGTAGTTTTTTATATTCGTTACGAAGCTCGTTTATAGTCGTAAGAATTGCCTCCATCTTATTATCTTGTGAATCCTTCCAAGAGTTCAGGGTGCTAAGTATATCTACTTTAAATGCCTGTAGCTCCTCTTTGAAGTCTTGATCATGTTTACGTTTAGTTGCACGCGTGCTCATGTTAGTGGAGAAATCTCCTAGATCAGAAGCTTCTTTATAGGTAGAAATGTTGGGTTCGGAGCCACCATGATATGGTGGTTCCCCAGGTTCCGTCGAGGATACTATAAGTGATGGAGTCCACCTAAGTGGCATGTTTATAAAGCAGGAGTTTTAGGGTTTCTTATGATTATAATAAGTATATAATAGTACAAAATCAGCGCAGCGAATACGTATACTTTTGTGTGTGCTTCTGATGCCCTGGTACTTGTGATCGGTGTAGTCTAACGTGCACCGCCTTTAGCGCGTATGCAGGCACAGTTTGGGCGGGTACATTAGTGGCGTGGTGGGCGCTTCACCAATCTGAAAATCTTATTTCCGTTAGTATGTAGGGGCGGGGTTATATCACAGCGGGCAATCTTATTCGCTAATTACTCACGTAACAGGGTTCACGGTGATAAATTATTATGTAATTCTTCTTACACTGTTAACTTAGAATACTTCATGCGCGCCTAGTATTCGATATTTTAGTGTTATTTTTTTAAATCAAAATTAATTAATATTTTAATCAACACGATTCACTATAAACACGTCTGTACTGTACAGTAGTCCGGAGGGAAGGGGGATATATTAATACTATAACATTATACAAATTAATATTAAAACGTAATTTACAAAATTATACACATAGGTATTACAAAAAAGCTTAACTTTAGTAAAACACACTCGCTAAATCGCTTCCGTCTATTGTGAGCGTGCCGAAAAGACAAAATGAGTTGTCTAGTTGTATTGCGAGATTGATCCGCTATCCAAAAGTATGTGCCAGCCTTTTGGACACCGCAGACATTAACGAGGCGTGACTAGTTAATAACTAGCGACCCGCCCTGGCTTCTCCTGGGTAACGCCTATTAATACGGGGTTATTTAGATTTAAGATCACCATGAAAGACTACTTATTCTATAGAATAAAAAATTAGATAAAATGTAGACTAGATCCTGGTAGAATCTGGCATTGCTCTTTATTTGTTGTGCAGTTTCATTACAATCAATTTTCATTTCATTTCTTACAATTGGGAATGGCTCAATTGTAAGAAATGAAATGAAAATTGATATATCTCCCGGACAGACAGACAAAAATTGAAAAATGTTTACTCATGTTATAATGGCATGCAAATAATCCCTCAGATCAATGAGATGCAGTTATTTCGATATTACAGACAGACACTACAATTTTATATACTTAAGCTTTGTACTTTATAATATTTTTAAAATAGTAATACCACATCGTGCTTCGTGCACGGTATATTGATACCATGCACGAAGCACGATGTGGTATCACTATTTTACCGGATTAAGGTAATAATATACCAGTATAATAGTGAAATATAAAACCATCTCAGAATTGTGTTAATATTTTTATTACTTTACGTTGCTTAAAAGATGCAGTTCTTAACTCATACATCGTTCGTACTTGAGTATATTATTTATAAAAGTTAAGATTAAAATACTCACTACTTAAATATTAAACTTATCTTGGTATGTCCGCAATTCGGATTTTGGGCGTAAAATATAAACAAATAAATTTTTCTTATCTATACGTTACGTTCTTTTTTAAAAATAAGATCATTAGTAACAAATTTCCCAGTAATGTAGCCAAAAATAAGCTCTTGCAATTTTTTTTCAATATTCTTCACGTAAAACTACAAGAAGACAGAAATAAAAGGTAACGTACGATAAAGCGACTGTATCTCAAATGAAACCACGACAACAAAATCTTCAAAAAGGAAAGAACATCCGTTGCCCCTACTAAAGAAAACAACAAATGTAATATTTTTATGTAAACTTTTGAAATAAAAATAAATTTATATTTAGCATCGTATGTGAAATGATTTTTTAAACAAATTACTGGTAAATATTACTTACAACCACTATTCACTTATTATTCACTAATCGTGCCGCATGCTTGACCAAAAATTGTGTGAGATCTCGCGAGCGTGTAGAGCGCTCATATGTTACCGCTACTGTTTATATATCCCGGTCAGTTTTCGTCTATTGTAACGACACACACAATAACAACATACGCTTCTTCCTGACAAGCAGTCTAGATTTAGAGCCGAACACTCGTGCACAAACCAGATCCATGGCCTAACGGAATACATTCTGGAAGGTTTCTCTTACTCAAGTAATCACCGGACCCGGCACAACGACTTGCTTTACAAGCTGTATAAACTTAACGTGCCGGATAGGCCCATTCACTCATTTGTGACTTCCTTACCAACCGTTTTGTTAAGAGTTTTCGTTAACGAGTAGAGGGATTTCGCTCCTCCAAGTGCCTCCTTAGGGCTGGAAACCCACAATGCTATGTACTCTCCCCGCTCCTCTTCACACTCTTCACGAGTGATATCCCGAAGGACCCAGTAGTCAATACTGCTCTCTTCGCTAATAACACGGCACACTCATTCGCCCACTATTGCTTATACGATCACGGTATGACTTTCGCGAAACACATTCGCAATGTCCACAACCGAGCCAATTCGTTGCTAGCCCCTAGTCAACAGCAAGTGCAAACTGTCCTTAAGGCACAATCTTCATCACTATAAAGACCTATCACTACGTAAGCGAAACTCCGATCTACATAGGGATTGCCAACATCCGACGATCTCTAAGTATTTTAAGGAAATGTTTCAGCGCTACTGCATCTTTTAAAAGTAATAAAATATTAACACAATTCTGAGATGGTTTTATATTTCACGATTATACTGGTATATTACCTTAAACCGGTAAAATAGTGATTCCACATCGTTCTTCGTGCATGGTATCAATATACCATGTACGAAGCACGAGTGATATGCAATCGAATTTGTAGCAGTATTAAAAAAAAAAAGGTTTTGAAAGACACTGCCGCAACCGCGGCGCGATTCATGTATCGGTGTACGGTATGGTTTACCCTGATAAAACACGAACACATTTCGAAGTATTTAACTCTGTCCGTTTGGTAAAAACCATCATCAATACGACTTATCACTGGCGCGTTGAACACATGAATCCCTCATAAATTGCCATAAAGCTTGCATCTATCGGCTACTTGCATTCATCGTCATAGCACTTCACATTTTAAGGAACTTTCTTCTCTATCGGGTAGCGGTCCTTGGAGCTATAGTGCCTGCGAATTTCCGCTCTAGTTTATTGATTCGTTAGACTATGTACCGACAAACACTACATACTCACTACAGTTACTTTAGTTCTACTTTGGATATTCTTGATACGGATATTATCACGCAGAAAAACTGCAATTATAGTGCTCTCCGTAGCTCTAAGTGACATTAAGCTTTCTCGTGCGAATAACAGCGAAAGACTGCATTGCGATGTTATAGATCATAACTAGTATGTAGCATTGGTGCTATTACTACATATTGCATTATTTTCATATAAGATTTTAAAGTATACCGGACGAGAAGAAAGCAGATGAAGAAGATAAGGCAAAATTTATCGAGCGTGTCCTACCTAGAGTTGGGCTCGTTCTGTTTGACCTAGTTCTAAAGAAACTAATTTATGTATAAATTTGAGCATAGTGTTTCACACAACTTGCGGTTCAGATGCGACGGGGAAATCATACGTCTTCTTCTTATGTTCTTCGGCAATGCATACTGTAGTGCTATTTTGTGACTCTAGCGGGAAACATGGTTGGCTTTGTTTTGATGCTTTATGTTTGTTTTCTGTTTTGTGTTGTGTAAATGTATCAGTATTATAAGCGGTAGACTTTTTCTAAGTTATCTCATTATAGGTTACAAAATATTACCATAATGAGAATATATAACGCAGTTACGGAGTGATTCCAACCGGCAAATGTTTCACAATCGCGCTACAAATCTATGTATCCGTCTGAAAACAATATAAAAGTCATCGTTTATAATGCAAACATTCTCCAGCATATAGCTGACTTAATGACACAATAACGTCGGTATATCGAAGGAAATCCTATTCTGTGCAGGGAATCCGAATAGCTAAGTTCTGAAAGGAGTACTAAATCAATTCCTTTCTGCAACATTTTCCTACTCAAACTTAACATTTGCCTTTGATTTTAACAAAAAACATCTTAAAGAAGAATTTGGCCCTGTGATTGCGACAAATAAATGATAACGACGTACAATGGCAGAGGCTTCTGGACATTTCCAGTATTGAACTTTTACGGGCAAATGAAGAAAGAAGACTGGTAGATTTCAATATTATTTCAACTTTAGTAGGTTTTATTACTGTAAAATATTTAAATAAGTAAAGTAAGTCAGCCTATAGCGTGGGTAAAAAATCGTGGATTAAACGAAACAGTTATACAGAATAGTTGGGTTAAATTTGGTAAAAATTACCTTTCGTACATTCGCTTGATAAAATAAAATGATGTGCCTTACCTAGTTTGAAGACCACCTCCCGCCCTCCCTCAATAATAACTAGGTAAGACACATCATTTTATTTTATAGAGCGGATGTACGCAAGGTAATTTTTACCAACTTTAATATAATGGATTTCCGCAAATTAACGCCTGATTCTAATTATTAGAATAGTTGGGGTTATTTGCAGTAAAAAATATCTCTGTGGCAGAGCTCTCACTTGATCTCCTTAAAAGTTATGACTATTTGAGTACTTTTTGAAGAAAATACCAAAATTTGTATTAAATAGGCAATTAGAGTAAAATGGGCATCTATTTTAAAACAATAAATGGTGCTTAGTTGCTTCTAGGAAATGTATCATCACTACAAAATTGCTTTGATGACAGTGGATACCATGATTTATGAGTATTGGAACTTTTTTCAATATATTTTAAGTCTCACGAAAAATTGTTTGTAACTTTAGAGCCTTGCTGTAAAAAAATGTACTACCAAAAATAATCGTGTATTAAAAAAACTTGCCTATTTAATGACAATTTAAATGAGGTGTAACACATAGCTGTTTGTAGCTAAATTATTTTTTTATGTTCATTTTTTCATAGCAAGGTCCAAATAAAGTCAATCAGAGGATAGTCAAACACCAGTTATCTGACTATAGTGTTTTATTTCATGAGTCCTTTATTGCACTAAACAGTTAGCTCGGACCCTTGGCTACGTTTGGCAATGTTTACAGAAAGATCCCGCCGGCTTTCTAACCAATCATAAACAATACTTGCTTAATGAAAACATTCCAATAAATGCGACAGAGTCGCTTTAATCGGGACAGAGGTTTAGATACTACAGTATCCCACGCCAATTATTTATTATTTCACATCAGCTCTTTATAAAACATTGTTCGAACTTCGAATAGAAAGAGACCATCTGTGTCCTTTTCACACTTAGGATCATACGAGTAGCTCACGCGCTTGCTGCGTGGACGCCTTTTGTTTGCGTGCGGCCAGCAATAGGCAGGGCGTTAGTGACTCTGACTCGATACATGCCTGTTGTTGCACACGTGTTCTTGGCTGTTACTCTTTTGTGGATAACCCCGACCTTGTGATCAATTGCCTACTTGTGACCCGCGCTTACTATACGGACTCTGTGATTTATTGCCTACCTGTGACGGCCTGCCATACGGACTTTGAATTGCCTGCCTAGCGTACTTAGAAAATGGCTAATGTAAGAAGAGTGGAGTACACCCAGCGAGAGTATGCAGAGAGGTGCATTACCTCTATGGCTTTTTCGACGGAAATGCTCGGGCTGCTGCCAGAGAATATCGTCAACGTCACCCAAACCGTGACCGCTTTCCCGACTATAAAGTTTTTATCCGCGTACATAATTCGTACGTGGAAGGTCACTTGCCTGGTCAACATATTGCAGAAGATGGTCGTGGTTGGCCAGCAATTCATGATGACACTTCTTATAATTACGATAATATGCAAATAATTTACAATGTTGCACAATCCGTTTGAATGTTATATATTATTATTATGTATACTCATAATAACATAAATTTATGTGTGAGCTCTACCAAAGAAGTATATTATTTAAATACGAGCAATAACCATCCATGAACATTAAAATTGCTTATGTTAGGAGTGTTTCACGACAGTAGTCGAAAGGCAGATTCAAATTTACGACTTTTAAGTTGCGGTCCCTTGGCTATAGTAACATATTTTATTCTTAAAAAAGTTTCCAAAAAGCTTCCACGACATTATTAAAAATACAATACTTGTCATGTCATCCAATTAAAGTTGAGGGGAAGTGTTATATGAATTTAAAATATATCACTCGAAAAAACTCGTGGAAAAACTTCGTGTTATTAATATCAATGGTTAAAAGTATAGATGTATATAATAATTAAAACAATCGAATGTAGAAATGCAAATGAAGATAACATATCATTGAAGCTTAGATATTGTTTGTGGTTGCCTTGTTCTTCAAAGGTGATAATGCCCTAGTTAAAGAGTTGCAGACATATTTCCTTTCAGAGCTCGTTCTAGATCCTAATTTCGAGAAATATTACAAATCAGACCCGAAATCTTGGTTTAGGACTTTTTTATGCCAAAGAGTCCGTCTGGATAGTTACCAAACTTTTACATTTTTTTATTTTTCATACTGCTGTGTTCCGGTCTGGAAGGTATAGAGAGCCAGTATAAATAAAGTCTGTAAGGCATCCCATCTAAGTCCTCAGTAGTAGCAGCACATTTACGGCCTTCTTAGTTTCAAGACAAACCATCTTGAAACAAACCTACAGAAACCACTTGCTATTGGATCGACTGTAGTTTCATTCGTCACATCAGTTTTATAAATTAAAAAAAGATACGCTATAAAGCCGGTTCTCGAAAATGGTTCTTACCCCAGATCACAAAAAAATCTTTAGACAATTTATCGTATTTTACAGGTAACTCACACGCACACACGCACGCACGCACACATACCATATTCACAACATTAAGTTATCGAAAATAATGATTTTTGACGTTACTGAAATCGTAATGGACGAGTTAAATATAAATGTATATGAAGGCAAAACCGATAATTTGTGGTTCGCATTAATACATATTTTGAGTTCGATTTGAATTTACAATAATATGCTAAATAAGTTTAGTCTGTACAAATGGAGACTAAAAAATATTAAACACAAATTGCTTGTGGAATGCAATATTTTGTGTTCCATTGTACAGGGATTGTATTAAAGCCATAGAAAGTGAAACAATGGCAACCGTTGTCATTACTGTTGGGAAAAGTTCATTTAAATTTCTCTCTGAAAAGATAACTGCGTAATACGGATTCATGTAATCTCTTGTCCAAATTGTTTGATGCCGCCTAGCGGGAAAAAATATTAAACTCTCATTATGTGACAATTTTTGTTCAGTTAATAATATTTAAGTTAAAAGATCTCTACAAAGAGTATGAATTCATTTATTATTAAACCGTTACAGTATAATATTATAAATTACATGACGAGCGACACGTCACTTAGCTATCACGGCTCCAATATTAAATTAGCTCTAACTAAGTATGTGTATATCCTGAATATCGATCCGCCCCAGTTTCGCACGGGTGATTTCTAGATTTCGACAACAGCGCCACCTACCGAGTCCAGTTGTAAATCTAAGCCATTATCGAATCAACTTAATCACATACACAAAATTTCATCAATATCGGTCCAGCCGTTTAGGGGGAGTTCACTCACATACCTACGGACAGAAGAATTATATAATATATTTAACGCTACCGCACAGCGCTTTGTGAGTGGAATTTCATAAAATGCATTCTTGGTAATTTTTAACATGCCAAAAACAATATCCTGGAAGTTTTATACCTATAAGAGCTATAGTTTGAAAATGTGTTTTTTTTTTTAATTAACGCCCGCAACCCCTCTTGCGGGTGGAATTTCGTCAAATCCGTTCTTAGCTGACCTCTACCCGGCGAAAGAAATATTCCTACCAAATTTCGTCTCTAAGCCAGTCCTAATGCTTCCAGAGATATTGTGATGAGTCATTACGTAGGGGGAAATCTCTTATATGTATACATATATTACTTTAGATATTAATAATGCGTTTGTATAATATTGCGTTTTTTTTGCAATATTTGTATTGTCTTTGAATATGTATAATTCCGTCTTAAATATTATTATCACTTAACATGTTCTTAAATAAACCCAGTAGTAAATACTGCTCTCTTCGCTAATAACACGGCACACTCATTCGCCCACTATTGCTTATACGATCACGGTATGACTTTCGCGAAACACATTCGCAATGTCCACAACCGAGCCAATTCGTTGCTAGCCCCTAGTCAACAGCAAGTGCAAACTGTCCTTAAGGCACAATCTTCATCACTATAAAGACCTATCACTACGTAAGCGAAACTCCGATCTACATAGGGATTGCCAACATCCGACGATCTCTAAGTATTTTAAGGAAATGTTTCAGCGCTACTTCGAGAGCGCCGAGACACATTCCAACCTGCTCTAAACGTCACGGCTACTCTCCGGAGGCCCCGCAACCTTTTAATTGAAGCCATGGTTCCGCTAGACTCGGACGACCCAAATGTCGTCGGCCTATCCCACACCAAAACTATACACTCACAAACAAACATAGGACAACGGATGGGACGAACCGATAGACGACCTTCACACCGCATACACGCCATACAACCGCGGACCTGGGCATTCTCACAGACCAAAACATCGAACGAAACGAGTCAGCCATCAGAGCCGAGGCCCGCCACCCTTGTTCGGACGGCGGTTAGATAACTCATCTGTGTCACGAAAAATTCACACAGATGAATAACGTTACGATAGTAACGTTTCACTAATATAAATAATCTTCACCCACCTTATTAGCTTTCAGACCGCGAGCCCTGAGTCCAATGAAACTATAAAAGTTAAAAGGCTAACAGCACTAACGTCATCAAAACCAGAAAAAAAAACAACAACATATTTTTTTTAATAAGTGCTCTGCGTTATGTTCGTCAACCATAAATTAAATTAAGGTCTGAAAATTATATTCAAAAATAGCTTAACATTTTCACTGTCCGGTTTTCAGACACAATATTAAGACAATAGCAATGACCTATATGTAGTGCACGGGACAGCGAAAGGGTTAAGCTTCAGTTGGATCCGATATCTGATAAGTGTGAATGGATCCGACTAGTGTAATCCGAATAAAATCGGATCTGACAGACAACAACTAGGTATAGCCCGTTACTGATAACAAGATTGACAGATTCATTGTAAGTATTCGTAAATTAATTATAATAAGGGAATGAACGAGTTATTTTTTCGTTTTTGTCTTATTCATATATATTTTACTTGCCATATGCCTTTTCTTGACAACAATACCAACTGGTGGTAAGTGATGATGAAGCATTTCATAGTAAATCGCACTGTCTTAGCGAATCAAAAGCCTATTTGTCTTTCTATTTGACAAAAACCACTCTTGTCTTGAAGATACATAAATTGTAATCAAACGAAAAGACATATGCTGGAAAATTTTACTCCTTTGCTGTACGTATTACGAAAGAAGAAGCAAACCATTGGTTCGAATGCGTGGAATATCGACAACAAAGAGGTGAAGACCGCCGCCGCCGCCTGTTTGTCCTATGATGGAAAGGGGAGGGAGGAATTAAGTCATGCGATTCAATAGAAAGTAGGAGCCGGGGTGAACGGGTAACCTGTAATCATACTCCATACACTGAAGTTGAACATTAGTAGGATCGGCTTTAATCGTCACGCTTAGCAGATGAATGAATGATCGCAGTATCAGATGTCTAGCATCTTTGAGGCTGCTCCCGAGGAGGAGCTGCTGAGGAGCTCTCTGTATTTTACACCTGGCGTAAAGAACCTGGCTTTTCCCATACTTGCCTCTAACGATACCCACAGGAAGAAATGGGGTGATAGATTATTATTTTACGACTCTACCATACGGAGGTTTGTTTGTCTGTAAACATCGTATTATTGATTATTTCGTTATGTCTTCTCCCATTATGAAGAACTAAATGGAACAGGAAGAGTTCGCCTTGCTGCTCCAGTGTATGTCCATAAGGCAAAAAGTTCACCATGGATGTTACCAAATTCAGCGGTGTCAGCGCCAGTGATTACAGCCGAACACTCTGACCCTGACTTACTTGGGATGTATAAATATTCTAAACTACGACAGTAATATTAAATATTTTATTATTTTCCCTATATAAAACTATCATAAGAGACTATTGAAAATGCCAAAAATCCTTCGACTATGCGAATTTGTATTCGACAAATGTAAATATCCAAATCAACGACGACTTCGCCAATACTCGAACCGAAACCGTGGCGATTGTGGCAAATTCTTCCTAAAATGGGGAAGACCATACCCATGAACTATTTTGGACTTATAAAAAAAGGTTATGCAGGCAATCCATTTTCATTTTTAGAAAATCTAGGGTGTAGTTATTCACATGTTATCTAGTTTACGTAGTAAGGAGCTAATCATTGAGGGATTTGCAAACGTTGCGGTTGTAATTTATTTCCAAATCTGAAACTGTCTACAATAATTTATTTTAACCTTCATTTTATTTAAAAAGCTTAATAAATGAAGTTGATAAATCTAATAAGTATGTATTTTGATTACAATGGTAAGTACAAAGATAAGTGTAATATTTAAGTAGTGAGTATTTTAATCTTAACTTTAAAAAAATAAAATACTCAAGTACGAACGATGTATGAGTTAAGAACTGCATCTTTTAGCTACGTAAAGTAATAAAAATATTAACACAATTCTGAGATGGTTTTATATTTCACGATTATACTGGTATATTACCTTAAACCGGTAAAATAGTGATTCCACATCGTTCTTCGTGCATGGTATCAATATACCATGCACGAAGCACGAGTGATATGCAGTCGAATTTGTAGTAGTATACTTCTAATCCTAAAAAAAGGTTTTGAAAGACACTGCCGCAACCGCGGCGCGATTCATGTATCGGTGTACGGTATGGTTTACCCTGATAAAACACGAACACATTTCGAAGTATTTAACTCTGTCCGTTTGGTAAACACCATCATCAATACGACTTATCACTACCGCGTTGAACACACGAATCCCTCATAGATTGTCATAAAGCTTGCATCTATCGGCTACTTGCATTCATCATCATATCACTTCACATTTTAAGGAACTTTCTTCTCTATCGGGTAGCGGTCCTTGGAGCTATAGTGCCTGCGAATTTCCGCTACATACTCACTACAGTTACTTTAGTTCTACTTTGGATATTCTTGATACGGATATTATCACGCAGAAAAACTGCAATTATAGTGCTCTCCGTAGCTCTAAGTGACATTAAGCTTTCTCGTACGACTAACAGCGAAAGACTGCGTTGCGATGTTATAGATCATAACTAGCATTAGCATTGGTGCTATTACTACATGTTGCATTATTTTCATATAAGATTTTAAAGTATACCGGACGAGAAGAAAGCAGATGAAGAAGATAAGACAAAATTTATCGAGCGTGTCCTACCTAGAGTTGGGCTCGTTCTGTTTGACCTAGTTCTAAAGAAACTAATTTATGAATAAATTTAAGCATAGTGTTTCACACAACTTGCGGTTCAGATGCGACGGGGAAATCATACGTCTTCTTCTTATGTTCTTCGGCAATGCATACTGTAGTGCTATTTTGTGACTCTAGCGGGAATCGTGGTTGGCTTTGTTTTGACGCTTTATGTTTGTTTTCTGTTTTGTGTTGTGTAAATGTATCAGTATTATAAGCGGTAGACTTTTTCCAAGTTATCTCATTATAGGTTACAAAATATTACCATAATGAGAATATATAACGCAGTTACGGAGTGATTCCCACCGGCAAATGTTTCACAATCGCGCTACAAATCTAAGTATCCATTTGAAAATAATATAAAAGTCATCGGTTATAATGCAAACATTCTCCAGCAAATAGCTGACTTAATGACACAATAACGTCGGTATATCGAAGGAAATCCTATTCTGTGCAGGGAATCCGAATAGCTAAGTTCTGAAAGGAGTACTAAATCCATTTCTTTCTGCAACATTTTCCTACTCAAACTTAACATTTGCCTTTGATTTTAACAAAAAACATCTCAAAGATGAATTTGGCCCTGTGATTGCCACAAATAAATGATAACGGCGTACAATGGCAGAGGCTTCTGGACATTTCCAGTATTGAACTTTTACGGGCAATTTAAGAAAGAAGACTGGTAGATTTCAATATTATTTCAACTTTAGTAGGTTTTATTACTGTAAAATATTTAAATAAGTAAAGTAAGTCAAAAGTAAGGTAAAAATTACCTTGCGTACATTCGCTTGATAAAATAAAATGATGTGCCTTATTTAGTTTGAAGAGCACCTCCCGCCCTCCTTCAATAAAAACTAGGTAAGAGACATCATTTTATTTTATCGAGCGGATGTACGCAAGGTAATTTTTAACAACTTTAATATAATGGATTTCCGCAAAGTAACGCCTGATTCTAATAATTAGAATAGTTGGGGTTATTTGCAGTAAAAAATATCTCTGTGGCAGAGCTCTCACTTGATCTCCTTAAAAGTTATGACTATTTGAGTACTTTTTGAAGAAAATACCAAAATTTGTATTAAATAGGTAATTAGAGTAAAATGGGCACCTATTTTAAAACAATCAATGGTATTTAGTTGCTTCTAGGAAATGTATCATCACTACAAAAGTGCTTTAATGACAGTGGATACCATGATTTATAAGTATTGGAACTTTTTTCAATATATTTTAAGTCTCACGAAAAATTGTTTGTAACTTTAGAGCCTTGCTGTAAAAAAATGTACTACCAAAAAATTACCGTGATTTAAAAAACTTGCCTATTTAATGACGATTTAAACGAGGTGTAACGCATAGCTGTTTTGTAGCTAAATTATTTTTTTATGTTCATTTTTTTCATAGCAAGGTCGAAATTAAAGTAAATCAGAGGATAGTCAAAAACAGGTATTAGAATTCATACAATTTTATTTAATAATAACACAATAAATCTAGTTACAGCAATTGTTCAAAACGCCTTCCTCTAGCGACAATACACATACGACTTTGTCTAATAAAATTACGTCTCAACCTACGAATTGCGTTTCTATTGCGTTTAAAACTTTCTCTCGATTTTTTTTCTTAATGCCTGCACTGTCTGGTTCTTTTTTCGTACACTATCTCTTTTAAATATCCCCACAAAAAAAACTCTATCGGATTTAGATACGGAGATCTCGGTGGCCATTGGATTTTTCCACCTCGACCAATCCAACGATTTGGGTACTGGGCGTTTAAATGTTCTTGGACCACCCGAGCGTTGTGTGGTGGAGCGCCATCGTGTTGCAGCTACATGTTTTCAACAACTTCATCTGAAATTTCAGCTTGGCGCAAGATTTCATGTAAATTATTTTGTAAAAAGTGTAAATACTGAGCGCCATTCATCCATTCATCTTGGTGGCATTTCACAAGTTACCAGTTGTCCTTCAATGATCCCAGCCCAGACTTTGACGCTGAACTGATGTTGGAAACGATCATTTCTAACTATGTGTGGATTTAAAACGGCGCAGTAGTGTAAATTATGAATGTTGAATATTCCTGTTCTTCTAAAACTTGATTCATCAGACAACAAAATGTTATTGAGAAATTGGGGGTCAGCTCTGTGACGTCGCAGCATTTCTCTGCAAAACTGCACTCTGTTTTCATAGTCTGCTGGCAGTAAAGCTTGGACTCGTTGTATGTGGTACAGATGCAGTTGACTTTTCTTTATGTATCGTTATACTACCGACCTTAGAATGCCTAAATTGCAGGATATGCGACACTGACTTGTAGTGGGGTCACTTTCTAGTTCACGTAATATTTATTCTTCTAAATGATCATCATCATGAATTGCTGGCCAACCACGACCATCTTCTGCATTATGTTTACCATGCAAGTGACCTTCCACGTACGAATTATGTACGCGGATAAAAACTTTATAGTCGGGAAAGCGGTCACGGTTTGGGTGATGTTGACGATATTTTCTGGCAGCAGCCCGAGCATTTCCGTCACAAAAGCGATAGAGGTAATGCACCTCTCTGCATACTCTCGCTGGGTTTACTCCACTCTTCTTACATTAGCCATTTTCTAAGTACGATAGGCAGGCAATTCAAAGTCCGTATGGCAGGCACAGGTCATAGGTAGGCAATTAATCACAAGGTCGGGGTTATTCACAAAAGAGTAACAGCCAAGAACACGTGGCATGTAGCGAGTCAGAGTCACTAACGCCCTGCTGCCTGCTGGCCGCACGCAAACAAAAGACGTCCACGCAGCAAGCGCGTGAGCTATGATCCTAAGTGTGAAAAGGACACAGATAGTCTCTTTCTATTCGAAGTTCGAACAATGTTTTACAAAGAGCTGATGTGAAATAATAAATAATTGGCGTGGGATACTGTAGTATGTAAATTAGTAGTTAGTATGTAAGTCGCATTTATTGGAATGTTTTCATTAAGCAAGTATTGTTTATGATTAGTTAGAAACCTAGCAATGCCGGCGGGATCTTTCTGTAAACACTGCTAAACGTAGCCAAGGGTCCGAGCTAACTGTTTAGTGAAATAAAGGACTCATGAAATAAAACACTATAGTCAGATAACTAGTGTTTAACTATCCTCTGATTTACTTTATTTGGATATTGCTATGAAAAAATGAATATAAAAAAATAATTTAGCTACAAACAGCTTTTTGTTACACCTCATTTTAATCGTCATTAAATAGTTTTTTTAATACACGGTTATTTTTGGTAATACATTTTTTTACAGCAATGACTCTAAAGTTACAAACAATTTTTCGTGAGACTTAAAAGATATTGAAAAAAGTTCCAATACTCATAAATCATGGTATACACTCTCATTAAAACACTTTTGTAGTAATGATACATTTCCTAGAAGCAACTAAATACCATTGATTGTTTTAAAATAGGTACCCATTTTACTCTAATTGCCTATTTATTACAAATTTTGGTATTTTTTTTCAAAAAACACTCAAATAGTCATAATTTTTAAGGAGATCAAGTGAGAGCTCTGCCACAAAGATAATTTTTACTACAAATTACCCCAACTATCGCCCTGTTTCGTTTGATCCACAATTTTTTACCCACCCATACATCCGAATTAATACGGCGCGATTCTCTTTTTCTTGCGGACTTCACATATTTTAAAATATTTTATTCGTCATATATGCAGGTTTCCGCCGCCGGGTGGCAATCAGGCAAAATGGCAAATGAGCACATAAACTGAAATTTAATATTTTCATGGATGCCGGTGTTGATCGAGCCGGTGTTTTCGCGTATTGTAAAATTTAAGGCTAGCACAAAACCTAACACGGCGCGGCACTGTTATCACGGTAATATTAGAATACTAAAATTTCTTATAATTACGATAATATGCAAATAATTTACAATGTCGCACAATCCGTTTGAATGTTATATATTATTATTATGTATATTCATAATAACATAAAGTTATGTGTGAGCCCTACCAAAGAAGTATATTATTTAAATACGAGCAATAACCATACATGAACATTAAAATTGCTTATGTTAGGAGTGTTTCACGACAGTAGTCGAAAGGCAGATTCAAATTTACGACTTTTAAGTTGCGGTCCCTTGGCTATAGTAACATATTTTATTCTTAAAAAAGTTTCCAAAAAGCTTCCACGACATTATTAAAAATACAATATTTGTCATGTCATCCAATTAAAGTTGAGGGGAAGTGTTATATGAATTTAAAATATATCACTCGAAAAAACTCGTGGAAAAACTTCGTGTTATTAATATCAATGGTTAAAAGTATAGATGTATATAATAATTAAAACAATCGAATGTAGAAATGCAAATGAAGATAACATATCATTGAAGCTTAGGTATTGTTTGTGGTTGCCTTGTTCTTCAAAGGTGATAATGCCCTAGTTAAAGAATTGCAGACAAATTTCCTTTCAGAGCTATTTCTAAATCCTAATTTCAAGAAATATTACAAATCAGACCCGAAATCTTGGTTTAGACTTTTTTATGCCAAAGAGTCCGTCTGGATAGTTACCAAACTTTTACATTTTTTTTATTTTTCATACTGCTGTGTTCCGGTCTGGAAGGTATAGAGAGCCAGTATAAATAAAGTCTGTAAGGCATCCCATCTTAGTCCTCAATAGTAGCAGCACATTTAGGGCCTTCTTAGTTTCAAGAGAAACCATCGTGAAATAAACCTACAGAAACTACTTGCCATTGGATGGAGTGTAGTTTCATTCGTCACATCAGTTTTATAAATTAAAAAAAGATACGCTATAAAGCCGGTTCTCGAAAATGGTTCTTACCCCAGATCACAAAAAAATCTTTAGACAGTTTATCGTATTTTACAGGTAACTCACACGCACACACGCACGCATGCACACATACCATATTCACAACATTAAGTTATCGAAAATAATGATTTTTACGTTACTGAAATCGTAATGGACGAGTTAAATATAAATGTATATGAAGACAAAACCGATAATTTGTGGTTCGCATTAATACATATTTTGAGTTCGATTTGAATTTACAATAATATGCTAAATAAGTTTAGTCTGTACAAATGAAGACTAAAAAATATTAAACGCAAATTGCTTGTGGAATGCAATATTTTGTGTTCCATTGTACAGGGATTGTATTAAAGCCATAGAAAGTGAAACAATGGCAACCGTTGTCATTACTGTTGGGAAAAGTTCATTTAAATTTCTCTCTGAAAAAATAACTGCGTAATACGGATTCATGTAATCTCTTGTCCAAATTGTTTGATGCCGCCTAGCGGGAAAAAATATTAAACTCTCATTATGTGACAATTTTTGTTCAGTTAATAATATTTAAGTTAAAAGATCTTTACAAAGAGTATGAATTCATTAATTATTAAACCGTTACAGTATAATATTATTATAAATTACATGACGAGCGACACGTCACTTAGCTATCACGGCTCCAATATTAAATTAGCTCTAACTAAGTATGTGTATATCCTGAATATCGATCCGCCCCGGTTTCGCATGGGTGATTTCTAGATCTCGACAACAGCGCCACCTACCGAGTCCAGTTGTAAATCTAAGCCATTATCGAATCAACTTAATCACATACACAAAATTTCATCAATATCGGTCCAGCCGTTTAGGGGGAGTTCACTCACATACCTACGGACAGAAGAATTATATAATATATTTAACGCTACCGCACAGCGCTTTGTGAGTGGAATTTCATAAAATGCATTCTTGGTAATTTTTAACATGCCAAAAACAATATCCTGGAAGTTTTATACCAATAAGAGCTATAGTTTGAAAATGTGTTTTTAAATTAACGCCCGCAACCCTCTTGCGGTGTTAGCTGACCTCTACTGGCGAAAGAAATATTCCTACCAAATTTCGTCTCTAAGCCAGTCCTAATGCTTCCAGAGATATTGTGATGAGTCATTACGTAGGGGGAAATCTCTTATATGTATACATATATTACTTTAGATATTAATAATGCCTTTGTATAATATTGCGTTTTTTTTGCAATATTTGTATTGTCTTTGAATATGTATAATTCCGTCTTAAATATTATTATTACTTAACATGTTCTTAAATAAATCCAATACTAATAACACTACCAATTAAGAAACAACACTAAAAATAACAAAACAAATCACCATATTTTTAAGACTTATAAATTCACTACTGGCCATGGGCCTCTCTCGTAGTAGGAAGAAATTGCCTTAATCATCAAGTTCTATAGATCTTGCTCACATTCAAGAGGTAGAAGCGGAGTTCGAACATAAACTTACACTGCCACTAGCGGGAGACCCTTTAGGTCTTTTGACTGTCAACAAAGTCACAGAAGTCATTAAAAGTCTTCTTTCTTACTCCGGCTGACGGCATTAAAAACAGGGTGCTCAAATAACTATCTACGACTTTACGTTGCCGAATAGGAATTAGGCATTTTCAACGCTTTTCTCTCCAGCTGCTACTTCACGGACGACGACGTCATAAAAATACCGAAACCAGGGAAACCGCCCAACCTAGCCTCCAGCTACCGACCAATCAGCCTAGTCAGCAAACTGGAGAAAGTTTACGAGCGAATCATAATTATTGAATCGCCTTCGAGTTTAAATCTTAGCCAAAAAGCTTCTTTTTGACGAATAGTTCAGCTTCACACTTAGTGGTTGTTTATTGTGCAGTGTGTGGTCTTGCGTTGTCGTGAAGCAGCAGTGACCTAGAGCGATTGACTAATCTCGGTTGTTTAGCAGCTAGTTCTTCCTTCATGGTTTGCAGTTGCTGTCAATAGATATCTGCCGTAATCTTTTGGCCAGATTTTATAAAGTTGTAGTGAACGACACCGGCGCTAGTCCACCAAACACCCACATGTAACTTTTTCTGAGTCAATTTTCGTTTATAGCAGGATTTGGCTGGGTCTCCAGGGTTCAGAAATTGCAAAAAGCGCTTCCGATTATCGTACAGTATCCACTTTTCATCACAAGTAATGATTCGATTTAAAATCCCTTCATTATTGTGTCGGTTGAGCAAAGTAACACAGCAGTCGACGCGTGTTCGCAAGTTCGATTCACTCAATTCATGAGATACCCATCGTTCAAGTTTTTTTACTTTCCCGATTTGCTTCAAGTGGATTAATACAGTTTTATCACTTACTCCGAAGCCTGCAGTTATCTCTAAAGTGCTTTGTGATGGATCCGCTTCTACAATAGCCTTTAATTCTTTATTTTCTAAGGGTCGAAATTTCCAGAACGAAAACGTTGAAACCAAAAACGTATCGTGCTTTCTTTTGCGACACCAGCACCGTACATATCATTAATCCTTCGAGCTGTTTCTGCAGCACTGGTGCCACGGTAGAACTCGTACTCGTAAATATACCGATATTTCATGTCTTCCATTGTGCGGTAATAAGCGACGCCAAAGAATAAAATAATGAGGAAAAACAAATGAATGACTGTTTTCAAAACTCAAATGTACCAGCTAAAGGAATTTATAAATTTGAATTTGGAATTCTTAACCAAAGGGGAGATATTTCAGATCAAAGTGGTCAGTACGACAAAACGCTAATTTCATATGTAAGGACCTAATATTATATGATATACTACTTAGTTTTATACTAACTATATTTATTTTTAGTAAACTCAATAATACCTTTTATGCGATCAACAAAAAGAAGCAAAAGGCAAGCGTACATCACGGTCGACTAGTCGCGCGATAAATCCGTCAAAGCAGCGCTGTCGCATTGTATGAAACAATAGGTCCGCTCTCTCGCGCGTTCAGGTTCAGGTTCAGGTTGTTGTTGAACTAGTCATTTATGACTCGTTGAACAACAAGTCCATTTCCTACGTTTGAGTCCAAGCGGTAACTGAAGGACCAATTATTACAATGGTATTTTTTTGTGTATTGCGTCCGTATTTAAAATTTGCCTGCGCGTAAATGCGTAAATGCGGTAGTGGGGCGCGTTATTTTACCTTAAACAAGCTTTACTACCCTCTTACCTATTTCTGCTGCCAAATAGCAGTGCTTACACTGCTGTGTTCAGGTAGGAGTATAGAAAGCCAGTATAATTTTTTTTTATAGGATAAGGGTGACAAGCGAGCACACAGTCCACCTGATGGTAAGTGGTTGCTGTGGCCCATAGACATCTACATCTATCCTCGTTAGGAAATAAAATGCAGATGCGTTGTCAGCCGTGAGGACTAAGATGGAATCCTCTTTTCCAGTAAAAAAGGTCTCCGGTTCTCTACACTCACCAAACGAAACACAGCAGCATTAAGCTGCTATTTTACGCTGGTATTCTGTGAGAGCGTGGTCCTTCCCCGGTCGAACCGACCCATTCGTGCTACAACTATACTATTAATATAGCTGTAGCATGGCTCTACCACGTATAAAATTTAAAGAATGTGAGGCATTTCATCTTAGTCCTCACAGGTGACATCGCTTAAGTAGCCTTCTTTATTTAAAGTTAGTTACAGGTGTCCATGGGCTGTAGTAGCCACTTACCATCAGGTGGTATATAAATTCGTTTGTCACTTTAGTTTTATTTATAATTGGTAAAATTTGTAAAAGTTTAAGAAAACGTAAAAGGGTATATAATTATTTTTCAATAGACTCAGATAGAATAACAATAAAAACAAACTGTAAAACTGTTGACAGAGTACAAAATTTAGGACGTCATTTCCAGCAAGCGAGATAAAAAAGAGAAATACAGTTTACACGAATTTATGGCCTTCACCTGTCAGACTCCGCTTATTATTTTTCGTTATAGAAAATATATAATAAAATCATCATATATTGTTGTAATAAAACGAAATATTGACTTTTTGTAAATTAGGTACTCTTTTTACGAGTTGTTTTTCATATTTTACATAACTACATTTTGGTTGTCTGAAATGGATACTAACAATTTCATTATCTTAATAACCTGTATTGAGATTTCATTTTTGTTTTATTTTTATAACTTCTGAACTAGTAAATAAAAGTGTAAAAAAAATTTTTCTTTATCAGGCCGTACAGTTCTCTCCTGAGCTTGTGACACTTCCGTAGTAGGAGCAATCTTAGGTAGCATGAACGTCCCCCTCGACATGAATCGGCAATCACTGTATCAAAGTACTTCTCATCTTTGTTCGGTGAGATGGTTTCATTTATCGGAGACTTATTTCTGGCATTTCTTTTGATCGCCTCTTATCACTCACGGGACGATATAGGTGATGAGTTCTTTTGCATCGCTTCTACACAGAAGTGTAAAGACATATATGGATGAAAAGAGTTGTATTTTTGCAATTGAA
The DNA here is from genome assembly GCA_029286625.1 of Parnassius orleans. Lineage (NCBI taxonomy): Eukaryota > Metazoa > Arthropoda > Insecta > Lepidoptera > Papilionidae > Parnassius > Parnassius orleans. Next base: position 273,997 of record JAGSMP010000032.1, read on the forward strand.
AATACACTTTGAAACTGTTCCAATTCAAGCCAAAACAGCATAATTAATGACATCGGAAATAGAATAATGTTCAAATTAAATGTCTTTGTACTGATGTTTGATCACGATATTGATGACTGCGTCATTTGCAGTCCAATACGGTACATTAATAAAGAGTGCGGTTTTTGCAATAGTGGAAATTTACCCTGGCGAACAAATAAACTAGGAAAATTTAAAGAAAAAGAAGTAACTCGTATATATGTTACCGGCAATGCATATAATTTAGTAGTTGTATAGAATACCTAGTCGTTCCATTTAATGCCGGGTTTGCTTAGGCAATGTATCAAATATGTAATCTATCATTTATCATTACACACCTTTCCTAGGTATTGTATTTAAACCTAGTTAATGTATATAACGCCATAAGGAGGTCAGGTAATACATTGCTTGAATGTTTATACATTGCTTGAATATTTTTGGTATTCTATAGAATACCTTGGTATTATATACAATACAGGATTATACAGATTGGCGATAACATATATATCAATGTAACGTTGTATAGATACACATATTTAAATGCACGATTTTTTACGTGGTGGAGTCACGCTGCAGCTGTATTAGGTCTTTACCTATGAAATTGCCGTTTTTATGAAATAAGTATCAAAATAATCACCCATGAAATCGATGCATCTTTGCCAACGCAGTGGCAGTTTATTGATGCCCTTCTTGAAAAAAATCAGCGGGATGGGAGGCAACAAAGTCTTCAAAAGCATTTTGTGTTGCCTCTCAAATTCTGGAAAAAGTAGAAGTCTGAAGGCGGATGACGGCTTCCAACCCCAGCTCTTGTAACTTAGCGACCGTCTGTTGTGCAGTATGAGGTCGCGCGTTGTCTAGCAGGAGCAGCGAGGACGAGTGATTGACCAAATCTGGTTGAAGACGTGCGAGCTTCTCTATCATTGTGTTCAGTACTTCATAGTACACATCTGCAGTTATGCTCATCCCGTTTAGTAAGAAGCTGTCATGAATCACAGCGGCCCTAGACCACCAAACAGTGACAATCACTTTTCTAGGGGTAAATTTTCGTTTATGGCATTGTCTAGGTGCTGAACCAGGATCCAACCAACTTGCTAAGAGCTTGCGATTGTCAAACAGACTCCATTTTTTGTCGCAGGTAACAATGCGGTTCAAAATTCCTTCGTTTGCGTGCCTGTTGAGGAGTCCAAGGTGCCTGTTGAGCAGTGTAAGGCACGTCTCGACGCGTACTTCGCACTGACGAACATTGAATTCGTGGGGTACCCATTTGTCAAGCTTTTCTAACTTTCCAATTTAAAACAAATGGACCAATATTGTTTGGATGCTAACGTCGAAAGCTGCTGCTGATTCAGATTGAGTGTCATCAGCTTCCACAATCGCCTCAAAATCGTCATTTTCGACCAAAGTTTTCGGGCGACCACGGTTGCCAGCTTCTATTCTGGAAATATTGACCTGAAAAATGATAACAGGTGGTGCGTTCGTTTGTAGTATTCGCTCCGTAAATATCGTTGATGTTGCGTAAAGCTTGTGCCGCGTTGTTGCCACGACGGTACACATATTCCATAATAACTCGAATTTTTGACGTATCCATGACGACAAAAAAGATTCAAATGCGATGAAAACATAACGCTAATCAATAAACAAATAACTAATTTAGAAAATAGAATTCAATTTTCTTAAAATAAAATTAATTTGAAATTAGAACTCTTAGCCAAACAAATATTATTTTGATTTGAAATGGCTAGTACTGCAGTACGGCAATTTCATAGGTAAAGACCTATTACAGTAAAACTTGGTTAAATGGGACCTGTATAAGTGAGAAACTTCCATAGCTGGAACCCAAGCTTAGGTCCCGACAATTTAGCACTGAACTACCTCTGTTAGTGGGACAAAACAAACCTCTATATCTGGGATTAGTTCTTTCGATTTTATCGTCATAATTACCTCTATAATTGAGTCAGCGAGTGTATTTTACCTCTTTTACTGAGACTATAATTTTAATGTTTAAGACTGTATTTTTTTTTACGTGGTAGAGCCACGCTGCAACTATATTATGATTGTAGCACGAATGGGTTGGCTCGACCGGGGTAGGGCCACGCTCTCACAGAATACCAGCGTAAAATAGCAGCTTAATGCTGCTGTGTTTCGTATGGTGAGTGTAGAGAACCAGAGATCCTTGTTGCTGGAAACGAGGCATTCCATCTCAGTCCTCAGGGGTAAAAACGCATCTGCATTTTGATTCTAAATTGAGGATAAATGTAGATGTCTATGGGCTACAGCATGCACTCACCATCGGGTGGACTGTGTGGTCGTTTGTCACCCTAATTCAATAAAAAAAATATAAAAGTTAGCCTTGATTAGTAAATAATAAAGTAACTAAGGTTTTAAGACAAATACTACAAATACAAATATTACAACGGTAGAGACCCGTGTCACAAAATAAATACTACGGTACTACGTAACCGTGTCATGAATAAAAAATAGATTAAATCTGCGGTTTTGAAAAAGAACTAAATTTCACCATAAGTGTTAATTTTTCGCTTTGTGTAACAACTGGTATGAAAAGCAATGAGCAAGATTAAGACGTTGTTCTAACATCAAGGATTAAATCTTTCTTTTCTGTCAGCGTACTTTAAGTCAATGCTAGATAAAGACATTCAATAAGTGCTGAAGTTTCTTTTGTGCATTTTAGGTGGTTTTTCCGCTATCATTCTTGCTTCAAAACCCAAATTCCTTGAAGTAAAAGGTGGGATTATTACAATCAAATATAAGTCAAATCAAATATCTTAAGTTCATTGATAATCAAATTTACTGTAGCGGCCATTTTTCCCTCTATTGTCATGCTTGGTTTTATAATTTCAATTTAAAACAATACTTTAACTATTAACTAAATATCCAATTATTTAACAAATTTTAAATTTATGTATATTTAATATGTAAACTATTATGTTTCCATATTAAAGTGATTAGAAAATAGTTGTGTGCATATATTATTCATATTGCAATCCAAAACGGTTCACTAATAATATAATAAAAGTTCCAATAAGTTCTGTGTACAAAACTAAATACGTAAAACTTGAAAGCAATCTCCTATAAATTGCCAACAAATTATTTCAGAGTACAGAAGCGAGTAGAGTAATGGAACGTCACGTAGACTTTGATGAATATATATATATATACATATTCTATTTGATTCGTATGAAATATTTTGCATTTACCTTTTAGCAAAATAAGTTTTTATTCATTTTGGTTATTAATAATAATAATAAGTTAATAATTTTATCTACCATTGTCATTGGAAATAAACGATTATTATTATTATTATTATTAAAATACGTCAAATAACAGCAAATAAACGTATAACCTTCACTAACTTCTTAAAATGAGATTTTGATCATTATGCAGACCTGTGATTATGTCATCAGCTATGTAATCCATTACAAAATGTGATCTTTTGGTAATATTATTATATGTTACAGTTAAAACCAGTTTTTAGATAGAACGCGTTCTCCCTAGTTAAAACTAGTTTTTACTTAATGCCTTTGTTATAACTAGAATTAACTAATGCTCAAAATCAAATATCAGGTAAAACTAGTTCTTACTAGACAAAACGCGTTTTTCCGAAGCGAGTCAGTTAAAACTGTTTTTATTGAATGATTTCTGAGAAAAATCGCTTAAATGGGGGGGGGGGGGCGTCCTCCTCCGCCGAAATAATACCAAAGTGTAGTCGACGGAGCCCCGCTAAGCGGGGCTCCTATTTCTGGATCGTTTATAAAAAAATAGCCACCACTTCTAACCTAACCTGTCCGAGTCGGGCTGCCCCAAGTCCAGAGCTCGCTTCGCTCGCTCTTGCACCAAAAAAAAACTCCAAAATGTTAACTTTTATAATATCTTCTTCCGTTACTTGCGTGATAGCTTGTTCGGTAATCTCCTTCAGTCTCGTCAGAGAAAAATCAGAACTAATGTTATGTTCCCTCACAAGTCGTTTAACTTCTGCACATGCCAGCTCTATTGGGTTCAAGTCGCACATATAAGGTGGAAAACGCAGTACATCGTGACCATGGCCTTTTATGAGTTCGTCCATTTTAAATATTTTTTCAAGATTTTTATTTTGTTGAATTAAATCATATAAATCAGCTTTTCTCATGCTGAGACTGGCCTGTATATAATTCTTGGTGAGCCAATCTAACATAGCTTGTTTTGTACTGGTTTTGAGGGGCACCTTATTTTCTTACACGCGGTGGTAGGGCGCGTTGTCCATCACTACAACGCTGTTGGAAGGTGAGTTCGGTAATAACATTTCGTTGGCCCATTTTTCGAAGTTTACACTATTCATCTGCCCACGATAGTTGCCAGTGACTATGCCAGCTTTAAAAAGCAGTTTGGCTCCGTCTATAAAGCCGTTACTCGATCCTACATGGATTAAAATCAATCTATTCAAGAGCTCGTATCCGTCAATATTGAATTTATTTTGTCATCGCGCCAGCATTTTTATACGTAAATTATTATCGATCCATGTTTCGTCTAGGAAAAATATTTAGCGATCATTTAGTCTAAATTGACATATTTTTCTTAAATAAATAGATCGAGCAAAAATAATATTTGGCCTCTCAATCAAAATTTTCCTTTTGCTGTGGCATTTCTGCCACTTATACCCCATTTGTTTCAACTATTTTCTCAGGCTCATTACACACACCCCAAGGAAAATCAATTTTCTCTCGTAAAGCTAACAAAAGTTTTTTGCAAGTTGGGATGATTTTTTGGTCAAATAAAACTCTTCAATGCAGCGATGAATTACTTGAAGATCAAAATCATCAACATTTAAATCTTTCTTTCTCGGATAATTTTTCCCTTTTTTAGATGGTGATTTCAGATGTCGTTGCAGGTCTGCAGGCTCTTTTTTGATTTTACTTAACACACTTTTAGACAGACCTGTGTAATATACTGCTCGATCGAGTGCCTGGTTAACAGTAAACGTGAATTTGTTAGATCTTTTTTCTTCTTCACACATCGGAAGAACGCGTTTTGCCATTTCGCGGGCTTGTCTTCTAATTATAAAGGATTTTTTGCTCTGCCTGCTGTCATTGCTTGTACTCGTCATTTCTTTTTCTTCGAAATTAAACAGCTATTTGCAAACCCAAAAAAACTTTTTAGTTTAGTCCTATTTAAAGTACAAAACTACACTGCTATCGCAAACTTAAAATTCGATAAGCGTACTCTCGTGTCGAGGTCCAGGGGTATGAAAGTAGCTTGCTTTTACGTAGTTTAGCGCCATCTCATAGTCATTAAAAGTACTATTTTCCCCAATATTTTTACACACTTTTTTAAAAAGATGGCGCCACTGCTGGTGTTTATTATTTTTGAAATACTGCGATTTATACATATATAGAATAATTCTATGAGAAGAAACGAAGCAATTCATACAATGGTCATCTAAAACAAGCTAAATGAAGAGTTATTTGAATCAAATTAGTTAATAATTAAATATATTTCCTTTTAACTTTATTGAAATACGTACGAAAAAATATTAAACCTAGTTGATAGCGCCCCTAGTGTATTTTTCAGTTATGTATAATCCCAACACCATCTATGAAAGTGCAGAAGAAACTTCCCTCTATCCGTCACCTAATAATTTTTCAGAGTGGCTCATCTATGCCCTATATAGTATATTATCTATGTCGAGGTCGACACTAGTACTCGGAGCGTGCGGGTTGTGAAGCGACGGTCGGGCGCGGTGCACACCCGCCCGCTACCTCAGCCCCGATTCCTCGGAGCTCGCGCGGGCAGTAGTATGATAGGGAGTTAGGGAAGACCAGGCAATTTTTCCAATTAATCTAGAACTACCGATGACAATAGCCTGAGTTTTCTTAGGATTAATCGTTATACCATAACATATAGTTAAACCATAATATAGCATAGCCCGAGAGATCAGGCACAGGACCAACGGCTTCACGTGCTTTCCGTGGCACGGGGTAAAACACCGCCAACTTCCTTACTCCGTGCAGCTACAGAGAATTTCTTGTCAGAAAAACCCAATGACTGATTTTGACCCGACCGGGATTCGATCCGGGACCTCAATATCATCAGTCGCGTTTACTACCACTAGACCAACGACGCAATCAACAAAAAATAATATTATATTATGCAACAATTTCAGGATGACACACTAAACCTTTTAATAGAGCTTTATTAGTTCACTTATATTTTAGAGTTCGAAGTTTTTTGTTTTAAGATAATTTTGATATCGAATATTGATAATTGAATCGTTTAAGAAATTTACAAACCGTCTTTAATCTGGATCTGGTTTTAACGATATTGCACAAAACTTCTATATTTATTTCTATTATTATTTATATTTGTTATGCTTTCCGACGAACACTTCAGAATCTCTTTAACAATTTAGAGATTAGTGTCTAGAATTTATTCATATTTCCGGTGCCATATTTGAACGAAAACAATAATAAAAACTGCATGCAGATTGTGCCTTAATAATTACTATTATTAGTTTTGATTATAGTTTTTTCTTGTTCGATCATAATCATCATGATTATTACAGTCCAAGGCTACTGACGAATATAGGCCTCCCTCAAGAAATAGCACTAAGCACGGCCCTGAGCCATCTACATCCATCGTCTTGCTTTTTTAGTTTTATTCATAGGCGCTTTCGTTAAAAATATTAATGCCTTCTGTTTTATTATTATAATTACGTATTACAAGATCGAAGCTAGATATATGAAACCACAGTATATTCTAATCGATAAATAAAGATACATCTATCTGACATGTTTCCTTCGGCTCCTCCTAGCTTAGCTCATCTACACAGTGTTATAATATTTTAAATAAGTTATAAGTTTATAATTAGTAATTAGTTACAAGTAATAATTTTCTAAATAGTTAATACCTATATTTTTTATATATAGAATAAGAGTGACAAACGAGCTAACAGTCTACCTGTAGGTAAGTAGATGCAGGACCTCATAGCTATCTACATTTATCGTCAATTAAGAATCCAAATGCAAATGCGTTGTCACCTCTAAGGACTGAGATGGAATGCCTCGTTTCCAGTAAAAATGGTCTCCGGTTCTCTACACTCACCATACAAAACCAAGCAGCATTAAGTTTTTTTTTTATAGGAAAGGGGGCAAACGAGCATGCGGCTCACCTGATGGTAAGTGACTACCTTCGCCCATGAACAACTGCAATACCAGGGGAATTTCAGATGTGTTGCCGGCCTTTTAAAAAGGAGTAGGCTCTTTTCTTGAAGGTCCCTAAGTCATATCGGCCCGGAAAAATCGCTGGTGGTAATCGATTCAACAAGGAAGTTGTGCGAGGAAGAAAACAAAAAATCGCACTGTGGTGGACCACCAATCATCGAGATGGTATGGATGGTATCGCGAGTTTTGTTGCGATGTGCGATGGTGAAATTGAGCGGCTGGAATTAGTCCAAACAATTCCTCAAAGTACTTCCCGTGGTAGATGCGATAAAATACGCAAAGAGATGCAACATCTCTTCGCAGTGCCAGTGAATCAAGCCGATCGGAAAGGACTCGGTCGTCGACGATTCGAGCCGCTCTGCGCTGGATGCGGTCAAGTGGAAGGAGCTGGCACTGGGGAGCCCCAGCCCAGAGATGGGAACTGTATTCCATGCGAGGCTGAACCAGCGCCTTGTAAAGTTGCAGGCGGTGTGCCGGCATGAAATACTGTCCCGCTCTGCTGAGCACGCCAAGCTTTTTAGAGGCCAATTTGGCCTTCTCTTCCAAGTGATCACGAAACTGCACGTTACTCGATATATCGACGCCGAGGATTCCGATACTGGCTGGGGCAACAAGGGGAGGGCCTTGAAACTGAGGAGATACGACAAAGGGGTTCTTTTTAGCGGTAAACGCGCAAACTTGTGTCTTCTGGGGATTGAACTGGACTAGATTTAGTCGTCACCAATCCGAGACTTTGTTCAGCAAAGACTCGACTTCAGTCACTAGTTTGTTCCGGTACTCGGCGACGTTTTCCCGAGAAATTTTGGTAAGGCCGTTGTATAGAGCATCACCCACTGGTGATGATCTATACACCATGATAACAGCACTTTGTCATCCGCATAGCAATGAACCTTACCGGTTTGCAAATATCATTGATATGCAGAAGAAACAGCGTTGGTGATAACACGCAGCCTTGTGGAACACCAGCGTTAGTAGGCTTGTAATCGGATCATGCACCGTCTACTATAACCTTGATGCTCCGATCAGCCAGAAAACTGGTGATCCATTTGCGCAATTTCTCGGGAAGCACATAGGAAGGAAACTTCGAAAGAAGCGCTTTGTGCCATACCCGATCGAATGCCTTCGCTATGTCCAAACTAACAGCCAATGCCTCCCCCTTGCACTCGATCGCCTGCGCCCATCTATGTGCTAGGTAAACAATAAGATCACCAGCTGAGCGACCCCGATGGAAACCGTACTGGCGGTCACTAATCAGCTGGTGCTCCTCAAGGTACCACATGAGCTGGCAGATCAGAGCGGTTACCTTTTTTAGGGATCAGGTGCACGAAAGCTGTCTTTCATGAATTCGGGACAGCGCCTAGGGTGTAGGAGTACCGTAAAAGACGCGGTAGGACCGGTGCCAACTCTCGAGCGCACGTCCTCAGCACAATTGGCGGTATACCGTCAGGCCCACTCGACTTGTGTATGTCCAGGGAGAGGAGTGCTTTGCGTACTGAGCACTGTGTGAATCGCACATCAGGCATCGAGAGTCGAGTTGGACGCAAAAAGGGAGCCTAAAAGGTCGACTTTCTCTTTTGCGGCGTGGGCCAGTGAGTCATCTTCCCTGTGCAGAGATGGTAGTGATGGCTTACAGAATTTCCCTTGAACAGTATTGGCGAGAGACCAGAATGCACAGGTTCCCGAAGGAAGGCGAACTAATTTCTCGCCAATTCTGCCAATCTGCTCATACTTTGCCTTGGCAATAACTCTTTTGAAGGACCTGGAGGCGAAGTTATACTTCTTTTTAAGCATGCTGGTGTTTACATCCCGAGCCGTCGAAGCCTCAGCCAAGGCCTGATAACACTCCTGCTTACTGCGTAATGCAGTCTTACAGGAGCGACCAAACCAAGGCTGAGATCTGCCTCCGATGGGTACCACAGATGATAGTATAAATAGTTCCATTCCCTGTAGCACCACATCAGTGACAGAGTCAGCAACAGCGCTGGGATCATCCGGCAAAAAACAAACCCGCCCCCATGGGTAGAATGCAAAGAAAGACCGCATTCCGTCCCAATCCGCCGAACTGTAATGCCAAACACGGCGGCAGCCTGCAGAACGCAACCGCGACGGGAACGTGAGTGGCATCACACTCCGGATCAGACAATGGTCCGAAGAGCCGAGAGGGGCATCAATGGAAACCTGATATCCGTCCGGATGGGAGGTCAGCAGAAGGTCCAACAGGGAAGGTGTATGATCCTCCACATCTGAAATACGCGTAGGCGAAGTAACCAGTTACTTCGCATGATAGGTTAAACGTGAATCGAGCCATTCGCCGTGGTGGGCGTTAAAATCGCCAAGTATCACGATCTCTACGGATGGGATCTTTTGTGGCAAGAAATCTTTAGCCATTTGGTCGTAGTCGATGAGTCGGTCTGTGTCGGCATTACCGCTATGGAACCTATACAGGCACCCGTAAACGCGGGGATGGTCGTCGCTGTCTACGCGTAGCCAAAGGATGGGCAGGTCCGTACCTTCAAGACTGCCGAGGCGTCGAGAACAGATATCCTCTCTGGCGTATACGCAAACTCCAGCCCGGGGCACAAAGAAGTTTTCTAATTTTTACCCCGGGTAGGACAGATACGAAGTATCAGCCGGAGAGGACACCTGCGTCTCGGCCAATAAGAACAATCCCCCCAGCGCCGGACAGCACATAGTACCGGACAAATCACGTCAAAACATGAAATAACGTTCTTATTAACACTCGTTTATAGAAAGAAGTCAAACTCAACGGACATATCCCCCACGGCGGAGGAGGCGTCAGTCTCGCCTGATATGGCTTATATGTGACATTTTAGTCATTTTGCACGTGAATCTCATGCATCGAGTAACATTTACTAAGTCATAAACCACCATTTAGAGTGAATAAATTGTGTGTAGTACTTTTCTTTCAATCATTGGTAAGTAAACTTTACATTGATATTGTTTTTTGGCGGATTTATTAATAAACTTTATTATTATCGAAATCATACTGCTTTATGTTATTCCCCTAAGTCCGGACAGTAACAGATTCCCTAGTACCGGACAAATTAAATTAGGCCAATCTAATTTCCTTAGTACCGGACAATTATTTTAACAAATTAGTGTGCTTGTTCTATTCCATATTATTTTGTATTTCTATTATTTACCTTTTCAGATCATTTGATATAATGGAGACGAAGAAAAAAGGTATCTGAAATTTATAGTAAAATTTTGATTGTTTCGCTATACAAAGAACATTTAGAATAGAAAGAAAAAGAAAAATAAAAGAAAAAAAAAGAAAACAAGAAGGCATACGTAAATCTAAAACGATTAATGACAAAGGAAAAAAAACTAAAGTAAAACCCACTGAAAAGAAGCTGGAGAAGTACTATTGTTTTGTTTGTTGCGAAGACTACAACGAGGACTGGATCCAGTGTGGAGCGTGTAAAGGATGGGCTCATGAATTCTGTGCAGATATCCCACTGTTCAGACGTCTATGTTTGTGATCGTTGTAAGTATTTTGAAAGTTTTCTTATTCTGGTAACTTTATGTAGAAATATCAAATGTTAGAAAATATTCAATAATTTCTAATCCGTAGTTAAAATTTAACTTTTGTTAATTTATTTGGATGTTTACAGTGATTATGTGGCTCTGGGCGTTTATTGTATTAATGTAAGATTATTGTGTGACTTTAAATTTTTGTAAATCTACATGTGCCTGGTCCTGTCCTGTCTTAAGTGTTAGAATTTATACTTGTCCGGTACTAGGTGCCAAATTTCAATAAAGCCAAAAACTAAACCGATGATTGATTCCATTTTGACTTGTTATAAATGTATAATATTTACCTTTAATGGTTTATTATAATGTCTTATATGATTATTTAAATAAAAATGTTAATTATTTAAATAAAACATAATTATTCAATTTTGTTTTTACTAAAAACCTTAAGTGCCCGGTATTGGGGGGACTACGGGACGGCGGTAAGGTTCGAGTAAAGTCCCCTGATGTTACAGAAGTCCACGGATAGCGTGGCAGGGGTCACTATGGTTTTATCGTTCTGTTTGCCTCGTGGATTGTTAGTATAGAGCGGATTTTGCCCCCAGAATACGCAGGGCAGCCTGAGCACCGCACCCACGCTCAGGAAGAAGTGGGTAGCTTGACCGTGGATGCTCAGTGAGGGATTCTACATTAGCAGGGGTGTACCCTCCTGGGGTAGTCCTTACTTTTTGAATTCCGCTAACATGTTATGGGGAGGAGGGAGGGGGGGTTTGGCCTCCGGCCACCTGCACTAAACAAGCGAAACGCACAAGCAAAGCTTCTACTTTACGTTGGTATTCTGTGAGGTCGTGGTACTGCCCTGGTTCGAGCCGGCCCATCCATGCTGTTAAATTTTGTAAAGTTGCTATTTAACGCCGGTATTCTGTGAGAGCGTGATCCTACCCCGGTCGAGCCAACCCATTCGTGCTACAACTACAATATAGCTGCAGCGTGGCTCCACTATATACCTATATAAACAAGATATATACATAGGAAATAAGTATAAGGCTCATGATTATTAATAATTTAAAATTAAAAATTTTGTACAGCTGAATTCAATATAAATTATTAAGAATAACTTAAAAAATATTGATCAGACCTTGATCAATTGTACCACACAAGAAGCACCAGCTTTCAAATAAAAAAAGAATCATCGAAATCGATTCACCCATAAAAAGTTATGAGGTAACACGCATAAAAAAAAACATACAGTCGAATTGAGTACCGCCTCCTTTTTGAAATCGGTAGAAAATATGTATTAACATTATGAATATAATAGGTTGAGGAAAAATTTCTTCGTATTTTGTTTGTATAAAATTGAAGATAAATCTCTTTGGTTGTACTGTTTGTATCTGGCTGGTTTTAATATCAATACATATAGGACATAAAGAAAAATAAAAAGTAAAAAACACTTTCCCGTATAGACTTAGTATCTTATAGACTAAACGTTCAGTGACGTCATCAGCGTGTGAAAGGAATGCACGTATATAGTTAGACATAAGAGTAAGGGAGAAGAAAAACTATATTTCTTGTCTTTTTCTAGGTATACGTTTTTGATTGTTTTCCCTCCTTTATTTTACATAAACGATGTCAAGCTTTTGTGAATAACATTGATATAATAAGCAAACAGGTAATTGAATTTAGTGTTTGTTGTGGGTTTTAGTTATTACGTAAGGTGAAAAAGATAGTAAGTTGTAGCATTTTAGGATGCAACAGCATCAGTCAACGAAAAATTTATAATATTACCTTTCATCGGTAAGTTTCTTTTGTGGTTACATTTGCTACTTGTATTGATTAATATATATTGTTTTTAATATAAAATGTAACATTTCATGTTTTTAATATCCTTTGTGATGTATTTTGTCAAATATTTGGACTCCCAAATTGTAAATTCTGCATGATAATGCTCCTTAATTCGAACGGTCATTCGAAAGCTTAAAGTCATAGCAAACGTATACTTTTTGATTTGGTAGGATTATGGAAACTTTAGGGATATCAGCGAGTACAATAATGTTTTCCCATTGTTAAATAATAATTGTTATTGTGATTAGTAGTTATGTCCATAAATATGAATCACATAAGGTTATACATATACATACACTTTTATGTTCAGCTTTAAAGGAAACACTCCTTATTGCCCTACAACTCTCCAATCATTTCCCATATTATATAGACGTCACAAATAATGTGTAAGTATCAACCTGAAAACATGTTTGGGTTCAAGTACATAAATATTGGGCAAAGTATATTTCATTTCACAAAATATGTATTGCCTGAAATCAGATGCACAAAACTTAATTGCATTCCATTAATTCTATAATAAATTAGCAACAATTACATTACAATATTTATTTAAAAAAATATGTCATACTTATATAAAAATAAATATAAAGATAGATAAAATAATAAATAAATAAATAAGTTTTAATCATAAGGTACACAATAACACAACAACCTAAGATAATATTCTCAATTAATGATGTAGAAAAATTAAAGTTGGAAAAATTTACTTTGCCAATATCCGCTCAATAAAATAAAATGATGTGTCTTACCTAGTTTGAAGAGCACCTCCCGCCCTCCCTCAATTGCGTGCACTATCCCCGTCACCACTAATCCCAGCACCACTACTCCCACCACCACTACGCTAGGAAAGACACACGCTCTACGGTGGCTGACCGCTAAGAAGACCTTAGCGGTCAGCCACCGTAGAGTCTACTACACCTGAAGATACCTCGTGTAGAGGCGAAACACGTGTCGTGTTGTCGTCGGTGGTGTGTCTTTCCTAGTGTAGTGGTGGTGGGGGTAGTGGTGCTGGGATTAGTGGTGACGGGGATAGTGCACGTAATTGAGGGAGGGACGGTAGTGTAGTGCTCTTCAAACTAGGTAAGACACATCATTTTATTTTATTGAGCGGATATTGGCAAAGTAAATTTTTCCAACTTTAATATAATGGATTTCCGCAAAGTAACGCCTGATTCTATTGATGTAGAAAAAAATTGATGATAATATACTTACCGTTACCATTAGTCATTATCAAAAGTCAAAAGTTATAGGTTTTGTGATAGTTGCCTAGCTTGGCAGGAGGATTGGCAACTGCAGTTATTTTGCAGAAAAACTATGTGGGAGGCTGGGAGGTCTATGTTCAGCTGTGGAGGACATTTGTTAGGCTGTAAATCTATTAATGAACAATATCTAAAGCTTAATATGTACATAATTTTTTTAAATGTTTGGTATGAATAATGTTATCATTACATTTACATATACCTGCTATTTAATTAAATCAATTGATATTTTATTAATTGTTATAGGTATTGTATTTATGCACAGATACTCATACTTTAATGTTTTTTTTTAAATACCTTGATATAAAAGTGTAATATATATTTAATATATTAATTTATTTTAAATATATTATTTTACAGCTTTCCTAAGGAATCAGCTAACCGTAATTGTTGGATAATCGCTACTGGTCGTGATTATAGGTAACAAATAAAACTTAGCAGTGTATGCTCAAAACATTTTAAGCCTCATTGTTTTAGGCGGACTAAATATGCTTAATTTATGTAATTTATAATATAATGAAGATAATTTTTTTTAAATGTTATAATTTCTTGTTGTGTCTTGTTGTTTCTCCATAAGTGATATAAGTTTGACCTTGTTGGTAGTTATGATTTTTGACATTATTATCTATGTATTTAAAATTGACTAGCATTGCTTAATTTATTTATGGTTCTTGTCATTTTATTTTCAAATGCTGACATTCTGTATTATTATTATGACTTGTAATAATTTTATTGTAATTTACATTTATTTGATTTTCATTGTGTAATTTGATTGCATGACAATGACAAAATATTTAAGTACTTATAGATAGATTGATTAAACATGAATCCTTATTTACAAATGTAGGTTATCTGTACTATCATGTTTTATGCTAGTAAAGATTTAAATAAAATAAAATAAATAAATAATTTTAAGTACTGACCTAAATATACAATTGAATAATTTATTATGCAATAATAATTGTAAAACTGTCTCTGGGAAAGCCTACATATGAGACATTTAGTCCATAGGTAGGCATAAATTAAGAAATAAATGTAATAATTATGATAATTTCCATTTAATTGACATAAATAATGTAATATAGATGTTTTTGACAAGAGATATGTATTACATATCTAAGTATAGTTTAGGAGTTGTACCTTATTATTTATTCCACTAAAATATATTATATACAAGACATATAATATATAGATTCCCTTCTAATCCGATTCTAACAACTAGCACCCAAGAATTTCTGCCATGCAAAAGTATAAATCAAATTTATAAATGCATATTTTTGATAAATTCTAAAGCTACTCAAACCAAGAACTAGAAAGAATGCTCTAGAAAGAAGACAAAAATTTTGTTAATTTTGTTGTTTATTAATGTGATGAAAAAATAATAAATAATCGTTTGTTTATCTTAATTTTATTGAATTATATTTTATATATAATTGTGTTTTCATTTGTTTTACTTAATGTAACATTATTAATATTTCTTAATGTTGTGTAAGTAGACAAAATTTAGTTCTTTTTCCTTTTTAAATTTCAATATATTTTCATTTAAGTAGAATATATATCTTTACAGTCTATCAAAAGTCCACTGCTGAACATAAACATGAACATAGTTATTTGCCTTAGTTGCAACGCTTGGCAAGCGGGTTGGCAACTACTGTTTTATTTTTATTTTTATTTAGCTGTTATCAAGAAAATGCTGCTCTTTATCTTCTTTGTTGTTTCCCTATGTCGCCTCATACACCACCCATGGAATGATATGAGGTAACAGATAATCTTACACTGCATGGTAAATTAAAATAGAATATTATAAAACATTCGTTTTTATTTTATATACCAACACATTACAAAAACAAACCATTGGGTAACATGATTAAGTCACCTAACCATAAGTAAGTCACCTAAAAAAGGCCTTCCCTAGATATCCTCATAGGATGACATTTGCCATAGTTGCGACGCCTGCGTGAAAATATGCGTTATACTGGTTGGCCACCGCAGTTTTTTATTATTTTAAGTTTTCATTAGGAAAGTGCTGCTGCCCTATCCCCATCTTGTATTATTGCTTTCGACGCGGGGTAGTATCATCCCATGTATAGACAAATTCTCTTGTACGCCGCAACTTGCAGCACACAAGCCACTAACTTAGTAAGACATGCAGTAAATCGCAGGAGTTGGCTCAGAACCGTGTTTTGTACTACAAAACCTAAGTGGAAACCTTTTCCTTTCGGGGGTCTGTGTTCAGCACTGAACTTGTGATGGACTGGTATGTTAAAACATTATTGAATTTTTTTTTTTGTAAAAACAACATAAAACTTGACACGAGGAAAATTTTGATTATTAATTAATATTTTTATTTTTAATTAATATTTAAGTACATACTTAACATATTGCTATTTATTAGCGATATCACACTTTGTACTAGTAGCGTCTTCACTTAGTGCCGTCGAAATCCAAAGAGTTTATTGAATGTCCAGTAAAATAGTCGATGCGTCGTTGAATACGGTAATGATGATTATGTTTTTACGCCGTTTCCGCCCGTAGTTTTTAGTAACAAAATGTATTTTCAAGAGAAATGTATTAATGAGAGAAATGTATTTTTTTATGGTAACAAATAAGTTTTTTGTATGAATTTAAGTGCTGTGAATATAAATAAACCCGTAACGGGGGAAATGGAACAATATCTGGTAACCCAGGGAAAGTACCTCCCGCCTACTTCTATCTCAAAAGCATACGCGAATGCTTTATCTAGTCAATCTTCTGTCTACGCTTTCCCGACATTTCTGAATTGTTTTTATGTCCGCCATGAGTTAATCTAACGAAGAAATTCGATACATTCTAAAGGTTTATTACAACAAAAGGAAAAATACGACTCAAGCCGCGAAAAGAATTTGTGACTTTTATGGACCTAATGTAGTGTCAGTAAAAGTAGCACAAAGTTAGTTCAAGCCATTGAGTTATAATGTACTACGTACTAGAGGAGACACCTCAACTCGATTGTTTGTAACATGCGTTAGACCGCGAGCGCTCCAACTTAGTCTGTGTCAAGCGGTTGCTGCAACGTGAGACCTTTGAGTCAAGATTTTTTAAATTAATATGCCTTCGTGTATAATGATATACTGTTCAAACAACTCGAGAAACATAAGTAAAAGTCAAGGAGTGACTTTTCACCAGTAACTTCAACACATTATTATCTTTAAAACACGCTTAATTTAATTATATTTTATCAACTGCAACATATACGTGAATGTCAAAGAGTAAATAAATCGTTTTTATGCGCAGACTTGACACTATCGACGTATAATGTTAAGTAATTATGAACAGTAAAATATTAATATATAATCACGGTAGGAAATGTAAATGCTTTAAAATTTATATTTTTTATTATTACGAGTATTTGGATTTAAAGGTTTCCTCGGCCGTGTTATGAAACCAAAGAATCATGGATCAAATTTGTTCAGAAGAATTGCAGCGAAGAAACGTGGTTACCGTCAAATTATTCACGCATATGTTCCGTGCATGTCAAAGAAAACGACAAATACACCACAAAAACAGGAATAGTGTATTTAAAGAAATCTGCAGTACCATGCTATAACGCAATTATATAACATTGCTGGGAGTTTTGTTTTATTTTGTGGTTAGGTGACGAACGAATTTTTTGTAATGTTCAGTATATTTACGGAACTTGAGAGAGGCGGAACCCTCGGCGCACGAGTCATACTAGTATATGGCGGTTTTTTAATACTGTAACGCTAAAATTTTTACAGGCTTCCCATATAATTAGTATCTTTCTTTCAGACAACAAAATGTGGTGAACAGGAAGTATCAGAATGGTTATCTGAATCAGTAAGCAGTTCTACTAAGTCTAATTTGAGTGATGTATAAGAAGAATAAGCTTTTAAATACAGTACGGTCATTATAAAAATAATAAAATATGAGCACGTTGTAATATTGTGTTTGTATTTAAAAGCAACTAATCTGCAGCTAGAAAGAAACTTACTGAGAAATTTAAGAAAATACTAAGACAAAATATTTATTTAAAGAAAAAAATGTGCTCCTTACAAATCAATTGTACAAAATTTGAAACATAAATTCGGTCTCAACTTAAATGCTGAGATTGATTTAATAGCTAAAGCAGAAGTTGTGGAGTTACATAAATCTTAAATGAAAAAGAATAAACAGAGCAAGCATTATACATTACGTCAATTCGCATTGACTTTACACTATTATTCACCAGCTGCGTATAAATACGTTGGAGAATGCTAGAAATGTAATAATAATGATCTTTGATAATAAATGTATATTTTTATATTTTACATATTTATCTTTTAAAATATTAAATAAAATGTAATTCTGACATAATACTATCTAATACTATATTAAATTAGCACATATGCAAAATAAATTACAATTAAAAAAATTGTACTCTATATAATTCGTCGTTGACACCGCAAAGGGGCGAACCTCAATTTTTCAAAAAATTACAGGAGAGCAAGAAAACATTTATTATTCCCCGATTACTAGCTTTTTTTTCATAGAGCGAGTGTGCTGAATGAGTGTATGAGTATAGTAACAATATCGACATACAATATAACTAGACAGGTATAGAGATGATTGATACCTAAATAAAGTAAGCGATAATTAACGTTTAGAACTTAGGTTAGGTTAGGCCGTTTATGTTAATAATAGCGCATTCCTTTTGCCATTTTACGCACCAATTAACTAACAAAAACTACAGTAAATAATACAGTAGATATTATTTCCAATTGTTATTTGTTCAATTACTGTACTCCATACTACTGTCAACTGAAATCAATAGTATAGTTATATTATAATCACTACAGTTACAAAGCTGATACAGTATTTAATAGAGCGTGAAATGTCCACCAGACTACATGCTATAAATCATACTAGAATATTATACATTATTGTCTTATTAATAAGTGTATAATAAGTTATTAGGTAATTTAATGATTCCATCATAATTCAAATTTTCATTTTCCAAAAATATATGTACATTCTATTTTAATTTACTATTTGAAAATGTTAAAGACATCCCACTACTAGGACAGGCCCCTCTTAGGAATGGGTTTGGAGTACTTGTTACGTCACAGGTCCTAGAAATATCTTATTCTTCAGGCATGCAGGTTTTTTATAATGTATTCGTTCACCGCTAAACACGCGGTGAACTTAAAAAAATTGCAATTAAAATTTTACAAAAATTTAGAGCCAGCGCTTAGTCCTGAGATAAATGGGCTCTTTACTAATTTTTAAGCAATAATTCTAAATAAACATGTTCTTATTTATAAAACATTGTACTTTATGTTTTTCTTACTTCGAATCTTTCGGATTTTAAAACTTACACTAATTTACAACAATTTTCAATTTTGTTTTCTGTCCAAATGAAACAGTTTATCGCAATTTCTATAAGAAGGCAGCAAATTGGTAGTAATCAAGCTAATGAGCAAACTTCGCATCCGCCAAGAATACGCAATTGGGCTATTCAGCCGCTTTTAGAAATTGGCTTTCCTTACTTAATAAAATCATTATTAAGTATTTTAAAACAATTTTAAGCAAAAAATATTATTAAAATATGGAAGTGTTAAGAGGGAATTGGTCAATTTTCGTTAATTGACAGACGAGGCATTGCTGACCAACTGGTAGCAGAAAAGCCACCAAAATGTTGTGAATGCAAATTTTAGAGTTCTGATCCTCTCAAACTGCCTACGTAGAGTCGTAGATACAACGATATAAAAGAAAAAACTAAAGGTTGCGAAGCAATTGCACAGGTGATTTTTTTAAACTATGTCATAGCAGAAATATACTTTTAATAATCGCTCAAAAAAGGAAACTTGTGTGAGAAAACAGAAATTTAATATTTCATTTCATCAGCATTTTATCGCGTTTAATTTTATTTTATTAAATGCGATAAAATTCGTAAAATATGTTTATTTTCAACCAACTTCAAAAATAGGAGGAGGTTCTCAATTCGACTGTATTTTTTATGTGTGTTACCTTAGAACTTTTTTCTAGGTAAACCGATTTTGATGATACTTTTTTTTATTTGAAAGCTGATACTTCTCATGTGGTCCCATATAAAATTGATCAATATCTGACCAGTATTTTTTGAGTGATCCTTAATAATGCGTATTCAATATGACTTCGACTACATTGATGATGTTCTAATTTTCTACCGACTTCAAAAAGGAGGAGGTACTCAATTCGACTGTATGTTTTTTTTTATGTGTGTCACCTCATAACTTTTTTCTGGGTAAACCGATTTCGATGATTCTTTTTTTATTTGATAGCTGGTGCTTCTCTTATGATCCAATTGATCAAGGTCTGACCAAGTTTTTGAGTTATTATTAATAATTTATATTGAAGTCCGTTGTACAAAATATTTAATTTTAAATTATATTTATATTGAAGTCAGTTGTACAAAATTTTTAATTTTAGTACTTTTTTAAGGTGTAATTTTCGAAAAAATTTAAGAAAACATTAACGTAATTTTATAGTTAGGGACCTAATACAAGTGTATGCAAGGTTGAATATATTTCTACTACGATAAATCAAATTAATTGTTCCATTACTAGTTAAATTACTATTTAATGTCAGTTTGCTAAATTTCATTTGAGGAATGGTATTGATTGCTATAGGCGGTACTTCTTATACCAAATTAAGTAATAATTATATAATAAAATACTATGTACATCCTTAGTAGTTAACTTCAATAATATAAGCATTTACTTTAAGGTATTATTATGCGTGACGTGGCAACTTTGGTAAATATCACCACTATGAGGCAATCTATTAGGTCGGGCCCATGTTCAGCAGGGGATTTTCAATAGCCTGTAAGGTATAAATAGATGGATCTTTTGATGATTTTGCCCCTATTAATCGGAAATAAGCCGTGAGATTGCAGTTAAAGAGAATCCATCAAATTATTACGTGGTAGAGCCATGCTGCGGCCATATTATGGTTGTAGCACAAATAGGTCGGCTCGACCGGGAAAGGACCACGCTCTCACAGAATGCCATCGTAAAATAGCAGCTTGATAATATAATAGTGTAGAAAACTGGAGACCCTTTTAACTGGAAACGAGGCATACCATTTTAGTCCTCAGGGGTGACAACGCATCGAAATTTCGATTCTTAATCGAGGATAGATGAAGATGTCAATGATCATCTACATAGCATCGGGTAGACTGTGTGCTCATTTGTCCCCCTTATTCTATATATAATTATATTTTCTTCCGATACGCGGCTTTATAACCATCACGCTTACACAAGATGTAAAATAGACCGGCGACGGGCAGCAGCGTCAAAGGTGCAAAATGTCTTCTACTGTCATCGTCAATCAGCCTGCCAAGCGTGACGACTAAGGCAAGTCCACCTTAAAACGGGAGAGACCCACATCCAGCAGAGAACTTATGCTGGATTATTCTTCTTCTTCTTTATCGGCGTATCATAACCTAGTCCATCAGACAGAAGGGTCCACTACGTGCAGGGAAGTTGACATTTGAAGAAAACTTAAGTATATTTCTTCTTACATCTTTAAGCTGGTTGTGCTGAAATTACCCACGTAGATATAATTTATTGGGCACGCTTTAATTGTTTCGTTGGTAAAGTGGTTGTAAGCGTGACTGCCGATTGTGTAGTCCCGGGTTTGAATCCTGGGTCGGTATAAAATCTATTATTGGGTTTTTCTGTTAAGCAAATCTTAATAGCAGCCCGAAGTTAGAAAGTTAGCGGCATTTCAACCCTGAGCTTCGGAAAGCATGTAAAGCTATTGGGCTCGCGTCTGATATGTCTCCGGTTATTTTTAACTGTCATTCATTCGCATATAGAGTAAAGGAATAAAGAGTGCACCCGTATTTAGCATACACTCGTATAATATAAAGTATAATCCTATTCTGCGCAAATGTGACCGAAATTCGAGTCTGGGGGACATTATTGTTATCGGGCATGGTTACACGAGTAGCTGTATTAGCGCGTACATTTGTTCATTTAAAGCTGCCTATATTTGATAACTTTCGACATTTTTGGGTAGTTGCAAAACCGTCCAGCGAAATTTTAAAAGGATTGGCCGTAAAAATTATGTGTACCACTAGTAAAGACAAAAATTTACACTTTTTGTTATAAGTTAATAATTTTACCCAATTTAAAAGACTAAGAAATATCACAAGCTCAAGGTGTTAGCTATAATTTCGTCTAAATAGTTACGTTGAAAACTTCATTCCCTATTTTTCTTAAAATAGAAGGAACGATTTTTGAAATATATCCTATTTAATATAAAAAGATTAATTAAAATCGGTTAACAATTGACGAAAATATATGTATTTAAGTTTTTAAAACATACTGTCGAATTCAGAACCTCTTTTTTAAAGTTGAATAAAAATACGATATAAATACTATGTACTAATATACTGTGGTATAAAACAATATAAGTTTGTTTATGTAACAATTGTTTTACCTTAATCTAACGTTTCCATCTAAATTAATTAATTGTTGTTTCAGTATGAATAAAATTATCATAATGGTACCTATATTACACCGCGTGACAAGCTAATTTACCGTAATGTCCAATTACTACAAAATAGTCGCTAATTTATTAATTTCTCCATTATTTTCAATTATTCCTTAGCTTAAATCCTGATATTATTATTACACCACGTAAAAATTTTGAAACTTTGTATAATCATGAAATCGATTAAATAATAATTGGAGGAGGAATCGGAAATTATGGTGGTAGCTACGAAAGTTATGGAAGTGAAACTCGAATTGGTCGTACATAATTTGTTGTTAACTTTCCCCTTTATTGGTGACGTTAGAAAGTCCGTCCACACATTTTGTCCCGTAAGCGGCGACTATGGGATAGATTAGAAAAATCTCACGGCCTTCGAGAGATGCCAGTGATAAGTGGTGACACCGTCATGTATAACGTCAGATGTTAGTAAACGAGACCGGTGACGGGGAGCAGCGTCGAAGGTGTAGGCCGATTATTGAACCCACCTGAACGGGTTCCCGCCTTTTCGTGGTAGGGAGGATTAGTAGCCGTGGCTTGGTCACCCGCGGTGAACTAAGAGGAACATACATGACTGGCCCGAGGTGAAGGGCCAGCCCCAGGTGGCCATTCAGAGTGGGCTACTCTACTACTAGAACTACTCCTCCCCCGAGGAGGGGCTGCCGTGGGGCAGCCGGCGCTGGTGCGGCAGCGGATTATTGCGAAAGCGTTCTCGTGGCCCTGCTAATATGCGACGAAGGTAGAACACCATGGGGTTTTAGTCGGTGCGAGTATGACATAACCCGTCCTTGCCCCCGCGAGGCATGCGTAGGCATTTTCCCATGTAAAAAAGCAGATTAATGAAAATCCTTTTTACAATTGAGAGTTCTATGTTTTGAGGAATTTTGATACCAAGAATACACAACATATCGATGGCGTAGAAGACAAACATGCTACTTACAGGATTAGTAATTACATAGGATAACGGTTTAAAATTTAATATTTTGCCATAAAGGATTGTGAAAAGCTATTGTTTGTTTACCTTTTTGTTACTTACTTTCCAATAAATATTAAAATCGAAAATGAAAAAGATCACAATTTAGTACTTTTGTCTAATATAGTTATTAGTATTAAGTTTTCACATAAACCTAACCTTTTTGCCTACTAGCAGTGCCTCGTGACTTTACCCACGTAGATCCCAATTCCGGAGTTATAAGGATAAATAGTACCATATTTTAAATCCACATTAGGGCCTAAAAGTATGCCAAATTTCATTGAAATACGTCTAGTCGTTTTAGTGTGATTGAGTAACAAATATCCAAACTCAAACAAATAAGAAATAGTGAAATATGTAAGGAAAAACATTTTTTAATGAGGCACCACACACAAGGCTCTAAAGTCTTTGTTAGAGGTCTATTTGCCGGAATGAGTCAATTAATAGATCTTATGAAATTGCCGTTCTGCAGTACTGAGAATTTCAAATCAAAATAATTTTTGTTTGGCTAAGAATTCTAATTTCAAATTAATTTTAATTTAAAACCCCGTGGTCGTCCGAAAACTTTGGTCGACTATAACGAATTAAAAGCGATTGTGGAAGCTGATGATACTCAATCTACGGCTGAATTAGCAGCAGCTTTGAACGTTAGCATCAAAACGATATTGGTCTATTTGCGTCAAATTGGCAAAGTAAAAAAATGATTGCCAGCGAGAAGTACGCGTCGAGACGTGCCTTGAACTGTTCAATAGGCACACAAACCAAGGAATTTTTAACCGCATTGTTACCTGCGACAAAAAATGGATTCTGTTTGACAATCGCAAGTGCTTCGCGAGTTTGTTGGATCCTGATTCAGCACCTAGACAATGCCCTAAACGAAAAATTACCCCTAGAAAAGTGATGATCACTGGTGATCTAGCGCCGGTGTGATTCATCACAGCTTCTTACCAAACGGGATGAGCATTACTGCAGATTTGTACTGTGAAGAACTGAACACAACGTTGGAGAAGCTCGCACGTCTCTAACCATCTTTGGTCACAACAGACGGTCTCCAAGTTAAGTACGGTCCCGTCCAGCTTATTTCTTCAAAAAAGGCATCAATAAACTGCCACTGCGTCGGCAAAGATACATGGGTGATTACTTTGATTAATAAAAATAAAAAATAAAGAAAAAAAATTAAAAATAAACTCGGACAGTTAGCATATAGTTTACCCACAATGCTAAGCAGGCTGATACCACGGTAGTTTTTACATTACTGCTGTGACCATTTTCCCTAATATATTGCGACTATAACGGCTTTGCACCAGTCTTCCGGTATCCGCTTCAGTTCCCAACATAAATTAAAAAAGGTGTACAGCAGGCCTGCAACTACTCCCTCTCTAGCCCTTAGCATTTCAAGTGATACTCTATCATATCCGGCTGCCTTACCTGCTTTCATACTTTTCATTGCTTTCGTTATTTCATCCATACTTATCTCCCTAACTCATTCCACATCTTTCGGCATTCCTAGTCCATTTAATTCAAACGTCTCTTCACTCATAAACACGCTTTCTCAAAGTATTTCTTCCATCTCTTTAAACACGAAACTTCGTCATTCAGCATACAGCCATTATCGTCTCGTACAGCATTCCTTCTAGGCTGTTTTGAATTTCCCTGGCAGTTCTTACGTGATTCCAAAACATTTTAATATTTGCCTGGAAGTTATCAGATATTTTCTATCATCCGTCCTTTCTTGATTTTTCCTTACAACTTCCTCTTTTACTCTCTTATTTAGATGCCTAAAGACTGCCTTTTTACTCTTTCATCATTCATACCGCCAGAATTACCAGCTTTGGCTGCTATTAAATCTAGCCATGCTCTTTTCTTTGCTTCAACTTTCGTCCGTACCTCATCATCCCACTATAACGTCTTATTTTTCCTTTCATTTGTTCTCTTGCTTATACCACATACTTCGGTGGTACCAAACGTTTCTCAACATTATCCCACACAGTCTCCAAGTGTAAAACATTCATACACAATTCATCCAAACCACTAATATTTTCCCACAGTCTACATTTATACTTCTCTTTCACACCTTCATCTTGTAACCTTTCTGTTCTTATACGCTGTAACGCAGTGGTAGACAGAGATGTCCGATGCCGCCAACGTCTGAATAGACCATTAATTCAGCATAAGACCAAGTAATGATTCGTCCCTACGTCCGACCCCCGGTAAACGCTTGTACCTACCACTGCGCTCCTCATTCTTTCATCCATAAGTATTAAATCTATATTTCACAAGTATAACGTGACCGGCGAACTTCGTCGCCGGTTTTACACCCGAAGATTCTTCGCACTCCTGCCTCATTAAAGAGAACTATGGGCCATTTCTTTTATTATATGCCTCATGGTGCAAACTAGGGATGGTAGATATTACGCCGTTACAATACGGCGAGGAGCTGAGTCTGTTCTTTCGGCTTTGTCGCTCATTTAGCACCACCCGGGTGACACGTGTAGGGTGGACCTAGGGTTAGGTGGTCGAAGCCTATGGGCGCGAGCGACTCATCCTCCTTAAGTAATGTATATAAAAACATTTCTAAAAGTGTGTGTAGGGCATAATCGTGATGAATGATGAGAGGCTGCCTTATTTGCACCTGTGCACAAGGCTGACAGTATTGGTTCACTGTTCGCACTAGCGAGCAAGAAAACGTAAATAGTGTACCTCTGTGTTCGAAAAATCATACTACTGTTAAAAGTGACGTTTGCCGAGAAATTTATTGGAAAAAATCGCCTTAACTCCATCCAGTTTACTGTACCAATATAACATTTTCAAATTATTAAGGGATTGACTATAAAAACATTAAAAAATTGTTCAATGCAAACCCGGTTTACTAAAAATCACCCTCACGCGGAAAAAGTTAAAAGTGTGCTATTCGTGTGTGTTCTTAACCAACCCACTTTATATACTGTAAAAAGTGTAAAATATTCAAAAGTCGTTCATCGTCAGTTGTTTGCGATTCTTAGATTCGCCTACCTACGAGTAAGCTCAGTTGGCGCAGCGGTTTGAGTAGCCGCGCGCTCGCTACGCAACGAAAGCCTTGGTTCTAATCCACGCATGTGACGGATACGGATTTTCTCATAGTGACGAAAAAATATATTTATTTATTTATTTATTTAGTATTGACACTACAAAAAAATTATAAGCAAAATGAGAACGCAAAGAACACCGCCGAGTGCAACCTCCCAAATATTTGATAGCGACAGTGACGGGGGCAACTATACATCTGTGCCTGCGTCAATTAACGTAGCAAAAAGGCCTAACAAACGCCCAGCCGTCAACTCTCCACCAATTGTGAATTTACCGGAAGGCGCGGATGATGCTAAGAACACAGCGCTTCGCAACATATTTGAAGAAGTAGTACAGAGGAAAATGAGTAATTTACTGACTAAACTTAACATCTCAATGGGCACTTTGCTCAACACCCAACATAAATCAATCAAAGATGAAATACAAGATGTAAAAGAGTCAATGTCATTTATGAGTAGTCAGTATGAGGAAATTAATAAGGAGCTCAAGGCATCTAAAAAATCAATACAGGAGTTACAAATAAAGAGTGATAAACTTCAACCCACAATAAACGATATAAATTTTCGCATTAACCAAATAGAACAAGCAGCAAGATCTAATAATCTTGAGATTCAATGCATGCCGGAAAAGAAAAATGAAAGTTTAGTTGAATTAGTATCTCGGTTGGGCTATATAATTAATTATAAAATATCTGAACAGAACATCCTCCACTGTGCACGTACTGCGAAAGTGAATCGCGAAAGCTCTTGTCCTCGATCAATAGTCGTTCAGCTCGACTCCACTCGTACCCGGGATCATATTCTGGCAGCAACAATAACTTTCAATAAGAGCAATCTTCAAAATAAACTGAATAGCACTCATTTCGGAATACCTGGAGCAAGAACGCCAATTTTGTCTCAGAACATCTCCCACGTGCAAACAAGGCCTTACATGCTGCTACAAGAATAAAAGCAAATGAGAAAGGCTTCAAGTACGTCTGGGTCAGCAATGGGAAAATATTTGTCAGAAAAAACGATACAGCTGGTTATATTGTTATAAAAAATATGGAGTTTACTGGCCTCCAAAAAAATCGACCCACCTACGTTTTTTCGCAAAAAAGTGTCCTATGGGTTGTTACCACAATCGATAGATATTTTTGATCTTGATAATGTAATAATGCAATTATAGGGTTGTAAAAAAATAAAAAACGGCGCGTGAAACGGGATATTTTACATACAAATGTGATGAGACATTGAAACCATAACATTTTACAAAATTTACAATTTTACTGTGAAGGTCGATATTTTATTTTTTGACATTTAAATAAAATGTAAACCTTACTCTAATATAGGATGTTTCCTCCTGTTGCTTTTATCATCGCCTGCATACGCCTATTAAGGGAACGGATCAGATTTTTTATGACTTCTTGGTGTGTCTGTTCCCATTCTTCCGTTAAGGCGGCTTCCTGTTGATCTAACGTCTCGGGAACTGTATTTCGGGCTCTAACCTTTCTTTTTATCTAGTCCCAGAGATGCTCGATGGGATTTAAGTCCGGACTATCAGCTGACCACTGCATAACAGGAATTCACACCTCCTGAAGTTATCCAGTTACAATTCTAGCGACGTGCGGTCTTGCGTTATCATGCATGAGTTGAAAATTGTCCCCAATATACCCAGTGTAAGGCATCACACATGAGTTTGAAAAATTTCCGTAATGTAACTTTCAGCATTAACCGCACGATTGCGAAAGAAAACCAACTCAGTACATCCGGTTAAAGATATGCCACCCCAAAACATTGTAGAGCCTCCACCAAACTGGACTGTTTCTCTTATGCAACACTGAGCATAACGTTCTCCTGGTCTTCGCATAACGTTACGATGTTCATCAGAGCCTACAAGGGTCATTCGGCTTTCATGGCTGAAGATAACTGTCTCTCATTGACTAAAATTCCATTGCACGTGTTGCCTAGCAAATTCTAACCTTGCTTGCCGATGAGATGCAGTGAGTTTTGGTCCCGTCGCTGGCTTGTGTGGTGTCAGGTTTTGCTCCCGAAGTCTTCTTCTCACCGTATTCTCATTCAAAGACACTCCACGAGTTTCTGTCAGCCTAACCTGAACATCAACGGCAGAAAGATGCCGATTTCGCAAAGAAGTCAAGGCAACAAAACGGTCATTCGTCGGGTTTGTGAGACGTCCTCTTCCAGACCCTGGTCTCCAGCGGCACTCTCCCGTCTCTAAGTATCGTTTATAAACTCTACGCACTGTTGATCGACTCAAATTTAATCTCCTTGCCAGATTTCGCTGACTTAGCCCTTCACGAACGAGAACTACCACTTGAGCGGCTGTTTGTTTATTTATTTATTTATTTATTTATTTATTAGGATTACCAACAGAAATTACAACAGTAATACAAAGATCATTTTCATAACATATTAAGAACATTATAATTGTATTTCTTTTATAGGTAACCACAACATGTATTGATTATTTAGTAAATGAAAAGATTTTAAGAGAGAAAAAAATTGAACTACTTCATTGAATAACTAAATTGTTAAAAGAAATAAATTATTTAACAATATTTAGATAACTTCATTACCATATTAAATTACATTGACCACATAACAGAAGACAAAACATTATAATTCCAATATTATACTTCAATTAATTGATTCATTATTTTTAAAGAAATTGATTAATTTTGATTTGAAGGTGGATAAACTATCGCAATTAATATCGAGGCCAGAAATCTTCGAGGACAGTTCGTTATAAGTACGAGCCAGTCTGGCTAGAGGGGAATACTTTCCCAAGTTAGATCTATAAAGTGATACATTGAAAAAGGCTTGCGGTTTCCTAGGCAGTCTTGGTGGCACTTTAAAATTAAATAATTGAACTATCGCTGGACAATCAACACTATTATTGAGCGTTTTGTATAGGAATATCATGTCTGAGATAGTTCTACGTGATTGTAATGATGTGATGTTAAATTGCGCCAACTGTCTATCGTAGGAATCAATAGTTTGATAGCTATTCGAACGGTACGCAAGATGACGAAGCAGTCGTTTTTGTATTCTTTCAATTCTAATGCTATGGATTTTGTAGTGCGGATTCCAAATTTGACTACAGTATTCTAGTTTACTTCTAACCAGACTGCTAAAGAGTTTGATTGTAGTAGATGGCTGCATGAACTCTCTGGAATTCCTCAATACAAAACCCAGTGTCTTCGTAGCCGAGGTGATTATGCTATCGATGTGGTTGGTAAATCTTAATTCGCTGTCTAATATAACGCCTAAATCACGTATCGCTCGAACCGCAGTCAGTTTCTCAGTATCAATATAGTATTGACTTTGTATGTAATTATGTTTTCTGGTAAACCTAATAAGTCGACATTTATTGCCATTGAGAACATTTGGTTGTTATTACACCATTGTATGAGGCGATTGAGGTCATGTTGCAATAGTTCGACGTCAGAGTTGTTTCTAATGGTTTTAACTATCTTGAGATCATCAGCAAATAGATAGACATTTGAGTGTTGAAATATCGAAACAATGTCGTTTATAAAGATGTTAAAAAATACTGGACCTAAGTTAGAGCCTTGCGGTACACCGGAGTAGACAATATAAGGCTGCGAGTACCCATCAATCACCACGGTCGAAGGTCTACTTTGAAGGTATGATGCACACCAGTTCAATAATGTCCCATTTATACCAAAAGTTCTTAGTTTATTGACAAGTAGTGCGTGATTTACTTTGTCAAAGGCCTTAGAGAAGTCTGTGTATATAGCATCCACTTGTAGTTTGTCATCAACGTTCTCAATTAAATTGGTGACATATGAAAATAGATTTGTGACAGTAGATCTACCAGACAAAAAACCATGTTGCTGCCAACTAATACGTCGTCCTAGATTTTTGAAAACAGATTCATAGACCAAGCTCTCAAAGACCTTTGACATAGTAGATAATATGGAAATAGGTCTATAATTAGTAACACTTGTAGGATTTTCGCTTTTAAAAATTGGTACAATCCGCGCCTCCTTCCACCTTTCGGGAAAATGCCAGAGCTCAAGGAAGTGTTAAATATAATAGTCAACGGAATAGTCAAAATTTGCACACCTGTATATAAATATAGGCGGAATACCGTCTGGACCTGCACTTTTGTGGTATTTAATCTTTTCAGCCTTTTCTCAATTTCTCGTTTAGATACGTAAATATTGCCTAAATATTTCTTTGGTTTGGAGACTGGTTGTGTATCAGTGGTATCCATATTTTATGGTTAAAAGTAACGATATGTCTGCTCGAACAAATAATTAAAAGTTTAAGTTACTACGATGCACAGAACCAAGAATATCACGCGTCAAAAGTCCGAAATAAACTAACCTTGCACTCTATGCCCAAGTCGACAATTTTTATCAGAGCGCTTAAAATGTTACAAACACCCACAATAGCACTTGTATTCCTCTAAAACAATGTCAAGTGGGTACTCAGATGTTAATTTATAACGCATAAGCAAAAACATACAAATATGTCAACGCATACTTAAGATAACAACTTTGTTACTCAAAATTAACGGGTGGGTCGATTTTTTGGAGGTCAGTGTAAATTAGAATAGTTAAATAGGTACTTAAAACATTTTAGTAAGCAGATCAGGGACTTTATCACAAAAAAATATCTTCTGTAATTTGTTAAAAAAATAAATTAAAATAGGTTTTATGATTTTTCTTTTACATAAATATAAGTAGTTATGCACTTAGTTTAAGACATGTTGGAACTTGTTTTTTATTCAAATGTATTGTGTTATAACTGTAGGAGAACCTAACAAATAAATAAAAAAAATTAAAGAAATTGAGTAGTATAGAGCCTAATATGTGGCATGCTTTAAAATTATGTATTAATATTCTTCACTTTTTTTAATTTGCAAGTTGTATATATTTTTATAAAAATATTAAATTTCATTTTGTAATAAAATATATATTTAGTCGTTTGAAAATTTACGCAGATTTAGAAAAACATTTAAGCAAAATAATTGTCTAGAAGAAATTTCCAACAAGAAAATATTTAGTAGTGCGAAAGTTCCTGATGGTAAATTGAGGCTGTAAAACTTGGAAGTAATCTCGTTTCAAGCCCGCAAGTTATTTCGCAGTATATTGCGAGGAACGTCACGTACATTTTGATGAATGTGCATACATATATTCTGAGCATAGTAGAGTAAACTATAAAAATTACCTTTCTGCGCCAAAACGGAATACTTTTTGTATGGAAGTTTTTACTCTTTAGTTAAAATGATGCAAAGAATTCTTTTTAAAATTCATATTTAGGCGGTAAAGTTCGAACTAAAATAGTACCAGGTACCAGATCTTTTGTCAATCTGGTTCGGTACCATCCTCTTTTCAATTTAATACCATTTGATTAAAAATGAGAAACGAATACCACAGACTAATAATTTGCAACAGTATTTCACGCATTGTTGGGAAATTCTATATGGCAGTGGATCCATCGTTCCGATAAAGTAAATTTATATATTTATTTAACACTTTATTATACTAAAGGCACAAACGGTGGACTTATGCCATATGGCATTTTCTACCAGCCAACCGGAAAGTTAATGGGAGTAGTAAAAAACTATTTAAAAAGGCAAAAGTGAATAGACTGCTGTTTAGCGAAGTCAATGAGCTCTTTACATCAAATCACTTCTTACCATCAGGTGGGATAATAGTAAAGCACTGCACTTATAATAGGAAAAAAAACACTTATCAGTTGATCTTAGAGCAAACAAGATGAAATGAAGCTTATCTCTTCGGCGTAAGTAAATAAAATTACGTTTTTCAATTTTTTTTTATTCTATAACTGAGGTTCCTCTGGCCGGAGAAAAAACGCCAAAAGAAACTCCTCTAATATCCTCTTTTTTTCATTTTAGGGCTGAATTTTCAATCCTCAGATAAAATTTATCTTTGGAAAAAATATATCCTGACTCAAAAAAAAGGATTACAATTTTATTCATACAACTGTCATTTATAACTTGTTTATGTTGCATATTTTTAATAATATGAATATCTTTTTTATTCAAGGAGTGAAAATAATTACGGCTCTTAATTCAATATTTGAAGTTAATATCTTTTTAAGTTACTATTACGACATAGGTATTATATGCAGAATTAATTAGTTTGAACAAAAACAGACAAAAAAAATATCATCGGTAAATAAAGCATTTTCTATGATGTAGAACTCAAAATATGGGCGTTTAAATTTTAAGCTAATCAGGACATCCACAAGCAAAGGTTTCAAATTCATATTATGCGAGCAAACTAAGTTTTAATGTTGAATTATATCAACATATTAATTTAAAAAACCCTTTAAATATTCTCTTCGCCGTGGGACTACTTATCAGCCTAGCCAAATTCAAATAGTAGTAGTTTGAAGGGATAGAGAGCCTTCACCTTAGTCCTCAGAAGTGACAACGCATCTTTTTTGTTTGAAGTTGGCTGCAGGTGTCCTCAGTTTGCAGTATTTACCTAACGAACTATAAATTTGTTTGTCACTTCAGTTTTATAAAAAAAGCCCTGTTAATCTCAACATATATATATTACAAAAAATAAATCAAATATTTTCTAAAGATTCTTAAGAAAATATTATGTCCTTAATTTTCCCTTAATTTAAAAACAATTCACAAATTGCTAAACAGTAAACATATTCTACAACTTCCTCCCTTAAACTTTTGCAATAAATTAGGCACTGCAGAAGATTTTTAATATTTTCGCTTAAACTTGTCAAAAGTACAACGTGTAGCTTTGTAGCGTAATATTTTTGCATAAATCATGTTTCTGGTTAAATTGCACGCATCAAAATATGTATGTAACAAAGGAGACAATTTCTTTTTGTATGGAGAATGGGCCCACTACAAATTTTAGGGATACTTAATGAAATGTATGTCGATTTATTCCTTATAATCTATAGATTGCAAAATTAATATTAGTTTTATCGCATCTAAAGGGAATTCAGAGAAATTAAAATATGAATATCACAATAACCTAAAAAGAAACTAAACGCTATTTTTTTTAATCTGGCTTTACGGCTCTGGGTTCTAGCCCTTTCTGAGCCGAAACTAAAAGTTGTTTTCTATTAGTATTGTGAGTTAGAATAGTGTATATAGAATAGAATAGGACAGCTAAATAATTAATAGCATAAAACAAAGTTGCAGGTACATTTAACATTTATAGGTACTTTTAGACTGATGGAAAATCCTTTTAGTAGTTCCGGCAAAAAATAGTACACTGACCAAGAAACATGGTGTGGAGGCTATTTTTTACATGTATTGATTGATTAGTGAATATACATCGCAAACACCATTACAGTAATTAAATAAATATGATTAAAGCCAAAATGAATAAAAGATAATATGTTCATTTATAATATTACCTTTACATGCTATATAGTAAGAAAGATGTTTTAATCTGGTTGTAAAAGGATAAAAACACAAAGTAAAATACCACTGTATTTATTACTGTAATCATTTCAAAAGTAGTCTATTAATAGTGGAACAGACAGACAGGCGCGGTGTTAAGACTTTATTTTGATATATCTTTGTTGGTTAGTAAAGGTGCAGTGTGTAAACTTTGCTTTAAAATATATTAACTGATTAGTTATTATACCCCAAACACCATTAAAGCCAAAATGACTAGGTAATATCATGTTTATTTATGTTGATAAATATGAAGTGAGATGTTTTAAACTAGTTGTGTAAGGATTACAAAACATGTATAATTTAATTGCATTTATTATTGTCAGTCATTATCATTCCAAAAGATTTTTCAAAATAACTTGATAATAACATGTCCATTTATGAAATTGTTAGGAATCATAAGGATATTTTATGTGATATAACACTGTTGTCTTCAATATCCATATACTTTTTTGTCTCTGTTTACGAGCAGCTCTGCAAGATTTCAGCCTACAAGACATACACATTTATTCTAAGCAACCCACCTGAAAAAAGTTAATGAATATTGAAACAAGCACACATGTACTTATTTATCTAATATCATTTGCAACCAGTAACACGGTTTTAGGTGCATGTGTGCGTCCAACAGTGAACTATTAAGGGGTGTTTAGCGAATTTTACCTCTACAGCAATTGAGAAAATAAATAGCACGTAAGATGTTTTGAACTGGTCGTAAGGATAAAAAACTCTATATTGTCACTGTATTTGTTATTGTAAAATCATCACATTCTTAAAGCAGTATTAAAGTGACACATGCCACCAGGTGCAGTGTCAGGACATTGTTATTAATTTGTATTGATTGAATAACATGTTAACATTCCAAGCACCATTAAAACCAAAATGACTGGATAGTAACATATCCGATTTTTACGATATTAACCACGAAAAATAAATAGCATGTAAGGTCATTTGAACTATATGTGTTAGGATAAAAGAAACACTGTATTGTCACTGCATTTTTATTGTTTATTATTGTAAAATCATCATATTCTTAAAGCAGTCTATTATAAGTATCACAGGTCATGAGGTGCAGTGCCAAGACATTTTAATATGTGTTCATTGATTAGCATGTTTACATCCAACTGCAATTAAAGCTAAAATGTAAAATTCTCAGTAGCAGTCTCGTACCGGTAAGCTCAGTGTGGGACGGCTACCTCTAGTTGGAGTGACGACCTGGTAAGATATTCAAAAGTCTATGGAGATGCAGGTGGCTCAGGACCGTGCTTTGTATAATTCCTTGGGAGGCCTATAGGCTGTAATGATGAAGTTTTAAACTAGTTGTACGGATACGGCTCGACCGGGGTAGGACACGCTGTCACGGAAAACGCTACCAGCGTAAAATAGTAACAATGCTCCTGTGTTTCGTATGATGAGTGTAGAGAACCGGAGTCCTTTTACTGGAAACAAGCACTCCATCTTAGTCCTCAGGGGTGACAATGCATCTGCATTTTGATTCTTAAACGAGGATAAATGTAGATGTCTATGAGCCACAGCATCTACTTACCATCAGGTGGACCGTGCGCTCGTTTGTCACACTTATTCTATAAAAAACAAAAGGAAATTGTCAATTGAAAGAGATGAAAAGGTACCGGAGCATCTATTCAACTTGCTCGGCGTTTATTTATAAATTAGGCGCTTTATTTATAATAAGGCACATAGTAGAAACAGGTCAAGTAAGCAACAATAATTAAAAGTTTTATTGATTATTATTCGTCATCATTACAACAATTCGCTGCTGAACATAGGTCTTCCCTAAATTAAATATATAATGTAAAATATTGTATAGCCCTTCCGTCAACTGCCATCGCGTTTCGTCCCGTATGGTGTCGTAAAAGTCGTAACAGAGTAAAATAAAGATACCAGGAGATGAGCAGCAACATCTCCCTATAGAATACCACAAAAAGCTTTGGTTGCCACAAGCGTAGCAACTGTGGCAAAAACTACCATATAGTAATGATGCATATTTATATTACTATATAAATATGCATCATTACTACTTGTGTATAAATTATTCCAATCATTGTGAGGTTCATTAAGTGGTATTCACAAATACGAGCGCATAGTGGCACATAAAATGAGTTATCAATCAGCAATCTCTCTTTTAGTAGTTTAGGTATTAAGAATCTAGATAAATGATTACATAACTTAAAAATACAGTGTCGGGAAGTAGAAGCAGCACGCTTATAACTAGCCACAGAATAGAATAGAATCATTTTTATTCAATATAGATTACAATACATAATACTTATTAAAAGTCATTTTTTACTTTTACCACTGGTTCGCAAAAAAACCTCTGTCCTGGAAAGAATCAGCAAGAAACCCAGCGAGACTTTTAAAAAAAGCACATTTTACAATATAATTTTTTATACAATTGTTTTGAAAACATTTAGAAACAGCATGGTAGCGATCACCTCATTCCCAGGGGTTATTATCAGTCATTTACTCTCTAGTAGTATAATAATCCTTACTAGACAATTTTTGCTTAAGAAATAATTTAAACCTTTTGATAGAAAAGGTCTGCATATTATAGTAATTGTTGATGCCGCTCTGGAAATGGCAGGAGTTACAGTTACAGGCATAAGGGGTGTTTGTTGGATGTTACCGATGTCTTCAATATTCATGAATTGTAATTCCATATCCCTGTTATCATTTGTGTCTCCATACAGTTGTAGAAGCTCTCGGCCGACAAGATTGCAGACTCATTCTAAATGATCCACCTAAAAAGTGTTTTTTTTTCATCAACTAACCGAACAGACTATAGTTTTCCACCTAAATAATGATATTTATTAATATTTTATTTATTTCAATCTTTATTACTAATAAACAGTCTTAATGTCTCTTAAATTATATATAAATAGCATGTACTCGTTTCCCTTCATAATACTTTTGTAGTAAACCAGATTCCACTAAGGTAAAAAGAAATAAAAATACATCAAATCAGAAAGGTAAACAAGTGAAGTAGTTATTTTAGAATTATAACATTATTTAACTAAGTACAAGTTCCTAGACGTTTTACATTTACACTAATTTCATTTAAGGTAAAAAATATTACTTGTGTATTAAGTTGTACTTAATACACAAGTAATATTAATAGGCAGACAAAAATGGGGTAAGGTAAGGAAGAAGTAGCAACTAAAGAAAAAAAACTGTGGTTATCGAATATCTCCCCTATAAGGCAATCTGTGGGGGAGGTCTATGTTCAGCAGTAGACTTTTGATAGGCTGTAAAGTTAAAGATAACCTGGTGGTGAATAGCCAAATTGTTTGTAGTGCGAGGTGTATGATACTACAAACATCAATCTGTGTGCCAAAGCGATTATGCCAACTCCTCCGGGCAAGCCTATTTCAGGCAGGGGATCACTTACAGGCTGTTAAAGTAAAGTAAGTACCTGGTGTGATGGTATCCACTGCAAAATAATATCTCTTTCTGCTGAGTTCTTAAAATGAGCTCTTAAAATTGAAGATCCACATGGAATACAAATCTTCTAATGGAATGAGCAGTTTCAATACTTTCTTCTTAGGCAGTTACAACAAACTGCATCAAGTAGATGTAACTGAAAAAATTGGGAATGCAAATAAAAAATAAAGAAGTAAAAAAATATTAAATTCAGAAAGAATGTACATTACCTACAATCAACAAAATAACATAAAAATAATGTAAACAAAATTCTTGCTTCCCTGATGGAGTTTAAATATAATAAACATAAATAGTAGATGTATTTAATTAAATATTAACACTAATATGTATTCCCTAATAACATCCATTTATTTTTATGTTATCTATATCTATAAATATTAAATTCAGAAGGAATGTGTGTACATTCCTTCTGAATTTAAGCAGCGTCTTCCTATTAACAACTACCAATAAAAAAACTGTGGTTGCCGACTCGTCTACTAAGCATGGCAACTATAGCAAGTATCCTCCTTTGAGGAAATCTGAGGGAAGGTCTATGTTCAGCAATGGGCTTTTGATAGGATGTAACGGTTGTGGATATAGTTACTCTGACAGACACTTTTAACATAGATTTGTGTATATTTTGTGTGATTTTATTTTCTCTATTAATTAAATTAGATTTTACCAATAACATAACACTTCAATACTTTGACACTTTTAACATACTAATAAGAATTGTGTTTGTCATATGTTTTGGTAATTCAACATAAATTATAGATTTTCCAAAATTTAGGGCAAAAGTAAACTTGTATTATACACTCACATATACTTTTAATTAAACTCGTCAGTTTTCATTTTCGAATGTCATTGGCGAATTAAATACATAATGTAGAATATTTGGCTAACCTGTATAATATAATCCCACACTTGTTGCATTGATTAGATATTGACATATTAATTTGTTAGTAATATGAAGGATATTTATTAGTATTTTTAAACTTAAAATATTAAGTACTAAAACATGTATAGATCGTTAAGTGTATGTGGTGTGGGTCGTTTATTTTATTTCTAAAAATCGTACCATATCTCAATATTCAGTATTCAAATAAAATAAAATGTAATACATTATAAACGAAACTTAGTAGTTTTTGTTTCGTAGTATAATATTTTGGACTAGAACTTCGAGAGTGACAAAAATAAGATATATTTCACATAAAAGTTTGAAACTTTAAATCAATTGTAGGTTTTGTACAGTTGAATTCTTCGCATTCCATAAGATAAGATACTCACCCTTGAGAAATCCACAAATATAAAAGTTGGCGCACATCTGCTCCTGTTTCGGCTAGTTATTGTCTTCGCACAGTGCGTTGAAATCACAAATATTATTTAATTGTTTTCAGTGTATGCTGATCTTCCAGATAAGTAAGTAAGTACAAAAACAGCAGCCTGACGAATGTCAATGCCGTAAAGTAATACCTGGCCGCCGGACATAGATATGATGCTTATATTATGATAATATGGCCGTCGGTTTTACCCAGCACGGAAGTCAATGACAAAATAGCGTTTCGTTCCACGGTGTCTTTGAACCATGATATATGATATAAGCTAACACTTTTAGAAATAGGATAAAATCTTAGTGGTATCCTTTTTAGTAATAAATATATAATATACAAATAAGTACAAATATAATATGTATATAATAAGTTATCTTGGTAAAAAATACATTTTCTTTTAATAGAAACTGCAAAATGATTCATGACACGCATTTTTCCCCATGTTACATTACATTAACCAGAAAACGGAATATCAAAACCTCTCATTTTTTAGATTTCTTGATTCCGTTTAGATATTCATAAAATGTATAGGCCATTTATTATAATAAATTGGTAACTTTTTTTTGTATGTAATACCATTAAGGGTCGTTAAAATTTCTAGTGGGCCCAAAAACGACTGACTCCTTTCTGTAATAAACTTAAAAATATTTTTATGTTGCAAACCTACTAATTATAGCCATTCAGCGAGAAAACGCAGTCTTTGCACAATATCAAGAACTATAATATGATAATTTAATTTTAAGTTTTTAATTGTTATAAATATTGTAAACAAAACGCTATTTGAATAAATGAAGCAAAATCGCATTAGTAATATAGTGACCATAAAAGTATTTTCATATATAGATGTAATATGTTAAATAGCACAATTAAATCGATTAAATCTTATCTAATACCAGTGACGACTTGGTAAGAGATGCAGGAAGTCGATGTATTCAGGTGGCTCAGTACCGTACTATCTGGCATTTCTTGGGAGAAGCCTATGTTCAGTAGTGGACTTGTGAACGGCTGTAATGATGATGATGATGATAATACTAATGAAGAAAATGTACTCTTAAATGTTATCTACATCTACCAAATTACCATGAAGAGTTTAGTCTTCCTTCTTAATAATTCCATAACATTTATTTAATATTTAACGTACTCATGTTCCTCTGGGCTGATTCTTATCGCAAAACAATTTCCTTCAAACGACTTATAATCGAGTGTCAAACCTTATAAACTGCCTTATGATTATGGTATTCAAAATGTATCGTATTCTTTAGATTTTTACAAGCGTTTCTTCTGCACTGCCACATAGTATTAAAATACAAAACTTTAATAAAAGTACTTTAATGTTAATATTCCTTCGATCAACACAAATCGAAGGCATGTTATGTGACAATTTCTACTTTTTAAACAAAAATTCTTGGCAGTAAATAGCACGCCAACTGCATATAACCTTAATTTAATGTGTGGGTTTTCCGAATCATTTGAATAAAATAAAAAGAATCAATAACTGGCAAAAATACTATTTTTAAACCCCGACGAAAAAGAGAGGTGTTATATGTTTAACGTGTGTATCTGTGTAATCTGTGTGTCTGTCTGTGGCATCGTAGATCCCAAACGGATGAACCGATTTAGGTTTAGTTTTTTTTTTGTGTGTGAAAGGTGACTTGATCGAGACTGTTCTTAGCTATGATTCAAGAAAATCTTTTCAGCCGTTTGAAGACCATCAGCTATTTTTGTTTCACTTTTTTTTTTTTATTTAAGTTATTATTATATAGGAATATAAAAGTTTTCATTCAACATAGATTGCGAGTAAAAGTTATTGTAAGCTACTTATGCTTTTACCACTGGTTTGAAAAAAAAATCTTCCCTGGAAAGAAACGACAAAAATCCCAGTGGGACTCTATTTCAAATTATTATTTAAAATAACATTCAATGTAGTAAAAATTTATAATACATTAGAAACAGCATGATATCACCTCATTGCTAGGCCATGAATTCTTTTATATTATAATAACCCTTTTTAAACAGCTTTTAATCAGTAAAATTTTAATTTTTTGATAGATAGGCCCTGCTTATTTTCCGGGACTTTGTTGTAAAAGCATATACATTGCCCTATAAAGGATTAACTGACTCATTGGAGTTGAGTAACTAGTAATTATTAGCTTGTGCTTATTTAAGTTTTAATAAATTCTACATCACTATTTTTAATAAGACAATTTTTGTTTTTATTACATATTTTGTTTTTGTAAATATACTAAGAGGTCGAAGTTACTATATTTATTTTTTATATATGTGATTCCTTCGAATTAAGGTTTCAAACAGTTCTTATGGCCCTTTTCTGTAAAACAAAGATTTCAGTTGTTCAGTTCAGGTTGCAATGTCAGTAGCATTACCTCATAGCAAGATTCCATATTATCACATAATGCTATGGAAATAACTAAAATAAACTAATCTAGCTGTTTCAACACAAGTATTAAGGTTCTAATCTTTTTTAGAGCTTATGCTATGAACTAATAAA
Source organism: Parnassius orleans (assembly GCA_029286625.1). NCBI lineage: Eukaryota > Metazoa > Arthropoda > Insecta > Lepidoptera > Papilionidae > Parnassius > Parnassius orleans. The sequence goes on from JAGSMP010000032.1 coordinate 315,078, forward strand.
ATATTACCGACCTATTAAGGAATTCTACATGCCACTTCATGATGTGTAATGATAAATCTAGTCAAATAATCATCAATGGATAACGATAACGGTCAATTGGAAACTAGACTGATAATTCAAGTGGTGGCGGTGCTACAATGGAAATTGTTAAACGAGAGCTTTGTCAAAAAACTTTCGAGACATTTTTCATGAATGTGATGTTGTATTTTGTTTTCAATAGTAATATATGTAAATAGAAAAATATGTAAGAAGGAAAATATTTCGCGCCTTTCATTCTCTAAAATTTCTTCAACGTTTTCTGCCGTTGTTAACAAAGATATTGTCAAGTAAGTTTTAAATTACGCTTATGTCTATTATTTGCATGCTACTCCTGAGTTAATTAATAAGCTTGAGCGCTTGCAAAATTTATGAATTCGATACATTTTTGGCTCAAAGAAGTTCGATCATGTATTTGCTTATCGCAAGCAACTTAAATGGCTCCTAATCCGCCTTCACTCGAATCCTCTGTCTCCTTTTAAATATTCTACATAATCCTAGCATTTCGCCATATCTGAGAATTTGCTTATATACCTTCAATAGGCACGCTGGAAGAAATTTCAGAAAGCAATGCCCTTAAATAAATAAATAAATATAAATCGTGTAATAATCAATCAAAAAATATATTTAAGTATTCAATATTTATTACCGTAACAAACAAAAAAAAATTAAATTAAAAACTTAAATTAAGCCTACTCCCCGCGGTGTAGTACAAAGAACGCTGGCTGCGTTTCAAGCTAGAAAATAAACAATCCTCTTATCACCAGCGACGACGACAAGTCGCGAATACAGTTCCTTTAGGAACTTCACCGCACGTGTATCCCACAAACCAATAGTATCTTTAGCAAATGGCATAAATAGGTAGTTATCTCTCAGAGACTCATACTTGCGGCACTTACTCAGTTCCGCCCGCCTCTGACGCCACCCTGGCTCTAAACAATCGACGCCAGCGGTCGGAGGTTGCCAAAGTGTGTACGCACGTGTCATCATTTATACTATTTATTGCATTGTATAAAGAAACCAAAGGTGACCACTTGTCAATCAAACACTATGCATAAATTACACGCAACATCTTTCAATCGATTTCTCTTTTTGCCTTATTTGAAAATTAAAGTATATTGTCTCAATTTATGTTGAATTTTAGGTTACGGTAGTCATTACATCTTATCGATAAACAACACAATTGTTTGTTTTTTGTCCCCAAATGCCCTACGTTGAATGTTTCCAAATGTTTTTCCTTTCGCCTGCCTTCTTAACATAGTAATGTTTTGAAATTTTATTACAATTAACAGTAAATTATTTAATATGGGAAAAGTTACTTGGTTATTTCACAATTATAGGCTAATTAATGATAATTCCGCAGGATCTGACGTCTGCATTAATGAAACCTGTTCATGATGATAAATTGAAATCAATAAATTATTTAGAGTGATATTGCATGGGTAATTTTGCTTTGATTTAAACATTTCGAATAATTTTCACGTGTTTTAAAGTTTTGTCTTGAAGGACATATATCTTTCAGTAGCCAGGCAAAGTTTACATATTTAAAAAAATTGACGTGCTTACTAAACTGAGCCCTATCACTATCAGCAGCGTATGGAATTCGGGTTCGGCATACTTGGATGACTAACTTGGAGGTTGATATATGGATAAAAAGCCTAAATTAATAAATGAATAATTGAATAATATTATGTATACATTTGTAACTATTTAAAAAAATGCAATTACAAAAAATGTAGCTTTCCTTAATAGCGTGCACACAGAAACTACAAGCATATTCACTATTCATACCTGGGATGCTAATAAATCTAAGACACGTGAATAACATGTGATTTCCTCTATTTAATTTGAATTAAATGCTATTTCACGAATTGAATGTTCAGCTCCTGATGCTGCTGTATATTATGTTTACGAGTATATTTCTCATTACTATCAGTAGGTTTTATTATCAATAATTGACACCGAGTTCTTAATGTCGTCGAAAGTCCGGTAATAAGAATTGTATCGGGAACTTATTCACTTTGCGATTGTGACTGAGGCACTTGTCCCACCGTCAACGCCGTACGAGAAGCGAGTAGAGCTAGAAACTAGATAAGTGTTGGCGAGCAGCGAGAAGCGTGTGCGTAGTTCCGATAGTTTAGTCGCTGGGTTATAAGCGAGTGCGGAGTGCCTATACAACTGCTACTGTACTGTACTACTGTACAGTACAGTACGTAACAATCTTTTAAAGGTGAATATTGGAATCACACATGTGAATGATCAAAAATAGGTACTATATATAACAGTTCAAGCATAAGTTTTTTTTAAGAGATACACTCTGAAGCATGTAGGCCATTCATGGATTGATTTGTATTTAAATTTTTATTTGTCGATCGCGTTATGCATATTATCTATTTCGGATATCTCATAAATTTGTAGGTTATCAGCATACAGATGGTATGATCAATCAATATTGAATGCAGAATAATTAATCAAATTTAAGAAAATAAAGGAGAAACTATACCACATTGTGGTAATCCAGAAAAAAGGTCAACCCACGGTGAAGTAATTTAATCCACATGGACGGTCTGCTGATACTTGCGAAAATAAGATAAGAACCACTCCAAGACTGACGGAAAAATTTAAAATAGGAAAGGATAGCAAGAAGTATATTATGGTCGACTTTGTTAAAAGCATTAAAAAAGCCAACGAGCACCATTACCCTAACCGTTTTGTTTTCCATACCTCCTCATATATTATCGATTATTTAAAGTAATGCAGTAATAGTGCTGTAACCTGGACAAAAACCAGACTGATAAACACTCAGTTATATAAGAAATTGGAAATTTGATTATGAACTCAAACTTCCAAAACTTTAGACAGAGAAGGTAAAAGATGATTAAGAAGTGTAGGGTTAGATACTTTAGCAAGAGGTCTTACAAAATACTTTTTCCACTGAGTTGAATACTGACGTGCGTCAAGTGAAAAGTTGAAAATGTGTGTGACAGCAGGCAGACGGTATTTTAATATATTGGCAATCATGGCCCTGCTAATATAATCATAACAGACAGATTTGGATTTAATTGGTAGAAAAGTCATAGAGCTTCCGGTATGCCAAGTTTTTAATGACAAGAAGGGAAAAATAATAATTATTTGGTTATTTTAGTGTCATAAGACTTTATGTACGCAACAAAAAAAAAGAAAAGAAACATTCATTTAAGTCCTTAAAGCAATTAATTTTAAATTACCTATGTCAATATAACGGGTATTATAATAACAACAACGGAACGGAAATACTTATACTATACCAATACTGACAAAATAAATTACAGTAGTGCCAAATTTCAAGCTAAGAGCGATAGTTAGTAATCACTTCTCAGATAAAAGCTATTCATAGGATAAAATAAAAATGAAACAAATAAAAAAAATATAGATATATAAATAAAACAGTTCAACTGTTTCAATTGTATGTTTAGGCAGATAATAATTTATTTGATGGATAACTTTTATTTGACGATTGAAACATCGACCCTTGTAGATTAACAAAGGAAAACAGTCGTGGATCAGGGAATAAGTGTTAACGTAGTTTTTTTAATTTGAAGTGACATACGAGCTTACAGTTCACTTAATAGTAAATGCTGTCGGCAGCCTATCCATGCGTTGTCATCCCTGAGCATTATGGCTGATTTACACAGGGACAGTAACTTTACAGCACTGTCTGCACGACTACTGACTGCGTGTCGGTGACGGTGCAAGTCAGCCCACGGCGCCAGCACTGGCGCCTGTTACTGACCTCGTGTAAATCAGCCTTTAAGATGCAATGTTTCACAGCCTGTTATTTTACTTTCGCTCGTAAAGAGCGTCAGAATTGATGTGTTAGATTTATTTTTTTGAAAATGTAACTATAATAAAATTAACAAATGCTTTTTTAAAATTGACTAGTACGTTGTTTTCTAAGCAGATTCTATAGATATGGCTATCGAGTTAGTTTATAATAAGTTACAGGAATTATATATATAATTATATATATTGTATACATATAATTACATAAATGACAATAATCACTTTTTCATGATCTGATTTGGTATTCTTCACCTTTGAAAAAATATTAAAGGAAACATAAAAAGCATGATAAATTCTCTTTGCTCAAGGTATGGTGATATTATGCCATTTAAGAATAGTCATATTAAATATTAAACACATAATGTTAAAAAGTGTTTACTGGGTTTACTGAGAAAACTATCAGACGTTCACCAATAATTTCTTATGTTTACGTAAACACTACAGATTTAAATAAAACTAGTTTTTACGAATTTTATCGCGTATATTGACTTATTTTGTATTCTCGACGTTTCGAGTACTTTACAGCACCCATGTTCACGGCGAGGATTGAGGTGTTCGACGTCCCATTATCATATATAACCATGGCTACCTTCAGATTAAAATTATTAGTTCGTGATCCGATCCATGCAGTTTGAACATATAGTATCATGAAGTTTTGAATAAAACTGCAAGACTTCAAAATACTTGGGTTGGGATTAATTTTATTAATTATAGGATCCCAAGCAGGTGGTAGTACCCAGTCATGTTCTCTATTGAAATTAGGATGTTTTTTGATTTCAATAGACTCGCGAATCGTCCTTGGAAGGAATCGGTGTTCTTTAGCGAGGATTTGTCGTCTATCAAAGCTGATGTAGTAATGTTGGTGTAGTAATGTAGTAATGTCGCCGAGCCTTGAGCCACATTGTGTATAGGAATAAGCCCCATACAGACAGATATTTAAACGGTGATTCTCACCACTATCCTTCACAGCTAGCTACCGTGGGAATCTTTGTTTTAGCCACCTTGGACACCGACTGAAATAGCTTGGCATTTTATTGGATTGAAGGACAATCCATAGCAAGGAGAACACTCTTTATTAGTAGTTAGTTATATCGCATGAACTGGTTCGCCATAAAGTAAATTATTCGCCATAAATTATAATTAGTGTAAAAAAAATTGTTCCTCCCCGTATAAATAATCTTTTTATCAATAACAGTTTTTAATTTAATGAATTCTTATATTTACGTGAACATTTCATAATGAAAAAATCCCTAGTGACTTCGGTGATTGAGAACACTCCAAACGTCCGAAATGTAAAAAAACGTTGCAAATTAATTGCGATAAAATTAATTTTATTACAACTGTTTACTTTATTTGAAAAGTTTAAGACTCAATACAATCTTGTATCTAGTAGTTTTGAAATTATACATCTAGTTAATTATTGTAAAAAAATAAGTATATAGTAGCAAAAATAATTGATAATATTGTTGCAACAATATTTGATACTAATATTTAAATAATTCCAAGCACGCGCTTACGGTATGCTGACTGTTGAATATACACGGACCGCATCGAACAATTTTCCATGTGAATTATTCATGCTGCGGTGTTCGCTCTAGCTTTTAGCATGTTACTATGTATCTGGTTTTATTTATTTTTTCTAGCTTTCATATCTGTTAAAGTAAAAAAAAAATTAACATTTTTGAATGTATTGGTTGCAAATATTTGTTTATAGTTCTTCCACCCTTTGTGAAAGCTAACAATATCTCAGTTTAATTTATAACAAAAACTAAAATTTAAACGTCGCGTTAAACCTGCACTTCGTTGGCGAGAATCAGGAACACACCATGTGCACAGAAACAGCAGCCGCCTCCGAAGTTTTAGGGTTCTAAATATGTCAATCTTACAAGTTCTTCTTCGTCTGTTTTGTCTTCGATGTGGTCTCTGTAAAACTGTAAAAAAGTACCAAACATCGTAATTCAGTAAATAAATAAATAAAAAAAACAACCAGTATGTTTTTTTTTCTTACTTAAATCATCTTCTCTAATATTCAGAGTCCATGTATTCTCTAATTAATTTTTGTGAACTATTGAGTCTTAAGGAGTAAATTATCACGCTTAGAATAATTCCATATTAGGAGTAAAGGGATTATCAAAACTAAGAAAATGAAGTGTTTAAAAATACTAAAATGCTAATAAATATAATTTGTCTGAGTACTTGTACAAACACAAGTCGACTTAAGATAATAAGAGTAAATTCTTGGCACGACCTAACTGAAGCAGTAAAACCCTTTATTGTATAATTGGCTATAAAAAAGAGTATACTCGTACCTGCGGAGCTTTTTTGCCGTTTCATATCAGATCAGAGGAGCCTCATTTTATAACGGTCGTAGGTAGGTTTATAAAAAGGGTGTAGGTAGACAAAGGAAATTCTACTTCCTTCATAGAAAAATATAGACTTTTTATTTCAACCCACTGAGTGCACCACACTAATTCCGTAATTCAAACGAGCACTTGGAAGCACCGGCCTGTGACAGATCTGGCTAGGCCGACGACCACGTTTCGGCCGTGGAAGGTTCGCATAGTGAAAAATCGTAATACCGACACTTCTCTCAGCGCAACCACTCCTCTTCTCCTCTCTTTGTCTACCAACTTGTGTATAGAATAGATTCGCTCCGCCTACTTGAACCGGCCACTTTTGGCCGGCGCTCCACATCAAGCCAATCACGTTAACTCTTAATTTATCGCAGATGACTGCATCATGGCCTTCCCGCCTCGACAAGGTGTTTCTTGTGCATTTAAACGCATACATAAATGCCTAAAAACTTAAAATGTAATTAAATTAAATATAAATACTTATTAATCTGGAGAGAATCGTTATTCCGTATTGTAACACCTAATAATTCTTTTTTGGCAGCAATTTATCTTACAGCAGGCAGAGAAGCAACAAGTTAAACGAGAGTTACGGCATTATCGTAGTGTCCGTTTCAAATTTTGGTTAGACGAGGAAAACCAAACAAACCAGAAGATAGGCATCATCGTTTCACTAATAACATCTAGAAAATAAAACACTGCGTTTGCCATGGTACTTGCTACGAAACTATAGCAAACAACACCCTTACGAGGTAATGTATTTGGAAGCCTATGTTCAGCAGTGAACTTTTAATGGCTGTTATAAATCAAAAAGGTAAATCATAATGTGTCCCTCGTTTATAGGCGCATCTATAGGTCTCACAGCGGTAATGCCAACTATCCACCACGTTCAAATGTCTACAGACAACATGCTACAATGGATTCCATTCGCATAGATCATGATCCTTGGCGATTTTAACGCCCACCATGCTGAATGGCTTGGCTCACGTTTAACCGATCATGCGAGGAGATCAGTTTATGACTTTGCTTTAGCATATGGTTTGACACAACTGGTTACTTCGCTTACACAGATTCCAGATTTGGAGGATCATGCACCTTCCTGTTAGACCTTCTGCTAACCTCTCCGAACGGATACCAAGTCTCAGATAAAATCGTATATCGGAAGACCGTTGGATGGGAGCACGTTTTTTCTACTGCAAAGTTAAGTTTGTCTTTCATTTAGATAGAGCAATGTTAAATGCTTACTTAGCAATGTTAAATTATTACCTTTAAGATAGAGCAATGTTAAATGCTTACCTTACCTATAATTTTCGTTTTAATAGGTCGGGGAAAAAGTTTCTTCGTATTTTATATACAAATTCAAGACATTTTGATTTAAAGTTTAATTACATTTCATTATAATGTATATGTGCCATTTTGTTCGATTATTATACGTGGTAGAGCCATGCTGCAGCTATATTACTGGTATAGTTGTAGCACGAATCGGTCGGCTCGACTGGGGAAGGACCACGCTCTTACGGAATACCAGCGCAAAATAGCAGCTTGACGCTGCTGTGTTTCGTATGGTGTGTAGAAAACCGGAAATCCTTTATACTGGAAACGAGGCATCCCGTCTTAGTCCTACGGGTGACAATGGTTCACTCTTTTTGGCGGACAGAAAAACAATTGAAAAATAGCGGGAAAATGTTTTGTACTTTTTATTTTTATTTTTCTTAATGTTCTATAAATGTTGATATTAAAACCAACCATATACAAACAGTACAACCAAAGAGATTTTTCTTCAATTTTATACAAACAAAATACGAAGAAACACTTTCCCCGACCTATTAGTTAGTTAAATAATAAGGTGAAAATAATTTATTATCTAATTATTTACATTGTTATATGTACCCATAAATATATATATATATATATATATATTTGTCGGAGCGTCTATAAAATACCGGTTGGATCGAGAGTGAGCAAGAGGTTGCGTCACTATAGCGGAGCGTCATATCCATGGTAGTGAGGTGGAATTGAGGGTATGTGCAGTATAAATTTCACTGTAGGCATCGTGCGCGAGAGATTCCGCTTAAGTCATTCTACGAGTGCTAAGATAGTGTCGTGGTGCTTCTTATGGTGCAGGCATGGATGGTGTTGCTGAGAGGCTGCCCTGTGTTACACTGAGATAAGTAGTGTTGCTATTGGTTTGCATACTTTGGTGTTATCATGTAATTACGTACCTCACGTTACACTGGTGTGTGATTATGGCGGGGACGTGTTAAGGTGTGGTTGAACTGTAATTGCTCTATACTCAATGTATAGTGCGTTAGCTGTCTTATTACTGATAATGATTAATTGCGTAAGCAAGAGAACAAGTTCAACATCCGCTCTCACACTTTTATTATTTTTAACAATTAATGCTATCCTGATGTATTTCTTAAATCAGAATTGTGATCTTCTGCTCAATTTCCGAGATCAGAAGTGTGATAAATTCCCTGTTATCCCCCACACAATCTTCGTATAGTGTGATGGATGGATGGTTGATGACTTTGTTTTTATTAAATTTCTAAATGAAATTTGCTGTCCTATTTACGACATTGTCGTATCATAAAAGTGTAGAGTAAAAGTTTAAAGTGAAATATTTTAAGCCAAAATTTAAATCTTTTTGTATAATTTATATTAAAAAGTACCCGCAAGTACTTTCAATATTTCTTAACGTACCCAAATATGATAACAAATATCGAAAGAAATATTGGAGGTATTCTAGATGAGTTATAGTTTGCATTCAGTGGAAATTCAACTCCTCGAGTTGTGTTATAATTTGATATTTCATACGAGGTGTGATTTACATGGGCTAATTTTAAAGTTCAAAATGTTTAAGCGATGTACCGAAATTTTTTTTTAACTCTAACGTGTTTTTTAACTTCTTGTGTTCTAATGTGTTGATAAGTGTTATAATTAACTTCGAGTATTATGTAGTTAACAAAATTTGGAATTGATGTCGAGGATTTAGTAGAAGGTGTGGTGCTGTGGTGCTCGCTCTTAAATGGAAGTATGCTGTCAACGTATGATGCCACGGACTCATTAGTTGCCGTTGCTATCGATCACCATTTGATACATGAGAAAAGTAAATTTATCGAAAACATTGTCTTTAAATTAATTTAGAGAAATACTTGAAAGTCGAACTTATTTCAATTGACTAACCAAAGTGTATTGGGTGATTAAGTACCTTGTTAAATTGCAGAGTTTCTTACTTCATTTTATTTTGTGTTTTGACTATGTCAACAGCCATACCGTAGCCGTAGCTCTAAGAGTGAGTACGGTACGCGTGTAGCGTTGATAGGTATCTAGTCTAGTGGTCGTTGCGATGTCACGGGGATGACTGAATATAGAGATGTGTGCACCTAAAGATAAAATGAAGTGTAGTATACCGTTGTTGGGTAACGAACGATTAAAAACGTTATGGCTCTTGAACATTTTATTTCGTGATAATAAGTAAAGTTTTCTTTTAATTGATCTGTGTGACGTGCCAGGTTTCAAAATCATACTATGGTAAAATTCAGGCAACATTACATCCCATTCCGAACATTGCGATCCCTAGGCACACGCTGCACATACACCCGACCGGGAAACTCAGCAGTAAGAATGACAGCAAGGAATAGGTCTTCGTCATCATCGATGCATTCACGAAGTACGTGTTCCTTTGCCATACCTTGCACATTGACTCCTCTAGCATCATCAAGGCCCTGAAGGACTGCGCTGTGCTCTTCGGCGCACCACATCGAGTTATTGCGGACCAAGGGTGTTGCTTCACCAGCAGAGACTTCAAAGAGTACTACGAGTCGGTAAATATAAAGCTCCACTTAATTGTGACAGGTAGCTCACGAGCTGATGGCCAGGTTGAGCGGATAATGAGCTCCCTGAAAATGCCTACGCCGCAAAGACCAGCAACCGTTCATGGCAAGACACTCAACTAGATCTGTAGTTTGCGCTTAACTGCACCCACAACCGCGTTGTTAAGGCAAGTCCACTAAAGTTGCTCATAGGCAAAGTTGCTAGACCTGTAGAGATAATGTTGGCTGATGGTGGGGAACCAGAGGTCGATATCGACAATATCAGATCTGAAGCAGTACGAAACATGGAACCGAGCCTCTGCTGAAGACAAAGCCCGATTCGCACCAAGGTCATGGTAAAGAAGCCATTCTCTGTTGGAGATTACGTTTTCTTGTAGAACGAAGAACGTAACCAAACCAAACTTTACCCAAAATACGAGGGTCTATTTAAAGTCGCGGAAGTCCTGGAAGGTGATCGTTACATCCTGAGAGCCCGTAATTCCAACCGAACGTACAAGTACGTACATGATAGGTTGCGCCATATGGCCGACAGTACTTGTGTCATCGATGACAATGACATTGATTCTAACCAGTAAAGTGTTTTAGTAACTGCCGAACAGCACTGCTTTTTGTTTTGTTCGCTTTTGACTCGCAATGTCATGACTGTGTTAGCTATCAGATGCCGATTGGAGGTTATGCTGAGCTCTCAGACACCGGTTGAAAGTTGTCTGTAGTCGTCAGGCGCCGGTTGGAGGTTGCCTGAAGGTCGGCTGTCTTGTGATCTATCAGACGCCGTACTAAGGTTGCTTTTAGATCTATCAGACGCTGGATAAAAGCTGTCTTGAGGTCTATCAGGCACCGAACACAGATTCGCTAGAGCCTATAGCAGTATACTGTTTCTAAAGTTCTGTTCGACAGGGTGATTTACTTCGTCTGAATTAAATTTTGTACTCTATTGTTCTTTTGATGTCATTAGAGTCCTTTGTTTTGCTACAAATGACAAGCTTCAACTGCTAGTATAGTTTGAAAATTACAGTTCTTATTTGTGGTCAGGTTGACCTAGACAATGCACTTTCACTGTGGTGACCCTTTTCCCTATTTCAATGTACTACCCCACACAAGGACATGTGAAACGTCAAGATGACCGTGACGAAGCGTGAGTACACTGGCGCCTCGTCCGGCAGCCATCGTTAGCTTTCGTTCGTTTACTTTATTTTGTATGCAATGACAATTTTGACCGGTCCACGTTGTCATAGGAGATGATGACTAGTCGAGGGCTAGGTTGTCCGGTCCAATTCATAATATGAGATGACGACTGGTTAAAAGGATGCCTAAGCTAGTGTAAGTTTGCATGAGGTCAAACTTAATCTCCTTGCGTATGTGTGTGGATCCCTAAATGTCCAAAGATAGGGACAGTGTACCTATTCATGTCAGGATGGACGAGTGGACGAGTTGGTGATTAATAGTGTTTGTTACAGGAATTCATGAAAGTACACGCCCGAGGACGGTTGTAGGTCAGGATGACCGTGTCGGAACGTCTATAAAATAACGGTTGGATTGAGAGTGAGCGAGAGGTTGCGTCACCGTAGCGGAGCGTCATATCGATGGTAGCGAGGTAAAGTTGAGGGTATATCGAGAAACCCCCACTCGTTTGTGCAGTATAAAGTTCACTGTAGGCGCCGTTCGCGAGAGACTCCGCTTAAGTCATTCTACGAGTGAAGTCATTCTACGAGTGCTAAGATAGTGTCGTGGTGGTTCTTCTGGTGCAGGCAAGGATGGTGTTGCTGAGAAGCTGCCCTGTGTTACACTGAGATAAGTATTGTTGCTGTTGGTTTGCATACTTTGGTGTTATTGTGTAATTAAGTACCTCACGTTACACTGGTGTGTGATTATGGCGGCTGCGTGTTACGGTGTGGTCGAACTGTAATTGCTCTATACTCAATGTATAGTGCGTTAGCTGTCTTATTACTGATAATGATTAATTGCGTAAGCAAGGGAGCAAGTTGAACATCCGCTCTCACACTTTTATTATTTTTAACAATTAATGTTATCCTGATGTATTTCCAAGATCAGAATTGCGATCTTCTGCTGAATTTCCGAGATATAGATGAATATTATTATGGTTAATTACGGCATTCGTATATTATTATCGAAAGCAGGCAAAAATCTTTGAGACACGATTCCCGGTATGTATGAACTGTGTAAACTGTGTGTGAATTAACTATCTACATATTATATCATAATCATCATCATCATCATTACAACCCTTCACAAGTCCACTGCTGAACATTGGCCTCCCCCAAGTTATGCCAAGCTCTGCTGTAATTCCATCCTCGACGGGGCCTTGCCGTTTTTAAGGAGCTGGACAGCCATTGATGTTTACAGCAGCCCATAGAACCCCTCAATCTCACTCAAAATCTCAGGTATCCCGGAAACGTTGCTGCCACATTTGGTCTTCAGCTTCGACAGTTGGCTCTTTCTGGCAGACATATCTATGGCAAAGACTTTGGAGCTCTGGTTTCGCTCGATCGCTTCTTAAGCAGTATTAAAGTTGCGTAAGTCCCGCCGCATGCATTTGGAGATATGTCTGTTCAGTTGCCTGTATGCTGTGAAATCTACTGAAAACTGCATCTTCATCTCCCGTCTAACAGCTATGAGATTAAGAGTGTGATCGGAGAGTTTTTGTGTTCTTCTGCGAAGGGTCTTGCAAAACTTAGCCCCGACCGCATGGACAGTTTCCACGAGCTTGTCACTGAAAACGGTTTTGTAACTCGAGCTGAAAAGTTTTGGGACCCTGGATTAGAGCACGAGGGGGACGGAGCGTTGACTTCATTAGACGACACCTCTCCAAATTAACGTTTAGGTTCAGTGTGTCTCTGACCATTCGGTGATTGCTACCAGTTTTCACCCTCGCAATCACTGAGACATCACTAAACAGTTGCCGTCTAGTCTTCATAATGAAGTCAATTTAATTTTTTGTCAAACATTGGGGCTCGACCAGGTCCACTTCCTGTGGGGCCGTTTCTGCAAGAAAGAGTTCATCATAAAGAGTCTCTTTCTCCATGAAGTCTGCCAGCTGCTGGCCCCTTGGGTTCCTTTGCCCTATTCCAAATTTCGCTATCCTCAGTTCGCTGTTTTATCTTGTGCCTAGTTTTGCGTTGAAGTCTCCCATTAACACCGTATAGTGGGTGTTGGAGGAATGCATGACTTCAGTGATATCCTAATACATTTTCTCCACCTCCTCATCGGGATGTGTCGAGGTTGGTGCGTAAACCTGTATGACATTCAGGGAATACCGTTTGGTGATTCTGAGTATAAGGTACGCAACCCTCGTTGACACAGTCACAATCTTTACAACGTTGTTAACGAGAGACTTGTGGACGATAAATCCGAAACCTCCTTGGGACAGATGGTCACCCTCCCGGTGATAGAACAACTTGCCGGATTCGTGGATTACAGTGTCCTCCCCCTCTATTCGGATCCCAGATAATCCTATAATATCCCAGCGCAACTTGTCTATCTCTTCTTCCAGTTCCAGGATCTTCTTGTCAGTCCTCAGGGTGCGTGCGTAATATCTTCTCTGCTTAACCTGAAGGTAGACTGGTAGGGAATGCCCTGTTGCATTAAGTCCGCCTTTATGTACTTGGTGTGCAAATAAAGCATAAGCAAATAAATAAATAAATATTTTAATCAAATATTTAATATTTAGCATTTTCCTTTTGTGATGCTTCGCTGTTTGACAGAAAGTTTTGACATAGCTTCATCAGATAAATCGTCTTCTGAGGCCGATATGTGTACTGTGTCAGTACATATCAGACATAGTTATTAATTTTAAAGGAATGTTCAGAAAGCAGTAAGAAAATTATAAATAAAAGCCCATTTAAGACAACTCGTATAACACGAGAGGCACACGGTTATCTTAGATGACATGTAAAGAGATTCCGCATAATGTGTTTTGCAGATTGGATCGAAGATATCACCCAAGCACATTCAGGTGAATCGAATCGTGAGAAAGATAGTTTCGGTTTGGGTGTCGTATAACCTCACCAATGCTCAGAAGCCGGCCTGCGTGTAATGGTACCGTTACATGATTACTAAATTTTAAGCAGGTTCGTCTCAGCATGTCTACGCCATTATTACAGGCGATGAATTTTGGATTTATCAACACGAATCAGGAACAAAGCGGCAGCTGATGGTTTGACAGTTTTAAAATGAACCAAATATAGATAGAGCTGCGGGGAGAAGATTTTGATTACTAATTATTTCACTTTTCCGGAGTATCTGTATTAATTCATCACGAAACCGAAGTAGCGACAATGTCGAATGGTATAACCAAATGATTGCCATAAATGGCGACCGAGTACGTGGCTCCGGGGCTATTGCTTCACCATGCTATCGAGCCCGGACACTCAAAGCGAGGGACTTCTTGGAAAGCATATCGGTTTTTTAAACCACTCTTCTTACAACCCTGATTTGGCACCGTACTACTTTTTTGTTCCGTTAATAAATAATGATCCGGTAGGAATATAGTTTCTACTGCCGGAAGATGCGTCAGCAGATTTCAAGCAGGCCGTAAAAGAGGTGTCTGAGAAAAAGTGTTTCAAATATTGTGTCATACGCATGAAATTTTGTACAGATGCTGGTGACAATTCTTTGAAAACATTTAGTAATAAAACCTTCAACTATAGACCTTTTTAAGTTTTGCAAATCTTTCTTAGTGCCCCACGTTTCTATGTAAATATACAATATAATACCCACATTTAACTATCGGAATGAAAGAATAGACATCTAGACGGCAACAAATTTCAACATCAGAAACTCGATCGTTGATATTTATGATTATTAGATACTACATTTCCTTTTAGCGGTTATTTATTGTGAACTGTTTTCCTGTGTACAAGTTTTATCTGTTCCGTAGTTGTGTTCTGTCTTGCAATTAAATGTAATACTTCATCTAGTATAAATGTGTACTGCCATATTACACGCAAAAGCGAAATAGCCATTTTAAACGTAAAATCTAAATATATCTTGTTCTTCGATATTATATAATAGTATACAAGCACGATTTTTACAACTATTGCCATAATTACACATAATTAGTAGCATTCTAGGTCGATCTGGTTTCTAAATAATATTATAAAAATTTATTTTCTATAGATCCACGGGTAACTTAAAATATTGACAGCAGCCTTTATTAAAAAAAAATTACAGAAATTCAAGAAAAATCATAATGGTCAAATACGCCTAATAACATTAATGTGTAATGTGATCGACTCTCCTGATCTCTGTAAAATAGTCCAGCAATTACACAAGTAATATTTATCATTGTTTATTCCTAAGAATATATAAATTGTCCCGCAAATAGACCAATTTATCCCCCATGTCTTATATGGCTCTTACAAATTTATGCTCCGTGCACAGTTCCTTGTCGTTACTCAACTACATACCACGAAGACACCGGAAAAATTGTTATTTAGTTCTCACCATCATCCATTCATTACAGCCTACAAAAATCCACTGCTGACCATAGATTTCACTATAGTTTCCACGCTTGTTAGGGGGGTTCACAAATGCAGTGTTTATTATTTTTAACTGTTATCGGGTAGATGCTGCTGCCCATCTCCTGTTTCTGTTTTTCTCTGTTTTCTCCTCTTACGACACCCACGGAACGATATGAGAAAGTGGCTATTCTTAAATCGTCACTACTCGGTACTATATTTAGTTTTACTAATTGCATACCGTTTAGTAGTATGCAAAAAATGCCGTGAAGTGGCGGTGTAAAAATATCTACTAACCCATATCGTCCCGTGGGTTTCGTAAGAGGCGACAGAGGAAAATTGAAACAGGTGATGGGCAGCAGCATCTCCCTGATAACAAATCAAAGTGATAAAAAACTGCGGTTGCCAACCCACCTTCCAAGCGTGGCAACTATGGCAAAATCCCCCCTATGAAGCAATCTATGGGGGAAGCCTATGTTGTGTGAGTGGTCTTTTATAGGCTGTAATGTAATGGATTGCACGTATACTTGCATATTATAACGCTAATGAATTGCACATGAAATGATTGTTATAAGAATATGATTTATGTGCATAGTTCATGTGATAGTTTTCATAAAGCCTTAGAATAGAATAGAATACAATGATATTTTATTCAATATTGATTTTTACATAATACTTATTAAAAGTCATTTTTTATTCAGAAAATACCTCTGTCCTGGGAAAAACCAGCAAGAAACCCAGCGGGACTTACTTATGAACATTACCTATATTAAAGTTTATAAAGCTATTTTAAGACTTTTAGTATGTACAATTACAGTTTATTTATGAATAAGACCGTTATAAAGCGTTTGTGAGTATAATATTTCAAAATATAATATATAAACACTAAATCAGATCAAACTCTACAACTCTACCGTTGCCATTTTCCATTTCAAATGTGTATCAGCATATTTTGACAAAGCACAAAGGAATTTATTTTTGATTCTAGAATATTTTGAGCCTTTGAAATTCAATTTCCATTGTGAATAGTACACTTTTATCTCAACCTAACTTGCCGTGAATATCATTTCTAGTATAAGGAAAGGTCATTAACGTTAGAAATTTTTAAATAATTTTGTTACCACGGACGTTAAAAAAGTAATTTTGCATTGCAGAATATTTTGTTAAACTTTTCTCCAAGTAATTTATTTTCATCTGCATGAGGTACTTTGATAGATGAGCAATGCTCTGTTATCAAAAATTCATTCATTTATCAATGATTGGATGTATCATTACTAATGAGAGAGTATTAATACTTTACTCACTGCCGGACTAGAATGATAAGTACGTGCATGTCTATACTAAAATGCTTGCCAGTAAGTGTATTTGAAAAAAAATGTGCTTAAATTTCGAAACGTGAAGATTAACATAATGGTAATAATTAATACTGTCACCGTGTAGGTACGAAAAACGAGCTAAAAATGTTAAGCAATAGGCGTAACGAAGTTGAAAGGACTGTAAATCTATTCTAATAACGAGCAATAAAAAAACTGTTAGTATCTCAAATATTTTAATGAAGTTTCGTCAAATCATTCGTTTATTCATAGGTTTAAAAGCCAGTTAATTTATCTAAGCACTTACTGTTATTAGTTACCGCGCGAATAAACACTCATAACCGAGGTTAAAGGAAATTTTTGAGCTTTGAAAACATCATGATGTATGTCTGATGAATAAAATTTCTGGAACCTAAACCGCCAAATCATTTGAGCAGTCATCATCATCGATACACCACTGCTGAACACAGGCCTCCGCCAAGGAATGCCACAAACCACGGTCCTGAGCCACCTGCATCCATCGATTTCCTGCATGTCTTACTAGGTCGTCACTCCATCTAGTGGGGGGACGCCCTACACTTCGTCCGCTGGTACGAGGCCGCCACTCGAGAACCTTTTTTCCCCAACGGTTGTCGGTTCTTCGAGCTATATGGCCGGCCCATTGCCACTTCAGCTTACTAATACGTTAGGCTATGTCGGTCACTCTGGTTCTACTGCGGATATCCTCATTTCTAAGTTTATCACGCAGAGAAACTCCAAGCATCGCCCATTCCATAGCACGCTGAGCGACCTTGAGCTTCCTCATCTGGCCAGCAGTGAAGGACCACGCCTCAGTTCCATAAATTATCACTGGCAACACGCACTGGTTGTGCAGTCTCGTTTTCAAGTTTTGACGTATACCTGACGAGAAGATGTGCCGTAATTTCCCGAACGCTGCCCAGCCGAGTTGAATCCGTCGATCGACCTCTTGGTCGAAGTTGGACTTACCTAGTCGGACTATTTGTCCCAGGTAAACATACTCGTCAACAACTTCGAGCTTAGTGCTCCGAAGGTGAGTGATGTACTCGCCATTGATGTTAATACCGTATCCTTTTCAGTCCAGAAGCTTTAAAACGTCTTCCAATGCAGCGGTGAAGAGTTTTGGGGATATCACGTCACCCTGTCTTATACCTCTTTGCAGTTGGATAGGTTTCGTACTCTGGTTCTGTACTCGGAAAGCCATCGTAGCCCAACTGTACAAGCACTTCAGCACCTCGATATACCGACAGTCAACTTGGCACCGCTGAAGGGACTGCAGCACCGCCCAAATTTCGACAGAATCAAAGGCTTTCTCATAGTCCACATACGCCAAACATAGTGGAAAATTGTACTCCTCGGACTTCTGTACAATTTTCCGAAGGGTATGTATGTGGTCTATGGTGCTATAACCTTTTCGGAAACCGGCTCGTTCGGGAGGCTGGAAGTGGTCGAGTCTTCATGCGAGACGATTCGTAATGACTCTCGAAAACAGCACGTAGACGCGGCTCAGAAGGGAAATCGGTCTGTAGTTCTTCAAGAGAGCGTTATCGCCTTTCTTGAAGAAAAAGACCACCGCACTTCGGCTCCACGCCTCCGGTGTAGTGCCACCATGGAGGATGGAATTAAAGAGCTTCTGAAAGATTTCAAGTACCGGTTTTCCACCCGCTTTCAGAAGCTCCGCTGTAACTCCATCCTCGCCTGGGGCTTTGCCGTTTTTAGGGTGCTGGAGAGCAATTGTAATCTCGCTCAGACTGAAATCCGGAATATCATCTGAATAGTGTCTGATAAAACTTGCTCTTGGTTTGTTACTCACACTTGCGTGTAGCTCCAACAATTATGTGTACAGCTGCCAATAGAACCTCTCAATCTCACTCAAAATTTCAGGTGTCCCGGAAATGACGCTGCCACACTCGGTCTTCAGCTTCGATAGTTGGCTTTTTCTGGCAGATATATCTCTAGCAAAGACTTTGGAGTCCTGGTTCCGCTCTCTCGCTGCTTCAATACGAGCAGTATTAAAGTTGCGTAAGTCCCGCCGCATGCATTTGGACATCTGTCTATTCAGTTGCTTGTATGCTGTCGAATCTACTAAAGACTGCAGCTTCATTTTCCGTCTAACAGTCATGAGATTAAGAGTGTGATCGTAGAGTTTTTGTGGTCTTCTACGGCGGGTCTTGCAAAACTTAGCTCCAACCGCATGGACATTTTCCCGAGCTTGTCATTCGTATCGTCCACTGCATTGCAATCTTCTTGGCACTGAAAACGGTTTTGTAACTCGAGCTGAAAGTTTCGGAACCCTGGATTAGAGCACGAGGGGGACGGAGCGTTGACTTCCTTAGACGACACCTCTCCAACTTAATGTTTAGGTTCAGTGTGCCTCTGACCATTCGGTGATTGCTACCAGTTTTAACCCTCGCAATCACTAAGACATCACTGAAAAGTTTCCGTCTAGTCGTCATAATGAAGTGAATCTCATTTTTTTCGAACCGTCGGGGCTCGACCAGGTCCACTTCCTGTGGGGCCGCTTCTGGAAGAAAGAGTTCATCATAAAGAATCTCTATTTCTCCATGAAGTCGGCCAGCTGCTGGCCCTTTGCGTGCCGTTGCCCTATTCCAAATTTCCTTAGCCCCAGCTCGCCGTTTTCTCTTGTGCCTAGTTTTGCGTTGAAGTCTCCCATTAACACCGTATAGTGGGTTTTGGAGGAATGCATGGCTCTAGATATATCCTCGTACATTTCCTCCACCTCCTCATCCGGATGTGCCGAGGTTGGTGCGTAAACCTGTATGACCTTCAGCGAATACCGTTCGGTGATTCTGAGTATAAGGTCGCAACCCTTGTCGACACACTCTCAATCTTTACAACCTTGTTAACGAGAGACTTGTGGACGATAAATCCAACACCTCCTTGGGACAGATGGTCACCCTCCCGGTGATAGAACAAGTTGCCGGATTCGAGGATTACCATGTCCTCCCCCTCTATTCGGACCTCGGATTATCCTATAATATTCCAGTGCAACTTGTCTATCTCTTCTTCCAGTTCCAGGATCTTCTCGTCAGTTCTCAGGGTGCGTGCGTTATATGTTGCCAGGTCGAGTCGTCTTAGGTGGCAACCGAACCTCCACCGGAGATTCTTAGTGCCCCGCCGTTACCATGGTCGCCACCGTAGCCAGGAATAGCGGGGCCGCCGGGGACTGGGGGCCGTCTCTTCGTAACTTTAATTCTGGGGGGGTATATTGCCATATTTGCCACGCTTGGTGCACGGGTTGGCAACCGCAGTTTTTTATTGTTGCTATACTGTTATCAGAAAGATGCTGCTGCCCATCTTCTGCCTCATTAGATATAGTCCTCATAAGTACCCCCTTTGAGCAGTGCAGCAGGCTAATTGCACTATTAATTCTCAGAAAGAAAAAGAGGCCAATGCCCACCTGTGGGATGTATATAGGTTGTAACTTTACTTTACTTAACTTTACCTAATTTATTTATCTTAAAATTATAATGAAAGCTGAATGTTAGAAGATGAATTAGGCAGGCATGCTACGGGCTGTTAATGATGATTACGATAATTTTCCTTAAAAATTAATTATACTTATATATTTCGCATGCTATCAAGCAAAAGTAAAAAATTACGTAGTACTTAGCTGTGATACAAGCACAAGATCAACCATTCACGCTGAACCTTAGGCCTTGTTACTGTCGAATGATCTGAAATATTATATTTATTAAGACTAAGTTTTTTGCGCAAGAAAGTAACAAAATACATGTAGAATACACAATTACAATCCAATTCAGTTTTCTGAAAATGTAGTAAATAATATTAAAAGTCCTAATTAAGTACATAATATGTATTTTTGTGTGAATTAACGCTATAACATATACAAAGATTTATAGCATAATGAGAAATTTAAGAAATTTTGAAAGTAACAAAGTGAAGTTACAGCTTATATACGTCCTACAGCTGGGCACATGCCTACTCTCATTTATGAGAGGTTTTTAGGGCGGTTACTTGCCACTGCTCAAACGCGTGGTGGCGGACTTCGCATGTCTTCGAAATATATTTTTTTAAATTTCAAAGACGTGCACGTTTTCTCACGATGTTTACCTTCACCGCTGAGCACGTGGTAAACCAGCACTGAAAATTGCAATTAACCAAATTAATAAGTGCCGGCAGGGATCGAACCCCTTGGCCTTTGAACTACCGCGGCTCTTAGCTACTACGGAGTTGGAGATTGATTATATTCGTAGGAAATTAGATTGAAATGAACTATACATACACTCTTACTTTGATTGTATTATTTTTAGTTTTCATAGCTTTAAATAATAAATTCGAAACTTACGTACAGATGCTAAATAACTAATTCAGGGTATTAAATTGTTTTTACGTTTTTTTTTAATTTTTGCCTAGTTACATTCATTGTAATATCGGTCCTTTTTTAATTTAAATTATGGAATGCCTTTTCCTTTGAATAGATACTTGAAGAATACACTTTTTATTAAAACTGAACCACAGATGTGGCTTCTTATTCAACCAGAACAATTCTCTAGAGGGCAATAAGATACTAGAGATATATTTTCAGCGGTCTACGGAAGCTAAAAAAGTAACGACACCCTATAGAGTAATATCCGACCATACACATTGTGATATTTACAACGAATCTATAACATGTCAAATTGTTAAATACTTCGTGGCAAACATTTTTACTTTTTATTGTTATTTAGTAGACTAGTTTGAGTGATAAACGAGCAAACAGTCTACCGATGATAAGTGGCTATTAAAGTCCACGGACATATGCGGCCAACTTCAAACAAACAAGGCCATATTTGTTATTAAGATCCTCATATGCATACTGCATGAATACGAGTACTACTTATGACAAGTACCGCTGTTTAGTGACAGTAATTCGTAAGAGCATGGTACAAATCATCCATCTCTTACTAATTACATAACTGTCGCAGGTGAAGGACTTCTTCACCAGAAATATATAAAAATATATTATACCTTTTTAAAAGATATTTTAAAAAAGGTATATCATAATCGAAATTTGTACTGCTCTCGGATATTTTAAAACTAAAGGACATTGATAGATAGCCAAGATAATTTTCTGAAAAGGTTAATGCTCAACACAAAACTATAAAAGTAAATGAAATCACAAAATCGGTTCTCAAACATGATAACGGTAATTCTTCCAAATTAGGGGGGACTTATGAGAACTGTATCTAAATTTAATGTATAGTAGCCGTAATGAATAGTAAATAAAAAAAATATTATAAAGAAAAGAAGTTGTAATGCGAGAGGGTGTTCTAAATTTAAAAACACAAATCTTACACGAAAGTCTGTTAAAATTGGACTCGTAAAATTACAATAGCAGGGGCTACCTCGAGTCATTTCTCCGTGAAAATTTCGTCGGTGAGATTTTATTTGAGATATAGCCGCAACGCACGATCGTTATCAAGTTTTTATGCGTGCCATGAAACAAAAATACTACTTTATTTTGCTTATGCAATAAAAATCTTTATTTCGGATTGTAAATACGAAATATATTTACGCATCTTTTATAATTTAAAGGAAATACAATTTCAAAGTGAAAAAAAAATCTTACTATATACATACATACATACTGAATAAAATTATTGCAATAAGATGTTACTGACATTTATTTTTTGACTAAGCCTAAACTAACATAATTTTTAAAAACGTGCCCACTAGCGACTCGCTAGGCTCTTGTATGAATCTTATATTTTCACAGTTTTTATTTATAACCACATATTTTAAATAAAATCTTGAATAACTAGTTCTAAATGTCATGAATGGACCTATTGCACTTCTTGACATATTAAGGTCTGAAAACTAGCATTTTTATCACTTACTTGATTGACGTGACTCACTCATCGAAAACCTCGACTACTTTTTTTTAAAACGTAACCCCTACACTAGGATTTTCTCCTGTGTCGTGGAGGCAGTTTACATACATAAATTACACAAGGACAAACATCCAAACCCGGAACAATTACTTGTAGGCCATACAAATACTTGTTCCGTGCGGGATTCGAATCAGCGTCCCTCAGTGCAGCAACTCATTACGAAACCATTGCGCCACGAAGCCGTTACGGATACTTTTAGGTGATTCAAAAACTTGGCATCAAAGTAGGTCACTAAGATTCGACAGAGTATCGGTATTTGGTGCCGAGAAATCTATTATTAGTTCAAGTACTTGGAACTTGAAACTAATTACTTTCATTAACATCATCATTTTTTCATTATTTTGAGTTGTTATCAGAAAGATTATTATTGATATTAATATCTGTTCCGTTTTCCTTTGTCACCTCTTAGGGCACCCACGGAAGTTTATGACGTAGTAAATTCTCTTACGTCGCGAACACACCAATAAACATGTATTATAGATATGCAATATGTATTTATAAATTTAATTAGGGAGACAAACCAGGAGATGTCTCCCTAATTAAATCTTCCTGATAACGACTAAAAATAAAAATAAACTGCGGTTGCCAAACCGCATGCCAAAT
Source organism: Parnassius orleans (assembly GCA_029286625.1). Classification (NCBI taxonomy): domain Eukaryota; kingdom Metazoa; phylum Arthropoda; class Insecta; order Lepidoptera; family Papilionidae; genus Parnassius; species Parnassius orleans. The sequence goes on from JAGSMP010000032.1 coordinate 338,449, forward strand.
ATCCCCATGGGGGAGGCCTATGTTCAGCAGTGGACTTTAATAGGCTGTAACGGTAACGGTAAGTTTAATTAAGTTAGAAGAAAACATTGTTTCTTACTTTTATTTAAAGCATTCAAACTTCTCATTGAATTTTTCAATATTGTCGATAGTGGATTTTCTTAATCTGCCTCTATACGACGGAAATAAATAAGCTGTAGATGAAGAAATATTTATTAACATCAAAAGACAAAATGTTATATTGGAATGGTATTTAAAAGCTAATAGACAAATGGAAAAAAGTGGTAGATAATTGGGGACGGTATGTTAATTGACTTAAATCTCAGAAATTAACCGACAAAACTTTCCGAAGTCTCAATAATAATGTTCAATTATTCCAGACCATGACCAATATTATCTGTTTGTTACCATCTAACATATTGTTAGCTTGGATTGTATATCCAAACATTAAAAGATACCCACTTCATTTTTAATTCAAAACTTCTATTATTTTCATCAGCATCCCACGGGTACTGGGTACATATCAGCTCAGAGATATATCAGCTCATCTAGTAAAACTACCCGATGCAGTTTTTCTACAGAATATTATACACAATGCAAGTAATATGCATTAGACTAGTGTTTTCCTTCTTTTGTTGATAGTGTGATCACAGTGGCTACGCCTGTGCTAAAAACTAATTAGAAATTGCATAACTTAGGATATCACTCTAGACGTCCACGTAGCCAAAAAAATGGACCTATAATATTCCTTGTCGGACGCCTAACTGGTTTTAATAACTATGGATTCTACTGAACTTTTCATCAGCTTATCAAACAGTTAGTAGTATCTTGTACTAAAAGCGTATTGCGGATAAAACACGAATACCAACGTAAAATATTAGGTCCTTACATATGAAATTAGCGTTTTGTCGTACTGACCAATTTTATCTGAAATATCTCCTCTTTGGTTAAGAATTACAAATTCAAATTTATAAATTCATTTAGCTAGTACATTTGAGTTTTGAAAACAGTCATTCATTTGTTTTTTTCCTCATTGTTTTATTCTTTGGCGTCGCTTATTACCGCACATTGGAAAACATGAAATATCGGTATATTTACGAGTACGAGTTCTACCGTGGCACCAGTGCTGCAGAAACAGCTCGAAGGATTAATGATGTGTACGGCGCTGGTGTCGCAAAAGAAAGCACGGTACGTTTTTGGTTTCAACGTTTGCGTTCTGCAAATTTCGACCTTCAGAACCAACCCCGTGGACGGCTGGAGACCAAAATGGAAAATGAAGAATTAAGCTGTAGCTGTAGCTGCAGGCTTCGGGGTAAGTGATAAAACTGTATTAATCCACTTGAAGCAAATCGGGAAAGTAAAAAAACTTGAACGATGGGTACCTCATGAATTGGGTGAATCGAACTTGCAAACACGCGTCGACTGCTGTGTTACTTTGCTCAACCGACACAATAATGAAGGGATTTTAAATCGAATCATTACTCGTGATGAAAAGTGGATACTGTACGATAATTGGAAGCGCTCGTCGCAATGGCTGAACCCTGGAGACTCAGTCAAATCCTGCCCTAAACAAAAATTGAGTCAGAAAAAGTTTGTTGTGAGTGTTTGGTAGACTAGCGCCGGTGTCGTTCACTACAGCTTTCTAAAATCTGGCCAAACGATTACGGCAGATATCTATTGTCAGCAACTGCAAACCATGAAGGAAGAACTAGCTGCTAAACAACCGAGATTGGTCAATCGCTCTAGGCCACTGCTGCTTCACGACAACACAAGACCACACGCTGCACAACAAACAACCACTAATTTAGATGAACTACAATTGGAACGTCTGCGACATCCACCGTACTCCCCGGACCTTGCTCCAACAGATTACTATTTTTTTCCTGAATTTGGACAACTTCTTACAAGGAAAAAAATTCAACTCCGATGCGGCAGTCCAAACCGCCTTCAAAGAGTTTGTTGATTCTCGCCCCATGGTTTTTTTAGTAAAGGGATTAATGAACTACCTATGAGATGGCAAAAGTGCATAGATAACAACGGTGCGTACTTTGATTATTTAATATATTTTACAAAAAAAATTGACTTTATATTCCTCTCGTACAAAACGCTAATTTCATATGTAAGGACCTAATATTAGCATGCAGCTGCCGTGTTTCATATAGTGAGTTTCGAGGACCAAAAAACCTTTTTACTGTTAACAAGGCATTCCGTCTTAATATTTAGGGGCGAAAATGTATCCGCGTCTTAATTCTTAATCACGAATAGATATTGGTGAGATAGAGGTAAATTTCCTGTGGGTGGCTACATACCGTTCAACACCCACATTGTCCGGGGCAAACGGAGAGCAACAAGACTAGGGTGCCCCATGCCACGTTTGCTGTGAATTCTTGAAACATCAGGGAACTCACACGACTTAGTACCTTCAAAAAAAGAGCTTATTTATTTTTAGAAGGCCGGTGACGCACTTTAAACGCCCCTGGTGTTGCTGTTATTCATGAGCGGCGGTCGACTCTTAACATCAGGTGAAATGCATGCTCGTTTGTCACTCTTTCGCCATTCGCAATGAAATTCATTATTAACTGCCTGACTGTGCTCCTCAAGGTAAGTCATGATCATTGGCATGGCAACCTAGAGGAGCACCAACTGATTAGTGACCGCCACTACGACTGCCGTCGTGGTTGCTCAGGTGGTGTTTTAGTTTGCCTGACTCATCGATGGACGGAGGCAGTCGAGACCAAGGGAACTTGAGTTAGGGACCTTGGCAGTCAGTTTGGAATGTTCAAACTAACTGCCAAAGTTTCTAACTCAAGCAAAGGTCATCGATCTGGTTTGGTACAAAGCAAATTTTTTGAAGTTTTCTTCTGAGTATCAAGGTCGTAGTCGACGGAGCAAGCTCGAAAGATGCTCGGTGCCTACCCTGTTTCTTTTGAATATATTAATGTTACCCCCCCCCCCTCTCCTATCATATGCTGATATATGAAAATATTAAATATGTGAATATGTACGTGACCAGGCAAATGAATATTTATCTTTCTGACTATTTAGGAATACTGATTCCTAAAGGTTAATTATAAGCCGTTTATTATACTTGATGGCGTAATCGTCTTAGTTAGGACTTAGTTTAGCGTAATTTACCGATACAAAAATTAAGCATTCCATTTTTGATATAAGTAATCTTTGATTTATTATGATATAATACAATAATTTTTTAATATACACTCTTGCTTGCAAAATAATTAAGTCATTGTAAAAAATTGATGACTATCGAGTTTTGCTAAACGTGCTATATATCAGATTAAAACAAATGACTTGTCAGTTGTCTGGTGTCCGAGAATACCAATTTAGATAGCAATTGCAAAAAATCAACTTTTATATCGTTTTTCATAACGTAGCTAGGTACATTAACGCACTTTGAAAAAAAATGACCAGTTATAAAACAACTTAATGAATGTATATAAATAAAGATCACCAGCCTACTCTTAATAAACCCGCGTTAAGAGTTTTACTATCTATAAATATAATAAAATTGTAACACTCCTCTTAGCACCGATGGTTTTTATTTGTCGGTTTGACGGAGTATAAATAATAGAATATATAAGTCGTAATATTCTAGTGTATTTTATTTATTTGTCCTATGGGTCAGGGTCTAAATAAAACATACCCTATGGCTTAGGCGTCTTGATTTTATAACCATTGGTGTGTCCGATATGATCGCGTAACTTTTGAACGACTTTTGAAAGCCGTATTCGAATGATATGTATTTATTTTATCTAGAAGATGGTTCATAGCTATGCTAGGATCCGATAGGTGACGCTGGCGATATTTAAGTTATTTAAAATTCTTAGAGTACTCACATACTTTTTCTGCTGAAAGAGCAGAACAACATCAGTTAGTCTTCAAATAAAAACAACAAGATATTTTATAATAACAACCGTTGGAGTTGAGGGTCTAAGCGCTCGCCGTTAATTTTATAGTACGCGAGCAACTTAAGTTCGGGATGCCCTGCCGACACCACTGAAATTGTTAATTGCAACATGAAGTGCTATTTTACCACGTGCAAGAAGGAAAAATAGTGAGGAAACCTGCATGTGTGAGAAATATTCTGAGATTATTCGAAGTCCACCAGCATGTACCGAAAACTTGCGGCGGACTGACTGCTCCATAACCTTGCCTGTTCTATAAATGAAAGCGAAGGTATTAATATTTATTTAGGAAATACAAAAGGAAAATCGGTAGTACGGTACCAATCGGTTTAGGAATTAATGATTCGGCGCGAGATCTTTTTTTTTTTACTTGGGGAAATGCCTACGCATTACGGACGGGTTATGTCGGACTAGCACCGACTAAAACCCCGTGGTGTTTCACCTTCGTCGCATATTGGCAGGGCCACGGGAACGCTTTCGCACACATCCGCGGCCCCACCAGCGCTGGCCAGCCAATGGCGACTTCTCTTCGGGAGATCTCCTTCTCAGGTAAGGCGCACCAGAACACATGGCGCGCCCTTCTCCGCTGTCTCCAACTTCACATGCGCAACGGACGCCCCCGTGTCCGATGCGCGAAGGCCATTGGGCCAAGAAAAACTAGCACTCAGAAGCACTAGCCTTCCTGACCCCAGTGGCGGATCTGGTCTATGGCTCCGCCGCCAACCAAGATTCGGCGGCGGAGGGTAGGGAGAGCGACGCCTCGCAATACCAACACTCCTCTCCCTCCACAGCCCCACCACTACCGCATTAATAACCGTGCAGCCCCATCAGAGTCGCGGAGGATAGGGCAAGTGGCGCATGGCCATACCAACACTCCTCTTCCTCCGCGACTCCACCTCGGCTGCAGCGGTAGGGGGAGAGGACACACATACGAAGTGGGCTCGCCAAGCCCACTCGGAGTGGCCACCTCGGGCCGACCCTACACCACGGGCCAGCCAAGGGGTTACTCTTTGTTCGCCGCGGGTGACCAAGCCACGGATACTAAGCCCCCCTGCCACGACAAGGCGGGAACCCGTTCGGGGGGGCCGGCGCGAGATCACAGGTGTATTCACAGATATATAAGGTTTAGTAAATACGGCCGCGGTGCGCACAATTATTTTACATCAAACTTATTATGGGTGGGGAATAGGATTAAAAAGGGGCGGGTAAAGTGAGGGAAACAAGTTCAGTATGTAAGCCTACACCCGAAAACCTAGCCTTTGCAAGCTAGGTTTTTTACTGTACACTCTCAAAAATAAAACGAGGCCTGTGTTCACCATTGGGATAAATATGAGTTATTTTTTCTTCACTTTTCATAATGCTGCTTCAAATTGCTTATTATTTAATGTCGTATGATATAAGTCGTAGAAATCCTACACAATCGTTCAGTTTCTGCTCGAACTACTCCATTTTATACGATGCATTACATCGCGTTCGAAAGCTATTTGCTCTCGGAAATGAGATTAATGTCACCATTTTTCTGCTCTTCGTAAGTATTAAACTCGTTACGAATGTATTTTTTTTTAGTTTATAAAAATAATTTGTATAGATGTCTTATCTTTCTATTTCCGTGTTTAGGATTTGCATAATATTATGTTTTAGATAAAGTGCTTTAAAATATAACCGTAGAATTCGAAGTTCAAATTGCACCAGTAATTCCTCCGGTGTTGCTAACGTTAATGGGCGGCGGTTAAAATTACTATCGGATAACCGATAGCAGCGAAACTTCTGAAATTAGGAGAAACCGATCTGTGATTAGTTAAAGACACTCAATAATATTAATTCAATTACACAACGGCGCTAGTGTTGGAGGTAATAAAAGCAAAAAGAGAAGATTATCAATATGTAGGGAGTGATGAGTTTGGTTGCCATGTAAATATAATAAATATATGAATGACAATTGCCATATAAATGTGTAGTATGCTTTATAAATTAAAAAGCAAAAGTAAATTTACTACATAAATACGTCCAGAGCCTCCTTCCTCTCTCTTTTCTTTTTCTGAGAAGATTATAGATCAGTTACTCCGTCGCGTTTCTTCAATGTATGTTGGCGATCTTTAAATGTCATTTAAATATTTTATTTCTCTGCACCGCTGGGTTACTTACAATGTTTTCGTTCACCTTCTCCCAGGTGGCAAACCACCGCTTGAAATTTCAATTATCTAACTAGGGTTGATCGCGTTGTTTGAAATTACACACGCTTTACCCTTGAGCTACCTCGCCTCTAATAATTATTAAGTACTCGTACATATTATCCTCCAACCAAAATATAAACGTAATTAAGTAATATTATATTCGAAAAACGGAGGAAGGCGGCAATTAGTATCTTTTCCTTCTCATTTAAAACTCAAAGCATGAACTGCCTTCACAATTAAGTATCTTTAATTATCGCGCTAATTACAAGCTTCCTTGTTTAAAACTTCATAATTTCCGGAGATTTATCTTTCAAATGCAATGTTTTATACAGACAAAGTGTATTCACTTGACATACATAGTAAAGTAAAAGAAGATACTGCATAGTAGTAAAGTGGGTAACACATACGTAACGTTTTTAACCCCGACGAAAACAGAGAGGTGTTACATGTTTGTGGTGTGTATTTGTGTGTCTCTGTGTGTCATCATAGCTCCTGAGCGGATGTACCGATTTTGATTAATTTTTTTTTCGTTTGAAAGGTGTCTCAGAGTGTTCTTAGCCATGGTTCAAGAAAATCTGTTCAGCTGTTTAAAGATCATCAGCTCTTTTAGTTTCGGGGTTTTTCATTTTTTTTATTTAAGTTATGTTATTTTTAGCAATTTTATACTATGTAGCCATTTTTGTAAGATAAAGAGATATTACGCCGCAGAATAAATGTCGTGTGGTGTTGCCATAAGGGAATCAATCAAGAAACTCATATCATGAGTATCGTAAGGAAGCGATTAAGGGAAATGTTCAAAAATATGGCCTCATTTATAAGTAGCACTTAAAAACTACTGATGAACATGGTGTGCCCGTTGCAGAGAGGTCTTAAGCCATCACGATTAACAGGCAGATTAATAATCGCAATACTATATGTCTTGTAACTTAAACGCAGCTGCCCATCGCCGGTTTAAATATTTTGCGTTTCCTATATCTTAACTTATACAGAATTATTTTGCAATAACCGGCCAAATTCGCAGAGAGGGTTCACAATAAGTAATATAGGCAAATGGTGAAGAAAAATTAATTTAAAAAATCTCAAACATTCTGACCTTTTTATCTTTTAAATTCAGAATGCGTGGTAATGCATTATTTTAACTGATTGTCATTCATTAAAATCTAACGGCTACTATTTTACTACGCACGCACACATTCGTAAGGGTCAATCGGTCGGCAAAAACGTTATGAATTGAATCACATACACGGGAGCGCGCGTACGCGTAGTTGTTGCCCATAAGTCACATTCAGTTTGGGATAGTTTCAAATAAAAGTAGAAGCCTTATTTACTCGTATTTTCAAAAACTGCAATAACATTATATCATTATTTATATATTTGAACTTAAGTATAAAATTTAGCTACTCTTTGAAAAATAACCCTGTATATCAAATGTGTATTACCCAAACCGGCGACGATAGATCACTGGGGAGGTGGATTGCTGTCCCTCTAAGTATTTTGATAAGACCCTGAAAGAGGCATATGCCCAACAATCCGCTGCTTACAGGCTCATGAGTGAGAGAGCATGATAAAAATGACTTCAAAATTTCATTATAAGTATCTAGCTGTGTTTTTTTTTTATAGAATAGGGTGACAAACGAGCATACAGTCTACCTGATAGTAAGTGGACGCTGTGGCCCATATACATCTACATTTATTATCGATTAAGAATCAAAGTGTAGATACGTTTTCAACCCTGAGGACTAAGATGGAATGCCTCGTTTCCAGTAAAAAGAGTCTCCGGTTCTCTACACTCACCATACGAAACACAGCAGCATTAAGCTGCTACTTTACGCTCGTATTCTGTGAGAGTGTGGTCTTATCGCGGTCGAGAAGACCTATTCGTGCTATAACCATAATATAGCTGCAGCGTGGTTCTACCACGTATAAAAGAGTTCTTACTACTCCTTAACATCATGGGGAACTGGAACTAGAGATTTGCTGCTGCATTAAGATGAATAAGGTCATAATAACTAAAAATAATAAAATCAGCGGTAGCTATCCCAACTATCTTTGGTGAAATCTCCCCTATAAGGCAATCTATGGGGGTAAGCTTATATTTAGTAGAGGATTTGAGTTGAGTTGAGTCTTTAAGTATTATGCATTAATCTATAGTATTTGTATTGAATAAAAAATATTCCATTCTATTCTATTTACTTTTGGTCTTTTTTACCACTCAGTCAGTCATGCCAGTGCTTTTAGCACTAATTTGGAAAAAAACTCCGTCCTGGGAAAAAACAGTAAGAAACCCAGCGTAAATTTTTTTTTCAAAGTAAAATCACACAATAAAAAAACAGGTTGTACCAATTCTTACAAAACATATTTATAAAAATTTACCGTGTAGTTGCGGTGTAAGAATATCCACTACCCCATATCATCCCGTGGGTGTCGTAAGAGGCGACTGAGAGAAACAAATCAAGAGATGGGCAGCAGCATCTTCCTAATAACGACTGAAAATAAAAAACCGCGGTTGGCAACCCGCTTGCCAATCGTGGCAACTTTGGCAACTTTGGCAAATGTCCCCACTGTGAGGAAATCTATGGGAAAGGACAATGGAAAAGGCAAGATAAATTTGATTTACACGTAATAACGACCAATTGTTAGCCTGTTGAGTAAAATAACGCAAGACTTGATTATACGAGCCTTTCAGTAACTCTATAATAAACGTTAATTGCTGGTAGCCTATATCCAGTGCTATGTAAATCTGTTCTCCATTGTTCACAGTTTTTAATTCAAACCGTAGCAAGTGAAACAATGGTAACCGCTATCATTGTTTTTGAGGAAAGTTCATTTACGTTCCCGATCTGAAAAGAGGACTATACCTACGCCTATATTACAAATTTCCATTGTCCAATTATTATCCAAATTGTTTGGCGCTACTTTGTTAAAATTATTTGATCTCATTTGTTTGTTAATATTCATTCTTATTTTAATTCGTACATACTATAACGAAGTAAATTATTTGTATTTTATCTGACAGAAATGTGCCAACAAGTTTTGATGTCGTATATTCTGGTGTAGTTGGCGTGATATTAGAACGTTTTTTCACTGGCCAGAATCGATTACGATACAGTGATATTATCTGGAAGCTGTTTCATTCAACGACACGGTGTCGATATCGTGGCGATAATACGGAACTTTCATGCCTACTCTAAATTGCCATATTGTATTTATTCCATTCGCCTAGTGGAAATTCTATCGTCATATATAAAATTTTTAAAACTGTATATTAAGCCAGCTGCATTTCACTTTCAACTCTCAGTAATATACGCATTATCTATGCAGATGCACATTATTGTATAAATCTATTACCTTCTGCACTACTTCGCCATATAAACTTTAACTATGCCGAATCTCACACTCCTTCGATCGAGCAATATGCTTAAAAAGGGGTGCAAAATTTTCTCTTTACGTAATAAAATATAGATTATAAATACTATACCTACGTCGTGAAAAAGACAATTTGTTGAATGATCTTAATACAAGAAGCTACGAGATTTTTTGGTGTCCTGTCAGTTAATCACCAAGATAATAAGAATCGTCAGACGTATTCATTAAAGGTTATACAAGTTTCTGCAACAACCTCGGCACATCCCGATGAGGAGGTGGTGGAAATGTATGAGGATATTTCTAAACACATGTATTTCTCCAAAACAATTACGAAGTTAATGGGAGACTGAGAAAAAATTGACATAAGAAAGAACGCTGAGCTGAAGGCAGGGAAATTTGAAATAGGGCAATAGAACGCAAGCGATCAAAAGCTGTGCGATTTCATGGAGAAAGAGGGGGACTCTTTATGATAAGCTCTTTCTTCCGGAAACGGCCTCACTGATAGTGGACCTGGTCAAGCCTCGACAGTAATGCTCGGAGTTTCGGAGAGATAAACTTAGAAATGAGGACATTCTTAATAAAATCAGAGTAACCAAAGTATAAGTAAGCTAAAGTGGCAATGGGCCAACCATACAGCTTGAAAATCCGACAACCGATACAAAGTTATTGAATGGCAGCCTAGCACCGGTAAGCGAAATGTAGGGCGACTAGATGGAGTAATGACCTGGTAAGAGATGAAGGAAGTAGATGGATGCATTTGACTCCAAACCATGCTTTATGGCATTACTTAGGGGATATTCAGCAGTGGACTTGTGAAGAGCTGATGACAATGATGTAGGTTTATGAAAACACATACATAATAAGTCGTTCTATACATTTTAGTGATCCGATGTCGGTGAGCCTGTAGCCGCTCCTATGTTTTCAAATAATTTGGGATGTTGTGTAATAATATTATTCATAACGGTATCGAAATATTAAATTATGATAACGACAAAAAAATTACAACGATATATATCCATCGCTGGGTCCAGGCCTCTTCTCTTTCTGGGAGAATAGACCTGTCAATGACACGTGGCTCCAGTATGTGTTTCAGACTTCACATGTTCTTGAAATATTGTTTTTCTCAGTCAGACAGTTCCCTCACGATGTTTTCCTTTGCAGTTAATTAGTACTTATAAGTAAAATTGAAATGAACTATTTATTTACTGCCATCGAGGATCGAACTGAGACTGCTCGCATACTGTGAAATTTACTGCGAGCGCTTAGCCCCTGAACTATTACAGCTCTACTTATCAATTCATTCATTACAGCCTATCGATAGTTAACTGATCAACATAAGTCTCTCATATATATAGCCTTTTTGGGGGATATTGCATAGTTGCCAAATTGGCAGGCAGATTGGCAACTGCAATTATTTTATTATTATCTGCTATTTCTGCTATTTCAGTTTATCTCTGTCGCCACTTACAACAGTAATGGATTCCCTTACACCACCACTATACAGTCTAATCTAATTACATTGACATTACAATTCTTGTTACATTTTGTACTTCATTAAAATGTAGTAAATGCTTGTTACTTTACTATTGCAAAAGAATATAGGAACAGAATATATTAAATTATCTTAAAGTAATGTAATATATTCTTCATTTTACTTGATTTATAAATATCTTGTCATTTTTTCAAATATTATTTTATTTTTTATTACATTTTGAATCATGAATGTAAAATTGTATTGAAACATTTCTGATATTGATTTTATTACGTTATTTTGTAACTTATTTTACTAGTCATAAAAATATAAAAAAACATTTACATTTATATCTAGTGGCATACATATATATGGGTAATATTCATACTAAAGGAAGTAATGCATCTAGGGTACGCTACGAATTTTTAAAGCTGGTATATTGAAGAAGCCACAGCATGTTAAAGGCTTTATAGAGTGTGAGCACAGGTGGCTCGAATATCTTTTCCAATGAGACGTGATCAGAATGCCAATTTTTCAAGCAATAAATACAAATTTTATTTTAGTGTCCGAAGAATTTGAACTTCTATCGTTAGCTGTCTAAAATTGTATTTAAAGTCTAGGTCTCTTAACAAGAAATCATTTAAATTTTTCATCCGTCTTAATAATATAATGATTTCTACAAAATACAAAATAATTGAACTTGCAATCTAAAAGTAACTCGCTCTAAACCAGCGTTTATGATAAAAGATATATACTCGTATACGGACAAAAATGTGTTTTATCAGCATATTCTACTATTACATACTACTGGCGGTGTTTTAAATAGGCAGTTTTTTTACAAATTGTAGCTTTATAACATTTTAATCGAAATTTTCTAGATTCAGTATTACGAGGTGGATTGAAAAGTACTCGGCCTAACCAAGAAAATAAACACATACTAAATCAGTAATATTTTTATTTTCTACATAATCACCATCAAGTTCAATACACTTTGCCACCTCCTTCAAGCATTTAGACCGTTGAAAAAATGATTCTTCCTTAGAGTCAAAATATGCGTCTACAGCTGCTTTGACCTCGTCGTTTGTCGAAAATCTTTGACCTCCCAAGTGCTTTTTAGGTTAGGAACAGAGAAGTCTGATGGTGCCAGATCAGGTGAATACGGCGGATGCGGTAACAGTTCAAAGCCACAGTTGTGAATTTCAGCCATTGACTGTACTGACGTGTGAACTGGGCGTTATCTTGATGAAACAGGACTTTTCTTCTGAGCATTCCTCGACGTTTTCTTTTATTTCCTCTCGTAAACGACGTAGTAAGGTGCAGTAGTAATCAGGTTTATAGTCTGACCCTTTCAAGATAATCAATCATAATCACACCTTTCGAGTCCCAGGATACTGACCATCACCTTATTTGCCGACAAAATCGACTTAGCCTTTTTAGGGGTGGTGAACCAGGTCTTCTCCACTGTTTTGATTGTTGTTTTGTTTCGGTGTACAGTAATGAACCCATGTTTCGTCCATAGTAACAACGATTCAAAAATCATCTGCATCGGCTTCAAATATCCAAACAGTCGCGTGAAATAGTCAATCGCGTCCTTTTTGTTCAACTGAAAGCAGTCGCGGAACCCACCTCGCAGACACCTTGGCAAACCCAACTCGTTGACAATGATGTTTGAGTTCGTTCATAAGAATGCCTATAATCTCAGCTATCTCTATAATTTTTAATCTGCGGTCTCCATTATTAAATCAAGTACTTTTAATATTTTCGTCAGTAGTTGACGTCGAAGGCCTTCAGAGCGAGGTTCATCTTTCACACTCTCTCTACCACGCTTAAATTCTGCTATCCATTTTTGACGGATGAATATGACAGAGCACAATCGCCTAATGTACTGACCATGTCATCATGGATGGCTTTTGATGATAGCCCTTCTTATGGAGTATATGTGACGGCACGCTGCTCGATTTGCTCCATTCACGGAAATTATGTCCGATTACTTTGTTAATATTTATAAAATCACAACTAATTATCGCACGTTTCGACACACAATGAACTAGTCTGAACTGAACTAAATAATGTGGGTAGATTTGATTTTAGAATTGAATGGATCTGTGTTAGGCCGAGTACTTTTCAATCCACCCTCGTACTTTATCTAGATTTAAATTAAAAACTTCTTTCAGTTCCTGTATTGTGTGACTTAATTTAAATATAGCATGCCTGCATGGTAAATTTTTATATTACATATATAAATAAACTGTACAAGCATGCTACCTATTATTAACTTAGAAAATATAAGTACAAGAAAATTATAGCAGTTAACAAGGCTATTTTTCAAGGACATGTTTGAGAGTGTACGCCTCAACCAAAAAATTGTCGTCGTGTACTTTGAACAATTTATCAACTAAAACTTTTCTAACAAAACTACATATAAGTTAAAGGTTGCCGTTTTATTTGTTAAAGAAACGACAACACTTTGATGTAGATTAGTTTATTAGACGAACTATATACGATACACTCACAGCATACCGTTTTACAAATCTTTGACCAGGCACAACTACCATACTTGAGTAATGTAAGTAAAAAATATATGAATAGGGTTAACAGTTTTAAAGTCTTGTAACTCATTAAATATATAAAGTAAGCAATTAATAACAGTTAGAGGTGACTACAGGGGTGTCTGGCCCCATAAGATGATAAACGTTGTTTAAAACAGAAATAAATATTGTTTTAAATTTATTATCACTTAATGTCTGTTTCTCAGTATTTTGAAAACTTAAAAAGCTCATTGATAAAGATCTACCTAAAGACCTGATATTATTATGACATCCTATATTATAAGACATTACTCTAATTGATATTTTGGCAAATTTCGAAACGATTTCATCGTTCAGCATTGATTTGAAAAATTATTAACGCTAATATTAATGAAAATAGTGAACTGTTAGAGGAAATTGAGAGCTGTAGCTCAGGGAACAATATTCACTCGCCTATAAATATCATTGTAGCAGATCAGGCAGTGATATGATATCGATCGGCATCGACGGTGATCTGGTAGTAGTCCAGATGAGAGGTCAGCGGAAGGTAGAACAGGGAAGGTGCGTCATCCAGCTCTGAAATCCGCGTTCCCGAAATGACCAGTTGTATCTGACCATATGCCAAGGCAAAGTTGTAAGTTGATCTCCCTAGGTAGTACGAGAACCATTTAGCGTGATGGGCGTTCAAATCGCGATGGAATCTCTTGTAGCACGGAATCTGTAGCCATTTGGACGTAGTCAATGAGTCTGTCACTCTCGGCATTACCGCTGTGGGACCTATAAATGTACTCAAAGACATGTGGGTGGTCATCGCTATCTATGCGTAGCCAAAGGATGAACAGATTCCTGTCTTCAAGGCTATCGAGTCGTCGAGAACAAATATCCTTTTGTAAGAGAGAATATGCCATTTTTTTCCAAATGCAAGCCTCACATACACGCGGTGCACCCTGTTGATTTATGGACGAGGCGCTAGCGACCGACTGATAGCAAAATTTTTTTTTCTATCTACCGAAATCAAGAGGCAATCTGTTTTTTTTTAAGGATTTACTAACAATAGTAAAATAATTAAAAAGTCAAGGGAAACAATTGCTCTTCAGAAGGTCCTTCATTACATGTAATTGCCCTATTCCTATTTCTTTTTCTTATATTACTTTAAGTTTTTAGCTGTAAGTTTTCCAACATGATAAAATAAAATAAAATTACAGTTTCTGGGAGATAAAAGTACAAGTTTTGCAGACGGGTATGTTAACGATTGAGTTGGATTTGGAACAAGTTTGATCAGCAAACTCGAAGCAGGAAACTCACCCATCACGGCACAGTATGTACAGTAAGGCTATAAAAATAAATTGTTATCGGTGAATTGTTTATTATTTTATCATCATAATACACAGCTCTTCACATGTCCACAGCTGAACACGTTCCTCCCCAAGAAATTCCAGTGAACATATGATCCTTATCTACATTATTTATTCATAATTAACTGATTCTTATTTGAGGCTTAAGTTATCCTATTCGAAATCGATTTCAGTGACAACTTTCAAAAAATTTGGGCTATCAACTAAAACAGGCAAGACGTATAATAATAGAGCTACTTTAATGTATTACTATAAAATACTTAATTGCCTACACATATCAGATGAACCCTATATGAGATGACATCGGAGGAATAATTAGATGTATCGTTAGAAAAACATGGTTAAATTATATTCATATCCAAGAATCAACATTTTGATCGTTTAACATGTTTTCTTTTGCGCTGTATCTGGCAAGTAGTAAGGGCCAGTGCCTACTATATTGCAAGGCCGTCTGAAGAAATTTTTTCCTTATATATGTTTATAATAGCGATCCGCCCCGGCCTCGCACGGTTGATTTCTAGATCTCGACAACAACGCCACCTACCGGGTCCAATTGTGAATCTAAACCATTCTCTAATCAACTTAATCACACACATAAAATTTCATCATAATCGGTCCAGCCGTTTAGGAAGAGTTCAGCCACATACACACGGACAGAAGAATTATATAATGTATAATATGCACGTATTATACATCCAAACTTTCTTTTGAATCATTCTGTCTAAAAATGTAAACCGCATCAAAATCCGTTGCGTAGTTTAAAATATCTAAGCGTACAGAGGTGAGAAGCGACTTTGTTTTATACTATGTAGAGATTTTATGAAATGCAATGTTGAATACGTGAAATTGTTTCATTCGTTACGTACTCCTAAGTGGCATAAAAATAGTAATCTATTGGAAGTGAAACCACTACGCAAAATATTTTGGTAAAAATAATGCTTTTCAATGTCCGTACAAAATGAGAGCGACGAAAGCGGAAAGAAGAGATTTATTTCTTAGAGTGTAATCTTGCGAATGGCGAAAAAAGCAATTTGTGCAAAATACTTGTCTCAGTTCTTTTGCTCTCAGCTTACAAATGTATGTATAAAGACATTTATTTTTAGTTTTATTTCATTTCATTTAAGGTTTCTTGTCGTTACGAATTAAGGATCGCACGCAAAAAACTATATATAGATATATACAGTGGATTTCATTTATTACGACCTTGGTTCTAGCGACCATTTACATAAAGCGACGTTAAATCTAAGTCCCTTGAATTTAAAGCATATTTTAGTACAAAATTCATGTGGCTATAGCGACTTTGGATGTAACGCCGAGTTCGGGTGTAGCGACAGTTTTTAATGAATCATTTGTAACAAATTCCTCAAAACCCCATGCAGATATTGCGACCGGAGTCGGCTGCCAAAGACACAAAGATTTCTTTCTTTCACAAACATTTCTTATCTTTTGTTTACATCCACACAGATGGTCAGCAAGTGTGGAGACCTTTACCTTTTGTTTATAGATATCAGCTAAGTAGGTAGGGAAGCGTGTACGTTTCGGAGTTAAATTAAGCGGAGTTAATTTTATTTTTTGAGTGAAATGTACCAGTGAATAACTATGTGTGCAAATATTTTCAATAATAAATGAACATAAACTATACATGTGTACGTGTCTGTATCTCTTTGCCTTTGCCTGTAACAACTTCCGGATATAACGAAGAAAATAGATTGGTCCCTTCATCGTCGTTATACCCGAAATCCACTGTATATATATATATATATAATAAATTTAGGTTGTACGAATTGTTTTAAATCTTAATTATTAAGTAGAACAACGAGTATTTTTTTTGTTAAGTGCTAAAAGCTAACAACTAAGGCTACAAACATGCCGCTACACCTAAAGACCATTGAAGTATAATAATATTACGTATACAAAATATCTCAATGCTAAACGCTTCAAATCGAATGGTAACGATTTTGTAAGCTAATAACACACGAGTAGCGGCTGCACTGCTATCCTACGGCAGGAATTTTTTTGGAGTTTTAGTTAGAATCCTGTTCTGTATCCTTGTAAAAGTTAAGTTTAAAGCATTATAGAGAAGAGCAAAAAGATACTGATTTATAGCTTACAATATATGTTATTTTTATTTTATAGTTATTTTTTTGTTTTATTTTTAGTTATATAAAGAATGTGGGTTAAGAATGGAGGAGTTAACCGTCAAATGCCTTTTGTACGCCGATGATCAAATCATATTTGCGTCACTATAAGTCATTAAAAGAAAGGGGAATGAAAGTGAACGCAAGTAAGACGGAAGTTATAGTTTTTGAAAGAGAAGAAAGTAAAACAATGTGTGAAATAAGAATAGAAGGAGAGTTGGTTTAACAATTGGATGAGTTTGTGTATTTAAGATGTGTATTTAGCAGGATTAGTAGATATGACAAGGATAAAGAGCGATGAGTGAACGCAGAGCACGGAGTAAATGGGGCTTAATCTTAACTTTATTGTGGGAAGTCAGAATGTGTCAAAAAAGCACGTATTAATTTACAATACTGTGTTAGTATCTATCTAGAAGCAGGAGAGTGGAATAAATTCTGGTTATGTAGAAAGAATGAATGAGGAAAGAGAGACAAAACAAATCTATGTTGGAGAAGTGAACAGCAGAGTCGGCATGGGCAACGGGGACGAAAGTTTATCGACCAAATCTATACAAATAAATAAAATTGAGGTGTCTGTTCGTAATGTCAAAATAATAGCTTTTTACTAAATGCATATGAAAGTATATGCGGTACTTATAACAATAATACAAATTTTAAAATTTTTGTGTGTCTGTCTGTTTGTTGCGGCTAATCTCCGAAACGGCTAAATCGATTTTGACACGACTTTCACTGGCAGATAGCTGATGTTATAAGGATATTACTCCTTATAACATCAGCAACAGGCTACTTTTATTTTAGAAAAAGTATTAGACATCTGTGCAAAAAAATTAAAATTCTATCCTTCGTAATAAATTCCACGCGGACGAAGTCGCGGGGAACAGCTAGATAGCACTAAAATTAATAATGATGATGGACCAGATTAAGGGTATCCTTGACCGACGAGCATTTATGCGTTGGTTTAAAGAAGGCTTCTCGCCTTCAGGTGTTTCAGGATCGTCTCAAATGGAAGTTTATAGTCTCTGCCTAACCCCTTTGGGTGACAAGCGTAAGTGTTTTATGTAGTTATATTAAAACTTAGAATTGAAAATGGGCGGCTGATACAATTTTGCTTTCTTCGTTACCAGCAGTTTGCCTATAAGCTGTTATGTACTACGGTAGTTATTTCGTCTGGCTAGCGTGACGAAATCGAACTGTAGCATACACTCTCTACAGTGGCAAAGGGCCATATCTAGCTGTGGACTTTTACGGGCTGTTGATGATGACGTTTCATCCTCAGTTTTTTTGAAAGCAAAATATTACTTGGATCAAGATATCATTTACTCTCTCTTGAATCATTTACCACCGCCGATTTTTCCGGACCAATACGACTTAGGGACCTTCAAGAAACGAGCTTACTCCTTTTTAGAAGGCTGGCAACGCACCTGCAATTCTACTTGTGTTGCAGCTATTCATGGGCGGCGGTCGAAACTTTCCGTCTGGTTAGCCGGATGCTCGTTTGCCCTCTCTGCTATATAAAAAAAAACGATTTCATTTATGAATAAGGATCCTTTTCTCGTATAAATGAAATAAAAAAATATTCTTGGCGTAATAAAAGTATATTAGTAAATAGTATATGTGTATATTACACCATGTGAACTATTAAGTTAGAGTTAGTTAGAATTAAGTTTTGTACATGTTGTGTAGCTCGCTCGAATAACCAAAAACAGATGGCGACATCGTTAAGTGAAGTGTAGGGCGGCCCTCCACTAGTTGAAGTGACGACCTGGTAAGAGATACAAGAAGTCAATGGATGCAGTTCGATCAAGACCGTGCTTTATGGCTTTATTTGGGGGAGGCCTATGTCCAAAATTGGACTTGCAATTTGTTATAATGATGATGATCATGATGATGACATATTGTGTACACTTTATGTTTAAATTAAGCAATTTTGTATAACATTTAGAATTAATTTTGCTTATCTAATATCGTTTTTGATTATATGGTGTTATTATAATCAGGAAAATGATAATTGTATTCAATATGTCTATATAATATATTTGGGATAGCGAAGCCGTTTCGAGCTCAAAATTAGTTCCGCGTAATTTGCCATTTCCAACTTTGCTAGCGCAGTAATCAAAATTATACCAATGGTTTGTAGATATATATTGTTTGCATATTCATGTGTAAATATTAAGTTAGTACCTATCAGAAGGAATATTAATTTTTAATTAAAGACAAAAAATAATGGTGACGCTTAGTATCGAAATTAGGATGAAGATAAGCTGAACAATGAAAACGTAAAATTGATTATTATAAATTTTTTATGCATTCGTAGATCTACGTTAAAAACCCAAAAGGGACGATTAATACAAATACTCTTTATTTTTGTGTCTATTATATTAGTGTGTTGGTTTAAAGGACCAACTGCTGGTTCAGATTTATTAAAAAAGGATGATTCATAAAATATACTTGGACTATATTATATGGTGGAGGATTTATATTTTCGCGAAACTGCAAATGTCCTAAATTCGGCTACGGAAGGACGTGAAGGAATGCATGCGCATTCACCTGGACTTCTGCTGATCTGCCGAGATTCTCAAGGGCTGGATCCATAATGATTCGGCGCCGCCTTTCTTCACACATATAAACTTCACAGATAATCGCGAAATATAGCGTTATTTTAAAATATATCTACACTTTACAATAATTTTGTATAGTTTAATATCTATATTAGACAAAGGCGGGTGCGATGGCGCGAGATAGAAGCGGTTGCTTGTGCGTGCCTTATGCGAACTCCATTGACACAAGAGTGCGCATACTAAAGGCATAACAGAGAGTAGACAGGAAACCCGGAAATGGACTATTTGCAGTAATCTTATTGGATAATAATTAACGAATCACCTTAGCATTGAATAAAACTACTTTTACGGATTTATCGCGTTTAATTAACTTATTTTATTAAATTATATATCCCAACGTTTCGGGCGCTTTACAGCACCAATGTGTAGTGTTCGCGTAAATATAAGAAAACATTATGTGAATCACCTTAGCGTTAGGCGGTAGTGCAAAAGTGGCGCAAACATAAATATTTACGTTATTATCGTTTTTTTTAATCAGAGCAGACATATCTTGTAGTGTGAAATTCTACGGGTTGTTGCAGATGAAGGAAATTAAAATAGATTGGCTTTTGATGACAACACATTTAGCGAAATTGTGCTGGAAATTAATGAAAAAAGTAATATAATATGTACTTTTTGACGAAAAAATTATAAAATAGCTGATTTATCCTTCAAGGCTTGTGATTATACTTCTTTCTTGTGTTTTCTTTATTAAATTTTGTACAAGCTGAAAAAAATGTTTTAGGTCTCAAAATCAGAACAGATCATGGTGGACTATATCATATTTAGGATGGGTAAGATACCGCTCTAAAAATTGTGACTAAA
Organism: Parnassius orleans; assembly: GCA_029286625.1. Lineage (NCBI taxonomy): Eukaryota > Metazoa > Arthropoda > Insecta > Lepidoptera > Papilionidae > Parnassius > Parnassius orleans. The sequence continues at coordinate 358,823 of JAGSMP010000032.1, forward strand.
CGATTGAAATGGATAGATAGATAGATAGCCGCCTTCTCTATTGAAATTTAAAATGGAAGTACTCCTTCCATTTTAAATTTCAATTGACCCACGAATCATTCTTAGGAATCGTTGTCCTTTCTCGAGGATTTGTGGTCTATCAAGTCTGATGTAATGGCGGCTGGGTAACCCAAGTATACCACTGCAATACTTCAAGATACAGGAAGCTCATTCTGTGTAGATTGAAATAAAATGAATAGTTAAAAGCTGAAGGTACTCCGGGTTAACTATGATATCGAGACGTCAAACACCTCAGTCACCTTTATGAATATGGATGCTGCAAAGCACTCGAAGTGTCGGGATTTAAAAACAAGTAAAATCAAACGCAATAAAATACGGTTGACGCTTTTTTTTTTTTTTTGCGGATGGAAAATCATCTAATGACGCCTTTCGCTGTGGGTGGAGCGGAAGGAGTGTCAGACTTTTACTGACTAAAACCATCCGTGTTCCTTCAGTGCCCTTACGTTCCGGAGCCGCGGTATCTCTTTCGAACAGCCCGCAGCCCCGGCGAACGTCGGCCCGGGCCCCTTCACGCTGCTGACAGCTCTTTGAGGCGCGCGTGGAACAAAACGCGCCGTCGACACGGCCTGTCGTCGTTAGACGGACGGACGGCGAGCTACCATTGCTCGCCGTCACAGGTCCGCCTACGGTGGTCAGGGGCCACGACGTAGCTGACGCAGGGCGTCTCCGCGGCGGCCGGGAAGGAAGCTGTTGCTCTTTTCTTCCGCTCCGCCACCTCCTTCGCTAGCATCACTGCTTCGCAGAAGGTGGTGACGGCATCCCATTCCGTCTCGCTCCGGACCATGGCTTCGACCAGGGCCGGACGCGAGTCGCCACCGCCTATCGCCGCTACGAGTACGGCGGTGCTCCGCCAAGCAGGGCACACCTCCACGGTGTGCTCACCGTGTCCTCCGGTCGATCCTCGCAGTGGGAGCACCGGGCGTTTCCTCCCGCCCGATTCGGTGCAGGAACCTCCCGAACACACCGTGTCCGGTGAGGACCTGCGTCAGGCGGAAGGTGAGGACACCGTGGCGTCTCTCAAGCCACTCCTCAAAGAGGTCTTATCGCCGCTATAGTGGCGTGCCCAGCACGGGGTTGCGACAGTCGCTCTCCATGTCGCCATGAGATCATGCCGGAAGTCTGTCCGCTGCGCGACGACTTGCCGCGGCAGCGGGTTTCCCCGGCATAGTGCCTCCGCGCGCCATTCGTGCAGGCGCGCGAGGACTATCGCCTCCAGATCCCATGGCGGCAATCCAGCAGGGGCTCGCCGCCTCACGGGAGATCGTGCGGTAGCCGCGAACCATCTTTACGGCAACCACCCTTTGGGGCGCGTTTAGGTGGTGGACGGCAAGCCGCGCCAAACCACGCGCCCACCGGGGCCCCGTAAAGGGCCATGGACCTCACGATCCCGCGTAGAGCCTCCGGCGAAGCGTTTAGCCCCAGGTTCGGCGGAGCCGCCTGAAGGCAGCCCCGGTCCGTTCAGTTTGGGAGCCAAACGTCGGAAGTGCTCAACGAAGTTCCATCGGCCGTCGAGGACGAGTCCTAGGTGCTTCAACGTCGACTCGACGCCGACGGATACCCTCCTACCATCACTGAGGATCCCAGTGGTGGCCTGTTCCGAGACCATGGAAGTGCATGGCCTCGGACTTGTGCAAACCACCTCGAGACCCAGTTGCCGGATCCTCTCAACGACTATCGCAGCCCCGCGTGTCATAGTTTCCGCCGCCGCCTCGTACGACCCCCTGTGCCAGTACCAGCGTATCGTCAGCGTAGCAAACTACGCTGACGCCGGTAGGAGGTCGGCGCGCAGCACCAGTCGTAACCGATGTTCCACGGGGCGGCCCCAGACCGAACCCTGTGGGACACCGCACGACATCTCTCGCCGGTTCCACTCACCGTTTCGACCGGGGTAGATGACGGCCCTGTCCGTCAGATAGTCCCCGACTATACGACGGAGATAGGTCGGCACCGGTGATACCGGAGTGCCTCCTAATGCAGCTCAGGGCATGGAGTTGAAGGCGTTGGCGATGTCGAGAGACACCGCCAATACAACCCCCTGGCCACTGCATCCCCGTCGTGAGGGCTCTCACGCGCATGATGGCGTCCACCGTAGGCGCCTCTTGCGGAAACCAAACTGGTGTTCCGCAAGATCCGGCCCGTCCCGCAAGGTGCTCGGCGAGGCGGTTTGCAATTACTCTTTCAAAGAGCTTGCCCACCTCGTCGAGCAGCACCACGGGCCGGTATGCGGACGGAGAGTCCGCAGGGCGCCAACTGAATGAGACCAGCTTCCCGTCTTCCAACGAAGCGGGGTGGCCTCTCCAAGCATGCGCTTAGGAGCCTCAGTCGGGGCCGAGAGCCTCCGGGCCAGGACCCAGGCTTTGCCAGGCAAGCCATCGGGTCCTGGGGCGGTATTCCTGGCCTTGAGCCTACGTACCGCCACTCTCAGGTCTACCCGGTCCCTTCCGGGATGTCGTCGTCGTCGTCCTGGTGGTCCGCTTCCGGCACCGCAGGTGGCGGAGCCATAAACGAGGCGGATGTTCCCCGCGCGCAGGAACAGAGCGCTCACCATCCTCCACGAGCTGAGGCCGGAGACTCTGCGTCAGCAGGGGCCCAGGTGCAGGTTTATCCGCACCATCTTGTAAGGCGCCCCACGGATCTCTATCGAGTCTCAGCATCTCTCACGGGCCCGATCCCGGGCCCGCAGGACAACCTCCCGGAGGCGGTCTTCGCCGCTCTGTATCCCTCGTACAGCCCCGCCTCAATGGCTGCCGCATTCGGTGGACGAATGCGGAGCCTGCGATACCTGGCGTACAGGTGCCGCGCGGCGACACGCCTCGCGCAGAGACGTCAGCTCACGCGACCACCATACACCTGACGCCGGGCACTTCCTGGCCGGACGCGGGGCATTGCCACGTCACATATCTCGGACATGGCCTCCTGGAACCACCCTGCCTCATCATTGACGTCGGCAGGCCTGTCCGTGATGACACCCAGGCCTGCACGATCGAGGCTTCAGGAGGGCTCGGTCCAGCTGCTGGCGCCAACGCGGACCACTCGGGGCCTGTGGGACTGGCGCGCTCGAGGGCTGGGTGGAGACGTCAAACCGGATGTACCGGTGGTCGGAGTAGGTCTCCACCCTCCATGACACGCCAGTCAATGGCACGCGGCGACAGAGCGGGGCTGCGAACGAAATGTCCACCACCGACTCGCCCGCATCCGCACACGTGGGGACAGAACCCCGATTTAGGACGACCAGGCCTGTCTCCAGAGCCAGTCTTCACCATCCTACCCGCACATCTGTACGACGAGAACCCCAAGCCAAGTTCTTGGCATTGAAGTCCCCGAGGACAAGTACGGGAGGATAGCTTCCGACGACGACTGCTCTCAGCTCTGCAAGAGTTGTGAAACTCGGCGAGAGATCGGTTCGGGAAAGTACACCCCACAATGACGAACTCCCGAACCGTGCTGCTACGCACCCTGACCTCCTGACACCTTCAAGGGTCGGGGTACCGGCGGCGGCTGAAGAAATGATGGCCACTGAGCCGTTGGGTCCGCCACCCAGTCCTCCTAGGCCAGACAAAATACGGCTCAGCGACCACAGCGATGTTAATCGACCACTGCGCCATGCTCTGGAGCAACAGATCCTGAGCACAGGCGCAGTGGTTGATATTCGCCTGGAGGAAGCTTAATGGGGCCGTTATGGGCATTCCATTTCAGCTTCCTCCACGGGGCGCCTCTCTGCGGGCGTCGGTGTCGCGGCGGCGGCGGCAGCGACAGCGACAGCGGCGGCGGCGGCAGTCGCGACTGCGGCGGTGGCCACAGAGGCGGTGGCGGCGGAGGCCCTCCCTACCCGCGGCCTTGGCCTTGGCGGGTGGCACGCAGGCCCTGCTTACGGCCCGGTGATCGGCTGGCTTGCCGGTCGCCGCACATGCATCACAGTGCGGCGTGGCGCAGCAGGTCGCCGATATGTGTCCGGGCTGACAGCAGCGGAAGCAAAGGCCACTGCGGTCAACCTCCGAGGCGCATTTCACCGATACGTGGTGCCCCACGAGACAGCGGTAGCACCTCAGAGGTCTGGGCTCCAGCAGCAACCTGCGCTGAGACCCAGCCACCAACCTTCGGCCCTCCACTATGGTTTTGGCCGCCGTAACGGGCAGCACACCGTGGCGGCATGCATACCCTGTTGGACCGGGCGTATGGCGCCTGATCTGATCTGGTCAGTAGTGCACCCCGGACCTGGCGACGGCGGCCACCAACTCCTCCTCCGATACCGAGTCGTCCAGACCCGCGATGCGCAGGTCTGCGCATCTGACGAGCCTGGACACTCAGGCCTCGTCCGCGTCCAGGGACGCTCTGAGCTTCGCAGCCAGAGCGTCCGCGGTCGCGCCACTGATTCCCAGGGATCTCCAGCATACGGGCCCCGTCTGGGTGACTTTGAGCCGGAGGCCCCGGTGATCGAGCTCCCGAGATCCACCGCCTCTTTCGCCTTTGCGAGCAGATCGCGGTAGGTAACGCCCTTCTTTTCCGCGTCCGGCTGGTGTAATCACTACAGCTGCGGTCTTCGGGCGCGGGCCTAGCCGCGATCTTGCGCGCCTGAACTGGCGCTGCCGCTCCTGCTCTTGGCCTTTTGGCTGCCTTCTTCCCCTTATTTTTCCCGACCACCTGCCAGCCGGCTGGCCGCGCGGAGGTGTAGGGAGCTGAGGGCGGTGGCGGCGGCGGCAGCTGGCTTGCCGCTGGCGCTGGCACATTCGCCGCAGGCACTGGGGCTGGCGCAGCCACCGCCTGTGCTGCCGCTTTGCCTTTTGCCTTCGCCTTGCCTCTCCTTCCCGTTGCCGGCTTAGCCGGAGCCGGTTCAGCCGGTACCGGTTTTGCCGGAGCCGGCTTTCAGGGAGGAGGGCAACTGCAGCCCGCCGAAGGCTGGCTGGACGGCCCCGGCTTGGATGCGGCAGCTGTGGCCGCCGCGGCACGAGACCGTTGCCGGCCTCGCCGCCGTCTTGTTTGCCCCTAGGGGCCGCAGGACGATGCCCTCCAGCACGGAGAACCGGTGCTGGAAGGCAGCCAGCTCCTGCCGGACCAGGTTCAGAACCTGGTTCTCCATCGGCACGGGCTGGCTTGGGCGCTGCGTCTGGGGCGCCGCGCGAGAGGCAGGCTCACGTAGACTGGCCAGGTCTGCGCGGGCTTCTCGTTCTCCTTCTGGAGAGTCTCCATGGCGGACGTCAGGCGGGCCACATCCGCCCGCAGCTCCGCTACCAAGTTGGCCTCCGCAGCCGCCATGATGGAGGCGGAGGCCGCGGGAATGGCCTTTAACTTTGAGGAGGCCTTTTGCTTGTGGGCCACGACCTTGATCGCGGCCTCCACCTCCTTTGCGAATCTGGCCTTACGCTCCACCTCGGAGCCGCCAGTCGCATCCGTCTCTTCGCCTGATACCCGAGCCGTATCGCCCGGGTGGCGCCCCTCCTCGGCATGCTTTGCCGCTTGTTCGGCCCTCTGATTGTCAGAGGGCCCCCTCCCCTTGCCTCTCAGCCCGCCCCGCCTGTTGGTGGGGATTTTCCGGGCCGAAGCCTCCTCTTCATCGGCTGACGACCCTGGTCGCCATCCCGCCTGGACCGCTTGCGGAAGAACTTACTGGTCTCCGCGGTCCTGGGCTCCACGCGTCGGGAGCTCTCTGAGCCTCCACGCTGCTCGATGCGGCGTCGGACTCTGTCCCGCATCGTTCCTCCTCTCCTCTATGTTGCCGTTGTCGGCGGTTTTGGTTTTATTTCCATATTTGTACCCACAGTATGGGAGTAATTAAAGGTCCACCTTGGCAGTGACCCTTACCAAGGTAAGCAGATTTAGGATTTATTACTCGCCAGGGGTCTGCAGGTACCCTGGCGAGGAGCGCACTATCGACTGATTTGTTCGTAGAACCCCGTCAGCCATCCATCCCCTCGCGGTGCGTCGCCGCTTGAGATTCAGGGTAACTTTTATAGAGGTTTTCTCCTCGCGGTCCGGGCGGTTAAGCCAAGACCTCGGTCCCAATCAAAGCCGCGAGACATGATCCACGACACTTCGATACTGGGATTACGAGACCGGCGGTGACAGCAAGGATGAATCCTTCACTGTCTGCGGAGGCAGGGTAAGTGCACCGAGCCCGCCCTCACTCCTCTGCTATGCTCTCTGCTGATCAGAGGGTCACGCAGTGGAACGCGCCGTTGGTCCGGACGGACCCACCCATCAGAATAATTAGCCGCGGCAGTAACCTTCCCAAAGGTAAAATTTCTTCTCATTTCTCGAGGAAGATTACTGCCGCCCAATCACTTCGGCCCAGTAGCTGCTCTTCCCTCCAGACTTATCGAGAGGGACCCGCAACTACCAGGCACATGGAGGACTTCTGACTTCGCACCCCACGGTTGACGCTAAGGCCATCCCTGGAACTTCGAGCTAATTTCAAAGCAAAGCGCTCCAAATTCCACCTATTAAGACATTTTTGAGCTTTAACGATTTATTACTTCAAAAACGACCCGAGAAGAAATTTCAGTTATTTGAAAAAAAAAATACTTTTTCGAAATTTTTCGTTAACGATTTTCTTCAACGCATCAACCGATTTTGGAAATTTCAGCAATCGTCGGCGTTTATTTAGTTTAAGAGCTGATTAGATTTTGGAATTGATCGTTACATCTGTTTAAAAGTTATTTAAAAAACATTTTCTTAAAAATTTTATTTTTGAGATTTTCTACTTCCGGTCCGAATCGGTTCAAATGGTATAGAAAATCTAAGATTGGTGAATTCGTTCGTTTAAATCAGTCAAGCCATTCAAAAGTTATGAGAGGGTTACATACATCCATACACACACACACACGCACGCACGCACGCACGCAGGCACGCACGCACGCACACGCGCAAACACGCCACACGCGCACGCAGCTGACAGCAGTGGCGGTCAGGAATAGTCAGAATAGCTTCCTAGGACGTCAAAACATTGAGATCTGATGAAACCTCGATTTTCGAAAACTGGGGTGAAACCAATAACTTCCCGATTTTTTGAAAATCATTGATTTTCATAGCGGGAAGTTAAAAATAAAATCCGAAAAGGTAGTTTTATTTCAGGTGTTGTGTTCGAGTAAATATAACAAATTTCATTATTCTTTGAGACACTTAATTAATCGATACTAATTAATAGAATCAGGCGCTACTTTGCGGAAATCCATTATATTAAAGATGTTTAAAATTAATCAAGTTCCGAGTAATTAAATTTCTATAATAAATCGAGCCATTTTTTATTTATAATTTTTATAAGCTTCCTTACAGTTGAAGTTGCTAAGTAACTATGATTCATGTGGAATGTTTGCAAGCAATTAGCACAAAATTCAACTTTGCTGTTGAAAGAGATCGCGTGCTACTAGGCGAAGATAGTAGTTTAGAGTAATTACGATTGTTGTGAGTGCCGACAATCACTTAGAAGCACCTTATCTAAGGTCTGCTTAAAGCGCGGTCTCTGCTATTAAGTCATAAATCTAAGCCTAGTCACGCAACGAGCTGACGATTTGGCTGTAAGCGTGTTATCTGTAGCTGGTTCTATAATTAAGGAATTCTCGTTTTAATTGTTATGATAGTTATTTATTATACTGTAAAGGTGAAGTGGTCGGCTTTCTGCAGAACTGTTCCTATAACATTTAACTGCAATCACATTATTGTAATAATCTGGTTGAGTTTTTATCTCGATCTATGTTTCCAAAAATAATGTTTATTTTATAATGTGGAGAATAAATGTACGCCATCATCATCATTACAGGGCTTCAGGTCAGTATTATTTACTAATAATAATCATACATTTAATAAATTGGGAGGTACTCCTCCTGCCTTTTTGATACTATTAGTATTAAACTTCCAGGAAGTCGATTTATTTAGGCTCAGGTCGTCTTGCGCTTACACTCATGTAAGTCTTATTAGGTTTTCACTCTATCGGGACTTCACGTATCCTTTTTATTAAAAATGTTGAAAATTAAAAAATAAAGTAAAACATTTTTATCTTACGCATAGTATTTTTAAATGCTTAAAGGTTAACGCATCTATAAGAACAAAAACGCGTCATCACGGTCGTAATATTCACCTGGACGTGAACTTCTTCTTTTGTAGGAACAATTTCATATATTATATCATCATCATAAAATCGATCGTTATTATAATTGATATGTTTGGCAGACGAATTGTCGATCGTAGTACCAGAAGTCTGGCAAATTCGACGCTGCCTTACTTTATTATTCTCGGTATTTTTATCTGGCGTATACTAAATGGTGATATAAATATATAGTCGCCTCTCACGTCACTCACGGGACGAAATGGGGTTGTTGATTTATTTACAGAAAAAACTTTGGTCTAAGTTAATAGGAGTAATGCAGTCGTTTAAAACTTCTGCATGTTTTTTTGTTAAAAGCTTTCGAATTAGACGGTATTCAGTACTTGAGTATCTATAGCTTCTTCAATTTCACCATTTTAGCAATTTATAATTCATTATTTTGTATAAAAGATAATCAAAATAATTATTACTCAGCGATTCTATAAAAACATAGGTTGTATTTTATTAACTGCTACTATTACAATTGAATTAATATTGTGGGGAACATTAATAATTTTTATAATTACTACATAAGAGCAAATCCATTTGTCATGTGGTGGCAGCCTAAGAGAATCCAATTAGCATTTGCCATGATACATGCTGCCGCTATATTATAATGGGTCTACTTGACCAGGAAAGGACTCTCACAGAATACCAGCGTGAAATAGCAGCTTAATGCTGCTATGTTTCGTATGGTGAGAGTAGAGGATCAAGGGCCCTTTATACTGAAAACTAGGCTTTTCTTAGGGTGCGACAATGCATATGAATTTTGATTCTTAATCATGAAAAAATGTTCATGTCTATGAGCCAGAGCATTCACTTATCATCAGGTGAACTGTGTGCTTGTTCGTCACCTTTATTCTATAAAAATATACTATCTCCTTTCATTGGTGTCGTAATCATCGATTAGGATCTTGTGTTCAACATTTTCATGTGCATTTTTCACTATGAGACGATAACCAAAGGTTTATTTTTCATTGTGCACTGATGGTAAGTGGATGCTGTGGCCAATAGCCATCCGTATCTATTCTCGATTCTGAATCAAAGTGCTGATGCGTTGTGACCCTGTGAACCAAGATGGAATGCCTTGTTACCAGTAAAAGGGCCTTAAAAAGTCTAACATTGGTTTTCATGAAACAAGAACGCTTTCACAACTATATTTATATTCATATCTATATCTATATAAATTAGGTGGCGTAAATTACCTACCCTTAATTCTTCCAAGCTGTGGGTTCGATTAAGGTCAATAAGCATTCACTATTCTCGCTTGACATGATGGATGAAAACCCGCATCAGATTTGAGATACTTTTTGGCTTGTAAAAAGTTATTAGGTCATGGGTTATATCGGTCAGATTTCAGTTAGCTTTAAAAGCTTTCACTGCGCGTAATTTAGCTTTATGTTGCTATAATAAAGTTAAACTACAAGATGTTAAGTAATAGTTATTATTTTAAAAAATTCATTTAATATAGTAAAAAATATAGCAAACTTATATGATGTTTCAAATTTTTCTATTATGAATAACTTTATAAGTACTTTTGCAAAAATATAATCTCCATAAGGACTAATGGCCCTAACTATAACTGTAGGATAGCCATGCTGATTAAGTAGTGTTAAAAGTAGTAGTGACAAGAAGGAGGTGATCCTCAAACAATGCGAACTTGACATCGAGGCAAGGTCATCAAAATAGGCTAGGAGAACAGAATTATTTATGTTGGTATTGTCACCATGATTTTGAACCAATTTTATTATTTTTTAACTTCCCGCTATGAAAATCAATGATTTTCGAAAAATCGGCAAGTTATTGGTTTCACCCCAGTTTTCGATTCGGAGCGGTAGAAGTAGAGAAATCTCAAAAATAAAATAACAAAAAGGTTTTTTGTAATAACTTTTAAAAATCTAACCATCAATCCCAAAATCTAATAAGCTCTTAAACGCCGTCGATTGCTGCAAACCGCATCAAAATCGATTAATGCGTTGAAGAGAAATCGTTAACGAAAAACTTCGATAAAAGTATTTTTTTCAAATAACTTTGAAATTTCTTCTCGGATCGTTTTTGTCAAAATCATTTTTCAATAGTTTTTTCAAGATTATGACGTTTTTGAGCTCATCGAGCTGATATTGAATAAGCAGAATTTGGAGTACTTTGCATTTGAAATTAGCGAAAAGTTCCAAGGATGACCTGTAGGGTCAACCGCAATTTTCTTCTTCATTATTAGCCTGCAAAGTCCACTGTTGGACAAGGGCCTCACCCGTTAAATTCTCCCTGACTTTCCTCAATCGTCACGCTTGGCAGGTAGTTTGAAGAGTGCAGTAACTGACGTCTCGCATACACAGTTGCCCGTCTGCGCTGGTCTGATTATTTTACAACTTATAAGCGAGAGTGTAACAGTACAACTTGTAAAGTAGATGGTTATAACGAAATCTATCGGATAACTAAGACTTTCCTGACATTTCCCATCGTCACCTAAGACACGCACGGTACAAAACGGGGTAATGAATTTTCTAATACGCTGCTATATGGCAAATTTATTACTAACTAGGTGTTCCCCGCGACTTCGCCCGCGTGTAATTTATTACGATTGGATTTCATGGGTTTTAATTTTTTTGCGCGGAACCCTAATTCTTTTTCTTAAATAAATAGCCTAAAATAGCCTAAGTTACTCCTTATAGAATAAGCTATTCCAGCTGAAAGTCTCGTCAAAATCGGTCCAGCCATTCCGGAGATTAGCCGGAACAAACAGACAGACCAAAATTTTAAAAATTGTGTTTTTGTGAGTACCGTATATACTTTTATATGCATTTAGTATAAAGCTGTTATTTTGATATTACAAACAGACAGAGACAGAAATATTATTTATTTGTATAGATATATTGATATATAGATTTTGCTGGACTTAACAAAAAAAAAACATGCGTGAGTGTCGTGGAACACTCGGTTGGAACGTTTTTCATAACATTATTGATAAACGTATTATGTTATTGATTAACAAATACAAATAAATAAATTAGTAGTGTCTATTAAAATGAAGTGTCAATTAAAATAAAATAATATTTCTTTCATGGATAGATAAAGAAAAAGTGCGAGGGAGATGGATATTATTCCATCTCGCTTCCTTATAGCCGCCAAGGCCGTCTACACTACGTCAGAAGTGGTCGTGAAGGAAAAATCTTACACTTTTTCTTGCCTAGCCCCCATCCGCCAAATTCGTACCGTCCGATAAGGAACTTCGTTCCGAAAATTGCTAAAGGAAAATGCCATTCTACATTAGATTTATAATAAGTATAGAGCTACGAGTATATGAGTAATCTTAGTATATAATCTTATCTATTCATCTATCCTATAATAGTCTCATAGGGGGAATTTCGCCATAATTGTCACGCTTGGCAGGCAGGTCGGCAAAAAAGAGAAAAGAGCATACTCCTTCCTAAAAGGCCGGCAACGCACCTGCAATTCACCTGGTGTTGCGGATGTTAATGAGCGACGGTGATCACTTACTATCAGGTGAGCCGCATGCTTGTTTGGCTCCTCTTTCATTAAAAAACCGTAGTTTTTTGTTATTTTAAGTTATTATCAGAAATATCCTGCTGCCTATTTCTTGTTTCAGTTCTTTTCTGACGCTTCTTACAACATGGGGTCGTAGATGATCTTACACCGCCACTACATGGTATCTCTATATAAAATCTTATTAGTAATATTAATACGATAAAAAGAAACATAAAAATCACTACATACGTAATCCAATTATTAACCGAGTTCAAGAAACGATGAGGATCTATATTCGATTCGTATGTTTTACGAAGTAATGTAGAGCGAGTAATTCCCTAAAAATTGTCTGGTAATAAAAACTTAAAATGGGAACATAACAAAAACGTATACGTAACGTAAACGTTATACAAACAATTTAAATAGAAATAAATTTTAATTTATCCATATTATCTTACTCTAGATAAGACTGAAACTATCCCTATATATTATATCATATTTAAATAATAGAACACAATCACTTGTTATTAATGGGAGTAGTTCTTCCGGGTCAGTAGTACCTATGGCCGTTCCTCAGGGCTAAATTTTTAGCCCCTTCTTGGCCTCATCCTGTTCTTAGTTTGAAAAACTTTCCTTGCTTGGTAGAGAATAGTCATGATATAATTTTATTTGCTGATGATACTTCGTTGATTTCCAGACTTAAGCGGCAATTGTTTAAATACGACGAAGTGAGTAATGTTATATCAAAAATAGTACACTGGTTTAACATTAGCTATTTGTTTTAAGCGATAATAAAACGAAATATATTAAATTCACAACACCAAAATGTTTAACAGGTCAATTCCAGTGCGCTTCTAGATGAGGAGAAGCTAGGTCTTCTTGAATCCACTGGTTTTCCCGTAGTTACAGTTGACACGAAGCTTCAATGGAACCCCCATATATCTAACCTAGCTAGCAAACTTAGTTCTGCAGCATATGCTGTAAAAAGATAACAAGCTTTATATTTTCAAACATAATTTCATACGGAATCTTGCTATGGGGTAATGAGACTGACGGAGAAACTATCTTTGTTTTGCAGAAAAGAGCCATAAAATCAATTTATAACCAAGGTCCGAAGGAATCCCTGATTATAATTTAAAAAGAATGTACTAACTTCGGCCCCTCAGCATATTTGCAAAAATTTAATGTACTCTATGTATATACACAACACACCAGTTTTTGTGTATATACATTATACACAAAAACCGGTTACTTGACTCCAAAGAATCAGTTATTTCTTAATGGGGTAAAAATGTATATGCTTTTACAACAAAGTCCTATTTTTATTAGGCAAAAATTATTTATCACAAAAATTAGGATCATTATGCTACTAAAGTGTACATGATTGATAATAACCCCTGGGAATGAGGTGATCACTACCATACTGTTTCTAAATGTTTTCATACTAAATTGTATAACATATTAAATTGTAAATAATTAATGTTTAAAAAAAGTCCAGCTGGATTTCGTGCTGCTTCTTCCCAGGACAGAGGTATTTTTCAAAACAGTGGTAAAGCTTAAATGACTATAAGTGTTCTTGTAACCTATAATGAATATAAATGATTTTATTCTATTCAAATTTTAAAGGTAAATTCACTGTTACTTACATTTTAACAATACGCTTCATAAGTACTATGTTAGGAAGGAAATTACAATGAAATGGGAAACAAATAACATTCTGAAGTCTGTAAAGTAATGCGATTGTCGGTGACAGCGGCATAAAGAAATCGGACAAGGCAAATTGGATTTGTCTCACCGCTCACGCTCGCTTTTCGATCTTTTTGATTCGAGCACCAAATGAGCAAGAAAACAGACATGAAGGCGAGCGCTTGTAAGCGAAGGCGAGATTGTATGAAGTGAATCGAGTATAATATTCTTGTCCTCGTTTTTAGAATTGACTTTATGTAGCTTGATGAAAGATTGAAGATAATTTTTTTTTTTTATTTCATTTAAATAGATAATGTAATATAAGGATACAATTGTTTTATGTAAAATTAATACTATGCCTATAAAAATATAAACTATGAAAAGAGGGCAGTTCGGTAGGGTATTGTAAGGGTTCTTTTTTGTCTAGGAGTTTCCTAAGGGATATGATCTTCCTACTCTTTTCTACCCCTAAACAACAGTGCACTCACTGCTGTATTTGTAAGGTAAGAGAACCATTATAACTATAGGTTATTTCACTCCGCAGGGATGTAAGTATGCGACGCATGATATCTGGTTTTATTTATTTGAAGTTGGTTACAGGTATCCATGTGCTACTGTAGTCACTTACCACCAGGAAGACTATTAGCTCGTTTGTCAATGTTATAATGCTGATAGAGAGTTTATATTAATGGCACCAAAAGTAGTGGTAATAATCTGTAATTTTATACATTTGTATGTACGTTTATAATTTAATCCAAAAATTGTTTCTTATAACCACTATATAAGCCACATGGACGTTCCTAAAAAAGTGATGCTCGTTACTCATTTATTTGACACTGGCAAGTTGTTAAATTTGAAAAGGACCATCAGATGGATTGGTGTGAATACATGATAGAAACATTTTACGCCAACATGGAAAAAAGTATACGATATCCTGACTGTTGATAAAACACGCCTATATATCTGTTAGGTCCGAAAATAAAGCGACAGACAAATTTGTAGTGTTAAAGTTTTCCAAAAATCGAATTAAAATATAGAAATTATGTAAGATAGCAAAGAATACAGCGCAGGCCGTAAAAAATTCGGGATTAGATGTTTGGTACGTACGTGCTTAAGGTGAATACTATGAAAAGTTACCCATATTGGATTGGGACTTATAGGCCCCATGTTTAAGTATGACATAAAAATGTGCGAACTGCGTTACTTGCCTAACATATCGTAAAAAGTGACAAATGAAGTATTGGGTTTGTGATTGTGTAGGCAATAATGGGCTAGACACTTTAAATTTGTTTCACAATTTTCCATTTATAAACCCAACCTTTCTTTTGCTAAGGTGATCCAAGTAGCTCGCTACTCTTTGGACTGTGCCTATCTTCACAGAAATTACAGGCGTGACGTTATGTACTTTGAAAAGATCGACACTTTTGGTAAATGAATATAAATGGCTGATTGATTGAAGCTTTTCATTAGTTTCGTATTCGTATGATTTTTATTAGTACTATAAATAAAGTGCTAACTTACCACATTCTTGATGATGAAGAAAAACATCGTGAGAAGACGTAAATATCGTGTCTGACAAAAATTATATTATATTATGTTGAAGATATGTACAGTTAGCAAATACAGGTACTGGCAGTGCAGCGATTCTTCTTTGCTCAGCAATGGGACATAATATATATTCTATTTCTTTACTAACTTAAAAAAATATAAATATATCAAATAATATAACATGTGTTACTTTTACAAAAAAAAATTTTTTTATTTTTGGTAAAATAATTTATGTTTGCGAAACTTATAAATTTTTAAGTTTAATTCATATTTAAGTAATTGTTTTTCACTATCACCTACACAATCTTAATACGATAACAGGTATAGTGCAGGAGGAATTGGCGCATGAGTAAAAAAAAACTATCCCACCTCAATTTTTTTATGCGATTTTCTTCAAATTGTTCTGCTGATTATATAAATGCATGTTGCCATGGGGCAACTTGGTGCCATATGGTTTAAATCAATTTTTTTTCTCAATTGCATGGAATTGTATTTTTTTTTTGATAAAATACGAATAAAAAAGGTGACTTTTCACGATCACGAAAGTTAATATTTTTGGAGTTATGAATTTTTAAAGGTTTGAAAAATCTCAAATTCAGATACTTTTGACTCATTAAATATATATAACGTAAAAGAATAAAATATAAAATATATTTTTTATATTCTTTAATAAATACAAAAAAGGTCCTACGACTTTTTTACTATTAAAAAATTGTCCCGTTTGAAAATAACAATTACTTGCAATTAAAAAAAAATATTTTTAAACAATATGGCACCAAGTTGCCCTATGGCAACATGCATTTATTTCATCAGTGGGACAATTTGAAGAGAATCATAAAAATCGAGGTGGAATGGTTTTCGTTACTCATGAGCCGATTCCTCCTGGACTAGTAAGCTCAGTTGCAGTTTATTTCAGTTAAAAAATTGAACTCTTTTAACGAATTTTATTAAATATATTTAATATTTTTATAAATAAAAATAGGCAACATATTAGTTGCTTGGTCCTGAATTACTTGTAACATTTGCTGTAATTAATTTATAGCTATTTAAAATTCCAATATGTATTTTATTAAATTATAATCTTTTCTAGGATTTGTGTGAATTGAAACAAAACAATTTCAGTAAGATCGCGAATTCATTGAAATAAAATAGACCATGAACTAATATCAATTGTATATTTGCAACACACAATATTGATGAATGTTACGGTTTTGAATGCACCAAAGACGTGATCACCACCGATAACACACACTGAACTGAAATTGCTTTCAATTTAAATTATTTTTCGCTAAATATCAATATTCAATGTGGAATATATAATATGAAAACATGTGACAGCAGAACTGTCAAAGTGAACGTCACTTTTTTGTTGAGATTTTCATACAAAAAACCATCCAATTACCAACTTATTTCCTGTGGATTTTCAAAAATTAAAGGCAATTAAGAACCTAACAAAAAACAGCCAAATTGGTCAAGCAGTTCATACATGTGGCATTTGAGTTTTATTTATATAGGTAACAAAATTTATTTAATAACTAGCTTTTTCTGCTAATTGTTGTGTATTGACGGCGTAAGAATATAACTACTCCTCATCCTGATGAAGTCATAAGAGGCGACAGAGGGAATATGAATGAATACTTTTAAAACCCTCAATATTTCAATTACCTACTTAATTTTCTTTATCAATGTTTTGTTCTGATTTTATTTTAGGTCCTTTTAATTCATTTATTTAACTAAAACGCCTTTTACCGTACAGGCCGATTTTAGAACGCGTCTTTTACCGTACAGGCCGTTCATTTATGGAATGCACTCCCATTGTCAGTAAAACGCGTACCATCCTTTCCAGTCTTTAAAAAAAAAAACTTGTAATGAATCATCAGCTCACTCTTTAACTTTCGTTTAACGTCATTTCCACACAAACCGTTAAATATAATATAACGTAAGTATAGTATATTGATTGCATTTAATCATATAAATCAATATACCTATATGTATTTTATATTTCGCATGTATATGTGTTTGTAATATATGAATATTATCCGATTTGCCCTACCCCTGTCATTCTTTCTGCAATCCTGTCAAATTATTGCTTGTCTGGAAGAAATTACTATCAGCAATAAAACCGCCAATTGCAAACTTCTTTTTTATAAATGAATTTTTGTGTTTTGTATGGTGTGCAATAAAGAAAATTAAGTAAATAAAAAAATAAAACGCCTTTTTCAGTGTTTGTAAAAAATATTTTACTAGTATAATATGTAAAATTGGTTTTTATGAATCATTTATTTTCGGCAACACAAATGACAATAATTTAAAAAAAACTTTATTTACTAGGCAAATAAGGCTAATAAAATAAATTTAATATAGCCCTCTAAAAAAAAGAGAGCTCCTTTTCATAAAGATTGATTTTCTAATGATGACACAAATACCATTTTGCGATTTTCCACCGCTTTGGCTTATACATAGTTAAGATCGCGTGCCGCGTGAGATTTATAACTCAATTCAGCAATCAGCGAAACGCTTAACAAGCTGACGATGGGGTGTTTCAAAATAATTTCATCCATCTATTTGATAACGATGGAAAGAGGTATCTATTCGTAGTGTTTTTACATATACAAATAAGTCTTTATTATGCTCAGTCTGAGACACAGAAGTTAATTTTTCACCAAAATGTTAAGAAAAAGACTAATAAGCTACGTTACTTTTTATTAAAAAATCTGATGAGCTACGTTATTTTTTAATAAAACCTATAATATCTTCATAACAGTCCTAAGCGCAGTAGCTAAAGGTTTGGCTGCGGCACTGCGGAGACGCGGGTTCGAGTCCCGTACGGCACAATTGATTTAATAACCTATAAATAATTGTTCCGAGTAGGGTTGTTTGTCCAAATTTTCTTAAATGTTAAAAGATTGCAATAAGTCTTATGTATCATATACTTTAATATGTAATTGACGTCACTTAGCAATAATTTTGACTAATATTGCTACGTGATGCCAATATTACTTGGAATGAAAGATCAAAGATAAAATAAAATACAATAATAACAAAGACCTACTTTTAAGAACGCCTTTATTTATTTAAATAGATGGGGAACATTTAATTATCGTTCAAAGACTAAGGAAAGAATTCATGTTAAATCTCATCTACACTGTTAATTTTGCCACAAATTACGTTTTATGTAAATTTATGTATTTTTGTGCAATTAAAATTAAATATAATAATAATAATAATCTATTTTATGCTTCCTTTTTAATATCTAGTTGTTAACTCGGAGTACCTTTGACTTTTAATTAATCATTTAATTTATTAATTTTGGTCCGATCTACGCATAAAGGGTTACATTATCCTAAAGTCAGAAATTAGGATTATTTTTTTTCATTTCAATCTTCACTAATCATCCTTGGTAGCAATCGATGCTCTTTCGCGAATATTTGTGCTCTATCAAATCTTATATAATGGCGGGGGCCATCAGTGATATGATCACAGACTGCAGACTTCCCGGAGAGTCAATATTTTAGGTCTTTAGGGTATAGCTATATGTTTTTTTAGACGGCTTTTCTAGATCATTTTATTTGCCCTATATAAGAGAGACCACAATCACAATCAAGCTTGTACGCTTCTGCATCTTGTAGAGGAATGTTTCACTTGTCGGATGGTAAAAGGACAAGACAAGATTACATGTTTAGGTATCTTGTCGGTGATACATTCTTACATAGGTTATACAGCAGGCACACGCTCTACTATGGTAAAGTGTGTGTAAATATTGTTTTTTTTTTAAGTGAAAACTTCTTTAGAATTGTCGTGATTTGGAACTCAATTATAGGAAAAAGTGGCACTAAAAGAGACAAACATATACATCTATAGGATTTAGCCTGCGAGAGAGTGAGATAGAATACAGTTTAGTAAGCGACAGTAGCCTAATGGCAGGGTGCGGACCGCGAACTCAATAGGTTGTGGTTTCGAATCGTACTCAGCATTTTTATCTTACCAAGAGTGGTTAAAAGGAATATTAGTAATGTTTATAGCATTACAATTTTTTTTAAATACAGTGTTTTCTATTATCTCGGTCTCCTCTTTGTGCGGTGCTTTAAAGATGGTTAATATAATTTTAACAGTTAAAATAAACAGTTAAAAAAATTTACAAAATTATTAAACAAAAAAAATTTACTGTATTGAATTAAATTATCAATATCCAACCCATTCATAACAATCCACGATTTCGTAATTTCAGGCCGTCTATTTTACGTACCACCTTGAGAGTCAATCAATTTTTATTCGATAAAATTACTTTACCTATAGAATTAGTTAGATGGCGCTATTACGAAGCAATTCTACTCGCAACTTTCTGAAGGTTTCATTTCTACCGCGTGTGAACTGCACACATGTTTTTTTTATATTAAGAGTGGGCAAACGAGCATGAGGCTCACATGATGGTAATTGACCGCGACCTATACAGCCACCTATGTACAACTGCAACACTAGGGGAATTGCAGGTGCGTTGCCGGCCTTTTAAAAAAGATTAGCAGTTATATTAAAATATGAAGGAATAAATTAATAATATATTTAAAGAAAAGTAAACTGACGAATGCGACAGGTCACCTACCGCAGCCTATTATCCCTTTGGCGCACTGACATAAACCCTCTTTTTGTTTTATTCATTAGAGCACAAACAGCGTCAAAGATACGACACGTTTGCTAATACACACAAAGTATTACGGCGACTTCTCCCTGAATAAGAAAATTAAAACAAGTTAAAATGAATTTTCACACTCTTTTTCCATTCAAACACAAACATAATGCCTTTGTTTTTTGCTCAGTCTAAAATATTAAAAACATTAACGGTTTTCCATAACAACACTCGATACCGCCATAAATCATGGTTATGTACACAACTAAAGTAAAATAAACACTGTAGAAACTAATTAGTGTACACAATTCACGTGGTATTAAGCTGGATAATATGGGCCAAGTACAGTTTGATGTTGCGCTCACAAAATTAGGAAAGTTTAGGACCAAACTCAACCTCGCCCGTAACAAGTTAATTTAAACTGCCCGAGTAATTTGCAAAGAACCGTGACATTTATTCATTTACCAGGTAAGCAAATAACGCCGGAAAATGAGCTCGCTCAGCTTACTTTCAGTTCAGAGCTTTTCTTACTTATAAATTTGCTCTCGAGTAATCTGAATTTTAAGCAACAATATTAAAATAATCTTTAATTTAAAAATTTTGAGAATTTCTTTTGGTGAATTTAAATTCATCGATTCATTCATTCATTACAGCCTATGAAAGCCAGTGAGGCAATTTCGTTATTAGAAAGGCGTTGCTTGTAATTTAAATTAATTAATAGAATCAGGCGTTACTTTGCGGAAAACCATTATATTAAAGTTGAAAATATTTACTTTGCAAATATCCGCTTAATAAAATAAAATGATGTGTCTTACCTAGTTTGAAGAGCACCTCCCGCCCTCCCTCAATTGCGTGCACTATCTTAGTGGTGACGGGGATAGTGCACGTAAAGTAAATATTTACAACTTTAATGTAATTTAAATGTCAAAGTATTTTTTATGTTCAAATGTTTTATAAAGATAGTAGATCAATAACGATTTCTTATATTTACACGAACACAACACATTGAATAAAACTATTTTTACGGATTTTATCGCATTAAATTTACTTTTGTTTAATTCCCGACGTTTCAGGTGCTGTACAACACCCATGACTCCCGTGACCATGAATGCTGTAAGGCATCCGAAACGTGAGGTAATAAAAATAAGTAAATTAAAAGCGATGAAATCCGTAATGATAGTTTTATTCATTATTACACCAATATTACATTCGTATTATTACAATGACAGCTTTAAATTAACCGTAATTAAATTTTACCGTGCAGTAGCGGTGTAAGAATAACCACTACCCCATATCATCCATCATCCCGTGGGTGTCGTAAGAGGCTACAGAGGGAAATAAATCAAGACATGGGCAGCAGCATCTTCCTAATAACGAATTAAGATAACTGTGGTTGCCAACCCGTTTGCCAAGCGTGGCAACTATGGCAAATATCGCACCTATGAGACAATCTATGGGGGAGGCCTATGTTCAGCAGTGGACTTTAATATGATGTAACGGTAACGGTATTACAATGACTAGTCGAACCAATATTTAAATGAAGAACAAGGGTTTTTTAACATTAAAAACATTAATTTTTTACTTATTTTGATGTCAATGATATTTTATTACCTAAAATTTCAGTATCAATGAAATTTATTTACCGTATTCCGTTTATCAATAAAGCCGCTCTAAAAGAAATACATTTTGCTTTAAGCGTTTTGTGGAAAGGAAATGTGCGTTTAAATGATTTATTTCTCAAACGGAGCCGCGAGGAACCCAACTCATATAAGCCCGTCTGCCCGCTAGCGATAAGCTGAAATCTTCCTACAACTACTAAGAAAGAAAATAAACAAACTACCCCTTTAACGTAAAAACTTTCAATACCAATAACTTGGGGTTTCCAAAATATATGCTGTATCTAGTTAATTGAATTTAGTCTCTAGGTTTTAGTTATTTGCTTTATAAATAAATTATTTTATAAATAAGTGTTCAAAATAAGGATCGAGAAGTATATAGATGCCTTAAAACAAAATTATAAACAAAATATTTATTACAAAAACGCGTCTATTTCTGTATTTTCTGCAACTGTTAAAACATCTAATCTATAAAACACAAAGGGAATATTATGTAAACAAAAAGCTTTTTACCTTTAATTCTTTGTTGTTTTGTTCTTATTGGGATATAGCCCATTACATAAGAGTAACGTTGCAAACTTACTTTTCTACTAACTATTAAAAAATTCATCAAAGACAAAAATTATTTTGAGGGACTATCATTCTGCTTAAGACTTTTATATATGTAAATTAATGAAGCTAAAGTTTCCTTAATATTTATATGAATTTAAACAATATTGGAATATGCCAGCGCAGAACAAAATGTGCTAATCGACCCACAATCGATTGGAAGTGGATACTATGGCCCATAGACACCTACATATATCCTCGATTAAGAATCAAAATACAGATGCGTTATCACCCTTGAGGACTCAGATGGAACGCAACGTTATCAGTAACAAGGATGTCCGGACTTCGTCACTCACCATAAGAAACGCACAAGAGCATTATGCTACTATTTTTAACTTATATTATATACGTGTTGCGTATAATTAGGTGATAACAGTAATTGACATGTCCACATATTTTAAAAGGGTCTTTTGGATTCTAAAAAAGAAATAGGCACCACTTTATGACAAATTATATTAAAACAATTAAATACTCTTTTTATATTTACGATAACTTAATTTCAAATAACACCATCTACTTACTTTTCTAGTTTTATAATAATTATAAATAAAATAGAACAATCGTCTTTAGATAAGACATGCACTTTACTTCTACTACCTTAAAAGGAATTGGAGTAAACGCCGAACAACGTTCACTTCAACAAATTGAAAAGCAATGAACCGCGGAATTCAATTTCATATTGAAAGCCATTCATCTTTGCCGCTTCTCCGAGAACGTCTCACACCATACCGCCATTATATTTCGACTTTACCACCCTGTTTCACTTATTGAAGAAGTTCGTAGCACTTGATTTTAAAAGCTTATAATGTGTTATGTTTTAATTTATGAAAATATTTTTTTTAATTTATAGGTTTTCTATCCCTTTCTTAAATTTAATTACATTTAGGTTTAGTATTGAAAATGATAGTAGTATTCACTAGCTACTAGCATATATAAACATATAATATCATAATAAGTGTTAAGAAATACAAGAAATAAGTGATGGAGACCAGTGTGTATGGTGCAATAATTCTGTACGTCTATCTGACAAGAATCTTGGTAATTGACGCATACTTAAAAATCTCGTGTTATTGTTTAAGTTCAATGATAACCTATTATCGAGATGATAAGGAGTAATAAAGACTGGTGGTAACAAATGAATTTAATTTTACATTAAGCTTTTACATAAGAAAATTCATTAAAGAAAATATAATCCTATATATATCTTTTAATAAAGTTTACGAACCTTGACATTAACAAATAAAACAAGGGATTTTAATAAGGTAATATATTATATTGTCCTGATAAATATCGTTTATTTAAATCGCACAAGCTAATAAAGTAATAAAGAAATTGCCTAAGATTGATGTAAAAAAGCTCCCACTTTTTAAACGTTATGCTGATTTATGGTTCGGCTGAAATTGATTGTGGAAGAGAAAATGTATTAGAAGTTAAATTTGCCATAGATTTAACATTGTCATTTGTTATCTTTAATTAAATATAAAAGGAAATAATGCTGTATACATAGAATTTACGTTTGATTTTTTTTAAATTTAATTACTTTATTTCAATATTTATTTTGGCAAAACGTACAAAACTGGCGTTTTCTGTGGAAGTGATATTAATAATATCTTACTTAATAACATTTCGGACAAAATATTCGAGAAAGTATTGGAGAACAGTTCGACAACAGCTAACACGTATTAGGAGGAGGAGGAGGCCCGTGCACGGCTGTGAGATTTCACTTTTAAATTTTTAAACTTAATTTAATGAATTAAAATGTCGAACAATTTAACTTATTCTACTAAAAGTTTTATAATATTATTTTGCCACCATAACTCGACCGAGTAAGGGACACCCTAACATAATTCTTAAGAGTATAACTGAACATCCAAAGTCAATGGTGCTAGGAATATCCCCAGAACCATTGGCTTACTTATGTCATAACCTTTATCAATGGCCATATATAACATTGGCCTACTTATGTCATATACTAATATATTTGTTACTAACAAAATATGAACATAGGCTGAATGAAATTAGTTCTATGTTGTTTAAAAGCTAATTTCGATCAAACCCCTTACCCCTTTGACACGTATTTTGCTTTATCACATTTTCATGCAGGAAATTCCAATGAACCCTTTATAACTGCATGTCATACATATTCAAACGATGCGGCATGAAGGTGTTAAGGAAGAGGACTTGCAATTTTACGTACAATACAAACAAATAAAACGTCCAACTCGCAGTAGCGATTTTGCTCTCTCGCTAAATCGAAATATACTTCTACCGGCCTACACTGCCTCCTCTGGTAAAACCAGATGAGTCTCTGGTGCATACAGCTAAGATCTTGTTTGCTTCTCTTTTTACTTGCAAGTCGCGTCTATTTAGTGGCAAAAGCGTAGTTATCACCTCAGTTACCACACTGCCGTACCTTTATATCAAATGCGCGCATCACCAAATAGAAGGTAAACCTTGAGTCTTATATAGACTCATAAGTCGCAAGGTTTACCTTCTATTTGGATAAATAAGTAGAATTTTAAAACTATGCCGCAATTATAGAATTATTTTTAATATTTTGTTTAATTTAACTCCTTGTTTTTAATATAATATAGAGCCCCATTTAAAATCTGTTTCAACTTTCTCAAGCATCCACATGCAGGAGAAGCACCGAAAGTTAGATTAGAAAACTTAAGTTGTTGCATGTTCTTCCTGTGTAGTTTATTAAGCGTAATACGTAATATATCAACAGCGTACACTATTTATTCAATTAAATTAAGACGCCGCTATGTGTTGTGATATAAAGTTGAAAGTATGTATTGAAAAATCAATCAAAACAAAATATAATATCAAGAATCTTTGAAAGTATATTATCTTCCATCACTAATAAATAGGCGGTATACATTTTTATCTAACTTTTATTTTAAATTAATTAACAATTATATTAATTGATATCAAACACTAATCAATAAATAAATTTTAAGTGTATGTGAACCATAGAAATCAAACAAAATACACTATGAATTCACAATTTGAAGACGTAAAAAGTCTTGTAGTTTGTTTGAATACAAATTGTGCAATATTCACATATGAAATCCAAAAGAGGATATTATATCTAGCAATTCTTTTAAATTTTAACGCCTTACCACTCACTTGGATCTCGTACGAGAAGATTGATAATACAAACTGAAAAGTACAGTGTTGATATTATTAAAGATCTCAAGTCATACTTTAATTTAATCTCCAACAATTTAATAAAGTTTGTCAACTTTCTTATTAATATTTCGGTTCTTACTAATTCATTAGTAAGTTGAAGAGGCAATGGGCGGCCATATAGCTGCAGAATCGACGACTGATGGGGACGAAAGTTTCTCGAGTGGCAGCCTAGTACCGGTAAGCGAAGTGTACTCTACTTTTTTTTTTGGCCACAAGCGATTTAATCCATCGTTTGCGGCATTTTGTTGCAATGCTTGTACATTGCTGTTCTGCTATTTAATACAGAACATTTCTTTCATTTATTGACATCTTTCTTTTATGTTAATCACTGATATTTAAACATTGCTTATTAATATTTGTTATCATTTAATACAGTTATAAAATTAATACATAATTATCTTTTAACTTAATATTATAACTACGCGATTCAAATAAGAATAGGACCTGGCGCCATATTGTGACGTCATAGATGTCAATTCATAGCAGTTAGGTAGGGTGAGCAAATCAGATATTTTTGAAATAATATTATTTAGTTACAAAATAACCAGCATTTCAATTTCACTAATTTCTGCGCCACTGTCTTAGTAGTCATCATTGTCATCATGATCATTGCTGCTGATTTTCTCTCTAAAAATAGAACATTGATTTATGTAGGTATTTAAAATATTCCACTGATTAATATCAATGTTTTAAATTAATTTATATGAATAATTATGAGTTCAATGAATTTGGTAATATTAAAATTCAAATTAAATAAAGCGGAAAAAAACGTTATTAATACGCAAATTAGTTTTCTTTGCAAGCCATACTTTTCAAGTGTTCATTGTATTTGCTACCACGAGGTAAAAATGTGATAGTTGTTATGTTTGAGATAGTGTTGGACTTCCTCGACATTAAGGGCTTCATCGTTTGTGACAGATGTGCGTTTTAGTTTATTGAAAAATGGTGATAAACAAGCACGCAGTTCACCTGGTGGTAAGTGGATGTTGTGGCCCATAGACATCTACATTTATCCTCGATTAAGAATCAAAATGTAGATGCGGTGTCGCCCCTAAGAATTAAGATGGTATGCCTCGTTTCGAGTAAAAAGGGTCTCCGGTTCTCTACATTCACCATACGAAACACAGCAGCGTTAAGCTGCTATTTTACGCTGGTGTTCTGAGAGAGTGTGGTCCTTCCCCGGTCGAGGCGACCCATTCGTGCTATAACCATAATATATCTGAAGCATGGCTCTACCACGTGCGGGATGCAATAATTCTTTAGGTTTGGGTGGTATATCAAGTTGGATTTCAGTGGGTAGGTATTCAGTAATACCAGTTAATCTTTTGGTTTCCATTGATGCAAGTTCTTCAATCTTAATGTATCGGAGTTAATCTAGCAAGTGCGAAAACTTTGATGGTGTTGATAGTTCTAAAGCCTTTAATTATTTCAACTGCAAATCCAAACTGCAAGGACAAGAGCTTGTCTCTAATGTATTTGTATTTTAGCGCTGGGTGTATACTAGATGAGTAGCATATAATTGGTTCAATAACTTGTCTGTATAAAATTTCAAAATTTTTAGATTTTTAGATACCCCCAGTGGGTGCAAGCCGTGTAGTGGCGGTTAAGAATATCTACTAACCCATATCTTCCTGTGGGTGTCGTAGGAGGTGACAGTGGGAAACATGCAGGAGATGTGCAGCAGCGTCTTCCTGATGACAACAATACTACAATAAAAAAACTGCGGTTGCCAACACGTTCGCCAAGCGTAGCAACGATGGCAAACATCCCCCATGACGAAAGTTACGAAGAGACGGCCCCCAGTCCCCAGCGGCCCTGCTATTCATGGCTACGGTGACGACCATGGTAGCTGCGGGGCAGGGGGTCCTCCGGTGGAGGTTCAATTGCCACCTAAGACGACTCGACCTGGCAACATACAACGCTCGCACCCTGAGGACTGACGAGAAGATCCTGGAGCTGGAAGAAGAGATAGACAAGTTGCGCTAGGATATTATAGGATTATCTGAGGTTCGAAGAGAGGGGGACGACACGGTGATCCTTGAATCCGGCAACTTGTTCTATCACCGGAAAGGCGATCATCAGTCCCAAGGAGGTGTCGGATTTATCGTCCACAAGTCTCTGTTAACAACGTAGTAAAGATTGTGAGTGTGTCGACGAGAGTTGCGTACCTTATACTCAGAATCACCAAACGGTATTCGTTGAAGGTCATACAGGTTTACGCACCAACCTCGGCACATCCCGATGAGGAGGTGAAGGAAATATATTAGGATATCTCTAAAGCCATGCATTCCTCCAAAACCCACTATACGGTGTTAATGGAAGACTTCAACGCAAAACTATGCTCAAGAGAGAACGGTGAGCTGAAGGTAGGGAAATTCGGTATAGATCAACGGAACCCAAGGGGCTTCGGGCTAGCAGCTGGCCGACTTCATGGAGAAAGAGGGACTGTTTATGATGAACTCTTTCTTCCATAAGCGGTCTCACACGAAGTGGACTGGTCGAGCCCCGACGGTTCGACAAAAAATGATCGCGATGGTGAAAACTGGTAGCAATCACCGAATAGTTAGAGGCACACTGAACCTAAACGTTAAGTTGGAGCGGTCTCGTCTAATGAAGTCAATGCTCCGTCCCCCTCGTACTCTAATCCAAAGTCCCGAAACCTTTCCGCTCGAGTTATAAAACCGTTTTCAGTGCCTAGAAGATTGCAATGCAGTGGACGATATGAATGATAAGCTCGTGGAAATTATCCATGCGGTCGGAGCTAAGTTCTGCAAGGCCCACCAAAGAAGAACACAAAAACTCTACGATCACACTCTTAATCTCATGGCTGTTAGACGGGAAATGAAGCTGGAGTCTTCAACATATTTGACAGAATACAAGCAACTGAACAGACAGATCTCCAAATGCATGCGGCGGGACTTACGCAACTTCAATACAGCTCTTGAAGAAGAAGAAGAAGCAATTGAAGAAGCGACCGAGCGGAACCAGGGCTCCAAAATCTTTGCCAGAAATCTGTCTGCCAGAAGGAGCCAACTGTCAAAGCTGAAGACCGAGTGTGGCAGCATCGTTTCCGAGACACCTGAGATTTTGAGTGAGATTGAGAGGTTCTATGGGCAGCTGTACACGTCATCGTTGAAGCAACACGCAAGTGTGAGTAACGATCAAAGAGCAAGTCTCATCCAACACTATTCCGATGATATCCCGGACGTCAGTCTGAGCGATATTAGAATGGCTCTCCAGCACTTTAAAACGGCAAGTTCCCGGGCGAGGATGGAATTACAGCGGAGCTTCTGAAAGCGGGTGGAAAACCGGTACTTGAAGTCCTTCAGAAGCACCTTAATTTCGTCCTCCTTGGTTGGATTACTCCGGAGGCGTAGAGCAGAAGTGCGGTGGTATTGTTCTTCAAGAAACTCGACAACGCTCTATTGAAAAACTACAGACCGATTTCCCTTCTGAGCCGCGTCTACGTGCTGTTTTCGAGAGTCATTACGGATCGTCTCGCATGCAGACTCGACGACTTCCAGCCTCCCGAACAAGCCGGTTTCCGAAAAGGCTTTAGTACCATAGACCACATACATACCCTTCGGCAAATTGTACAAAAGACTGAAGAGTACAATCTGCCACTTTACCTAGCGTATGTAGACTATGTGAAAGCCTTTGATTCCGTCGAAATTTTGGCGTTGCTACAGTCCCTTCAGCGTTGCCAAGTTGACTGTCGGTATATCGAGGTGCTGAGGTGTTTGTTCAGTAGGGCTTCGATGGCTATTCGAATACAGAACCAGAGTACGAAACCTATCCAACTGCAGAAAAGTGTAAGACAGGGTGACATTATATCCCCGAAACTCTTCACTGGGCTAGACTGGGCTCGACTGGAAAGGATACGTTATTAACGTCAATGGTGAGTACATCACTCACCTTCGATTTGCCGATGATATAGTCCTTATGGCAGAATCGCTGGACGACCTAAGCACTATGATAGGTCATTGTGCCTCAATAGTGTCTCCCAACGTATAGGTCTTAAGATGAATATGGACAAAACAAAGATCATGTGTAATGTCCATGTCACACCTATGCCGGTAGTTGTTGGGAGCACTAAGCTCGAGGTTGTTGACGAGTATGTTTACCTGAGACAAATAGTCCGACTAGGTAAGTCCAACTTCGATCGAGAGGTCATTCGACGGATTCTATTCGGCTGGGCAGCGTTCGGGAAACTACGACACATCTTCTCGTCAGGTATACCTCAAAACCTGAAAACCATATTGTACAACGAGTGCGTGTTGCCAGTGATGACTTATGGATCTGAGACGTGGTCCTTCACTGCTGGCCGTATGAGGACGCTCAAGGTCGCGCAGCGAGCTATGGAGAGGGCTATGCTTGGGGTTTCTTTGCGTAATAAACTTAAAAATGAGGATATCCGCAGTAGAACCAGAGTAACCGACATAGCTCATAGGATTAGTAAGCTGAAGTGGCAATGGGCCGGCCATATAGCTCGAAGAACCGACAACCGATGGGGAAAAATTTTTTTCGTGTGGCAGCCTCGTACCGGTAGGCGAAGTTTAGGGCGATCCCCCACTAGATGGAGTGACGACAATTCGTTGCTGCTGTTGATAAGAGAGCTGGCTCTTTTCTCGCTCAAAGGCTAAGTATAGCCATTCAGCGGGGAAACGCAGCCAGCGTTCTTGGCACGATACTGCGTGGAGTAGGACTGTTTGATAATTAAATTACTAGTTTTAATTTTTTTAATTATAGTTTTTAATATTGTATATAATAAAATATTGTACATAGTATTATTAAATTAAATTATAACAATATTTGAAAGTCAATATACTCAAAGCAATTTACACATATTATAAAAGTATAAAAAAGGTAAGCTTTTCATATACATGAAAAGAATAGTAATAGTTAGTAATATATTAATTTAAATATTTGTTATGTAATATTTAAAAATTAATTTTTGTTTGTTCGTATTTTATGCGCTGCCATATCGTTCATCAGATTGCGGTAAAACTTTGTCAACTTATTACTTGCATTTGCGCAGAGGTTATAGGCATAGTACAATTAACTTACAGTAGGTGGTGAAAGTTATATATCATTCAATTTCAATGAATCATTCCTAATTTAACAATATAACTCTTCCAAATGTAAAACGATATTTCTAAAATAATTTCTTCTGCGTCAGCAACGCGCCGGAAACTATTCTATTTTAGTCGTATAGGCACACTTCCCAAATACGTTAATTCTTATATTTTAAAGTATACAATTTAAGATCTCTACACAACTTATGAAATCATCAGCAGCTATTTTGAAAATAAGCATCTTAAGAAGGGAAATACATTACTCATCTTTTTACACTCCCTTAGTCAGACAAAAACTATATAATAATAATAAATATAATAATAATAGCCTATATGTTGTCTAGGGTCGTATATCGTGGTCGTCGATATTCGTTAAGTAGCTTTTGCGTGAATCGTAAATCATTAGCACTATCATCATAACAGCCCTTCAGTATTTCACTGCTGAACATAGGACTCCTCCAAGGAATGGCCCAAAGCACGGACCTAAACCACCTGCATACATCTACTTTCTGCATATCTTACAAGATTGGCACTCCATCTAGTGCTAGTAATAGTAGGGCTACACTACCAACAGCCTACTTCATTATATTGACAAAATGACATATGTTATACGTAAAATTTGCAAAAATATCTCCCACGCCACTGCTCGATCAATACGCTCTCCTTAGTAGAACAAAGAACTTTACATACTGAAAAGAAAAGTATTAGACAACCATCACATACTTCAGAAATTATCCCGAAAAAATCTTCCCATTGGTGTTGCTATTGAGAAAAGGAATAAGCATAAAAAAGAGTAAGCTGAGGCTATCAGAAATACTTATGCACAGAACCTTTGTGATGTAGGAAGGAGAAAAGATGCAAAGTAATACGGACACTCGCGCGCAGCGATAAAGTTTTATTTAGCTTGCGTGCGCGATTTATCTGATTAATAATAACTATGTAGGCTATTAAAACGTCGGCAAGCAGTCAATATCAAAGGAGTGCAACTTCTGTGCGTAGTATTATTATTTATTCTGTGCTTTAGTCTTGTCCATATTTATTTTAAGACCTATTCGTTGAGAGATAAAATTTTGGTAATTGAACATAGTGCTAAGATCTTCCAGCGATTATGCTATAGTGACTACATCGATGGCAAATCGACGATGATTGGTGAATTCGCCATTGATGCTGATACCTTGTATTTCCAGTCCACCCAATAAAGATTATAATACTCTTATAGTAGTATATAAAGTTATCAATATAGATATAATTTTGTTGTAATAATAATTATAAGCGTCTTTAAACAAAAGCCTTGTCTTTTTTATATAAATAAGGTTGACACAAGCATAGAGTTCACCAGATAAGGTGATAAGTGCATTTAGAGGCCCGTAGATAATTATATATGTACGTCTATTCTCGATTAAAATCAAAACGCAGAGCGTTGTCACCTCGAAGCCCTTAGGACTTAAAAACCAAGTCACCGGTTCTCGTCACTCCTCATGCAAATTACAGTAACATAATGCTGGTGTTAAATGTGTTGCTATTTCATGCTGGTGTTTTGTTCGAGCATGGTAATAAGTTATTCGCTGTAGCTTAGTTCTACCATGTATAATATGTTTTACGTTTTTCTATAATATCTTTTGTGTAAGAAACGTATCAATATTTTTATTTTGTTTGTACTAATAATTTAATTTGTTTGTGCTAAAGCAGGTGACACTCGAATACTACATCTCGAAACTTTAGTTTTTAATATGCGACAATAGGCACGCATTTTTGAAAAGAATTGTCCATACTTACGCGATGCAGGCAAGTTGATGAGTGTAGAGCCGCCCCCTTGCACTGATAAAGCTCATCATCATCATCGGTCTGTGTAGTCTGGTTTCTTTTTGTAAATGGTTTTCCACCATCATTCGGTCTTTAGAACCCCGTTTGGTTCAATCAGCAAGTTACACTAGGTGCACGTAAGCTTAAGCTAAATACCGGCACGCTTAATTATACCGAGATTGCTTTTTGCAAAAAATAAATAGCCTTGAAGTTTCGTTTTCAAGAATTGTGTTTTTATCTATATGTGATTGTGGTAAAATATAACATTAATTCTGGCTGCAATTGCACATTCGGGCAATATTAATGTGCAAACCATGAATAACATGTAGCATTTCGCACCATTCTGTCGGCAAATAGCCCATATATCTAGCTTAGTGCAGTCGACGCTCCAAATATTAATTTAACAATTGTTTGTGCGAAACTGTGTATTTATCTCAATTAAATAAAACTTTTCATCACTGGATTACTAATGAGTAAGGGATTATTTCTGTTACAAATTTTAATTGTCAAGATCGTGAATTTTAATTTTTGTTTATTATAAAATATGTTTTAATTTGACTGAAATCAATTATACAATCCTTGTAGTAGCGGTGTAAGAATATCCACTACCCCATATCGTACCTTACTTTTACTTTATCGTACCCATATCGTAGGGATGTTGTAAGAGACGACAGATGGAAACTGAAACATGTGGTTGCAGCATCTTAGTGATAACAACTAAAAAAAATCTCCGGTTGCCAACCCGCCTGCCAAGCGTGGCTATGACAAAATCACTTCTATAAGGCAATCAATGGGGGAGGCCATGTTCAGCTGTGAACTTTTATAGGCTGTAATGGTAATGGAAATCAATTCTTTCGAGAACAAAATAAATAGCATACTCGTACTTATTTCAATTTAACTAATTATGATACCCCTTTGCCAATATCAACCACCGCTATAACTTCTAGCCATAGAGCAAGATCACTTTTTTATCAACTTTGTTTATGCGGCAAATAAATTCAAACTGTGCTCGTTAGGAGTCAACTAAAGGCTTTCCACTGATAGTCCGCACCACCCAAATATGTAAAGCGAACGTTGGGGTAAGATTTAACAGATTTAAATGCTTCAACTTTCCCTTTCTTAATTTCCATGACTCGGACTTTTAATTTTCTCTTTTTAACGTAACTGAACTACACTATAGCTGTATTGTGGTTGCAGCAGAAATTAGTTGCCTCAATATAATAGCAAATACACTAGCAGCATAATGCCGCTGTGTTTCCTATGGTGAGTGACAAGAACTGGAAACCCTTCTATCTGGTAACGAATTATTCTAGGGTGTCCTCTGGGGTGACAAAACCTGCATTTTAATTTCTACGGGACACTATAGTGGTTAAGTAAGTGTAGAGTTTATACCTTCCTATCACCAGTCGATTTTTGTCGCTTGACTTTTGAAGGAAAAGGTGGTCTGCTGTAACAATAATTACCTTAATCGTGGTGGTGGATTTATAAAATTGCAAAAAATCCTGTTGAATTGTTAATACATTTTTAATTTAATAAAGAGAAATTTTTAAGTTAAGAAATGCATACAAGGAAAACTTTCTATTGAAAAAAAAGTGCGGAACAAAGTTAATGCAAAGTATTGATTATTTATACTCCACCAAATCTAAGAAATACCTTTTGACGTTTCACATTAATCATTCCGCAAAAACTTTGTACAAGCGCACTCACACTATTAAACTAACCATTACGTAAATCCAAAGAATTATGAAGATATCTATATTTCATTATAACATGTATAGTTATTTATCATTGATTTAAATTTGAATCTTTCAAAAAATAACAAATATAAAAAAATATCATGTATCAACTTTTTGAATTTGTTTATATGATCGTTATCCACCTTACCATTGTGTTTAGATGATTCGAATTCATGTTGATGCAAATAATCAGTAAAAATATTCAAATAATCGAGCATTGAATTTTTTTTATTAATTTTTTGCTTATTAAAATTTTTTTTAGAGTTACATAACGGTAGTATAGAACCACTGAAAATCGTATTCTATACTATCGGATTTTCAGTGTTTTTTTTTAAATTTTAAAAGGAATTGGCTTCCAATACAAAAAAAAATTGACAAACGCAAAATAATTATTTAGAGACATGAATGCAAAGAATAACATTTTTACGAGAAATTAAAAATATAACCAATTGTTTCACAAACTTTATATCAATTCATGAAATATGGCTAAAAGCCAAAAACACAGTGTGTTTGGCTTTGCCACGGACATGGACAGATGACACGTGCCTGTGGAAAAGGTGGGCGAGTCATAATTTGCCATTTACTACACAAGCGATCACTGGGCCAAAGTGATGGAAAAATCAAAGAAAATTGTTATGGACGATTATGAAAGAGACATAAATTTTGAACCTATTATAAAAAATCAAGTGAATCAATGAATTAATGGAATATAGAAATTAGAAAGAAGCAATAAATATGAAGAAACTGATAAATTTTGTGTTTTGAGTAATCTATTTCTAATTTATTCTGGTATTAATCTAGATAAAACTGTAAATGATTACCAACTCTAAAGAATCGATATAGATTTATCTTAAGAATCAAATATTGTAGGTATCGATTTTTCAGTTAGAATGCCTAGTCCAATAAATGTGACAGCTTTCAAAATGTATTTCTTTGATTTACATTTTGAATCAAAGAAATACATTTTGAAAGCTGTTTGTATTTATTTGTTTTATTAGTGTATAGTTTAATTATTTACGTGACATAATAATCTATACTTATAACAATTAAAAAGATTAAAATTATAATAATACCCACCAGACCGAGATTAAGTCACGGCGGCCAGTTTCAACGGAGATTAGCCATCTGCATAGGGCAGGATTATAGTGTCCGAGTATATAAGCAAGAAAAAATTCACTCTCTATTCCCTCACTCTCATAGTCCAATGGGACGGTTATTCGACACGACTAGAGAGAGATCAAGCGATTGCTTTTCGAGGTATGCGGGTGAAACACCGCCAACTTCCTGAATCCGGGCTGTTACTGAGAATTTTGTTACAGAAAAACCTGATATCTGATCATGTTTCGACCTGGGATTCAGACCCTTGAACCCATAATCATTTACCGTGTTTACGATCACTAGACCAAAGAGGCAGTCAAGTCTAAAATGATCATGGAGTACCTGACCAGTTCCGGATACAATTCTTTTAAAAACTTCAACGCTCGTGTTTCCCTCGGACAAATAGTACGTATCTCAATTTGTTTTGTTTCTTTTTTGTATATATTTTATTAAAGAATAGTATAGATTATATAAGACGATTTAGACAGAATACGTCACTTTTAATACAGGTGAAATTTTTCAAAAAATTTTACTTGTAGCGTTTGAAATGATGTATTCTGTTCGCCTTTTTTGTAATCCTGACGCGTCGGAAAACAGGCGTGGTTCTGTCGTGTACCGACAGACCACGTTATTTGAATATGTATGAAGCACAGCCTCGGAGAATTTTCCCCATCAGTTTGCATGAAATTTTTATATTCCAATAAATTGTCAAGAGGGTTGATTATAATTGAAAAGTGAATAACAAAGCTTTTGCAATTAATGAATTTTAAAAATTTAAATGAATTTTTCGTACAACAAAAGTAGTAAAAGAAATATGAAATTAAGCAACATCTACTAATCTAAATGCCTACCTTGACTACCAGAATAAGGGATTTAGACTTTCCATATTATAATAAAACAATTCTCTGCGGAAATAAAGTACATGGTTTTAAATAAATTGTTATGATAATAAACACCTATATTATTATTTTCTTAACAGAAACTTCAACAAACTCCACATTTCTATCGTGTAAGTTTAAAATAAACTATTGCAATAGAAATATGTATCCCTTAAAAATATGATAAGTAGATTTCGTAGTTTGCGGTTTCGTGGTTTACGTGTTAAAACTTCCAACGATCCTTAATAGATGAATAAATCTTTACGTTTATAAATTGAATCGAGATTAGATAACAATCGTTAAATCAGTATGTAAAAAACAAACACCAAATTATCTTAAGAAAAACGAAAAAACAATTTGTTATGAAGATGCGCCTCGACGAACGTGATTTTGAACTAGGTTTTAATATGTGCGTGAGCGTGTATTTATTAGCCTCTAATAATTAAAATGATGTGTGGAAACGAGGTCTTCCAAATTAAAGTTTTATGTATCATCGTGCCTGATACTTAATTTTTCAATTTAATTGTGAAACATTGTATTTTATTTCTTTATGTACATGATTATTTCAAGAAATTGCTTTTTACACCTTTAACATTATATACGAATATATAATAATATAGCATATAATATATATATATATATATATGATTGCTACCCTATATGTACTTTTGTTGATTATTGTTGACGAGTATGTTTACCGAGGACAAATAGTCGGTAATAGTCGGTTAGGTAAGTCAAACTTCGACCGAGAGCTCAATCGACGGATTCAACTCGGCTGGGCAGCTTCCGGGAAATTATGACACATCTTCTCGTCAGGTATACCTCAAAACCTGAAAACGAGATTGTACAACGAGTGCGTGTTGCCAGTGATGACTAATGGATCTGAGACGTGGTCTTTCACTGCTGGCCGTATGAGGACGCTCAAGGTCACTCAGCGAGCTATGAAGAGGGCTATGCTCGGGGTTTCTTTGCGTGATAAACTTAGAAATGATAATATTCGCAGTAGAACCAGAGTGACCTACATAGCCCAACGGATTAGTAAGCTGAAGTGGCAATGGGCTGGCCATATAGCTCGAAGAACAGAAAACCGATGGGGAAAAATGTTCTCGAGTGGCAGCCTCTTACCGGTAGGCGAGGTGTAGAGCGACCCCCCACTAGATGGAGTGACGACCTTGTAAGACATGCAGGAAGTCGGTGGATGCAGGTGGCTCAGGACCGTGCTTTGTGGCATTCCGTGGGGGAGGCCTATGTTCAGCAGTGGACTTGTGAAGGGCTGTAATGATGATAATGATGATGATATATTTTTTGGATTTTGATTTATTACACAATGTCGGTAGTATTATTATTGTAGAAAGAAATGATGAATTACATATTTGTATCGTAATTCATCATTTCTTTCTTATCTTTCCTTGATTTTTCTATAAGGACAATGTCCAGAATCGCCCTGTGCAAAAAATCATCGGACATACACGGTAATTAATTGTCTATTTTATTATATTAGTGCAAATACTTTTACAACACGGACTAGCTGTATGCCAAAATGAACATTAAAAGTATTCTACTTGACTAATAACATTAATCGCCGCCATCTTCGCCAAACATCATGTTGTGTCGAAAATTATTAGATGCCCAATCGATTGTAATCGATTTTTGAATTTTAATGAACTGTTGCATATTTTTTAATCTGAATCACATTTTGAATTTATTTCGTTGCAATAGAAGCTACAATAAAATGTTCAATTACCATTTCTTTATATTCTTTTATGTTATTCTTTAAAAGTATAATTTATAAAATCTACTATATCTAATGAATGAGGTCATACTCGATTTTAAATAGGTGGTTAGAATAATGCTGAAAAATATTCATAAAGATAATTATGCAGGATTTTTAATGATCGTTTAGAAAGGTGTGTACTTTACTTTTACTAAACGATAACTTACGAGTTTACGACAATTAATATAAAAAACACTTATCGTTACTGCATTAATTATAAATGTGTTCTTTAAAAGATCAATATTGCAGACTAGATACAGATGTTATTATTAATATTGTTACAAGTATGGAAGAAGTAGAGACGTACGTGTTATTATAAGTAGTAGGACATTGTCATACTTGTTATGGTATTAATATTATCGTATGACAAAAGGTGATGTATGTAATACTGTTTGTAACGTATGGCTATAGTAAATCTCAGGAAATATCCATAAATCGTATCGTATTTGCACTCCCATTTTGATGTAACTAAATGGTCACTTGTCACTTGTCAGTCTCTCACCTTTGCTTACTTAGGCATGTCGATTTAATTTAAAAAACGATTCCAAATCGATTCAAATCGAACATACTAGAATCGATTCTCGATTAAATCGAGCATTAACAGATCGATTCTCGATCAATCACGACATTTTCAGACATACCTAATATAGACACAGAACATTATTGATGATAATTTGCCGTAAATACAAGAAATTGGATAGAAACATCATTAAATTAATAAACATAACACCACGCCTGTATTTCCCAGAAGTAGTAGGCAGAGGTGTGTAGTACTGCCAATTAGCACGAGTTATGTTATACGTCCCATGTAATAGGGGGTGCGTATACAAACACCGGGCACAAATCTAGACTCCATACTACTACTGGGAACTTCAAGTTATAAAACCCAATAATACTTTTCCAACCCTGATCGAACGCAGAACAGAACAGAAAAATGTCACAAAGACAGATGTTCCAACTATAAAATTATTTCTTGAATCATTTGAAATATAGCTAGTTCTTCAATAAGTTCGATTCGAGAGGTTTTGGATCGATTCATTGAATCGATGGAGGTTCTAAGTCAATTTTAGATCTATATCGATCTAGAAAATCGATTATTTACAATATATAATTATTTTACTATAAACAATCGATTAAACGATTTCACATGCCTACTTTGTATTTCATCACCACTCTGTCAAATTACATTGGCGTCGCTGGGCTTGCTCTTTGTAATTGTATGGTGTTTGGTGACTTTCGGGACTATATTGAACATTAAGACTTGGCTATTTTAACGGACCCTGATTGCTTTAAAACGAGTTACCTTGCCGTGATTTTCGGAACTGTGTACCGCTCAAACAATAACCTAGCATTCATAAACGGACTATATATACAGTAATCTATGTAAACGGACTTACGCATACGCAATGGAAAGTGTATTTTGTGTAAATTGCGATATCTTACCGTACCGTATATGCTAATGATAACATCTAAATGCTATCTGCGAATAAATACATACATTTTTATTTTACATTAATACACAAACATTTTCTCTTATTTTAAAACCAATGCTAAGAAAGCAGGTATCGTTAACTAGATTATATGCATTATACGTTGCACTTACATAAACTTAGGCCTTAGAACAAAACTGCATACCTAATTATCTAGATAGGTACTAAAATAGCTAAATGTTTTAGGACATTGTTTTCAGGTTCGATTATAACCTCAAAATCTGATACTATTTATGAAATATATCTATTCTGCAGCTAGTCCGCTATAAAAATAAGATCATATAGGAATTTACTAATGATAGATAATAAAACACATAATTTTCCGACGCTCTTGGTTCCAGGGCGAACAATGTATGGGCGCAGAGCAATGTCCTTTGTTTATTCATTCATTACAGTTTATCGATATCCACAGCTGAACATAAGCTCCCCTTAAATTGTCTCATAAGGGGGATATGTTCAATAATAGTTGCCAAGTGTGGCAGGGAGGTTGGCAACCGCAGTTCATTATTTTAATTGTTAAGAATAGAATAGAACTGAATAAAACAGAATAGAATAGTATAGAATAGAATGGAATAGAATAGAATAGATTTTTTTATTTAATGTAGATTACATGTAATCCTTATTAATAATTTTTTCATGTCAGTTTTTACTTTACCACCGGTTCTGAAAAAAACCACTGTCCTGGGATGAACCCAGCGGGACTTTTTTTAATGACTGTTCTACATATGATAGGTTGTACAAACTATTTACAAAATTTATTTTAGAAACAGCTTAGAAGCGACCACCTCATTCCCACGGGTTTTTATACAGTTTTTGTTTACTAAAATATTTAAACTTGGTAATAGAGAGACTTTGTATATTTTCTGTGATTTTGCTGCAATAGCGTATACGTTGCCCCAAGAATAAATTACTACTCTGTGGAGTCGAGACACTGGTAACACTAGCATGTGTGGTATCCTATTGTTTACTGAGTGTATATCACTTTTTAGTTTTGTAAAAATACTTGTGTTTTTGTGAATAATACATTAAATTTTATAAAACTTTTTGAGAGGCCAAAGTTAATATATTTATTACTTAAAAAAATTTTTTGAGAGACTCTCTCGGTTTAAGGCTGCAAATAGCTCTTATTGCCCTCTTCTGCAAAACAAAAATAGTTTCTA
Source organism: Parnassius orleans (assembly GCA_029286625.1). Taxonomy (NCBI): domain Eukaryota; kingdom Metazoa; phylum Arthropoda; class Insecta; order Lepidoptera; family Papilionidae; genus Parnassius; species Parnassius orleans. Next base: position 398,738 of record JAGSMP010000032.1, read on the forward strand.
AATCAGCTGCATTTCCCCATAGAAAAATTCCATAAGATATTATATATGTATATGCTATGGTAATAACTGAAATAATCTAATCTAGATGTCTCGACACTAGTGAGGCCTCTAATATTTTTTACAGCATAAGTTGCAGAGCTTAGTCTGCTTGCTAGTTTAGATATATGGGAGCCCCACTGAAGCTTTGCGTCGAGAGTAATGCCAAGAAAAACAGTAAATTCAACAGGCCTCAGTTCTTCCCTATTTAAAAACACATTGTTATTCAGATTTTTAACATTCGGTGTTGTAAATTTAACACATTTAGTTTTATTGCCGTTTAAATGTAGATTATTAACGTTAAACTAATGCACTGATTTTAATATTGCATTATTTACTCCGTCAAATTTAAATGATTGATGTTAATGTTTAAAAATCAAGGAAGTATCATCAGCAAATAATACTATACAAAGGAAGTATCATCAGCAAATAATATTACCCCCTACAAATGAAGGTAAATCATTAATTTAGACTAAACACCTATTAGTGCAGGTTACCCGTAAGAACTTTTACCATTGATAATATCTTTCTGCGTTCTATTATTTACATTTGAAATAATAAATTTTAGCGTTGTGTTCTTGATACTATAGTACTGTAGCTACCTAATTAATGTCTCATGGTGAGTAAATACAGTCAAAGGCCTTGAAAAAGTCACACAATATACTCAAAGCATCCTCTGAATTCTCCCATGCACAAAAATACATATATTTAATAAGCTCAACTCCGGCTTCAGTTGTTGAGAACGATTGTGATAACGATGCTGTCCATCTCCCGGTTTGTTTCCCACTGTCGATATCCACAATATATATAATATTTACCCACAATACATAATATTTTAAGTGGTAAAGCCATGCTGCAGCTATATTACTTGTATAGTTATAGCACGAGTGGGTCGGCTCGACCGGGGAAGGACCACGCTCTCACAGAATACCACCCTATCACCCCACAGTAGGTATAGATAAAAAGTAAAAATTGTACTACTTAAAGGGACGGTGCAATACTGTTCAACTTTTTTGAACCTCTGTAAATCTACTGAAATGCAATTATTACGCGAAACTAAATCATTTTATAAAAAATAAGCATACTGACAAGTTGTGAATCGCAAAAATTATAATTTTCTGCATAAAGTCATAAATGCAACACTAAATCGCTATTAAACATGGACCTTGCAGAGATTCCATGATGAAACCGTGTAAAAGTTATATCAAATGAAAAGTGAAAAGGCTTATTATTTTTAGGTCATATTCAGAACATATTGTGTAAAATTGTTTTTATTTTTATGTTGTGAAAAAAATAAACAAGTTCGAACAATTCAAACGCTTGCCCGACCAGTGCCCGCCGAGACATTTTCGAGATTGTACGGACGTAGGCACATTGTTTGTTCTAAAATTATTATGCCCGCTTTAGTGTTTTGTGGCCGATTTCAATAAAGGAGGAGGTTCTCAATTCGACTGTTGTTTGCTTATGTGTAACATACATACGCGAAATATTTCTGTACAAATGTTAATTGAGAACTGATTTTCAAGATTGATTTTTGAAGTTTATTGGAGTTTATTGGAGTTTACTACTTAAGAATCGATTTTCATATATAAGCCCGGGGTGTGAAAATTTATGGGAGTAAAATCAAACGTTACGTCATGCGTTACGTTATATATTCATGTTTCCATGACTACGTAATGTCGTGCGCAACTTATATTGCGCAGCCCCCCGCACAGAGTACTCTCGGCTGTACTACTTTATTTAAGCAAATAACAACTGTCAACTTGCGGAGTTTTGATATTAAATTTCATATATAATCGTTCGTAAGGAGTAAACTCCAGGCGTGCGTCGGAGCTGACACACACTTTTTTTTATATACCCACACAAATTTAGAGACATTTTCCAACTCTAACTTTAGATGATATTATAGTTCTTACCTTGAGCTTGTGATATTCCTTGATTCACTCAAAAGGTTAAAAAAAATAACATAAAATTATTTTTTATTAGATAGTAGAGCCATGCTGCAGCTATATTAGTAGTACAGTTGTAGCACGAATGGGTCGGATTGACCGGGGAAGGACCACGCTCTCACAGAATACCAGCGTAAAATAGTAGCTCAACGCTGCTGTGTTTCGTAGGATGAGCGTAGAGAACCGGAAACCCATTTTACTGGAAACGAGGCATTCCATCTTAGTCCTCACGGGTGACAACGCACCTGCATTTTGATTCGTAATCGAGGGTAGATATAGATGTTTATGGGCCATAGCAACCACTTACCATCAGGTGGACTGTGTGCTCGTTTGGCACCCTGATCCTATAAAAAAAATTAAAGCCGACATTACAGAACTAATTTATTCTTCTATGTGCTAACTTCATAGCTATAACGTAATTTTTTTTCAGTTATTTAAAGTCTACTTTTACTTTTTACTAAGAGTTTGATTTGCGCTCGGCAATTGCGAGGTGTGAGGTATCGTTTTATATCTACACACTGTACTACAAAACAGCCTTAACTATAACTAGAAAATAGCGATTATTATAATATATCAGAGAATTGGTAGGAATTTTAGACAAACATGCTTTGGAGAAGGATGTTTAAAACGTGCAATACGTTAACTAGTTACGCCATTTAAAAAAAATCTTAAAACGGAGAAACAGTAAAACAGATCTAGAAAAATAGGCATGTGTCTATTTAAATATTGTAAGAACTATTTTCCTTTTATTGCGGTAGTAAGTCGTGCCTATTTTAAAGCTACATTAAATAATTTCCTTTTTTTTCTAAAAATTTAATATAATTTAAGCCTAAATCAGCAAACCTTTTTTTTATTTCATTGCATTAAATTATGTTTACGTACTTTCATGCCCCTTGAATGCCCCCATGTTCCTAATATTTATAGAGGTTTACTGCTACCATCCTAAATTGAAATACTAATATAATATTTTACCACGAATGTGACACTTTCATGTGAAACATAACCACACCGTAATTGGATTCGTACCTGAATACGAAAAATGGCCACTATTGTAAGAATGTAATGTTTAATTTCTAAGTGGTGACTTGTAAATGCTACTTTTATACTAAGATATATTTATTTTTATAACACCATTTATAAAAAAAATATGTTTTATTTTATTATTTATTTATTTTAACTTTACAACAAATAAGATTTTCTTTTGTATCGTGGAGACGTTTTACAAACATAAATTGCACATGGACAAACATTTCAGAATATATATTATCTACTATATGTAATCTATCGTTTTATCTTTCATTTTCTTATTGTTCGTTTGCACACAGCAGTGTGACCGTAGTAGGTACCTAGTTACATATATTAGACGAAATCAAAAATTGGACAAAATACAAATGGTTGTTCGGGTGTGATTTTTTGATTTCCTCGTACCTCTAAAAATGCTCCCTGATCTTATAAGATATCTTATCACATAAGCGTTTCTTCAGGTGAGCGGGTGTCTTTATGGTTGTACTATTGCATAGCTTATAGCAGCCTACACAGTGTAGTGGTGGCGTAAGAATATCCACTACCCACTATCATCCCGAGAGTATCATAAGAGGTGACAGAGGGCAACAATCCAGGAGATGGATTGCGGCAACTATTGAAAATATCTATGAGGCAATCAATGGAGGAGGCATATGTTCAGCAGTGGAGTTTGATAGGCTGTAACGGTAACGGATAATTCATGCTACTTAAGATTATTAGAAAACTTATGCAAACTACTTAGGCACTATTAGACAATAATATTAAACTAAAGCACTACTTTTTTAATGAAATTATTCGAAATAAATCGTCGTGTGGTGGGGGTACTAATTCGTATTATTCCGTGGGTGTCATAAAAAGCGACAGAGGATTATGAAACAGGAAATGGGCAGCAGCATATTCCTGATATCCACTCAAAATAATAAAAAACTGCGGTTGCCAAACCTTCTGCCAAATCATCTATGGCAAATATCATAATATTATGGTGATTATTGCCATAGTTGTGAAATATGAGGGAGACCTATATTCATCATTGGACTTTTAATAGGCTGTAGTGAATAAATATTTGTAAATAGTTAAATATTATGTAATATCGGTAATAATTATGGCCATTTCTATTAGTACCCGTAAGTCTTACTCAACTGTATTGATCTGATTAAACGTATTTTGTGCATGGGAGAATGTAGAAGATGTTTTGGATAGATTTTGTGATATTTACAAGGCTTTCGACGGTGTTCACCATGAGACATTAATCAGAAAGCTAGATCATTAAATTGGTGTAAAAAACATAGCGCTTAAACTTATTACATCATGCTTAAATAAAATAACACAAACGGTTATGATTAAGGGGTGTAGTTCTTCTGGATCGGTAGTATCTATGTTAGGTGTTCCTCAGGGCTCAATTCTTGGCCCCTTTCTGTTTTTAGTTTATATTAATGACTTACGTACCTTACTTGGTAGGGAATAACCATGATATATATGTTTTATTTGCTGTTGGATACTTCGTTGATTTTTCGACTTAAAAGGTAAATTTTAAAATATGACGAAAAGAATAATGCATATCATTATTAGTACACTGGTTTAATCTCAATGATTTGCTTTTAAACTTAGAAGAGTCATGCTGCAGCTATATTATGGTTGTAGCACAAATTGTTCGGCTCGACCAGGGTAGGACTACGCTCTTACAGGAGACCTTTTTTACTGGAAACGAGGCATTATATCTTAACCGTCAGGGGTGAGAACGCATCTGCATTTTAATTATTAATCAATAATAAATGCAGATGTCTATGGGCCATAGCAGCCACTTACCATCAGGTGGACTGTGCGCTTGTTTGTCACCTTTATTCTATATTCTATAAAATTATTTTGTAGTTTAATAACCCTTACTAAACAATTTTTGTTTAAATTAATTTTTAAATAAAGTCCCGCTGGGATTCTTGCCGGTCCTTCTCAGGGCATAGATTTTTCCCGAACCAGTGGTAAAGCTCAAATGACTTTCAATAAGTAACTATTCGTGTAATATTTATTGAATAAAAATGCTTATATTCTATTCCGTTCTAGTCTTGTCTTAATGAGAGACGGACAACTCATTGTAGACAACTGAATTAAAAGCAAGCAAATTAAAATATTTGGATAAAAAAATAATTAAACAAGCGTTGATTTTTCATCTAAAAAAATAGCAATTTATCACTGAAAATAATACAAAGCAATTACCGGTTTTAAATAATTCACAATGCTCTTTGCCTAAATACTAAAAATGTATAAAGAATTAAATGAGTTTTTACTCTATTTCTGCCTAGAAGTCCGTCTGGTTAGGTACCAACGCTTTTACCTACTTTTGCCGCAATGCGTTCACTGTGGTGTTCCGGTTTAAAAGATATGGGTAGGCAGTATGAATACGGGATAAAGGTATTCATCTTAGCCCTCACAGATGTCAACGCATATGTAGCCTTCTTTATTTTAAATATATTCCATGGGTTTCAGTAGCCTTCAGGTGGACTTTTATTTCGTTTTTCACTATAATTTTATAAAAAATTATACAAGCATGTTGTATTTATTAAAATTAAATGCTAGAAAGAAAGTATGGTAAAAATTTGTAATATCAGTAAAATGTGCCTATAGTGTGAAGGGTAGAAAACAAGAAATGTGCATTAGCCTGATTACGGTTGAACAGTTCACGCTCTGTTGAAGTTGCGACCTTTAAGTTTTGTTTTACAGAAACGTATATTCAAAGTTTTTCGGTCGTACATTCAGAATAAGTAACATTTATGGAAACAGTAAAGTAAGAAGTAAGAAAAGTAAGCAATATATTGAATATAACGGATTCGACCTAATTTCGTAGTGAGGAAAACATCCTCCTTGCAACTTGCTCTGTATTATAAACTGCTATGATGAAGACGATAGCTTATAAGTGGCATCAATGAGGCTTTTTTTTATTTTAAACGGTATATTTTAGTCACGTATTTGTCCATTGATAGTTTTTTCTTCTCTTTTTTAACTCTAGTAAAATCTACTGCTTGACATAGGGCTCTCCCGGTAAAGGGGGGGGTTTGCAATAAGCGTCACGCTTCACATGATTGACGGATTGATGATCGCAATACTAGACGTTTTGCACCTATGACGCTGCTGTCTTCACCGGTTCACCAGTCTGGGCATTAGAGTAATTACATACATACGTATGCTTAGAGAGAACCTACAATTCTACATAAATTGAGTCAATATACTTGTCTAGTTTTTTCTAATTTAATGTACAAATAAGGCACAAAGAGATAAATCTATTGAAATATGTGTGTAATTCATGCGTGAAAATAGAAATGTCAAGTGGTCATCTTTGGTCTCTTTGTACTATGCCAAATATGAGAGTAAATACACTCGTATCTTCTGATTTACTAAAAAATAACATACCTATTGTAGTAATATTATATGTGACGTTACTTTACAAGACATGACGTCTTTAACCTATAGTGATTTCGTTCACAATATTAGCAACAATCGACATCGATATACTCGTTTTGTTTTAGTTATTTATTTTTATTATTTTATTATATGTCTAAAAATATAAAGAAAATTACTTATTATTATTCGAACGATAAAGTAAATTGTTCTCTTAATCAAGAGATGATTATTATATTACATTGCAAATATTCGTTTCGCAAATCTTGAAAACTTTAGGGAGGTATGAATATTAAGTCTTGACAGACACACGATACATAATTGAGTTGAATCCCATTTGTAATCCCAATTTTATATGCTTACTAACGATCCGCCCCGGCTTCGCACAACTGTTTTCTAGATGTCGAAAACTGCGCTTCTTACCGAGTCCAATTGTGAGTGTGAGTGTTCACCAAAATTGGTCCAGCCTTTTTCAAGTGATGATCTTTCATACAGGCGGCAATTAATTTTAATTTATATAGATTTACGACTTGTTAATATTCAACAAACCTTTTTCTGCTTGGATGAAAATATTTCGAAATCATGAAGTTAAGGCAGAATCTTGATAATGCCGTGTAGCGGCAGCGTAAAAGTATCCACTACCTCCTACCAAATAATATACGAGTTTATTATTACTTAGAAACTCTAAGGCCCCATACCTTGAGTATCGTATAAAATGACACAGGAAAATAAAAAAGGAGATAGGCAACAGTATAAACAATATAAACACTCACACCTGTCACCCAGAGGTGTAGGCAGAGACTATAAACTTCAATTTGGCATGATTCTGACACACCTCTCTCGCCTCCTCCACATCCATATACCTACGCATACACGCTCGTCAGTTAAGGGTACTCTTAATTTGGCCTATTTTCAATATATCGCCAATTTGGTCGATAAACTTTCGCCTACGGCGTCCCTGCCCGACTCTGTCGTTCACTTCTGCAACATACATTTGCTTTGCCACTCTTCCCTCATTAATTCTTTCTACATGACCAAACCACCGAAGCATTCCTTTCTTAATCCTGGTCACAACATCATCTTGCAAACCACACTCTTCTCTTATCACACAATTTCTCCCTCTGTCATTCAGATTAAGCCTAATATGTTGAAATGCGGTCATTAAGGAGTATGCTCCTTAATGACCGCATTTCTACAGTATCACTACCGCATTACTACAGCATCAGTATCTTTCATAACTCTTTCAATTAGTACCTTAGCATACAGTTTTTCCACAATGCTAAGAAGGCTGATGACACGGTAGTTTTAACAGTCCTGCTGCGATCCTTTTCCCTTATATATTGGGACTATCACGGTTTTGCACCAGTCTGCCGGTACCCGCTTAAGTTCCCAACATAAATTTAATAAGGTGTACAGCAGGTCTGCCACCACTCCCTCTCCAGCCCTTAGCATTTCGAGTGATACTCTATTACATCCGGCTGCCTTACCTGCTTTCATACTTTTCATTGCTTTCATTATTTCATCTATACCTATCTCTCTATCTCTTTCTTCTTCTTTCGGAATTTCTATTTTATTTAATTCAAACGTCTCATCACTCAAAAACACGCTTTCAAAGTATTCCTTCCATCTCCTTAAACTCGAATCTTCGTCCTTCAGAATACAGATATTCTGGTCTCGTATAGCATTCATTATAGGCTGGTTTGAATGTCCCTTAGCAGTTCTTACGAGTTTCCAAAACATTTTAATATTTGCCTGGAAGTTATCCGATATTCTTCTATCATTCTTATCCGTTCTTTTTTGCTTTTTCTCTTCAACTACTTCTTTGACTCTCTTATTTATATTTCTAAAGACTGCCTTTTTTCTTTCAATATCATCATTCATACCGCTAGAATAACTAGCCTTGGTTGCTAGTAAATCTAGCCATGCTCTCTTATTTGCTTCAACTTCCATCCGTACCTCATCAACCCACGATAAAAAGTTATTTTTCTTTTCATTCGTTCTCTTACTTACACCAAATACTTCGGTAGCTGCATCCACCAAACCTTTCTTGAAATTACACCACACAGTCTCCAAGTCTAAATCATTCATACACAATTCATCCATACCACTTATATTTTCTCTCAGTCTGCCTTTGAACTTCTCTTTCCCACCTTCATCTTGTAACCTCTCTGTTCTTATACGCTGTAATGCAGTGGTAGAGACAGATGTCCGATGCCGCAAACGTCTGAATAGACCATTAATTTGGCATCAGACCAAGTAATGATCCGTCCCTACGTTGGACCCCCGGTAAACTCTTGTATCTACCACTGCGCTCCTCATTCTTTCATCCACAATTATGAAATCTATCATGCTTCTATCACCACCTCTTTCCCATGTATACATGTGAATCTTTTTATGACGAAAGAAAGTGTTCGTTACAAAAATATTCTTTTCCACACATAGGGCGAGGAGGCTTTCACCATTCCATTTATACTTTCATCACCAAACGTTCCCAATATCCTTTCATAACCAAGCCTCTTCACGCCAACACTTCCATTAAAATCTCCTAATATAACAATATTTTCTTTACCTTTGCATTTCATTAGCACCATCCTTACCATCTCCCAAAACTGCTCTCGGATATAAGTGGGCTTAGACATGTCCGGGACGTAGACCCCTAGAACAAACAACTTCTTTAAAGCCCACTTTTATTCGTAGCCATAGCAGTCTCGGGCTTATACATTCATACTCTTTGACACAATGACCCATTCTTTCTGAAAGGATGATACTGACTCCCTGGCATACCCGCTCGGTCTCGTCTACACCAGACCAGTACGCGGTATACATGCCATGTGCAGTGGCATCCTTTCCCTTCCGTTTCGTCTCATTTACACATAACACATCTATTCCTCTATCATACATCATATCGCATACTTCATCCATCTTATCATTTATTGCTCCACATACATTCAGCGTAACCAGACGGGCTTCCGAAATCCACTTTTCGCCCCTCCGGGAGAAAGAACGTGACGAGTGGCGAACCTCGTCGCCCGTTTTCCTTCCGGAGATTCTTCGCACACCTACCCCATTAAAGGGGCGCCGGGAACTCGGGGCCATTTCTTTTCTTTTCTGCCTCATGGTGATGAGCATTGAGGGAGCAGAGAGGAAAACGGGTAATACGTTCGTAATTGTAATGATTTCCTATATTTACGGGAACACTACACAATTAAATAAAACAAGTTTTTACGGATTTTATCGCGTATTTTAACCTATTTTATATTCACGACGTTTTTTATTCATGGGGGGGATATTTTCGTCTTAATTAATATAAAAATACAGCATATTTTCAATTAAAAACTATTTCATTCGATTTTGAACGAACTAAAGAGTTTTTCCAAGTATTATACTCACTCGGTTACATAGACAAATTAAAAAATAATAGACAGTCACTTTCGGGTAGTTGGTGATGTTAGTTGCGTAATTGTTTTCTTTTTGTATTTGTGTGATTTTTGTTGGATTTTCTCTCAAAAACTGGTAAGAAATGTTAATGATCTTTTTTAGATAATGTTTTGGAATGATTTAAGTTACAACAACAGTAAATTTTTGTGTTTCAATTGATAAAAAAGGAAAAACAAAACACCTCTACGCGAACAATTTGTAACGGTCAAGGTTTCAATAGTTTATCGCATGTATGTATATTCATAAAAAAAATATTATTTCTAAATGTTATATCTATATGATTGTATAAAAAAATTAATGAAGACGCTATAATATTTTTACAAAAAAAATTTGAAAATGAGGTAAAAAAACGCGCGTCTAAAGTCTAAACTGTTTATGGTTGAACTTTTAGCAAATTATTGCGAGTGAAAAAGTAGAATTATTATAATTATTACATGCATAATTTTGGTTCATTTTAAGAATAGCATGTTATATAGATTATGAGAACATAAAAATAAAATAAAAACTTAATTGTTTTCATTCAAAAAACCAAAACTATTGGCAGTAAATACACTTTTTCATGGTCCCTTAGAAACAAAGAGCTATACAAAACTAAATAAACATCTCAATGTCATTGTTATTGTTTCTATTATCGGCTTTCAAGAACTGTATCTTAAACTTTTTAAACGTAAACAAACAAAAGTGACAAAAAAAAAGGTTGACTCAAGTGCCGAGCGCCGTGATTATTTCAAGTGCTCCCGGTACGTGGGCCATTTTTTGTTTTAGCGAGGCGGGTCCTCAAGGGTTAATTATAGAATCCCAAGCAGATGGTAGCAACCAGCCATCTTCCCTATTGAAATTAGGTTGTTTTTTGATTTCAATAGCCTCGCGAATCATTCTTGGAAGGAATCCGTGTTTTTTCGCGAGGATTTGTTGTCTATAAAATCTAATGTAGTGATGGATTTGTACGTGTTCACAGACTGCAGATTTAGGGGCGTTACTACTGCAGTCTAGTACTTCAAGCCGCCGAAGAAGATTAGTCAGTTTTTACCATCAGTCAAGTGAATGTAAGATGCAGGAGTGTACAAGCTTGATTGTGAATGTGGTCTCTCTTATATAGGACAACCCAAAAGATCAATAAAAACCCGTGTTAAAGAACACATACCTGATCTGAAGAATCGATGCTCCGGGACGTTCGTAATCGATTTATTGGTAGTAGTAATCTAACGATAAAAGAGAAATTATTATACTATCGTAGCAGTGCGCTCTGTGTACGTTCCGTGAAGCAAATCCAGTGTCGATTAAACAAACACAGTTATTATTCCCTGTGAAACCCATAATAAGTCTAAGAATAATTTGGTGGAAATATACCAGCTAATTTAAGTAGATTTGTGCGTGGTAGAGCCATGCTGCAGCTACGTTAGTAGTATAGTTGTACCATGAATGGGTCGGCTCGACCGGGGAAAGACCACGCTCTCACAGAATTCCAGCGTAAAATAGCAGCTTAAGGTTGCTGTGTTTCGTATGGTGAGTGTAGAGAATCGAAGAACCCTTTTACTGGAAATGAGGCATTCTATCTTGGTCCTCACGGGTGACAACGCATCTGCATTTTGATTCGTAGTTGAGGATAGATGTAGATGTCTATGGGCCACAGCAACTACTTAACATCAGGTGGACTGTGTATATAAAAAAAATACGATTGACCCTGCAGGACATCCCTGGAACTTCCCGCTATGTTCGATCTCAAAACGCTTGACAAATATTTTTACGTACTTATAGTTAAGTCATCACATCAAAAACGATTCTAGCAGAAATTTTGAAGTTATTAAAAAAAAAAAACACTTTTTTTTGCAATTCTTTTGACAACGGTAACTTTCGAACGGATCAACCGATTTTGATGTAATTGGTGGCAATCGACGAGGTATTTTAAGAACAATAATAAAATCCATATCCATACTAATATTATACTTTTATACTAATATTATAAATGTGAAAGTGTGTTTGTTTGTTTGTTTGTTTGTTTGTCCTTCTTTCACGTCGCAACAGAGCGTCGGCATAGCATGATTTTTTGTATGGGGATAGTTCGGTGGCTGTAGAGTGACATAGGCTACTTTTTTCAGCGTAAAAACATATCATTCCCGTGGGAAAATCGAATATGTTGCAAAATTAAATTCAGCTATGTGGCGCCACCGTGATTCTACAAGACGGACGACGGTACGATGGACGAACACAGAAGGTCAGAATATCTGGATTATTATGTCTTTTACCAAAATTAAGATAAAATGTATGGATCTGTATTTTTCCACGCAGGACCAGGAAGAGCGATAAAAACATAAAATTCACCAGCTGATTTTCTTCAAACGTTTTGGTGCATCGTAATTCACAGAATAGGCGATAACCTTGCAGACGATATTAAGTAATCCGTTGATGCTCTGCCTACCCACAAGGGTTACAGGCGTGATTATAAGTATGGATCAGAAATACTATCACCACCTGTCACGCTTTCACCCTTAACTATTACTTAACAATGGTAGAAACAGTTCTTAGTAAGCCTTATTAATAAGCCTTAGTAGTATTTATTGAACGGAAATGAATACAGTTCTTATATGTGGTTATGAATGAATCAGTATTACAATAAGAAAAATTATGCAAAATTATAAGAAAAATATTTTTTGAGAGTTCTTATAACTAACGTATACATAGTTTAAATTAATTCCGCTAGACGTCGTTACTAGGTTTTAAAACGCGGTAAAGAAATGTTTCCTGACATGTATGCTCCCGCCGTTGAGCCGCGCGTCAACTTATAGTGCATACGGTACCTATACGCTTAAATTGTTTCTATTTCGTAGCTTATTCAACTACCTGCTTTCGATTTCGGTTGTTTGTTATTTGCTTTGTGATTTGGTTAAGGTTGAATGGATTTGTATTGGCTTTCATTTTCGAATTTGTGTATATCTTGGATCGGTTTTGTTGATTTGGTTGGTATTCTTTTATACATATTTAGACTCTGGCTTTGATTTTGGATTTTGTTTATTTAGAATCGTGAATTGGTTTTCGTTGTTTTAGGTTGTTTAACAATATTTCAAAGGAATATTAATAGTATAAATAGTGTATACGGTATCTATACACTTACTTCTTTTTTTGTTGGTTATATTTATATTGACTACTGCTTTCGATTTCGGTTTTCTGCGATTTGTTTTGTGATTTGGTTTAAGTTGATTCGATTTTTTTTGGCGATTTTTTTTGACGGCTCCGTGGCGCAGTGGCTTAGCAATGAGTTGTTGCGCTGGGGGCCGCGGGTTCGAATCCCGCACGGAACTAGTATTTGTATGACCTACAAATAATTGTTCCGGGTCTGGATGTTTGTCCTCGTGCAATTTATGTTTGTAAACTGCCTCCACGATACAGGAGAAAATCCTAGTGTGGGGGTAACGTTTTTTTAAAAACAATAAAAGTGTTTTTAAGTGTTTTAAAGTATTTTTTTTGGCTATCGTTTTCGGATTCGTGTTGTGTCTTGAATTGCTTTTGTTGTTTTGATTTTAAAAAATATTTAAAAGGAATATTTATTCCTTTTAGGTATTTTGGATTTGCTTTTAAAAAAAATATTTAAAAGGAAATTTAATTCCTTTTAGGTATTTTAACGTTTTTTTATAAATAGGTTTTTTCTTACTTCATAATGCCTCGCAAACGTAAGTCCAGTCTTTCAAGAGTATCTTCTCAAAGACAAGCGAAAAGATTAGCTCGATCGCTAGAATCTTTAGAAGATGCTGAACTGAGAAGGCAAGAACAAGAAAGGGTTGAAGACAATAATTGAGAATTACCGCCAATATCAATACTCAATGTGTTAAGTAAATTGCTAGAAAGAATCGTTCATATGCACATATACCCCATCATATTACCTTCAATACCCCAGAACAACATGGCTTTGTGAAAGGGCGCTCAACAGCAACTAACTTAGGCGCATTTATTGATTATACTACCTCAAATATGGATGGAGGGTCGCAAGTAGATGTCATTTATACTGACCTTGAGAAAGCCTTTGATCGCGTAGATCACATCATATTACTACGTAAGCTTTTTGAGCTGGGCATACGAGGTAACCTTTTCAGGTGGATGGAATCATATCTGTGGAAACGATCTCAGGCAGTAGTCTTAGAGGGTTCCGTTCTGACTTCGTGGAAATAACATCCGAGTTCCACAAGGTTCTATTTGGGTCCTCTACTGTACGTGTGCTATCTATATGATGTGGGCAAGTGTTTTCAATGCTAAGTTTCTAATGTACGCTGATGACACTAAAATATATATGAAAATCACTGATTATGTAGATTGCATGAAACTTCAAGATGATCTTGTGCGTCTTGGTAACTATTATGTAGTAAATCGTATAGGAGTTAATGTCAGCAAGTGTATTTACGTTTCTTTCACAAGGAAAAGAGAACCTACAAATTTCAACTACCAAATAAATCACCTTAATATAACTAAGAAAGAATTAGTGAAGGATCTGGGGATATTACTGGATTACAAGTTAAGCTTCTCAGAACATATTGAAACAATAACGCACTCGGCCTACAAAAGCCTTGGCTTCATCCTACGCGTAAGCAGACCCTTTACTGATATTAACTGTATTAAATTACTTTACTTTTCATATGTTAGAAGCGTCCTTGAATATTGCAGTACTATATGGAACCCACATTACATTGTTCATATAAATAACTTAGAACAAATTCAGCACAAATTCCTGAGACATTTAAAGTATAGAAATTTTATTTACACTAATAACTATGAAGAGTCTTGTAGATATTTCAATATAATAAGCCTTGAGGATAGACGTACTCTAATGGACATGGCATTTTTGCATGGTTTATGTAATGGAAGTATTGACTGTGTAACCTTAGCTGACAGAGTTCTCTGCTTTTGTACTCCGAAACGTAGAACGAGACATACACCTTTGTTTGCAGTTGTTAAGACAAAGACAAACTATGCACAAAACTCTCTGGTGAATCGTTTACAAAAAGTTTATAATAAAAGATTCCACTCAGTTGATATTTTCCATTCCAGTAAGGATAAGTTTAAGAAGGATGTTTTGAAACTTCTGATGTAGTGAGTTTGGGTAACTCATTAACTCATACACACACACACACACACACACACACACATATGCCCGCGTGCGAGGGAGGCGCACACAAGCATTATGTGTGTTGAAAATCTTTTAATTTTCTTGTAATGTTTTCTAGATGTTTAAAAATATGTATTTTTAGTCCCTACGGATTTTATCGCGTATTTTAACCTATTTTATATTCACGACGTTTTTTGTATTCACGGGGGGGATATTTTCGTATTAGTTAATATAAAAATACAGTATATTTTCAATTAAAAACTATTTCATTCGATTCTGAACGAACTAAAGAGTTTTCCCAAGTATTATACTCACTCGGTTACATAGACAAATTAAAAAATAATAGACAGTCACTTTCGGGTAGTTGGTGATGTTAGTTGCGTAATTGTTTTCTTTTTGTGTTTATGATTTTTGTTGGATTTTCTCTCAAAAACTGGTAAGAAATGTTAATGATTTTTACTAGATAATTTTTTTTAATGATTTAAGTTACAACAACAGTAAATTTTTGTGTTTCAATTGATAAAAAAGGAAAAACAAAACACCTCTACGCGAACAATTTGTAACGGTCAAGATTTCAAATAAGATCTACCTTCTGAGATATTTAGCTTTTTTATAGATAGTTTATTGCATGTATGTATATTCATAAAAAAAATATATCTAAATGTTATATCTATATTATTGTATAAAAAAAATAAGGAAGACGCTACAAAATTTTACAAAAAAATTTTGAAAATGAGGTAAAAAAACGCGCGTCTAAAGTCTAATCTGTTTATGGTTGAACTTTTAGCAAATTTTTGCGAGTGAAAAAGTAGAATTATTATAATAATTACATGCATAATTTCGGTTCATTTTAAGAATAGCATGTTATATAGATTATGAGAACATAAAAATAAAATAAAAACTTAATTTTTTTCATTCAAAAAACCAAATCTATTGGCAGTAAATACACTTTTTCATGGTCCCTTAGAAACAAAGAGCTATACAAAACTAAATAAACATCTCAATGTCATTGTTATTGTTTCTATTCATCTACAATCTTATCGGCTTTCAAGAACTGTAACTCAAACTTTTTAAACGTAAACAAACAAAAGTGACAAAAAAAGGTTGACTCATGCCGAGCGCCGTGATTATTTCAAGTGCCCCCGGTACATGGGCCATTTTTTGTTTTAGCGAGGCGGGTCCTCAAGGGTTAATTATAGGATCCCAAGCAGATGGTAGCACCTAGCCATCTTCCCTATTGAAATTAGGTTGTTTTTTGATTTCAATAGCCTCGCGAATCATCCTTGGAAGGAATCCGTGTTCTTTCGCGAGGATTTGTTGTCTATAAAATCTAATGTAGTGATGGGGGCGATTTGTACGTATTCACAGACTGCAGACTTAGAGGCGTTACTACTGCAGTCTAGTACTTCAAGCCGCCGAAGAAGATTAGTCAGTTTTTACCATCAGTCAAGTGAATGTAAGATGCAGGAGTGTACAAGCTTGATTGTGAATGTGGTCTCTCTTATATAGTACAACCCAAAAGATCAATAAAATGTTAAAGAACACATACCTGATGTGAAGAATCGATGCTCGTAATCGATTTATTGTTAGTAGTGATCTAACGACAAAAGAGAAGTTATTATACTATCGTAGCAGTGCCCTCTGTGTACGTTCCGTGAAGCAAATCCGTTAATGAAGTACAGACCTTTCAAGCAGGGCGTTATATCAGCAGTATCGAGGCAGCGTGGCGTCTCCTTGCCTTCCCTTTACACGAAAGGCACCCAACAGCTACTCACCTTGCTGTGCACTTAGAAAATGGAGAGCGTGTATATTTCACCGAAAGAAATTTCCAAGAAAGTATTGCATCACCGCCAAAAACTACACTAACAGCCTTCTTTCAACTTTGTCAAACCGACCCCTTTGCAAAAACGTTGTTATATTCTGAAGTCCCCCGCTATTATACTTGGAACAGATCTAGGAATGAGTGGAAACGCCGTATTCAAGGCGCGCCTGTTGCAAATTGGCCCGGTGTAAAGTCATCAGATGCCCTTGGTCGTGTGTATACCGTCCATGTAACTAATTTTGAATGTTTCTGTTTACGATTGCTGCTGCACCATGTTCGGGGTCCTACAGGATATAAAGACCTTAAAACTGTCAACGGTCAGGAATGCGCAACTTATAGAGAAGCATGTGAAGCTCTGCATCTTTTAGAAAACGATAATCACTGGGATGAAACCAAGGAGGAAGCTGTGCAGTGCCAGTCATCAGCCAAAATTGGGGATCTTTATGCAACTCTCATATCATCTTGCGGGCTATCTAATGCACATAAATTGTGGGACAAATATAAAGAGTACATGGCGGAAGATATTTTGCGAAGGTTACAGCAGACACACGTGAACATGACATACAATGAACACATTTATAATGAAGCACTTGGAAAAATTGAAGATAAAGTAATGGCAATGGTAGGCAAAAAATTAAGCGACTTTGGAATGATAAGCCCTCAGCGAACAACCGAAAATTAACTAAGTGATGAAATTATACGTGAAACAAACTACGATATACCAGCTTTGCAGCAGAAAGTAGCCGAATTTGTACTCCGCTTGCTTCCCGAACAAAAACGAGCTTTTGACAAAGTATTAGGACAAATTGAATCTGGAAATGGTGCACTTTTCTTTTTAGATGCCCCTGGAGGAATTGGGAAGACATTTTTGTTAAATTTATTATCAGCGCAAGTACGGAAAGATAAAAACATTGCTGTGGCCGTAGCTTCCTCCGGTATAGCCGCCACGCTGCTAAGCGGGGCCGCACTGCACATTCTGTTTTAAACTCCTCTAAATCTAGCCCAGGAAGAATCGCCGATCTGCAACTTTAGCAAAAATAGTGCACGAGGTATAATGCTACGACAATGCAAACTTTTAGTGTGGGACGAAAGTACAATGTCGCATAAAAAGCTGTAGAAGCACTAAATCGAACGCTCCAGGATTTGCGCAGCAATACCGATGTAATGGGAGGAATGGTGGTTTTACTGGCTGGTGACTTTCGCCAATCTTTACCTGTCATTCAACCTGCAGATGAAATTAAAGCATGCCTCAAGTCGTCTATTTTATGGAACAAGGTGACAAAATTCAGTTTAACTACGAATATGAGTGCATTTGTATAATGATATCAATGCTGGAAACTATGCTGACACACTATTAAAAATTGGCGATGGGCGGTTGGAAACGGATGCTGAGGCTACGTTAAATTGACGAGATTTTTGTAATTTAGTACAGAGTCATTCCGAATTAAATGCGAGCGTTTATTCAGATTTAACGAACAACATGCATGAAGACAAATGGTTATGTGAAAGGGCGATTCTTGCACCAAAAAATGAGAGCGTTAACAAAATAAATTCAGATATATTAAGCGAAGTAGCAGGAGAAATAACAGAGTATTTGTCAGTAGACACAGTTATGGACACAGAACAGAGCACTTCATATCCCGTAGAGTTTCTAAATTCTCTAGAGTTGTCAGGTGTGCCCTCACATAAGCTTCAATTAAAATTAGGCGTCCCAGTCATGCTAATGCGAAATGTAGATGCTCCTCGGTTATGTAACGGGACAAGGCTGCGTGTTACACATCTTGGACGGAACATAATCGGTGCTACAATTTTGACAAGCGTAGGAAAAGGTGAAAATGTTATTATACCACGGATCCCTATAATTCCCACAGATCTTCCTTTTCAATTCAAAAGGTTGCAGTTCCCTATTAAGCTCAGTTTTGCAATGACAATTAATAAAGCGCAAGGGCAAACGTTACAAGTAGCGGGGGTCAAAAACCGTGCTTCTCTCATGGTCAGCTGTATGTAGGATGTTCGCGTGTGTCAAATGCCCAGAATCCCTACATTGGTAAAGTTATTTTTTAATAATACAAGTATTTACGTAGTATGCAAGTAGTAGCAAAATTTTAAAAAGATTTTAATCTATATTTTAAAATAGATTTTTTATACCGAATGACTTTTTACCGTGATGAAAAAAATCATTCATTCATTACAGCCCTTCACAAGTCCACTGCTGAACATAGGCCTCACCCAAGGAATGCCACAAAGCACGGTCCTGAGCCACCTGCATCCACCGACTTACTGCATGTCTTACCAGGTCATCATCTAGTGGGGGGCCGCCGCACACTTCGCCCACCAGTACAAGGCTGTCACACGAGAACCTTTCTTCCCCATCGGTTGTCGTTTCTTCGAGCTATATAGCCGTCCTATTGCCACTTGAATTTATTAATTCGTTGTATATATATATATATATATATATATATATATATATATATATATATATATATATATATATATATATCTCAGTTTTTCACGCAGAGAAGTCTCGAGCATAATGTGTACATTTTCATCTCGCAGTAAATAAGTCAGCCGGTATAACAAGAAAACAATGCGTTGTTATTTTTTAAATTAATATTGGATGGAAATTAAGGAACATAATTTCATCAACCAAAATGTGGATGAAGGTGTCGGTTACGCCATTAGTTAATTAAGGCCATAATTGTTTAAATAGCATTGCTAATATTCTTACACAAAGTATTTAATATTTAACAATTTACAATATTTTTTTCTACCATCGTAACAAATTCAAAGACATCTATTTTAATATTTAATGTTATAAAATAAGACTATTTTACCATGGTGTTTGTTATATTATGTGAGATTAAATCAAGAGCGTACTAGGAAGCGTTAATTTTCTTGTTATTTACTGCAGGAACGGTATCTGTGAACTTGACAGGCTTCCGGAAACTAAGAGCATTCGAGGCCATAAACGTCTTCAACGGCTGGCTTTGGTGATTTAAATCATGTTTATGTGAGTAATTCCTTAAAAAATCACCACGTTACTTAATTTTCAAAAATACTGGCTAAATGTAAACTTAACCTGTATAGTACAGTGTTTACCACTGATCTAAATATACTAAAGTTAGCTACAACAAAATTAGCTTTGTCAAACTTCACATAATATGAAGATCTAGACATCGAGTGTTAGAGTGATTCTTTTTTTTTGTAGGATAGGTTGACAAACGAGCACACAGTCCACCTGATGGTAAGTGGTGGCTGTGACCCATTGACATCAATCCTCAGCATCAAGGGCAGCAGCGATAATGGTGTGAAACGTCTTTCTTTGGCCACTATGGTAAATCCTCCCTGTAACGAGAGAGGTATATGCCCGAAAGTGGACTTTTCAATAAAAAATAAATAAAGAAGATATCCCTGAGTGTCTATATAATTAAGTCCTATGATTAGTATAACTATATAGGCAAATAAAAATAAATTCTAAGTTTAAATTAACTTAACTAAACCAACATAAAAATCTAAATGTAATACAAATATGTAATAATTTATTTGCTTTAAAGCAGCCAATATGATTGATCACTGATTGTGGTACGCACTTTTCTGTTTTTTAAATAACATAATAACGTGATAGTATGCAAGCATTTGTGTAGCCCTAAAATTGTTCCGAGTGTGGGTGCTTTTCCATGTAGAATAATATGAATATAAATCACTTCCACCATACAGAATAAATTTCTAGTGTAGGATAATAAAAAAAAATGCTAAATCGATGTAATGGAATCAACTTAAAATTAATAACCTAAAAGAATAGAAAATTTTAAATAAATTTAACATGAAGTGAACGTAAATAAAACATGGAAATATTAAAGTTAAAGTTAAAGTTACAGCCTATATACGTCTCACTGCTGGGCACAGGCCTCCTCTCTTTTCTGAGAGGGTTTTAAGGCAAGGAAATAGCCGCCGCGTTGCCCCAATGCGTGTTGGTGAACTTCATCTATCTTCGAAATATTCTTTTTCTTATTTCTCAGACATGCAGGTTTCCTCACGATGTTTTCCTTCACCGCCGAGCACGTGGTAAATCAGCACTTAATAAAACAATTTCATTGGTGCCGGCGGGGATCGAACCCAGGTTGCTCGCGTACTGTGAAATTTACAGCGAGCGCTTAGCCCCTGAGCTACCACGGCTCTATTTAAGAATTAATTCAATAGAATTCGAAACAAACTCACACATTGAAACTCTATCACTGAATATCAGCACGAAATAGCAAACTAATCCTGCCGTGTACTTATGTACTTATGGTAAGTGACGAGAATTGGAGACCCTTTGAGAGGTAGCATTCCATTTTAGCTGTTAGATCTGATAAAGTATCTGCTTCATTCTTAATCGACGGTGATTGTCCATGGGCCACAGTATCCACTTACCATTAGGTGAACTATGTGCTCGTTTGTCATCTATAATTCTATAAAAATATTAATATTTGACCTAATCCTGTTGTTATTGCCTTAAATATTAAAACCATTAAAGGTAATTACAGCACACATAAGAATAAATATATTTGGCAAATTAAAAAAAAGGAAAAGTTGTTTAAGTTTGAATATTATCAAAATTACGGGAAATTACGACAAACGGGAAAATAAAACTGTAATCGTAAAATATGATTTATTAAATAATTGGAACTGTAAAATAAATCACGATAATAGTTGTAGTTTTACTATACTGCCCTTTAGCCGCGAAATGGTTCAACAGCGTAAAAAAAAAATATTATTCCTTTGCTAAAGAGCTCCTTTTGTTCGTCGCGATCGAACACTGCGATAAGGGTTCGCAACTCTTTCATGTTTTTAATTAAAAATTATACTATGAGCAACATTACGAATCCACAAATATTCCTAGTTGTAACATACTCGTAAAAATAATTCTATGTGAAGGTGAATATAAAATATAACCACATGATTTACATAACTTTGTTATAACGTTGACCCGTTTTCATCATCCATGTAATAGTCTTATTATATTTTACGACACTTTTACTTGCTCCATGTGTCACAAAATAGACGTCTTACGCTTGACACGCCTCTGCAATTTATTTGGCCTACATTTTCTTTTATGGGAGATTTTTATATTGCAATACTTGTTAATTTATTTATACATGAAATATTAAATGCACTAAAATTATATATTTTTAAACTTTAAATACATTGATTTGCTTTCATTAAAGTTTAAATGGGAACGAAAATGAAATATCTTATCTTAAAGGTTAATTACCATCGCTAATTATAACACCTTTCTATCAAAGGCTTTACCTTTAAACATTAAAATCGACGAATAATTTACAAACAAGTGGTTTTTTAATTTGCCTAATTAAAAATACCTGGAGATTCGTAAATAGAAAAACAAAAAAAAAATAGCAAAGCTTTTCTTTTCTGATATACTGTTTCCGAGAATAAAGAAATTTTTACCGTTATGCGGCCACTACCTAGCCGGAAGCGTGTACATTGGACGTATTTATTTACTTTTAATTTTTTATAAAAAAATACTAGTAATGTGATAAGATTAACATTACTAATATTGGTTTCTTATATTTACGCGAAGAGTACACGTTAAATGAAATTAGTTTTTACGGATTCTATCGCGTTTAATTTAACTTTTTAATTCCCGACGTTTCGGGTGCTTTACAGCACCCATGGTCACGGGGGGGATTGAGGTGTTTGACGTCTCGATGTCATAGTTAGCCCGGCTATACATTAATTAATAATAAATTATTTTTTTATCGGTCTTTTAGTTTGTCCTAAGTAAGAGAGACCACATTCATAATCCAGCTTGTACACACCTGCATCTTGTAGAGGGATATGACATTTGACGGATGGTAAAAATTTACTAATCTTCTTTGGCGGCTTGAAGTATGTTTTAATGGAAGCTCGCTTCACGATGTAGCCAACCTTGTCTGTGACTCCTCTGACATAGGGTAGTACAGCAGGCACACGCTCGACTGTGGCCGGCTTCACTCGGTCACTGTGACGTAGGCGCGGGACCCGAAGCTTGTTGTCTTGCAATACTTGCTCGACGTGCTGAAGCTCGGCGGCCGGATGTTTTCTGTCACACATCCCTCGTACTCTCTGAAATAAAGATTTTCCCACGGTAGCTAACTGTGATGGATGATGGTGCGATTCACCATTCAAACATCGGTTGGTATGCGTCTTTTTCCTACAAACAGTGTGACCAATAGTGTTATCAGGATTTCGGATGACAAAAGCATCCAGGAAAGCTAAAGAATTGTTTGCATCTAACTCCATTGTGAATTATATTTTAGAGTTTATGCAATAAAGGTGGTCTAAAAATGCAGTCACTTTGTCAGATGGTAAAATTGTGAAAGTATCGTCTACGCACCGCTTGTAGAATCTTGAATTTACAGGAGCGGTAAGAAGGGCTTTCTCCTAAAAGTCCTCTATGAATATGTCGGCTACTACGGGAGATACAGGTGAGCCCATCGCCACACCGTCTACTTGCTCGTAGAACACTTCCTACCACAATAGATAGCCAGATGTGAGGCAGTGTTTGAGTAACACTGCATATTCTGTAGGCATGTTGTTTTCTTCTAGCTTCCTAGTTACAATTGAGATGCAGTCTAGGTAAGCATATAAATAGTGACTGAACGTCAAAACTGACCATAGTTTCATTGTTAGCGAGATGTATGTATTTTATCTCACTAACAAAATTGTATGAATCCTTTGTGTGTGCTTTGGTATGTCCTCTCAGTGGTGACAGTATTTTTGCCAAGTGTTGAGCCAACTTATAAGTTGGTGAATCGATCTGGCTTACTATGGGACGTAGTGGAGCATTTGGTTTGTGTATTTTCAGTAACCCATGCAACCTCGGTGGTTTGGCACATGATGGTATTGTCGAATTCATGTTGAGATTTAATTTTTCGGAGTATTTCTTTATTAAATCGGTAGTTGTTTTCAGTGTATTAGTTGTAGTGTCTTTTTTTACCTTTTTGTATGTACTTACGTCCGATAAAAGTTGTTGCATTTTGAAATTATACTCTGACGTGTCCATTATTACCGTAGCATTTCCTTTATCTGCGCGGAGAATCGTGAGCTCTGGTATGTTGCGTAAGTTGTACAATGCTTTAAACTCGTCTTTGTGAAGATTTAGTTTCGGCGCTGAACTGATTGAAAGGACGAAATGTTTTGACGTATGGCCTCTAAATCCTCCTTACCGATATTATTCTTAAACAGACTATACTCAACAATACAGATAATTTCTTCGTACGGGATTCTTTTCGGTTTTATTGCAAAATTCAATCCCTTCGACATAACTTTTATTGTAGGTTTGTCCAGTGTTTGTTTTGACAAATTATAAACCGTGCATTGTTTATTGTTTGCGTCTGTGGTCAACGGTTGCGTTTCGTTTCTACGTTGACATTGATGTTTGGCATTTGATTTGATTGTTAATTGTTGGTATTTTTAACATTTAGCTGACTTGAAGCACCGACGTTCCGGGAAGTCTGCAGTGTGTGAACATGTTCAAGAGCGTTCCCGCCATTACGTTAGATTTGATAGACCACAAATCCTCGCAAAAGAACACCAATTCTTACCAAGGATGATTCGCGAGGCTATTGAAATTAAAAAACATCTTAATTTTAATAGAGAAGATGGATGGGTGCTGCCATCTGCTTGGGATCCTATAATTAATTAAATTAAATCCAAAGCTAAGTATACCACTGCAAGACTTCAAGATACTCTAAGCTCATTCTACGTAGATCGGATCAAAAATTAATATTCAAAAACTGAAGGTAGCCGGGCTAACTATGACATCGGGATGTCAAACACCTCAGTCCCCCCATGACCATGGGTGTTGTAAAGCACCCATGGTCGGGGATTAAAAAGTTAAATTAAACACGATAGAATCCGTAAAAACTAGTTTCATTTAATTACTATATTCCATGTAAACATTACCGGTAAGCTTAAAATGCTTGTGTAAACAGTGGTTCACGACAGTATTCGGATGGAGGATTCGAACTCACGTCCTTTTGAGTACGCGGTCCCTGACCCTTTCATTAGGCTACTGTCGCTTCATACGACATACATACGTATACTACATACGACATACTTAATACAATTATATGTTACTGGAAGTACTAAGCAAACAAGTTGGTTGGACTCCTTTCCTGTCTAGTAGTCCATCTGGGTATATTTTTATAGGAGAGGGGGCAAACGAGCATGCGGCTCACATGATGGTAAGTGACTACCAAAAATTTAAATTGAGCGGCTGGAATTAGTTCAAACAATTCCTTAGAACCTCCCCGTGGTAGATGCGATAAAAGGAGATGCAACATCTCTTCGCAGTGCCAGTGATTCAAGCCGATCAGAAAGAGCTCGTTCGCCGACGATTCAAACCGCTCTGCGCTGGATGCGAACAAATAGAAAGAGCTGGCACTAGGGAGCCCTAGCCCATAGATGGGAACAGTATTCCATGTGAGGCCAAACCTGCGTTAACGTATTGCAGGCGGTGTACCGGCATGAAATACTATCCCGCTCTGCTGAGCACGCCAAGCTTTTTAGAAGTCAATTTGGCCTTCTCTTCCAAATGACCACCTGCACGTCACTCAATATGTCGACGCCGAGGATTCAGATACTGGCTGAGGCAACAAGAGGAGTGCCCTGAAACTGAGGAGATACGACAAAGGGGTTCTTTTTGGCGGTAAACGCGCAAACTTGTGTCTTCTGGGGATTGAACTGGAGTAGATTTAGTCGCCCCCAGTCCGAGACATTGTTCAACAAAGTCTCGACTTCAAACACAAGTTTGTTCCGTTACTCGGTGACGTTTTCCTGAAAAATATTGGCACGGCCGCTGTATAAAGCATCATTAGTGCATCACATATCATTGATATGCAGAAGAAACAGCGTTGGTGATAGCACGCAGCCTTGTGGAATACCAGCGTCAAGAGGCTTGTAATCGGGGCTCGCACCGTCAAATACGACCTTGATGCTCCGATCTGCAAGAAAACTAATGATCCAGTTGCACAATTTCTCGGGAAGCCCATAGGAAGGAAGCTTCGAAAGAAACGATTTGTGCCAAACCCGATCGAAGGACTTCGCTATATATGTACACTATATATATATATATATATATATATATATGTAATGTTGTGTCGCTGTGTTGCTATTTTTCACTTAGAAGGACATGAATAGCCAGTATAATCATAAGCTGTAAGATATTTTATCTTTATTCTCATTGGTGACAAGGTATTCGTAGCCTCGTTTGTTTAAAGTTGTTTGCAGGTGTTCATGAGTCCTACAAATAACCGACTTGTTTGAGATTTTTTTTACAAATTATGATACTGAAATCTGCTTGCATTAGTGATTTCATTAATGAAATATGTGTGATGTTGCAGTAAAGGGTATAATGGATAAAAATATATTTTTGGATAAAATATTTTTCTCGACTGGGGAAGGACTACGGTTTCGCAGAATACCAACATAATGCTGCTGTGTTTTGTGTGAGTGGGGGACGAAAACCGTTGACCGATATATCTGTAACAAGATATTCCATTTTGATCTCAGGCGTGACAATTCATCATCATTTTGATTCTTTAAACAAATTATTTTCATTTTTAAAAACAAAAGATACTCTTGATGATTCTTTTTTATTGTTGTTTCGTACATTCCTACCCATATAAAATTTAATAAAACTGTTTCATTTGTACTGTAAGGGATGGTATCTACCTCTCACACGATAATGTGTAATGTTGGGAGCTCAGGTCTTAATGAAAAACGTGTTATTCGATGACTACGTAATTTATTAATGCCTCCTTTACCTACTACAAGGCAGTTTTATTAGGTAATCTACTTAGGTACTAACACCACTACACTACATGCCTATCGGCTGAAAATAAAAAAATGATAAACAAAATTCATTTTTTAAAATATTTGAAAAAAATATGATTTCTTTTATATGAAAATTACAAAACATTTTTTATTTATATAAGTGATAATAACAAACTAGTATGTTTTTTAAAACATTTTTTTTTGTATATAGTTACTTAAACTCTAATTGTTACATCGATTTATAAGGTCTACTTCGATTCTTATGTACTAACATTTCTTTTCCTTTGTAGTCTATTTTTAAATTTGGGTCACAATTTTCAAAAAATTTAAATGGTCCTATGTACAGAGGATCGAGTTTGTTTACATTTTGTTCGTTTCTTAGTAGTATCAAATCACCAACATTTTACGTAACAGGATTGGTATAGCTATCATATTTTTGTTTTCTTATTATTTTACATTTAAATAAATTTTGTCTTGCGTCATATTGTGATTTTTGTAATCTATATTTAAATTGTTTAGGATAGTCGTAATCATTATATAAGGGATAAATCTCAGTCGTTAAATTAATAGGTAAATTGCAAGGTTTCCGAAAACGAGTTCGTACGGCGTATATTTAGTTTATGTGTGTGTACTGTCGTATTAAATGCAAAACTCCAGTAGGGTAACCAAACACTCCAATTTTGTGGGTCATTATTAGTTTGGATTTGCAAATATGAAATTAGATTTTTATGTGTGTTTTCTAGACTGCCTATTGATTGGAGGTGGTATGCTGTTGACGTTAATTGCTTGATTTTAAGAATATCGCATACCTCTTTCATCACACAAGAAACGAACTCAGTACCCCGGTCAGATATAATTTGTCGGGGGATCCCGTACCTTAGGATAAAATTATTAACAAACGCCGAAGCTACTGAAATAGTGTCTTTATTTCTAAGAGGCTAAGCCCTCTACATACTCAGATCACACTGTAGTATGAGTATATACGAATTATTATCTATATCCTTAACTAATGGGCCCACTAAATCTACATAAATTCTATCAAAAAAGGAATAGCCCGTATCTGTTATGACCATTGGTTCTTTAATATGTTTAAAATGTTTTTGCCTAATACATTAGTCACAACGGCTACCAAAGTCATATACATCTTTTTTTATACCTGGCCAGTAATATACCTGCGTGACCGCTTGTCGGCAGCATATGATAATCGTTTAATATTACACGTTTTGTCCCACGGCGTTCCTTGTGCAACATCATCAGAATCATTAACAACAGGGATCAAAATACAACTTACAATCTCAGCCGCGTAAGCGGTTTGTAACACCTTTGCTTAAATTTTCTGAGTAGGTGTATGGGAACGTTTTTTGATTACGTCGTATAATGGTACCTAGTTTTAACAATGCATTAAAATGATATCGTGAATAAAATGAATTTATCTTGCCTAATAGTTTATACCTCTAAATATAGATAGTTACATTCAATTTTTATAATACTTTCACATAGGTACATTAACAAATATTTATTATTTAAGTTATTTATAATTTAGAAAATTCATTATTTCATGACTTCTAAGGAATATGTTTATCTTAATTGAGACTTATTATAAAAAAAGAATACAGTATTAGGTACACAGCTAAAATTTGTTTAACAAAATATTTATTAACATTAGAAAAGACAATTGTATTTTAAGCAGATAACATCATTTTAGATTTCATTGATTTTTCTTTTATATAGAAAAAAAAACTATTACATTATTAAATTTATAATAATAGCTTATCTACAAACTTTGGATTTGACTTTAGTAAGCAATTTATTATATATACTAATAATATAATATATCAAAGAACAAAAGTTGACAGGTGACAACTGTGTTTATTTTGTCTAAATATTTTAATAAAAATAACTATACATTTTAATTGTAAAATTTTAGTGTACAAATGAAACGTTTATTGTTGACATAGATATAAATAGTATAACAGTGGTTTATATAATATCTGAAATCAACTACGAGATATAAAAATATTTCAAGATGGTGACATATGCCAAATGTAACGAAACAATTCGCAACAAAGGATTTCTGAAATATATATATTTGATTGACTGATGAAGAGCTATCGTATCGCAAAGCCATCTATGCAAACAAGGCTATAGTTTATATAAAAACAAAAGTGACAAGCAGGCTCGGGTCTCTTAAAATATTTATTTTTAAGCCAGTTTAATTTCCTGACTGCTCAGACCTGCATATAAGAGTTTGTCGGGATATTTTTCATATGTGCGCATGGGGATTTTGTTGTTGCTCCCACCACAGTGCCTGTTCAGTCTTTGAAAACTTCTAGTTCGCGTGTGATAATTTCAAGACACGGTTGCTAAGGTTGCCATCGTTTGTCCTAGCGACGACATGCGCCGCTGGATCTCTTTCACTGCAGCGTCCAATTGTGGGGTCGTCCTGTGACGCACCTACGTAACGACGCATGCGTGTTGTTACCAAAACAAGCAGCCGTCATATTTTGACTTTGACTTTTTTATATTTTCAGTGTAATTTTTAAGTTACTTTATTGTGTTTTTAAATTTGTTTTAAGTTATTATTTTTTGTGATTGTATTTAACTGTTGTGAATGCAGTCCATGACCCAATCTTGTGATGGCACGTCGAACGCGACCCATACATGTACACAGTGCAACAAGTCATTCAAATCTTTAAAAGGCCTCAACATACTTACTACAAAAACACACAGGAAATGTATTAGCCAAAACAGTTCACCTTTAGACATCCACCCCATTATTCCGAGTGCGGCTACTTTTGTAGCCAACGATCCAACTCCTTTCCAAACATATCTTAGCCATTTGAAAAATAGTATACCGATAGTTAAAAGAATCCCTCGAGGAGCTCGAATAACTGTTGCTATACATTTGTCACAATTAATCCAGAAATGTTACATAAGCAATTGTACTCAAGACTGGCAGAACCTATTTTTATTTTCATACAGCACACTACATATAATAAAAACTGATAAACCAAATTTATCCTTGACACAAAAGATTAAAAATAACTGTGCTGTCAACTCCTCACCTTCTCCCGCACCTCTAATCAAACATGATGCCCCTCGTAATCGCAACAAACTCATCGAAAACAAAATCTGTGACGGAGATCTGAAAGGTGCCGCACGCTTTTTGTTCTCCAACGACGTGCTATCACCAGATACCCCTGACACCCTTCAGGCCTTATGGACAAAACATCCTCCAGCTCCAATAAACCCATATTACCATAACATAACA
Source organism: Parnassius orleans (assembly GCA_029286625.1). NCBI lineage: Eukaryota > Metazoa > Arthropoda > Insecta > Lepidoptera > Papilionidae > Parnassius > Parnassius orleans. Next base: position 428,581 of record JAGSMP010000032.1, read on the forward strand.
GATTACCATTTTTTCCGGAATTTGGACAACTTCTTACAAGGAAAAAAATTCTACTCCGAAGCGGCAGTCCAAACCGCCTTCAAAGAGTTTATTGATTCTCGCCCCCATGGATTTTTTAGTAAAGGGATCAATGAACTACCTATGAGATGGCAAAAGTGCATAGATAACAACGGTGCATACTTTGATTAATTATGCACCGTTGTTATCTATGCATATGTAAGGACCTAATATTACATCCTACTTACTTTTAGTACGTACTACTATTATTTATTCTGTGCTTTTCTCGACCGACAAACAGCAGGGCAAGCATGCCTTCAAATAAAAAAAAAAAAGATGTTACGGATGCCATTTTATCTTTTAAACCAGGTTTGGCTGCAGGTTTGGATGGAATCTAACCCCAACATTTGAAAGACTTAACATCGCATTCTATGGGTGATGCAGGTGAGCAAATTGTAAATTCGATCACTAAATTAATCAACTTTATGTATTCCGGTAATGTCAATCCAGAAATTGTTCTCATTCTTCTCGGTGCGAACCTCATTGCCCTCACCAAAAAGGACGGAGGGGTGAGACCAATTGCTGTTGGATCAACACTACGACGCCTGGCCTCCAAAATTGCTGTTCGACATATTTTACCAAAATTAAATTCGGAATTTGAACCCGTACAGTTAGGCTTCGGTGTAAAAGGAGGGTGTGAGGCAGTCGTCCATTCCCTAGCTCTTTCCTAACTTACGGACATCCTGACTTGTTGCTCAAAATTGATGTCAAAAATGCTTTAAATTTGGTAAATAGGGATACCCTGCTGACGGAAATAAAACAACATATACCGGAAATATATAATTATCTTTTTCTCAGTTACGCTGACCCAACAAAATTGTTATATCGTTCTAATGAACTGTACTTGGAAGTAGGTTGTCAACAAGGTGATCCCCTTGGGCCAGCAATTTTTAGTTTGACTATAAATCAGATAATCGAAAATTTAAATTCTAAATTCAACGTTTGGTATTTGGACGACGGAACCCTGGGAGTTGATATGGATACTGTGTTTTCGGACCTTTTTTTAATCAAAAATAAATTTGAAGCCATTGGTTTGGAGCTCAATTTTAGCAAATGCGAACTTTTTATAAATAACTGCAACTTAAATTTAAATGACGTAAAACAAAAATTTAATATTTTGGCTCTAAATATTAAAATAGTTAACAGTAATTCCCTTTACCTTTTAGGTTCTCCAATTTTTAATGAATCTATTTCTGAATATATTAATAATTCAATTACTAAATTTCAAAATTCCGCTGGCCGTCTCCTTGAAATTAGTCCATATTATGCACTTTGCATCTTAAAATTCTGTCTTTTCGTCCCAAAATTTACGTATGTGCTCCGTTACTGCTCCTTTTGTAATCACCCAGACCTCTTGATACAAGTAGACAACTTAATCAAAATTAATTTAGAATCGATTCTTAATATGCACCTTAATGAGTAATCTTGGACCCAATCGCGTACCCTTCGTCAAATACAGGAGCATTTCTTGAGCCTGATACGCTCCGAATCGCAAACTGTCTACGGCTTGGGGTTCCGGTCTGCGCCCCTCATAAATGTCCGTGTGGCAGTGACGTCGACAAGCTAGGACATCACGGACTATCATGCCAAAAAAGTGCAGGCCACTTCTTGAGACATGCAGCACTTAAATATATCATACGCCGGTCCCTTGCCACCGTCAACGTGCCAAGTCTACTTGAGCCGTCTGGTATTGCAAGATACGATGGCAAGAGACCGGACGGTATGAGTTTGATTCCATGGAAGATGGGCCGGGTGCTGGTATGGGATGCAACCTGTTCAGACACGCTGGCCCCTTCCCATCTACATGGAACCAACAACAGAGCTGGTGCGGCTTGTGAAGCGGCTGAAAAAGCTAAAGCATGCAAATACAGGGGTCTAGGCTCCAAATATGTTTTTGTCCCATTTGGACCCTTGACCGTGGGGTCCTAGCGCCATAAGGCTTTTTAAGGAAATAGCAAAAAGGTTAGTCGACGTCACAGGATACCGAAGAGCTGGCAGCTACCTCGGACAAAGAATTAGTGTAGCTATTCAAAGGGGGAACGCTGCCAGTATCTTCGGAACCTTGCCTAAAGGGCCTCCTTTTTAATAATATATTTTAGTTATTATAATATATTTTTTTAAGGTTTATAGTTTTAGGTTAATTGTTCTAGTATATATTTTGTTTTTAATATTGTATATAATAAAATATGGTATATTATGTTATGTAAATAAATAATTTGTCCAAATAATAATAATATCAACAAATTTGCAATACCTATTCTCACATACAATGAATTATATTATATATTATACAATGAATTGTACAAATTTCACATAAACAAAAATTTAAGGTAGAGTTAATGCAAATGTGCCTAAATATGAAAAAATCTCGTAAATTCATATAAAATGTGGTAAACAATTAAAGGAATGCTTATTGTATTTGATTTTTTTTTGTTTACGTGTAGTTGTGTGCATTGATCCCTATAGTTATTACATGTGTAACTTGTTAGTAGCATTTTGGATAGCATTAATAGCCCTCATGAGAAAAATTAAAATGTTACCTCATTTTAATTGTTCTCATGTCTATTTGCCTCTATCGATTACTTTTATACACTTGCATGCTCCACTTACAATACTAACTTGCATTATTCTCGTTCATAATGAATTCCATGTCAGGAGTTTAAGCATTCATCAATATTTGGGTGATCAGTCCAATATTGACGAAACTTAGCAACTCAATCATTCGTATTCACACTTTTAAACATTCCTTTCTTTCATTCCTCACACCTTTTAAATACATCCTTGCTAATTTTTGTACAAAATGGGATAATATTTTTGTCAGTCAAATTTTAACTCTGTTAAGAAATATTACTATTAAAACTCTCTTAGGTCTGCGACATACATACTTTATAATAGGATAGCATATTTCTAATCAATTTCCCTTTCCGTTTTTATAACGATGTGCCCTATCTAAGGATATGCTGGTGTTATGTACCTGTGTATATTATTGTTATTCTTAAATAGGAGAACTCTTATACGGTAACGACCTACTTAGTAATAAATGTTTTTTTTACTATTACTTTATATAAAATTTGTCATAATTAATAAATTTGACATAAATACAGAAATAAATTAATGATAATTGGATGTAACATTTATAATTTATAATATATAATGATTGGCAAATTAATGATTATATCAACATATAGTATAATATATCTATATAGTATAACATAATATAGTATATGACATTGAGGCAAAATAATAATCTTACGTTGGTATTTCCTCTGACCCTGTTACATAAGTAATTATTTACCATATAAATTGAATAATTTTGACTCATAGATGGGCGGAGGCAGTAGAGTCCAAGGGGGAGGCATTGGCCGTTAGTTTGGACATTGCAAAGGATTTCGATCGGGTTTGGCACAAAGCGCTTCTTTCGAAGCTCCCTTCCTATGGGCTTTCCGAGAAATTGTGCAATTGGATCACCAGCTTTCTTGCAGATCGGAGCATCAAGGTCGTAGTAGACGGTGCATGCTCCGACTACAAGCCTATTAACGCTGGTGTTCCACAAGGTTGCGTGCTATCACCAACGCTGTTTCTTCTGCATATCAATAATATGTTGCAAACCGGTAGCATTCATTGCTATGCGGATGACAGCACTGGTGATGCCCTATACACCGGCCGTGCCAATATTCCTCGTGAAAACATCGCCGAGTACCGGAAGAAACTTGTGTCTGAAGTCGAGTCTTTGATGAACAAAGTCTCGGATTGGGGGCGACTAAATCTAGTCCAGTTTAATCCTCAGAAGACACAAGTTTGCGCGGTTACCGCTAAAAGAACCCCTTGTCGTATCTCCTCAGTTTCAAGCACTTTGTTGCCTCAGCCAGTATCGGAATCCTCGGCGTCGACATATCGAGTGACGTGCAGTTTCGTGGTCACTTGAAGAGAAGGCCAAATTGGCCTCAAAAAGCAGCGTGCTCAGCAGAGCGGGACAGTATTTCATGCCGGCACAACGCCTGCAACTTTACAAGGCGCAGGTTCGGCCTCACATGGAATACTGTTCCCATCTCTGGGTAGGGGCTCCCCAGTGCCAGCTCCTTCCACTTGAACGCATCTGCGATTCCTCTGGTTCCCCTAGTGTTGCAGTTGTTCATGGGTGGCGGTAGTCACTTACCATCAGGTGAGCCGCATGCTCGTTTGCCCCCTCTCCTTTAAAAAAAAATTATGTGTTGTTAAAATTTCGATAAATATTGTTATAGTTACTTGACCATTAATATTTGCACACTACTATAATAGAATATGTAGAACTAAATTAAACTTAAACACCATTGTACAACCACATAGTTGGAAAAAAAATTCATTATTATTAACAAGTGGTTATTTGCCGATTAGTTGTTGCGTTATTATACATCATTTTGAATTTTTCTATTAATACTAATATTTTTTCTACTTGTTAATTAATGATTTAAAAGTTTTTCTTTCCCCAGAACTGTGTATAACATTATTTAAGTAATAATATAATTTGACATATATATAATATAATTTGACATTTGACATCGATACAATTATATAATTTGACTTACATTCGGCGCTTTCGAGATAGGTATGTCTTGTACCTGCTACGGAACTTGGCTGGTCGCTCGTTGTACCCCTGACTTCTTTCTGCTGCTCTGGCACTCGAAGACGTTGTTAGCTCACCGATGTGGTTGGGCCTGGACCTCCCTCCACGTTTCTTTCTTCTTTCGTTTTTATTTTTGATAGAATTGGTACTCTTATCTTGAAGGAATTTTGATTAAGATGTTTTCTGGATCTTGAAATCTTCTTTCTTGAAACTTGTCAATCTTGATTTAATAGCAATGTTACTAGAGCTTCTTCTATAATTTCTTCTTAAGGTCTTTCTTCATTTATTCTTTGTTTGTCATATTTTGGTTCTTCCTTGTCCTTGTCATTATAAAATTGGTCTTCAAAAATCTTCTTTAAATTTAAGTAAAATTGTGGTCCCTTCTTATATTCATAATTTAAATTTTATTTGTCACTTCCGGTATTATGTTCTCTTTGTTATTATATTATATATATTTGTATTGATGTGTTTATTTTCTTCAGTAAATTACTTTGCAGGTACTTCTATGCAGGTACCGGCGGTGCGCTTGCATTGTCGCAGCGCACCGCCTGGCAGGGTCGCCATGTAATGTTGGGAGCTCAGGTCTTAATGAAAAACGTGTTGTTCGATGACTGCGTAATTTATTAATGTCTCCTTTACCAACTACAAGACAGTTTTATTTGGTAATCTACTGAGTTACTTACATCACTACACTACAAATGTTTTCTAGACTGAATCTCGGTCACGACGGCCAGTCTCAACGGAGTCTCCGTTCGGCGCAGGATCGGATTATAGTTACCAAACGCACGTGGTGAAGCACCGCCAACTTCCTGACTTTCTGAATTTCTTGACGGAAGAACTGAACTCATTTTGGCCATACCCGAGATTCAAGCCTAGAACCTCATGATCAAGAGTCACGTTAAAGACCACTAGACCAACGATACAGTCAAACTTCTCAATGATATTACTTTATTAACAACTGGTAAATAAAATTACTACTGCACAGTATTCTAGGAAGAAAATAAATTTATTGACTTTGATAGCTACGGTATTAATAAATTATTTGACAGATCTAATAAATGTATTAGGGTTAAGGGAGAATACATTGAAAAGTAAAAATGGTTTAATGTTTCATTTCATCAACCTTTCCTGTTATTCCGCGAACTTTTTGACCTCCCCTCGTACCTAATGTAGATACAATGATAAAAAAAGTTCACTTGTACGGCTATGACGGTTAGAAATAGCACTAGTTCAAGGTATACTTGAACGTCGTTTTAATAGGTATTTACATCAAAATCGTCATTTCCCTTATCCTCCCCTTCATTTCCATTTCCATATTCCTTTTATTACCAACCTTAAGGATTTTGCTTCTGTAAATTTGTATAGGATCACCCCTGAAATATTTATATTTCAGTCAATTTGATAAAAAATAATAAATTTAATCGGTTCAGCCATTTCCGAGAAATTCATAGATTAAAAGTAAACATATTATGCAACAAATATAACTTCACGTTTTTGAACTCGGTTAGTAATAATAATAAAATAATAAGCTATTTATTTCGGAAAATAGGTATCCATAGTAGTTAGTAATATTTTAAACATAGATCCAGTAGAACACATAGATCCAGTAGTAGAACAATTAGAATAATCTATTGATAATATAATAAAGAGTTGAGTAAAGGGAAGAGTTTTTTTTTGTTTTCTTTTTTTTGTTTGTTTAAACACGCTAATCTCTGGAACTACCAGTCCAATTTGAAAAATTATTATTGTATGTAATAGCCAGATTTATGATAAATAGTAAAGGTTATCTAGCATTGGGCTATACCTCAAAGCTGGACTTATTGATTTTTGTTAAGCAAGTCGAAGAAAAAGCGCCCCCGAACTGCTTTATCCGCGTGCGCTGGCGTTATGGTTAGTGATACGTGAATACAACGTTATACAAAACTATAGAACTTTACTCCATCTATAAAAAACTCCGCGGCACTATATGCTTATCTCTTATACATAAGCCACAATAAGGTATTTTGTGACAAAAAATATTGAAAATTAAAAAGTTATTTATGACCGTTATTATTAGGCATGGTATATTAATCCTTCAAACGAACGAAATCCAACGAACGAAAGTTACTACATCATCAAGAATGAATCTTGTTACTCTTATTATAGTTTAATCATATTTCTCGAACATTATAAATATACAGGTATTGGAATGGCTGCAAGCAGATTTCAACAGGTGTTATGAGCAAAACCGAGCTCCGTACATGATGCCGTTCCACACAAACTGGTTCCAAACTAAAGAGCTCGAGCAAGGCCTTCACAAGTTTCTCCGTTGGGCGGCTAATTTGTAAGTCAATGAGTTTTCGCATCACTATTAAGTTAAATTTAAAGATAAAGTATAAAGGGAGTTAAATCGTCTAAATAATGACTAGATCTTAAAAGGGGAATAAATTTTATTCCATAGATCTCTCAAAAGTAATTTGATAAACTTCCAAATATATTTCGTTTGTTAAAAATAATTAAGAAGAAGTCCTTACAAATGTGTATAAAACGGCGTATCAAGGACCAATGACAATTCAATAATTTAATAACTTTATCCTAGTATCCTTATCAGGCTCACCAGGATAAAATAAAATAATTATCATCACAGCTCATGATCAATGCATGTTGTTTAAGTTTTTTAACTCTTATATTATTTTATCGATTCTATTGTTTTGATAAAAACACAGAACGAAAAAAAGATATTTCAAAGTATATAGTTTGTAATTGTTTTATTACGATTGTTTTCATTAAATTGATATTTGTCAATATTTTGAAAACAAAATGGGTAAATATTTATAAAATAAAATATTTTCTAAAAGGTGTTCTCTTTTATTTTAGGGATGATGTGTGGATTGTAACAGTGACACAAGCTTTGACCTGGATTACTGAACCGAAGCCTTTAAACGCACTTAATAATTACGAGGCTTGGAAATGCGATAAAAAGGACCTGCCACTAGCACCTTGCAATTTACCTAACAAGTGCGCCCTTTCCTTTAAAAATCCTAACACTAATTTCTCTGACACAAGGTATATGGAGACTTGCAGCGAGTGCCCTAAGAAGTAAGTGCCTTGCTATTATATGATAGTTATATATTTAAAGGTTATTGATATTTTTTTCAATATTTAACGAATACACCTACTATAGATTTCTATTATAGATGGGAAAAAGACAAACAAGCACATGATCCATCTGATGGTAAGCGTATGCTGAGGCTAATAAATGTCTACATTTATCTTTGATTAAGAATTAAAAGTGCCGTTTAGTGGCGTCTTTGAAAGTACCGTGTAGTGGCGGTGTAAAATATCCACTCGTAGCAACTATGGCAAAAATCCCCCCTAAGAGCCGATCTATGGGGGCGGTTTATATACTACTGTACATAAACCGCCCCATGTATGTGGACTTTAATAGGCTGTAACAGTAGGAGTTAAAAATGCAGATGCGTTGACACCCCTGATGACTAAGATGGAATGACTGTAAAAAGTGTCTTCAGTTTTCATCACCCACCATACGAAACGAAAGCTGATATTTTACGTTGGTATTCTATGCGTGCAGTATGTTCTCTATATTTCCTGGTCGATCATCTTCGCGCATCAACGCGAAGCGCGAGTCTTTGAACAATAAAGATAACGACTGAAACCAATAACAAATGAATTAACGCGATGAGAGTTTATTAGGAGGAAGTTTTAACACGTGCTTGCGCCGCGATAGTCGAAACTAACTAACGAGCGTCGCTACGACTCAATTTAAAATAGCCGTCTGCTTTCTGAATAGTTGTCAACAACCAATCAGACGCCAAGTGACTAAAAGTATGCAAGTTCGTTCCTAAGAGCAATCATTCCTTGCCGTTCTCTACCTGCGTTAAGTAAAAGATCCTTTTATTATTATTATTAATTGACTTCACTAGGATATTATTACCTTTTTGAATAGCTGATTAAATGGGCATGTTTATAAAAATATTTTTATATCTCATACATAGTAATTTTTGAAATACGTAACATTTTATGATACATAAAGTGTAAAAAAAAGAAAAGAAAATTATTAAGAGCCATAATTTTTTATTGTGAATACTTTTTTTACTTTTTATGATTGTATTCGCTTGGTTGAAGCTTCTAAAAAATAAATAAACTTAAAAGAAAGCATACAAAAAAGGTTTTATTTTTATTTAGAATTTAATACGAAATTCTGGGTGATTATTGAAAAATCTTTAAAATCCGTATAGCCTGGGAAAATTAAGGAAATCAGACCAAATAATTCATGTAGTTTTGAAAGTTGGTACAGTTATTCCTTAAGGTGTCCAAATAAATATATTAAAAGTCCCCGAGAGAGGGACACAAGCCGGCGGTAGGGGAGGGGTGGAAAGGTCTCTTTTTCATGTTTTTTTTGCTTGGGACTTGAAAACTATTTATAATATCTCTTTAGTGACTACTACATTAATTATCTACATTGAATTTCCTATAAATTATGTCTGAACATTTTTACTATACGATCAACACTTTAGGAGATACAGAGTATTAAAAGTTATAAAAAAAAAAAAATCGTTGTACAAATTTTAATTCTGAAAAGTTATACAAAGTTTTTTGTACGAGTATGCCGACTTATCAATCAAATTGTGTTTCATCTTTGTCATCTTTATCATCAAGATCGATGGGGGCTCCATTAGTACAAGCTCCTAGGCAGCCGTTACAGATAAGACTGCACTTAATGCCCGCTTTTCGGCAACTGCATTTTCCAGAACAACCACTTTTACATCGGCAAAAAATTGAATTTAACAACGCGTCAGGAGCAGGAGGATCCAAGGTCGTGATTGATTCTAAGTTTCCATCGACTCCTCGCTTCTAACCCCATATTTCAGGAGGCAGTTGGTTCCCTTGCTACTCCTATACTTGATGGAATACTCTGTAAGCGTGATATTTCGCTGAACCTTTGGTAGGGGGGAAGAAAGAAAGGTCCGGTTTGGGCTTGGTACAAGATTTCAGAAAAAACTGTGAATCGATATCTGTTTATCTCAGACTGAGTACAGGGCACTCGGTATACTTCGAGAAACTTTTTTTTCTCCGGCTTCTGCTATAACATCCGGAGTTGATGTTGGGTCATAAAATACAGTTGCTATTTCCTTTACTAATGGCTTTTGACCAAAAAGCTTGATAGTTGATATTTTGCCCTTCCTGTAAATAGCTGAGGTTGTATCACACCCACTGAAAATATGCAGAAAGAAAATAGAACAATAAAATGAATGTTTTTGAAGTTTTTGGGAGGAAAACATTTTGGTCTCCACTTTTCCTCTTCCCGGTTTGACAAGCCAGTGAGCCGCCAGTGCTCACGCACACACGCGCCTCAAGCTTGTAGTAGTGTACCTATCATAGTGCGGTTGTATGATGTGGCGAGCCGCCAGTGCTCACGCACACACGCGCCTCAAGCTTGTAGTAGTGTATCTATCACAGCGCGGTTGTATGAAGCTTTGCCTCTGTACGGTACGATTTCTTTACTCATGTGCCTGGCAGCAGTTGTCGAAGTTGTCGAGTTCCCAGTAACCCTGTATAAAACCTTGGGATGAATTTATCACTTTGTAAAATTGACACTGCATTAAACCAGATTACAGTCTTACGAAGAACATCATAATACTGTTATTATATTTTTATTATGTTATTATATTATTATTATGTTATTATTGTTATTATAATTATGTTATTATTTTCCGTTATATAGTAGAGATAAAACTGCTGAAAGGTAAAGTGATTCGACCTTACGACTTCTGTTACATTGCTTGTAAAGAACTCTTCTGTTCATCAAGCTTGTAGTAAATATTAAGGTTACAAAGTACACGTTAACGTTGTGAACTAATAAAAAAAGCTGACTTTAAAGAACTAAAAAGAAATAAATAATTTTGTATTCTTATGAAGGTGCCAACAAATAAAAATTATAGTTCCGACTTCAGAATGTGAAATTATTTTATTCTTTTAAGTACATCTCTCACGTGTCGTAAGCTGTTATTTAAAAAAAAAGTCCCGCTGGGTTTCTTGCTGGTTCTTCCCAGGACAGAGGTTTTTTTTCGAACCAGTGGTAATAAGACAAAAGAGTGACTTTCAATAAGTATTATTTATAATCTATATTGAATAAAAAAGTTTCTGTTTCTGTTTCTGTTTCTGTTTCTGATAGAGCCACGCTGCAGCTATATTATGGTTGTAACATGCATGGGTCGGCCCGACCGGGGTAGAACCACGCTCTCACAGAATACCGGCGTAAAATAGCAGCTTGATGCAGTGTAGTAGTGTAGAGAACTGGATACCCTTTTTACTGGTAACGAGGCATTCCATCTTGGTCCTTAGGGGTGACAACGCATTTTGCGTTTTGAACCTTAATCGAGGATAAATGTAGATGTCTATGGGCCACAGCATCCACGTACCAGGTGGACTGTGTGCTCTTTTGTCACCTATATTCTATAAAAAGTCAGCTTTTACTTTTTATTGAAGGTTAATTTTTTATCCTTTTGAATGGACTAATTTCTGCAATCTCAATCTCGTCTAATGAGTTACACTAAAAATCAAGTCATCCCCTATTTTGCCACCCTTAGGTGTGAAATTTTATTTCCGAATTTATATAAGACCCTGAAGTATAACATTTTTAATTTAAAAATGTATCGTCATAATCGATTTATAATTGACTTATATAAGACTGGGGCCTCGTCTCTAAGGCTCCCGCCGATTTTGAAATTCCGGCAGGTATTCTCGGCCAACGTACCAGGCCCAAAGTAGTCTAGAACAGTGAAGTTGAACGGTCTCTGGTGATGAGCGAGACGTGTGCTGGGATGATCACCGGTGACTGGCGCTGATGGTTGCGCTTTTCTAATGCGACACTTTACGCATTGGCTCACTATCTTTTTCGTGGTGGGTCGAAGTCGTATCACCCAGTAGTGGTGTCGAACCTCGTTGATGGTAGGTTCGATTCCGCAATGATGCAGGCTACGATCGTCCAGTCGATGTAAAGTTGTGTGATGTAATGATTGCCGTCTAATATAGGTGGCCCCTTCATGTCTTCTGTGACTCTCTTCACGGCGGCTATGCGACTACGTAGAGCGATGATCCCGTCTTTCAATTCTATTTGGAGCGGTCGTAGGCGGCTATCATGGGCGACTTTTTTATCTTTACGGAGATCGGCTATCTCTTGTTTGAAAGAGTATTCTTGGATGACACGTAGGAGCTTTTCGGCCTCTCTGATGAATTCGGCCTCAAGTGTGATGTATTTTTTGACATCTGTACTTTTCACTCGACTGGGAGGTTGCGCGAGGTGTCGCGGACTATTTCTCGATTTCCTCCAGTCGGGATCTTGATCTTTATTTCTTCTAGACCTTTTTTAGAAGGCTCTATCTGTGGTTTTGTGGCAGAGTGTTATAAATTGAAGCACTCTGGCCGTAGCTCGCAATAACCGTTCCCATCTAGAAAACTTGACTGATTTGCGGAGCACGACGCGATTCTGTGATGGTCAAGGATCTTTCCTCGCCGGTAGGTTCGGACGACGTGGGTCTTTCGGTCGGCCATGCTGTCGGTTCTTTATACAAAAATTATGGACCGTTGTACCATTCGTGATTTGAGTTGAAGTTCGGTGGTACGTCCCTCGTGGCGATGTCAGCTATGTTTAATTTGGTAGGTACCCAGCGCCAGTCTTTCACCTTACTGTGTTTTTTTTATAGGATAAGTGTTACAAACGAGCACACAGTCCACCTGACGGCAAGTGGTTGCTGTGGCTCATAGACAGCTACATCTATCTTCGATTACGAATCAAAATGCAGATGCGTTGTCACCCGTGAGGACTAAGATGGAATGCCTCGTTTCCAGTAAAAAGGGTCTCCCGTTCTCTACACTCACCATACGAAACACAGCGGCATTAAGCTGTTATTTCACGCTGGTATTCTGTGAGAGCGTGGTCCTTCCCCGATCGAGCCGACCCATTCGTGCTACAACTATACAATTAATATAGCTGCAGCATGGCTCTACCATGTACTCGTATAAAACGTGTTCCTCGATTGCTGCTATTTGGTGGGCAACGAAAGGTTTGTAAGTTCTGGAGCCCTTTTTTATCCATGTGAGGACTGTTTTGCTGCCAGTCCAATAAGTGACGGCTTCGGGCTTCACGCTATGCTCCTGGATGACGGCGGCGGCTACGCGGCCTCCCATCACGGCGGCTTGTAACTCGAGGCGAGGTATAGACGTCACTTTGAGCGGAGCTACCTTCACCTTGGCCGTGATGAGGCTCACGTGTATTGTCCCATCGGGTGTCGTTGACCTCCAGTAGACTGCCATTGTGTGGGCGCTTTCACTGTCATCGGTGAACACGTGGACTTGGAGTGTACGTCCGTTGCTGAATCCTGGGTAGCATCTTGGTATGCTCACTGACTTGAGTCGTTCCAGGTGTTGGATCCATGTGGGCCACTGGTTAGTCAGGTCTTCGTCCAACTCCTGGTCCCAGTCGGTTCCTCGTCTCCATGCTGCTTGCAGTATCTGCTTCGCTTAAATTGTAACTGGGGAGGCGAGGCCGAGCGGTTCATACAGCGACATTACTATTTTGAGTGCTTCCCTTTTGGTCGGTGTCTTATGCAGCATATTGATTGGAAGTCGTGCGAGTTTGAGGTTGAAGCTCAACTGATCGGTACTCGGTTTCCAGATTAATCCGAGTATTTTTTCCTCGGTTTCCTTGTTGCCCAGGTTGACTAACTCAGTTACTTCGCGGTCAGGTTGTAATTCTTTTATAACTTCTGGTGCGTTGGAAACCCATTTTCTTAAGTTGAAGTGCGTTGAAGTTCGATATTCGCGTTGCCTCTTCCAGGGACTGGAAACTGTCGAGATAGTCGTCCATATAGTGGTTTTGGACGATGACTTCTACGGCTTCTGGATACTTTTCTATATGTTTCTTAGCGTTCCAGTTCTTCGCGGATATGGCTGTGCAGGGTAAACTGGCTGCACCGAAGATGATCGACGTCATTCTATATTCTTGTGGAGCTCCATCACGTCGATCCCCTCTCCAGAGATATCTTAAAGCGTCTCTGTCTTGGGGTCTGACTTTAACTTGCATGAACATTTCGGCTATGTCCGCGGAGACAGCGATACTATGTTGGCATCATAACCCTGGTAGTGACTGCAGTAGATCTGGACCCGTGAGCAGGAAGTCGTTCAATGCCACTCCCTTTGTTTTGGCTGCGGCATCGTGCACTATTCGAAACTTCTCTGGCTTCATTGGGTTGTGGACGTCGAAGTGGGGCAGGTACAATATCTTTCCAGGTGTGCTAGTTTTCGGCGCTATCTCGGCGTATCCCTTTTGTACTATGGAGTCATTTGTTCACTATATTTATTTTTTAGATCTGCGTCTCGATCTAATTTCTTTTCGATGGAAGCGAGCCTCTTGATTGCTGTTTCATAATTGCCAGGCATCTCGATATCCTTTTTCTTCCAGAGAAGTGCCGTTTCTATGTGCCCGTCTTCTAACTGACGGGTGCTGCTATTAAGTATATCTTCAGATTTCTTCTCTGGATCGGAGTCTGGTCTTCTTGGGTTGATGATAAGAGATTCTAGCGCGAAATATTCGCGGAGTTGATCATCTATGGTCTCCTCGCTTTAGTGTGTGCCCCGTGTAGCACCCATCCTAGTTCTGTGAGCGAGGCGATTGGCATGTGCAGCGGACCTCTGCGGACTTGAGTGGCTAACAGAAGTCTCCAATTGTTCTGTCCTATCAGGATCCTCGGGTTGCCGGAGTCATATGTCAGCTGCTTCTTTAGGTCTTTTAAGTGATTGCACTTCGCTATGTCTGTTGCTCACATAGTCTGTGGCCCCAAGTTCAAGTTTGTGACCGTGCGTGATCTGAACGGTACCTTTTTGCTGTGGTGACTCTTCTGCGTAACTTTGACTCTACGGGACCCTGGTGAATCGAGAGTAGTATTCCCGATAGCGGTGATCTTAAAAGGTTCCAACTGCCCTGTAGCTCCAATCTGTTCGGCGATCTCTTCATCCATTAATGAGACTGTTGACCCATTGTCCAGCAGGGCGTGTGTGTTTACAGCTCCCGCCGGAATTGCCCTTCCAATTACTCGTACTGGAATTATTTTTAGATAGGCTTGATGCTTTGACACAGCGAATGAGTTAGCCAAGGTTTCTTGTGGTTCTTTTTTTATAACCTCTGTCTTCTCTTTTTAATTACAGTGGAGAAGTCGATTGTGTCTCGCGGTGTATCCTTTTATTCCAAACTCAATGGTTTTGCAGCGGAAACATAAATTATTTTCCTTTGCGATTTCCAAATTTTGTTAACATCTGCTTCTTTAAATTTGTTGCAATCGGATCCGTGGTGACCTTCTTTTTTGCAGACTCTGCATCTCGGAGACGGTTTGGTATTAGCTGCGTGTGTTCTATGTACTGCAGAAACGAGCTTGTTCGGTGATAAAATCGCTGAAGCAGCCGAGGTCTGGTCTGGAGTTGTACTTCTCCGTGTAGATTCTATACCACTGGGTGCGTAGAGAGTTTGGCAGCTTGTCGGTGAGATGTTGTAGTAGCTCTGCGTTGATGAGGTAATGGTCTCTTTTTAGTGCTCGAAGTGTGACAACGCATCCCGAATATTTGCGAATGTGCAGATGTCTCTAGGTGCTTCAGTACAGCGTGCTAATCCTCGTAACTTCTCGGTCTCTGCTTGTGCGATTGAATCTGGACGTCCAAATTGCAGCTATAGCTCACGCATGATCTCATCTGGCTTAGCATGCCCGATGAGTTCTGAGCTGACTGTTTCCAAGGCTCTTCCTTGTAGACTTTTTCTTAGGCTTGCTGTGTTTTCAATATCATTGAAGTAGCCTCGGGTTGTCTCGTAGATGGCACGGAATGAAAGCCATTCGGTGTGTACTCCGCTGAAGCTTGGCAGTGTCATTATAGCTTTCGACATTATAGCTCTCTGATTTGATAACGGATGTGAGCTCTACTATAAATGGTCGGAGCTCCCTGTCTTCATTGGTGGAGGGTTCCGGGTTGAGCTTCTGTGGCATGCGATTCTTGGATACATCTACTGGATAGGGATCCTGGTGTGTGAGCTCCTGTTACGGCTCACTGAGGTGGACGACTTCCGGGGGTGGCTTTGGTACTGTTTTAATAAGTGGGGCCTCCCCTCCGGTAGTTGCGTCTTGAGTTGGCTGCTGCTTGGCATCTTCCAGCCAGGATCGGACGTACTCACTTTTGGAGTGACCATCTTCATCGTAGTCATCTGATTCTTCTTCTTCAGCTTTCTGTAATGAGATCTGTGCGAGTTCCAGTTTGATCTTCAATACTTCTTCACGAGCCTTCAAAATTCTTCTATTGGGCCGAATAGTCTTCTTTGACTTCGTATTGCTATCGGTGTGGCCCCTCGGTGGCTCTTCGGCAGGGGTGTCTTCCCGGGCGGTCGGCGACGATGCATTGCGAATGTCCTCGTTGCCTCCTATCTTCTGCTGTTCCGCTATATTGCCCTGTGTAATGTTCTGCTGTAGTGGCCAGCGCGGGCAGGGGTACCCCCCCTCGGGTGGGTAACATGGCGTCTCAGCGCCCTCTATTGTCGACGGCGAGCGTGGTGGCATATGATGTTGGATGGCAGCGGCATTGTCCGATGACCCTCCTTCTAGATCGACGATCCACGTCTTGGCTCCCATCCTTGCGAGCGAGTGATCGGCATCTTAACTCGGCGAAATCCAGCGGCTTCTATACGGCAGCGACTATGTATCCGATTCCGAAGGACCAACGGATTTATCTGGTTCCGAAGGATCAACGGATTTATCCGGCTTGAATGACCAGCGAATGTGCCGTACGGGTGAAACTCGGGAGAAAGTGTTATCGAAAGTACTCCGCGAGTCGCTCACGTCCTAAACCTATAGGTTCCGGAGAGTACTGCTACTGCCGTCTTTGTGGGTGCAGCTGGGGTACTGTGGACTGATGTTAAATCAAAATGCACGAAATAGAATACAAATGGCAAGGCAGTGGCCAGCGGTTCGACTGCTCAACTGTTCACCACGGTTGTTGAATACGGTTGTTCAACTACGGTTGTTCAATGTCGGTTGTTCACTATCGGTTGGTCACTATATTTTTCAGACGATTTCTTCAGTTGCCTATTTCTTTAAATTGTTCGGTAGTAACTTACTATTACTAGTGCTATCTAATTTTATTATCACTGCTTACTACCTGCTATTATCAGCTACTATGTTGTACAACTAGCTATTAATATCAGTTGTGTAGCTGCTATTATCAGCTACTATGTTGCTAGCTGTTATTCACTATATTCTATATTCAGCTACTTCTTGGTTCTGCTACTAGTCACTTCAGCTACTATGTTGCTAGCTACTATTCACTATGTTCTATATTCAGCTACTTCTTGGTTCTGCTACTAGTCACTTGAGCTACTACAATGTTACTGGGCCCCGAAGCCATAAGCTAGACTCGAGCGTTACTTTAAAGTGAGCCGCTTGCCAATGTCCGTTTTGCCTCTTTATTGCATAACATTTTCTCTATACAATTGTCTTAAATTACAATTTTTTCTGTACACGATTACTTCTTACGCTAATGTACTATACATTGTTAAATCGGTATTTCAGTTGTCTACTAGTTTCTTAATATATTAACAATATAAAAAGTTATTAACCAAAATATATGACTTGATGCTAAATAATTAAGTCAGCATATTATGTGCAAAACACAGTCTAAGTAAGTAGTTAGTTATGTGAGTAGGTAGTAGGTATAGTAAAAATATAAAGACTAAGAAGTTAAGTTAACAACTTAGTTATAGTCAGTAGTAGCAACGTAAAAGTAAGAACTAGACAGCTATGTACGTTATTGTTAAGTAAGTAGATATATTAGGTAATTATAATTTAGATAGGGAAAAGCTTTTGAATTTAGTTTTAACGTTTTGTTGTGATATTTGTTCGCGTACATCGAATAAATTTCACTCTAGAATTTATCTATGGTAGAGAAATCTTACATATTATTCTTGTATGGATAGACTATATTTTTTTTGTACAAATATTAAAATTGTTTATAAATATCTTTACTGTATTCATTAAATAATTTAGAATTAATTTCCGAAATAAAGATAATAATATACATAGGTATATATATACATAAAAGTTCTCGCGGGTTTATATATGTAGAAAGATCATTATAATGTAGAGAATTTAAATGGAAAGCTTTATTCTCACTTCTGATAAAGGATGTCATTATGATGTATAGAGTCACATGAAAAGCTTTTTAGAATAGAATAGAATCACTTTTATTCAATATAGTACTACTACCACCGGTTCGGATAAAACCTCTGTCCTGGGAAGAACCAGCAAGAAACCCAGCAGGATTTTTCTTTTAAATAAGGTTAATTTACAATATATTACTTAATACAAACTATAAATTGTACCGAGACTAATTTTGTAGTTGAGAATAATAATTAATTCGCGCAAACGAATTAATTATCCAATGTGTCAATGATGAGATGATAACGGAATACGACAAGTGCACCGTTCCAAGCCAGAGCCAAGACTCCCTTAACGGCGGCCGCTCCGTCCATTTAATACAATCAAAACAAGTAGCTAGACACGGGCGCCACTGTAGGTGCAATAGCGCAGGGGTGCGGTGCACGTGTTGTTTACAAGAATTCTGTCTAGCTACACCGCCGCCGCCGCACGTGCAATAGCGCAGGCATCGTCATGGCCATGCTGACATGCGTACGTCTTCGCACATGCTCCATCACAATCTCAGTTATCTGTAGACAGAAAAACATCGTTCGATTATCCTGACAAAACAGCGTCTGGTCCGGTCTATATTGACCCTTCAGACTTATGCGACAATCAGTTTTGGTTCGGCAATAAGCCCTACAAAACTATAATCACCTTTATGCTAGATCGGAATGATTAGTCTGTAGCCATATCATTGCATCGGCACAAGCCCTGCAATCATTTCTCCCCTTTTTTTAAATAGAAACATTTTTTTTCCCTGTTTTTTCAAGTACTGTTTATGCTAGTCCGGAATCACTTTTCCCTGTAGCCATATCATTGGACCGTCACAAGCCCTGCAATGATAGTATGAACCATTTTTTGTCTTACTCTCTCTTTTTTTCAATTCAGTATAGAACAATTACAGTCCGACCATACCGCAAACATGTCCCTGTCACAATCACACAGTAGTGCAACGCGAGGGACCTAGTGACATGATAACAGCAAAGTATGCAAACTAACAGCAACAGCACACATCCCTGTGCAACACAGACCAGCCGTCCAGCATCACCATCTTCCTTTCCTGCACTAGAAGAATTACCCCCCCTAGAGTGATGCAACCTCTCTGTATTTTCTAGACGCGCAGACACAGGCACCTCTGACTGTCGCACGTCCTCGTGTGGTTGGCAGTAAACAACATACGGTCTATCAGTTATCACCACCTGCAAACAGATATTAACACTTGTTAAATATTTCAATGCTCGACCATACCTGACTTCATTTAGATCATGGACGCGCCGATATGGCCATCGAATTCAAAAATATTACAATGAAAGTCACGGAGGGACTTAGATCTAAAAGTAAGTACGCCAATTTATGTTTACAAAATATTCTTTGATTACAGTATTATATAATCAAAGGAAATTTTATAATAAGATAGTACCATAATTACAATAAAATGATGACAAACTTTAATAAAAAACTATATTTTACTTAAATGAAAAACTACGAACTTGTATTTAATTGCGGAAAACACTAAAACGAAACTGGGCAGGGCAAATGGTGGATGAGCAAGTTTCTACCTTAGAGTATACCTACATAAACAAAGCTTGCTTATGTTATACTCTTAGGCTTCTACCCTCCAGTCTATAGGTACTTATTTTAACCTCTCGGATTGATTAACTTTTCAATTTTTATTTTAAAACATTCGTTAATGATTAACGAATGTTTTAAAATAATTTGACTATTGTTCAAAATACTAATGAATTCTTGTTCCCATTGGAAAGTTCCATTTCCATCTTCATATAGATTTTCAGCAGATCTTCATCAAGTTTAAATAAGATTGCACTGAAAGGACATCATCTTGATATCAGAATATTATATCTTGATGTCGGAATAAGAATTTGAAATAATAGCCATCTCCATTTTCTTTTAATTGGCATAAAAGTATTGCAGATTTTCATTAGATCTTTATTAAGTTTACTATATAAGAATACACCGAAAGCACACTCGTCTTGGTATACGATATAAACAAACAAACAAAAAAACAATGGATTAAAAACATTTTCTATGTTATTTTAATTGACATTTAGGTGTAATATTAATGCCTTATCCCTTTAAACATACTCATACGCGCTCACACACATTATTTAACAAAGACTTGCGTAATTGATTACGAAATAATAAATCACATTACTTAAAATACGTAACAGTTTAACTATAGCACATTACACGATTAAGTGATTTAAAGTAAATGGAAATAAATTAACCCATAGGCATAAGTCAAATTGTTTTTATTTAAAAACTAATGCACGGTTAAGTATTGATAAATTATTTAACAATTATGATAACAATAATAACATGCTTTCATCTAACACGATCGTACCAATGTTTTTTGTTTGTGTGAAAATAAATATAGAAACGAAGTATGTATGTACTCGTATAGTGTAAAATAAAATACATATTTTAGGTATGTAAGCAATACCCAATCAGCCCAAAGTCGCGCAGCAAGCGATTCAAATTGCTCGGAATTTCTCTGGTGGATAAAATTCGTAAGGAAGAAATCCGCCAGAGAACCAAGATTACTGACAGAGCCTTAGTGTTTGTAAACTGAAGTGGCAATGGGCTGGTCACGTTGCCACTTCAGTGACAACCGATGGAGTAGTCGTGTTATAGAGTGGAGACTGCACTTAAGCGAACGTAGTGTGGGACGCCCCCTAACTATATGGTACGAAAATCTGCGCAAGGTGGCTGTTAGGAACTGGATACGTGTAGCCGAAGACCGTGCTAAGAAGCGCACCTTGGTAGAGGCCTATGTCCAGCAGTGGATTACCGCAAGGTGATGATGAAGCAATAATAAATTAACATTTTTCGATTAAATTTAAATGTAAATCTGCTCGTGTAATCTAAGTACGGAGTAAACTATTAAAAATATTATATACCTAGTAACTGCTAATAATATCAATAATAATATCTAGTGCAGATTAAGAAATATTTCATTTGACGTAATCACGAAAAGCAGTAGATGAAAAAATGTCTAATGAAGAAGGAGATTATTTCGGTTGGCAACTAGTCTACAGCTACCAACCAAATGCTACTAATGCAATCATATTATATTTGAAAATATTAATAATTTGAGAATTATAACACAACGGAAAGATATAAAACTCTCCTTTCCATCAACCGCCGTCACGACATCCTCCTCATCGATAATTGCCGCAGCGACCTCCACCAATCCCCAGACATTTACCCACAACCCTGTCGACCACATAACATTAGGAGCAAACTGCAACACTGATCAACACATTAGAACACAAAAATGCCACTTATTATTTTCAATTCATAGCACGTTAAAGTTAATCCTTTATTTTGGTACATCGCTTAAACGTTTCGTACTTAAAAATGTAGCCCATGCAAATCATATTTCGCATGAACTATCAAATTACAACTCAACTCGAACAAGTTAAGTTTTCACTGAAGCAAACTAAAACTCATCTAAAAAGCCTCAAACATTTGTTAACAGTTATTTAGGTACGTTAAGAAATAATGAAAGTACTTGCGAGTACTTTTATTATAAATCGAACAAAAGGATTTAACTTTTAGCTTAAAACATTTCACTTTTTTTTTTTACTATACACTTAAATGATACGTTAATGTCGTAAATATGGAAGCAAATTTCATTACGACATTTAACATCAAACAAAGTCATCAACGCTAAATGTATTAAAGTTTCACAAATTTAATAATCCTCATACTATTCAAAGATTATGTGTGGGCAATAACGGGGACTTTATCCCACTTCTGATGTAGAAAGGTCATTATTTTTTTTTATAGGAGAGGGGCAAACAGGCATGCGCTCACCTGATGGTAGTGACTACCGCCGCCATGAACAACTGCAACACCAGGGAACCAGAGGAATTGCAGATGCGTTGCCGGCCTTTAAAAGGTAGGCTCTTTTCTTGAAGGTCCCTAAGTCGTATCGGTCCGGAAAAATCGCTGGTGGTAAACTATTCTACAAGGAAGTTGTGCGAGGAAGAAAACATCTTCTAAATCGCACGGTGGACCGCCAATCATCCAGATGGTGTGGATGGTATCGGGAGTTCTGCCGCGATGTGCGTTCGTGAAATTGGCTGGGATTAATCCGAACAATTCCTCAGAGCACTCCCCGTGGTAAATGCGAAAGAAAATGCAAAGAGATGCAACATCTCTTCGCAGCGCCAATGAATCGAGCCGATCGGAAGGACTCGGTCGTCGACGATTCGAGCCGCTCTGCGCTGGATGCGGTCAAGTGGAAGGAGCTGGCACTGGGGCCCCAGCAGAGATGGGAACAGTATTCCATGTGAGGCCGAACTGCGCGCCAAGTTGCAGGCGTTGTGCCGGCATGAAATACTGTCGCTCTGCTGAGCACGCCTTTTTTAGGTAATTTGGCCTTCTCTTCAAGTGACCGCGAAACTGCAC
The DNA here is from genome assembly GCA_029286625.1 of Parnassius orleans. NCBI lineage: Eukaryota > Metazoa > Arthropoda > Insecta > Lepidoptera > Papilionidae > Parnassius > Parnassius orleans. The sequence continues at coordinate 450,907 of JAGSMP010000032.1, forward strand.
GTCACTCGATATGTCCACGCCGAGTTCCGATACTGGCTGAGGCAACAAGGGAGTGCCTTGAAACTGAGGAGATACGACAAAGGGGTTCTTTTAGCGGTAAACGCGCAAACTTGTGTTTTCTGGGATTAAACTGGACTAGATTTAGTCGCCCCAATCCGAGACTTTGTTCAGCAAACTCGACTTCGAACACAAGTTTGTTCCGGTACTCGGCGACGTTTTCCCGAGCAATATTCGCACGGCCGGCGTATAGAGCATCACCAGTGCTATCATCCGCATAGCAATGAATGCTACCGGTTTGCAACATATCATTGATATGCAGAAGAAACAGCGTTGGTGATAGCACGCAGCCTTGGAACACCAGCGTTAATAGGCAGTAGTCGGAGCATGCACCGTCTACAACGACCTTGATGCTCCGATCTGCAAAGCTGGTGATCCAATGCACATTTCTCGGAAGCCCATGGGAGGAGCTTCGTGAGAAGCGCTTTGTGCCAAACCCGATCGAAAGCCTTCGCAATGTCCAAAATAACGTAATGCCTCCCCTTGGACTCTACTGCCTCCGCCCATCTATGAGTCAGGTAGACCAGAAGATCACCAGCTGATCGACTCCGACGAAAACCGTATTGGCGGTCACTAATCAGCTGGTGATCCTCAAGGTACCGCATGAGCTGGCAGTTTATAATGGATTCCATTATTTTGGAGAACAAGGGTGATGGCGATAGGCCTGTAGTTGGACGGGTCTGAGCGGTCGCCTTTTTAGGATCGGTTGGACAAAAGCTGTCTCCATGATTTTGGGACTACGCCTAGAGTAGTACCGGAAAGACGCGTTAGAACCGGTGCCAACTCCGAGCACACGTCCTCAGCACAATTGGGGATTCCGTCAGGCCCACTCGACTTGTGGATGTCCAGGGAGAGGAGTGCTTTGCGAACCGAGCGCTGTGAGAACCGAACATCCGGCATGGAGCACTCACACCGCGGGATGGCCGGCGGTGTTCTCCCGTCATTAAGAGTCGAGTTGGACGCAAAAGTGAGCCTAAAAGGTCGGCTTTCTTTTGCGGCGTGGGCCAGTGAGTCGTCCTCCTGTGCAGAGATGGTAGTGATGGCTTACAGAAATTCCTTGGACAGCCTTGGCGAGATACCAGAATGCACGGGTTCCCGAAGGAAGGCGAACTAGTTTCTCGCCAATTCTGCCTATGTGCTCTGACTTTGCCTTGGCAATAACACTTTGAAGGACCTGGAGGCGAAGTTATACTTTTAAGCATGCTGGTGTTTACATCCCGAGCCGCCGAAGCCTCAGCCCAGGCCTGATAGCACTCCTGCTTACTGCGTAATGCAGTCTTACAGGAGCGACCAAACCAAGGCTGCGATCTGCCTCCGATGGGTACCACAGATGATGGAATAAATAGTATAATATAGAGAATTTAAATGGAAAGCTTTATTGCCACTTCTGATAAGGGATGTTATTATGATGTATAGAGTCACATAAAAAGGTTTTTAGAATAGAATAGAATCACTTTTATTCAATATAGTACTACTACCACCGGTTCGGATAACACCTCTGTCCTGGGAAGAACCAGCAAGAAACCCAGCGGGACTTTTCTTTTAAATAAGGTTAATTTCCAATATATTACTTACAAACTATAAATTGTACCGAGACTAATTTTGTAGTTGAGAATAATAATTAATTCGTTTGCACGAATTAATTATTCAATGTGTCAAGGATGAGCTGGTAACGGAATAGACAAGTGCACCGTTCCACGCCAGAGCCATGACTCCCTTAACGGCGGCCGCTCCGTCCGTTTTAAACAAGCAAAACAAGTAGCTTGACATGGGCGCCACCGCAGGTGCAATGGCGCAGATGTGCGGTGCACGTGTTGTGTACAACAATTCTGTCTAGCTACACCGCCGTACGTGCAATGGCGCAGGCGCCCTCATATACATAAAGTTCTTGCGGGAGAGGAGCGCTTGCTGCATTGACTCGCTAAAGTGAATCCTAGACCCAAACCTCCTATTTTTTTTAAAATTTGTATAGGACAAGCAGGTTTTAAATTAAAAGAAATGAAATATACAACCGATCTTGCTGGAATTCGTTTATTCATCTTCGTTAATTCAGCTTCGGGTGCCTCACCGCTTACCATCAGCTGGAATAGTAGTCAAACACTTGCATATATTGGTTAAAAAATTAAAGACATTAAAACGGTACCTATTTTTAAATAGTATTTTTTAATATTATGTAAACGAGCCGAATTAACAATGCTGTACGCACTACTGTAGATTAACAAAAATATGGAGCAATAAATTATATGATTAACGATTTAAAAATCCGAACGACAAATGGTTAAGATAATGAAACATCTAAAGGTTACGTTTAATACACCCACTCTAAAGTCACAAACAATAATTATATTTTAATAAACATCAATCCTACAATCTTTATGGTTCGCTAAAAACAAGATATGTTGCATATTTTAAGAGTAACTAGAAATTTCATTCATCACATGCAACGAAGCGCATTTTAACAGCTGTTCAAAATCTGTTTTGTTTAAGATTTATTTTAACGTTTCTGGTCATCGTATTGCTCATCATTTACTACAACTTACAATAGGAATATATTTTACTGTCCGATATTATTTTTGTTGTAACGGTAACATTATTTTTTACCTTTGTTAATTGTTTATTTGTTTTGTATTAAAAATGAAATTGCTTGCCTGAATAAAATGATGAATTTTATGTTTAATTTTTTTTAATTATATTTACACTAGTCTGAGATTTTAAATAGGTTGATTACCGCCCAGTTTGCCGACTTCTGGTTATATTAGAATGTTGGCGTTGCAGACAAATTAAATCAGGATAGTAAATCTAATAGCTATTGGACTGGCGTAAACGATCTAATTGTAAACCCACTCATGAAGACAAGAAAGCACTTGTTTAAAATGAAAATGAAATAAAATCTGAATGAAGTAAAAAGGAGACAGTTTATTTTTATATGGAAAATGGGCCCACTAAAAACTGTAATGACTCGTAATGAAATGTATTTAGATTTATTCCTTATAATCTCTAGATTACTATAGTAATATTAGTTGTACCATATATAAAGGGAATACTGAGAAAATAACAATCAAACGGCAATCTCACTATAACCTAAAATCCCATATGGGCGACTGTCTAATAGTTTCTATTGATATCCTATGTTATAATAGTGCACTGTGAATAATAAAAAAGTTGTAGATCCTTTGAAATCTTAATTACTACTTGGTGGATGGATTTTTTTTTAGTAGTACCCGAGTAATCAGTACGAATAAACAGACGCGGTGATGTATTGATTCTTAACTGTATTTATTATTTATTGTCGTGTATTGAATACTAAGCACAGAATACATTACAAATGTATTCAAGTGAAGCAAAAATTAAGCCAAAACTATGCTCAACTATTTCTAAAAACAAGCACACATGTACTTATTTATCTAATATCATTTGCAACCAGTAACACGGTTTTAGGTGCATGTGTGCGTCCAACAGTGAACTTTTAAGGGGTATTTTGCGAGTTTTACCTCTACGGCGATTGAGAAAATAAATAACACGTAAGATGTTTTGAACTGGTCGTGTTAGGATAAAAAAAAACTCTGTATTGTCACTGTATTTGTTATTGTAAAATCATCACATTCTTAAAGCTGTATTAAAAGTGACACATGCCACAAGGTGCAGTGTCAGGACATTGTTATTAATATGTATTGATTGAATAATATGTTTACATTCCAAGCACCTTTAAAACCAAAATGACTGGATAGTAACATATCCGATTTTTACGATATTAACCACTAAAAATAAATAGCATGTAAGGTGTTTTCAACAATCTCTGTTAGGATAAAAAAACACTGTATTGTCACTGCATTTTTATTATTTATTATTGTAAAATCATCATATTTTTAAAGCAGTCTATTATAAGTATCACAGGCCGCGAAGTGCTGTGCCAGGACATTCTTTTAATATGTGTTGATTGATTAGCATGTTTACATCCAACCACAATTGAAGCTAAATGTAAATTCTCATAGCAGTCTCGTACCGGTAAGCTCAGTGTGGGGCGGCTACCCTCTAGATAGAGTGACGACCTGGTAAGACATTCAAAAAGTCGATGGATGCAGGTGGCTTAGGATCGTGCTTTGTAGAATTCCTTGAGGGAGGCCTATGTTCAGCAGTGGACTTGTAGGGCTGTAATGATGAAGAAGTTTTAAACTAGTTGTGTACAGATACGGCTCGAACGGGGTAGGAAACGCTGTCAAGGAAAACGCTACCAGCGTAAAATAGTAGCTTAATGCTCCTGTGTTTCGTATCGTGGAGTCCTTTTTTACTGGAAACGAAGCACTCCATCTTATCCTCAGGATTGACAATGCATCTCCATTTTGATTCTTAAACGAGGATAAATGTAGATGTCTATGAGCCACAGCATCTACTTACCATCAGGTGGACCGTGTGCTCGTTTGTCACACTTATTCTATAAAAAAACCATAAGGAGATTGTCAATTGAAAGAGATACGAAAAGGTACCAGAGCATCTATTCAACTTGCTCGGCGTTTATTTATAAATTAGGCACTTTATTTATAATAAGGCACATAGTAGAAACAGGTCAAGTAAGCAACAATAATTACAAGTTTTATTGATCATTATTCATCATCATTACAACAATTCACCGCTGAACATAGGTCTTCCCTAAATTAAATATATAATGTAAAATATTGTATAGTCCTTCCGTGAACTGTCATCGTGTTTCGTCCCATGTGGTGTCGTAAAAGTCGTAACAGAGTAAAATAATAGGTACCAGGAGATGAGCAGCAACATCCTCCTATAGAATACCACAAAAAACTTTGGTTGCCACAAGCGTAGCAACTGTGGCAAAAACTACCATATAGTAATGAATTAAATAAAAAATTTATATTACTTTATAAATATGCATCATTACTACTTGTGTATGGTATTAAGAATCTAGATAAATGATTACATAACTTAAAAATACAGTGACGGGAAGTAGAAGCAACACGCTTATAACTAGCCACAGAATAGAATAGAATCATTTTTATTCAATATAGATTATAATACATAATACATATTAAAAGTCATTTTTTACTTTTACCACTGGTTCGCAAAAAAACCTCTGTCCTGGGAATAATCAGCAAGAAACCCAGCGAGACTTTTTTAAAAAAAAAACACATTTTACAATATAATATTTTATACAATTGTTTTGAAAACATTTAGAAACAGCATGGTAGCGATTACCTCATTCCCAGGGGTTATTATCAGTCATGTACTCTCTAGTAGTATAAAAACCCTTACTAGACAATTTTTGCTTAAGAAGTAATTTAAACCTTTTGATATAAAAGCTCTGCATATTATTATAGTAATTGTTGATGCCGCTCTGGAAATGGCAGGAGTTACAGTTACAGGCATAAGGGGTGGTTGTAGAATGTTACCGATGTCTTCAATATTCATGGATTGTAATTCCATATCCCTGTTATCATTTGTGTCTCCATACAGTTGTAGAAGTTCTCGGCCAACAAGATTGCAGACTCATTCCAAACGATGCACCTGAAAAGTGTTTTGTTTCGTCACCTAACCGAACAGACTATAGTTTTACAGTGTCTTACCCCGTAAATAATAATATTTATTAATATTTTATTTATTTCAATCTTTATTACTAATAAACAGTCTTAATGCCTCTTAAATTATATATAAATAGCATGTACTCGTTTCCCTTCATAATACTTTTGTAGTAAACTAGATTCCACTAAGGTAAAAAGAAATAAAAATACATCAAATCAGAAAGGTAAACACAAGTGAAGTAGTTATTTTAGAATTATAACATTATTTGACTAAGCACAAGTTCTTTGACGTTTTATTTAATCTAATGTCATTTAAGGTAAAAAATATTACTTGTATATTATGTACAAAGGCATACAAATATGAGAGTAAGGTAAGGAAGAAGTAGCATCTATCTAATAACAACTAAAGATAAAAAACTGTGGTTATCAAATATCTCCCCTATGAGGCAATCTGTGGGGGAGGTCTATGTTCAGCATTAGACTTTTGATAGACTGTAAATTAAAATAACCTGGTGGTGAATAGCCAAATTGTTTGTAGTGCGGTGATGACTACAAACATCAATATGTGTACCAAAGCAATTATGCCAACTCTCCGCGCAAGCCTATTTCAGGCAGGGATCATTTACAGACGGTTAAAGTAAATTAAATACCTGGTGTGATGGTATCCACTGCAAAATAATACCTCTTTCTGCTGAGTTAATTTGCACAGCCCATGTGTGGTGTGCTCTTAAATTGAAGATCCACATGGAATACAAATATTCTATACCCAAACCTTCTAATGGAATGAGCAGTTTCAATACTTTCTTGCAATATTTTTAAGCAGTTCTTCTTCTTCTTCTTCTTCTTTTAAATTATGGCTTCTCTTGATAGAATTCTGCCAGTGTCAAGTCAGTCATGGGAGTGACACGTAATATTTATTACATTAAGAGTTCTCAATTTTACGAGTGGGTTCACAATCTATAACAAAAGACGTCACATTTTTAAACACCATCACCAAAATGGATTAGTAATTTTACAGTTTAATATTATTAGTACGAATAAAATCACACAAAATATTTACAAAAGGAGTTTTCTAATTACATAATATTTTCTACTAAATTATTAATACATTTACATTCCTTTTTGACTTTGATTTCTGATTAACAGACACCAGATTTATTACAAACACATAACTTAAATCCCTTGACCAATAGGTTATTGATACTCTTTTAACATAGATTTGTGTATATTTTGTGTGATTTTATTTTATCTATTAATTAAATAAGATTTCACCAATAACATAAAACTTCAATACTTTGACACTTTTAACCTTTTAAGTTACTAATAAGACCTGTGTTTGTCATTTGTTTTAGGTAATTCAACATAAATAGATATTCCAAAATTCTAGGAGGAAAAATAATCTTTTATTATACACTCACATTGACTTTTAATTAAACTCGTCAGTTTTCATTTTCGAATGTCAATGGTGAATTAAATACATATTGTGGAATATTAATATTTGGCTAACCTGTATAATATAATCCGACACTTGTTGAAAAACTACATGAATATATACATTAAACACGAAAATTAGTAGTTATCGTTTCCGCATTATAATATTTTTGGACAGACAGAGATAAGATGCTTATATTATGCAAATATGGCAGCACGGAAGTCAATGACAAAATAGCATTTCGTTCCACGGTGACTTTGAACCATGTTATATGATATATAAGCTAACACTTTTAGAAATAGGATAAAAATCTCATCAGTGGTATCTCCTTTTAGTAATAAATATATAATATACAAATAAGTATAATATGCATACATTAAGTTATTTTTGTAAAAAAAAAAACATTTTCCTTTTTATGGAAACTGCAAAAATGATTCATTACGCATTTTTTTCCCATATTATATTAACCAGAACACGGAAAATCAAAACCACTCATTTTTTTTTTCAAATTTCTTGATTCTATTTCGGTTTTCATAAAATCTATAGGCCATTTACTATAATAAATTGGTATCTTTTTTTTGTGTGTAATACCATTAAGGGTCCTTAAAATTTCTAGTGGGCCCAAAAACGATTGACTCCTTTCTTTTGTTAAATGTCAACATGTTTTTAACTGACTACCATTTCAAAATGAGGTTCCTCTGCCCAGAGAAGAAACGGTGAAAAAAATTTCTGAGGTATCCTCTTTTTTTTAAGAAAAGGAATAGACCCACAGTTAATCAAAGCATGTTCTACAATAAAATTACAACACGAAACAAAAAATATATGCAAAATTAAACCTAAAAAGGGTGTGGGAAACCCGAGCAGACTAACACACAAGTAGCGTCTGTTGCCCGTCTCGGGTCTATTTTGCTTGGCGCCAGAAATAATTGTATACGTAGCAAATAGCAGGGGTATAGATTCTGGGTTCGAATCTTAGCCAATAGGCATCCAAATATAATACGTGTTCAGATAAAGTTTTTTTCTCTAAACCACAACAAATTCATACACATTAAGCACGTTGAGCTAGTCAAGTGTTTATATCTATATCTGTAATTGTTTTATAATGTTGTAAATATTATGTGCGTATTTTGCGGAGTGTTCAAAACATTTGCTTGTTGAATTGAAAGTATGTGTGTGAAACTCGTGTAAGAAACTAGCTGGGTGGATATTATTATAAATCTTAGATTACGACATCTTGTTTCTTAAGTAACATGTATACACTAAATACCATACTCGTTACCTACTGCAAATATACCGCCGAGCTTCAAGAAGCCTCGGCTCATTAGAAGTGAGACATTATACTGGCTCAGAACACAAAAGAGGCAATTCTTACAAACTCTTTTTTTAATTTCTAGTCGTGTAGGCTTTTCTCTAATTCGGGATGTAGAATCGAAACACATATCACTTTGTTAATACTTTAATACTAGTTAATATTTTAATACTACACTCACACCGTTCTTTGAGACAAGTAACGCCTGCCAATGCTCCTCCAAGATTCACTAGTTTTCTAGCCGTGTCTTTTCCAGCCGTTCCTTTATCCCCTCCGTTAAGCAGTGTTGCCATTATCGTTTTTAAAATTACAAAAACTCTTTGATTAATTTAACAGAACTTTTACTCCCTTATCCAAGCAAATTTTCGAAAAGCGTACAATGTGAAACAACTATCACGATCGCTTAATAGGAATAGTAATTAATAGGATTTCTAAACGTGCAAAAATATTCTCTAACGTATTCATTACATTTGGGTATTTGTGGTACGTATTGGTTTTATGAACTAAAACTGAATAAACGCGTCGCTTACTACCAATATATGAGTGTGACCCCTCTTTGACCTCACAAAAGAGCCCACATGGTCCAAATGCAACGTGTGAAAAGGTATATCCAACTTTTTAATCAGACGTAACAAATCTTCACGTTTGTAGCAGTTTTCTTTGCGTAAGCACATACAATGCATGCCGCTATGTACTTTTTCACGAACCAAGTCATCTTGGGGAACCAATAATTAATTTTCATGCGATTTAATGTTTTCTCAAATACAATGTGGCCCATGTAATCGTGGCTCAACTTAAGCAATTGCCACCTTGCGCCTTTAGTTATAACCCAGCGGACGTTACTTTTCTCGCTCCCTAAAAAATGGAAAAGTTTATTATCTTGTATGATAAAAGTATCTCGGATGTATTGAAGTCCCTTTTTGTTTAGGTTGTCGTCATTACCAAATGTGTGGACTACATTTTCGTTGTTTTCCTTCAAATGTTGGATTTCACGACAGGGCAATCAACGTGAGACATTTTCATGCCCACCCTGTACTCCACGGTACAGTCGAACTCTTGCAACAGGAGCCATCAACGTGCAAAAAGGTAAATCCAGATTTTTTTAAAGAAAAAACTACCGCTTACCTCTCTTGCTCGTAAGAGTGAAAGTTTTCCCTCCAGGTTAGGTGTGTCGATTGTTGTAAGCTTTGGGCTGGTGGGGATCATTTTTTTTGTACGCTGTAGAAAAATACCAACAACGCCAATTTTGCTAGCGTCTCTATGTAATTCGAAATCTACAGTGAGATCATACACAGCCAGGACCGGCCTATCTATCAGCCTTGCTCTCAGTGTTTGGAAGGCTTCTTCTTGTGACTCTCCCCATTCACAAAGAGAGTTTTTCTTAAGACGCTTTGTGAGTGGGTGAGCAATCATAGCAAATTCATTCACAAACTTAAGGAAATATCTCGCGAACCCGAGAAACTATCGTACACCATGTACATTATCGGGCCGTGAGAAATTGACATCGCTCTTAATCTTAGTTGTACCTGGTCGTACACCTACACCAATAATCTCGTAACCAAGGTAATCAATCTTGGTTTTGAGAAAGCTCCACTTAGACAGGTTCAACGAAAGTTGAGACTTATGAATTAATTGCAATACTGCTTCTAATCTTTCCAGACAGTGTTAACATTTCTCACCTAAGACAAGAAGATCATCAATATAAACTGTAGCTTTACTAAAACGAGAATTTTCTAAGATGTTTTACGTGGTAGAGCCATGCTGTAGATATATTATAGTTGTAGCATGAATGGGTCGGCTCCACCGGGGAAGGACCAAGCTCTCACAGCGCATAAAATAGCAGCATAATGCTGCTGTATTCCGTATGATGAGTGTAGAGACCGGAGACTCTTTGTACTGGAAACGAGGTATTCTATCTTAGTCCTCAGGGGCGGCAACGCATCTGCATTTTGATTCCTAATCGAGAATTGATGTAGATGTCTATGGGCTACAGCATCCACTTACTATCAGTTTGACTGTGTGCTCGATTTTCACCCTTATTCTTTAAAAGAAATGCTGTTCATCATTTTTTGGAATATTGCAGGTGCGTTGGCTAACCCAAATGCCATCCTATTAAATTCAAATTATTAGTCGTCTTTGATTACAAGTAGGGGATAACTTTATTTCATTGTGATAACATTCAACATTCTGTAATCAACACACATTCTAGTCTTGCCATCGTTCTTTCACACAAGAATGATAGGACTAGCATACTGCGACACTGAATCTCTTATATAGATACCGGCATCCAGCCTCTCTTTCATGGTGTGAGAATAAACGACGGGTCGTTGACTAGTCGATACATATTTCTGTGACATTAGTACAACCCAAATCCTTCAAAAAGGATGCAAAACAATGTTGATAACGATTTAGTAAGTCAACGAGTCGACGTCTATCTTTGTCAGTTAGCGAATCCCCTAAATTAATTTGACTTTCATCAATATTTTCACTGCTAGTGACTTCCGTACTTAATAGCCTCTACGAAATCTGTGTAACTCTATTCACAACTTCAACCTTCTCGCACGACAGAAAATGACGTTTTCCTACAGGAGACATGTTGTGTAGAAACAAAGTACTATTGTAACAAGCCATATTCTACTTTATGAATGCCGCCACACACCAAGAATTGTTCGTTTGGTTTTCCAATCACTTTGCTATCAAGCAGTACACTAACGTCGAATAGTAAACTAGTCTAAACGCGTGTTTAGACTAGTTTACTATTCGGCGTTAGTAGTAAAATACTTATTGATACTGTCTATTGATCTTTAATAGCTAAGTCTGGCTGATGTAATTCGTCACGTACGTACAGTAACTGTAATCTTGACGTGTCTTTGAAAACCATCATATGCGATTTTCCTGGGTACGACTGGCCAGTCAATATAGGACTGTCAAGCAAATAATCCTTTATAACCTTGCATAATACGCTTGCTCTGACTCCATTTACTATTAGGTCAATGTTCACATTCCCCTATAACTGTACTGTTCCATTACCAAAACTTTACATAGTAGACGGAACGTTATTATGTTTAATATCAAAACTACAAGCTACAGATTCCCTGATCAAGGTAACCTAGCTTCCGAAATTCTTTTTACTCATCAAAAACTTAAGCAAATGATTTGGTTCAGAACACGGTAGCGTCAGAGCACTAGATATCATAGTTGTGTCACTAATAGCACGAATAATAGAGTCGACAACACGTTTGCCAGTAATATCGCAATGTTTTATCAACGCTAACTTTTCACAAATAGGTCTCTATAGACTCGTTAAACCTAGTTAGAACAAAAAAGAATAAAAGTAAAGTTACAGCCTACATAAATCCCATTGCTGGGCCCGGGCCTCCTCTTATAGGTGAGGAGTTTATAGAACAAAGCAATTTCCATCGCGCTCTTCCGATGCGTATTGGTAAACTGCACATATCTTAGAAATATTTGTTTTCTCTACGATGTTTTCCTTCACCGCCAAGCACATGGTAAATCAGCACTTAAAATTTCAACTAACAATTTTATCGGTGCTGGCGGAGATCGAACCCGGGTTGCTCGTGAACTGCGAAATTTTCAGCAAGTTCAAATAAATTTTAAATAGAAAAATAACTAAAATAAAGACGCAATAATAGAAAGAAAATCACCTCGTGTAACTTCACAAGCAAACATAATTTTTTTTTCGCAGAACTTGCTAGCGTGTTGATTGGGTAGAAGGCCGAACAGTAACAGATTAGTCGAAGCGAACCACCTACATAAAAATAATAATTGGTAGTATGTACTGTTGTTACGATTTATTTTGTTAACGCATGCAAATAGGGTTAACTACCCTATTTGTATGCATTGCAGTATTTTAAATTGAGACTTACGTGCGGTGTAAGGTAAAACCAAAGCTAGTTTTTATTACACTGTTATATTATGTTGAATTTTGATTTAGGCTTCTGGTGTAACCAGATGGTAAATAAAATACAGTTTATAGCGACCCCCCACTAGATGGAGTAACGACTTAGTAACATGCCAGTCTATGGACGAAGATGGCCCAGGACCATGTTTAGTGGCATTCCTTGGGGAGGTCTTTGTTCAGCTGTGGACTTGTAAAGGGCTGTAATGATGATGATGATGATAGGTCATAGCAATCTTTTAGGCGAGGCAAGGGTCTAGTTGTTGAATTTAAGCGACTATTATCAATACATATAAAAAGACAAGGCCTGATTCACTCACTCACTAACGAGACGTAATTAAGAAACTCCAACATTAAAGAGTACAACGATATGCACTCTTTCTCTTTAATGTCGTATTCTTTTCTGATGATACTTCATTGACTTTAAAACTAAATCGACAAGACGACGGAGTAAATAGCAGATTTTTTTATATAAATTAGTATATTGGTTTAACGTAAACAATTTTCTTTCAAATTGCACAAAACAAAATGTATGAAAAAAACACTGCATATTAAACATCCAAGTACTAATAAAATTTTGAATGGGGAAGAGAGATACTGTTGTTTTTATGGGAGTCACTCTAATGGCGAAAAATTAACGGGCCCCCATTAACTAAACTAGAAGCAGATTTAATTAAAACCTTTATTTCCATAGCATAATGACGTCTTAATGCGATTGACATGACAACTTTGTTTTGAAGAAGAGAGTCTTTTTAATAAAAAGGAAGAAGGAGAAAAAGTGCCTAAATCTGTAGGAGTTTTTATAATAACCTGATAACAAGGATGATATGTTGTGGTATCAGTAAAGAAGGTCTCCAATTATCGTAATTTACCAAAAGAAATATGGAAGAGGAAGATGGATAAGCAAGGTAAATATGGTATATCCTGCATAGTATTATGTTGCTATTTTACGTATCCATTCATTCATTGCAAGCGTGATCCTAACCGACCTTTTGCACCGTAGCCATGATATACTGCTGCGTGACTCCTCCACATATACATCGCAGTAAACAGATGGGTCAAAGACGGAGCTATGCTACAAAATATAAGAACATACTTATGCACATTTTGAAAATGCTTAAGTTGCATTTAAATAAAAAGAATTAGTTTTTGTGTAGGATTATTTTATGCCAGGAAAATTTTGTCTACCTTTACCAAACAATGTTAAACCTAAGTGATATAAGTACCTGATTTGTTAATTAAAATCCGGTACTTCTTAATGGCAGGGAAATAGCCTGTTGTTGTTTAATAACTTTTAAATTTATTGCGTAATTTTGTAAATTTGGTTGATAAATGATAAATGAAGTTCGTAAATTACGGTTTTGTGTCTTGTTGTTTGTAAGTGTGTTCATTAATTAAAAACGTATCACGCATAATTACGACGTTGAATTTAAAATACGTAGTATTTTAGGTATAATTGTGTATTTTTCGGTATAACATTAAAGTATAAAATTTTATTAATATTATATTTTAATCTTAAGTTATGGTTCAAAAATAATATTATATTTACATTAGTTGTAGTCGTTTCTCCTGACTGAACTTTAGTCTCATATAAGGACGCCTTTGTGGTAGTTTTGTTCATATTTAAGTATGTCAATGAATTAAATTTATGGTGACAGACGATGCTTATAGTCTTGAGCTTCTAATTTTTAAAGAATATTGTAGCAATGTCGCAGGATTGACCGCGCTGCTTTAGCGTTTATTGGCGGACTTTAACTATTTTCCAAATACTTTTCTTTTTTTAGCCTAAATAGCCTAAACAGGATTTGCTCGGGGTTTTTGTCCGAAAATACCAAACTCAAAGATTGGTAGCGGGCAGCAGCATTACTAATGTGAGGGAGTCGTTTCTGCACTCAGTAAAACACTTGCCTAGTATAATAAATATGACTGCGAACTATAGCATTTAAAAATGTCTGTAAATGTGATGTGTGTTGTGATATCCTAGCTGATAATAAACAGTAATACGGAATAAAATTCCTTTAAACAGTTATATTGCACGCCTCATAACGCGAAGCGATATTAGGTCAAGCAATTTTGTGTTCTTAAAATTCTTAAAATGCCTCTATAATAACCATATTGCACTTATACGATAATATGAGTAGCCGTATATCAAGAAAAAACTCTAATTAATCCATCTTATATTTTCTAAAATATTATTTTATATTGCTAATTTGAAAAAAATAACGGTTTGAAAAAAATTACGTGGTCGTTAGGATTTTGATTTTGTATGTGGTCACGATAGCTCCCGAAAAAATTGACGTATCGAGACCGGGTTTTTTATTAGCTTCAGAATTACATCACTTGGTTCCATATTTCATATCAATAGCCTAAATATGCGTAGTTTGTTAATAAAATGATTTTCAACTTTTATAAGACGCTCTCATATTTTTTTTGCCCTTGATAGACAAAGGACAAATACCTAACAGCCTATATCGATTTTATACTTTGTGTAATCGATTTATTTTAGTAAACATTATTATTTTTTCCCTGTAGGTGACACTACCTTTTAAAATAATAGAGCGCTAAATTTAAAACACACAGAGGCGTGCACTTTTGGATTTTCCAAAGTGTTTTTAAATTACAATATATACTTCTCAGACCAAATAAAAAGTCAAGACAGAGCCCCGCCGAACGACGCACTGAGGCCGGTTTTTTATGCATGTAGTGCGTGAGCCGGTGTTGCCATAATAATTAAAAGTACTACAATGTTAGAAAAATAACGTTACGAATAACATTAACAAAACATATTAGAAACAAGTGTCAAAAACGTAAAGCGGTAAGTAAACAATTAATAAGTTCTTAAAATATTTACTATATTCTAACACTTTTATACCCTTATGCTAACACAATGAAACAAGAGAGCACCGCGTGCGTGGGCTGCTAAAGATTTCGTCCTTTCGTTTTGCAGCTAAGAGGCTGAGACCCCTTACTTTAGTAAAACAAGACCCCGTTCAAAACATTTGGATGGCAGCCATCTTGAAATATGGTCAAATCGAAAAAATAATTCAATATTGACAATTAGTGACCCCAAAAACCTCCGGATACACAATTGTAGTTGGATCGGTAAAATATGTTTCTAGTCGCTATTTTGAATCCGCCATTTTGATTTTTTTAATGCCGGGCAGTTGCTTTGAATTATTAGTAACGACATTTGATCGAGTGCCCTCCACCTATCACTAATAGTTTTCAAGATTTAGTACGTTGAATTTTGTTTGGCGGCCGTCTTGTTTTCCGCTATTTTGATTTTTTCACGCCAATAAAATTCGACTAAGGTGTAGATACATAGTGTGAAAATAGTATGAATCCAAATGTTATACTTTTGGCAGGCAGTAGAGTGTCTCCCTGATGCAGAGCAGCTTTTGAAGATCTGGAAGTTTTCCCACACCCATCGTCACTCACAAATCAAACAAAATCTTCATATACATCATTTTTATCCCCCGAGACTGAGACAAAAGTTATGTCAGAGAGTGAACCAGTCCATCAGTCAGTGAGTGGGAATGTAGTTTTATATTATTGTTATTATGTAGTTTTAAATTATTGTAATACATTGATAAACTATTACAAGAAACAAGTAACATTACGTTACGTTGCATGTCACAACACAATTCGGCTTTTATTATTTAAGAATTGCGAATTATTATAGCGTGACACTCCGCGCGCCGAAATAGCTCGACTGACAAGGTAAGGCGTAGTTTCGTTATATGTGTGTGCGTGTAACTGTGTATGTACAAGGCGAGGCGTAGTTTTACCGGCCTCAGTGCGTTGTTCGGCGGGGCTCTGTCTTGACTTTTTATTTTGTCTGAGATATACTACTGAATAATAGGTTTAAGAATGGCTGTTGGTGTAATATAATATATTGTGATATCCTATATGTGAATAAAGAAATGTGATACTGATATTGTAAAAAACTCTATATCAATCTTTAATAAAATCAAACAAATCAATATCAAACATTACAGCCAAGTAATTGGAACGCGACAAACAAATCTTGCACTAATTATCTACTAAGAAGCTTGTTAATCCTTGTTTGTCTTTAACGTTATTATATTTCTGCAAATTGGCAGTAGATCGAAGGATGAATAACATATCATATATCATTTTACGGCGTTAACACATAGTTATACATCTTACATTGATAACATTGATTAGCTGATTAGTTTGACGCTTTATGTTATGAAATTAAAGCTTTAAATGTTCAATATTATTGTTATGGCAGGTCTGAGAGCTGGCGACAAACTTCGGGAAGATCCTTTTGGCAAGTATATAATTTCGTCAATTGGCGAATCCAGTCCCGCGAGTCTAGCAGAGCGTTTGCGGTTATTTCGTTACTGCGCAGCATATAACATTTTCAAAAAAAAATATCCAAAAAATGTTTTTTGGCAATTTTTTTACGTGGTAGAGCCATGCTGCAGCTATATTAATAGTATAGTTGTAGCACGAATGGGTCGGCTCGACCGGGGAAGGACCACGCTCTGAAAGAAAACCAGCGTAAAATAGCAGCTTAATGCTGCTGTATTTCGTGTGGTGAGTCTAGAGAACCGGAGACCCTTTTTACTGGAAAAGAGGCATTCTATCTTAGTCCTCACGACTGACATCTGAATATTCTATATAATTCGCAAACGAAGATAGATGTAGATGTCTATGGGCCACAGCAACCACTTACCATCAGGTGGAATGTGTGCTCGTTTGTCCCCTTATTCTATAAAAAAATGATTTCTTTTTTATCTTTTAATTTAGTGTTTATTTAATTAAAAGAAATAATCCCAGACGTTTCTGTTGGTTATAAAGTATAACCAGACCTCTCCAAAAAATATTTTATTAAAATTCCCAAAAAATATACTTTTGGCATTCTCATTTTAATCACGTATTTATTGAGTAATTTTTATAATACGTGCAAATCGCCGGACAAATTTAGCGGTTTTAAATAATTCCCAGACGTGAATAAAGCTTACAAAAGAATACGACAAAAAAGTCTAATACGCCGCCATAAGTACGAGAAAGATAGCTTATCGAGGCATGCCGGCAGATGATGGGGGCCCAAGCTCTTCGCGCTGTGATTGGTTATTGAGAAACCGCGTGTTTCCAGTATAGTTCCCGCTCTGCGTTCACAGCAGAGATGCTCACACAGAGAGCAATCGTAGAAAGAAAAATTATCTAGTGTTTTTATATTTTTTTAAAGATTTTAGAACGTAAATCTTGAAGCATATATGACCATGTAAATATCTGTGTATATAATTTGAATAGTTTTAGATCAGTGCTGTAATAATTTGTATAATAGCTATTAATTTTAACCTTGTAAGGCTTGGGCTTGGCAAAAAATATGTTTTAATAATTACCGCCCCATGTTCTTAAAAAAGGACAATACAATAAAAAGGTCATCTATGCGTATACATACATGCTAAATCCCAAAATAAGAATTTAATTTTAAAATCTTTAAAAAATATATAAAAACATTAGATAATTTTTCAGGATGCTACGATTGCTCTCACACAAAATACTCTGTTGTGAACACAGAGCCGGAACTATACTAGAAACACGCGGTTTCTCAATAACCAATCACAGCGCGAGGAGCTTGGGCCCCCATCATCTGCCGGCATGCCTCGATAAGCTATCTTTCTCGTACTTATGGCTGCGCATTAGACTTTTTTGTCGTATTCATTTGTAAACTTTATTCACGTCTGGGAATTGTTTAAAACCGCTATATTTATCTGGCAATTTGCAAATATTATAAAAATTACTCAATAAATACGTGATTCAAATTTGAGTTTGCCAAAAGTATATTTTTTGGGAATTTTAATAAAATATTTTTGGAGAGGTCTGGTAATACTTTATAACTGACAAAAACGTCTGGGATTTTTTTTAAATTATATAAACACTAAATTAAACGATAAAATGAAATCAAGTTGCCAAGAAACCAATTTTTTTGGATATTTTTTTTTGCTAAACCAATTTTTTAGTAGTCATGGGATACTCATTCCAATTTACCTGTCCGGTAGTTGTGGTATAGTATACTTGCCCTCCTGGGCGGTAATATCCTACATTTCCTATTTCCCACTCTAACTTACCAATCTTCCTTGTCACACCACCTATCCTTCCCTTTCCCTATTCCTACCCTCTCCGCCAATCCAACGTCTGCCGCGCGGATGGATGCATGCCATACTGCCCTGGGACCGGGCGACCCCAGAATTAGGCCAGCCTTACCCTGGCATGCGGGGCTCTGCTGGGGGGGACAAACATTTCCCTCGCTATTCGTGGGAACGCAATGGATAATAATAAAAAATAATTTAATTAAACAAAATGGCGGCGATGTGGTTCGCCACCCATCACGTCTCGTTTTTCGCGGGGGCGAAAAGCGGCCCACGGAGAGCCGCTTCGCTACGTTGAATGTAAGAGGAGGAATGGATGGTAAGATAGATGAAGTACGTCATATGATGGATAAACGATACATAGATATTCTGTGCGTGAACGAAACCAAGAGGAAAGGATGTGACACCATGGTTCATGGCCCGTACACGGCATACTGGTCGGGAGTCCCCCAAAACAGCCGAGGATGTCAGGGAATTGGTGTGATTCTTTCATCTCGAATAGTGGAATGTGTGATGGAGAATGAATGTGTAAGCCCAAGACTCCTCTGGATTAGGTAAAAGTCGGACTCACACGCTTGTTTATCCTTGGGGTCTATGCACCGACGGATCTGCGCGGAGGTGGGTCATTAAAAGCCCAACAAGAGAGAGAGGAATTTTGGGATAGCATGAGAGAGGTCTTGAATAAATGCGGAGAAAATGAACGGAACGTGATGTTAGGGACTTTAATGGGTGGGTTGAGAAGCGTGATGGGTATGAAGGAGTTCTGGGTACGTTTGGGGACGAGAGTGAATGACAATGGGAGAAACCTGCTTGAATTATGCTTGGAATGGAATCTGTGCGTGGCCAACACAATGTTTGACCACAAAAAGATCCATTTGTATACAAAAGTATACAAATAAATGGAGTCTAGAAGTATGATTGATTTTGTAATTGTGGATGAAAGACTGAGGAAGAAAGTGCTAGACACTATAGGTCATAGCCCGAATGCTTGGCCTCTTTAAACGGTGGCGATACCGAGGGGCTGAGCCTACGAGTGTTTTGGACAGAGTAAAAGTGGAAAATCTACAAGAAAAAGAAAAGAAAGACGAGTATGTAGAGAAACTGAAAGAAAGTTTTAAAGGCATAGAAGAGATAGGTGTGATTGAAGATTTGTGGGAGACATTTAAGAAAGGGTCGTGAATGTTGCTATTGAGGTATGCGGGTAGCTAAAGAAGGAAAGGAAGAAAGAACTATAATGTGTGGATGGATAAAGATGTACAAAGGTTGTGCGAAAAAGAAAAGCGTGGTTGGATTGGTTAGCAACTAAAGTTAACCAAAAAGTTCAAAAGGCAACGGATGACGAGATAAAGGAAGCAAGAACGAAGTATAAAAATTGAAATCAGCAGCGAAAGAAGTTGTGTCTAGAAAGAAAGAAGAGCGAAAGGATGATTTCGATAGAGGCTCACTGAAGATTTCAGTCAAACATCAAGTTTTTCTGAAATCCATCAATACAGCCAGAGGAAAAACTTCCACCTCGGAGCTGAGTACAATCAGGAGTCAAGATGGGAGCATTATAAAAGGAGAAGAATGGGTATTAAAAAGATGGAAAGAGTATTTTGAAAGTTTGTTTGAAAGAGAGGAAGTGCAGGTACAGCATCCGGCACCTTCCATGGAAACTAATATAAATGTTGATGAAAGTGAGATAAGCATACATGAAATAGTGAAAGCGTTGAAAAGTATGAGATTAGGTAAGGCTGCAGGGTATGACAGGATTACCGTCGAGATGCTGAGGGCTGGACAGGGCATAGTGGCTAGTCAGCTGTACCGCCTTTTCAATTTGTGCTGGCGAAATGAGCAAGTACAGGGAGACTGGTGCAAAGCCGTAATCGTGCTATTGTATAAGAGAAAAGGGTCACGGCAGGACTGCATAAATTACCGCGGTATAAGCTTTCTCAGCGTCATCGGTAAATTGTATACGAAAGTGGTGATTGAAAGGGTTGTGAAGGAAAAGGACGAAAAAGTATGGGATGCACAAGCGGGATTTAGAAAGGGAATGGGATAGATGGATCAGGTCTTTTACTTGCGGTGCATAGCCGAAAAGTGTTTGGCTAAAAACAAGAAGGTCTATTGCGCATTCGTGGATCTAGAAAAGGCATATGATAGAGTAATGAAGAATGAATTGTGGTCAGCACTGTCCGTGAACGGTGTGAGCAGTATCCTCATACAAGCATTGTAATCTCTTTATAGGGATTCTAGTGCTTGTGTAAGGATAAACGGGGCATACACTGAATTTTTATATTGATATTTATATTATAATGATATTTTTAATATCGAAAAAGGTGTTAGACAGGATTTGTAGCGTCACCGTGGCTGTTTAATCTGTTCATGGACAATTGCTTGACAGATTTAAAAGAGAATGAAAGTGGGTTGAGAATGAATGAGTTACTCATGGCTCTTCGGACCATTGTCTGATCCGGAGTACGGTGCCACTCACGCTCCCATCGCAGTTGCAATCTGCAGCTCGCCACCGTGTTTGGCACTATAGGTCAGCCGATTGGGATGGGATGCAGTCTTTTTTTGCATCCTACCCTTGGGGGCGGGCTTGCTTCTCGCCGGATGATCCCAACGTTGTTGCTGATTCTGTCGCTGATGTGGTACTTCAGATAATGGAATTATTTATTCCATCATCTGTGGTGCCTATCGGAGGCAGAACTAAGCCATGGTTTGATCGCTCCTGTAAAATTGCATCACGCTATAATCAGGAGTGCTACCGGGCCTGGGCTGACGCATCAACGTCCCGGGATGTAAACACCAGCGCTCTTAAAAGAAGTATAATTCCGCCTCCAGGTCCTTCAAAAGTGTCATTGCCAAGGCAAAGTCAGAGCACATCGGCAGAATTGGCGAGAAACTAGTTCGCCTCCCTTCAGGAACACGTGCATTCTGGTCTCTCGCCAAGGCTGTCCAAGGAACTTCTGTCAGCCATCTCTGCCATCTCTGCACAGGGTGGACGACTCATTGGCCCATGACGCAAAGGAGAAAGCCGATCTGCTAGGCTCTCTTTTTGCTTCCAACTCGACTCTTGATGACGGGGGGAACACACCGCCTACCATCCCGCGGTGTGAGTGCTCCATGCGTGAAATGCTGTTTACACAGCGCTCGGTACGTAAAGCACTTCTCTCCCTGGACGTCAACAAGTCGAGTGGGCCTGATGGAGTCCCACCTATTGTGCTGAAGACGTGTGCTCCGGAGTTGGCACCGGTTTTAACGCATCTTTTCCGGTACTCCTACTCCCTAGGCGTAGTCCCGAACTCATGGAAGACAGCTTTGGTGCACCCGATCCCTAAAAAAGGCAACCGCTCAGATCCGTCCAACTACAGGCCTATCGCTATCACCTCCTTGTTCTCCAAAGTAATGGAAACTGTTATCAACTGTCAGCTCATGCGGTACCTTGAGGATCACCAGCTGATTAGTGACCGCCAGTACGGTTTCCGTCGAGGTCGCTCAGCTGGTGATCTTCTAGGTTACCTAACTTATAGATGGGTGGAGGCAGTGGAGTCCAAAGGGGAGGCGTTGGCCGTTAGTTTGGACGTAGCGAAGGCCTTCGATCGGGTTTGGCACAAAGCGCTTCTTTCGAAGCTCCCTTCCTATGGGCTTCCTGGTGTGCAATTGGATCACCAGTTTTCTTGCAGATCGGAGCATCAAGGTCGTAGTAGACGGTGCATGCTCCGATTACAAGCCCATTAACGCTGGTGTTCCACTAAGCTGCGTGCTATCACCAACGCTGTTTCTTCTGCATATAAATGATATGTTGCAAGCTGGTAACATTCATTGCTATGCAGACGACAGCACTGGTGATGCTTTATACACCGGCCGTGCCAATATTTCTCGGGAAAACGTCGCCGAGTACCGGAACAAGCTTGTGTCTGAAGTCGAGACTTTGTTGAACAAAGTCTCGGATTGGGGGCGACTAAATCTAGTCCAGTTTAATCCTCAGAAGACACAAGTTTGCGCGTTTACCGCTAAAAAGAACCCTTTTTTCGTGTCTCCTCAGTTTCAAGGCACTCCCCTTGTTGCCTCAGCCAGTATCGGAATCCTCGGTGTCGACATATCGAGTGATGTGCAGTTTCGTGGTCACTTGGAAGAGAAGGCCAAATTGGCCTCTAAAAAGCTTGGCGTGCTCAGCAGAGCGGGACAGTATTTCATGCCGGCACACCGCTTGCAACTTTACAAGGCGCAGGTACGGCCCCACATGGAATACTGTTCCCATCTCTGGGCAGGGGCTCCCCAGTGCCAGCTCCTTCCACTTGACCGCATCCAGCGCAGAGCGGCTCGAATCGTCAACGACCGAGTTCTTTCCGATCGGCTGGACTCACTGGCACTGCGTAGAGATGTTGCATCTCTTTGCGTATTTTATCGCATCTATCACGGGGAGTGCTCTGAGTTATTGTTCGGATTAATTCCAGCCGCTCAATTTCACCATCGCACATCGCAACAGAACTCGAGATACCATCCATACCATCTGGATGATTGGCGGTCCACCACTGTGCGATTTAGAAGAAGTTTTCTTCCTCGCACAACTTCCTTGTGGAATCGATTACCATAAGCGATTTTTCCGGACCGATACGACTTAGAGACCTTCAAGAAAAGAGCCTACTCCTTCTTAAAAGGCCGGCAACGCATCTGCAATTCCCCTGGTGTTGCAGTTGTTCATGGGCGGCGGTAGTCACTTACCATCAAGTGAGCGGCATGCTCGTTTGCCCCCTCTCCGATAAAAAAAATGCATGTATGTATTTTTTTTTCAAATGTTATATGCTGCGCAGTAACGAAATAACCGCAAACGCCAGGCGGGGCTTGATTCGCCAATTGACGAAATTATATTTTTTTACAATTTCAACTTGCCAAAAGGACCTTCCCAAAATTCGTCGCCAGTTTTCAGACTACAGCTTGCGGCAGTCAGCTGCTGAACATTCGTTTCTCCTAAGTAATAGGTTGCAATGTTAAGAATGATGATAATGGTAATGAAATATTTATATTCATCAAATTCAATTAAATATACCATTATTCAGTTTCTTCTTCCAACCCATCACTCAATTTGTGTATAATAAATAAAAATATTGGAATTTTTTTTAGCCATCATTTAAAACAAATACCTTGCATCTTAGCTCTTTCACTCTATTTACAATTTAAACCTCTAAAATCCTCCACCCTTTCTAAATTTAAATAACGAATTCAAGTCATTTTTCGTTCGCCGCGTTATTGAGTCATATCAAATTGAAAATAATGGTAAAAATCTTATACGGTCATTAACTTTTGTGCAAATACGATAACATTTTAACGGAATACGGGAATCGCCCTAAATATCTTGAAAATTGTGTAAATATGTAATTGTGTTTTGCGATTTTTTTATTTATAAATCTTTTTAAATCTCATAAATCGTTACATTCTAACGGGTATTTACGGAGGCTTTGTGGGAGGAAAAACAGTCATGTAACATGATGAAATCATTTTTTTTTCACTTTCGATGTACAGTGAAGTCTCGGTCATGGTATCTTGTTTTCTACCATTTTACCATTACCATCATTGGCATAAAATTTGAGGTATTACATAATATTATAAGTACAAAAAGTGCTGCATCTTGTATGTCCTATTCAGCACTATGTATTATACATATAATTTTACAGTGATTAAAAGGTCGTGATAGTAGTTTTAGAATTTTAATTTAATTTAATGTACTAATATGTCATTTCGTTTTGTTAGTCAAATCTATTGCTGCCTGATTACAGGTAAATAGTTTGTAATTTAATTATTCCTACGCAAATAAGTAAGCCACTTTGTAATTTTCAGTTGTTACAAGACACGTTCAAGTTAACGAAATTTTAGCTTTATGATTTTGAAGTGGTTGAAGTAATTGAGTGTCTTATATATAACGTTCTTTGTTTAAATTATTTTATTGGTAATTATTTATAAAATACATTTTATAAATAGTAAATATCGTTAAGGTTAAAATAAATTTAAATAAAATTTAAAATGTATTTGATAAATAATTCTTTATTACATAGCAGTTGATCTTTAATGAGCTGTAGGCTAATGCAGAAAGAATAATAAATAATACTTAATAATAAATAAATAATAATGTATGACGAGAACCTCGTAAAAGCCGAAACAGATAAGCAAACAAAATATGGCTAAATATGACCGACATGTGGGGTGGTCTGTCGATTGAAACTATTGCTATTTAATTATTGCATGTGTGTGGGTATTTATTTATGTAATTGTTTTTATTTATTTTGTTATATTTAATGTATATTAATGAATATTTATCATTGTCTTTTATATATTTATGCATATGACAAAATTGTATTAACACCCTACAGAAATAATAATACGAAAACAGAGATCTGCACCTAATTGTGGTGACCATAATTAACTTTCAATAAAATTAACTCTAAGCCGAATTCAAATAACTAAAAGAAATAAAATGATTTCACACTCTGAAGTAGGTGCCAAGATATATTTTATAGAAGAATTTAAACCCTGACTTCAGATTGTGAAATTATTTTATCCTTTTTAGTTGCTTGAAGTCGGCTTTTACTCTATCAAAATTAATTTTTTTTACCCTTTCGAGTGGTCTAAGTTATAACAAGTCGCAAAATCGTCTAAAAAGTTCCATTAAAAATTTCATCTCCTATTGCCACTCTTATAGATAGAAAAATCAATCTCCAAGTTTATATAGGACCATCCCAGAAGAATAGACCACTTAATAAAAAAAAGAATCATCAAAATCGGTTCACAATTGACAAAGATCGCGTAAAAACAAAAACAAAAATATACTTAAAGTCGAATTGTTAACCTTCTCTTTTTTTTTTGAAGTCGGCTTAAAACTATAATATGTATCAGCGATATAACCAGTAACTATACTTTACTGCCATTGATTGTTTTGTAGTAATATTGAGTACTATTATGACATAAGATATAATACTAAAAACAATATTTAATATTGATTTTCTTGATATTTCGGAAAAACAAGGGAATAAGAACATGTCGAGTATAGATATCTATCTTCATGTAAGTAGCGCAATTCTATTTAACTTTAGTGTTGTCTTATCTATTACAGCGTAACGTGTTTATGATCTGACGACTACACATGGCTTCGTTATATCTCTATTACGTTGACATCAAACTATCATTTATAGGAATAAACCGGACTTTTACTATTTTACCGGAACAAATAAGAGAAAAGTATTGGATTACTTTTACAAAATACATAAACATAAACACTCACGCCTGTCACCCAGAGGGGTAGGCAGAGATTATGGACTTCCATTTGGCACGATCCTGACACACCTCTCTCGCCTCCTCCACATCCATATACCTACGCATACACGCTCGTCGGTTAAGGGTACTCTTAATTTAGCCCATTTTCAGTATATCGCCAATTTGGTCGATAAACCTTCGTCTAGGGCGTCCCTTCCCGACTCTGCCGTTCACCTCTGCCACATAAATTTGCTTTGTCACTCTTTTCTCATTCATTCTTTCTACATGACCAAACCACCGAAGCATTCCTTTCTTAATCCTGGTCACAACATCATCTTGCAAACCACACTTTCTCTTATCACACAATTTCTCACTCTGTCATTCAGATTCAGCCCTAACATACTCCTTAATGACCGCATTTCTACAGCATTTATTCTACTCTCATGCTTCTTCTGCCACACCCAACTTTCACTACCATACATTAAAGTAGGGACTAACACAGCATTGTGAATTGCCATACGTGCCTTTTTGGACACATTCTGACTTTCCACAACAGAGTGTAGAGCCCCATTTACTTTATTTCCTGTGTTCACTCGTCGTTCTATATCCTTATCATACCTACCATCCCTGCTAAATACACATCCCAAATACACAAACTCATCTACTTGCTCGACCAATTCCCCTTCTATTCTTATTTCACATATTGTTTTACTTTCTTCTCTTTCAAAAACCATAACTTTCGTCTTACTTGCGTTCACTTTCATTCCCCTTTCTTTTAATGAAATGTTCATTAATGTAACCATCATTTGCAACTCGGCCGCAGACGACGCGAATATGACTTGATCATCGGCGTACAAAAGGCATTTGACGGTTAACTCACCCATTCTTAACCCACATTCTTCAACTTTCAAATTTTCCAAACATCTGTCCATAAATAGGTTGAACAGCCACGGGGAAGCCACACAGCCCTGTCTGACCCCTTTATGGATGCCAAACCAGTCCGAGTAGGCCCCGTTGATCCTGACACAAGCACTGGAGTCCCTATACAGAGACTTCAATGCCTGTATCAACCCAGCACTCAACCCAAATGAGTTCAGTGTTTGCCATAATACATCCCTGTCCACTCTATCATAAGCCTTTTCCAAGTCCACGAACGCACAAAAAACCTTTTGGTTTTTGGCCAAAACTTCTACGCGATCATGCGCATGGAAAAGACCTGATCCGTACATCCCATTCCCTTTCTAAATCCCGCTTGCACATCCCAAATTTTTCCATCAGTATCTTTCATAACTCTTTCAATTAGTACCTTAGCATACAGTTTTCCCACAATGCTAAGAAGACTGATACCACGGTAGTTTTTACAGTCCTGCTGCGATCCTTTTCCTTTATATAGTGGGACTATCACGGCTTTGCACCAGTCTCCCGGTACCCGCTTAAGTTCCCAACACAAATTAAATAAGGTGTACAGCAGGTCTGCCACCACTTCTTCTCCAGCCCTTAGCATTTCGAGTGATACTCTATCATATCCGGTTGCCTTATCTGCTTTCATACTTTTCATTGCTTTCATTATTTCATCTATACTTATCTCTCTATCTCTTTCCTCTTCTTTCAGAATTTCTATTTCATTTAATTCAAATGTCTCATCACTCCTAAACACTTTTTCAAAGTATTCCTTCAATCTCCTTAAACTCGACACTTCGTCATTCAGAATACAGCCATTCTGGTCTCGTATAGCATCCATTCTAGGCTGTTTTGAATGTCCCCTGGCAGTTCTTACGAGTTTCCAGAACATTTTAATATTTGCCTGGAAGTTATCCGATATTCTTCTATCATTCTTATCCGTTCTTTCTTGCTTTTTACTTTCAACTACTTCTTTTACTCTCTTATTTAGATGTCTAAACACTGCCTTTTTTCTTTCAATATCATCATTCATAC
Source organism: Parnassius orleans (assembly GCA_029286625.1). NCBI lineage: Eukaryota > Metazoa > Arthropoda > Insecta > Lepidoptera > Papilionidae > Parnassius > Parnassius orleans. Next base: position 478,451 of record JAGSMP010000032.1, read on the forward strand.
CACTAGAAACACTAGCCTTAGTTGCTAGTAAATCTAGCCATGCTCTCTTCTTTGCTTCTACTTCCATCCGTACCTCATCATCCCACCATAAAGTATTATTTTTCTTTTCATTCGTTCTCTTACTTACACCAGATACTTCGGTAGCTGCATCCACCAAACTTTTCTTGACATTATACCACACAGTCTCCAAGTCTCAATCATTCATTCATCCATACCACTTATATTTTCTATCAGTCTACATTTGTACTTCTCTTTCGCACCTTCATCTTGTAACCTCTCTGTTCTTATACGCTGTAACGCAGTGGTAGACACAGATGTCCGATGCCGCCAACGTCTGAATAGACCTTTAGTTCGGCATAAGACCAAGTAATGATCCGTCCCTACGTTGGACCCCCGGTAAACCCTTGTATCTACCACTGCGCTCCTCATTCTTTCATCCACAATTATGAAATCTATCATGCTTCTATCATCACCTCTTTCCCATGTATACATGTGAATCTTCTTATGACGAAAGAAAGTGTTCGTCACAAAAAGATTCTTTTCCACACATACGGTGAGGAGGCTTTCACCATTTTCATTTATACTTTCATCACCAAACGTTCCCAATATCCTTTCATAACCAAGCCTCTTCACGCCAACCCTTCCATTAAAATCTCCTAATATAACAATATTTTCATTACCCTTGCATTTCATTAGCACCATCCTACCATCTCCCAAAACTGCTCTCGGATATAAGTGGGCTTAGACATGTCTGGGGCGTAGACCCCTAGAACAAACAACTTCTTTAAGCCCACTTTCATTCGTATCCATAGCAGTCTCGGGCTTACACATTCATACTCTTTCACACATTGACCCATTCTTTCTGAAAGGATGATACCGACTCCCTGACATGCCCGCTCGGTCTCATCTACCCCAGACCAGTACGCGGTATACATGCCATGTGTAGTGGCATCCTTTCCCTTCCGTTTCGTCTCATTTACACATAACACATATATTCCTCTATCATACATCATATCGCATACTTCATCCATCTTATTAACACATCTATTCCTCTATCATACATCATATCGCATACTTCATTCATTGCTCCACATACATTCAGCGTAGCCAGACGGGCTTCCGCAATCCACTTTTCGCCCCTCCGGGAGACAGAACGTGACGGGTGGCGAACCTCGTCGCCGGTTTTCCTCCCGGAGATTCTTCGCACCCCTGCCCCATTAAAGGGGCGCCGGGAACTCGGGGCCATTTCTTTTAATTTGTGCCTCATGGTGCGAAATTTTACAAAATATATTAGAATAATAAATATTAAATGAGAAAGTCAGAACTTTGTTTATACTTATAAATGTTATAAAACAAAATATTTCATAATCAAACATTCTTTGAAGTTTTTGTAATGTGAAAATGTTGTGCTTGTTTACCGTTTAGTGGCGGTGTAAATATATCCAATACCCCACATCATCCCGTGGGTATCGTAAGACGCGACAGAGGGAAACAAATCAGGATATTGTCAGCGGGGTCTTCCTAATAACGTTTAAAAATAAAACTGCGGTTGCCAACCCGCTTGCCAAGCGTTGCAACTATGGCAAATATCTCCGCTACAATAATACAGCTATAACCATTACCTTATTGAGCCCAATCTTCATTGAGGAATCAGGGTTGTAAATGTTTATGGTAAATGTTAATCGATTTCAATCTCTTGGAAGCCTACTTTGAAGCTTAGGTTTCTACCGAAATTACTAAAACAATAGATATTGAATTACTTATGATTTAAGTAATTTCTTAAAATTATCTATACTATACTACTTAATTGCCACTAATTGACCAGTCTTTTACTTATTATACTGGTATATTAACTTACAAATAAAAATTAATAAATCATTTTTATTTTGAAAATAAATAAATAGTTTTCATTTGTAAGTTGTTGCAATGGATATGATATTTGAAATTTCAGATATGTGCGTACGTGCGTGCGTGCGTCCATGTGTCCGAAAGCGAATAAGGGTGACAAGCGGGCACACAGCCCAACTGATCGTAAGTCGGTGCTGTGGCCCATAAACATCTACGTCTATCCTCGATTAAGAATAAAAATGCAGATGCATTGTCACCCCTGATAACTAAGATGGAATGCCTCATTCGGCTCATTCAATGGTAAGTGACTATTGTCACACATGAACATTTGCAATAAAAAGGCATTGCAGGTGCATTTTCGGTCTGTTAAAAAAGAGTAGGCGATAGTAGTATCAAAAAACTGCTGGTGACCGTAAATTCTACGGTGGTTGATTGACATATTTGTTCCGTAGTTTATGACGGTGAAATTTGGCGGTTGGAAAAATATTATGACGCATCTAAATGTATTCATTCAGCATAGACAAAAATAAAACTGTTTTTTCAAGAACCACGCATTATTCGTGTGTAAAAAATACAGGAGTAAATATACATTGACAGTAATTATGTTACAATAGGACAGGATGCATTTTATGCGGGGTACATCGACAGTGAAGCTGTATTAGGGCTTCAGCATGGATGAGTCGGCGTGATTGGGAGAAAGCCACTATCTCATAGAAAATCTTCTATACATATAATGAAAATGTAAATTGCAGGTGTCTGTACATTTTATTTTTTTGTGACAAACATGATTGAGAGTCGGTCGGTCTGTCTGCCTGTTTGTTAGTGAACATATCACGTCGAAATCACTAATATTTTCAAAATAATCTTTAAGAAAATCATAAAGCGTATCTTCGATAATATATAAGGTTTAGTCTTAGTTTTATTAAAATCGGTTCAATTTATCAAAAGTTATGATTATTATATTGAAATGTAGGTATGAATTTGATCAATGGTGGCGATGAGTCATCAAGGGCATTTTAATTTAATCACAGAAATGGTAATTAAATTTGGAAAATAATGTTCTTTATTGATATGCTTGTACCTAAAACTGAATATGTTTTAAATAGCGCCTATCTATTACAAGGGCAAAAGTAAGATGTTCAATTTCCATTACAAAATAACCTAACAGCGTCGTACTGCTGGACCAAGATATGTTCATATCTCTAAGAGGGTTTGTTTTTTTAAACGGGGAAGAATTCGTTGCGCTTTTTCCTGCGTGTTGACAAAATCATTTATTTAGTTTTACTTTTTAGAATTTAGGTTTGCCCATAATGTTTTTCTGCACCCCGAGTACGTAGTATTAAATAATGCTACTAACAATTTCGTTAGTTTCGGTTAGGATCAAACTTAGGCCCTTTGCGTGCTATGCGGGCACTTATTTCCTGAGCGTCCGTCGAGCCTCGGACTTTTCCAGTTCGGGGCCTTTCGGACTGCCTCGAATAGAATGGAATAGAATAGAATAATTTTTATTCAATATAGATTACATGTGTAATTCTCATTGAAAGCCATTTTTTACTTTACCAATGGTTCGAAAAAAAACCTCTGTCCTGGGAAGAACCAGCAAGAAACCCAGCGAGACTTTTTTTTTAAAAGTAAATTTTACATTAATGGTTCTATAAACTATTTAAGTACAAAATTTATTTTAGAAACTGCTTGGAAGCGATCACCTCATTCCCAGGTGTTATTATCAATTATGTATTCATTTATACTATAATAACCCTTTTTATACAGTTTCAGCTTAACAAAACATTTAAACTTGGTAATAGAGAGAGCTTGTACACTTTACGGGACCTTGTTGTAATAGCGTATACATTGCCCCAAGAATGAATTACTGACTCTGTGGAGTCGAGAAATTGGTATCACTAGCTTGTGTTTGTTCTTAGTGTTTACAGAATGTATATCACTTTTTTTACTAAAACTACCTTTGTTTTTGTGAACATACATTAAATTTTTGTAAATATACTGAGAGGTCAAAGTTAATATATTTATTTCTTTAAATTTATCTCTAAGAGACTCTCTCGGTTTTAGGTTGTAAATATCTCTAAAGGCCCTCTTCTGTAAAACAAAAATAGTTTCTGAATCAGCCGCATTTCCCCATAGCAAAATCCCATACGACATTATGCTATGGAAATAACTGAAATAAACTAATCTAGCTGTCTCGACACTAGTGAGACCTCTAATTTTTTTTACAGCATAGGCTGCAGAACTTAGTCTGCTTGCTAGTTTGGATATATGGGGGCCCACTGAAGCTTTGCGTCGAGAGTGATGCCAAGAAAAACAGTGGATTCAACAGGGCTCAGTTCTTCCCCATTTAAAAACACATTGGTACCCAGATTTTTAACATTCGTTGTTGTAAATTTAATACATTTAGTTTTATTTCCGTTTAAATGTAGATTATTAACGTTAAACCAATGCACTAATTTTGATATAGCATTATTCACTTCGTCACATTTAAATGATTGACGTTTAAGTTTAGAAATCAAGGAAGTATCATCAGCAAATAATACTATATCATGATTATCCCCTAAAAGGGAAGGTAAGTCATTAATATATACTAGAAATAGGAATGGGCCGAGAATCGAACCCTGAGGGACACCCATTAGTACAGGTGACCCGGAAGAACTTTTACCATTGATAATAACTTCCTGCATTCTATTAATTAAATATATTAATAAATTGCTACATAAAAATCAATTCGGTTTTACAAGGGGTCGCTCGACAACTGACGCTGGAGTTGAGCTTATTAAACATATTTTTTGTGCATGGGAGAATTCGGAGGATGCTTTGGGTGTATTTTGTGACCTTTTCAAGGCCTTCGACTGTGTTTGCCATGAGACATTAATCAGGAAGCTACAGTACTATGGTGAAAGGTCACAAAATATACCCAAAGCATCCTCCGAATTTTCCCATGCACAAATAATAGTTTAATAAGCTCAACTCCAGCGTCAGTTGTAGAGCGACCCCTTGTAAAACCGAATAGATTTTTATGTAGCAATTTATTAGTATTAAAGAAACTTAAGATCTGATCTAAAATTATTTTTTCAAAAATTTTACTAAATGTTGGTAGTACAGAAATCGGTCTAAAATTGGCGGGGTCTAATGTACTACCAGATTTAAATAAAGGTATGACTTTACTATGTTTCATTAAATCGGGAAACACACCAGATTCGACGCTTGTATTAAATATAGTGGCTAAATAAGGTGCTATTATATCTATTATAGATAAAATAACTTTAACGGAAATCCCCCATTAGTCTGGCGTTTTCTTAACATCAATAGTTTTAAAATATTTAACGATATCTTTTGGCAATACTCTATGGAATTTAAAAGTATTTGAACAAGCCTTTACATTTTGTATAAGCAATGATTCGGCGACAGTAGGAGAATAATTTAATGATTTTGTTGTCAAAAAAGTTTTTACTATTTATTATTCTCTAGGTCATTTTAATTTTGTTAGATGCAGTTTTAATTTTGTTACTTAAATGTTAAGCCTTAGCTGTGGAGCACACTTTTTTAAATATTTTAGAATATGTTTTTACATAATCTCTAAATATAACACTAGTATTATATGATCTTTCATTATAAAGCTCGTATAACTTTCGTCTACTTTTATAAATTCCTACTGTTATAATGACGGGGTCAATGGGCGTAACATTCGCACACTGACTCGCCACAACTTCCATTCAAGGGCCCTCGCTGTGGTTTACGGGCTCTAATCACAGGCCAGAATGTAACAGTGTCGGCCTTATTCGGTGCTGGGCCCGTTCCACGTACCATTGGCCGCTCCAATTATTTATAGAGCCTCTTCTGATCACTCTGGAAGAGACGATTCTGGTTCAACCGTGTCGACCTCTCGGTATATCGCCGAATCCACTTCCCCCAAGCAGCGATTCTCTGCTTCAGGTCGTTTATGCGCTCCGTCAGTTTTTGCATTATATCCGGCTGGGATAAACTGATATTTGTCCCAGTAAACGCCATCCTGACGGTGCGCACAATTCTTAGCTTATTATTGCCGGCCTGAAGCTTATCAGTCTGCCAATAAGAGCCCTTGCCTTTGAGATACGGTCCTCAATCCATGTTCTCCAGCCTGGGATATCGTTATTTTGCCCAGTAGCACGTCCCGACGTGGGAAGTTCGGCACCAGCAATGCGGCGCCAAAGAGTATTGAGTCCGTAACGCAAATGTCCCGGCTGGTTTCCAAGTAGGTTGCCAGCAATGGGTTCAGGGCCGTCAAAACATCCCGATTCCGCTTGCTTAGGGTTATGCGCGGGAGTCGCGGTCGATTTTCGAGAGGCGTACAGCGCGTTTCCACAATCGCCTCCTCCAATTTACTCCTCATCTGCTCTAGTTCGTGGGTGACCATTCCATCATCGCCTGAATCAACCAGAGCGGGAAGATCCATGGCGGTCTCCACATGTGGCTGCTGGTCTGTGGCCTGAGAAGCCGCATCCTCAGCTATAGCCAGTTCATTCGATTAGAGAATAGCCTCACGCCGCAGTCGTTCGAGTTCGGCATCATCAAATATTTTCGACCGCAAGATGTACCGAACCCGGTGTGCCAGATTTTGCTCTGCGACGAGAACAGACGACTCCAGCTCTGCAAAAAAGCGATGCATCAGAGCTCGATACGCTATCCCTCCAGTTTCTTCCCCTTTCGCCCTATAGTATGCCCACAATGCGTTTGTGTACATGTTCATCATGTTTGTCCAACGCATGCGGCGTTCTCCACCAGTGGCGGATGCCGCTTGCCGAGTCTGAGAGGACCCTGCCGACACCAAGCCATCTGGTGGGGATGATGGATGCAAGGGGCTGCTTTGTGGTCGTGTAGCACTTCGCGCTCGGCTGGCCGCCTGAATGCTGTCGCGTCCACCGCCAGCTCCAGACGCGTCCCGGTGACCCCAGGCAGCGGCCCTATGCGCGTTCTATTTTATATATTTTCTATCATTCATAAAATGGGCGTAAATAAACGGGAGACGCCCAGGCCCGGCACCGTTTCATGGTGAGACCGTAAGCACAAACGGGCCTTTGGACCCTCAATTCTGCCGAGGCGCGGTGCTCACACCTCTTGGCAAGGCGCTGACTGACTTCGCCGACGCGATGTAGGAGTTTTGTCAATTAACTGTTACGTCAGCGGGCGTTGGGTTTGTCACTTCCCTACGCCTTAATATTATTAATTGTTATTATACTATCATTATTCATTTTATTCATTCATTTATTTATAGTATTACGTTTGTCATTCAGGTTAAATTAAATGTTATTATATAAAGTATAATAACATTTAATGATTAGAAACACTTTTAATTGTCTTCACACTATCACTACAGCCCTTCACAAGTGCACTGCTGAACATAGGCCTCCCAAGGAATGCCACAAAGCACGGCCCTGAGCCCCCTGCATCCATCGACTTCCTGCATGTCTTACCAGGTCATCACTCCATCTAGTGGGGGGACGCCCTACACTTCTGCCGGTACGAGGCCGCCACTCGAGAACCTTTTTTCCCCATCGGTTGTCGGTTCTTCGAGCTATATGGCCGGCCCATTGCCACTTCAGCTTACTAATCCGTTGGGCTATGTCCGTCACTCTGGTTCTACTGCGAATATCCTCATTTCTAAGTTTATCACGCAGAGAAACTCCGAGCATAGCCCTCTCCATAGCTCGCTGAGCGACCTTGGGCTTCCTCATCTGGCCAGCAGTGAAGGAACACGTCTCAGTTCCAAAGGTTATCACTGGCAATACGCACTGATAGTACAGTCTCGTTTTCAAGTTTTGAGGTATACCTGACGAGAAGATGTGCCGTAATTTCCCGAACGCTGCCCAACCGAGTTGAATCCGTCGATTGACTTCTCGGTCGAAGTTGGTTGGACTTACCTAGTCGGACTATTTGTCCCAGGTAAACATACTCGTCAACAACTTCGAGCTTAGTGCTCCCAACAAATACCGGCATAGGTGTGACATGGACGTTATACATGATATTTGTTTTGTCCATGTTCATCTTAAGACCTATCCGTTGGGAGGCACTATTGAGGTCATTGAGCATAGTGCTTAGGTCCCCAGCGATTCTGCCATAAGGACTATATCGTCGGCAAATCGAAGGTGAGTGATGTACTCGCCATTGATGTTAATACCGTATCCTTTCCAGTCCAGTAGCTTGAAAACGTCTTCCAATGTAGTGGTGAAGAGTTTCGAGTATATAACATCACCCTGTCTTACACCTCTCTGTAGTTGGATAGGTTTCGTACTTTGATTCTGTACTCGGATAGCCATCCTAACCCTACTGTACAAACACTTCAGCACTTCGATATACCGACAGTCAACTTGGCACCGCTGAAGGGACTGTAGCACCGCCCAAATTTGACGGAATCAAAGGCTTTCTCATAGTCCACATACGCAACGCAAAGTGGCAGATTGTACTCTTCTGCCTTCTGTACAATTTGCCGAAGGGTATATATGTGGTCTATAGTACTAAAGCCTTTTCGGAAACCGGCTTGTTCGGGAGGCTGGAAGTCGTCAAGTGACAAACGAGCATATAGTCCACCTGATAGTAAGTAGATGCCATAGCCCATAGACATCTACATATATCATTGATTAAGTATCAAAATGCAGTTGCGTTGTCACCCCTGAATACTAAAATGGAATGCCTCGTTACCAAAAGGGAGACCCTCTTCACTCACCATACGAAACATAGCAGCATTTTTTGTTGTTTCACGTCGTTATTCTGGGAGAGTGATGTCCTACCCCGGCCGAGCCGACCGATCGTGCTGCAGCTATGTATAGTTTGCATAGCTGCAGCTTGGCTCTATCAAGTGAAAACGTGTATTGATACTGTCCTCAACATATTTACTTATTTTACAATTAAATAAAATTATTTAATGGATGGTGTCCCGTTTACAAGTTTATTTATTTTGAACTCTGTAAAGGTGTTACTGGTTTATTAATATCTGGCTATCTTCAGATATAATTACACAATTTCAAAGCGCTGGCAACATTCTGCTCTTTTCCCTAATGAAATAAGATTTTTTTTAAATTTTAATTTCCCTACGAATCATTTTTGGTATTGATGGGAATTCTTTGGTGGGACTTGTGAATTAATAGCGATGCTTCTACTGGTGTGATATAGTTTGAAGAGTACAAACATCCAGTATAATTACAGGCTGTAAGACATTCCATATTAGTCCGCAGAAGTAACAACGTCTTTGTTTGAAGTTGTGCAGGTGTCCATGGACTGCAGTAGCTACTACAATCAGCTGGACTGTAAGTTCGCTTGTTACTTCAGTTTTATAAAAAAATAATTTATAAAATGCTATTTAGGTAATGTATTGAAATCCCAGTTTCCACCTCTTATCTCCCACCCCAACCCATCCGACTAAGAGGCGAGTACGTCCAGTTGAGTCTTCGATTGGCGTGGCGATAGACATTTTAGGTAGGACCCTTGCCATCAAATTTACTTCTCTCAGTCGGCTACTACAGGAGTTAAAAATAACGAGGAACATTACTGCAATAGGAACGATTAAGATATATTTTTCGACTGGGATAACCCACTACGCTGACGTGTGAAAATGTTAACCAGTTAATTAGCGAGACTTTTAAGGCATTTTGCAAAGAGTGTCGCATAATAACGTTCAACACAATTTATTATTGGCCTCAGATGAACGGTGTCGTCGAGCGGTAAAACAGAAACTACTTTAAATGACATTAGTATCTGGCGGTAAAGCAGAAACTACTTTAATTGACTTTAGTATCTGGTCTTCAAGACGCCATTATTGCCTTTAGTTTCTGAGCGTACATGTACACTCAGAAACTAAAGATGCGTAGATATGCGTAGATGTACGCTCTCCACTCAGGCTTTAACTTAACAATGTAATTGATTTATCAAATGATAACTTACCATCAATACAGTTTTATTTCTAAATTGTATAGGTTTAATTTTATAGTGTATTTTAATGAGAAATGAGGAAATTGCTGTAGTAATTTACGTAAACTACAAAGGTAAAATAATAAAATGTGTGCATGTGTGCAGTTCACACGCAGTAGAAATGAAATCTTCAAATTAAATGAAATAACATACCTAAGCAATATAAATTTCACGGCAAATGATTTATTTAATATAATAATTTCAAACCACATGTGCGGCATAAAATATACGATAAAAGGTTAATTTTATAGCAAATAAAAGTTATAATCCATATTTTTAGACATATAGAGCCTAAATTTAGTGTAATAAATGAAAAATAATATTTTCTTTCGAGTAAAATTGCTTTGCAATAGTGCCATCTACTTTATTTTATAGGTAAAGTCATTCATTTTATAGATAAAGGTGGTACGTAAAATAGTCGCTAGGTGCCTGCCTAAACACGAAAAATTTAATATAATATTCTTTCTCTAAATCTAAACGCTAAATCCTAAAGGTGTATATATTTGTCTCGTTTTAGTGTCGCTTTTTCGTTTCATCGAGTTTCAAATCACAACGATTCTAAAGAAGTTTTCACTTCAAAAAGGAAATTTTAATTTACGACGTCCCATTTTATTGCATATGTGTCAAGTCGTCTCCTGGCATTGTAATTGTTCATGGATAGTTCATGCTCGTTTGTCTTATATAAAAAAGACTTCGATGTGTGTGCCTCACTGTTTGCGCATATACTAGCTGTTGACACTATTATATTTCCAGCGTATTTGATAGCTTCCGTTACCATGGTAAATAATCAACCAAAAGCACATCAATATTTTTAGTAGTTGTATATGAAACTTTGTTCAAGTTTTAAGACAGCAACTTTTGAAATCATCTTTTATTGTTTTTCTGCCGAATTGCCCTGCAACTTATTGTGGGGAATATTAAACGCAAGTCTGAAAATGTATTTCAAAATCTCGAATTATATTTTCAGTAGTCTTTTGTAAGAATTTACTAGGTCGAGAACATTTGAAAACTACTAACCTCACAAGACCTGGTTTTAATATTTTATAATTTTGCTTGTAAGTTTTTAAATTTTTAAAATGAATTAATTTATTTTTTAATGATGTAAAACAGAATGGAAATGACAATTAAGTGTGATTTCAACACAAATGTTTAATTTTCACTAAAACTAAAACAAGTAATGTGATACAAATAACGAAAAAGAAGGTATACGTTTTTCGTTTTACTTACGCCTGGGCCAGTAGTATAGCAAAAACTTTTATGATTTTTATGTTTACTTTTAAGAATTTCTAGCGAAGAATTTCGAGCGAAAAGAATTACCTTATGATGATTTCGCTGTCGATAACTTTAATAATCACAATTCAAATTGATAAAGTTAACCACTAAGATATTTTAAGCTTATTTACTGGTAACAGTGAGCATGTTTCAAATATCGATCATATTATAAAAACAATAAGCTCAATTTTCAAAACTATTTTTGTTACTGTCATAATTGGACAAGGTTGTGCAAAAATATTCAACATTCGCTCAGGTAAAAGTGACTATCTCACACACTAAAATATTTAATCCTAAGGATTCTATGTTTTCATATAGTAAAGACAATTCTAGAAGGCATCGCAGTTCATTAAAAAAATAAAAAATGTGAAATCCTTCTTCAAAAAACTAATAAGAACAAAATAATTACTACATAATTTATTAGCTACTGAAGTCGCTGATAAGACAAAGGTTTATCGAAGAATTAAAGCTCCGACTGTAGGACAAACTAAAAATTTAAAAAAGGCTTATTAAATTATGTGAAAATAATTTGGTTTTTAGTTTTCCAAAGCCGGTTTGACTTCTTTTTTACTGAGTTAAAAAAAGGAGGTAATCAAATCGACTGTATTGTTTTTTATGTGTGTAACCTCAGAACTATTTTCTAGGTGAACCGACTTTTTCATTTGAAAGCTGGTTCTTTTCATGTGGTCCCATATAAATTTGATCAAGATCTGACCAGTAGTTTTGAGTTATCCTTAAGAATGCGTATTTAATTGACTTCGACTAATCATTTTATGTACATATATTGATTTCGGTTGTACAATTTTTTTTATTTTTATACTTGTTAATTTTAATATTTAACCCTTTTAAATGGACTGAACAATGTTACAAACTCAATATTTTCAAATTTCTCCATCTTGGATGAGGAATATTTTCCTAAAATTCTAATGGAGTGACTCATGAGGCTTAGACTTTTTAATAAAAAAATAATAACTAAAGTCGATTAACAATTGGGTAAATTACGATACGCAATATAACAATAATTGGTATGTTGCATATCCTACACACAAAAATAAAGTCGAACCTTCTCCTTTTATTGTATAACAAAGTAATAATGATAATGAATTGGTTAAGGATGGTGTGCCGGACGGGCGAAACTCGGGAGTAAATGTTGTCGAAGACACTCCGCGAGTCGCTTTATTTTTGCGCCCAAAGCAAGGACTCTCCTCCGGAAGCGGGGGAGGGAGGTGAATGCTCATAGCATACCACGCAGCCTACCCACTAAACACCACCTGTGGGACAAGCTCTGACCTTTATGGCCTCGTTGCCGCATCGGAAGTGACCCCCTTAGGGAAGGGGGGCGCAGGCGGCGAGTAGCCCCTGAGAGGCGCGCCTAACTAAGGCAAATTAAGAATAGAGAGAAGATTCGGCCTGAGCCGCCAAGAGGCATTCCAGGTCGGCCGAAAGCTTGTTGGGGGGGTCCGAGAGAGAGTTTTTCGACCTGCAGACTCTATAGTGAGAGGGAAGTAGGGCTGCATAGGAAGCTGCCTCACGAATGAGTTGATTTGGGTGAGACTCTGAGGCTTTGAAAAAGTTCTCAGAGAGTGATATTAGAAATTTTTGAATTGTGGGGAGCTCCAAGTCTCGGTGGAGGTTGGTGTTACGGACGTACAAGGGTGCGTTCGTAGCCCGACGACAAAAAGAGTTTTGAACTATTTCGAGTTCGTTTAAGATTTTAGGTTTAGCGTGAGCAAAAATAGGGGTTGCGTATGTCATAACTGGTCATATACAGACCTTATACAGGGTTCGCTTATTTCGGAGAGACATTTTACTGTGTCGGCTCAGCATGCTACTGAGCCTACCCAGGTAAAAGCGCGCTGTGTGAGTTACTTTCTTAACATGGGGCTCGAAAGTGAGTCTGGTGTCAAGGGTGACACCTAAGTATTTGGCGGTCGTGTGCCAGGGGACAGGGGTTCCTAACATACGAATTAGTGGAATGGTAGTGGGGCGGCGTCGTTTATGTTTGAAGTAAACGACGGAGCTCTTCTCCGGGTTCACATCGATACGCCATTTTTGAAACCAAGCTCCTAAGTCACTAACTGACTATTGGATCTTTTTCCGAAAAAATGGTAGTGAGATACCTTTATAATAAAGGGCTGTGTCATCTGCAAAGAGGGAGAGCTGAACACCATTTGACGGGATGGACATTTCTAGCGGCAGTAAGAGGACAGTGGCGGGGGCTGCGGGGGTAGAGGCAGCGGCGGGGGGGGGGCAGCGGCGGGGGCTGCCGGAACAGGGGTGAGCGGGTAGTTGCAGCGCTTGGATTTCACTTTCGTGAAGGGGGTCTCGTCAGTCATTGTTCCATCGGAATCCGTGGAGCAGCTACTGGATGTAGTGTCAGTTTGAGTGGCGGAACTCTTCCGGGAGGACGAGGTTACGGACGTGGTGTCCGAGCACTCCATGGAGTCCGAGTCGGGGGACGAGGGCGAGTCGGTCTGTGGGGCAGCCATAGGGGCCGTCGGGCAGGTCGCGACGGGGCCGTGGCGGGACATACCTGAGGGGCAAGGGAGGTCAGAATTCCGACGAGAACGGCCTCGTCGATATTTGCGATAAATAGAGTGAGGACGGCTCTAATTTGGTTGATGTCCAGTGCAGACATGTTGGGGGGGGGGGGGTTGACGTTCTAAACTAGGAAAAATAAGGGAGATCCTTGTTCTGAAAAGAACAAGGGCTTGTTCTGAGAAGAACAAGGGATTGACGTTCTTCTAAGAAACAAAATACAAACAAAAAAAGAACAAAAACAAATAACAATAACAATAATAACAATAACAATAAGTGGTCAAACTGCTCTGCATAGCGTGAACGGGAGAGCGAAGGTGCGAGAGCGAGAGGGCACTCAACGTTCGGAGACGAGAGCGCGGTCAGTTAACACAACCGCTCGAGAGCGGCGACGCAAGCGGAATGTGTGGGACTGCGAGTCGCTCACGTCCTACACCTATTATACCGGTTCCGGTGGATACTTCTACTGCCGTCTTTGTGGGTGCGACTGGGGTATTGTGGACTGACGTCCAATCAAAATGCACAAACTGTAGAATAGAAATGGCAAGTCAGTGGCCAGCAGTTCGACTGCTCAACTGTTCGGCGGAAATCTTCTGACTATTGGTTGTCGACCACGGATGTTGAATATGGTTGGTCAACTACGGTTTTTCTATATCGGTTGTTCACTATCTGTTGGTCACTATATTCTTCAGACGATATCTTCAGTTGACTATTTCTTCAAGTTGTTCGGTAGTAACTTACTACTACTAGTACTATCTGCTTCTATTATCACTGGTTACTAGCTGCTACTACTACTAATATAGCTGCAGCATGGATCTACCATGTACCACGTACATGTATCATCAATAGTTTTCGCTGCGCGCGCCAAATAATGACTTTTATAGTCAAATTTTTTTCATACCTTGAGTTACATTATTGATTTTCGTAGAGATCTCTAATTTTAAAAAAATAGCCCATTTTACTCGCTACTAATGTAGTTTCCTATAGGTGAAGAATTTTTAAAATCGGTTTAGTAGTTTTTGAGTTTATCCAATACAAACAAACATACAAACAATCAAATCTTTTCTCCTTATATCATTAGGTTAGATAATAAAAAAATATATGAGCCGTGGTAGCTTAGGGACTAAGCAAAGGAGCACAGTTAGGAGAGACACTTATTTACTATAAATCATCTCTACATGTCGTCCCCGTAGATACGCCTCAATTCACTAGTATAGACGCCTCCGTTTGCAGAGTAGCCATGACCGGTCATCAACCGATCACGGTAGCCTCTGTTTATCTTTCTCCTAAGAAAAAATTGCTTAAAGGCAACTTTGAGGCACTTTTTAATCTCAATAATTCGGTTATTTTAGCTGGCAATATTAAAAATATAAAGCATAAAGTCTGGCATAATTCTTATATCTCATATCTCATAATTCAACATAATAGCTCCTCTGAGGATACTAGATATTCAATCAATCTTTCTCATAGCTCGTCCAGAATTGACTTAGCACTCTTCAGGAACGTGTCCTTACCGTTACATTCTATTTAAGTGATGCGTGAGTTGAGATCGGACCATCGCCCGGTCCTCATGACGTCGGGACAGCTCAGCAGTAAGGTTCTTCCACCAAAACTATGACGGACTGGTGTAGATTTGAGGCTAAACTCGAATCTACGAACTCCCAAGACTTAGATCAGGTGCCAGACGTAAATGACTCCAAGGAGACTGTTTTGAGAAGCCATCTCCCATCTCACTTCTCACATTAAGGTGGCGGAGAATACTCGAGGCAGGTGAGGGTGACAAGCGATCGTCGTTTTGAACTCCCCGGGGATATGAGACGGTTACTGAGAGAGAAAAATGCTGTGGTTAGGGCCTATGACTGTTATAGAACCGTCGACAATAGGTTTAACTTGCACAACCTCTGCACAGAGGTCAAAGACCGCATGACCCAGCTGAGGGATGCATGTTGAGACTGATGATGTAGGACATCTCACGTTCGCATTCTACCTTCTGGCAGTTGGCAAGAGCTCTAAAATCAGAAAATGTCGCAACGATGCCCCCATTAGTTAGACCTGATGGTCAGTTCGCCTTCGATGACTCGGAAAAGGCCGAATGCATGGCAGATAGCATCGAGAGCCAATGCTTTCTTAGCACTTTGCCTATCGATCTTGTCCACCTGAATAAAGTAGACGAGGATGCGGCAATTTATTCGCCACGTCACCAACGGATGATCCTCTTTCCCACGTTACCTTCGATGAGGTCAAGACCATCATCAAGAATCTCATCTCTCATCTCCCACATCCCTTGAATCACATCGACGTGCTTGACGGTGAAGGAAAACATCGCGAGGGAACCTGTATCTTAGAAATAAGAAAAAAAATATTTCGAAGAAATGTGAAGTTCGCCAACACGCATTGGAGGTTTGTGAGCAGGAGTGCGACGTACATAGGCTGTAAATTTGATAAAAAATATTTTAATAAAATAATCATTCTTATATATATATTTGAACTGTGCACATTTTTAAAGTTCATCATGTGGCTGCGTTAATACATAACATTAATATAGTGTTGATAAAAAATAAATTTGTAAGAATTTTTGCCTTTAAAAACATAATTTTCCGTTGCAACATTAAATTCCAAAAACAGGTAATATTTAATGTACCCGAGGGGTGCATTAAAGTTGATAAGCACTGGCCTATGCTCTCTGCCTCGATTATAACTAGTTCCCTGATGTGCGATGTTTCGGGTTTCCATTAAATTTGCAATGATTTAAACGTAAATATTTTAGTAATATAATGGTATTCAAGCTCAAAGCTTTTATCAGCTTACTGATCTAGGTTCGTTTCAAATAGCTAGGTAAACATTGGAGTTCTATTTTCGCGCAGAACAGAAAATAAGTGATTTGTATGTTTATGCAAGTCCTATTTTTCTACCGACTTCAATAAGGAGGAGGTACTCAATTCGACTGTATGTTTTTATGTGTGTTACCGTGAACCGATTTCGATGATTCTTTTTTTATTTGTAAGCTGGTCTTCTCATGTGTTCCCATATAAATTAGATCAAGGTCTGACCAATCGTTTTTGAGTTATTCTTAATAATTCATATTGAAGTCGGTTGTACAAAAATTTTAATTTTAAATTATGTATGCAAAACACCGCTACAATATAGGAGCAATTCCTTGTTTTAGTTTTAATTAAATTGGCCGCGCTATGCTTATTTAAGGTATTCTTTTTCTGCATAGGAGTCCGGCTGGTACCACTGTCTTATCTGATTCTGCCGCCAAAAATTAGTACGTTCACTGTAGTGTACCAGTAAAATTAAAGAATGAGCATTCCGTCTTAGTTCCTAAAACAAAATGAATAAAATAAAACAATATTTAGCTGTCATCTGTCGTTTGATACCTTTTCTTTCGTGGTGCTGTTGTAAACGTTCACTTTTCCCTCGATATATAAACTACTGAGTGGAGATAGCACGTACAGGTCTTGCTGATTAATAGGAATACGTATTTCGTCATTCTTTTTAAAACTAGTTACATATGGTTTGTATGAATGATACTCGAAACGTTCAATGCTGTTATCGTATGATGTTTGTTGAGTTATGTTTAAAATATTCATTTTATCAAGCCAACTAGCTTAAAAAACCAGTTTTCGTACGTGGTAGAGCCATGCTGCAGCTATATTAGTAGTATAGTTGTAGCACGAATGGGTCGGCTCGACCGGGGAAGGACCACGCTCTCACAGAATACCAGCGTAAAATGGCAGCTTGACACTGCTGTGTTTCGTATGGTGAGTGTAGAGAACCGGAGACCCATTTTACTGGAAAAGAGGCATTCCATCTTAGTCCTCACGGGTGACGACGCATCTGCATTTTGATTCTTTATTGAGGATAAATGTAGATGTCTATGGGTCACAGCAACCACTTACCATCAGGTGGACTTTGTGCTCGTTTGTCACCCTATCCTATAAAAAAAAAAAAAAAAAAAAAGTATGGAATGTCACTTGCGTGTTCTAATATGTCTAGATTAGTAAGCGCACGTCTGGGTAGCCGTCTAATTAGTTTTTTGAGGGGTTAAGATTTAAACCTGCTCCTTGTTTATGAGGTTTAATATACAATCCTTTTCCCAGAGCAACCACTTACATCATTCTGTTCTGTCTTTCAGATTCCTGAAGACTCTTTTGTGCTGCTTTTAGTCATTAACAGCTTTTGTTATACCCGCTGCTCTACCAGCTAATGAGCCTAAAGCTGACAATCCCTCAAATATAGGAAAAAGCGGTAAAAGTCCTCCACACTTTGGAAGAGGAATACAAAGAGGTAAACTTATTCCTTTTTTATTACTAAATATGCAAAAAAATGCAGCTGCATAGGCATATTTTATAGCCGAGTGGCTGTCTTTGGATCTTAGTTTTTTTTTTAAAGAGACTGTATTTTTTTATCTCCTTCTTAAATGCTTTTATAACACTCCCCACCCGGATTTTTGCTTTCATCGCATCGCTTTACCAGCATCTTTCGATTTCAACTCTTTGCCATAATATTCAAAAGTTCTAAATCGGCTTTTTGTCGAGCGCCCGAATCTTTGTTAATGTATCAATATCATGGAGCATGCAAGCTTCATTCAATTTGTTTACCCCTCGATCGCCTTTGAGTAACCGTTTTTGGAGTTTCGTTCCGGGGCCACAAAATTGAGCCGGGTAAATGTAACTCAAACGGTAAATTATCTATCACGTTATTAATTATACCACTGCCTTCCTTCATCGATAAGTATAAAATGAGATAATTAAGTAATAATGTGTTATTTATATACCTACACTACTAATTCACTTTTGTCCACCCAACTATTTTCTTCACAACTCAAGCCTAACCATTTTACTAAAAGCTTATTTCCTTTTCTTCTAATAACTTTTTCAATAAGATAAAGGTCTGAAAATTTAGTTTTTTGTAATTCGTTACCGTAAAAAGAGCCTAGAATATTTTGATTGTGTTTGTCTTCTATTTTATAAGTTTGGAGATTGGTTTGGTTGACTTTAACGATACAAAATATTTCTGTAGACCAATTAGGGGTGTAACCTTTATAAAAATCTCCTTTGTATTTGCTTAAACGAACATAATCGCCAACGCAAAACGTTGTTCCTTGGCGTATGACTTATGAGATTTTTTGAGATGTTTGACATAACTAAAATCGCATTTGAATCATTAACGTTGATAGGCTTGAATTTTGTAATGCGATCCAAAGTATTATTATACTGCTACATAATCTAAATTATTTTGGAACCATTGATATCGTCCACATAGACTGAATATTTTGTAAAGGCGAGTTTTTAAAGTTCTTATTACTCGTTCTACAATGGAGGTTTTTAACGGAGTACGTGGAATAATGATTTATATTATAATTTTTCATAAAATTCTTAAAAGAATCATTATAAAACTCTGTACCAAGATCTGTTTGTAAATTTTCAGGTTTTTCGTCTCGATTCATATAATAAACTTTGCATCACATTTTTGACACAATTTTTATGTTTCGATTTAAATGATTTAACCCACACGTATTTTGATAGAGCATCGATTACAACTAGTAAATATTTACCTTTAAGTACCGACATGCGGTCTGAGAGGCCCCGGCAGGCACTTGACTTGCTAGTTTACCCCTTTCCCCGCGCAATACCGATCCCTGCTTTTAAGTAGCTGCAAGGACAGTGCCCACGTTGACGTCGGAGCAGGAAGTGGTGTCATCGCATACGCATTTGGTGAGTAATTACGATTTGAAATTCCGACGCGGCCTCTCAAGCCGCACGTCGGTACTTACGTAAGTGTTTTCTTTCATTTTTTGTTGAGGTAAACTGTTATTTTTACAGATATTGTAAACTATGAATATACTAGGGACTTCAAGTAGTAAAAGAAATAGTTCTGCGATAAATTTACAGCAATCAAAGAGATCTGAACCCCGTGAACTTAGGATGAGTTTGGCAAGAGTAGGTACTAGGCTCTGATAAGCCAGAGACATCTGAAGATGAAGCTGAGGAAGTCAAGACACGAAAGACTAGTCTCTCATGTCAACCTTAACAGAAAAGAAAATTGACATATAGATGTTATTCGTGCAAAAACACGTTTGTTTACAGTAGTTGGACTATGGTCATTTTTTCCCAGAAGGTTTATGTTCCTACTTTATATTTTTTCTAAAAGTAATATTAGTCGTAAGTAAGAACTACTATTTTTTGTTATTTTGAGAGGAGTAATCTTTGTGTTTTTATTTTTTATATCTAATAGTCGGATTTTTCCCCAAAATTCAAGCAAAATATTATTGTAGGCTTATATTTAAATTAATAAAGTTGATTTCCTTTTTATACTTATTTTTCTTAAAACTCTTTATTTTTCATCAGAATGCAAAGACAGATATTTAAATCATCATTTATATGTTTCAGTATTTTCATGATTTTTTTTAGTGAAATATCGTTTCAATTAACTGTAGTAACATGATGGAGCGTGAATAAAGTTAATAAAACGTTGTGAAAAGATGATTTTTTTCCTCGGGATCGAATTTTTTTGTGACCCATCATCATAGGTATCCTTAGTACTATCATCTGTCTTCTTTTCGGGAGCGTTTCAAAAATACCCTGTATACGCGGCCTCTCAGGCCTCACGTCGGTACTAACGTTACAAAAAATGCACGTCGGTACTTAAAGGTTTATTTCCTTTATTAAACGTTGAATATTTTTAAAAATCAATCAGGTCAGCTTACCATAAATCATCTATTACTTTAATAATCGTATGTTGACGAGAAAAATTCTTCTTGCTGCTTTGTGAAGATCATTCACAATATCTTGTTAACTAATTTTTTATAGGTTTTGCTGCAATCATGAGGTCGATTACCTTTTTCGTGTAACACAATGTGCTGAAATTGATAGTAGTAAATTTTTCTAAATTTATAAGGTACTTTTTGATATTATTCTGAATTGTTTTCATTTCATTTTTAACTTCTTGAACACTTTTATCCACATATTATTTATTTACAGCCTCATCGTCTTTTTCAGGAGATTGCAGTCCTTTTAATCTTGTTGATTTCAAATCAAAGTCACCTGCGTCTGTTCTTACTAAAGTATCACTGAGAATATCAGTGCATTCAGATAGTCGCAAACGCTCATGAACGTGATGACCAAATTTGTCCATATTCATTGCCGTCTTGTCGGCTTCTGAAATGAAATGGTAATGCGTAATCTTCCTGTAGGCAGCTTAATATATTTAATGTCTTTTATGATGCCGGCTTCATGCATTTCTTCGATTATTGCATAAATTTCATTACAAACCCCAGTGTTTTTTAATGTCTTTTAAAATATCTACTCGTCCTCCTTTGGAAGACTTTCTACACTACTTTTATAATTTTTCGAGTACTTTAACAATGATTTAATCACTCGCATATACTTAAATCCTTTGTTACTATTAATTTGTTTGGATTTATCACAACTACGTTTGTGTGCATTAGTGTCCAAAAGTAACAATTTATAATTTTGTATGTCTTGCTCTGTTACAATATCTAAATTTGGTAGCTTTTTAAACAATAACTCTTTTAAGCCTGGACTTTATTTTCAAATTATGATTTCCAATTTTTAAGATGCGACCATCGTCATAGACGCGAGCCAAGTATTCGTTTCCCACGCTCATATCTGACACCATAAGATACATCTTTTAGTACTTCAGATGACGTAGAACACGATAAAGAATCATTTGCAATACTTGGTGTCGATTAAAGTGATTTAAACGAAATTTCATTCACGTCATTATCATCCGCAGGAAGCGAGTAAGTGAGGGTTTTGTTGGATGTTGTATAAACATCGTTATCTGAGTTTTCTTCATTATTAACAGGATCCTCAAACTCATCACTTGCAGAAATCGATGACTCACTTTCGCTGTACTTAGTTTTTTTATAAGGTGAGTTTGCTCTGTATCTTCATTTAAATGTTTCTTTTCTTCAGTTTTTCTGGTAAGCATATTAAGCGGATCAACGATAGGGTTAAATATTGTTTCCAAAGCCAAATTGTTTGTATTTTTTGCATCTTTTATCATTACTACATTTCTTTTACTGCTGTAGCAGATTTTAAAATTTGTATCTTGAGGTCTCGTTCCATTGTAAAGGATTGTACTCTGTTTGAATACTCGAATGAAACTGATTGCTTTTTAACATAGCAGCTATTTAAACGTTTAGTCTACTAGTATGAATGTATCACAATTCGTTCTGTAACAGCCTTTATTTCGTTCACAGTCTTTATTTATAACAAAATAATTGAAAGGTTTTTTCCACACAGTTGAGCACATTTCACGGAACTGTCAGAACCTACATGTTGATCATAAATGTGTCTCAAATTGATGTCGTCTTGTTTAAACAATATGATCAGGTTAGCGTTATCTCTTACTAGTTGCTTAGGTATCTTTGTATACGTTTGATTAATTTAAAAATAGTCAATTTTCTTATGTCGACTCATGACGAAATAATCGCGTATATTGTTGTGATTTTCACAAGCTACATCGTCAAATATTATAATTGAGTTAGGTGAAGCTTCGCGTAGACTCAAAATTTCACTATTATGATTATACTTGTAATAAGATGTGCCTGCTACCTTCTGCAGTGCTTTTTCTAAAAATAAGTATTTAGGTTGATATAAAGACTTTTAATACGTACACTTTGTGTGTACGTATTAAAAGTTCCGAAAACGTGGTCCATTCTGGTGTAACAATAAACTGATAACTAAGTTAGTTTTTTCGCAAATCGAGAGACCGCAGACAATACTACGTATAGCGTTTGGCAACAAGTTTCCATGACGTTTAACTTCATTTTTTAGTGCAGGACAGATACATTCTAATTTAAGTGATTCTTTTTGTTTGAGAAATTGCATAACAGGTTTGTTAACTTGACCGTATTTTTCAATTTCAATGAACTAACGTTATTTCAATCGCATTAATAATTTAAAACTTGAAAGAGCTACTAAAGATTATCTTAACCACCAGCTTTTGTTCAAATGCATTCACTCACTCTCGCATTGCTCGAGCTACGTGCCGCTGAAGGCCCCAATTCTCTCCAGCAGAGGTCCAAATTTGTAGTCTAACCAAATTAGTGCCTTTATATCAATTTATTTAACCAATGGTGTCGATCGCAATGGTCTAGTGGTTTGTACTACAAGAGGACTACAAAACCTGATGGTTGCGGTGCGATTCCCACACAGTACAAAAATGTGTGTGCATGAACACGTTTGTTTGATTTGTTGGAGGCTTTTTCTATGTGTAAATAGCGAACGCTAGTGGCTTCGCCCGCGCGGTCTATTGTTTTTCTGTCCCACGGGAACCGTACTTTTTCTGGGATAAAAAAATTCATCCATATCCGTTCAGCTGTTCTAGCGTGATTGAGTAAAAAAACATCAAAATAAAGTAGCCTATGTGTTATTTCAGACTATATTCTATCTCTATACCAAGTTTCATCTATATCCGTTCGGCCGTTCTGACGCGTTTGAGTAACAAACACCTAAACATCCAGACTCACATTTATAATATTATTTCCATGATAAAAGCAGCCTATGTGTTGTTTCAGACTATATTATATAATTATGCGAAACTTCGTCCATATCCGTTCAGCTATTCTGGCGTGATTAAGTAAAAAACATAAAAAAAAAACATCTAACATTCAAACTTTCACATAAATAATATTATTTCAGGGATAAAAAGCAGCCCATGCGTTATTGTAGACTATTTTCTATCTCTATACCAAGTTCCATCCATATCCGTTCAGCTGTTCTGACGCGATTGAGTAACAAACACCTAAAAATCCAGACTTTCACATTCATAATATTATTTCCGGGATAAAAAGTAGCATAAGTGTTTATTCAGGTTATATTCTATATTTATGCGAAGAAATTTTATTCATATCGGTTCAGCCATTCTATCATGATTGAGTAACAAACATCCGAAAACATCTAAACATCCAGACTTTTACGTTTATGATATTAATTAATAAGATAAGTATGTATTTACGAATAGTATAAAATTCAGCTTTAAGTTTGAAAATAACTATTTATAAAAAAAGAAACTTTTTCGGTCTCAATTTAATTAGTACATCGATCGCTATATTATGTTGACCCATTCCGTATTAGTATGAGTACATACGTTTACCATATAAAAATTTCGTCTCTAGTTGCAGTGACGGCGAGGCGCCGGTGTAGTGTTGCTTCCAAACAATTAAGTAAAGCAGTGTTCACATATGAGCATCTAAAGTTTGAATATTAATAAGCAATAATATTCCTTATGAGTTATATAAATACAGATCAATGCTAAAGGTACCAAATGAAATATTCCTTTATTTTAAAAATATGACAAATTAAAATACTTTCAGATGGGCATAGTCTTATAATTTAGGGGTATAAAATGGGACGTTGGGAGGTGTTTCACCATTAGTTACAGTGTGTTTCCCACAGTCTACTAGACTTGAAAGTGTCCATCATCGTGAAGGCGACCAGTATGTACGTAACACTTAGGCTCCTCACTCATTAAATACAATAGAATAATAATTAATTTGTTATACGTTACAGTAAAGTTATATGTTTCGCTTTATAAGTTTTTATATGAGTGTTTCTGTACAGTGATATATTTTTCTTGTAATAACTTTGTGTTACATTTTAGATATTCCAATCCCTTCGAGTCAGACGCTGAAGTACATTCGACTTCGCAAAACAAAAAAAGCGGTTAAGAAAACAAGTCGTATCATTAGAAATTAATCATATAGATGCAGCAATACGAGCAGTATCTTACAAACGCTCTGAATATAATGCTCAATAACTCAACTGGAAGTGGAAGTACACTTGTTTTCGCGGGATAGAAAAATTTTGAACCGTGCCCACACATAGAAAAGTCCTCCAACAATACAAACAAACGTGTTCATGCACACTAATTTTTGTACTGTGTGGGAATCGAACCGCAACCCTCAGGCTTTGTGGTCCGCTAGTAGTACAAACCACTAGACCATTGCGATCGACACCATTGGTTAAATAAATTGATATAATATAGAAACTTGCGAGCATGTAGGCACTAATTTGGTTAGACTAAAAATTTGGACCTTTACTGGAGACGCAAAAGGCTCCAATTCTCTCCTACTGCCAGAAATAGAACCAAATTGTACTCTTCGGACTTCTGTACAATTTGCCGAAGGGTATGTATGTGGTCTATGGTGCTAAAGCCTTTTCGGAAACCGGCTTGTTCAGGAGGCTGGAAGTCGTCGAGTCTGCATGCGAGACGATTCGTAATGACTCTCGAAAACAGCACGTAGACGCGGCTCAGAAGGGAAATCGGTCTGTAGTTCTTCAAGAGAGCGTTGTTGCCTTTCTTGAAGAACAAGACCACCGCACTTCTGCTCCACGCGTCCGGTGTAGTGCCACCATGGAGGACGAAATTAAAGAGCTACTGAAGGACTTCAAGTACTGGTTTTCCACCCGCTTTCAGAAGCTCCGCTGTAATTCCATCCTCGCCTGGGGCCTAGCCGTTTTTGAGGTGCTGGAGAACTATCTAATCTCGCTCAGACTGACGTCCGGAATATCATCGGAATAGTGCCGGATAAGACTTGCTCTTGGATCGTTACTCACACTTGCGTGTGGCTCCAACGATGATGTGTACAGCTGCCCATAGAATCTCTCAATCTCACTCAAAATCTCAGGTGTCCCGGAAACGATGCTGCCACACTCGGTCTTCAGCTTCGACAGTTGGCTCTTTCTGGCAGACAGATCTCTAGCAAGGACTTTGGAGCCCTGGTTCCGCTCGATACGAAAATTTTTGGGTGCCCAATGGTGCAGATTGTGCTGGTTCTACATGCCATTTCTGGTGAACGTGTTTTCGTCAGTGCAACAAATTTGGGAAAGAAAGTCACTGTCCTCTTCAATTTTACTCAGGAACCACTGACAAAAATTCACTCTTATTAATTTATCACGCGATAGCAGAGTATGTACTTTTCTAAACTTGAATGGGTGCCACTTTTCGCGCTTTAATGTCCTATGGACGGTTCTGTGATGGACTTGAAAATGCCTAGCGCTCTGGCGGAGGCTTGTTTTGGGTTGTTCTTCGAAATATTGTATCACATTTTCAGTTAACTGGATTGGGTTTTGTCGTGTAGGCAGTCGATCAGGGCGTTGAGACCTAGGATCCACTGGCCGGTTTTCGCGGATGCGCTGAAAAGCTCCTACAATAGTGTGAGGATGAGTAGGGCATTATCTTGAATCGCCATATATCTAGCAATTTGTCCTTATTGCAAGGGTGGCATTTTGACGACATTCTCCGTAAATTAGGATCATGTCCGCATATTCAGTTGCTGTGTA
The DNA here is from genome assembly GCA_029286625.1 of Parnassius orleans. Taxonomy (NCBI): domain Eukaryota; kingdom Metazoa; phylum Arthropoda; class Insecta; order Lepidoptera; family Papilionidae; genus Parnassius; species Parnassius orleans. The sequence continues at coordinate 504,376 of JAGSMP010000032.1, forward strand.
GTTCGGATGTGTATTTGCCATTACGATCACAAGTTTACACAAGCACTAATAACACATATAAAAGCGTTCGTATCGCAAGAGATGTAAACGTACCTACTAGATAAGAAAACGAAAACAAAACAAAGCGTCTTTCATATCCTTCTTCCCCCGGACCGCCTTTCGGTGTAGACGTGTAGTAGACCTTATATAAATAGTTAAAACCCAAAAATTTAAATTATCATAATATTAAATTCAGTGCATAAAATAGGAGCGCATAAGTTCGGAGGAGCTACCTGAAGCTGGAGGATAATACTGATCGCGAGACATCTACGCACACAGTTAAGGCAAACTCCGCGCTCATTGCAAAATTCTCCTACCCTAGTACTTGAGATCGTCGATCGTCGTCATAATTCTACGGCCATAACTCGGGTAAACCCTCTTTTAATTATTGGTCATACGTTGTCTTGAGGGCAGTCATTTAATTATAAGTTCCGCCCTTCTCAGGTGCTATTTGTTTACCTGACTAGCTACGCCCTTCCGCTAATCACTTAGCAATTAATCCGCCTCACTGGCCCCGGTGCAAGATACATAGTAATAACTACTCGTAATTTATTACTCCCTAGTATCATGTCTACAATACAATTAAACAAATCGCTCTCTGACTCGAACGTCAATGAATGGGCATTGAATGTACACCTCCCAATTATATTTCCGCGCGAAATAAGAGAATGAGAGAGGAAGACTTGCCCTCAGAATTTTTTGAGTTTAAGGAATACATGAAAGACTTATTTACATCTTTCATGTCTGCTCAGCAAAAGGAACTCAAAGCAATTACTACTAATCTCAAAGAGCTTCAGCTTTCAAACAACAATATAGAAACAGCCATTGCACGTTTGTCCATGCAGCATGAGGAGTTTCAAAAGAAGATAGAAGCACTTGAATCGCAGGCAAAAAAATACAAAGAGTATATATATACACTAGAAGAAAAAATTGAGGATTTACAAAGATTTGGTAGAAAAACCAGTATTGCATTAAAGAACGTTCCAAGAAAAAATGGTGAGACTAGAGAGGACCTAATCAACATGATATTATGTTTATCGAAAAGAATAAACCTCGATCTGGCTCTGAGAGATGTAAAGGATATTTACAGAATTCAGGGAAGAAAGGTAGGGATAAACAACACCCCTATTGTTGTTGAATTTGGGTCATTTTTACTAAAATCAGACCTCAAAAGAATCACTCAGAATCAAAAGGTTAAGTCCTACAACATAAAAAATAAAACAAAAATACAGGCTAAATACCTCGGGATTACCAGAAACGAGAAACTCCTGTGTTTATTTCGGAACAACTGACTGCCAAGGGAGCCCGCCTATTCTTCCTGGCCTGAGACCTTGCAAAAACTAAACAATATAAGTTCTGTTGGACTAAACTCGGCCGAATCTTTGTAAAACAAGACGAAAATTCTCGTGTTATTCTTATTAATAGTGAAGCCCAAGTACATCAGCTGCTGCAAGGCCTGTGACTAAGTAATGAAGAAATCTTCTTGGTTTTTGTAATAACACACATACATTTTGCATGTTCTTGTAACCTATGTTATAGTTCTCTGGCATACTTAACATATACTATTTTAACAATAGTTAAAATCTCCATAATTAATAACGGGCAGCTAAATTATAATGTAACAAAAAGATCTCATATACAATATTATAAATTATGTACTTACACACTTATATATTACACTTACAAACACACACTCATTCCTAAGGTACTCCTACTCACATCACAAACACATCTGCGCAGCTTCGCTGTTTACTTACGTTTATCTGTATACAGGTCCTCGCATATTAATATGTACAATAGGATTTAGTTACGTAAAGGCTTTGCAGCAAATATACACGAATGTAAATTACAAGCCACACCATATGACATTATATACAAATAATAATGGATAGTAATCTAAATACTTTACTGGAACTCGATAACACTGAAATTACGAACTCAGCTATAATTAACATCGACAAATTTCACAATTACCTACTACGGGATAACTGTAACTTTACTGTTTTGACACAAAATATTAAAAGTATATATAATAACTTCGATGACCTACAGATAAATCTTTTGCTATTAAAACATGATGTAGATGTGTTGATACTAACTGAGTGTAGCTTAAACTTTAATAAACAATTACCTTTGCTAAGTAATTATACCTCCTACTACACTATAAATCAGCTCAATCAAAACGATGGTGTGGTTGCATACGTCAAAAATAACCATCTCCATCGGGTTACAGAGATAAAATTAACACACGCATCTGCTATTTAGGTATCTATCTCAGACTATACCATTACAGGCATATACCGTTTTCCATCAAATGAATGTGCTGATAATTTTGTAAACACTCTAAATCTTCATCTTGATACTATCAAAACAAATAAAAATATTATATTGGTGGGTGACATAAACATCAAATTAATTTCTAGGGATACATAAATTACTCAGCAACGTAATAATAGGTTGAATTATTTGAATATGTTTGCTGGACACGGCCTTCTCCCGGGACATTGTTTACCTACCAGAGGTCAAAATTGCCTCGATAATGCCCTTCTGAAGATCGATAAATGTAATTCTTCAGCCTTTGTTGCGGTCTTGAATACATCTATCACAGATCATGCTATGGTAATATTAAACATAACTCATAAAGGTATAATTACGAATCGCACTAAATACACCAAAATTATAAATTTTGAAAATACTTATAAAGATTTGATAAATACCGACATGACATTTTTCAATTCAAATCAAAACCCAGAATATCTAGCATACAAACTAATAGATGTGATCAAGACGGCACTACTTTCTAACACTCAAATTAAGCCCGTCTCTGGTTGTAGGAGAGTTAGGAAACCGTGGATGTCCTTAGGGGCATTACGATGTATAAAACTTCGGAATAGGGTGCAACTACAATCAAGGAAAGACCCTTACAATATAATACTTAAAGTTACATTTACAAGACTTCGTAACTTCTGCTCAAACCTAATTAAGAAATTAAAAAGACAATTTCAGAGAAACCAAATAGCTGACTCGATAAAAAAACCCAAAGAAGCTTTGGCAAAAAATAAATGAAATTACCCAATTTAAAACCCCCACATCCCCAAATGCATGCCTTTTAAACATCACCCCGCATCCACTTAACTTAACACTTAATATGTATGTATAACATTAGCTGAAGACATAATTAATAATTTCGGTACGACAAATAAAATTGTTACTACACACTCTCGAGTTTCTTCGTTTGTGCTACTTGATACTGACCCACTGGAAGTGGGCAGCATTCTGATGAATCTTGACTCGGAGAGTTCACCTGGTTGGGACGATGTACCCACTAAGTTTTTAAAAATTTCAAGGGATTTTATTGTTCCGTATATAAGCCAGCTTGCTAATTTATGCTTCAAAACAGGAAAATTTCCTGCTGCGTTGAAGCGATCCGTGGTAACCCCTGTGCACAAGGGTGGAGACGTAAACGATGTTAATAACTACCGTCCTATATCTGTCCTACCTAGAATTTCAAAAATTTTAGAAAAATTATTAAACAATAGACTAATTAAATATTTACATAAATATAACATTTTATCTAACTTTCAATTTGGATTTAGGAAGGGCCTTTCCACACAAGATGCTGTTATAGCACTGACAGCTGAGATTGTAACCAACGTTGATAAAGGAGTCAAGTGCTTAAGAGTATTTATAGACCTAAAAAAAGCATTTGATACCGTTTCCGTCTCCATCCTTCTGCAGAGGCTGGAAGCTATCGGTGTAAGAGGTACAGCTCTCTCCCTTTTTAAAAGTTACTTACGGAACAGGACACAGCAGGTACAAATAAATGATCTGCTTAGCGAGGAAGAGAGCGTAGTTTTTGGAGTTCCACAAGGCATCGTGCTAGGCCCGACACTGTTCCTGATATACAAAAATGATCTTTGTAACATTCGGAGCAGTGACGGGCAAATTTTCTCTTATGCGGATGACACCGCCGCCGTCTATACTGGGGTCTCCTGGACTGCCACTCAAGCTGCCGCTGAACATGGTTTGGCTGAAATAGCTGGCTGGCTTAACGCAAACTCTCTTACCCTCAATACCGATAAAACGAACTTTATCTGTTTTATCCCATCACAGAGATCACAACCGGGGGACGACTTTAGGGTCAGGATTCATAGGTGTGGCGAACCGTCTGTTGGTAGCTGTGACTGTCAGAGTATAAAACGAGTCAAATACACAATATATCTTGGAGTAACAGTGGACCACAGATTGTCGTGGCACTCCCACATTGAAATTATTATGACTAGAGTCAGGAAACTCATTTGGATTTTCAAAAATCTGCGTCACGTTATGCCAGATCAACTATTAAGAAAGGTATACATTGCTCTGGCACAATCTGTTATAACGTATTGTATACCGGTATGGGGAGGTGCCACAAAAACCAAATCTTTAGATTTAGAAAGAGCCCAGAGGTCGCTCTTAAAAGTATTTTTTAAGTCCTACAGGTACCCTATAGTAGAACTTTACAGTTTTAGTGATTTACTCACGTTCAGAAAACTATATATTTTAAACATAACCTTGCACCTGCATAAGACACTCTCATACACTCCAGCTAACCTGGATAGAAGACGCAAAGATATTGTGGCGCACTCCCCTAGGGTCCATATTGTTTTGCCAGACGTCAGTATACCACACAATCAACATATATATAATAAATTGAATTTCAAATTAAATATATATTCTATGTTGCTCCATACCTGTAAACAAGCCTTAATAAAGTGGCTAAAAGCTCTTAAATACGAGAAAACTGAACTTATCTTAATCAGTACTAGCTAAGTAGCGCATACACACGCGCACACACACACACACACACACATACTTTTTAGCTGTCCACTTTCTCTTTTTCACTTTTGAATTTTATTTTTCTGTTTCTTTTTTTTTGTATGGATTGGTCTCAATACTGTATTAGGTAGCTTTAAGGGAAGCAGCGAGGTAGTTCCAACACAAGTATTTTATAACTTACTGGAGCTATCTCAATTTCTGTAATGCATGACAATGTATTGAGAAACAATAAAAAATTTATTATTATTGTCTTTATCGCAGTACCATAATCTAATTACTATCCTAATTACACAAATATTAATAAATAAAACAATAGGTAAAGGTCTTTTTCGCGGAAAATTTCACAAAAATATTAGTCCACGTAATTGTGTGCACTACTGTGAAGAAGTGTGTCAAGGACACGGGTTCAGCTAGCACTAGAAAAAAAAAAAGAATTCGATTTCGGTGCGGCGGGGTGGTAGGTCGCGCGTCACCTGCGCCGCCCGCTCGCCGACAAAGGATGTCTCTTTCCTTCAATAGTATTGCTTATTCGTTTTAATTTCACCCCGGAAAATGACCGCTGCGCAACAGTTCTCTAAGTAAAGGTTGCTCTAAGATGCTATTTTCTAAAATTTTAATAAATCCGTAAATAATAACGATTAATGGAAATATAATTTCTTCATGAAACAAAAATGTAAAACCGTATATGTGTGTAAAATTAAAGTCACCATTGTTGCTGCACGTTGTAGATTAGTAATTGAAATAAAACCTTATAAATTTTCATATTTTTGATAGACGTCACCATTACGAGTATCTATTAAAAATATTACACTTCTAAAATAAAATTACAAAAATACTAAAAAACTAAACGTTAGAATTTTTAAATATTTTTATAATTCTAATTATTTAAACATATAAATGTAATTTATTTATATTATTTAATTTATTAGTAACTGAAGATATAATATATTACTTTTTCCATTTGACGATAGATGGCGCTATTTTGATAACTAAATCGGTGTAGTTTCAAATTATTTTACCAAGGTTATAACTTTATTTATAAATATGGTATTTATTTGAAAAACACCCGTCATCCCGCCTATAACTAAGATATAATAGAAAATTAACATTTAAAGGAAGGAAAATACTACCTATATACAAAGTTTCATGTAAATCGGTCCAGTAGTTTTTGCGTGAATCTGGAATACACAGAAAGACAGACAGACAAAAATTTTTAAAACCACTAATTTGGCTTCAGAACCCTTTATTTAGTCCCCTGGACTTGTTTTTTTTTTCAAGAATATATTAGAATTACAGATACGACTTTTCTACAGATTTATTATATGTATATGGTAGAAATGATAATACAATAATTTAAGTTGAATGATATATAACTTTCAAATAAATTTGTCGTTAGGATACGCGCGCCACCCACTGTAATTTCTATATATGTATTTCTATGCCTATGACCTTCGCGCAAGTGCAAGCAATAAGTTGACAAAGTTTTACCGCAATCTGATAAACGGTAGGGCAGTGCATAAAATACGAACAAATAAACATTAATTTTTATATATTAGAAGATAATTAATAGAATTAGGCGTTACTTTGCGGATATCCATTATATTAAAGTTGGTAAAATTACTTTGCGTACATCCGCTCAACAAAACAAAATGATGTGTCTTACCTAGTTTGAAGAGCACCTCCCGCCCTCCCTCAATTGCGTACACTATTTCCGTCACCACTAATCCTAGCACCACTACACTAGGAAAGACACACCACCGACGACAATACGACACGTGTCTCACCTTTACACGAGGCATCCTCAGGTGAAGTAGACTCTGCAGTGGCTGGCCGCTAAGTGAGCGGCGAGCCAAAACAGCTGCTATTTATGGGACGCATTTGAGGGAGGGCGGAAGGTGCTCTTCAAACTAGGTAAGACACATCATTTTATTTTATTGAGCGTACATCCAATAAAATAAAAGTAATTTTTACCAACATTTATATTAGAAGATAATTATATTCCGTGTAAATTGGGATGTAATATTTTATAGAATTTCTGTATAGAATGTGTAACTTTTACCTTACGCGTATCTTAACACCCAATTGGCCAACGTTGCTTGCAGCACATCTTGTAGAAGTTTAACTTGGGGACGACTTTTATTAATTGATGTTAAATAATATTGAGAAAAAAAATGAAAATAAAATAAGACTTCTTTTAGAACCTCTTCTAATATTTAAGTTTAATTAATTTCAATACGACTTGCTTTTCATCTCCTCTTCACCTCTGTCAGTATTATACTGTCATTTCAAAGAGTAGATAATTACTACATTTTATGTTATTTACAGAAAGTACTGTCTTATTTATCTTTAATCTTAAAAGTTGATAGAATGTATAGAGACTCCTACGGAAGGCAAGCAATTAAGATATTGACTTTGTGGCATTCCGGTCCTGATACGACTATATTGAAGACTAATTCTTACTATTAAATTATTTCGTCCAATATGGCCGGGATAAAATAAGTATTAAAATCTTGCATGGCTCAGAAGCTTTTAATTGATAACTAAAGTAAAAAAGCGTATTGTACTTAGTTAAACAAAAAATATTGGAAATTTTCTAAATAATTACAAGTCCTAATTTAACGTTTTAAAAAAAGTTAGCCATCACCAGTCTGTGTATTTTAAGTCTGGAATAAAGAGATAGTTTTACATCGTTGTATATCGGAAGCCATATGATCATTATGGTATATGTTATCGCCTCTTACGACGATTTACGACGATTACTTATAGCTTTCCATGTTAGGCATAATTAGTAAATCTTTTCACAAAAAACAAACAGTCAATCAATCATAATAAAATAATGTAGGTGTGATCTGTTGTGTAAAGAAAGGGATGACAATGAAAAGGAAATAATAAATATAATTGCTAAAAATGCTGAGCTAAAAAGTGATATGGTTAAGTTGCATAAAGAATATACTTTTGTTTTAAAAGAAAGGGATCAACTTCAGAGAACAGTCGATGAGTTTGACCAATGTAGCAAGGAATATCACGAATCCCTCCGATTAATTGCTGCATTGCAGTTACAGTTAAGTGAGGCTAATGAGCAGATTATGCAATTAAAACAATACATAGGTAACTTGAAAGCGTCCCAAACTCAAAGTTCCAAGTACATTGAACTCATAGAATGTGAATATTCTAAAGCATTGCAACCCTCCACAACAATCGATTTGACTGGTGATGATTATGTCACATCAAGAACAGCAACAAGGACTACCTGCTGGTGGTCCTTGTTGCTGTTCCGTAGAAGAAAATTAAAGAAATACATAAAAAATAATAAATATATTAGGAAAGTGCAAAAGTTAATTAAAACTAAAATAAATGCTAAAACTATATAAATATATGTAAGGAAAAGCAAGAGTTAATTAATAAACTTAAATTATATTCAATTGAGGTGGAAAATATGAATAACTGTTAGAGACTGAAATAGAGTGTCTAAATTCAACAATTTTATCACTAAAAACTCCCTACAAATTATATCAAATAAATATGCATCGGCTCAGGAGGAGATAAAAAAAACACATATTGGCCATGAATGATCTGGTAAAGTCATGTAAGTATAATGAGGAGCGCTTTGACTCCTTAATAAAACATCAGAGTGAGTATCATCGCTCTATACCAGGTTCATCGGGGACAATATGTGTAAATAATAATGATAACAATAAGGGCTCATTATTTTTACCTACACTCTATGACAGATACTACACTAGGAAAGACACATCACATATTAAAAAAATAAAGTTATTATGTATTGTGATGACATTGGTAAAAATTTGGGCATGATGTTAAATAACTGTTTAAAAGTACATCTGGTTAGTAACTATTGCTTGCCTGGAGCATCCTTTAGTCATATAATGAATAAAGTTTTAACTAGTAAGTTTTGCCCTAATAGCACATTAATAACTCTTGCTGGAAGAAGAGGCAATGTAAATAAAACTCAATTATTAAAATATATTGATTATATAAATACTTTAAATGTACTTAAAATTATCTTGTTTACATTGCATTACATACAGGGTCCACAGGAAAATAAAATAACATACGATTTAAATTTATTAATGAATAACTTTTCATGTAATAACAATTTAAACTTGACATTTAATTGTAATAATTATAATAATAGCATCAATTTAATAGACATAAATAATTTAATTAAGAAATTTTTTACTAGATATAGGTATTGCCTATCCAAATATAATTTAATACAGATAGCAAATGTGCTATCTTATTGCGGTCTTGGATACACAGACATCTGCTTCTATTGAGCACCATAATGACTTAATATGTAATTTGGCATCAGATCCAAGTAATTTAAATTTTGATGTTATATTTTATTATATAAAATATATAATAATATATATAATATAATAACAATAATAAAAAAGAAACTAAAACTAGTAACTTAATTATCATACAGTCTTACTCCCCGCGGTATCGTGCCAAGAACGCTGGCTGCGTTTCCCCGCTGAATGGCTATACTTAGCCTTTGAGCGAGAAAAGAACCAGCCCTCTTATCACCAGCAGCAACGACCAGCCGCGAATGGAGTTTCTTTAGGAACTTAACCGCACGTGGACCCCGCGGACCGATAGTCTCTACAGCAAATGGCACAAATATGTAATCATCTCTCAGAGACTCATATTTGCGCTACTTACTCAGTTCAGCTGCCTCTGATGCCGTCTCAGCTCTAAACGAGTCACCCCTGAGATGAGAGACCGCCAAAGTGTCTACGCAAGTAGCACTTTGGCGGTCTCTCATCTCCCATACTAGGCTTTACCTCTCTCTCAAGGGACCAATGTCACACCGTCGGGTCTCCTGCCATCGTGTCTAAATATTCCACAAGGCTCTAAAACCGAGTGAACATTTATAGAAACAAGAACCCTTCGGATTACATCGTTCAAAGAACCATGCCGTGAAAACCTACCAGGACTTTTCTTACATGAAAGTCCGTGGAGCCCGTCAACGCTGCTACCACAGGGGCACTGATGGGGTTGACAAATCGCCGCTTCTAGTCAGATTCCTACGGCGATGCGCAAGCTTTCCCCATCAAGTAATGTGCTGAGATTACTTGATGGTAAAGCATGTAACCAGTGACTAGTCTACTAGTAGTGACTAGTAGTAGATTCCTTAGTCGAAACAGCTAGAAGGCGTGCCTTATCTTGGTCACTATGGAAATTATGAAACAAATCTTTCTGCACCCTCTGCACCAACGGAATATCCCACTGTTTTTGTTGATTAACTTCCAGTGGAACATTTTCGCCGGGACAGAGCCTGTACCATGTCCGCCCTGCCCCCGTAGCAAAGCACAGGTCTACTTTATTATTTAAAATTATGTTACATAAATCACTGACACTATGCACGGAAGCAAGGAAAGCAGGCAATTCAACGCTAGAAAGATTTCTCACACCAACACCACCAAATTTTATTGGTAAAGTAGCTTGAATCCAGGCTGTTGTATTTAAAGTTAAATTTCGAATATTTTCTATAGATATTTTAAAATTATTATCAATATCTTTTAAAATATCCGAACATTTCCAGACTAGACTCGAGCGGAGTAAGTATGTAAATTTAGATACAAGGAGACAATATTTTAAAATGCAATATGGGGGTTTAATTTATACAATTTATCAACGTGGCTTAAAAACTGATCAAATTTTGTTTTTAAAACAGTTTTAATACTATCGAAAAACAACGGGACACTTAGCAGGTATAGTGATTCCGTACTGACAGTTTTTATTCCTGGAGAAATATGATTGAAATTTTGAATTAAAGTGTCTCTTTGAGAAGTAGATAAATTATTGGAAAAAATATTTAACATTTATTGCTATTTGGTTCGAGACTAATATTTTTAAATTTCGAAATATATGAGTAAGATCACTGAACTTAAATTAGAAAATAAGATAATAGAGCTGATCTCTAGCGGTTATAATAATTTAAATAATTTAGAATGTAGCTTACAAATCCTTAATTGTATGACTCCACAAAGTGATAATAAAAATTGTTTACACCTGGTGCATCAAAATATACAAGGCATGATAGGCAAAGAGCTAGAAGCTGAATTGTTCTTAAATAGCAACAATATTCATATTTTATGTATTACTGAACATTAGTTAAAAGAAAGCATATAACTTAATGTTTAACTTCAGTAATCACCAGGTGGTCAGTTCGTTCAATAGAGAAACGATTTTAAGAGGTGGCTCCTTAATATTAGCTAGTAAATTATTACCATGTAAAGAACGTAAAGATATTGTGAGCCTCTCTGTTGAGCGAACTGTAGAAATGGCATGTGTTCGAGTTTGAGCACCTCATTGTTGTGAGCGTCTACAGACCCCCATGTTCTATATACGATACTTTTGAAAGAAATATGGAGTAAGTTTTTGATGAGCTTAATAAACAAAATATATCTGTTTTAATATGTGGAGACTTTAATATCAATCTCCTAGAAGCTTCTTCCACCAATATTAAATTTAGATGATTGTTTAAATCGTATGGTCTTTTTAATTTATTTTTAGAGCCAACGCGTATTACTGAATGTGGTGCAACATGTATAGATGGCATTTACAAATGCTAAGGCGTTGCATAAATGTATAATTCAGAAATTTTGTTCTGACCTTATGTTCACAAAAAGCATGTAGATGAGAAAGTTGTGTTTGTTTCAGTAAATGCACGTCGTTTGGAGAAGTTTAGAAGTAACATAGTGAAGGAACTTCCATCACTTTCATACCAAATAATCCCAATTTTTGTATGGAACATTGTTTAAGTTTATTTGCAATGAATTTGATAATATTTTTTACTTTTAAAACATTTTCCTTGAACAGTCGTTAGGTATTCAATGAATGGGCGAAAGTAGGAGTCCATAAGAGCATACAAAGGTTATATGAACTTTACCATGAAAGGTCATATATAATCATAGCGTCGAATTTAGGGAATATGTAAAAAATATTCAAAAATATTTAAAAGAGTGTGCTCCACAGCCAAGTCTTAGCATTTGAGCAACAAAATTAAGACGGCTTCTAATAAAATTAAAATGACGTGGAGTATAATTATTAGTGAAACTGGTAAGGTCAACTCTCGCAATTCAAACTACCGGTTAAGTTTTAACAACAAATTAACGGAATCAGATCAGGATGTTGCAATGATTTTTGAGAAATATTTTACTGATATTCGGATCTTAACCACTAAGTCACTGAATTCTTCTCGCCGAATTATTACTTAAACAAAATTTAAATGCATGTACAAAGAATTTTACATTTCATAAAAAATACTTTGATGATATTGTAAAATTTTAAAATATTTTACAATATCATCAAAAATGTTAATAATATCAATAGTTTTAAAATATTGTAAAATATTTTAAAACTATTGATATTATCTACATAAACTATTGATATTATTAATATTAGATATAATCGTGCCTCAACTAGCTATTATTTTTAATACTAGTATCGAATATGGTGTGGTTCCTGATTTAATGAAGCATAGTAAAGTAAAACCTTTATTTAAATATGATAGTACATTAGAACCCGCCAATTTTAGAACAATTTCTGTACTGCCAAACCTCAGTAAAAAATTTTAATGTAAATAATTTACTTCATAAAAATCAATTCAATTTCACAAAGGGTCGTTCGACAACTGATTCTGGTGATGAGCTGAATTTCTGGAATTCACAGGATGCTTTGGGTATATCCTGTGATCTATCCAAAGCCTTCGATTGTGTTCACCATGAAATATTAATCAGGAAACTACAACGGTGTAAGAAGTAATGCTCTTTTTATTATTTCATATTTAGGTAATAGAACGCAAAAAGTTGTCATTAATAGTATGAGCTCTTCCGGGTCGATAGTACAAATGGGCGTGCCTCAAGGCTCAATTCTCTCTTCTGTTTCTTGTCTATATTAATGACTTTCCTTACATAGTAGGGGATAACCATAATATAGTATTATTTGCTGATGACACTTCATTAATTTTCAAATTAAAACGACAATTATTAAAATGTGACGAAGTAAATAATGCTACATCAAAATTAGTAAATTGGTTTAATGTTAATAACTTGCATTTAAATGGCACTAAAACGAAATGTATGAAATTCATGACTCCAAATGTAAAACATTTAAATAATAATGTAATATTAAATGGGGAGGAACTAAGTCTAAGGAGTATTCTCGATACCACCATTTTTCTTGGAATAACACTAGACACGAAGCTTCAATGGAGCCCCCATATATCAAAATTAGCAAGCAGACTTAGTTCTGCAGCATATGCTGTAAAAAAGATTACAAATTTTACCAGTGTTGAAACAGCTATACTTGTTTACTTCAACTATTTCCATAGCATAATGTCGTCTGCTATTTTGCTATGGGGACACGCGACTGACACTGAAATTAAATTTGTTTTACAGAAGAGGGCCATAAGAGCAATATATGATTTAAAACCTAAAGACTCGCTCCGACAAAAAATTAAGGAAATTAATATGTTAACTTTGGCCTCTCAATACATTTATGAAAATGAAATGTACGTACATAAAAATAAAAGTAGTTATACAAAAATAAGTGTATTCATTCTGTAAATACTAGGAACTGACACAAGATAGTAGTACCAGTTACTCGACTCCATCGAGTCTTGGGGCGATGTATACGCTTTTACAACAAAATCCCAGAAAATATACAAAATTTGACCTGCTCAAAGTTCAAAAACGTTATTTAACAAAGTTTGTATAAATTTTTTTATTATAATATTGAGGAATTTATGGATGATAATAACCCCTGCGAATGAGGTGATCGCTACCAAGCTATTTCTAATTTGTTTTTCTATTATTTAAAACAAAAATCCCGCTTGGTTTCTTGCTGGTTCTTCCCAGGTCAGAGGTTTTCTTTCGAACCAGTCGTAATTAAACAAAAAAATGACTTTCAATAAGTATTATTTATAATCTATATTGAATAAAAAAGTTTCTGTTTCTGTTTCTATTACAAGCTAATGGAAAAATAGTAATTTAAAAAGCAGACTACGTTAAAAATACATATTAAAAAAAGCCTTTGCCTCCCATTTTTATGTATTTGCAGTTGCAGTATATAAATATTAAATAGTCTAAGACGATTGACCTCCTTTTAGTAGTAAATCAGTGCCTAGGACACTCCCACAATTAAGTCGAATCTAATGACACCTCATAATATGTCAAAATCCATCTAGCCGTTTAAGCTACAGAGCGTGCCAAAGAAATAGAATATACATAAATAACATACTTATATACTCTCGAAAAACCTTACCCTCCTATTGGGGCAGTCGGGTGAAAATAAAATTGTTTAGTAGCCTCATTCACTCAAAATGTTATTAAGAACTTTATTAATTTGTTATTTTGAATTGCGGAAAAAGTTCGTGAGTAATCGCACTTCACTGAATTTTAAAGTTTTTGTAACGGTAACATGCTTAGTCCATCCGAAACAAAATAGAAACCATGCATGAGGGACCTTAATGCCGACCTTTTTTGTCACATTAAATCGCTTTATACATTTATAAAGCCTATTGGCCTTTATTGGCTTATATTGTTTTTTGAGAATTTATTCATTTTATTGTTATTTTGTCTTTCGTCAACGTAATACATACTTAATGAAAGATAATAATAAAAAAAAACGTTTAAAATTATCAAACTAAAACTAGTAGATCTTCTTAATATCATAAAAACAAACAAGAAAGATAAAAATCATATATATAAAAATTCTATACATATCCATATAGATCTGTAAAAACAAGAAACTGTACAAATAACAACCATTTACATTGCGCTCATACAGTCGAAAACAAATTCTGAGAAGGCCAAATGAATAAGATGTTATCTACATCGTGCAATCCTATTACTTTGCAAGGTCCTCTTATCAGAGACAGCATAACGTGTTTATGGTCCAACGACTATATATTACTTCGTTATTTCTCTGTTCCAACGACATAAAACTGTCATTCATAGAAATTACCCGGAGCTCTTATTTTCTTACGTACAATTTATATGGGCGAATGAGAAGCAGACTTTTACAGATTAGAAGTAATTAGCTTGTTGATGTCCTAGCGAAGTTAATTAATTCGGCTTATGATACGCTATAGGAAATTATACACTTTCAAAGAACTATGTAAACTATTTTTATATAATAATTATATTCTAATATGGTCGAAGTGATGTTATGTTTAATTTCGTGGGCAAAACATATTTCAAAAGCATTAATTCTTTTGCATCATTGTTGTCACCAAAATACATATTATAACAGTATTCCTGAGGAGAACGGTACATGTAATTTTGTAAGTTCCATTCCGAAACTGCTTTAAGCTGCTTGGCAGTGATTCTATTCAACCACTTTGTGTAGTTTGTTGTCTTCGTTTTGCCTGCAACAAGAAAATATATTATGTTTGTATGTGCATTACCATATGCAAAAACAAATATTATTATAAAGAAATACACATAATCATGCAACAATCAATTTTAAAAAAAGCCCACATGTTCAACATAATCACAGTATTTGGAAATCGAGCTTTGTTCGGCGTTAAAAAAAAGTTTTCAAGGATGACACCTATATTTAAATAAATTTAGTAAAAAGAACATTGTCTAAATACAAAATTTCATACTAGTCATTAGGGCCGTTTCCGAGAATTATTTATATTATATTTATTTAATTACATATCCTATACTATGAAACGGGCAATATATATATATATATATATGCGTTAGTTTGTTTGTAACCGCGTTCTTAAAAACAGCCTTAACGATTTTAATGAAATTCACAATATTGGGGTGGAAGTTGTAGGAGGTATAAGACATTAGGTTTACTGGGGCGAAAAATCGATCTACCTAGGTTTTTATTTTATAGGAGAGGGGGCAAACGAGCATACGGCTCACCTGATGGTAAGTGACTACCGCCGCTCATGAACAAGTGCAACACCAGGAGAATTGCAGATGCGTTGTCGGCATTTAAAAAAAGAGTAGGCTCTTTTCTTGAAGACTTGAGACCAGAATGCACGGGTTCCCGAAGGAAAGCGAACTAGTTTCTCGCCAATTCTTCTTATGTGCTCTGACTTTGTCTTGGCAGTGACTTTTGTTTTTGAATTGAGGCGGAATTATACTTCTTTTTAAGGGCGTTGGTGTTTACATCCCGGGACGTTGACGCTTCAGCCCAGGCCGGGTAGAACTCCTGCTTGTAGCGTGATGCTATTTTACAGGAGCGACTTAGGCATGGCTGAGATCTGCCTCCGAATGGCACCACAGAGGAAGGAATAAAAGTTCCATACCCTGAAGTAACACATCAGCAACGGAATTTGCAACAACGTTGGGGTCGTCCGACGAGAAGCAAACCCGAGGTAGGTAAGGGTAGGGTGCAAAGAAAGTCCGTATCCGATCCCAATCGGCAGGCCTATAGTGCCAAACATGGCGGACTAGACAATGGTTCGAGGAGCCAAGAGGGGCGTCGACGGAGACCTGATATCTGTCCCGATGAGAGGTCAGTAGAAGGTCCAACAGGGAAGGTGTATGTATGATCGTCCACATCTGGAATCCACGTAGGCGAAGTAACCAGTTGTGTCAGACCATATGCCAAGGCAAAATCATGAACAGATCTCCCCGAATGATCGGTTAAACGTGAACCGAGCCATTCGGCGAAGTGGGCGTTAAAATCGCCAAGGATCATTATCACTGCGGATGGGACCTGTTGTAGCAAGGAATCTGTAGCCATTTGGACGTGGTCGATGAGTCGGTGTGTTTTCGGCATTACCGCTATGGGACCTATAGAGGCACCCGTAGACACGCAGATGGTCGTCACTGCCTACGCGTAGCCAAAGGACGGACATGTGCGAACCTTCAAGACTGCCGAGGCGTCGAGAACAGATTTCCTCTCTGACGTATACGCAAACTCAAGCCCGAGACACAAAGGAGTGATCCAATTTGTACCCCGGGTAGGAGAGATACGAATTATCAGGCGGAGAGGACACCTGCGTCTTGGTCAGAAAGAGCAAGGCTGGCTTCGCCGTCTCGAGATGGTAGTGGACGGCGTTTAGGTTCGAGCGAAGTAGCAGGGGTCGCCTTGGTCTTGTTGCTCAGTTTGCACCGAGCAGTTATTGTCCTGAGCGGAATGTGGCGCCCCCCCCCCATGAATACGCGGGGCAGCCTGAGCACCCACGCTTAGGAGTGAAGTAGCTTGATGGTGGATGCTCAGCGAGAGATTCGCCAGGGGAGCTGGTACCCTCCTGGGGTAGTCTTACATTTAATTCCGCTACCATTTTGATGGGGTGAATTGGGCCTCCGGTCACCTGCACTCACCAGACGAAACTCAGAAGCAGAGCTTCCACTTCACGCCGGTATTCTGTGAGGTCGTGGTACCACCCCGTCTGGGGCCGGCTTATACATGCGACAGCAAAAGCTGCCGCGTGGCTCTACCACTGTTAAAAGGTCTTATTTCTGAAAAAATCGTTTTCTCAGAAATAAGAGCTGAATGACAGGGTGAGAAATAGTGTGATAAGAGAAAAGTGTGGTTTGCAAGATGACGTTGTGACCAGGATTAAGAAAGGAATGCTTCGCCCTAGACGAAAGTTTATCGACCTAATTGTCGATATATTGAAAATGGGCCAGATTAGGAGTACCCTTAACCGACGAACGTGTGTGAGGATCGTGCCAAATGGAAGTCCGTAGTCTCTGCCTACCCCTCTGGGTGACAGGCGTTAGTGTTAATGTATTTATGTATAAAATTCGTTTCCTCTGTGTTTACACGCACAAAGTAACAAGCCTGACTTACCCGCACAATATGATTGGCAATCTCGCCAAAGAGGTAATTTTCTCGATAGACCTATGGTTAGAATGTAGGTCTACCATGCCGGGGTGCATAAGTTGCTCCGAAAAAGGGAAAAATTTGTGTCATTAGAGGAATTACTGATAGAGTTATGAATTTCTACGGTAGGCTGTGAAGCCAAAACACTTTTACTATGGCATCGTTTAATATGTATATTGAATACCCTTTTACCTTTAAACTGCCTACCGTCGGTACAATTTTGACACAGTAAGAAATCCGACTGTGAATGTAGCAGAGCGGAGATATTTATTAAAAAATCTAAACAGATCTCTACAGCGCTCAAAATTCTTTATATTATATAGATTCATAGTGACTTGAAATGTGCTGTACTGCGCATCTTTCCCTGAAACACAATCATTTACGGTCTAAATAAAATCATTTTGCTCTATAAATGTAATATAATATTATCACATTACTTCCCTGGATTTATTCCATATTTATAAAAATTGTATGTAGTCGTTATGCTTTGACAGCTGACGACGCAGAATAAATATTTTCCTTTATAAATAAGTATTATGTCTGAAATCAAAAAATAATTATAATAACTGTCTTATACATTTACTGATCTTTTTGTTGAAATTTGTAAGTCAAAATTGGCCGAAAATAAAAAAAAAATTATAACATCAGTAATCTGAATTTCCATAGCAGCATGTACTTAGTCATGACATTTATTTTATCTTACAAATCGTACAAATCGTGGATACCCTAATTACCTACCTACTTTGAAACTTAATACATTATATTAATTTAAATAATGAAATAAATTATACCTACTTAAATAAATATACAATATGTACATAACTGAAATAATGCTATGCAAAAAACCTTAAAGTTAATAGGACGGCTATTTCTGGTGAAATTAAAAGACCTCTGTTACTGTATTTCACAAATGAGTCTTTAATAATGTTATAATATACCGGGTGTTTGTGAAACGCTCCCGAAAACGAAGACGGATGATAGTACTAAGGATACCTTTGATGATGGGTTACAAAGAAATTCGATCCCGAGGAAAAAATCATCTTTTCACAACGTTTTATTAACTTTATTCACGCTCCATCATGTTAGTACAGCTAAATGAAACGACAATTCATAAAAAAATGAAAATACTTAAACATAAAACCAGCAGTGAAACTTAAAAAAGAAAAGCAGCGGACAATAGAGTCAACAATGCATTAAGTATACTACTCACTCTACCCTTCCCTTTCACACACGCGCTGCCTCGTGTCGCCTCGCGCTATGGAATTTACACATGTCAGCGTTGCCAACATGTGTGGAATCCCCCAAATTGCAGGGAATTTAAAGTTGGTATGGGATTGGTTTATGCAGGGAAAATGCGGGGATTTTGAAAATCAATAGCCAGGGCCAAGTCAGAACCTTTTTTCAAGAAATCTAAATACTTATCTTAACATTTTGTTACGTTACTTATGAATATCGAATGACTCCCTTTTTTTAATTATCTTCATTGCACCACATTTAATTTTCGCATTTATTTCGGCAGCTTTTGTGTATAATTTAATGCTTTTCATCTCTTTATTTTTTAATTAAAAAAAAATGTTATTTAAAAAGTAAATCTTATAAAATTAGTTGAAAATTGATTCATTTCTTAAAATAAAATTGAGGGGAATTTGTGGGGAATCTGTTAAAGTTTTGTCCTTAAATTAGGGAACTTGACATGAATTTTCGGGGAATTTGATAAATTGGTGTTGGCAACGTTGCCATGTTGCACCGAAATTTAGTTTGCCGGCGACATGTGAATTAGAGGCGGCAATCACTATAAAATTTGCAAGTAATTTTTAATAATTTTGACGTACCTCTTTTTAAATTCAAAGTATTGGTCGGATTAAATACGGAAAGTCAATTAAAATAAAGTAAAAGTATTATTTTTTACATTAATTTTGATGGATTAATTAACTGTCGATCATAATTGCAATGGATTTTAACTATTAAATTATTCAGTACCATTTCATTTTTCTATTTTCTTATACAAAATCAAAGAAAACGATGAAATAGTGTTTATAATTGTGTGAGTACTGAGTACCCGATTAGGTACGTTTATTAATTTCAATAATTTTTGTAGTAAAGAACTGCTTGTTGCGTCAGAGTACAATTGATTGTGTAATTGTATTAAAAATGACAACCATAACTTTTAATGGTTTCTTATATTTACGCGAACACTACACATTGAATAAAACTATTTTTACGGATTTTATCGCGTTTAATTTTACTAATTTTGATTCTGACGTTTCGGTGCTTACAGCACCCATGGTCACGGGGGACTGAGGTGTTTGACGTCCTAATGTCATAGTTAGCCCGGCTACTTTCAGTTTTTGAATATTAATTTTGGTCCGATCTACGCAGAATGAGCTTACAGTATCTTGAAGTCTTGCAGTGGTATGCTTGAGTTTAGATTTAATTTTGTTAATTATAGGATCCCAAGCAGATGGCAGCACCATCCATCTTCTCTATTGAAATTAGGATGTTTTTAATTTCAATAGCCTCGCGTATCATCCTTGGTAGGAATCGGTGTTCTTTTGCGAGGATTTGTGGTCTATCAAATCTGATGTAATGGCGGGACGATCTTGAACATGTTCACAGACTGCAGACTTCCCAGAGCGTCGGTGCCTCACGTCAGCTATATGTTCTTTCACGCGGGTTTTAATGGATCTTTTGTTTGTCCTATGTAAGAGACCACATTCACAATCAAGCTTGTACACCCTGCATCTTGTAGAGGATATTACACTTGACGGATGGTAAAATTGACTAATCTTCTACGGCGGCTTGAAGTATGTTTTAATAGAAGCTCGCTTCAAAATATAGCTGACCTTGTCTGTGACCTCTGACATAGGGTAGTACAGCAGGCACACGCTCGACTGTGGCCGGCTTCACTCGGTCACTGTGACGTAGGCACGGGACCCGAAGCTTGTTGACAAACAAAGATTTTCCCACGGTAGCTAACTGTGATGGATGATGGTGCGATTCACCATTTAAATATCGGTTGGTATGGGTCTTTTTCCTATACACAGTGTGACCAATAGTGTTATCAGGATTTCGGATGACTAAAACATCTAGGAAAGCTAAAGAATTGTTTGCCTCTAACTCCATTGTGAATTGTATTTTAGAATTTATGGAATTAAGGTGGTTTAAAAATGCAGTTACTTTGTCAGATGGTAAAATTGTGAAAATGTCGTCTACGTACCGCTTGTAGAATCTTGGATATACAGGAGCAGTAAGAAGGGCTTTCTCCTTAAAGTCCTCCATGAATATGTCGGCGACTATGGGAGATACGGGTGAACCCATTGCTACGCCATCTACTTGCTTGTAGAACTCCTCCTTCCACAATAGATAGCCAGATGTAAGGCAGTGTTCTAACAGTAATGCATATTCTGTAGGCATGTTGTATTCTTCTAGCTTCCTGGTTACAATTGAGATGCAGTCTTCAATGGGTAAGCATGTAAATAGTGACTGAACATCAAAACTAACCATAGTTTTATTGTCAGCGAGATGTAGGTCTTTTATCTGACTAACAAAATGTGAAAGCCGGCCACAGTCGAGCGTGTGCCTACTGTACTACCCTATGTCAGAGGAGTCATAGACAAAGTTATTATATTTTGAAGCGAGCTTCTATTAAAACATACTTGCCGCCGAAGAAGATTAGTCAATTTTACCATCCGTCAAGTGTAATATCCTCTACAAGATGCAGGAGGTACAAGCTTGATTGTGAATGTGGTCTCTCTTACATAGGACAAACAAAAGATCCATTAAAACCCGCGTGAAAGAACATATAGCTGACGTGAGGCACCGACGCTCTGGGAAGTCTGCAGTCTGTGAACATGTTCAAGATCGTCCCGCCATTACATCAGATTTGATAGACCACAAACTCGCAAAAGAACACCGATTCCTACCAAGGATGATACGCGAGGCTATTGAAATTAAAAACATCCTAATTTCAATAGAGAAGATGGATGGGTGCTGCCGTCTGCTTGGGATCCTATAATTAACAAAATTAAATCCAAACCCAAGCATACCACTGCAAGACTTCAAGATACTGTAAGCTCATTCTACGTAGATCGGACCAAAATTAATATTCAAAAACTGAAGGTAGCCGGGCTAACTATGACATTAGGACGTCAACACCTCAGTCCCTCCTCAGACCATGGGTATGTAAAGCACCCGAAACGTCGGGAATCAAAATTAATAAAATTAAACGCGATAAAATCCGTAAAAATAGTTTTATTCAATGTGTAGTGTTCATGTAATATAAGAAACCAGTACGGACTGGTAATAGCAACAAAATTCGCCGATTAGAAGATCTTAAAACTAAGCGTGCAAGATATATAACATCTTTAAATTTCTTGAAGAGATGCAGAGACCATAATCTCATTCCTACGTGTGTCAAAATATCAACCAAAAGGACATTCGAGGAAGCGCTAAGATCCTAAATCAGGTAAGTAAAAGTTGTTACGAACGGTGATTCAGCAAAAACGGTTCGATCTACAATTCATAAATAATACCATAGACAATTTGTCCAGTGAGTTAAAGACAGTTTTAACGACATTTGATTTAATAATTGCATTGAAACTTTAAACAAACGCGAAACATCGAAATATAATGAATGCAAAATAAACAAATAGAAAAATATCAAAAATTAACTATGAAATCAAATGCCAAACATCCATGGCAACGTAGAAAGAAACACAACAACCGTTGACCACAGACACAAACAATAAACAACGCACGGTCTATAATCTGTCAAAACAAACACTGGACGAACCTACAATAAAAGTATTATCGAAGGGCCTGAATTTCGCAATAACACCGCGAAAAATCCCGTATGAGGGAATTATCCGTAACGTTGAGGATTGTCTGTTTAAAAATAATGTGGGAAAGGAAGATTTAGAGGCCATACGTCAAGACATTTCGTCCTTGTTACGTCGAAGTTCAGTGCCGAAACTAAATCTACCCAAAGGCGAGATTAAAGCGTTGTACAACTTACGCAACAGACCAGAACTCACGATTCTCCGTGCAGATAAAGGAAATGCTACGGTAGTAATGGATACGTCAGATTATAATTCTAAAATACAACAACTTTTATCGGACGAAAGTACGTACAAAAGGTCAAACCAGACCCTACAACCAATGCTTAAAACAACAAGCGATCTGTTAAAGAATTACCTGAAAAATTAGATCTCGACGTAAATTCGATAATACCACCATGTACCAAACCACCGAGATTGTATGGGTTACCAAAAATACACAAACCAAACGCTCCACTACGTCCTATAGTGAGCCAGATCGACTCACCAACTTATAAATTGGCTCAACACTTGGCAAAATTTCTGTCACCGCTGAGAGGACAAACCAGAGCACACACGAAGGATTCGTACCATTTTGTTAGTGAGATAAAAGACCTACATCTCGCTGACAATGAAACTATGGTCAGTTTTGATGTTCAGTCACTATTTACATGCTTACCCATTGAAGACTTCATCTCAATTGTAACCAGGAAGCTAGAAGAATACAACATGCCTACAGAATATGCATTACTGTTAAAACACTGCCTTACATCTGGCTATCTATTGTGGAAGGAGGAGTTCTACAAGCAAAGTAGATGGCGTAGCAATGGGTTCACCCGTATCTCCCATAGTCGCCGACATATTCATGGAGGACTTTGAGGAGAAAGCCCTTCTTACTGCTCCTGTATATCCAAGATTCTACAAGCGGTACGTAGACGACACTTTCACAATTTTACCATCTGACAAAGTAACTGCATTTTTAAACCACCTTAATTCCATAAATTCTAAAATACAATTCACAATGGAGTTAGAGGCAAACAATTTTTAGCTTTCCTAGATGTTTTAGTCATCCGAAACCTGATAACACTATTGGTCACACTGTGTATAGGAAAAGACCCATACCAACCGATATTTAAATGGTGAATCGCACCATCATCCATCACAGTTAGCTACCGTGGGAAAATCTTTGTTTGTCAACAAGCTTCGGGTCCCGCGCCTACGTCACAGTGACCGAGTGAAGCCGGCCACAGTCGAGCGTGTGCCTGCTGTACTACCCTATGTCAGAGGAGTCACAGACAAGGTTGGCTATATTTTGAAGCGAGCTTCTATTAAAACATACTTCAAGCCGCCGAAGAAGATTAGTCAATTTTTACCATCCGTCAAGTGTAATATCCCTCTACAA
This sequence comes from Parnassius orleans, assembly GCA_029286625.1. NCBI lineage: Eukaryota > Metazoa > Arthropoda > Insecta > Lepidoptera > Papilionidae > Parnassius > Parnassius orleans. The sequence goes on from JAGSMP010000032.1 coordinate 528,277, forward strand.
GATGCAGGAGTGTACAAGCTTGATTGTGAATGTGGTCTCTCTTACATAGGATAAACAAAAAGATCTATTAAAACCCGCGTGAAAGAACATATAGCTGACGTGAGGCACCGACGCTCTGGGAAGTCTGCAGTCTGTGAACATGTTCAAGATCGTCCCGCCATTACATCAGATTTGATAGACCTTCAATCCTCGCAAAAGAACACCGATTCCTACCAAGCAGGATATGCGAGGCTATTGAAATTAAAAAACATCCTAATTTCAATAGAGAAGATGGATGGGTGCTGCCATCTGCTTGGGATCCTATAATTAACAAAATTAAATCCAAACCCAAGCATACCACTGCAAGACTTCAAGATACTGTAAGCTCATTCTGCGTAGATCGGACCAAAAATTAATATTCAAAAAACTGAAGGTAGCCGGGCTAACTATGACATTAGGACGTCAAACACCTCAGTCCCCCCCGTGACCATGGGTGATGTAAAGCACCCGAAACGTCGGGAATCAAAATTAGTAAAATTAAACGCGATAAAATCCGTAAAAATAGTTTTATTCAACATAACTTTTAAATTCCATATGATAACTAAGCTTATAAATAAAATAAACGTTGGCGATGTCGTTATGGTTTAACGGTCTGTGGAGTCCTCACTCCTCAGTGCTTCAAGGACGTTACCTCGTGCGCATTTGTTTTGGCGGGATTGATTAATAATTTTAGTTTTTGAGACTACTACTATAACGAGTGACAGTTCAATTGTTTTGTTTATTAAATTATTGTCGTTATTACTTGTTTTTTATTACTTAATGATATTTTTCTTGTTGTTACGTTTTGTGTTTTTTGTTTTGTTTTAATAATGCCTAATGCATAGGTACGTTTATAGTGCTCGTGAATACGGCAACATGTTAATGTGCCTTGGAGAATCTCATAAGGCCACGGAGTATCGGTAAGCTGTTTCATACCTATTTTTTTTAAATAACTTAGTACTGAACTGATCTGAATAGTTACATAACTGAATACATCAGAATAATAAACATACCTACACAATGGATAAAAAAGCATGAGTCTAACCTTGTTAAAATTTTATTTAAGTATTTTTTTCATTAGCGGGGAGTCGAACCAGTTATTTGGTTTATGTAACCTATTTTTTTTTAAACTTAGTACTAAACTGATGTGAATAGGTACATAACTGAATATATCAGAATAATAAACATACCTACACAATGGATAAAAAAGCGTGATTCTAACCTTGTTAACATTTTATTTAAGTATTTTTTTCATTAGCGGGGAATCGAACCAGTTATTTGGTTTATTAAACCTGTGAATTCGAATTAAAGTGGCTACGTGGAGACAAGCACAGTGGCAAAATAGTAGGTTAAGTAGATAAGTTAGGTATTTAGACAAGTGTTGTATATTATTAGGTATTGTGGTACCATCGCTAGTTGCGGGCCGCGTGAATTCGCCGTTCGCGCGTATATTGACCCCTAGTCGGCTGATTGTAATTCAGTAATTCCACTGTTGGTTTTATGTTTCAGTATTTTCATGATTTTTTTTAAATGAAATTATCGTTTCATTAGCTGTACTAACATGATGGAGCATGAATATATCTAATAAAACGTTGTGAAAAGATGATTTTTTTTTTCATCAGGATTCGTTTTTATATTTCACCCATCATCAAAGGTATAGTTAGTACTGTCGTCTGTCTTCGTTTTCAGGAGCGTTTCAAAAATACTCTGTATATTACTGATTCTTGACCAAATCTGTATCGTTTTCTAAAATAATTACTTCGTAAATTAAAAGAATCGGAGGCATCCTTATATACATTTTTGGTAAAAGATATCGCGATACCGTAAAATATCGTCATTGTACTCATTTTCGTCGTAATAATTAATTTCTCTTTAAATATTTTCAATCTCCATGTCAACAGTGATGATAATGATGGCTACTGGGCATTTTAACAAATAAACTTCTCCTAAATGAGTCATTTTCAGAGTCAATGTATGACCTGTTAGTTCATAATAATATGCAATATGGGGCAATCTGTGTGACTGTACTGACTGTGGAAAGTGGACTTTTAGGCTGTAAAAATGATGATAATGATGGCTAATGGGCATTTTAACATTATGAAGGACCTTGTTGGGGTACACAATGCAGTAATTTGTTGTTGTGTTCTTATTTCCTTCAAATGTACAGGTATTCAAAACAAATATTGTAGTTGATAAATTAACTTAGCTGAACATAACTCTATAAAATTTTCCTGACGTCTAAAGACAATAAATTAATTTTCTCTTGATTTATATTAAAATAATACTCATAAAATTGCCCTTATACAGCTGATTATAAGCTTTAATTGAAAAAAGTTTTATAACAAGCTGAAATAGAAAAAAAAATCTAAAAAGTAGTATTTTCTTTTTACTATGTCGTCTCCTCGTGTAGTTTGATACCACCAAAAAAGGCCAAAGCTCTACATTTTGGTCAGTTTTGATGGCCGGTGCTTTTCGGTTGTTATAAAATACATTCAAATAGCGCACAGCGCATAAAATTAGTAACTGCTTATTTTCACAATGTAATGTATTTAGAATGGCTCTTAGCTCTGCATTGAAAGCTATTTAGAATACGTTTTAATATACTTTCCAAAAGTATGTATTAAGAAGAGTGTAAATAAGATTCTTTAAAGAGTCATACTAATTACTTATTTTATTTTAAGAGAACTATTAGGTCCTTACATATTAAATTAGCGTTTTGTCGTACCGACCACTTTGATCTGAAATATCTCCTCTTTGGTTAAGAATTCCATATTCATATTTATAAATTAATTTAGCTGGTACATTTGAAATTTGAAAACAGTCATTCATTTGTTTTTTCCTCATTATTTTATTCTTTGGCTTCGCTTATTACCGCACAATGGAAAACATGAAATATCAGTATATTTACAGTACGAGTTCTACCGTGCACCAGTGCTGCAGAAACAGCTTGAAGGATAAATGATGTGTACGGCGCTGTTGTCGCAAAAAGCACAGTACGTTTTGGTTTCAACGTTTTCGTTCTGGAAATTTCGACCTTCAGAACCAACCCGTGGACGGACGGAGACCAAAGTGGAAAATGAAGAATTAAAGGTTGTTGTGGATCGGATCCATCACAAAGCACTTCAGAGATAGCTGCAGGCTTCAGGGTAAGTGATAAAACTGTATTAATCCACTGGAAGCAAATCGGGAAAGTAAACTTGAACGACGGGTACCTCATGAATTGAGTGAATCGAAATTGCAAACACGCGTCGACTTATGTTGCTGCTCAACCGACACAATAATGAAGGATTTTAAATCGAATCATTACTTGTGATGAAAAGTGGATACTGTACGATAATCAAATGCTCGTCGCAATGGCTGAACCCTGGAGACCCAGTCAAATCCTGCCTAAACGAAAATTGACTCAGAAAAATTTACTTTGAGTGTTTGGTGAACTAGCGCCGGTGTCGTTCACTACAGCTTTCTAAATCTGGCCAAACGATTACGGTAGATATCTATTCTTAGCAACTGCAAACCATGAAGGAAGAACTAGCTGCTAAATAACCGAGATTGGTCAATCGCTCTGGGCCACTGCTGCTTCACGACAACGCAAGACCATGCACAACAAACAACCACTAAGTTAGATGAGCTACAATTGGAATGTCAGCGATATCCACCGTACTCCCAGACCTTGCTCCAACAGATTACAAATTTTCCGGAATTTGGACAACTTCTTACAGGAAAAAATCAACTCCGATGCGGCGGTCAAACCGCCTTCAAAGAGTTTATTGATCCTCGCCCGCATGGTTTTTCTACTAAAGGGATCAATGAACTACCTATGATGTAAAGTGCATAAATAACAACGGTGCTTTATTTGATTAATTAAATATATTTAACAAAAAAAAATGACTTTATATTCCTCCCGTACAAAACGCCAATTTCATATGTAAGGACCTAATATTTAAAAAATAAAAGATACGATGAAAGACTTCAATTCATTTTTTATTATTTTGATACATTTAATATATTCAATACTCTGCTTCGTTGGTCTAGTGGTTGTAATAGTGCGAAACTGATCATGAGGTCCTGAGTTCGAATCCCGGGTAGGGCCAAAAAAAACAGTAATTGGGTTTTTCCGTCAAGAAATTTTCAGTAGCTGCTCAGAGTCAGAAAGTTGGTGGCGTCTAACGCCAGTGCCTCGGAAAGCACGTAAAGCCGTTGGTCCTGCGCTGATCCTCTACAGTCGTGTTGGTTTACCGTCCCAATGGATTATGAGTGAGGGAAAGTACCTGTGCGTACTATTCAGGTTCCCTCAGTAGGGTTTTTAAAAGACTTTTAAATGAGCTGCACAAATAAACGTTTAATTACGAAATATGAACTAGAATTATGAACTAGAATTACGAACTGGCAGACACGAAAGCAGAGATGGTAACGATTCGGCGTTTGAGATAGGACTGGCGCTCCCGAGGAGCGCTGGGCATGTAGTGTCCTAATGCTGACACCGCGGTTTTGATGAGACACTTACCTAATCACTTTAAGATGATTATTAAGCATTTTACTTAACATTGACAATCTATAACAGCCCCCGATTTAGTGTAAACTACACCTTTTTCTTAAGTGAAGTTTACCTATTTTAAAATAAATGAATTATATTCTAGCCAATTCTAAGAGAGTCCGTGGATATTTGAAGTGCTAATTTCATCTAATTCGTGGTTATCATTTTCAGGAGTATTATTTTCTTTAGATTTCCTTAGTTTTTGTGTACCAGTTTTATACAACTTATAGGTAATAAACAATACAATAAAGATTACAGTTACAATCATAATGCTAGAATAATACCTTTGATAGAGAACAATATGTGGTTTTCAATAATATTATTAAGGCTTTTCAGAATTTCAGGATTATCATAAGCTAACGAATCTAAATTTACATTCTTAAGGTTAACAACAGGTAAGTTTGATACAATATTATTATATGCTATTACATTACAACAAGAGTCGTTTAAAATATTAAAATTAGAGACAATAGTTTTCATTTGGATTTCACGGTTTTCATGAGGTATTAAACGAGTATCTTTACAATAGGCGATACATTCAGCAGGTAAGTATAAAGTAATAAACCATTTCCATTAATTTCTAATTCGTTAGATTGAGTTATTACATTCAATGCTTATTTTAGTTTTTCAGATATTACAAATAACCATCTATTATGGAGTAGTGGCTGCCAAATGCGTACGTGGAATGAATTTAGTTTTACAAATCGGCGGTATCTAGGTAAGTACTTTTAATAATTTCCGTTTCACAGGAAGGTGTAGCAGAGGAGAGTACAATATTGATGTTTCACAAAGGTAATGATTATTATTAATTATTCTACAGTAATCTAGCTTATCTAATTTACAATACATTGACTTATCTTTACTTATACCTATGTACTTAGAAGATGGGATGATGGTCGAATACGACCTTGGATTATTTTATCATGAGGAGAGAGAGGGTAAGTTATGATATACATTTAATTGTAAAGGATTAATTAGAGAATTTTTACTATAAACACTACTTTTCTTTATTATTAGTAACTAGATATTTCAGATATATTCAAAATAGTATGAATGTTATCAAGATTTAAGGAACCGGAAGTTGTTTGGATTCAGGTAAGAATCTGTAATTATCTACCAGTTCGGTGTAGAGTTCTTTTGGAGTGTGTTAGATAGTGGATGTTGGGCTTACTAAATATTAATTATATATTTATTATTATTATATTTTACTAAATACTATATATTTCTAAACATGATAGAGTTAATTATGTCTTCAACCTTGAAAGATAAGGCTAGTAGGCTATTTTCTATCATAGACGTTAATTCTAGCATGCGAGACCTAATACCTAATTCTCTTGAGACGTATATGTCGATTTAGAATATCTTGAGATATCGCGTCAATTGCATTTTCAGGTGTTTTCATTTTCTTTGATTGTGGATAGAGTTTCATTAACGATTTAAGTAAAGAGGTGGTGACCAATATATTTTCCTTCATTAAAAGGGCTAGATTCTTTTGGTCTGTTTCTACCTCATTAATGGCATTGTCATATCGAATGGCATCGTCTTCATCCATAGTGCCAAATAGTTTTTAGATAGAGTGCCTACAAACCTAGAAGTGCAGATCTTCTCGACTGGCGAGATGTAAGGTGAAAAATAGCTTCGTTATCGTGAGCTATATCATTGAAACGCGTATTTAATGGTTCAAAAGATTTGTACATTCTAAATAATCGAAAATTTTATCATTATCACATACTTGTTTAGATTTATCAAGAATTTGACGGAGATTTATAATATGTGGGTTAATAAAGGAAATATCATATGGGATAACTATACTAAGGTGACTATCAACTAAACTTAAGGAACCTATAGGGTCGAAGTAGATGCCAGAACTAGAAGAGTGACTGACTGATAAAGTCCTGGTGTGCGTTGTTCAATGTGCTGAAATAGAATGAACGAGGTTAGATAAATATATATACTGATTGATACTTTCTATAACTATTATTACTGCGATACAAGATCTCTGACTCCCGCTGGTTTCATTTCATCGAAGTGGTGCGTCACGTGACGTCTATTAATTAAGAGTGTGGCTGTATTATTATTACCTTTATAATTTTATATGGCCCTTTCCAAACAGGTGATAAGGCCTTCTTGAGTCTCAGATGATTTTAAGGTAGACGTAATCACCATCCGTATTGTATGGTGGTGATCTGGTGTGAGAATCATAATAGGATTTAGAAGATTCTTTGGATTTTAGTATGTTTTCTAGGGCTTGTTCTCTAGTATATTTGAATTTATGTTGTAACATTCTTATGTAGTCCGTATGTTGCGCTAGGTTCGCTTTCGTATATAGAGTTGGGAATAAAGGTTTGTGACCGAAGACTAGTTCGTAAGGTGAATTTCGTGGTAGAATGCGTTGTTGTGTTATATGTTAGCATAGCTGTATATACATAGGTAGGCCAGTTATCTTGGTTTTGATTAACAAATGATTTTAAATATTCCTTGAGAGTTGAATGACTTCGTTCAAATCCTTGTGTCTGAGGATGATAAGGCGATGACCAAAGTTGTTTAATCTTGAGAAACCGACACGTTGTTTTGAATAAGTCGGATGTGAAGTTGGTACCTTGATCGGTAAGAATAGACTTAGGAATTCCAAAGAGAAATAAAGTGGATAAGACAGTCACAAGATTCTTCAGCAGTTGTACTGCGTATAGGATAAACAGTTGAATATTTCGTTAGGTCATCTTGTAAGGTTAGAATATATTTGAGTTTGGCGGTGCCAGGATTCAGGTAAGGGTCCTACTATATCTAGTGCTACTTTGAAATGGTGATGTGGATGTAGTTGTGATTTCCATGGGGCTTTGTTTAATTTTCTTGTGCTTTATTTTTTTCTTGACAAAGTTTACATTTCTTGACATAGTCGTCTATGTCGCTTCTCATGCCTTTCAATAAAATTGTTCTCGAATTCTGTTATACATCCGTACATCTCAAATGTCCAGATGCAGGGATATCGTGGTTTTCACGCAATATTTTAGGTCTTTCACTTAGGTAGGATATATTATTTTATTTAGGTAAATATGAATTTGAATTTTGTATTATTAAAAATATGAGTAAGAATATTGTAATTTTAGTATATGAATGATGATCAAATGGATTTCTGAAGTCGGAAATGGCAATCTCGGTTGTTTGTTCTGATTTCAAGATTTCGTCTCTTACTTGTTTGAGAGTATCGAAAATAGCAGGATAGGATGATTCATCAAAATGATGAACTTTAGTGAAGATGAGGTAAACCGTCTTATTTTCGTAATTAGTTTTAGAAATCGGTGTAATTCTTTTCAGAGCTATAAATTTCATCAACGTTTTCGGAGAAGGTTATATCAGAAATATAGGGATTGGATTCGTCTAAGTCTATAGATGTAGGAATTAATATGATTTTGCAATTTGTTTTCAAAAGGTTTTCGTTATGTTCCTTTAGGATTGTATTTTTGCTTCCTTTATTCGGATTTGTTTTCAGAAATTGCGAGTAGTTGTCGTTGTTTAGATTTGGTTGCGTTTCTGGCGAAGGGATCTGGAGTGAGTCAAAGTCAAGGTTGAGGTCTCTGCGCTGTCAGGACTGAGGTCAAGATAAGGTAAGTTGGGTTCTAGGTCAAGCAGTTCTGGAGATAATGTCGGTTGTGCAGGATTCGGTGGATTAGTAGGTATAGTATTAGAATCAGTGTTAAGATCCTGGTTGAGCAGGTCTTCGTTTTCAAGGAGAATGGAATAGGAGAGAGGTAAGTCTAACAGAGGTCTTGTAAGAGATTTTCAAGTTCGGAGTCGATGTTTTGTTGGGGAGTCAGGAATTGTGGGAGGTTCATCTTGAATAGGGTTAACTGGAAATCGAGACAGAGCATCTGCATTCGTATTTATTTTTCCTTTCTTATGTATGATTTCATAGTCAATTCTTCTAATTTGAGTCGCCAGCGAATTAGTCTGGATCCAGGGTCTTTACAGTTGAAAAGCCATTGTAAGGGCTTGTGGTCTGTAACTATTGTGAATCGATTCCCATAAAGGTAGGGACGAAGGCTTTAGTTCCAAGACGATAGCTAAGCATTCTTTCTCAGTAACACTGTAGTTACATTCAGCTTTATTAAGGGTTCGTGACGCATATGCAATTGGACGGTCTTTTCCTATAGGACCTTGTGATAGAATAGCAGAAACAGCGAAGTTTGAGGCGTCACAAGTGAAGATGAAGGTTTGGTAAAATCAGGGTAAGCAAGGACAGGTGACGTTACTAGTTTTCTTGTAACGTTTCAAAAAGTAAGTTGCTGTTCGTTTTCCAATTAAAGGTGTATCCTTTTCAGGAGAGAAGTTAGTGGTTTCGCTAGTTTGGAAAGTCTGGAATAAAGCATCTATAGTAGGAGGTGAGTCCGAGAAAAGATTTAATGTCTTTGGGACATTTTGGTACAGAAATCCGTGATGGCTACGATCTTTTTGGATCTGCTTGTACACCGTCTTTGTTAATGACGTGACCAAGATAAGCGACCTCTTTGCAGAAATTCACACTTATCTGGTTGGAGTTTAAGGTTATAATCTCTGAGTCTATTGAACACACAGGATAAATTTTGGATGTGACTTGGAAGGTCAGGTGAGTACGACGATATCGTCTAAGTATACGAAGCAGCGTGAGCCTTGTAGTCCACATAGGCATGTATTCATGAGTTTCTGAAAAGTTGACGGGGCATTTTTAGCCCAAACGGCATTCTTGTGAATTGAAATGCCCTTGAGGTACGGAGAAAGCAGTTTGGGGCGTCTTGCTCAGATACTGGAATTTGATGGAAGCCTGAGGCTAAATCTAAAGTTGTGAAATATTGACTTTTCCCCAATTGATCTAGAATTTCTGTAATTTGTGGGATAGGATAAGTTTCTCCGATGGTAATGTCGTTGAGTTTTCTGTAATCTATAACGACTCTCCATTTTCGCTTTCCTGAAGCATCTAATTTTTAGGCTGACCCAAATGGGTGATGACCAGGGTGAATTTGAAGGTATCACTATTTTTTGTTCCAACATCTTATTTAATTGATTTTCTACTTCCTTTTTGTGGCATTCAGGGAATCTATAGGATTTGGTTTGAATAGGAATGTCTGTGGTCGTTCTTATTTTATGTTCAGTGGCTTTAGTATAGGTAAGTTGTTCGTCTGGAAGGTGGAAGATGTCGGAGAATCTTTACAAATTTGTAGTAAGGCATTGGATTCCTCTTCATTGAGGTGAGATATTCTAAGTTGTTCGAGGACCTTTTTAGTTCGCGTAGCGTTAGGTTGAGGCTTTGGTTCATCGTAATTAGGATAATTTTGACTATTTAAAGGTTCTATCGCTAGGTTAAGGTTAGATTGAAGGACGACAGGATTTTCGGAAATGTTTACAACTGTAATGTTGACACGATTATTATCTTTTACTTTAACAATGCAATTTGCGATTAGTAACGAGGCAGAGATGTGTTGGTCTAGTATAACACCTTCTTTTATATTAGGATTATTTACAGTGCACTCAATAACGGTTTCCGAACAGGCGGGATATTATAAAGGTTCAGTGAATTTTAATTTAATACAGTTCTCGTCTGTTTGCAGCACTCATGGTGATAGTCTATTTGACAACCTAGGTTCTTTAACAGATCGGTACCTATAATACCGTCATAACTGAGGCTAATATTTTTTACAACGTGAGATTTGTGACTGTAAGGTTTGTTAGATTTTTGAAATATTTGTAGTTTAAAACTCCCTTATGTTGAGGTTGTTTCACTTCCAGGGTCGATTCCTTTAAGGAGTATTATTTCATCACTTAATTCCGGGATAGTGGTCATGGAATCTAATTTTAGGAGGCTTACGCAAGAACCAGTGTCAACTAGGAAGGACAGAGGTCTGTCGGCTACTGAAGTTTGGATAATGACATAGGTAAGTACTTTTTATTCTTATTAATTTTATATAATTTCATATTATTTTTATTTTCAGGTTTTGTAAGGAGTTGGGAGAAGAATCGTCTGGATTTGGAACTGGGATGGAAACAGTGGTTTAGAAGATTTAGTATAAGATTTTTGCGATAGAGTGGATTTGGTAGATTTAGTAATTAGATCTGTGGATTTAGTAGATTTGGTATGTGATGCAGAGGATTCAGTGGGTTTTAATTGATTTAGGAGATTCAGTGGAAACAGTGGATTTAGTAATTGATTTAGGAGATTCAGTGGAAACAGTGGATTTAGTAATTGATTTAGGAGATTCAGTGTGAAACAGTGGATTTAGTAATTGATTTAGGAGATTCGGAGTGGAAACAGTGGGTTTGGTAAGTTTAGTAGTAATAGAGGCATCGTCTTTGAAATAGTAGGAATAATTTCCCGTGCGACACATAAAATTTACTCGTTAAATCGTTGCGATCAACTTCGTCGACGCCCTCTTCGTTATCTAGGTTTACGTTAAGGACCCTGCGCGTTGGGTTTGAATTAGGATTTTGGGCAGGTTTGGTTGGCGACCGTGGGAGTTGGAAGCAGAGGGCTGATTTCTGCTATTGTTATATTGTCTTTTGCGACAATTTTCAATACTGTGTCCTATATTTTACAATAACGACAGATCATGTCGTTGGTATTGATTGGTTTGGAATAGTCAGGACGATAATTGCGCGAAATTGGTTGAGATTCGTGGCGAGTTTGTATTTTTGGTTTATCATTGTAAAAGTTCACGTTCGGGTTTGACCTTCTTTGTATGCTGGAAATAATTTTTCTTCTTCACCACCAGAAACTTCAGCAGAGTTCAGTGAGTCAGGGTTACGACATCTGACTACTTGTGAGATGCAGATTGAGTCCTGTTATAAAGTGTGGAGAGATCCTGTATGGCGACGTCCTTCTAGTTCTGTTTTTCTTTTGGTTGGTATAGAAATATTTATTTCGTTAGTAATTTCGCTAGGCACGTTTCAATTTTTAGTGCAAACTGATTAACTGTCTCAGTCGGGCTCTGTTTACAGTCTTGGAGCTCCGTGAGTAGGTGAGCATAATGTTTCCTCTCCCAAATGTTGTTTAATGAAATCAATGAACTGTTCAGAAAGAATCAAGTCTTTAATACTACGTCTCTCGGCTTTGTCAACTAATTGACTTAGTATAAATTTGAACAGAATGGGTTTTGATTTTGTTAGCAATTTCAAGCGCTTTGACAGTTAGTAATGAACGGATTTAATTTTCTCGCGATCCGTCGAAGGTTTGATGAACTTAAAAAGAATACTGAGTTCGATTTTTCGTCGATTTCTAATTTGGGGCCTTTAGAGGCCGCTAGCGCCATCTTCAGATTTAGAAGTCATGGTTTAGTAACAGAAAACAAAACAACAAAAAAAAACAACAAAACAAAAAAAAAACAAAAAAAGAATAAGTGATATACAAGGTCAGGTCCTCCTTATGCACTTACACTTATACACTATAGACGTTTGTGGGTGAGTCGCCGCATAGTCAAAAAAAGTCGAGTCGAGCTTATCTTATCTCTAAGTTGGACGCGCAATGAGATAGTTTGGTATTCGCACAAGGGAATAGTAGGTTGTTTTAATCACTCACAGGAACGTAGCTGCTATGATGATGATCAGCATCGTTTCCACAGATCACTGTGGACTGCGGACCGTGGAACAGTGGTTGCTGGAGACCTCCGTTTCAACGGAGGATGGAGATGATAATTAATGATTTTGTACAAACACTTTAGCACTTTGGCACTTTAGCACTTTGGCACTTCACTTTAGGAACGCTATTATGACGTAGTAAGTTCTTCGGAGCGTAGTTGGGTGAGGATTTTCGTATCCCACCTGCCACAAATATTATACAGGTTCCCTCGGTAGGTTTTTAAAAGACTTTTAAATGAGCTGCACAAATAAACGTTTAATTACGAAATATGAACTAGAATTACGAACTGGCAGACACGAAAGCAAGAGATGGTAACGATTCGGCGTTTGAGATAGGACTGGCGCTCCCGAGGAGCGCTGGGCAGTAGTGTCCTTAATGCTGACACCGCGGTTTTGATGAGACACCTAATCACTTTAAGATGATTATTAAGCATTTTACTTAACATTGACAATCTATAACAGTACGCATACACTTGGGCACTATAATTCTGTCCTGCGCCGATGGCTAGTCTCCGTTGAGGCTGAGCGCCGTGACCAAAATTCGGTCTGGAGGACATTATTATAATCAATCATTATATTCACGATGTTAGGTTAGCAAAAACTAAACTTCTGATGAAATATACAAAAATATTAAATATAATTTATCAGAATGCATCTGAACACGAGTGATCTGGCGAATAACTAATACATCTAGTAATACATTAAATAACATTGTAATATATAATTCTATAATCAAGTATTACCAAAATAAAATAGAATTACCTATATTAAAGAACATCTCAAACCTCAGTTTTTTGTAGACTTGACTATTCGAACATAAAAAAATTTGGCGCTAATAACAGCTTGATATAATCGTAAATTGAAAAAAAAAATACTTTGAGTTTGTAATATTTAACTTAATAGCTAATACCTATGACTATATGAAACAAAAAAGTGCCATGTTAGTTATTTTTGGTTGTAGTGAAGTTAGAAATGTATCCGTGGTCTTTGACCCTTTTATACATTATCATAACAGAAAAAAAATCATATTATAATTTGTTCTTTTGGAAATTGATGCACAGAAATATTTGAAAGTACTTGTTTTGTTAGGCAATTAAAAAAAATTAGCTAGCAATATTTACGAGAACTTCCTTGTTCAAAAAATAATAACTAATTTTTGAAGATAAAATGTCTGGAGTGCAATTCTTAATTTACAATGTTTGAATTTTTCATGTATGAATTGTAAATTTTTAAGTTAAATTTTTTCTGCAATTGAGTTTGAGTCTTAATGATCCTTGAGTGAATGACTTTGTCACTAGAAATATTTACGAGAATATGTTGTATAGTACTACTGAATTCCGATAGATCATCATCAAATCAGCATCAAAATATCTTGTTTACGTCAGATTTATAGTACCCAGACCGGCGAAGGGCAGCAGCATCAAAGGTGCGAGACGTCCAGCAGTGGACTTTTACGGGTCGATAAAAACAAAAGATAAATATGGTTTTGAGAAACCATACTTATAGTACGTGCATTTGACGTTTGAATTGGTAGAGCATTAACATAAACATTTATAGAATATTATTTAGTTGGCACGTATGATAGTTCCCATTATACTTTTAATTATTTAATTTCTTAATTTACTCAAGAAGATATAGTTATGAAATCCTGTGCTAAAAATACTACATTATTTTTTTTATCATCTAACTACAAGTTCACTTAATTATAAATGTGTACATAAGAGTTCAAAAAGTAGTATCGAGAGTCATTATTTCTGTTGCGATACTTCGGAATTCCTCTTTCACTTCTCTTTGAAAAGTTTACATTTTAACTAGTTTTTGCACACCTTCCTCCATCAGTTATAATTATATTTGGTTCTTCTTATCACTGTAAAGCCACGGATGCAAATAAAATACTTTTTATTCTTGTATATTATTATGTATTTTTTATACCTAAGGTCTAAAATAGCTTCAGGTGTGGCGTTATTCTGACCTTCTAGAAGGAAGAGAATATAGAATATCTATAAATTTTTCGGAATTGAGGTTCTAGGATAATGGCGTTAATTTTGACGTTCTGAACAACGCTAAAAATTTAAAGCATGAGTGGTTTCGATAAGCAAGCACGGAATATTACAAAAAGTTTTACTACCTGAAGCAAATCTAAAATAGGAGCTGTTTCTGACGAAAAGATAAGGTAATTTTTAGACTTCCGTAGTTAAACAACAAAGAACGTCCGCGGTTTCATTCCGAGACCCTAAGTGCTACAAAGCTGTAACTTGGTTATGATATTAATTTGTTATTGATATTAATTACGCCTACAAAGTAGTGAAATAAAATCTTGAAAACATTTATATTTTGGGTACCTCCCATAGAGGAGATATTTTTTACCCGTCGATTCCATCGTGTGGGGTGTCACAGGATAGATCTGAGAAAAATATTGCGGGTGTGGAACAATATTTTTTCGATTGAGGGGTCCGGTTGCGAAATATTTAACTTTAAAGTGGTATTTTTTATTAGATTCATATATCCAACATACCTACCAACTAAACCGCTGTTTTTGGAAATGTTAAAAGTACACACAGTAGTAGTGTATATAATGAAGTTAATAATAAAACTAAGTAGGCTAGACAAGTCAACGAGTAATAGTCGACTAACTTAAAAATGCACTTGAATTCATAAGAATTTCGTTACAATTCCATAGAAAATGACCTAAAACTATCTGCGTTATAACTTTGTAATGTAATTGTAAACTGTAAAAAATAAACATTGTTTGTAGAAAACGACTCAAGCGTGTCACACACTACGCAGATACGATAATATCTTTTTCTGCGTATAAAAACGTAATTATATGAAAGTATAACACACTACGCAGTTACAATAATATACGAAATGATACATTCAATCCTTCAAACTTACAAGACGTGTTTTTGCAGCGGATTGTTTATACAGAGTGTTACCTACAATTAGATGGCGTATATTGCTTCTAGATTTGCTAGACGTCTCGTCAGAATAGGATTCAGATTTTGATTTTGATGCACGTGTTGCATTAGCATTTACTAAAAGGCGAAGAATTTGGATAAAACGTCATATAAAGCTTAAAAAGGACCGAGGCGAATTTGATCGCATTTTTTCAGCGACTATCCTGTATTTATCTAAGGAAAAATGCAGATGTTATCTCCAGATATATTTGTATGAGCAGATAATATTGTCACTATCTTTCGATATACTCGTATGTCGGTGCTTATAGATACTTAACGATAAAATATAAATTATCTGCGCTGTGTGTGTTAGTTAGTTCATTGAATTTCATAGCGAGCGATATTGAAAGATATGCGCTCAGATACAGATATCTTATCATATCTGCGTAGTGTGTGACAAGCTTTATGCATTACCACTATTTTTGTATGTGACAAGCTTTAAGTTTTTCTTTGCGAAGTAGGCAGGAAAATCGATTGCCAAGTGACCGATCCTGACATACCACTTTCGCTTTTTTTAGTTAGTAGTTATTTTAGACGTGCAGTTTCATTTGTGGTACTCTTTGTTTACGCGGGCGACCCTCAGGAGTGTTTAGGGTAGTGGTGGTTAAGGGAAGGTTCGTTACGGTCATGTATATCTTAGGATTGCACTGCCAGGAAGTAAGATGGATAGGGAACCATGACCATTTTTGTACGGACTTGGCATGTGAATGATTTGATGTAGATGGTATTATTTTCAAAATAGAAAAGTTTTTTAATGGTTTTTGAATACCACTCCCTATAATTCTGCTTGAAAAATAAGTCCTACAGTTACCATCGTCCTATTTAGGCATATTTTAGTCGTGATAGCGGTCAAACCACGAACTTATTTAATATGCTCATAGTGTCAAGAAGGCTCCTTCTAAATTTACGTATTATGACGGGCAATTACGGAACCCTATATGGTGCGTGGCCCGACACGCACATGGCCGATTTTTTTAAATTCATAATTCGAAAAAGATGTAGTTTCGATGTATAAGAGTTGTTATTTGGTTTTAAAACAATTTATTTTTAGAAGAGTTATTATAGTTCACATTTAAAAAAAAAAAGTTAAATGTAAAAGTATTCAATTAATTACCATAATATTAATTGTAATAAATGTTTGTATATTATGAGACTCAGTTTGTATTGAATTCTTAATTTTTTTAGTTTTTTTCGTAATGGTTTGGCGCACCGGATATGGTTTCATGCACTTGATCGGGTTTATGATGAAATTATTCCTGATAAGTATAAACATATCTTTACTATTACCGTTTGATTAGGATCAGTAGTATAGTTTAAAAAATATAATAAATTAGGCCCAAAGTAACAAAAAATCAAAACAAATAAATTTCTAACAAAGATTTTATGCGAAAATAGCTAGTTGTAAAATATTAATGGAAATAATTTTTATCTATGTACTTTTCAATATAAATTAGTTTTAAATTTGTTAGACATCACAATAAAATTTAATGAAGTCTTTTCATCACAATAAAAATTAATATATTTTATTCTTATTATGTGGGACTATCCTTGGGTTGGTTGGCCGTATTATTATGAACCGATATTTTTTTGTAATTTTTTATGAATAAAATTCTATACCTTTGTTGAAGTATATATAAATATGACGGTGCCTTGTCGCATCACTACCCGATACTCGATCTGCAATACACACAATGCAAGCAAATAAACGGACTGAATTGAATTGCAGCATGCGTACTCCGCATAAATGAAATGCTGCGAGAGCGTTGTGTCTACCGCGTTAAGCCGACCGATTAATGTATCATTGCCTTGGTTTAGTTTTCATGAAAAAAGACATTGCATCATCAAATAGGCAGTTTTATAATCTTTATACCTAAATGACATTTTTACTATGCCTTGTAGTATTTATTCCTTTAAAAAATGCCTGTCTGTAGTCGAATTTATAGTCGGATTTAATTGAAGCTCGCTTTAAGATTTAACATGTCTGTGACTCCTCTGATAGTACAGCAGGCAGACGTAGGCGCAGGACCCGAAGCTTGTTGTCTTGCAATACTTGCTTGACGTGCTGAAGCTCCGCGGCCAGATGTTTTCTGTCACATATCCCTTGTGCTCTCTAAAACAAAGACGATACGATTTTCCCACGATAGCTGATAGGACCAAAAATTAAGATTAAAAAGCTGAAAGTAGTTAGGCTAACTATGACATCGGAACGTCACTGTAAAGCACCCGAAACATCGGGAATTAAAAATAAGTTATAAAAAGTAAACGCGAAAAATAGTTTTTTTTTCAATTTATACGAACAATTTAAAGTACAGCAAAAAACAGCTTGATTAAATTTTTTAAATATTATATTAGCATAATTAATTTTAAAAGAGTTTGAGTCGATGGATTTTCTAGGTAGCAGGAACACACTAAAAAGATTTAGCTAGGTATCCGTTTGGGTAGGTACCAGCCTCTTAACAATTTTTCTCTGAAGACTATGGAGTGAGTGGAATTACAGCCTGTGAGGCATTATATCTTGGTCCTCAAAGGTGATAAAGCATCTGAAGCCTTCTTTGTTTGAAGTTCACTTCAGGTGACCATGGACTGCAATAGTCACTTACCATCAAGTGGACTGTGAGTTCATAAGTCACTTAAGTTTAATAAAAAGGACAAGTGGCTTTTGTCCAGCAGTTAATGATGATGGGCTATAATGATGATGATAAGAAATTTGTAATGTTTTATATTACCTATGTTTCATAACAATATTATCGTTGAGCATTGAGAAAAAAAAACGATTACTATATTTATAATTTTTATTTACATTTTTAATTTCTTTTAGTTTTTTTTTTTGATTAAAGTTATAATAGTGATTTAGTTGAGTAGTGTCGGCGTAGGGGAATCCAATATACAATATCATCAAGTGGGCGTCGTCACAGGTGACAGATACAAATGAAATAGGAGATGGGCAGCAGTATTTTCCTGAAAACAACTCAAAATAATAAATACTGCCGTTGCCAACCCACCTGCCAAGTTTTGCAAAAATGGAAAATATAACTCCTATGAGGTACGCTAAGGGGGAGGCCTATATTCAGAAGTGGATTTGGTATCTGTAATGATGATGATGATGATGACGACGATTAATATTTTCATATTACTGATAAAAAATACAAAACTTGATACTAATGTATTTTACTGTTTCTTCACCGGATATTGAAATCTCATTTTGAAACGGAAAACTTGTAAAAAAATCAAACTAAGTAACTAACATTAAAAAACCTAAAAATGTTACTAAATATTATTGAAGATTTGCATTTAAAAAGAACTTATTTTTTTTTATTCATCATTTCAAATTTGAAGCATATTAAGTAAAATAGCATCTGTAAATCACCAAGGTTTGTAAATAATGATATCATCTACATCGATATTTCCATAAGCTTCGATAAATATAATATGTATAATATTGAAACAAATTCTAAATTAATTTTTAAATCATGTATGGAAATAATAATAGTTGTATTTCATACTCTAAATAATATGCAACACAACAGTTACAAATACTTATACCACTTCCGCTTATTATATCCGCAACTGGAGTAAGGTCTTTCCAACAATTAACCGCCATTTTTTACGTGGTAGAGCCACGCTGCGACTATATTATAGTTGTAGCACGAATGGGTCGGCTCGACCGGGGTAGGACCACGCTCTCACAGAATACCAGCGTAAAATAGCAGCTTAATGCTGCTGTGTTTCGTATGGTTAGTGTAGAGAACCGGAGACCCTTTTTACTGGAAACGAGGCATTCCATCTTAGTCCTCAGGGGTGACAACGCATTTGCATTTTGATTCTTAATTGAGGATAAATGTAGATGTCTATGGGCTACAGTACCCACTTACAATCAGGTGGACTGTGTGCTAGTTTGTCACCCTATGCTATAAAAAAAAATCACGCTAGGCAAGTGGGTTGGTGATCACAGAACTAATCTTACGTGTGAGGCTGCTTTATCAGCGGTCTGCGAATTTCGGATTTAGTGCTCGGAGATGAATGTGTTAAATCGGCCGACCACCCGTCCGTCTGTCAGGAGGTTGGCATTTGGAGGAACTGATGGTGTATTCTCACATATAGCCAAATTACTATACGTCATAAGAAACATTTAAAGCTTAAACTTTAAATAACATGGAGAAGACGTCTCCATACATTCTTGGGCCCAGATGAAAGTCGGACCATTTGAAAGCTTATATATAAACAATTCATAGCTGAAAATCTGGCAAGATTTGTCAATCTATGAGCTAAGTTATTGTAGAATGAGTGAAAGTGATTTTATGTATAACGTACACTGTAACAGGCGATTTTTCACTGTAATTACATTGTAACAGGTTATTTTTCACTATAATTACTTAAAGATATAAAGCAGGATCAGTATAAAATCCCCAAAGAAAAGCTGCGATTATTTAGGAAACAAAATGGTGAAACGATTAACGAAAGTTAAAACAACAACAACGAATTCAAGTGAATATTAGGCAAATCGATCTGAGATCGATTATTTGTATTGCTGTTGTTACTGTTATTCGTTGGCATGTTGCCATGTTGATAGTTTTGTATTTTTTTGTAGATATGTTCACAATATTTTTTATATCCTTAGTTAACACAGAAAAATAGTCGAAAATAGATATTAAAATGTTGAATTTAATCGAGAATCTATTATGCAATATAATATATTATGCTCGTTTCAAATCGAATCGAAAATCGGTCTTTTTCTTATAAATGAATAGTTTCGAAGTTTGAACTGTCAAGTCAAGTTTCAAAATGAGAAGTCCTTTATTGGTAGGTAGCACAAACTAATAAGAAGTGGTAGGTAGCGTTCAAAACGAGAATTTCGCTAGTGTATTCTTTATGGTAATCGTTTTTTTTATAGGATTAGGATGACAAGCGAGCATACAGTCCACCTGATGGTAAGTGGTTGCTGTGGCCCATAGACATCTACATCTATCCAAAAGAATCAAAATGCAGATGCGTTGTCAGCCGTGAGGACTAAGTTGGAATTCTTTTCCAGTAAAAAGGGTGTCCGGTTCTCTACACTCACCATACGAAAGACAGCAGCATTAAGCTGCTATTTTACGCTGGTATTCTATGAGAGCGTGGTACTTCCCCGGTCGAGCCGCCCATTCCTGCTAAAACTATACAATTAATATAGCTGCGGCGTGGATCTACCACGTTGCCATAAAATGTTTATTTCTTTTTTCAATATGCAAATGATATATTTTGTTTCCAAATGAATATATCATTCTAAGTAAATAATACAATTTTAATCAAACCTTGGAAGCTTTTTAATTTAGTTTTTTTGGGTCCGAATAAATATAAAATCGAATGCATTAATACAATCGATTTTCTAACATATTTCTTATTTCATTGTTTCACTAGTTTACTTTGTCAATATACAAAGGCTAACTCTGTGCAACAATTTGCTGAAATGTGCAGCGAAGCTTGATTTATTTCATTTTTGTTTTCAATCTACGATAAATGTTGTTAGAATTAAAAAGTTTTATATTCATAGCATAGTTTAAGCCTTTCTTTGATGATTTAGTTTTTGGATTTTCTTTTACGATTCGGTATCGCAGGGACTAAGCATTAGGTGGTTGTTTATTATAATAATTAATATTAAAAATCGTTTATTTCCTCTTCCTATTTAAATATAGTTGGCTTAAGATAGTAGTAGGCTGACTAACTGATCCTATGTGGGGGACTGGTGCCTGAAGTAGTTTTCGAAAACCTATCACCAGGTTATGTGCATACAGGATAATTTTTCAAAGAGTAGCCAAATTTTAAACATAAGTTCAAATATATAAATAATGATATACCGTTATTGCAGTTTTTGAAAATACGATAATAATAAGGCTCAATAAGGCTTCTACTTGTATTTGAAATTAACCCAAATTGAATGTGATTTATGGGCAGCAAAGTTTTTGCCTACCAATCCACCCTTACAAATGTGTGCGTGTGCAGTAAAATCAGTTAAAATAATGCATTATCAGCTGTAACGCTATAGTGTACATGGCATTATGGTTGCAGCACGAATGGGTTTGCTCGACGGTGGGAAAGCGTAAAATAGCAGCATAATGCTATTGTGTTTCATGTGGAGAACTAGAGATTGGTAACAGACATTCCATGTTAGTCCCAGGGATGACACGCATCTGCATTTTAAATTTCAATGGGTAGGTGTCCCTGGGTTAGAGCATCTACTGACCCATCAAGTGGACTGTGTGATTGTTTGTCACCCTAATTAGTTATCAGCATTGTATTATGGCATAATATAATAATTAATAATAAAATTATCATTTATTTCCAATCACAATATGTAATGTTACTGAAATTTAGAATTTAAAATACTGATATTTTGAAGAGACAGTAGCAAAATGGTTTAAATACGCTACGAACACTGTGCCATATTTAAACAGTCGTGAGTTCGAACTCCTCCTTTATATTACTGTCGCGTTTCCCAAATAATTCTTAACTCGAGTATTTTATGGTTGACAGAATTATGAGTAACCTTAAAAGCAAACGTTTTCATTACTTTATTTAAGTAAAAACTCAAGAGATCTAATGTTTTTATGACACTACTAGGAATCAGGAGTTAGGTCTTGAGAATATGGTAGGTGTTCTATCAACTGAAACCCAGCAGTTCGGATGGCAGCACCTGCAACATCAGATCGATGGGCAGGGGCATTATTATGATGAAAGAGCACTCCAGTACGCAATTTTCCTCGACGTTCATTCTTTAGTTTTTCGCGTAGTTTTTTGATTAATGATACGTATTATTATACGTATTATTAATCAAAAACTGCGCTATTATTACGGAGATAATTATCTCCGTAATAATCCTTGGTTGTTGTCTCTCCTTTACTTAAATAGTCGACCACTATATTATACCTTTTGCATCCCAGAAGACAGAGCCCATTATTTTTAAACGGACGCAAACACCTTGAATCTCTTGACTGGCGGGAAAGACGGTCTTTTCCTCACCTTGCTTTGGTTTTTTTTCTCCGGGTCAAAATGGGTATCCACGTTTTATCTACGGTTACAAAACGAGCGCAAAAAGAATCTGGATCTTCTTCAATTATTGCTAAATTTAGCTTTGAAACGTCAACTCTTGCTTTCTTTTGGACGTCTATTAAAATAACGGGCGGCCAACTTTTTTAAATTTAGGGTATAAGTTAAAATTAACTGAAATGTCCCAAACGAAATAATTAGAATCTCAGCTCACACTCGCTCTACCATAACAATTTATTGGATTTTTTAACGTTTTCTTGAGTAGCAGCCGTTGTTGGCTGTCCGGAGCGAGACTCGTCATTGCAGGCGGTTTTGCCGCGTTTAAATTCAGCCCACCAGCATGCCACTGTAGAATAAGGCGGGGTATTGTCTGCCAAAGTAGACTGCAGTTCTTCAAAAAAAACTTTTTCTAGAAAATTTTTAGTCAGAAATATTTAATAACCGCACGAAGTTCAAGTTTCTCTATTTTGCATACGAATCAAAGTCCCGTCAATTGAGAAGTTTGAAAAAAAATTGGGTATGGTTTTTTATTTAATTTTGTCTGACCTTGGCTACTAACGAATTTAAGATTCGAAAAAATAGAACGCATTCTTATAACTCATTGATAAGTATCCTATTCCGAAAAGTTATTGATTAATACCTAGTATAATATGGTTTTTATAATGTTAGAGAGAAACGAGCTAATAGTTGATGGTAAGCAATTATTTCAGTCCATTTAAACCTGCACCATATTGAAATAAAGCAGGCCACAGATATTTTGTCACGAATCAAGACTAAGACGAAATAGTGCATAACCTGTAATTGTGTTGACTCGCATACCCTTCCACCTAGATCACAGCAGCGGGTTCACTGTGCTGCTTCGCGGTCGAACTTTAAGGCAGATAATTGGCTTACTACTTAAAATTAGTATTAAAGGAATTGCTGTAAAATCGATTATATTTAGGATCGTAACAAAATCTGCAATTCAACATTGTAAAAGTTTTGTAAATTACAATGTTTGCCATTATTTTAAAATACGTTTGCATCCTCCTAAGACCCATGTAAAATATACCTCGGCCCAGATTATCGCCCAGTGTCCTTCTACATGAAAATTTTGTAGCAATGTGTTTGCCGCCCAGACCGATAATTTTAAAAATAACTATGTTACAGTATTTTTTCGGCTGCGGTTTGTTTTACCTAGTATTTATAAGTGATATAAAAAAAATAGACTTAGACTGTCAAACATTAAAAATATTTTGTTAGTGTCTGAGAACAATGGGCCGTTACGTAATAATCTATACATATAATAAATCTGTAGAAAATTCGTGTCTATAATTCTAATATTCTAATATCTAATATATATTTGAAAAACAAGTCCAGGGGACTAAATAAAGGGTACTGAAGCCAAATTAGTGGTTTTTTGAATTTTTGTCTATCTTTCTGTCTGTGTGGCAACTTATAGGCTACTGTTTATCCGATTACGGAACTTCAAAAAGAGAAGGTTAAGTATTTTCCTTCCTTTAGATATTAATTTTCTATTATATATGATTATGTTAGTATTAACTATTAAGGCGGATGACGGGTGTTTCTTCAAATAAATAACAATTTTTAATTTATATAAATAAAATTTAACCCTTGCATGACAATTTGAAACTTCGCCGACGATCTTCGTTTTAATTATCAATTTTTTTAGTTTTTTTGTTATTTAATTTTAAAAGCGTAATAATTTAAATAGACAATTGTGACGTCTATCAAAGGTATGAGAATTGATATGGTTTTTAGTTCAGTTACTAATCTATATGTAAACTGATTCAAACTGGTCTGCCTGCAATTATTGCAAAATTTTCATTATCCTTATAATTTCATCAAAGAGATTTTTATATATGTCGTGGCCAGATCGTAGAATTGATCATATATCATAAAGTAGTCTATCATTTCGTGAAATGATGTCATTTCATGATATTTGACACTGTTTATTGCACATGTCATGAAATAGCTTGACCAAATCAATGAATAGAGATCGTTTGACGATATTAATAACTAAACACAACATTCCTATTTCATGATATGGTCATATCGTCAAATAGTTTTCACCGCTAGCGGCGCTGATAGCGTATTTTTAACAGAAACAGAATTTTTAACAGAATCAACATCACTTTATGCCTTATTTATATAATAAATAAATGTTCGTGGCTTTGGGATGGCTCTTGAGCCAGTCACCACTCCAACCTTCTATCGCTGATATTACTAGATAGTATAGTTTTGGCTTTTATAGTTTTAATTTAATAATAGCGCCATCTGCTTTCTGCTAAATAAATTAATGATAAGTAACTGATAAAATGAAATTTTAGAATGCTACTGAATAATTATTCGTGCAGCATCAAAAATTGTCACACTTAAAATATCCAGACTGGTGGCCATTGTCGGGATGATTTACCGCAATTACCACGTTTGGCAAAATGACTAACGACACTGTTACACTGGATACTGTCCACAACACATGTGTTTTGTGTGCACAGTATCCAGTACTGTGTATACAAAACTGAGATTAAGAGAGAAGCTCTTAAGTTGAATATATTGGGGATCTCTATCGGCATAGCCTTTATTTCACCAACTTCATTTGTTATCAAGTTATCTGATGTAAATAATTGAAAATAAAGTGCATTGTGAAATTATTAACTCTATTTGATGGACAGGTCAAGTTGGTTCTGCAGAGATACGATGGAGGTCTGGGCTTTTGTGGCATCCATTTTAAGGGACATGTACTGGACTACCAACTGTGATGTACCGTTGCTTACTTTTCGACAAAGCTTTCCGTCTGTAGCGATGGAGCACACCTCGTTAAGGCACTGTTCAATGGTTGTCATCCAATGCTATAACTCAGGAGTTGGAATTGCTTTGAATGGTTCGCTTGAAGTGGGTGTCTGCATGGGTGGGGTTGATGGCGGCGGGGTGCGAGTGGTCCTGGCACTCCGGTTGAAGGGGCTGTTCTCCATTTTAGTACTAATTCTATTACTTTTAATAGATAAAGCTAAACATTTCCACAAAATCACTAACACATATATAACTAAAGTATGCCACAGTTACTACCGGTATTATTATAACAAGGTCACGGCTAAGCACATACTTATTTAATTATTTTAATTACTATTTGACACGTCTGTACACAATAACGTGCACTTACGAAACTCCCGAAACTTTATGAAATGTATATTATGTATGTAATTACACTTATTAAAAATATTGTTTATTTCATAGTTGTCAGAACCATATTTGCACTGCATATAAATAATAATATATCGGTTGTTGTCTCTCCGAATATTCTGGTCAATATACGAGTAGATGTATAGTTTTCAAGCAAGTGGCAAGTCTTGCTGCATTGAAGAATTTGTTCGCCGGAGTTGTCGAAACCCTCTCACTACACATATTCACACTTGTAAACATAAACAGTTAATCAGTATAATATTTCCCTTATTAAATTTAATGAAAACAAAATAAAATTGGTGGTAATAATGTGCAATATTACAATGATATTCCAGTATGCTTTTTAATATGTTGTAAAAAAGAAGTCATAGGTTTTTACACACATAGCGGTAGGTTACATACGCGTATATATGTTTCTACGCGACAGTCCACATGATGGTAAATGACCCATAGACATCTTTTTTTTATTGTGGGAAAATCCTTATGGACACATTTTGCTACGGTGGTAACGAAAGGTTTTGCCGGACTTCTACTGGCTAAAACTCCACGGTGGTTACAATCCACGTATACGTGGGGTTCTGGGATATCCGTTCTGAATGCATCCGGGTCCTTCCATTGCTTTGCTTCATTGTTGACACTTCCCGTTAATTAGGTGTTCAGGATTCCCGCTCCATGCGCCTGCAATCTTAGAGGCCCGTTTTTGGAAGGGAAGTACCGTAATCAAAAAGAGGGCCGTAACGAATGCCGTGGCAACGTACGTCTCCGAACGTGATCCGCCCTCTCCCGATCCCGCTCAGTAGCCTCTTTCTGGACCATAACGGTGTCCTGATTCACAGAAGGTGACTACGGCCCTCCACGTGCAATCCCCACTTAATATCGCCATTAGGATCGTCCGCTCCCATTCCTGCGCTAGACATACCGCGAGCGTATGAGACGGTTAGTGCTGGTCCCGCTCACCGCAGTGGAAGCTGTTCACCGTTGCTTCACATCCAATCTTCCGTAGATAATCACCGAAGCACCCATTTCCGGTAATTATCTGTGTGAGCATGTATCTCGGAAATGTAACAGGAGATCTCACTTCTTATCTCGGAAATACATTGTTAAAAATAATAAAATTGTGAGCGGATGTTCAACTTGCTCTCTTGCTTACGCAATTAATCATTATCAGTAATAAGACAGCGTAATGCACTATACATTCAGTATAGAGGAATTACAGTTCGACCACACCGTAACACGTCCCCGCCACAATCACACACCAGTGTAACGTGAGGTACGTAATTACATGATAACACCAAAGTATGCAAACTAACAGAAAACACTACTTATCTTAGTGTAACACAGGGCAGCCTCTCAGCAGCACCATGCTCACTGCCTGCACCAGAAGAATTACTACAACGAACAGAACCACGACACTATCTTTGCACTCGTAGAATGACTTCACTCGTAGAATGACTCAAGCGGAATCTCTCGCGCATAGCGCCTACAGTGACTTTATACTGCACAAACGAGTTGGGGTTTCTCAATATATCCTCAGTTCCACTTCGATCCAATCGGTATTTTATAAACGCTCCAACACGGCCATCCTGACGTACGACCGTCCTCGGGCGTGTATCTTCATGCATTCCTGTAACAAACACTATTAGTCACCAATTCGTCCGCTCGTCCATCATGACAAGAGTAGGTACACTATCTTTGGACATTTAGGGGCTCACACACATACGCAAAAGATTACGTTTCACCTCATGCAAACTAACACTAGCTAAAGCGTCCTTTCGACCAGCCATCATCTCCTAAGATGAGTAGGACCGGGCAACCTAGCCCTCAACTAGTCATCATCTCATATGATAACGTAGACTGAGAAAAATTGTAACTGAATACAAAACTAAAGTTATCGATGGCTACCAGACGCAGCGCCAGTATGCTCGCGCTTTGACACCGCCATCTTGACGTTTCACACTTCCTCATTAAGGGTGGTACTTGGAAAGTAGAAAAGGTTTGCCACAGTAAAAGTGCATTCGCTCGGTCAACCTGACCACAAATTAACGAAATCAAATTTTTAAACTCTACAAGCAGTTACAGTTAGTCATTTGTAGCAAAACAAAGGTCTCCAACAACATTAAAAGAACAGTGGAGTACAAAATTAAATTCACACAAAGAAAATCACCTTGTCGAACAGCATTTCAGAAACAGTTAACTGCCATAGGCTCCAGCGAACCTGCATTCGTTGCCTGATAGACCTCAAGACAGCTTCCATCCAGCGTCTGATAGATCTCAAAGCAACCTTAGTACGGCGTCTGATAGATCATAAGACAGCTTCCATCCAGCGTCTGATTGATCTCAAGACAACCTTGATACGGCATCTGATAGATTACAAGACCGCTGACATTCAGGCAACCTCCATCCAGTGCCTAATGACTACAGATAACCTCCAACCGGCGTCTGACAACTCAAGATAACCTCCAACCGGTATATGATAGCTCAAGGTTTTCTTTACAACTTCAACTTGAAACTGTGTATGCAACAAAGTTACAAAATAAGATTCTCGCCAGCATTTAAACTCTTAATTATATACACTACTACATCTACTAAAATATAGTATATTTAGTAGGGTACACTGAAAGTTTTGCGTGAAGTAATACATAAAACTATTTATATGTAAACGAATATATTTCATGCTTTTCAAAATATTCTTTTTTACATTTTAAACAATTATTCATTCGTTCAAACCATTTTCGAAAACATAAGGATCACATGTTTGAAATGAAAACACAAGGAGGGCATGTTTTTCACGTGGTGGTTAAAAGCTATTACGGCTTTTCTGTCTCCTTAAATGTCAAACCTCTCATTAAATCTTTGAATTTTAGGAAAATTAAGAAATCGCATGGTTCGAGGTCTGGACTGTTTGCAGGATGTGTCACAAACTCCACCTTTTCAGAATTAAAAAATGTGTTATTCTCGGTGTGCGTCATAGTATTGTCATGGTGCAATAGGATGCGACTTCTGGGTTGTTTTTCCCTAACTTTTTGATAGACACTGAGCGAACAAATGTTGGTGTAACACTCAGCATTAACTGTCTCTTACTCATCATGTGATCGTGCAGACGAGAACTGCATGAGACAAAAAAAAAACATGTGTGCAGTTTACACGCGGCAGAAGTGAAATCTTCAGAAAACTAAACTTTGAAATTGCTTTGTAATAGCGCCATCTACATCATTCTATAGGTAAAGTGATTTTATAGAAAAAAATTGATTAACTCTCCAGGTGGCATGTAAAATTGACGATAGATGGCCTGAATACGACTAATTTAATATAATATTCTATCTCCTTCTCCCGCAGCTTAAATCCTATAGATGTATATTATGTTTGTCTCTTTTTATTGTCACTTTTCGTTTTATCGAGTTTTAAATCACAATGATTCTAAAGAAGTTTTCACTTCAAATCAATAACTTTTTTGCCTAGCCTTCTTGCTTCCTCAGTTTTGTGGGTGTGCTGTCGCCATCCAAGACCCATATAAAGACTGTTGCTTTCTTACAGTAATGTAACAATATATCCATGGTTAATCTCCTGTTACATTGTCATAAACAGCATGAACGTCTGTGAATATATTTTAACAACATTTTTACACCGATAAACTCGAGCCCATTTTTGTTCTGGGTTGAGTTCATGAGTAATCCAGCGGTAACAAAGTGTACCAACTTTTAAATGTTGATATAATTATTTTTTTAATATTGCTCATTTCGATACCCAAAATGTCCTCGAATCCTCTTATAAGTGACACAGTTAGATACATTTTGAGGGAAACAAGGGCAGGATTAGTTTCTGCGTACCAACGTTTTACGGTGCTCAAATGAAGTACTTCTCTCTCAAAAGTCCAGTTTTGCTACGGATGACGAACTTTAACTTCTCGCCAAAAATTATATTAATTCACTACGGAGTTTTTTATTTAAAAAAATATTACATTCGAAATTCAAACATTTATGAGAGGCCAGGAGCAGGGAACTTTCAGTGTCCCTATGCACAAAATGTATATTATAAGGGAGATGCTGCTGTTGAAGTTATATAATTTCATTTAAAATTGCGTCCTTGAGCTCGTGAATGGATGAAGGTGGCTCAGGGCCATGTTTTAGGGCATTCCTTGGAGGAGGTCTATGTTCAGTTGTGGATTTGTGATGGGCTGTAATGATAATGTCGTTACAGCCCATCCACCATGATGAGCCCCGTGTATCACTATGCTATTTTTCAACGGAGTTCTCGTAAACCATAGACACACATGTTATTTTCTAGATATAGATATAGATTATGATTGTGATCATAATTAACATTTTTTGATTTTATTGACTTTGATTGCGCGCTTGGCAGCGTAGTGAACCAGATACCCTTTTCACTGGAAACGAAACATTCCGTCTTAATCCTCAGGGGTGACAACGTATCTGCATTTTGATTCTTATTTGAGGATAGATGTAGAATGTAGATGTATATGAGTCACCATCAGGTGGACTGTGTGGTCGTTTGTCACCCTATTAGTATAAAAAAATAGTAAGTGATATATAATAATTTCTTGGCGGTAAAAGTATTTTGTATATATCTTTAACTTATCCAACATAAAAATTATAACAAAAACGACAGGTTAAAGTAAAATCTAACAATGGAACTAAGTTGTGACAATCTTACTATAGTCTAACACAATGGACAGAGCATTAGTAAGTTCTTGACTTTTCCGCTTTACTACTCTCTCACAATAAAATGAATACAAATCTCGCACAATAATAAAACGTGGGGAACAATACTGAGATAATTTAGAATATATTTTATTACATATTATATTCTCTAAAATAGAATAGTTCTCTTGAAGTTTAAAGTACACCTGTTTCAATTTAATTGTATTCGTGCATCACCACTTATCATCAGGTAGAATAGTAGTCAAGCGCGGACTTAGAGCAGTAAAACAAAAATTGTGCATCTATATTGACGGCGTTAAGGTGAACAGTAAACGTAACTCAATATACTAGTCAGTGCACTTTACTATTCAGTGTAAAGTACGAATATATATACTTACTATTAGTATTAATGCTGTGTATATGTATAATGACGTATATGAATGTTCATATTCATTAGGAGTGATGACTGGCTATTATTTTTAAACAAATAAGAGTGACAAACAAGCACACATTTTAAGTGCATACAATGGCCCATTGACACCGACACCTACATCTATCTTTGACTAAGAAACGCAATGCATATATATGCGTTGTTACCCCTGAGAACTAAAACGGAACGACTTGTTACCAGTCTCCGGTTCTCTCTCGTCACCACTGTTAAAGTGCTATCATGTGCTAATATTCTATGAGAGGGTAGTGGTGCTCCGGTCGAGCCAATTTGTGGTGCTGCCATAATACAGTTGCAGCGTGTCTGTGACATGTAAGACTACTACATTGACACCATTAAATTTAAAAAAAGAATTTTTCGTTTTAACTTTTGTTTTAAAATTTTGATTGGTCAGCGGTTGTTTCACTGCTGTAGCCTTATGGACTAACCCACACTCACTCACATTTAATGATGCTTAATCACTCTAAATATGTACATAATATATCTCGAAAAATCTCAATATATTGGTAGTATTAAGAAAATCTGGCAATGTGCTGGTGACGGTAAGAGAATCTTTTGTTATATTTCGTCCCATCAGTGCCTTAAGTGTTGAATATATAAAATTTCAGGACAATCACAAAATCGCTTATAGATGGCAGTATAACTGTCTCAAATATTATGTCAAATAGCGGAGGGAATGTCGGCCAAGCCACGAGTGGACTGATGATGAATTGCTTATTAAAACAACGGGGCCAAAAGTTCTGATGTCACAGTAGCGAGGTGGCTAATCTGTTGGCTACGGCGCTATGAGACGCGGGTTCGATTCCCGCTCAAAATCACTATTTGTCCCAGGTAAACATATTCGTCAACAACTTCGAGCTTAGTGCTCCCAACAACTACCGGCATAGTTGTGAAATGGATATTAAACACGATTTTTGTTTTGTCCATGTTCATCTTAAAATCTATCCGTTGGGAGACACTATTGAGGTCATTGAGCATAGTGCTTAGGTCCTCCAGCGATTCTGCCATAAGGACTATATCGTCGGCAAATCGAAGGTGAGTGATGTACTCGCCATTGACGTTAATACCGTATCTTTGCCAGTCCAGTAGCTTGAAAACGTCTTCCAATGCAGCGGTGAAGAGTTTCGGGGATATTACGTCACCCTGTCTTACACCTCTCTGCAGTTGGACAGGTTTCGTACTCTGGTTCTGTACTCGGATAGCCATCGTAGCCCTACTGTACAAACACTTCAGCACCTCGATATACCGACAGTCTACTTGGCACCGCTGAAGGGACTGCAGCACCACCCAAATTTCGACGGAATCAAAGACTTTCTCATAGTCCACATACGCAAGGCAAAGTGGCAGATTGTACTTTTCGGTCTTTTGTACAATTTGCCGAAGGGTATGTAAGTGGTCTGTGGTGCTAAAGCCTTATCGGCTAAAGCTTAGGCTTAAAGGCTGGAAGTCGTTGAGTCTGCATGCGAGACAATTCGTAATGATTCTCGAAAACAGCACGTAGACGCGGCTCAGAAGGGGAATCGGTCTGTAGTTCTTCAAGAGAGCGTTGTCGCCTTTCTTGAAGAACAAGACCACTACACTTCTGCTCCACGCCTCCGGTGTAATGCCACCATGGAGGATGGAATTAAAGAGCTTCTGAAGGACTTCAAGTACCGGTTTTCTACCCGCTTTCAGAAGCTCCACTGTAATTCCATCCTCACCTGGGGCCTTGCCGTTTTTAAAGTGCTGGAGAGCCATTCTAATCTCGCTCAGACTGACGTCCGGGATATTATCGAAATAGTGTCGGATAAGACTTGCTCCGGATCGTTACTCACACTTGCGTATGGCTCCAACGATGACGTGTACAGCTGCCCATAGAACCTCTCAATCTCACTCAAAATCTCAGGTGTCCCGGAAACGATGCTGCCACATTCGGTCTTCAGCTTCGACTCCCGACTTCCCGAACAAGCCGGTTTCCGGAAAGGCTTTAGCACTATAGAACCCCGGATAGGTACGCTAAATGTTTGCGCTTTTCAGCCTGGGCGCATTCAGTCTTAAACCATGGGCGAGCTTTGCTACCGGTCGGAACGTCAGAAAAGGGGATAAAATACTCCATAGCTTGACGCAACACATCGGTTACTTTATCCGCGCAACTCAACGGATCCACAGAAGAGAAACAGACCTGCCGCCAAGGATAGGATGCAACTGATGCGACATCTGGTGATCGGAAGATTAGTAGCTTCATCATCAGCTATCATTACTTTGCAACATTTTTTTTTTAATAAAAAGATAAGTTAGTAGCATAGTAACAGCCTGTATATGTCTCATAACTTGGTACAGACCTTCTTTAATTATAAAGAGAGTTTTAGCAGACTTCAAATACCATTGTAATATTTTAGTTTTTCATATAAAATGCAGGCTTCCTCACGGTGTTTTGTCTAATCTTCAAGCATATGGTAAGTCAGAACAATACATTAAATTTTCAATTGAATTGAATTGAATTTGCTGGTGTACCATAAAATTTAGGGCTAACGAACAGTTTAATACTTACTTCTAAGCTTATATAAACTATGACGGAGTATTTATTTAGGTCGAAATTGGTTGAACAATTTTTAACAAGAGACAGGATCTAATTTTAGGTCCTTACCTTAAATTTGACAATTTTGTGTGAAATAGAAAAGGAAATCAATTATTATAAAATTTGGCTTCCCTATTCTCAATTTTGTTGTCCACGATATTCTTTTATATAGGCAGCTTTCCTCAAGATTTTCTCTTTATCCCGGAACACACTATAAATAAGTACTGACTACATACTCTTATATCGTATTAAATGTTTTAAATTAAAAGGCATCTACATTAATATGGAATTATTTGTTCAATGCCTTTTTTCTGATTTATATTTCCTATATTGGTGTCATTATTTATTTGATTTCTTTCATTTTTAAAAGTCTATCATGAAGATAAAATTTTTGAAAACGTTTATTATATAAATGACAAATTTACAATTTTAAAAGATAATTTTAAAAATCTTATAGCAATCCAGAGAAGAATTTATTTTTACTAGCGAATGCTACCAGTAACGATGCTGCTCGTTTGCCACGGTATACGAGATACTTCTACATACGAGTAAGTGGTTGAGAATTTATATATCCTAGTGGCTTCTTGTCAAAATATTAAAATAGTTTTTTAATTTTATGTAAGTACTCCTATTTCATAGAAGTTTAAGTGTATGTGTAGTGTGTGTGTTAAGTTAATGATATTTGTAACGTATATTAAGGAGAGGTGAGGAAATCGGAGGGGAGTAGGAGATAAAAGAGCAAAGGAGAGGAAAGAAGAGGAGAGGAGAGAAGAAGAAGTTATAAAAGCAGTGTAAAAGTTAACTTGAGCTGTGCTGATCTCGAATCAAATTTTGATTTTTTGTTATATTCCTTTAAAACTTTAATGTAAATTGTTGCACAATTCTAACGACTTCAAAAAGGAGGAGGTACTCAATACGACTGTATGTTTTTTTGTGTGTTACCTCATAACTTTTTTCTGGATAAACTGATTTCGATGATTCTTTATTTTTTTTTTTTAAAGCTGGTGCTTTTCATGTGGTCCCATATGAATTTGATCAACCTTTGACCAATTTTTGAGTTATTCGTAATAATTTATATTGAAGTCGGTTGTACAAAATTTTTAATTTTAAATTATTGTTATATTACTTTAAAAGTTAAATGTAAATTGTTGCACAATTTTGTTTTAGAATTTAGTTAACCTACATTTTGGTTATCCTTCGGTTACGTATCGTTCCGTCCGAGTTCGGTCACAGTTGGAAAAATATTGTTGGAAGTTATCAACTATGCAAAACATAATTTACACGTCAACATTATTAGCACTCACTTGATCTTATATTCGTTTGCGCAAAATCTATACATATAATAAAAATGTAAATTGCATATTATGTCTTTTTATACGTGGTAGAGCCATGCTGCAGCTATATTAATAGTATAGTTGTAGCAAGAATGGGTTGGCTCGACCGGGGAAGGACCACGCTCTCACAGAATATCAGCATAAAATAGCAGCTTAACGCTGCTGTGTTTCGTATGGTGAGTGTAGAGAACCGGAGACCCTTTTTACTGGAAAAAAGGCATTCTATCTTAGTCCTCACGGCTGACAACGCATCTGCATTTTAATTCGCAAACGAAGATAGATGTAGATGTCTATAGGCCACAGCAACCACTTACCACCAGGTTGACTGTGTGCTCGTTTGTCACCCTTATTCTATAAAAAAAATCTCTGTTCATACTAAAGTACAAATGTAAAGAAACGTAAACGTAAAGCAACTACCAAATGATATTTTTAGAAAATTTAAAATTAAGATAAATTAATTCATACCTCAGTATTTTTACACTCCTATGGGAATCTAGTATTAAAAACTTGTTCTATTACAAAACTCTAACTAAGACTAAGGACTAAGAACTGATTTTTACTTTTCTCGCGCTGGCTGTGCTTTTTGAACGAGTATTCTTCAAATGATTTATTTAAGATGTAAGTGGTCTAACCCAGAAATAGGTTATTCATTATTTATCCTATGTATTTATTCCTTACTCAACCGATTTGTATTCCTTTTTCCAACTTACAACAATTATTTGATTTTATATTCTTGAATATAATTTTAAAGTCTGAAAACAAAGGAACTTAAAATTGCAGCTCAACGCTGCCGTGTTTCGTATAGTGAGTGTAGACAACCGGAGACCCTTTTTACTGGAAACAAGACATTCCATCTTAGTCCTTAGTGTTGACAACGCATCTGCATTTTGATTCTTAATCGAGAATAGATGTGAATGTCTAAGGGCCACAGCATTCGCTTACCATCAGGTGGACTGTGTGCTCACTTGACACTTTTATTCTCTAAAAAATGAACTATTGACTATTAAAATATTATGTATGTATAAGATCATTTAAAAATTGTATACAATAAAATCACTTTTGTAATCCCTTAAAATAAACGAAAGAGACCTGTATATACTTTTCTAGATAATGGCCAAGTATTATTTTCTGATCTCGCAATGCATATGCGTTGTTACAATTCTTGAGTTGCACTTTGATTCTTTCTTCAATTTAATCTTTTGTCCCCGAGATGATAATCCCCGCATTTTGTAGAAATGCATTTTTCTTAAAAACATGCAGCAATTGCACTATGTTGAGTTTTTCATTTGCAATGTGCCTATTTAATGTATTTATTAATTTAAACTTTTATGCACAAAAATATGGCTGATTTAATGCCTTAATGCATTTTCTCCCAGTCAACCACTAGTCTAAGCAGATATTAAAATATAGGAGTTAAGTATGTAGGTATGTATGAGAGGTAGTGTAGTATGCTAACTTTCCACTTCGTTGGTCATTTAGCTTTTTTTCCTGTACACATTTCACATATGTGATATAAATATACCATTTTCCAGCCATGATTTTTTGCAAGGTAATCATTAAATTTGGTAAAATGTAATTTAGCCACAATTCCAAGCAAAGAGTTTGTTCTAGATGTTTGAGCTAATTTCTATTTTTAGTCATATTTAGTTTTTTTCTCGCTTAACAAGCGCTTGGCAGAAGTCAAAATAGCAGCACTTGATTTGAGTGTTGGGTAGTGTCATTTTGAATTGAATATAATATCCTAGTTTTTCAAAATCCATTATAATTTAATCTGGATACTAGTTCGGTTTTTGAACCATAATTAACCGAAACTATGAGCGAAGTATGCATATTCTTATATCTAACATTAAAAGGACGTTTGTATACCAAAGGCATAATGTTTGTATTTTCACTTTTGATTCTGCAGTCTCCTTGAACAGCATAGAGCTTATAAAATGGACTGACGCACTATTTAAATGTACTATCTGCATATAAGACTCGAAACGTTGCCAGTTATTTTTATTTCTTGACAATTATTCTATGTAGTCAGAGACCAGTCTTCATATTGTTAAATTTTGGAAATTCTCCTATGAGACTGACTCTTTGTTCATGTAAAGACAATAAGGTTTCTAATACATTGTTTGTATTGGTTAGCTATGTATTCACAGCACTCTTTTCTTGCATTTGTTCAAAGCTTCTTTCACTACATTTTTGTTCCTCTTGGGGTTCAGGTATGAGGTTTTTCTTTCTAAACGACTTAATTTAGCACAATCACTTTGCCAAAGCATGCCAATGCCTTCATAGATTGACACACTGTGCTCCAATCTTTGTTTACTCCTTTTTTTTGAAAATGAAACTAATAAACTTATATAAGAATTGGACGTGACTACATATAACGTAACTCACTACTATAGACTTGGTACATTTTAAATAGTGTCAGAAAGGAAGTAATGAAGGAAGAAATCTAGAAAGGAACACATTTTGGTTGAGTAAGAAAATAAAATAATTTTTTTATCGGTTGAGATAAGAATATAGTTTAGGATGAATAAAGAATAACATATCTAATAACATGAGACGTCATAGGATGAGTACGGAACAATCGAAGAAGAGAAACATGAACTAAAACTTAACTATGTAAACTGCGTGAGCGTTTGAAGTAAAATTTGCTTACATTAATAACTAGTACCTGGATGTAGCTTTGCTCAGTATATTTTTTTGTAAATCGTGTTTTTTCGGAATTATATGTAGATACGAATTACATACTGGTGAAATATGAATAATATTTTTCGATCTTACCTACCGTATTCTTTTTTTAAAGCTCGGTCATTTTTTCGTGTTTTTTTTTAATATACTTAAATACGAATTAGATGCGTTGATAAAGGGCAAATAATAGTTTATGTTTAAGTTGATTACCCATAAAGAGTTATTGATTTGACTTTTATTTTTTACCGAAACATCGCCAATAGGATAAAAATATTTGCACAATGTCGGTTTCTTTACTAATGTAATTACTACCGTATTCTTTTTTTAAATCTCGGTCATTTTTTGTGTTTTTTTTAAATATACTTAGATACGATTTAGATGCGTTGATAAAAGGCTCCCAATAATAGTTTTTCTCACAAAAGAAGGAACTTGGAAAAAAAATGGAAAAAAATAATCGGACTCACATCTGGACTCGAACCGGGTCATTTGGTTTCGGGAACGCCCGATTTCCCAACTGAGCTATTATAACCTTGTAGATGGTGACGAAATTTACCTTCGTATTCTAATGATATTGTAGCAGTTTTTCATTGCCTGAAAACATGGATAAAACGACATTTTCTAAAAATGAATCCTAGCTAGATCAATTATTTGTCGCCCCCAAAACCCCCTGGATTCTAAATTTCATGAAAATCGTTGCAGCCGTTTCCGAGATTCCGATTATATATATACAAGAATTGCTCGTTTAAAGGTATTAACTATTAATATTTATTTTTGTTCTGTTTTTATTTTTATACATAAGTGTTTTCTTCAATTACTCTTTTACTGTGCAATCCATACTGCTCTGAAACTATGGTATCAAGTTGTATCAAGGTAAATAGTCATTTTTTATAATAGAAGTGGGGTCAAACAGTCATGCTACCGCCACCCATATACAACTGCAACATCAGGGGAATTGCAGGTGCGTTGCTGGCCTTTTAAAAAGAAGTAGGCGCTTTTCTTGAAGGTTCATAAGTCATATCGGTCTAGAAAATTCGATTGTGTTAGCCGATTCAACAAAGAAGTCGTGTGTGGAAGGAAGGTTTATTATTCTGCATCTTTACTTGCGTAACGATGACTCCTAGGACAGTTTACAGTACACGTGGATAAGGTATCTAACGTCCGTCAGAACAGGGGTAGCGGACCCCGGCTCTGACGGCTAAGACGTATCGTTCGTTGTTCTGGGCGGTGAGAATCGCCAAGGGACAAAAAAAATATTGTACGGTGTGTACGCAGTGTGGATGGGTGTGCGGCGCGCCCGTCTGCGTACTCGCTGCGTCCCATCCGTTTTTGTCCTAACAGCGACAGCGACAGCTAAATGAGTGTGTAGTGTTTATGTGTGACTGGCCGGCGACATTTCGGTCGTCGGAATCTAGCGGAACGGGGGGTTCAATTAGAACTTTATTATATTATCGTTCGTTATAATTGAAGGTATTTGAACAAATGCAAGAAAAGAGTGCCGTGAATACATAGCTAACCAATACAAACAATGTATTACATACCTTATTGTCTTTACATGAACAAAAAGTCAGTCTCATAGGAAAATTTCCAAAATTTAACAATATGAAGACTGGTCGCTGACTACATGGAATAATTGTCAAGAAATAAAAAGAAATGGCAACGTTTCGAGTCTTCTATGCAGATGGTACGACCAGCCGCGGATGGAGTTCCTTTAGGAACTTCACCGCACGTGGTCACCACGGACAGATACTCTCTACAGCAAATGGCACAAATATGTAGTCATCTCTCAGAGACTCATATTTGCGCCACTTAGTTCAGCTGCCTCTGATGCCGCCCCGACTCTAAACGAGGTACCCCTGAGATCAGAGGCCGCCAGAGTGTCTACGCAAGTAGCATCCCTCACTAGGACTTTACCTCTCTCCCATGGGACCAATGTTATACCGTCAGGTCTCCTGCCATCGTCTCTAAATATTCCACAAGGCTCTAAAACCGAGCGAACATTTATAGAGACAAGAGCCCTTCGGATGACATCGTTCAAAGAACCGTGCCGTGAAAACCTACCAGCACTTTTCTTACATGATAGTCCGTGGAGCCCAAACTTGTCGACGCTGCTACCACAGGGGCACTGATAGGGTTGACGCCAGCTTTCCCCATCAATAATGTGCTGAGATTACTTGATGGTAATGCGTGTAACCAGTGACTAGATTCCTTAGTCGAAACAGCTAGAAGGCGTGCATTATCTTGGTCACTATGGAAATTATGAAACAAAAATCTTTCTGCACGCCCTGTACCAACGGAATATCCCACTGTTTTTGTTGGTTAACTTCCAGTGGAACATTTTCGCCGGGACAGAGCGTTCGCCATGTCTGCCCTGCCTCCGTAGCAAAGCACAGGTCTACTTTATTATATAAAATTATGTTACATAAATCACTGACGCTATGCACGGAAGCAAGGAAAGCAGGCAATGCAATGCTAGAAAGATTTCTCACACCAATAACACCAAATTTTATAGGTAAAGTAGCTTGAGTCCTTGAGTATTTGAAGTTAAATTTAGAATTTTTTCTGTAGCTACTTTAAGATTATTATCAATATCTTTTAAAATATCCGAACATTTCCAGACTGGAGTCGAGCGGAGTAAGTATGTAAATCTAGGTACAAGGAGACAATATTTTAAAATAGTAAGAGCAATGTGGGGGTATGTACCTAAATTATATAAGAGACTACTTATATACTTATATGATATAAATTTGTAAAAGAACTGAAAAAAATATATGGCTAAGACAGAATACGTAATTATAAATGAAACTATTGAAAGAAATAATACATGGGTAAAAGTTGTGGTAAGGAAAATTATCGGAGGTTAGCATACTCACATAAATTAAGTCTAATCAGCTGATAATTTGGAAAACCTAATAACCGATTAATTTTTTAAGGTTATTCGGATGCGATTAAATGCGGATTGAGTTTATGTATCGTTAATCACCAACTTTACATATTATTTAGTGGAAAACTTCAAATAAAATAAAGTTATAAGCAAACATTTTACATAAAAATAAAATATCATATTATATAATACCCAAATAAAGTATATCGGTACATTAAGTAGACGTTTACACAGTTATTTATAAAATTATACAAGTAACCTGTTGCTAATGCCATCGAGGCCGGGTGCTGTTTCTTTTTGAGTTTTTGTATTACTTCTGTGAATTCGTCGACTGTCACAGGCTCTGAGGGTTCGCCGGCAGGTGGTGGTAGTGCAGACTTACGCTCGACCTCTGCTTCGACCTCTGCAAGGCGAGCGGGATCTATAGGTTCGCTAGAGGGAGTACATTGGCTCTCTAAACTGACCGCGAGGCATTCGGCCTTTTCAGAGTCATCAAAGGCGAGATCGGGGTTTCCTGGCCTAGTGAGAGGTGAGGATTGTTCTGCTTTCAGAGCTCGGGTCAGTTGCCAGAAGGCAGTTTGTGAGGGCTCGATATCCGTCAGCAGAGTATCCCACTTATCATGTCTAAACACTTTAATGTGCTGTTTCACCTCGTTTTGGAGGTTGCGCAGTCGAAATTTGTTGTCTATAATGCGATAGTGATCGTATTGTCTAAGAGCCGCGTTTTTACTCTGATCAGTTGTCGAATGTCACTCGGAATTTTCAAGTGTCAATTGCTCGACACACGAACCTTACGAAATCATTCTTCAACTGTAGAGGTGAGGTGGGCCGATAGGACGCTAATCGCCTCATTGGCCTCCTGGGTCGAATCTATCTTGTCAGGGATTTTGTCTGAGTGCTGGGAGGTAGTAGACTCGAGTTTGACCTCAAGCTTACGCCAGTCCACGATGTTTTTGGTCTGAAGGACCTCACCTGCGGGCTGGCCCAGCTGCATTAGAACTGATCTATGTTCCGAGTTGAGTTCTAATATTGTTTCAATCGATGATATCGACCAACAGACATCTTTGAGTATCGCTACGTCAAGGACGTCTGGTTGGTAACTGATTGCAAATGGGTAGCGAGTTGGAGTCTCAGGCGCGATAACATCGAAGTTTTGTCGCTCCGTGGGATCAAACAAAATCATACCATTGGGATTGCTTGTTCGCGAGTTCCAGGAGGAATGCTTACTGTTGAGGTCTCCAGCTATTATAACACTGGAGCCTAGATTAAGTAATTTAACAAGGTCAACGGCTCCGTGGCGCAGTGGCTTAGCAATGAGTTGCATCGCTAAGGGCCGCGGGTTCGAATCCCGCACGGAACAAGTATTTGTATGGCCTACAAATAATTATTCTGGGTCTGGATGTTTGTCCTTGTAAAATCTATGTATGTGAACTGCCTCCGCGATACAGGAGAAAATCCTAGTGTGGAGGTAACATTTAAAAATGCATGTCTTGTATTGTAGGGGCTCCGCAGAGTTTGCGGGCCAAGGAGGATAATTCAGCAACATTAATGTTGCTTATAAAGCCGTAGACTAGAGAGAAGTCAGCGGCAAAAGAAGACGAGCCTCGTGGGACGGGCTTCGGTTTTAGGGCCCGGAGCAACAAGTGCTGGAGGCTTTACTCAAGCATTGGGTTTTGGTGCGGAAAGCGCGGGAGGGTTAGCACCTTGCACGGACACCCCGGCGATTGGGGCGGGCTTGGGGGCGTTTTGAGATGAGGGAGTGGGTACCGAAGGCGGTGCTTGACCCGCGCGTCCGGGACGGCTTCTACCTCCGTGCTGGTTCCTTCGCGGCGCTTTGGAACACCCGCAATAGTTCGCTGGGTGTCCTTCGTCGCGACAATTGACGCAGCTCGGGGGTTCTACCGTCTCGGGTGTGCGGAGCCAGTGCAGTCAGTGGTGCAGTGGTTACCTACGCACTTGACGCACCTAGGCCTGGCATAGCAGTTTCTGGCCGAGTGGCCGTAGAGTTGGCATCGGTGGCACTGCCCAACGATGCTCTATTTCTGCGGGCTTCAACTGCAATCCCCATTAGGTTGCATATGCGCCGAACATTGAAAATCTTCTTGCCTTCTGAAAACAGGTCCAGAATGACAAGACACATATCAAGAAAAGGTTTTTATAAGTCTGATGGTGCATTCTGTGTACCTCTCGGATCGGGAGATTTTGACCTTTGAGGTCGTTTAGATATGTTCCGTTTCGAGCTCCTTGAGGAGCCCGCGGACGACTACACGAAGTTTGCGCTCCTTAGGGAGGGCGTACGTATGAAAGCTTATTTGCCGGGCGCGCAGGTGATTTGTAACTCTGCGGAATACCTCAGTCGAGTTCACGAACATGCGGATGCCCTGACCGGCGTTTTGCACCTTTTGGCAATAGATTTTTTTGAAGTCCAACCAGTATGATAGGTTGCTCCATTTGGATTTATCTTGGACGATGATGGGTGGCGGCGGCATTTCCCTACGTTCAGCAGGGGACCCTTTCGCTGCAGGCTTAGCCACAGGCATAGGGTGTTGAGTGTGCACCGCAGGGGCTGGCTTTTTGGCCGGAGTAGTGGTGGGGGACGAGGGGGCCGAGTTTGGCTCGGCTGATTTTGCTGGGCTGCGTGTTTGCGCTTTTTGCCCTGAACGAGGGTGAAGCCTTCGTCTTCGGGCTTAAGCGGGACACGCGTATCTGTCTCCATGTCGGAGCCTGATTCGGCATCCGAGAAGACCGGAGACGGGCCGCGGGTGGACATAGCGGAAGGCGCGGTGGACGCGGCGTCGTATAGTGTGTCAATAGACACGGGGGTCGCGGGTCCGGTGCTTGGCGTAATAGGGTCGTCAATCCGCACAATCGGCAGTCGGCACGGGGCCAGACATGCTGGGTAGAGGGGACGGCTCGAGGCGTGGGCTCGGGCGCGGGCTCGGGGGCGGGACGCGAATTACGCTGTGCGATAAACACAGCCCAAAGAGTTACGCACAAAACACACTGCACCACAACAAGCGTCCGATACACTTCACAACAACACAGTGAGACTGCTGTCTCCCGGGACAACGTGCTTCGCGCACCACAGTGAAAACACCAAGGCAGCAACCAAATACAGAGCACCAAATAAGGTGGTGTATTACAATAGTTAATCTTGCGCATGAGCTAAGAGAGTAGAGTGATGGGAGTGAACTCAACCGACACGTCCGGAGTCTTCAGAGCCCAATCGCAGATCATTTTAACCCATCTCTTGTTTCAGTTTTCCTTTGTCGCCTCTTACGACACTCACAATTAGTTAGTGCCTCAACTAGCAGAGTGTGCCGTGTACCGGTTATATGAGCCATTCATAAATGGCGGTATATTTTTTTACTCTCCACCATATGTTTGTTTGCTGGCTTATATTTACCGCGATT
Source organism: Parnassius orleans (assembly GCA_029286625.1). Lineage (NCBI taxonomy): Eukaryota > Metazoa > Arthropoda > Insecta > Lepidoptera > Papilionidae > Parnassius > Parnassius orleans. The sequence goes on from JAGSMP010000032.1 coordinate 571,567, forward strand.
ATATTTGTAATAAAATGTTCTATTACTAGAACGACTGCCAACAAATACATCTGAGTTTGTATACGACATATTTATACGTTACTTTAGATATCGTAATGGGTGGCGAATCGGAAAATAAAATGCAATCTACAAAATGGTTGTTTACTTTGAAGTAGTGCCAGAAAACTTTAAAACGTGATACTGTAAAAGAAAATAACAAATCCAGCCCTATTGTTAAATCTTTTTATGTTTTATATTTAATAACATTTTTAAAATTTTATTTTAAAATGTTACCCTGACACTAGTATTTTCTCCTATCAAATATCAAGAATTCTTCGAAATATTTGAAACAATAATTAAACGCTTGTTTCTAGCAGAACTTGCGGATTTGCAGCACTGCAGCATTCGTATTATATACTATCTTTCATATTTTTTTGTAATAATAAATAAATATTGTTGTTCAATGAAATTTATTTATAAATTTAAATTTAATTATTTCAACCTTACGACAAAATTCTTTTTCAGTGCACCCGTTGGGTGAAATGCAGATTACCAAGAGGCTTACTTTACAGCTCTGCTTGAGACCAACAAGATTCGTTTTAATAAAATTGTGTATGTCAGCACTGAGTTCCTTAGTTCACGCATGATCACTTGCGCCTAATATAATGTTAGATCCTTCGTTGGCTTGACATATAGTTTACTTCCACCTACTTTGGATTTGGATTAAAAAAATCTGAAGGTGATCAATGTGTTCAAAAGATACATCCTACAAAGTACTGGACGTCATGGCCAAGTTCCTTGTTGGGAAGAACAGACTAGCTATAATTATATTGGTGGCGTAGAGTATGATAAGGTTGACATCGCCCCGTTCAAAGACTGTCCGCAGTAAAATATTTACATGCTCTACCATGACTTCTCTTTTGAACTGCATTTAATCCTCTCTAGCCGGAATACTTGGACGGTATCCTTTTACAACTCAATACAACTGCTGTCGCGTGTTTACCCATAAATGTTTGTATGGTTTCGTCTAGTCTACGTTAGGTAAAAATGCGCCAGAGTTGATACTTCCTGAAATAGTATTCGCTCGGAAAAAAATACTCAATTAAATTTTTAGTTGAATGGAATTTTAAAATACTTTATATTACCCGAGATACATACAATTATAATTTGATTACACGCATTACTACCAACTATTCTCCGCACATTACTAAAAGCACGCGCAAGCTTTTAAGCCGTAGGAATCTAACGAGGCGCGGCGATCTTTCAACCTCATCTGTGCCCTTGCGGTAGCTGCGTCGACGAGTTTGGGCTCCACGGACTCTCATGTAAGAAAAGTGCTAGTAGTTTGCCCGTCACGATTCTCTGAGCGATATTATCTGAAGAGCTCTTGTCTCTTTAAATGGTCTCTTGGTTTTAGAGCCTTGTGATATATTTAGAGACGATGGCAGTATACTCGAGCCGACATTGGTCAACATCAGAATCAGCTGAACTGAGTAAGTGGCGCAAGTATGAGTCTCTAGCCCGTTTACACCCTCGCGCGAGCAGTGAGGCGAGTCGCTAGGCGAGCCATAAGGTGCGAGTGTAAACGTTAGCTCGTGGCTCGCCGCGCAGCTCGCCTCACCACTCGCGGTGCTCGCGTCGGAGGCGGATTTTTGGACACGAGTCAAAGTAACGCCGCAGTTCTGGGAACTCTATCAGGCTGAGCGAATAATTTGGGATCCAAAACACCATGCATAAAAATGCACTGAACGCTTCGAGAGAGTGTAAACTCGTTACCTCGCAACAATACGCGTGCTGCGAGGTGAGAGTCTAATCCCGGAGTAAGAGATGACTAGATATTTCTGCCATTTGCTGTAGAGACTTTCGTTTCCTTGGGGTCCACGTGCGGTGAAGTTCCTAAACGAATTGTATCCGCGTCGCTAGGCGAGTCGCTAGGCGAGCCATAAGGTGCGAGTGTAAACGTTAGCTCGTGGCTCGCCGCGCAGCTCGCCTCACCACTCGCGGTGCTCGCGTCGGAGGCGGTTTTTTGGGTACGAGTCAAAGTAACGCTGCAGTTCTGGGAACTCTATCAGGCTGAGCGAATAATTTGGGATCCAAAACATCATGCATAAAAATGCACTGAACGCATCGAGAGAGTGTAAACTCGTTACCTCGCAACAATACGCGTGCTGCGAGGTGAGAGTCTAATCCCGGAGTAAGAGATGACTACATATTTCTGCCATTTGCTGTAGAGACTTTCGTTTCCTTGGGGTCCACGTGCGGTGAAGTTCCTAAACGAATTGTATCCGCGACTTGTCGTTGCCGCTGGTGATAAGAGGGCTGGATCCTTTCCCGCTCAAAGTCTGAGCATAGCCATTCAATTAAATTTTATTCAATTATTCAATGGCCATTCAGCGAGTAGGAGTTAACCAGCGTTTTTGGCACTATATCGAGAGGTTATAATTGAGAGGTAGGACTGTATGATAATTTAAGTTTTTAGTTGTAGTTTTTTTATTATGATAATAAATATTGTGTATATTTTAATTTTAAGTAAATTTTAAATTATGATATGTATATAAAATATAAAAATTTCTATTTATTATGAATTATATTTACAATAATTTCAGCAATTTAATGTAAATATAACTGATCCCAAACCAATTTTTTTTTCTCATCATGTCAGTATTGTGCCCACCAGTTGTTAACCTTAATCTATATTGTGAACTAACTTGTTCTACCTTCTTTCTTATTAACATATAATATAGATACATAATTAAAACAGATGTGGATTTGATTTTACAAAAATACACAATTTAATTAATTTATTTATTCTCTATTTTACACCAAAATACAGAATAACGACTAGAGTTAAATTTAAAGTATAATATGTACAACAGGCGGTCTTATCACTATGAAGGTGATTTTTTCTAGACAACCATTGCGTAGAGAACTGATGCAAACTGATGAATACATATAAAATACAGATAAGTCCATTCATTCATTCATTCATTACAGCCCTTCACAAGTCCACTGCTGAACATAGGCCTCCCCAAAGGAACGCCACAAAGCACGGTCCGGAGCTACCTGCAGCCATCAACTTCATGCATGTCTTATCAGATCGTTACTCCACCTAGTGGGGGGCCACACTACTCTCCACCTACCGATTATCGGTTCTTCGAGCTATATGGCTGGCCCATTGCCACTTTAGCTTACTAATAAATAAGACACCGTTGGGCTTTGTCGGTTACTCTAGTTCTACTGCGAACATCCTCACTTATAAATTTATCACGCAGAGAAACCATGAACATAGCCCTCTTTATAGCTCGCTGACTGACCTTGAGCTTCTTCAATTGGCCAGCAGTGAAAGACCACGTCTCAGATCCATAAGTCATCATATATATAGATAACAGCAAAATTACAATAAAAAAGTAAAAGGCTGTGGTTGCCAACCCGCATGCTAAGCGTGGCAACTATTGCAAATCATAGTTATTTATCCCCATGAACAACAAAATTTTCTAGTTTGACTTTTTTAGATAATTTAAACAGTGCATATTCCAGGCTGATTCCTTCAGTTTTTTTTACATATTTTTTAGCATGAGATATCTAAGTCCGATCATTGTGTATTGAAATTCAAAGAAATTTGGTAGTTTGTACTTTTTCATTAAATTTTATGTTAAGAGTTGATAAAAGTGCATAGTTTAATTTTTTTCCAGATTAATTTTTAAATTATTTTTGTGTAGCCATTGCCTAATATAATTTATAAGGTTAGTAATGTCATTTAAAAAGATATGTGCATGAGCATTTGTCAAGACGTTGGGCATGGTTTCAACTTCACTTGAAATAATTACATTGCTTTTTTGAGGAAATCTTACAGACAGTAATGCCATAAGGACACAGTTATATTTCTTTTATGTAATAATGTTGACAAACGAGCACACAGTCCACACGATGGTACGTGACTGTGTGACTTATTGTTACTACATCTAACTTCCATTAAAAATCAAAATCTAGATGCATTGTCGCCCCGAGGACTAAAATAAAATGCCTAATGACCATTAAAAATGTCTCCGGTTTTCTACATTCACCTTACGAAACTCAGTAGTATTAAGCAGATATTTTACGCTGGTATTCTGTGAAAGTGTGGTCTTTCCCAGTCGAGCTGAGCCATTCGTGCTGAAACAATAATATAGCTCCAACGTGGCTATACCTGGTTAATTACATGACGTTAAAAATTATGACAACACATATTCATGTGAAGAAAGGAAAGTTTGCTTTGCTTTTCAAGGCGTAACTTTTCTTGTTTATGGTACGCTGCGGAAAGAATAAATCGTGGAAGCTCTTGGCTAAGCGAGAAAACTATTACTAACCCCCGTAACGACCAAACAGCAGCAATACGTGCTAAGGTGAGACGTGTGTAAATAGATAAAGTGCAAACTGCTTATGGACAAAGTAATAAATAGATCAAGAAGAAGCTATACTGTCTAATTAATAAATTCCCCAAGTATGCCCGATATTTCAGCACGTAATTTAAAGTGAAGTACTCAGAATTAGAACAATCATTTTTTGGCTATACCAATACTCGTTCCGGATGTTTATTTACGTGGTAGAGCGTTCAACTATATTAGTTGCACGGGGAGGGACTACGCTCTCACAGAATACCAGCGTAAAATAGTAGCTTAATGCTGCTGTGTTACGTATGATGAGTGTAGAAAACCAGATACCCTTTTCACTCGAAACGAGGCATTCTATCTTAGTCCTCAGGGTAACAACGCATTTTGATTCTTAATCGAGAATAAATGTAGGTGTTTATAGACCACAGCATCCGCTTACCATCACGTGAATTGTGTGTTCGTTTGTCACTCTTATTCTATAAAAAAAATGGTAATCAAATAAAAGGCCTGCAGCACCGCAGCCAAATGTATAGCCACTGTGTGAATGTGCCGTCTACTGCTATATTATGCACAGTCGATCTTCTGTTTATTCGACAGTTGTCGCTGTGGTTTAAAGTCGACCAGTGAAAAAAGTGTGAACTTTGTGAGCAAAGAGTTCTCAAAGCTACTGCTTAACTTAGTGAATATGGAAAAATCTTTCACGATACAAATCCTTTAGTTGCTGCAACTTGAAAAAGCTTATGAGTAGTAGTGGATATACAATACACATATATACTGCTTGTTGTTCTTGTCAATTTTTCACTGTCAAGATGCAACAAATGACATCACTGTACAGAAGTTTCAAGAACACAAGTGGTAAAATTAAAGAATTTGTACCACTGACTTCAATATAAATATCATTTTTTTTGAACCTAGGAAGTTTACCCCTTGAAAAAAAGGTGAACATACATAAAAAAAAACAAAGATTCCGACGAATTGTAAACCTCCTCCTTTATGAAGTCGGTTGAAAATAAACTTAGACGTGCATTCAAATTTTCATAATAGAATAGAATAGAATAGAATGATTTTTTATTCAATATTGATTATTACATAATACTTATTGAAAGTCATTTCTTATTTACCACTCGTTCGGAAAATACCTCTGTCCTGGGAAGAACCAGCAAGAAACCCAGCAGGACATTTTTTAAACATATTTCACTTAACAATAATTTTGTTTATACAATTTTTAAATGAATTTTCATAGAACCAGCATGATGGCGATCACCCTATTCCAAGGGGTTATTTTCATTAATGTATTCCTTGATATTATAATAACTCTTTTTGTACAGTTTCTCTTTAATAAAACTTTTAAACTTGTTTACTGACAAACTTTGAACATGTTCTGAGATTTTGTTGTAAAAGCCCCATAAATGAATTACTGATTCTGTGGAGTCTATTAACTGGCATTCCAAGCTTATGTTTGTTTCTAGTGTTTATAGTATGAACATCCTTATTTTTATTAAAGCTATTTATGTTTTTATGTACATACATTACATTTTCATAACTATATTGCGATGCCAAAGTTAATATGTTTATTTCTTTAAATTTTTCTCTGAGGGACTCTTTACAATTTAAGTTATAAATCGCTCGTACAGCTCTCTTTTGCAAAATAAATATGGCTTCAATATCAGTCGCATTACCCCATAGCAAAATTTCATAAGACATTACGCTATGAAAGTAACTAAAATACACTACAACTGTAAGACTTCTAATCTTTCTTACAGCATATGTTGCAGAACTAAGTCTGCTTGCTAATTTAGATATATGGGGCCCCATTGAAGTTTCGCGTCAATAGTAATACCAATAAAAACAGTGGTATCCACAAGACTCAACTCCTCCCCATTTAAGAGCACATTGGTATTCGAATGTTTTACATTAGGTATTGTAAATTTAATACATTTTGTCTTATTGCTGTTTAAGAGCAAATTGTTTGCGTTAAACCAATGTACTAATACCTAAGGCATCTTGTGAATTCTCCCAGGCATTAAAAATATATTTCATAAGCTCAACACCGACGTCAGACGTCGAGCGACCCCTTGTAAAACCAAATTGGTTTTTATGAAGTCATTTATTTGTATTAAAAAAATTAACAATTGATCCAAAATTATTTTTTAATTTTTTTTACTGAGAGTTGGTAGTACAGAAATAGGTCTAAAATTAGTCCAATGTACTACCAGATTTAAATAAAGGCATTACTTTACTATATTTCATTAAATCAGAAAACACACCAGAATCGATACAAGTATTAAAAATAATAGCAAGATAAGGTGCAATTAAATCTATTATGGACGCAATAACTGTAATAGAAATCCCCCACAAATCTGCGGTTTTCTTTACATCAATGGTTTTGAAGTATTTTACAATATCTTGCGGTAATACTTTTTCAAATCTAAATTCTTTTAAATAGGTATTAACATTCTTTTTGAGTAATGACTCGGCGACAGTTGGAGAAGTATTCAATGACTCTGTTGTCAAGATAGGAATTTCAGTGAAATATTTCTCAAACACCGCTGCGACTTCTTGTTTTTATTTAATCAATTCATTGTTAATTTTTAATTGATAGTTTGAGTTACGAGGTTTGTCTTTACCGGTTTCGCAGTTAATTATACTCCACGTCATTTTAATTTTATTCTTAGCCGTCTTAATTTTGTTGCTAATATGTAAAGATTTGGCTGTGGAGCAAACTCTTAAACATTTTAGAATAATTTTTAACATATTCTTTAAAAGCATCGGAAAGATTATATGATGTTTCATGGTAAAGGTCATATAACCTTCGTCTGCTTTTATGAATTCCTACTGTCGCCCACTCATTAAATGCCTTGCGACTGTTTCTGGAGAATGTTTTAGAAGTAAGTGATTTATTAAATTCATTAATTATAAGGTAAATAATTCTTCATGTAAATAGTCTGCATTGTTCTTATAAGAAAGCGATGGAAGGTTTTTTTACCATATTACTCCTAAGTCTCTCCGGGAGTTTTGCATTAACAGGAACAAACACAATTTTCTCAATTACCTGTTTTTTGTGCATATGAGGTAATGAAACCAGTTGTCCACAATGATCTGAACTAAGATTTTGAATTATTGATTTGTTGATTGGTACAACACCTGTAAAAATATTATCAATACAAGTTGCACTACATTCTGCAATACGTGTAGCTTCAGAGAATAAATTATCAAGATTATAGGATTTTAACAAAGAGCAAAATTTAATACTGATGGAAGAAGTTTCCAGGAGATTGATATTAAAGTCTCCACATACTACAAGACATTTATTCAGTTTATTAAGCTTAACTAAAACTTCTTCCATTATTTTTTCAAAGGTATCATAACTTGAACATGGGGGTCTGTAAACACTGACAACAATAAGGTGCTCAAGGTCAACACATACCATTTCTACAGTACGCTCAACAGAGAGGCTCACAATGTCTTTACGTTCTTTACATGATAGGGATTTATTAGCTAATATTAAGGAGCCACCACGTAATTTAGTATCTCTATTGAAGGAACTGACCACCTGGTGATTACTGAATTTAAATATGGAATTGTAATCTTTCAACCAATGTTCAGTAATACATAAAATATGTATATTGTAACTATTTAAAAATAATTCAATTTCTAATTCTTTGCCTAACATACCTTGTATATTTTGATGCACCAGGTTGATACAGTTTTTATTATTGCTATTTTGTGAAATTACACAATTATGTATTCGTAAGTTGTATTCTAAGCTATTTAAATTATATTTGCTAGAGATTACCTCTATTGCCTTATTATGTAATTAAATTACTTGGAACTGGTTCCAAATCAAAGGTAAGATTATTTTGTTGCTGATGAAAGCAGGTGTCAAGGTAACCAAATCATTGGCTGAGTAAAAATATAAATAATAACATAGCGTATTTGCTACCGGTCTTAAACTATACTTTGATAGGTAATACCTATCTCTTGTCAAAAACTTCTTAATTTAATTATTTAAGTCAAGTAAATAAATTTATAATTATTACAATTATATATCAGTTTTACATTATTATTGCAAATTATTCATTTGGATATTTAAGTCATGTCTTAATTTATTTTCTTGTGGCAGACACTATAAGTATGGCAACGTAAACAAAACAATCTTGTGAACATTTAAATTATTTTGAATTTCAATATAATCCATTAATTGTTTTTTATTCACATTGCCTCTTCTCCCAATAAGAAGTATCAATATGCTATTAGGACTATGGCTACTTATTAGAATTTTATTTATAATTTGGCTAAATGTTTCTCCAGGCACACAATAATTAGTAATTTGTTGTTCCTTTAGACAGTTATTTAATACTAAACCTAAGTTTTTACCTATACCATCACTGTATACAACAATATTATTTTTGCTAACATTTATATTATTCAAATTATTTATTGTTCTTTCATGGAGTTTATAAGTAGCAAAGGGGTTCTTTTTGTACATATTATTAACACATACCGTCCCTGAAGTAACCGGTAATGAGAGTTGACACTCACACTGTTGTTTTACTAATGACTCAAAACGTTCCTCATTATATTTATACAGTTCGTCCATGGCCAGTATATGTTCCGTTATTTTATTTTGAGCTCATTTATATTTATTTGTCATGACTTTATGAAGTGAAGAAATTTCTGAATTAAGATACTCCATGTCAGTCTCATAACTTTTCCTAATGCTATCCAACTCAATTGAATATATTTTGACCTTATTAATTAATTCCTGTTTTTCTTTACATAACTTAACATGATTTTTAATACTTATTTTATTTTTTATGTTTTTTTGAATTTATTAGTGTATTTATTAATTTTAATGTATTTCTTTAATTTATTGTTACTGCAAGCGATTCTTCCTGCTGTTCTCGATATGAAGGCATCTTCACCTGTCAAATCCACTGTTGATGATGTTTGTATCAATTTTGAGGATGCTTGAGAGGTTGTGCATTCTACAAGTTCATGAAACAGACTCTGAGTTTTGGAGGCTGTGAAGTTGTCTAAATTTTTGTTTTTTGTAAAATTTGCCATTCATTTAAGTCTTCATTCAAGGCTTTATTCAATTTAATAATGAAATCTTTTGAAAAATTTGCAATTTTTATGCTTTAAGAAGACTTTTTAATATCAAAAAGCAGAGCTGAGCTTTTCTGACTACCTTTTGGGGGCGGTTTAGCGAATTTTTTATAACATTATTCCAAGACAAATTAAAACACCATGATATGAAGTGTGTGTGTGTCTTAATTGATCATATTTGTTCTTGGGCTCTGATGAACGACATTCTAAACGTAGTTATTGACTTTTTGTTCTAAAAATTGTTGCTTAGCCCATATTACATTTCAAAATTTTGCCACATAGACTTAATTGATCCCTTTATAATATATTTCAGCGTGTCTTCCCCTTTTAGTTGAGCTTGCAAAATTCCAATACTAGACATGGGCCTCTCTCAATGTGGATTTGCCTCAATCATTACCCTTGATGGTGCTCCCCACCGCTACCCTGGGTTTTTGGTCGGGTGTATATGATTATGCTATCTAACGAAAGATAGTATAGAAGACGACAGAATATTGATATAATACAGAAATACAGAAAGATATTTCTGGCATTTCTATTAGACGTCTTCAACAACATCCACGTTACGTAAAAAAAGTGTAAAAAGTGTAAAAAAAGTGTAAAATGGAGTTAAGCGAATTGGGTTTGGCGAAATGATGGAAACTTTTATATCGTCACCACACGGTAAATGGGTATTGCGGTATAAATTTCCTTTGTTCAATACTGATATATTGCTGTAATAAAATATTATTAGATATACATCATCATATCACGTTTTGGTCAAAATCTTTAAAAAAAAGGAGTACAACCAGCCAGAGATAGCGTGTTGATCATTTTTTATACTTATTGTTGTATTTTGTTGGAAATTAAAACCTTTAAGTTAAACCGAAAGCTGTAAATTATTACAAGCACTTAATATTACAAACACACATGACAAAATTAATATATTTGATGATATCTACAGAAGCAATATCCTAGTCTACGTGTAGCACAACATTACATCGTAAGACGCATACGTGGCCATTTTGTCCTGGCAAAATAGCCTTATAAATTCAAGGTAATATATTGTGGAAACATGGCAACAATCCCTTTTTTATCTCCTTGGAGTTATTCTTACACGATATTGCTTGAAATTGAGCAATGTTATTGTGTTGTTATTTAGACATGCAATTTTGTAACAGCAATATAATGCATAAAATCTGGTGCATTTATCCTTAAGTAATATGTCCGCTGAACCAAATACTAATATTATATTATCTCTAAAACGTAATGTTAGTGCCGTTTAGAAGAATATTTATATTAAACAGTCAAGTATTTGCCAATAATGAATGGGTATCATATTAGTCCAGGTAATTAGCATTTTGTTGTAAAACTAATTTGTAAGTATCTTTGATACACGTAGTATAAATAATTTCTATATGTTGAAAATGATTACCGTGTAGTGGCGGTATAAGAATATCTACTACCCCATATCATCCCGTGGGTGTCGTAAGAGGCGACAGAGGGAAACAAAATAGGAGATAGGCAGTAGCGTCTTCCTAACAACGACTAAAAATAAAAAACTGTGGTTGCTAACCCGCTTGCAAAGCGTTGCAACTATGGAAAACATCCCCTATGAAAATATACGGGGAGGCCTATGTTCAGCAGTGGACTTTAATAGGCTGTAGCAGTAACGCTAACGGTTGATAATGATAATCGTTATATTATAGGTACATAAAATTATTTCGTCTGGTTATAAACTGTAATTGTAAACAAATCTGATGACGCATAACAGTATAATAAACAGTGGCATTTATTTGTTATACAATAAGACGAAAAAAGTAGCCACTAAGCAAAAAATAAAGACGAACAAGTTTTCAAAGTTCCTTAGGAATTTCGAACGAAACAAATGAGATTAGTTACGTAATCGCGAATAATTAATGACCATAGTGAATAAAAATCGGCTATGTTATAACACGATTTGGACGTAATATATGTATAAAATTCTATGTAATAAAAATCATTCGTAGTGCACATGTGATAATATAATTTAAAATTTCTTAAATTTTGTATTGTAGAATAATATTTAATGACAAAATAATGTTATATACGCCGATGTATTATACCTTCAGCACAGACAGGAGACTTTTTACTAGTAACGATGTATATCATGAATATGTCTCAGGGTCACACATCTGTATCTTGATTCTTAATTGATGCTCGATGTTCGTATGGGCCATAACATATACTTTAGCTTACACTTTTCATCAGGGTTCCTTACCATTATTGTGTAGTCGTTTGTCACAAAAGTCAAAGATGTGGCATAAAAAAAGCTATTGCTTCCAAGTAGATGTTGTAACCAATATTTATTAAATTTCAAATTTAATGACTTGATTGGTTATCAAAGCTTAAGCTATCATAAGTACATAAGCGGCAAATTTAACTATTCAGTCAGTTTGCATTAAACTGCTGTACAACATAATGCTTATACAAATATTATTTCGTTTCCTGTTATAATATTTGCCACATCTAGCTTTATGATAAATTAACCGGTACTTTCCTTTATTAAAATTGTTAATTCTCTTTTTATATAAATAAAATCTCAACTAAAAGACCGCATATTTGATATACTTTAAAATATTTTTGATGATGGTTATTCGTCACCACCGTTTGTTTTAAGACCACCAGATCTCCTGGACTCTCAAATATATATTTATTACTTGAATATTATTCTTAAAAGCCATTTTTTGTAGAAATAATTTGAGTATATTACAGTAATACAAGGAAAATATTTTATAATAACTGACAGGAAAGTTACGAAAGCCACCTAGTAACGTTATCTTTTTACGTATTCCGTAAGAAATTTTAAGATGTATTTTTATTGATTTAAACAAATTTATGAGGACTTGGTCATATATTTACGTTGTTTAATAAAAATTGATGGTTATTGTATTAGTTTTATGTAGAAAATTATTAAAAATACTTATACTGTGTTTGTATTTTTTGGCAAAAATGCTTTAAAACTTTGATCTGAATTCTTACGTCCAACGTTAAAGTTTATAATGCAATGAAACAGAACATTTCAGTATTAAATTGTTTTATATTTCATAAACAGACTCGTTGCTACGTGGCCACGAGAATTTTATCCCTGTGAATATTTCTCTAGCGAGGGTTGTGAATAGAGGCAGAGATTAGCAATATTTTACTACTAACTAACGGACCAACTAAGTCTAAAAACAATTTCTCGAAAGCGTATGAAGCCGTGGTTGTTATCACCATAGGCTCTTTAGTTTTTCGCGAATATTGATAATTTAATTACTGCTGCAAAATGAAATTTGCGATGCACATTCGTTTTCCACAAACGAATTAACTATTTCCTTAGAATAACATACAATATGCATATTTATATTCATGTTCCAGCCTTTTAACTTACTATACCTAATCATCACAAAAATATTAACAAAAATTAAACCTTAAAATAATTTTTTGATAACATTTTCCATATCAATTTAATTATATTTAAAAAAAAAATTGGCTATTATAGTCTTTGCGTTATAGCATGGTGAGGGTGACAGCTTACAGTTTGGCGTGTCTAGAGATGGAACTATGTTAAATCGATTTAAAAAAGGCGATTAACGATACACAAAGCAAAGCAAAAATTATTGATTAGCTATCGATATAAAAATTAAAACCAAACATATATTTCTTTATAAACTAAAATGCATGTAAAATTAAGATAAAATTTAATACAAATTATGACATATTAGTTACATAATAGCTGTTTCCGGACCTCACCCGCTTGGTATTTATTACGATTGGATTTCATGGGTTTTAATTTTTTGCGCGGAATCCTAATTATTTTTCTTAAATAAAAGTAGCCTGTGTTACTCCTCATAACATCAGCTATTTGCCAGTGCCAGCTATAAACCGGAACAAACAAACAGACAGACAAACATTTTAAAATTGTTTTTGTCTTTTTGTTATAAATACCGTATATACTTTCATATATATTTAGTAAAAGGCTGTGATATTACAAACAGACACTTCAATGTATAGATTACTATGTATTAATTTGAAAATAAAAATCATCTGCTATTTCATGTTGATTGCAACATTTATATTGACATTTAAGCAAATAAAATGGCTGCCAGCATCTGTAATTTTCAGTACGGCGTTGACTGCACCAGCAGCTTTTCAAGGAACGAGTGCTAGCGCCTTTCGCTATATGTGTATTAGTGTTTCCAGGTCCAATGGGCCAAATATCTGGACGGAAAGTAAAAATAATCGAGAATTTGGTTTACAAATCTAATTAAATAAAAATAAAAATAGGTTTTTTGTAGCTATTTTGGCCGACATAAGTTATGATAAAGTCTTTGTGACACAATGCGCAATTTGCTTTATAATTATAATTTTTTGCCTGAGCTGACCAACGAATAATTTATTTTCCATGCATTAGAAACACTGCATATTCGTCTATGTGCGTTTTTTTCCGTAAATCTGAATTTGTTGAACTATTAGTTCCAATTCCAATACATATTTACGTGATTTTTATATATTCGATTTATTTCAAAACCAATTTTTATTAGTCTGTGGTTGTTCGTTATGACATGGCATAGTTTAGCGTGGCACATCACTATCGTAAGTGGGCAGTACCCATCCATGAAGTGCAACAATATCTGTATGACAGTTTATCTAAAAAAATACGAAACTTCATACTATAGGTGTGGAACATGCGCAAGATATACACTGTGAAAATTATTTTGAAATACCTCTGTAATCATATTCCATTCTATACAAAAAGTCGAAAGAATTTTACATGTATGAGAAGTGTATAAATATATATGCGCCAAAGCTTTATCTAAAATGGAACTACCCTTTAACCCATTCCTGTTGCCAATTAATTCCTGACTTTGCGTTGCTGGCGAGACAAATATTGTTTAGTTATAATCAGACTTATAATAATACACATAAACGATAAACATATCAATAAATATTGTTAAAATATATTGTTTCTTTAACAAATTTGTATTTATATTATAATATGTAACTAAGATAAACGTTAAAAATTAAATTAATGGACAAATTTTGTGTTGACAGAATTGTCACAAAGAGTAATTTACTGCAATCGACCCATTTCTGAGAACGTGCGCCTAATGTACTACTCCCTTGGGAAATTAACTTTGTTCACAATATGTTGTGTTCACCCTAACCATTAATACACGTTTTCACCTATTATTATTTTTCCTTAAATTGCTTATAAATACTGTTGAAGCATTTTTTTTTGTATAAAAATATACAATTTATTCGAAAGATAAAACTAAGTGACCTTTTTGTAATATCATAATTACTATATATAAATGTAACTTTATTCCATTGGTTTATATTTTATAATTTTAAATGATCGACGCTGAATAATTTATCGATTTTTCGTATTTAAAAAAACACCTTGTTCGCCATTAGTTTGTTTTTATATACTAATTGATTTTAAAGAATGAACATAAAAATCGTCAAATTACTTCATTGTATAAAAAATTAATAAAATGCTTATTCAATGAAGTTTTTGTTTAATAGATAATTTTATTTCAGATTGTATGCTTTCCGTTTAGTTGGTTTTTAATTATATTTTTTATAGGGTGATAAACGAGCACACAATCCACCTGATGGTAAATGGTTGCTGTGGTCCGTAGACATCTACATCTATTCTCGATTACGAATCAAAATGAAGATGCGTTATCACCCGTAAGGACTTAGATGGAATACCTCGTTTCCAGTAATAAGGCTCTCCGATTCTCTACACTCACCATACGAAACACGCTGGTATTCTGTCCGAGCGTGGTCCTTCCCCGGTCGAGTCGAACTAAACTAAACTTCGTGCTAAACTATACTACGATTATAGCTGCAGCATGGCTCTACCACGTAAAGCTTTTTCCTTGAAGATTTTTTTTCTTTTAGAAAAAGGACATGATAAATGTATATTAGCGAAAGTACACATATTGAAAAGGATACATATAATAAACGTGTAATAAACCATGTCACATATAAGCGAAGGCACACATATTTAAAAGGATACTTATAAATGTGTAATATACTATATTTTTATTTTTATTTTGCTGCCCAATGTCACAATCACAGCACTGCCCATCATCAGTATGGGTATTTACCAGAGGGAGACCATGAAGCCTTTCAAATAGTCTGGATCTGGTCAGTATTTTATAGACGTAGAATTAGATGGTAGAATATAGACGGATGGTGTAATGTATTAAAAATTATTGCACAAAATAAACGCTTAGATAGAAAATGATTTGATTTGTTAATAGCATTTACAATCGCTTTAAAAGATCATGCAGCTAATTGTCTTACCGAGCTTAAGTTTACTAAAATGGCATATGCCTTAGGAAACAAACCCGAGTTAAAGAAACTGCGTCTGAAACTGGTCTTCACTTATGATCCCTCATTGAGTAAATTCCTAAAACAATCGTGCCTGATGAAGTTATTACTGGATTTGTTTTGTTTTACATGGGGTACATTTTAAAGTTCGAAATGTTTAGTGATGTACCGGGGCAATGTTTAACTTTAGAATGCTATGAATTGAGAGAATGAGTGGCCTTTTTATGTTCTAATTGTTGATGAGTGTAGCAGTTATGCTATGAATATTGTGTGGTCGACAGTATTGGTGTTTGATGTTGAGGGTTGGCTTTGTATGAAGCTGGTCGAAAGGACACATTTGTTCGGTCCAGGCTAATGAATGTTTGATGTTGAGGGTTGGATTTGGGTGAAGCTGGTCGAAGGGATAACGTCGTACCGGGCCATGCCGCGCGCGGCTGGTTGAAAGGACACATTCGTCCGGTCCAGGCTTATGAATTGTGGAGTTACACTGGTCGAAGGGACGCACCCGTCCGGTCCAGTCAGGTTGGTTGAACAGAGTACAGCAGTATCGTCCGGGGGCCAGACCCGAGCGGTTGGTCGTAGGGACATACTAGTTTACAGCTGTATGTGGTGGCTTGAGAGAAAGTTGCCGTCCGGTCCATGCGTGGTCGAAGGGACGCACGCTTTCGATTATTGTATGATAGTAAACCTACTCATGTCAGGATAGACGAGCGGAAGTAGTTGTGATTAATAGTGTTTGTTACAGGAATTCATAGATACACGCCCGAGGACGGTCGTATGTCAGGATTGGCCATGTAGGCGCGTCTGCGCGAAGCGTCGTGTCTGCGGTAACGTGGCAACCGTCGTTGTTATATAGGATTTTTAAAATTAACGTCATCGGAAAAGCCTACCATATATTTGCGACGAATTACTAACGATCTGTTCATTGCGCCATCCATCATGAGTGCATCTGGGATGATCCTCTTTCGCCTACATATATATATATATATATATATATATATATATACACATATATATATATATATATATATATATATATATATATATATATATATATATATATATATATTTACCTATCTCTGAAGTACTTTTTTTAATAAAAAAGGATTAATTTAAAGTGTCACAAGTAAAGTAACTTCTTGTTTTAGGAACTCTGTTAAAAAGGCATCGGCTTACAATCGATACTGATACAATTACACAATTCAAAGAAACCAAACGTCAAACGTCATAACGAAGCCTACCATCTCTCGAGATTTTCAAGAGATTTTAGCCGTGTCATAGTTTTCACGTGTCATAGACCCCCTGTGATCTTATCGTATGTACGAGCTTATGTAAGATAAATCCGAGATACAGTTTAGGAATAGTAAAAACAGATCATAACTCTGAAATTTTCCTGGAGTTGTTCATGAGCAGTCACTTGGATGACTGGTATATAAAACTAATATACTTTTTTTATAAACATAAATTGTTGTATGCTTAATTTTTAAGCACTTCTAAATTAAGTCCGTAAATAAAATTCTATTCCAAGTAGTGTTGAAACGTGTTCAATTTACTGCTCGAAGACAAGAAGTTGACTCGAACTCCATAAGAAAACTTTTGTATAAGTTCCCTCAAAGCAAAGTCTTATATAGAAAACTCACGTCAGAGGTCCCCGTAATTTTATTTTTAACTAAAGCTGTTGAAATAAAATACGGTAGGAATAGCTTTGAGAATGTATTTTAAATTACTTTTACCCATTTATTCTTTTAAAAGTTATTTATTACTTTGCAAATGTTTCCATTAATTTGAATTTTAAATAAAATATCAAATACAATAATAAAAATATTAAATACAACAGTGCGTGGAAACTGTCCATGCGGTCGGAGTTAATTTTTACGAGAACCATCGCAGAATAACCTAAAACTCTCCGATCACACTCTTAATCTCAGGGCTGTTAGACGGGAATTGCAACTGCAGTACTCAACAGATATGAGAGCGTATAGGCAACTGAAAGACAGATCTCCTAATGCATGCGGAGAGATTTGTGCCGATTCGCTCATGTTGAAGAAGTTATTGAGCGGAACCAATGCTATGTTTGCAAAATGTGAAAATGTGAAATAGCCACCTAAGTTGAGAGGTTAATCGATGCATCAACAAAAATTTGTATAAAATCAGTTTTACGAAATTCTATAAACCAAAATGTGATATTATTTACCGAGTGGTATGTGACTGTGGGAAATGTATTACGAAGCATTAGTTTTCGTTTATTTATTACTGAAACAGAACCCATGAACTTGACAGGCGGTCGGAAACTGAGAGTCGTAGTAGTAAACGACGTCTGTTTTTTATTTTTTTTATTTAATTCAGTTCAAGAGAATAAACCTGCTTATATACATAGTGTGCGCTCGTTTATGAGTAGGGGTACACATATTTTTGTAAATTAATATGGTTCATGAGATGTAAAATGAAAAAAAAACCTATTTTTAAATGACATAAAATTATGAGTTATGAATAGACAGCTAAATTTAAGAACAATTTGTAGAATAGTACTTTGCATACATACATTCTTTAATAAAGTATTTACTCAATTCATGAGACATAAATAATAAGTTGGGGAATAAAATTGTCAATTATGAATAGACACATCAATTTAATAGCGATTTCAGGAATAGTCTTTTCCATAACCTCATTTAATAAAAAAAGTTTCATAACTTATGCAGCATAAAATATAAGTAGGGGATTGTTTTCGTCACTCATAAAAAGTTGATAACCAATGCATGTCACGCCTGTGTTCGAAATAAAATTTCGACGACAAACCGTCCCAGTATATTTTTACTTTGTGTCATTTACACAATAATTTGTATTGATTTTGATTTTATTTGCGAATAAAATATTTTTACGAAACTTTTTAAGGTTATTTTTTCCTGATACATTGCACTCTGATTGGAATGTATGTATTTCCAAATTGTAAGAAAAAAATATATCGTCTCGATGGATTACTAGCAGAATAAACGCCTTCCTCATATTTCTTTTATTTTGTTAGTTAAAAATGTCCTCACACCGATTAAATCAGATATGTTTACAATAAAAAAACGTGACAACATATTTTTGAATACAAAAAATATATTTAAAAGTTTATTTATGTTTTTTAATACTAATAAATAATTCTCATCAATGGTTTGTAAAAAGGGTGCATTCATTTGAATTAAATTCATCTAAATTATTTATAAGTAATAATAAAGCATACGGTGTTACCTGCTGCATATTAATGCCGTTATTTCAAATTAATACTGATATCTATCTCGTTTTAACCACTGTTACCCAACTTTTGTGGTGGATTCTTATTCGTTGCGTCATCATTACATGAAAATGTAATGCAAAATGTCGGTATACTTCATACTAATACGTTCTACTGATGGAAACAGGCTTCTTATTTCTAAGAAAATTATGTGGAGCAGGAATGGCTCTACTGTATGTCTCATGTTTAATTTTATAAACAAACAAGTTTCCCTCTTTATGCATTTTTTAACGTAATAAATATAATTCAACATTTTTTTTTAAATCAAGAGGAAAAAGCAAAGTGAAAGTGAGAGTGAGTGAAGTATAAGTACGTCACACAACTGGGCAGAGGTATCATCTTATTTTAAAAGGGTTTTAGACAAGAAGTGTATTGAGCTATATTGGGGCTATATATTTTTATTATATCGCCAGGTAAATATAAAAGTAATTTAACCTTAACTTAAGTCAGCAGTTTAAGTTATTTTAGGTATAGTAAATAATATTGAAACTCACTGAAACTCTATAGCTGCAAATAACTGAGAGCCTAATTCTGTAGACTGCTGTATATTTCAAAACCTTTTACAAAATCTCCCTGGAGTTACTTGCAAATGCGCCTGTTTGCGTCATTATAATACTTTAAAAACTATGGTAATTTGTGTGAGGGATTATTTACAAGAACAGGAAAGAAGCAAAGTGTATATGGTCTTTGCTTTGTTTTTAAGACAATATAAAATGGATAAATTGTGGTAATGATAACGAAGACAATCTTACGAATTTTTATATTAAGCATTTTAAAATAAGATGTTTTTAAATTTCAACGTATAAAGAAGGGTGTCAAACCGTCCAGTATACCTGGTACTGCCATCTGATGGTAACTGGATGCTTTGGCCATAGCCGCAACATAATTTACGCTCGACTTATAATTAAAATGCAAATATATTTTCACCCTTGAGGACTAAAATATAATGCCTTGTTAGGAGTTCAAAGGGTTTCTGTATTCATTCATTCATTACAGCTTATCAAATGTCCATAGGTTCCATAGGTTCTCCCCTAGGTTGTCATAGAGGGGGGATATTAGCCAAAGTTGCGACGCTTGGCATGTGGGTTGGCAACCACATTTTTTATTATTTTGAGTTGTTAACAAGAAGCAGATGCTGCTTCCCATGGCCTTTTTCTTCCCTCACCGCCTCTTACGACACCCACAGAAATATATGGGGTTGTGGATTCTCTAAAGCTGCGGCTACAGAATAACGGATTTCTGAATAGTAATGTCAAATAATATTAGGGAGCCGTATGAGAGTATATAAATGATTCGTTTCCCTAATCAAAGTAAACTGCGCAAAACATAATTAAAACAATTGATTATTGGGAGATAATAATGACTTCAGGGTCGACTATTGTTACCGTTCTGGACCCAAATCCAGCAATTTTATTAAAAGTTAAAGTTACAGCCTATATACGTCCCATTGCTGGGGACAGGCCTTCTCATTTCTGAGAGAGTTTTTAGGGCAAGGAATGTACGCTGCGTTGCGGCAATGCGTGTTGGCGAACTTCACTAGTATGGGAAAAGTCAGAAAGATTTCATGAGCTCCGATAGATAGCGCTGTAACAAGCTTGATTGCGTTAATTCGCTTGCCAATCATGGCAAAAGTTGATGAAGCAGAAATACTGACTTTTTTATTTGGTCCACGCCTTTTAAGACTGTTGAATTACTTGCATGTTTTCTTTTTATAAAAGTAAGTGTGACAAAAGAATATACTTTTAAAGGAACACTATTCTTAATGGTTGGAACCTAAATCCAAAAAAACATTAAGTACGATCATCCGATTTGGCCTTCAGATCCCCTGGGAAACGATGGTTAAATATCTAGGGGTCACATTCGACCACGGTATGACCTTCGCAAAACACATTCGCAATGTCCGCAACCGAGCCAAATTCGTTGCTAGTCTCCTTCATCCACTAGTCGACAGCAACAGCAAATTGTCCTTAAGATAAACTCCATCTTTATAAAACTTGCGTAAGACCTATCATGTCTTGAGCGTCACATCAAGCGTAACCTTCGCCCAAAAAACTAATCTTCGCAAAGCCACCGGAGCCCGGCGTAATCAGCGAATCTCAGACCTGCATAGGGATTGCGAACTTCCATCAATATCTAAATACATCAAGGAAATGTCTCACTGTTATTTCGAAAGACACATCCCAACCCACTGGTGCTAAAAGCAGCCACTTGACTCCAAACGTCCGGAGACCCCTTAATGTTTTAATAGGCCCACCAGTTCCGCTAGATTCCGACAACCCAAATGTCACCGGACGTCTCACACAAACAATACACACACACCTAGTGTAACAAACACAGTTAGGACAACTGATGGGACAACCGCGTGTTTCATACGACACACATTCTGCGCTTGGGCTCTGTAGACTCCGGACGTGTTGAGTTCACTCCCGTCAATCCACGCTCTTTGCTCATGCACAAGATTGATAATAGTTAAATATAATACACTGCATTACTTGGTGCTCTGTATTTGGTTACTGCATTGGTGAGTCCGAGGGCCCGCAACTCCTGTTTGGATGGAGGTTATATAATTCATCTGTACACTAAAAACTTTTATAGGTGAACTTCGTTAAGAAAGTAACGTTGAAAATTATAAGCTACCCCCCCCCCACTCTTTTATAGCCATAAAAAGGGGGCCATATCAAGCCAAAAGGCTAACAGCACTAACATCACACAATTTATATTCACTCATCATTAAAAAAAAAACACAAAAAGCAATATGATGCTATTGTGGTCTTTCCCCGGTCAAGCCAACCCATTCATGCTGCGACAATAATACAATGTCTTATATTATAATATTACAATTTAGAAGAACATGAAAGTAATAAAATAAAAAATAATAATAATATAAAAGCAACATTCTTTACAGAAATAAAATTATCTGAAATAAAATATTACAATATTCTGTTGTCAG
This sequence comes from Parnassius orleans, assembly GCA_029286625.1. Taxonomy (NCBI): domain Eukaryota; kingdom Metazoa; phylum Arthropoda; class Insecta; order Lepidoptera; family Papilionidae; genus Parnassius; species Parnassius orleans. The sequence continues at coordinate 593,594 of JAGSMP010000032.1, forward strand.
GTAAAATAACCCGAAGGCTTATCAAAGGAAAAAGTAAAGGTAAAATGTGTGCTTCAAGTTTAAAAACCAATGTTCTTATTTCTTAGCTCAATTTTTATTATATTGTAAAATACGATGTTACGAGTTATCTGGTAATTATTTAACCAGAATTTATTATTTTTATTTTATAAATTGAAAAGAAATTGTATTATATATATATAATACAGTAAGTATATATTAAACAACGGTTATATTATCCGTATATCTATGTCTTCTAAGATAAGATCTGGTACTGGCTCCAGTACTTTCATGTTTAGTAAATGCATATAAAAATACCGCGAGGTTTCCAAAATTCAGTTTTTCAAGTTGTTATCATCTTAGCAGCATCAGCAATCGTTTGAATACTCTCTGAAAGTGGGGTGGTTTTATAGGTGCGGAATATGTTAGGATCTCGGCGTTAACCTATGAATGCATCGTACTTTTTAAGAAGGTAGGTAAAGCAAAGTCTTTTACGTGGTAGAGCAATGCTACAGCTATATTAGTAGTATAGTTGTAGCACGAATGGGTCGGCTCGATCGGGAAGGACCACGCTCTCACAGAATACCAGCGTAAAATAGCAGCTTAACACTTCTGTGTTTCGTATGGTGAGTGTAGAGAACCGGAGACCCTTTTTACTGGAAAAGAGGCATTCCATCTTAGTCCTCCCGGGTGACAATGCATCTGCATTTTGATTCTTTTTTGAGGATAGATGTAGATGTCTATGGGTCACAGCAACCACTTACCATCAAGTGGACTGTGTGCTCGTCTGTCACCCTATCCTATAAAAAAATGTTTTGGCGGCCTCTTCAAAGCAAATCTTTGTTACAGAGAGCACGAGGGATCTGTGACAGAAAACACCTGGTCGCCGAGCTTCAGCACGTCAAGCAGGTTCTGCACGACAACAAGCTTCGGGTCCCGCGCCTACGTCACAGTGACCAAGTGAAGCCGGCCACAGTCGAGCGTGTGCCTGCTGTTCTACCATATGTCAGAGGTGTCACAGACAAGATTGGCTACATCTTGAAGCGAGATTCTAATAGAACATTCTTCAAGCCGCCGAAGAAGATTAGTCAGTTCTTACCATCCGTCAAGTGCAATATTCCTCTACAAGATGCAGGAGTGTACAAGCTTTATTGTGAATGTGGCCTCTCATATATAGGGCAAACAAAACGATCAATAAAAACCCGCGTAAAAGAACATATAGCTGACGTGAAGCACCAACGTTTCCGGGAAGATTTGATAAACCACAAATTCTCGCGAAAGGACATCGATTCCTGCCAAGGATGATACGTGAGGCTATTGAAATTAAAAAACATCCTAATTTCAATAGAGAGGGAGGCTGGGTACTACCACCTGCTAGGGATCCTGTAATTCATAAAATTAAAACTAAACCCAAGCATACCACTGCAAGACTTCAAGACACAGTAAGTTCATTCTGCGTAGATCGGACCAAAATTAATAATTAAAAAAGCTGAAGGTACTCCGGGTTAACTCTGACATCGGGACGTCAATCACCTCAGTCCCCCGTGACCATGGGTGATGTAAAGCACTCGAAACGTCGGGAATTAATAAAAATAGTATTTTCGATGTGTAGTGTTCGCGTAAATATAAGAAATCATTATCAAAATAAGACAATAATTATTTATATACAATAGGCCCTATCCTATAAAAAAATACAATAGGCACGTTTAACAGCGTAAGCAGTCAGATAAGTACCTACTTCCACTAAAATAATTAATTTACTGAAATCCATAAATTATAATTAAGGACAGCACCGAACACTGATCTAACGAAAAGGTAAGTTTCAAAGGAAAAAATGTTCTTCTCTACATTGGCACATCACGATCCATTGGTATTCTAACGGCAATTTACAATTGCAAAAATAATATTATTTATGTGATACAACAACAAATTAATGGTTTTCGGAAAACCATTAATTTGTAATGTGAACAAAAGTAAACTTTTGTTATGAGAAGTTGCTTACTGCCAATTTTATTAATAATTCTAGCTCCAAGGGAAGTACTCCATAGGTTTTGAGAAGTAAGTTTACGAGTATCAAAATATATGACATAAATAGTCGTATCTTATGTTTGCATTTTTATAGAAGGTGGTGCAAACGAGCATGCGGCTCACCTGATAGTAAGTGTTGACCGCTGCCCATGAACAACTGCAACACCAGGGGAATTGCAGGTGCGTTGAAGGCTTTTGCCTTACCTTAGAAACTTGATTTTTAAGCCTCCAAATTCTACTTGATATCTGTAGTCGTTTTTGAGAAACGGGTTCTTGATCTTTGGACGGACGGACGGACAAAAAATTGTTCCTATAAGGGTTCAGTTTTTTCCCTTTGAAGTAAGGAACTCTAAAAATAGTGTTTTAAAAATGAAATTTAAATTCTGACGTCAAATGTGAAATGAAGGTACTGACATTTTATTTCATTTCAGGACTCATGACGTAGTATTCGTTTACTCTGATTACTACTCCAGGCAGTTATCAAGTTAAATTAATAACTTAATGAACTGCCAGTGACTAATAGGCTCGTATATATACTTTCAAATTCAATATAAACACAAAATTAAACGCTAATGTGTGTATTATAAGTCGCAAAAGCGTAGTAGTTAAACTCATTCGTCTGTACAAAGTGGATGATAAGATTAAATCATTATCGTAGTGGTGTCTTATTATTTGAGTTTAAAATAGTGAATTCTGTTCCTTTATATATAACCGCTATTGGTCAGTCACGATTTTGAAATATAAATGTACTGTTTGGTTTTATTACGATGAAAAATAAGTTTTTATAAGTAACATTATTACGATTATTTTGCCTGTTATAATATTCAAGCAAAGTATCTAATATATTATGTAACCTAAGTTATGTATTGACGATGCGAAACGCTCCATCAACTTATGAGGTGAGGTAAGGTGACGACATCACGATTTGTCGTCCCGTATGTATCATAAGAGTAGACTGCGAGAAAATCCAAAATGAGCTTATGGCCTTTAATAGATGGCAGTAGAACAATCTCGTATATATAAGAATTAAATCATTTGGTTTAACGAGAACATTATAAAATTCAAAATTTTCATAAATACCTATTATCTGAGACATCAGTATAAGTGTTGTACGGAATGTATGGCGAGGCGCGCATTTCCAATACAATTCGAGCGATCATCAGTCTGGATTAGGACACTGTAATATTGGGTTGTTGCATGAGTCTTTGTAGCATTGTACAATGAGACCTAAAGACTACTTTCAGTGGTGTAAAATTTTAGGTTAGTACATGAATAAATAAAGTAGCACGAATAAGTGCGGTAAGTACTCTGGAAAGCTTCTTATAGTGCACTCCTCTTTTATGTTTGCTGTAATAATGGCCGAGAATTTTAATACTATACGTGAACAACTACGTTGTATACTTTACGAATTCCATTTTGATCTTATGGCTAGTGAATTTTCTATGCGGATATGCGAAACATTTTTATAAATTTGTGATAAACAAAAAGATTATGTGCAATCGGTTTAATAAATATTAACAGTGAAATTACAATCTAAGATGAACCTCGGCCCTGTCGTTTCTAGGTATTAGCAACTTGTTGCAGAGAATTCATACCTATATACGAGAAATAGAAAGTATGTTAGGCATGGATGAGACCACTATAGCTAGAAATCTAGCTGCGTTAGGATTTGCATGAAAAATAAGTTCTGGGGTTCCGTATATAATATCGGAAGAGCACCGAAATTTACGCGTAAACTTCTTTACGCAATTTACTGCAATAGCTGGTTGTACAATCTAGGTACGGCTGATGAAAATTGAATCTTCTGCAATTTTATTACACGTAAAAGACAGTGGACTTGGATAAAAGCGAAACCACAAAACCTTCCCCGAAATCAAATCCTACTTAAGAAAAGGTTTTGTGTTGTAGTTGGTACGATGCTAAAGGATTGTTTAAATTACTGCCTAAAGGTTAGACACTGACCGCGCAATTTTGATCTTTGTGAATTAAAAACAACAAATGGTAAAATATTTACTTTTGCAGACGACACCTCAATATTATTTCATGGAAGAACTTGGGTTGAGGCCGAAATAAATACTGAACTTGGACTTCGGCATATTAGAAATTGGCTCAATCAAAACATGCTTACACTAGATATTTCTAAAACTAAATATATGCTATTCACAATCATCCAGCGGACACTACCTATTGAACAAACTTTCGAAATTCAAATGCACTCCTGTCTGAAAGGCATTCTTGTCAATGTAATATATTAAACAGAACTGAAACCATACGTAATCTGGGTTTTTTGTTTGAAATTTTACTTAAAATCCACATATAAAATATGTAACAGAGAAAACAAGAAAGTTAATCTTCGTCTTCAAAAAAACTGCGATACATGGCTGATACTACTACTTTAAAAATAGCTTACAGCGCCTTGGCTGAGTTAATAATAACGTACATCATGGGTTGGAGCTTGTAAAACATATCTGCTAAAACTAGAAAGAGCCCAACGAGCGATATTAAAAGTCATATCTAAACATTTTAGTTATTCCACATTAGATGTATATTCTGAAAGCGATGTCCTTTCTGTCAGGCAGCTATTCATAAGGAATACTATAATCGATCAACATCGGAAACTTGAATATGACCATAACCTCACAATAAGTGGATTGAAGCATAAAGTATGTAAAATAAACCGGTATAGAACATTTTTTATTCATAATTATAAGTGTTATATATACCCGCACCACACCAATGTAAAAAAAATATAGTTAAGTGGTTAAAAAAAACTTATGATGATACAGAAAAATTATTTGCAATAGTTAAATAAACCATATGCGTATCCATCACACTAACACACAAACACACATAAAATGAAATAAATAAATATATATAAAACATATTTACAAATTTTAAACATTTTAGTGTTAAAAAACCGACAATCATCATCATTAAAGCCCTTCACAAGTCCACTGCTGAACATAGGCCTCCCCCAAGGAATGCCACAAAGCACGGTCCTGAGCCACCTGCATCCATCGACTTCCTGCATGTCTTACCAGGTCATCACTCCATCTAGTGGGGGTCGCCCTACACTTCGCCTAGCGATACAAGGCTGCCTTGTACGCGAGAACCTTTTTCCCCACCGGTTGTCGGTTCTTCGAGATATATGACCGGCCCATTGCCACTTCAGTTTACTAATCTGTTGGGCTATGTCGGTTAATCTGGTTCCACTGAGGATATCCTCATTTCTAAGTTTATCACGCATAGATACCCCGAGCATAGCCCTCTTCATAGCTCGCTGAGTGACCTTAAGCGTCCTCATACGGCCAGCAGTAAAGGACCACGACTCAGATCCATAAGACATCACTGGAAACACGCACTGGTTGTACAATTTAGTTTTGAGGTTTTGAGGTATGCCTGACGAGAAGATGGGTCGTAATTTCCCGAACGCTGCCCAGCCGAGTTGAAACCGTCGATTGACCTCTCGGTCAAAGTTGGACTTACCTAGTCGGACTATTTGTCCCAGGTAAACATACTCGTCAACAACTTCGAGCTTAGTGCTCCCAACAACTACCGGCATAAGAGTGACATAGATATCAAACATGATCTTTATTTTGTCCGTGTTCATCTTAAGACCTATCCGTTGGGAGACACTATTGAGGTCATTTAGCGTAGTACTTAGGTCCTCCAGCGATTCTGCCATAAGGACTATATCGTCGGCAAATTGAAGGTGAGTGATGTACCCGCCATTGATGTTAATACCGTATCCTTTTCAGTCCAGTAGCTTGAAAACGTCTTCCAATGCAACGGTGAAGAGTTTCAGGGATATAACGTATAATATAATAAAATAGGCACACTGAACCTAAACGTTAAGTTGGAGAGGTGTCGTCTAATGAAGTCAACGCTCCGTTCCCCTCGTGATCTAATCCAAAGTCCCAAAACCTTTCAGCTCGAGTTACAAAACCGTTTTCAGTGCCTAGAAGATTGCAACGCAGTGGACGATATGAATGACAAGCTCGTGGAAACTGTCCATGCGGTCGGAGCTAAGTTTTGTAAGACCCGCCGCAGAAGAACACAAAAACTCTCCGATCACACTCTTAGTCTAATGGCTGTTAGACGGGAAATGAAGCTGCAATCTTCAGTAGATTTGATAGCATACAGGCAACTGAACAGACAGATCTCCAAATGCATGCGGCGGGACTTACGCAACTTTAATACTGCTCGTATTAAAGAAGCGATCGAGCGAAACCAAGGCTCCAAAGTCTTAGCTAGAGATCTGTCTGCCAGAAAGAGCCAACTGTCGAAGCTGAAGACCGAGTGTGGCAGCGTCGTTTCCGGGACACCTGAGATTTTGAGTGAGATTGAGAGGTTCTATGGGCAGCTGTATACATCATTGTTGGAGCCACACGCAAGTGTGAGTAACGATCCAAGAGCAAGTCTTATCCGGCACTATTCCGATGATATTCCGGACGTCAGTCTGAGCGAGATTAGAATAGTTCTCCAGCACATCAAAAACGGCTAGGCCCCAGGCGAGGATGGAATTACAGCGGAGCTTCTGAAAGCGGGTGGAAAACCGGTACTTGTAGTCCTTCAGAAGCTCTTTAATTCCGTCCTCCATGGTGGCACTACACCGGAGGCGTAGAGCAGAAGTGCGGTGGTCTTATTCTTTAAGAAAGGCGACAACGCTCTCTTGAAGAACTACAGACCGATTTCCCTTCTGATCCGCGTCTACGTGCTGTTTTCGAGAGTCATTACGAATCGTCTCGCATGCAGACTCGACGACTTCCAGCCTCCCGAACAAGCCGGTTTCCGAAAAGGCTTTAGCACCATAGACCACATACATATCCTTCGAAAAATTGTACAGAAGTCCGAAGAGTACAATTTGCCACTATGTCTGGACTATGAGAAAGCCTTTGATTCCGTCGAAATTTGGGCGGTGCTGCAGTCCCTTCAGCGGTGCCAAGTGGACTGTCGGTATATCGAGGTGCTGAAGTGTTTGTACAGTAGGGCTACGATGGCTATCCGAGTACAGAACCATAGTACGAAACCTATCCAACTGCAGAGAGGTGTAAGACAGGGTGACGTAATATCCCCGAAACTCTTCACCGCTGCATTGGAAGACGTTTTCAAGCTACTGGACTGGAAAGGATACGGTATTAACGTCAATGGCGAGTACATCACTCACCTTCGATTTGCCGACGATATAGTCCTTATGGCAGAACCGTCCATTCGTGGGGGAGGCCTATGTTCAGCAGTGGACTTGTGAAGGGCTGTAATTATGATGATAATAAAATATAATATAATAAAATACCGATATAATAATATTAATTACCTACGAGTAAATAATTTAACCACAAAAAAAAAAACATACTTATATTGTTTAGAAATTTCTATTAAGATGTTAATAAAACAACTTTATTAAAAAAAAAACATAATCTACTATATAAAAAAAATTTGCTCAAGTTCATTGTATTGGGTGGTCCTTACTTAAAATGTTAACTTTTATGGCGGTACTTATAAAAAAACAAAAGTTGAATATCAATTTTAACTATAGTATAAAACTAATTGTCTAATGTCGTTATTATTATTGTATTTTGTTCGTTTTTAGTTTAGTAGTGTATTAAATATTAGCTAAATTTAGTGACATTATATTATTTTTGACATAGAGGAAGGAACTGCCGTTTGTGATACAGGCTCGGCCAAGTACAGCCGGCAGTAAAAAAACTAAAGCAAGCAATTTAAAATTTGTAATTAGCTTATTTTAAACTTATTTTTAAGGAATGTAATTATGCTAATAAAGATTTTTTTTATTATTTTTTATTAATTTTACGCTGAACAGATTTTCGCTAAAAATATTGAGGCAAAGCGTCCGCAATGGAACTAAGTTTATTACCTCCACAATAATGCCCGAGCACACGTGGCAATAATTATTTAAATTAAATAATTATTAAAACAATAAAATTTTCAGTAGCAGGCTGGAGTTAGGAATTCGGCGGTGTTTCACCCCCGTGCCTACGATAACGCCTGATCTATCTCCGATTGTGTCAGATTGCCGTTCCACCAGACTATGAGAGTGAGGGGATAGAGAGTGCACCTGTGTATGCTCATACACTCGTGCACTATAATCCTGTTCTGCCCAAATGGGTAGTGTCCGTTTAGACTGGTTACCGTGACCGAAATCAATCTGGAGGACATTATATTATTATTTGTGTATTGCTCTACAAGATTTATTAGATATTCATAGAGTACAAAGATGATACTATAATAAATCACTTTTAACGAAACTTTTATCGAAAGGCCCTTTTATGTTTTTATCAGTGTCAAATATAAAAGAATATAAAATGAAGAACATAATATAAACTCGTATCCAGTGATGACTCACTAAGTAAATACACTAAGTTAACTTTTAGCAAGTCGGAATTTTATTGAAATTATTAAAAATAAATTTATGGAAACCGTGTGGTGGCAGTGTAAGAATATCCACTACCCTATATTATCCCGTGGGTGTAGTAAAAGGCGACAAAGGGAAACAAATCAAGAGATGGGCAGCAGCGTCTTCCTAATTACGACAAAAATTAATAAACTGCGGTTGCCAACCCGCTTGCCAAACGTTACAACTATGGCTAATATCCCCCCTATGAGGCAATTTATGGGAGAGGCTCAGTTCATAGATCGTGTGTATGCTGTCGTAACGATGCTGTCGCGTAACTACATCTGCAACTACATCTGAGCGACAGCTCAGAGTCGATTTTGCTTCAGTGGAGATAATTATTTTGATGGGTGTGACACACGTACCTCAAAAGTCGAAACTTTGCGAAGGTTTTTTTTATATCGAATAAGGGTGACAAACGAGCGTTTAGTCCACCTGATGGTAGGTGATGCATAGACGTTTAAATCCTCGATTGAGAATCAAATGCAGATGTGTTGTTATCCCTGAGAGCTAAGATGGATTGCCTCATCTCCAGTAAAAGGGTCTCCGGTTTCCTACACATACCAAAACTCAGCAGTATTAAGCTAACTAAATTAAGGTATCCTGTAAGAGCATAGTACTTCGCCGGTTGAGTCGACCCATTCATGCTTCAACATAAGAAAGAACCATAGCTGTAGCGTGACTCTATCACATAATGAACCTGGAGCGACATAATGTCGCGAGCACGATCTGCGAAAGGAAAATGAATCACTTCGTTGTGTATTTAACGTCGATAGTTAAAATTTGGCTTAGTTCCAATATGCATTTACCCAAATATTAAAACGCTGGTTTCTGTGTGAGACAAAAATTTAGGGTAACAATTCAAATCACTTCTTTACAACCATTTCAAAAACAATAAATACTTAAATTTGTTTTCACATTTTTCTTAAAATGCTTCAAAATTCTTGTTTACCACAGTACCTCCAAATGTTTAAGAATATATAATAACATAGAAGATAAGGCTAAGAAAAATCTGAAAATACTCAAATATATATAATAACTTACAATAATGCGGTAATTTTTTATAGCATGTAAGTTTGTTTGTAGCAGGTAATATTTTTTTTATAGGATAAGGGTGATAAACGAGCACACAGTCCACCTGATGGTAAGTGATTGCTGTCGCCCATAGACATCTACATCTATCTTCGATTACGAATCAAAATGAAGATGCGTTGTCACCTGTTAGGACTAAGATGGAATGCCTCGTTTTCAGTAAAAAAGGTCTCCGGTTCTCTACACTCACCACACGAATCACAACAGCGTTAAGCTGCTATTTTACGCTGGTATTCTGTGAGAGCCTGGTCCTTCCCCGGTAGAGCCGATCCATTCGTGCTACAACTATACCAGTAATATAGCTGCAGCATGGCTCTACCACGTAATATCTGAAACTGCTGAACCGATTCTAAAAAATGTTTCACTGATAGCTACGAGCTATTCCTTAATGAAAAAGTATTCTTGTGAAAAAATGTTTTAGGTATGAAACAACTATGCTCAATCAATGGATGTAAAGAAATAAAAATATAATATATAAACACTCCCGCCTGTCACTCAGAGGGGTAGGCAGAGACTATGGATTTCCATTTGGCACGATCCTGAAACACCTCTCTCGCCTCCTCCACATCCATATACCTACGCATACATGCTCGTCGGTTAAGGGTACTCTTAATTTGGCCCATTTTCAATATATCGCCAATTTGGTCGGTAAAATAAAAATAAAGTGTTTTAATTTTCAAAAAATATTTATCAGAAAGTAATAAATACACTCGTCTTTTGGAGATGTCCCGCTCTTTCCTTTAGCTAACAAGGAAAATAATTTGAAATTAAGTCTAATACATATTATTAACACAATAAAATAATTTATAATAGTGATCAATGATTACGCAAGCATCAATATAAATTTATAGGATTTGAAATGCATGATTTCTAACAGAGCTATATGGACCCTCTAACATATATAGTCAATATGTAGTCAAGTTACACAAATATTTCTTTTGTAAAAATTCTTATTTTCCCTATTCTTGATTTAGCTGATATCAGTTATTTAGATGCGACAGAGGAGCAAATCAACAACCTTGAGCGCTTGCAAATTGACTTTGCTATTATCAGAATTTCACGAGAGCAACACTGCGCTGGTCATTTAGTAAAAAAAAGTTATGGTGCAGTGATATCAGTGATGGTGCACGCAATTAAGGGACGGCGGGAGGTTATTTTTAAGCTAGGTAGGACACATAATTTTTATTTTTCCTTACGTGGATCTTAGCTTATTAGAATTTCAAATCCCACAAAATACCGTTTATTAATTATTAAGCGGACTGAAGTTGGGTTGCATCTCAATTTTATAAAAAAATTGTAATTTTTGTTTAAAATAATGGTTTTAGTTAAAAGTGTAAAACTTTATTTCTATGTACTTGCAAAAAATCCTAATCAGTTGAAAAATTCTGAATAAAGTGTCAATGAATAAAATGTGTCGATCAAGGCCCAATATACAAAAGGTTTAATATACAAAATTCGATAAAAATATGTGATATTTATTTCAGATATAAAATTGTCAGGTAAAGCTGGTGCAAGCAGGAAAGGCTGATGTATTGTACAAAACGTAGGATATATACTATATTTAAGCATTAAGCATTATATTATTACACTCAACAAAAAAGGACAGTCTCATCAATAAGAAAATACATAAAAAACAACGTTCGTTTATTTCTTACTTAATACCTTAACAACAACACCAAAATACTAAGTAAAACAAGGTATTTCACTAATCTTCGAAAATTTATAATGAATTTAAAAAACAATAAATTTAACATTATAAAAAAACAGCTGTGTGCAGGACTGCTGTGATATGCTAAAATGTGGTATCTTTGACCGGATTTTTAGTATCATCTGTATGAATACATCAATTTATATTTTACGCGAGCCGTGGTAGCTCAGATGGTTAGTATAATAAAACAACGTGCTTCAACGGATATTTGGAACGACTAATTTATTCCAAGAAAAGAATACAGAGACAAATGAATTGTTCAAAAGTTTGTCACAAGATGGCGCTAGTAGTATCTATATTTTGTCATTTACAACACTCCCACTCAAAAAATTGTTCTTATTAACCATATAAACTTATAACAGACTAGCTTTTGCCCGCGATTACGTCCGCGTGGAGTTCGGTTATATCGCGCCCATGTGTGAAAAAGAGTCTGCTGGTACAAGCACAATTATATCTGGATGTCGCGAGCAAAAGCTAGTAAACTACAAAACTTGTGTGCAAAAATTGTGTGTGCCAAAATTATCAGACTACTGGGTGAGCTTACGCGTGAGCAAGACACATAGAATTGCCCGTGTCAAAAACAATTTTCTCTCAAGTCTATACCCGCAAATTTTAATGTCTGCCCTTGTGATTTGTTTATGGTCATTGCAAAGCAGACTTTGAGCGGAAACTGTTTGAAACCCGAATAATCTTCCGTTTTAATTCAAAGGGAAGATCATTCGGGATCAAGGGAATTCTTGGTACAAATACAGTTTCCCCTTGCACACATCCAGTTATAATTGTGGCTTCCACTACATTGCGATATAACGCTTTTACTTTTAGTCTGGTTCCGTTGCACAGTTGAGGAGGTTTTAAGTTTCGCAACAACATAACAGAAGTGCCCACGCGCAGAATAAGCTTATGATGTGGAAGACCCGATGGTTTCAGTGAATTAAGAAATTCGACAGGGTAGTTAATTGTGTCATCTGTGTTGACCACAGAGTCTATTGACGTGTACACCATTTCTTCCCCCTCAAAAAACATTAACAATATATTGTTAATTGCCGCTGCTTGGTCGTTTTTCGGGGTTAGTATGGCACATTCACACAACCATTCCATTGGCTTATCGTGGATATGAGCAATATCTGGGTAAATTTTGGATATTAACTCCTGTAACGTAAATACAACTGTGCACAAATTATCAGGGATGGTTATCATTTCCGTAGCAGTTCGTCCACTCTCAAGCAGTGTGGCTGCGATCCCAGAAGAAGCCACAGCCAAAGCAATTCCGCGAGTACTACTAACTTTTGCTAATAGCAAATTTATAAGGAATGTTTTGTCTGTTCCATCGGGAGCATCTAAAAAGAATATTCCACCCTCATTTGATTCAATTTTTGTGTTAATTTGATTGTAAACTGCTTTTTGTTCGTCATTCAGTGATCCTTCATTATTTTTAACTGTGTTTTCTAATGATGCTAAGTGGTAACTTGTCTCTTTAAGAAACTCTCTATTTTCAAATTGTTGTTCTTTGCTTGGCTGAGGTAACCCATACTCTTTTAGTAGCCGACCACCCAACGCTAATACGGCATCTTCTATTACCGAAAGGCATTTGTTAAATACCACATCTGTTATGTGCTCTACATCCACATGTCTTTCTAATTGACTTTTAAAATCTTCAGATAGGTATTCTTTGAATTTCTCCCAAAAGTTTAAAGAGTCTGATACTTGGCGGAACACTAAAATAATCGTAAAAAGATTCCGAATCATTTGCGGTGACTGGCAAAGTGCTGCCTCTTCCATTGCTGCGAACAAATGCTGATCATCTTCAAGCTAGCTGAGAGCTTTGCACGCTGATTTGAACGTGGAATATACATGACCATCTACAGTTTTTAACGCTTCAAACGAAATTGGGCCCCGAATCTCATGAGGAAGCATGCGAAGGTGATAGCATTCTGTATTGTTCGGATGCAAAATATAAACCCTGCCCAGAACGTGCTCTTTTTTGACCCCTGGCCAGCATTCAACGTTTGCTCCTCTCTTTCTCCTTTGGAAATTTCTTTTATCCCAAATGTAGTATTCAGGCACTTCTAGGTAGAGCAATGTTTTTGCAAAGTTATCCACTTTACACAAATCGAAAAAGTATAGGAGTGTGGTTAATGGAGGACTATTCACTCTTTCACTCAGATTTTGCTCATTTAAATAAACCCTTTGCCCATTTTCCAAATGAAGAGCTAGGTCGACTACGGGAGGGAAACGCTCATGAATGGGAAATTCAAGGGTTCCCCATACTGCCTATGATGAACTTATATATCATACACTTGTGTAGGTTTTAACTTCGTCCTTCTCATTCTCTAAAGCAAACGATGCCTGGTCTGAACTTTTATTTACGTATTTACATACGTATTTTATTTATTTCACCGAATCACAATATTCCACATTTAAGTAAGTGTTAAATGTTTTTAATAATACTGGATTATAAGGGACTATCTATGGTTTGGGACTATCTATGGAGCCATAAAAGAATATGAATATGTGGAAGACCTCTCTTTTGCCATTCCGTTGTGTACATATAGCATCGCACTTCACCAAATATTTTGCCCTTTGTCAATAAGTTCATGATCTTTTTCACCTTTAGTCGAAACACCCTCGAAATTATATCGTGTCTATCATGAGATTGTTGTCCTTGAAGCAATTGCTCTTTTATCTCGTCCCAGCGAGGATTGCATGTGAAAGTGATAAATAGATCAGGCCAGCCGTAATTCCTAGCATAGGTCATAGCATCCTGTGTTCTTTCGTGCATATAACTAGGTCCCCCCGTAAAAGATGATGGAAGGACAAACATTTGTCGCAGTTGGTTGGCTTCTGCGTCTTGTCGTCCAATAGCATCTTTTAAGTGGATGTAACTATCAGCACGTAGTTTGGCTTGATTATTTTTGATATAATTTAATCTCTCTGTTTCTATTTTGGCGTATTCATCCACCAAATATTGACTAAAAAGGGAATGATAATTGACTAAATAGTTATCTTCTCCTTCTTTAATAATTATTCTATACGAATAGAAACTTGCAGAAGAGACAGTTTTATTAAGCGGCTACTTAGTTGTGGGATTGCGTTGTGGTATGTTGATTGAATACCCATCATACCCGCAGCAAAACATCAATGGATACTGTAGCGCATCATATGCTCGATGTATCTCATTAATACGCTGAAGTGAATTACTTCGGCTCTCGAGGATGATGTCCCTTCGATCAAATTGTTGATCCACTAACACTAAAGCCACTTCATTTGTAGTTGGTGCATTGTACCTACCTCTATGTTCTTCTGGTGGTTTTTTATCAGCATGTATGACAACTTTGTATGACTCTGTAGGAGGGGCTTTATCAATGGCACTTTTCAGATCTTGCATATACGGGTTCACTTGATGCAGCATATTCTGCAATTTTTTGATTAAATTTGGCTTTAATTTAGGAAATTTAGAACATCGAATCTTTGCTTCTCGATCATCTTCAACTACAAAATATATTTGAAGGTACTGAGCGTCATGTTCGGCTTCTGGTAATATACTTTCAATTAAATGGTAGACCTGGCCTTGTACTTTAAAAGTCGGTAAAAAACCATCTGCTGTTACCTGTTTACCACCAAAGGAAGTCATCTGGAAACAGGCATTATATTTACGAATATTACCCATAAAATGGTCATGATCTGGGTGTAGATCATTATTCAAACTAAAGAGTGGTTCAGGCAGTTGTTTCAACCGATCAAGTTGCACTTTTCTAGCGCTGCAACACATATCAGGTGTCTATAGGTGCAACACATCCTTCTATTTTAGTGCATTGCACCACTGACAATAGTATGTCATAGAACTCAAGGCTACACTGCTGTCAGTTCTATAAGCAATATCAGGGTCATACTCCATAGCGGAATGGACCTTGTTTTTCCATAAACGCAGTGTAATGTTTTCCTCATACCGTGACTGAAATGCTCTATGCACTTGTGGATTCGCAGTTTAGTAATTTGCAACAGCTTGCCTGTGTACATCGGGATTTTTTTTCTGATAAGCGGACACAGCTTTACGATTTGAATCTGGCTTGTTCTGCCTATATCTTTCTTGTGCACTTTTTAATTAACTTTTTCTTGTGTAATTAGTAAATCTCGAACTTTGTTTATTTTTCTTTGTTTCATATTTTAATGTCGACGATACAGATTGATCTGTTCCGCTGGTTGGAGATAATATTTCACTGTTTACAAAATATGTAACAGTTAAATGGTCAAGCTCTGAAAAAGGATCACGCACTTCGACAGGTACCTCCATGCGATGCTGTGTAATTTTCTTCGCAACAATAGACAGATAGTCGTCAAAATGTCTATTAGATAAATCATGGCTAAATCGTAATCGCCTTACTGGACAGATATCTGTTCTGGACCGTTTCGATATACTTCAAACCGAAACGGAAATATTAATCCTGCAGCTACCAATTCACAAAGTCCACCGTAAGTTTCATTTTTAACATATCGGCTGAATATTCATTTTTTATTGAATAATTATCGCCATTTCTGTCGTGGGTCATAACTGAAAACCTAGGCTAATCATTTACCACAAATCTAACAATTTGTGAACGCACTGCCATCGCATTTTCGTGGGATCCGTACATTAAAAATGAAAGAGCACGAAACAAACAGGCGCCGTCACCTATAATGGGGACGACAGTATATTCTCCCATTTTTCCTTTAATATAAAGATTTTCTGTTGTAATTTTTTCATTGAGAAAAAATATTTCTATCAACAATACCTAATCACAAAGCAAATCGAATTCCATGTTTGAATAGTGTTTGTAAGAAAGACAAAATCAAGCAAATAATCCGAAACATGAAGCAAATCTTAAACCGTAAGCAAGCAAAGTCGAAGTCTAGTCAAATATCCCTTAAAAGTGAATAGGTACCGTATGTGGTACAGGTTGAAGCGCTCATTCACCATTCACTTTATACTAGTTCAAAAAAAACACAACGTTTCCGCGTTCTAAAACAATAACAACGCCATCTATTGGTAGGGACTGGAACTTTAAGATCAATACAAAATAGGTAGGTACCTAAGTATTTCTTTTGGTTTTGCCATTTTATTAATTTGTAAAAAAAATATTTGGTTTTGTTGTTTATTTGCATTGTTTTTTCATTTTTAAATTAGTACTTTTTGGTTCAGGTGTAAATTTGTGCAAATTTTTTGCACAAATCTTCTTGTCTATTTTGTTTTATGTTTTTATGCAATAAAAGTATATTCTATTCTATTCTAATAAATTAAGTTTAAAATATTTATCAATATCATTTACGTCATTTAAGACCCAAAAACCTTAAAAATGACACCCAAGTCACCCAACCTATGATGATTTTTACATACAAACATACATCCATTCATCCTTCCATCCATGTTGGTTTCAAATCATAATCGATGCTATTTTCGTAATTAACGTCCCAAAAAACCATGAAAAGACACCCATATTGACATTTCAACCACATCGCACCCCATAGGGGATGATGGTAGGTATTTCCCTTCTGCTAAGTTGGATTTTGAAATAGTTGTTGTTTTCGTAATTAGCGACCCGATAAACCATAAAAACGATACCCATATTGATTTTCAGAATTTGTCACCCCTTTTCCACTTTTTAGGGTTTGAATTCTGAAAGAGCCTGAAACGTTTGCTTACTCATTTATTGATAGAAGTACCCCTGCGAAGTTTTGAATAAAATAGTTTAACTAATCTTGTTTCCCTATACAAACTTTCAACCCCTTTTTCATCCCCTTAGGGTTTGAATTTTCAAAAACCCTAGTACACATAATTGTCTGTTTCTAATTGTTAACCTAACAACAAAGTTTCAGGCTTCTAGCTCTAAAAATGACGGACTTCAATACAAACTTTTAACCCCTTTTTCACCCCCTTAAGGGGCGAATTTTCAAAAATACTTTCTTAGCAGATGCCTACGTTATTACATCTGTATGTATGCCAAATTTCAGCGAAATCCGTTCAGTAGTTTCAGCTGTGCGTCAGTCAGACATTACAAAATTATGTAACTTTATGCTTTCTGGTAATGTTAATCCAAATTTCATTCCATTCTTATATGGGGCAAGATTATGTGCCTTCAAAAAAAAGGATAACGGTATCCGTCCTATTGCCGTTGGTTCCACATTTCGACGCTTAACTTCAAAATTAGCTTGCAGGCACATAATCTCTAACCTTAAGACAAAATTTCAGCCTACTCAACTAGGCTTTGGCACTAGAGGTGGCTGTGAGGCGGCGGTACATTCAGTGCGTACATTTTTAACAAACTCTGATGCAGATGTTCTTGTGAAGGTTGACCTAAGGAATGCTTTTAACTCTATCGATAGGGTAACCCTGCTGAAAGAAGTGGCTAACAATATCCCCGAAATTTATCACTACGTTTGGCAATGTTACAGTCAAAATAATAACTTGTTATACGAAAACCATGTTATCGATTCTGCAGTCGGTGTTCAGCAGGACCCACAAGGTCCAGCACTTTTCAGTTTGGGAATTCAACCCATTATTTCAAATTTGAAATCCAAGCTGAATGTCTGGTACCTAGACGATGTCACACTGGGAGGTAGAGCAGATGACGTCCTCAGTGATCTTACTTATATTTTTCGAAATTTTAAAAATATTGGTCTTGAACCAAATAGCAATAAATGTGAAATATTTTTTTCCAATAATTTATCTACTTCTCACAGAGACACTTTAATTCAAAATTTCAATCATATTTCTCCAGGAATAAAAACTGTCAGTACGGAATCACTATACCTGCTAGGTGCCCCGTTGTTTTTCGATAGTATTAAACCTGTTTTAAAAACAAAATTTGATCAGTTTTTAAACCACGTTGATAAATTGTATAAATTAAGCCCCCACATTGCGCTTACTATCTTAAAATATTGTCTCCTTGTACCTAGATTTACATACTTACTCCGCTCGAGTCCAGTCTGGAAATCTTTAAATAGCTATAGAAAAATTTAACTTTAAATACAACAGCCTGGACTCAAGCTACTTTACCTATAAAATTTGGTGGTATTGGTGTGAGAAATCTTTCTAGCGTTGCATTGCCTGCTTTCCTTGCTTCCGTGCATAGTGTCAGTAATTTATGTAACATAATTTTAAATAATAAAGTAGACCTGTGTTTTGCTACGGAGGCAGGGCAAACATGGCAAACGCTCTGTCCTGGCGAAAATGTTCCACTGGAAGTTAACCAACAAAAACAATGGGATATTCCGTTGGTACAGAGGGTGCAGAAAGATTTGTTTCATAATTTCCATAGTGACCAAGATAAGGCACGCCTTCTAGCTGTTTCGACTAAGGAATCTAGTCACTGGTTACACGCTTTACCATCAAGTAATCTCGGCACATTACTTGATGGGGAAAGCTTGCGCATCGCTGTAGGAATCCGACTAGGAGCGGCGATTTGTCAACCCCATCAGTGCCCCTGTGGCAGCAGCGTCGACAAGTTTGGGCTCCACGGACTTTCTTGTAAGAAAAGTGCTGGTAGGTTTTCACGGCACGGTTCATTGAACGATGTCATCCGAAGGGCTCTTGTCTCTATAAATGTTCCCTCGGTTTTAGAGCCTTGTGGAATATTTAGAGACGATGGCAGGAGACCCGACGGTATGACATTGGTCCCTTGGGAGAGAGGTAAAGCCCTAGTGTGGGATACTACTTGCGTAGACACTTTGGCGGCCTCTCATCTCAAGGGTACCTCGTCCAGAGCCGGGGCGGCATCAGAGGCAGCTGAACTGAGTAAGTGGCGCAAATATGAGTCTCTGAGAGATGACTACATATTTGTGCCATTTGCTGTAGAGACTATCGGTCCGTGGGGTCCACGTGCGGTGAAGTTCTTAAAGGAACTCCATCCGCGGCTGGTTTTTGCTGCTGGTGATAAGAGGGCTGGCTCTTTTCTCTCGCTCAAAGGTTAAGTATAGCCATTCAGCGGGGAAACGCAGCCAGCGTTCTTGGCACGATACCGCGTGGAGTAGGACTGTTTGATAATTAAATTACTAGTTTTAGTTTTTTTTATTATAGTTTTTAAAATTGTATATAATAAAATATTATATATATATATACTTAAATAAAACTGTACTTTAACAACTCCTAAAGTTACAGCACTTAAGCTTTTAGTGAGCATATCTGCAGGCATATCTGATGTACATAAATAATTAACACTAACAATGTTTTCATTTATCATTTCTCTGCAATAGTGATATCTGACATCAATATGAGGGTGGAGTGTGGTTTTATGAATAATTTTTCTTTTCATATTTTAAATTCTAATAGCGAGGGATTAGTGCCTTATGCTTAAAGTCAATTTAGTTTTTTTTCCAGCTCAATTGAATAACATCTTCTGCCTCCGCAAGTGCCTCAAAGTTTAATGTTTTACTAAAAAAATTAGTATGATTGGGCTAAAATAAATAATTGATCAGAGTTAACTAGAGATTATAAATGATACTTAGTAATATAATTAGAATACTTGTAATGTAATTTAATAAAAAAATTAAACAAAATTCAGTCATATGTATTAAAAAACAAATAGTCAATTTGCCTTAAAATCTCTCTTCGTGTCGAATTTTGTCATTTTCTTACGGGATTCGAATTTGGTTTTTATGACCCCTATTCACCCTCACCACCAGATTGGCCTACTTGCTGAATTTCTTGGCCACTTAAGTGTTTCAATATCGGCGGTTCAGTAATGGTGAGTTGCCAATTTATCACATCAATGTAGGTTGTTGCGCTAAAAATATCTAAATATCTCGAATAACCTTGATGGCCGGGCTGCCAATTCACGAATGCGCTTTTTATCATCAGTAATCGTTGCAATTAGTAAATTTTCAGGATGTGTGAAGTAGTCATTGCGTTAAATGACGGGGTGAATCACTTCTTTCAAGGATTCTGGCAGATACTATATAATTTTAAATAGATGTCGAGCTCCATCTTTACATGATGGTTTATTCTTAATCGAGAACTAAGCTGGGCCGTAAACTTTTACGACAAATGTAGCCTGAGCAATCAAATTCTCTGATGGTTTCTCTGTTGCTACATACAAACGTAGGATTCAATTAGCACGTGTGAGTCAACGAGCATGAGATTGTTTACCTGGAAACCTGTTTGCTAGATCTTCTGGAAAAGAACTTGATTGTACCGCAGAGACGATCTGTGCAAGTACTTTTGATCTGTGCTCAAATCTGGGGCCATTTCTGGGAGTTATTCTGCTATTTTATTTGATTTTTAAACAATATTTGTTCACAAGTTTCCAGTATCTTTCCCAACTGACCAGTGTAAGACTTGTGTCCCGAAGTGCCTGCGTCAATATCTAAAAACAAATGCCTTAATGGCAGCTCGTTCATATGCAGTAATCAAATAATGCGTTGGAGGGGCCTTTGTAGCCTTTTTTCTAGGAATCTTATAATACCACCATACTTTTCATAATTTTCATTAGTCCTATCACAACTTATTACCACAAGATATTCTAGGGAAATGCCTTCCTCTGCCAAGAACCCTGTGATTGCTGATTTTACTGCTTTTGTCGAACCATAATATAATACATAATACATAACCCATGAAGATAGAAACATAGAAACGTCTATTTCTGAATCAATTGAAGTAGAACTAACTTTTGAGGATGTACCCGACCGATTTTCCCGATCTAGTTTCCTCTGTAGGGTCTTTTGTAGCTTCTTCGTAGTAGTAACGTCGAATCCGCCTATTATCATTTTGCGAAAAGTTCAGACTAATCAAAAATGAATGTTATCGTTTGGGAACCATTTTATCGGTCAGGCAGGTGCAATTCGTGAGTTCCTTGCATTTGCATGCTGAAATATCAAACAGCCGCTTACTATTTTATTGAAAATTATCCAATTTTTCTTTAAGAGAGCTTCTTAATAGACTTGAGTAAATTTTTACATTTTAAGTGGTAGGCTTTTAACATTTGTATAACTCTTGTTCTAGTCAGGGTTGGAATAGACGCAGTTTGCCAGATATTTTCAATTCTAGGTGCCACAATATCTGCTATTTGTGAAAGTGTTGGCTCTTTCGCTGTTTCCAGTTGCAATTGTAGTTGATGTCTGGTCCACTTGTAGTACTTCATCACATCTTTATACGTAGGTAAAGTGTTCTCTTTAATATCTTGGATATCACCAAAAAGCGAACACTTGAATGCACTACGAGTTCTCTCCATGCTTCAAACAACTAAGAAATATTGTGAAATAGATAAAAGCGCGACTTTTCACATTGAAAAGCAATAACATACTGGCAGCGAGACAACAAGTGCGCGACAAATTACCTCCCGCGCGTGCGCCTAAATTACTTCCCACGCGCGCCATCATGACCTTGATTTGAAGTAAGTTTACGAAAAAACTTGGTCTTTTATTGACTTTTGTTGAAAATTTACTATATTTTAATTTAAAAAATACAACAAAATGTTACAATTTATTTAATAATAGCATATTTACATAGCGTAAATCCTGGGTCGAAAATCAAATTTTTATAAAACTTCAAAGACCTGACGGAGACAGTTACTCTGAATCAATCCAAATAATATTTAGTGTGAGTTAATTTGATTCCTAAAGGCACCTTTGCGCACTATTAAATTATCATAAGGTGAAAAATAATTAGTGCTGATATATAATTAGTGAATAAGTTTAGTGCTGATTTACCACGTGCTCGGCGGTGAAGGAAAACATCGTGAGGAAACCTGCATGTCTGAGAAATAAGAAAAAAATATTTTGAAGACATGTGCAGTTCGCCAACACGCATTGGGGCAGCGCGGCGGACACTTCCTTGCCCTAAAAACCCTCTCAGAAATGAGAGGAGGCCTGTGCCCAGCAGTGGGACATATATATAGGCCGTAACTTTACTTTAATATTTTACGCATAATAATAGACATGTTACGGCTAAAAGCCGAAGTGCGGATACACCTAGGCTTAGCCGGCTACTACTAGGTGCAGCCGATTACTAATATATAATTTAAAAATTAGATAAATGTCTGCGATTCTGAGGTGGCCCAAGGGCCACCCCCAACCGCAACTTAGCCTACTGTCGCTGATTTTAATTGATACGTATTTTCGTATTTTTACAAATTGAACAGTACACCTAAGTTTAACCAACCGAAATCGGCTGCACCTATTGGTAGCCGGCTAAGCCTTGGTGTATCCTCACTTCGACTTTTAGCTGTAACAGATACACACAATCTTTGATTCTATAAAAACATAATATATATGAAAAACATACCTCTTTGTTTCTAAGCGGGTAATATTAATATTTAAGTCTTATTTTTCCTCTCATAATAATTTTTATAACCATAAATTACAGTTCATATTGTGTTTTATTATAAAGATGAAAAAACCGATAAAATTATAAATTTTACTCGTATTATTAAAATCTGCGGCTGCCAACCCGCCTACCAGGTGTGACAACTATGTTAAATATAAGGGACTCTATTGGCCTATGGCCTATGTTCAGTGGACTTTTGATAGGCTTTAATGAGGATGATGATTGATATGATTATGTTTGTACATAAACAACATATCTTACTCAAAAGTTCTCTTTAAGATAAGAAATAAAGAGAGGAAAACAATTGAAATCAAATAGTACTTTAGTTTTAGTTTACGTGATCTAATATCGCAGAAGCTCAACTTTTGCTAAGCAAAGCTCGAACTGGAACGCAAACTCACTATTCAAGTACTGAAGGACTAAAATAAATACTGAAAAACCACATTATTTTTGTAATCAGTTTACTCTTAAAATAAAATAATATATACATTTATAAATGTATCATAAAACTGAATTGTCTGTTTTCTCACTTTTTATATACCTATTGTACTTATTTACAGCAGAGGATATCAAGATTCATAAAATATTTTTATTTTTGTTATTTCCTTTTATAAGCGTCATTTTTTAAATATATATTTATTTTATGAACAAGGTAATTATGGTGCAGCATACTTTTGGCTTTAACAATCCCATTGTAGATTGTGTGTTTATGAGTGTCACAAATATACCTAATCTCGTAGAAAGTATTGACCCGGCATTTTATTTTTATTGCAAGTACTATAGTTAATCATTAGCCCCTAAGCCGCCCTCTCAGTAGTGACATATTATCAGTCTTAATCATTTTTTTATAGGATAAGTGTAACAAACGAGCACACAGTCCACCTGATGGTAAGTGTTTGCTGTGGCTCATAGACATCTACATCTATCCTCGATTACGAATCAAAATGCTAATGCGTTGTCACCTGTGAGGATTAAGATGGAATTCCTCGTTTCCAGTAAAAAGGGTCTCCTTAAGGGTTAAGGGTTAAGCTGCTATTTTACGCTGGTATTCTGTAAGAGCGTGGTCCTTCCCCGGTTGAGCCGACCCATTTGTGCTACAACTATACCACTGCTATAGTTGCAGCTTGACTGTAACAGGTATATAATTAGTTTGGTTTTTGGCGATTAGAGCACCTTATAAAAAATAAAGTGCGAGACCACTTTTGAAACTGCTTTAGTACAGTTATTAGTGGCAGTTTGTGTAGTAAAAATTGAAAATCCAACGGTTTTTACTGCACAAAGTGTTAAGAAGGTTCTTAAAATAAAGCACCTTCTTGATTTTTAATCTAAGTTGTAAACAATAATAGTCATTTACTTCTAATCATGATAACTTTACATTTTAAATAGCTTGGATTTGTGCAAGTTTAATCTTGAATTTAACTGATTGTTAATGGCCAATACAAATCAATTGGCCACAGTGCAATTAATCTTCTATAACCTACATGGGATAATATGACAGCAAAAGAATTTCGTACACTTATTACTATGCCAATCGCCAAGCAGACTCATTCAGACAGTTATCATTTTTTATACACAGTATTCTGTTGCTAATCGCTGACTATATTGCAAAATATATTTGACCACGCGTGGCGATTACAGCAAAACATCCCATTAATGGCCACCAGACCGGGTCTGGATATTTTAAGTCTGATAATTTCTAATTTGTTATATGCTGCCCGAATAGGCATTCGGTTGCAATCTTTATAATTATATCAGTTAAGATGAAATATTTCGTTCAACTCAGGGATCAAAACTGAGATGGATGATTTTAATCTCATTTTCCCCCATTTTCATTCAAACAATTTTTACAATACTTACGACAAATCGTAAGACGTAATATTTTTGTCTATTTTTATTCTTCGGAAATTAGAACTTAAACGAAACATCTTAATTATTTAATTTATTGTCCATGAAGCCATGACCAGTTTTAATAACGAAAGTCAAAATTATATTATTTACATTTAAAACATCTTTTAAAATATGAGGACAGTGAGTGTTTTGTTATAATTGCAAGGAGATCAATTTATAGCAAAGCGAGTTGGAAACGCAGTTTTTTTATTATTTTTAGTTGTTGTCAGGAAGACTTCGCCGCTCATCTCTGTTTAATTTCCCTCTGTCGCCTATTACGGACACCCACGGAATGAGAAATGAGATGGATTAGTGGATGGCTCTTACGCCGCAACTATACGGCGATAATAAGTACATAAAATATTTTTAGGAAAATAGCTATTCGATAATTCATTTATAGATTTATAAATAAAAAAAGTTCTTTAAGACTATTAGAATAATCAGCAGTTATTATGGAAAAAGACACATGTAAAGAAAGAAAAAACCTTTCTTTTTTGCACCTTCATATTAAATTCCATGGCAATTCATCCAGTACTTATTGCGTGAATTGTAATGTAAATACACAACAGAGAGATAGACAAACAAACATTATAAAAAATAACTAATTTGGTTTTAGTACCTACCCTTTATAGCGCTTTATGGCATTCCTTCGGGGAGGCCTGTGTTCAGCATTGGACTTTTGAATGGCTGTAAATGAATGAATAAATCCTTTATTTAGCCGCCTACACTTATTTTTTTTTATTACACTTACCGACATTTTTTTCTTCAGATTTTTGTATTTATGGAATAGAAATTATACCTACATAAAGAACTATTATGACACTATGTATATTAATGTTTTGCAATTCTATTACTTATTAAGAAATACTATCTATCATCTCTGATTGGAGTTGTATGGGATACCAATTTTTCTTTTTCGCATTTTATATAATATACTACTTCTTAATTTGGGATACATAAAGATATGACCTGTTTACAATATACAAAGGAAATAAATTTTGATTTATCACATTCATGATTTGTTGGGATGATATAATGAAAAAATCACATACTAATCTGTTTAAATTGATAAATAGGATTGGAATCATTTAAAATATATACCTCTACTTATATGCTATTTTTTTAATTGTAGCTTTAGTATGATTTTTTGGAAATTTAAAAACGGTTTAAATTGAGTCTTATATGTATATACCTATAAAACATTCCGAAATTAGTATTAGAAACTGAATTTACAACCGCTGTCGTTCTTTTAATTCAGCCTTAAATATCCACTGTTAAATATAATATGCGGGTGTTTTTAAATGTGTCTAGTCAAAGTACATAGCTTGTAAGATTTTGATCGCAAGCAGTACTAACCGTGCTAGGGCAAACTGCTTTGCGATTACCAACACCTAGCTTGTTGAATGAGTAAATCTTACTTTGAAACGATTTATTTATATAAAAATTAAGTGACAAACGAACTACAGTTCACGTGAGAGTAAGTGACTACTGCAGTCCATAGACATCTGCAGTCAACTTCAAACAAGAAAGGCTAAAAATACGGCTTTACGTCTGAGGATAATGATAGACTGTCTCACAGTTTGTAATTATACTGGCTCCTTACACCCTTTAGACAGGAACATAGCATTGCAAGCACTGCTATTTTTGGCGGCAGGTATAGAAAGAAAAAATGGGCGGTGACCTACCCAGACGGACTAGGCAGAAAATGATTCCTACCACCTAGTAAAAATCAACCTGCTTGCCAGCTGGCGCATTTTTCGAGGCGTAGAAAGGATATCGATGTTTAAGAATAGAAGTATAAATGCATTAAGTCCGGACATAATATGTAGTGTCATAACCTAAAACTTAGTCGTGTTTTTAATGTACGCATTTGTACATATTTGTATCAAAGATAAAATTTATTACCTCCGTAAATTTTCAACATTTTCATTGCAGATTGTTTTGGTATTTTAGATATTATAAAATATGTAGCTATATGCCCGTTTGAGTAAATTTCAATTAAATTTATTATTTCTCATGTTTAAGTTTCTTTACAAAAAATAGAAAAAGATTTATAGATGTAGAAACATAAAGGCAAGTTGTTGCCATGTATTCGCAATATATTATCTTGAATTCATAACGCTATATTGCTCGGGCAAAGTGGCCACATATGCGCTTAATAATACTATATTGGACAGGGATATTGTATATAGTAACTATGAACAAAGTTGAGGTCAATGATGTGAATCAATAGAGCGGTTTTTCTATAATATTAAAAAATCACGATTATAATCTAATCCAAAGTCGTAGAGGCAAACTACAACTATATTATAGTTGTAGCATGAATTAATATGTTCAGCTCGACTACGGTAGGACGACGCGTACCAGCGTGGATACCAGCGCAAAATAGCAACCTAATGCTGCTGCGTTTCGTGTGGTATAAGTGAAGAGAACGATACATCGTTTTGACTGGTAACATGGCATTCTATCGTAGTCCTCAGGGGTGACAACGTAACTTCATTTCGATTCTTAATCAATAGTAATTATAGTAATATATAATTAACTTACCTTCAGATGGATTGTGCTACTATAACCAGCGTCCAATGTGTAAAATGCCTGGTATAGCGATTGCAAACCCGCATTCCAAGAATGACAATTATGACAAATTCTTTCACACAATAGAGGAAGTGAGCTAAGTATGTGAGTAAATTGCTTACGTGCTAATAACGTAACTGTACATATTGTTCGTCGTTCGTTATGAGAAAACTTGTCTAGTGCTTGTGGGTTCATTAGAAAACAAAAACAAAGCTAAAAGTTTGAATGTTTCTAGATATTTCTTGAATCGGTATTTTTTTTGAAAGAAACCAATAAAAGTACCATATTTCACAAAATTTATTCAAATGACTAACATTGAACGTTAATGTAAAATTGTGTTACTAAATGGTAAGCAGTTTTTTTAAATCTAAGAAGACAAATTTGAATATTTTTACATATTCGAACGATTTCTTCGATAAATTGAATTAAAGAAGGTCAATAAAGTATTTTTGTAATGTTAAATAGGTTTAAGGGTTTGTTATTACTTAATTTACCTATTTCTTTTGCTGTAATTTATTAGATACTTTTTATTTCTTTAAAATTTACCCCACACAGTATGTATTTCCCCAATGTTTTGAAGGCGTTTTATAGACAAATGGCACGTGCCAAACGCTCAGGCCATACAAATATAAAATGTGAAAGATTCGAACCCGCGTTCCTCAGCAACGCTGCCAAGTGCTTAGTATCTACACTACTGACCCATTATTGTTTAAGGAATAGTTTTTTCTTTCTCATCATCAGATCATAACAGTCCACTGCCGATCAGTGGTCTCCCAGGATCATCTCTTTTAAGGATTTGCCGTAACCGGTTTTAAGCACCTTTTTAGCTACTACGTTACGATTGTCCTTTGATAATAAACTTCTGATTTTGAACAACAAAATTGAAATTTCATATATTCATTACAGCCATTCCTCAGAAATTGCCTCATATGGAGGATATTTGCTATAGTAGCCACGCTTGGCAGGCGGGTTTGCAACCGCAGTTTTTTGTAATATTCATTTGTTATTAGGAAGATGCTGCTGCTCACCTCCTGTTTTAGTTTTCCTCTGTCGCCTCCTACGACGCTTTTGCGATTATATTATGGGGTAGTAGATATTGTGACACCGCCACTATACAGCGAACAAAAATTAAATACTACATACGCAAACGCGACTAGTTCGCTGCTCTTTAGACTCTACCTAACTCTCTGTGTATGTATGTAAATACGGAAAGGGCAAAACGAAAGAACGAAATTTACTGATTAAAAAACAAAAATTATTATTGCATATCGTTGATAATAACCCCTGGGAATGAGGTGATCCCTTCCAAGCCGTTTCTTAATTGAGTTTTGTAAGGAATTGTACTAACAATTTTATTTTAAATAATGTCACTTAGGAAAAAAGTCCCGATAGGTTTCTTGCTGGTTTTTCCCAGGACCGAGGCTTTTTTCTTAATTAGTAGTAAAAAGTAAAAAATTACTTTCACTAAGAATTATTTATAATCTATATTGAGTAAAAAGATACTCTATTCTAGTTTACAGGTCTATAAGAACGATTTAGTCACGTTTCCTAACATTACGCTTTGAAATCTTATTCTGGACATTAATTATTCCAAACATGGCATGTTACGCCATTACATGTATGTTATTATAGTGTAAATTACACACAGAGCCCGGTTAGAAGCTATTACGCTTATTATTTATAGATAAATTTAATATTTGTTAACAATCAGTGTATAATTATTTTTCCTAATGGGGTTAATTTTTTTATTTTATGAATTAAATTGAATGAGTATGTAGTTGAATATGAAAAGGAATATGGTGTAAGGGAGTCACCCTCTACTTCAAATGTCAACATCACCTGCACTTGGTGTACTTCAATCTTGGTTTAGTCTTTGGTCATGGAATAAATCCCAATAAAGCACAAATCTCAGTGGTGATGGGGGGCAGCAGCACCACCAGTGCGAAGGTATTTACAAACCCGCATTCACAAACCCGCCTGCCCAGCATGGCAAGGCTATTACATTGATAGGCTGCTACAAGCTGCTAAAGAAAAATTAAACTTTAAATATAAAATAAAAGACGACATCGAAGAATGAAAATGATAAAATAAACCATAAGGTAAAAGCACCGTATTCCGAAGGGTTCTAAAATTGGCACCATATTCAGAGGTATTTAGAAAAATTGCGCTTACGAGCATTTTACAAGCTTTTTTTACTCTTATCGAATTGATAATATAACTTTGCGTAGTTATATCATCAAAGATTTGGAGTAAAAATAAGTGTTTAAATTTTTATTAAAATAATTTAAAAAATAATTTTTATTTGTATTAAAATAAGTGTTTAATTTTGTGTCGGCAGCTGGTCTCAACCCAGGCTTTGTACATTTTAAACCTTGTGCACGTGAGTACCATGCTTATTTAAATAGTGATTTTTTGGTTATTTTTTACCGTGTGTATTTCTTTGAGTTAAACTACCAGAAGAAAGTTAGCGTAGAACATTTTTTTTAAATTAAATTGTATGCCAATTAATTGCTCCTTAAATGCGCCCTTAGAATCCATAATTGCTTCACGTCTATTGCTATTAGTTAATTTAAAATTATTAAAAAAAAAAATTTCGAAAATTTAATTTTGCTATAAAACATAAAATATCAATTTTTTCAAATTAAACTGTATGCCAATTAATTGGTCCTTTAATGCTCCCTTAGAATCCATAATTGCTCCACGTCTATTACTATTAGTTAATTTAAAATTAATTAAAAAAAATTACTATCAAAAATTTAATTTGGCTATAAAACATAAAATATCTACTTTTTTTAAATTAAACTGTATGCCAATTAATTGCTCCTCAAATGTTCTTTTAGAATCTGTAATTGCTCCACGTCTATTACGATTAGTTAATTTATAATAAATTTTGAGTAAGAGTGATCCCATTTGAGTAATAGCGCCATCATCAATAGAATGTAGTAACATTCTATAGGTAAAGTAATTTTATCGAATAAAAATTGATTGACTCTCAAGGTGGTACGTAAAGTAGATGCTAGATGGCATAAACCCAAATAATTTATAAAATTAAATTAATATATAAAAACAGTGTGTGTCTTGAATACACACGATTGAAGTGAAACTTTTGTATTACACGGAAACATTTCAATTATTCATCAATGACTTGAATAGCATAGATTGTGTATTTGTCCAATCCCTTCAATAAAAGTCCATGATTTCAAAACTTATCGATTTTAAATTTTTTGGGTTTATGCAATCTAGCATCTACTTTACGTACCACCTTGAGAGTCAATCAATTTTTGTTCTATAAAATGACTTTACCTATAGAATGTTACTACATTATATTGATGATGGCACTATTACTCAAATGGGATCAATCTTTCTCAAAATTTATTATAAATTAACCAATAGTAATAGACGTGGAGCAATTACGGATTCTAAGGAAGCATTTAAGGAACAAATAATTGACATACAGTTTAATTTTAAAAAGTTGATATTTTATGTTTTATAGCAAAATGAAATTTTCGATAACTAAATTTAAAAAAAATTTAACTAATGGTAATAAACGTGGAGCAATTACGGATTCTAAGAGAAAATTTAAGGAGCAATTAATTGGTTAACAGTTTGATTTAAAAATAAAGATATTTTATGTTTTATAGCAAAATTTAATTTTTGATAATTAAATTTAAAAAAAAACTAATTATAAATTAACTAATAGTAATAGACGCGGAGCAATTACGGATTCTAAGTGAGCATTTAAGGAGCAATTAATTGGCATACAGTTTATTTAAAAAAAATAATGCTCTACGCTAACTTCCTTCGGGTAGTTAAACTATTTCACGGATTATATTTTTGTATGTTTTTATAAATCAAGGTGAAAATACGTCTTGAAAATACCGCGGCATTAGATGCCAAATATTTCAGCCGGTTCCTTATTCCGATGTATACCGCGGAATATCGATTTCAGATATTTGATTTCTATTTAACTTTGAAGGTTGTTTTTATGATTTAGGCCTTTTCCGCTTTGGATTCGACTACTTAAAAAGACAATGAATTTTAAAATTTACTTCCGATGTATTCTTTTGCGTTTTATTCAGTAATTATAGCATGTCAAAGGTGATCTATTTAGGTATTATGTTAATTCATTGGATGGGATAGCTAAGAACGAAAATTTAAGTTCATACACAATTGAATGTAATTTTTAGCAAAAATTATATTATATTTACGAAGATTTTATAAATAAGTATTAATCTATAAATATAAATTATGTAAAAATCTTGCTTATTTTATTACTCGGAATAAGGAAACGAGATTTTTTGATATGAAACGCTATTACGATGCACCTTATTCCGCGGCATATACAGATTTTACGCAGCTTGCTATGTACTTTCTTTACACGATGGTTCCTATTTCCTTTATAATAACTTTCAAAACCTTAGGTACGTAGTTGTAAACATTTATGGATAATAATTCTAAACTACAAAAATATCATTTTAGACAATATCTTGCTTTAGCAAGAACCACATAATATTATATCATCCTAATAATAAGACGAGTATAAAAATAATTAAAAATGAATAGCTATGTATATTAGGTAATAATAGGATTTTACTTCACAAGTATTAAATATTTTTGTTGATTATGATGATGGATACTTATTACGCAATGAAACCATCTATCCCCACAATTTTTCACATACCTGCATTATAGTGCAGCGATAATACTTCTAGCAATTTTGCTTTCGCCATAGATAGGGGGGTTTGTGAAGGAAAATCAAAATTGGTCAACCAAACCTTGCCAATTAATTTTTTGCATTATTAAAAATAAAATAAACTTGACGACGGGGATTATAGTTCATATTTTTAAATTATAATATACTTGGTTGTAGAATAATGAACTTCTATTATTCTTCCAACCTTTTCCTTTGCATTTTGTATACTCGGAATTAGGAATCAAATACTCGTACATCGAAATAAGGATTTTTACATCGGAATATAGTGCCTCGGACTTTTTTTCATATTAAATTAATTAAGAATACAAATCAAGATTTGATAGTCAAACCTATTGTCTATATAAATAATAGTGTTTGAGTAAAATCGGAAATTCGAATACCGGAAATCGGTGCCCTTACCTTAGAGCAAAAAAAAAATTAAAGCCCCGACTTCAGAAGCCAATATTATGTAGAAAATCTTTTTTTGTTTATAATTGAATAAAAATTATTTTCTTGAGAGGACGAAGGAATATCACAGGCTCAAGGTAACAACTAAAATGTCATCAAAATAGGTACTTTATTATCACTTCATTCGCTGTTTTCTTCCCTTAGGTGTAAAACTTTTTCTCCATTTTATATGGCACCACCACCTTTTTAATATATATGAAGATATATAAGATATCGCGTAATACATACATACAAAAAAGCAATCATAGTAATAATATCCTCCAGACCGAATTTCGGTCATGGCAACCATCTGCGCAGGACGGGATTATATTGCTCAAGTGAATTTGCAAGCACAGGTGCGCTCTCCATTCCCTCCTGACTCTCATAGTCCGATGGGACAGTAATCCGATATGACCGGAGAAAGACCAGGCGCAGGACTAACGGCTTAACGAGCTTTCCGAGGCATAGGGGTGAAACACTGCCAACTTCCTAACTTCGGGCTGCTACTGAGAATTTCTTGTCAGAAAAACCGAATAACTGATTTTCAACCGACCCGGGACTTAAGATCATCAGTCACGTTTACGACCACTAGACAAACGATGCAATCTTAAAAATCGAATTGAGAATCTCCTTCTTATTTGAAGTCACGGAATATCTTATTCTGAGATTTAAATTTAATCACATATAAAACAGTCACAAAATAATTTCCTTTTTCTAGGCAAACACTACATTGAATTTAATTTTAAGGACTGATGAAAGTAATTTTACGGATTTTATCACGTTTAATTTTCACATTCTTAAAATCGTTTCGATTGGTTTGCAGCAACAGTGGTTACATTTATGTGAATTACCTGCGGTGAGCTAAAACTAAACGCGATGAAATTCGTAAAATTAGTTTCGATTAACATCATTCACAAGGTGAATTTTTTTCTTTTAAAGTTCTATTTTCAGTAAATTGTACTAATGCATTAAGTTGAGAACAAAACGTACTAATGCATGCGCAAGAGTCTTGTACAATAGTAAATATTAGAATATAGCAAAGAAACTAATTTTTACGGATTATATCGCGTTTAATTTTACTTTTTAATTCCCGACGTTTCGGGTGCTTTACAGCACCCAGTGACCGAGTGAAGCCGGCCACAGTCGAGCGTGTGCCTGCTGTACTACCGTATGTCAGAGGAGTCACAGACAAGGTTGGCTACATCTTGAAGCGAGCTTCCATTAAAACATACTTCAAGCCGCTGAAGAAGATTAGTCAATTTTTACTATCCGTCAAGTGTCATATCCATCTACAAGATGCAGGAGTGTACAAGCTGGATTGTGAATGTGGTCTCTGTTAAATAGGACAAACAAAAAGATCTATAAAAACCCGCGTAAAAGAACATATAGCTGACTTGAAGCACCGACGTATTGGGAAGTCTGCAGTTTGTGAATATGTTCAAGATCGTCCCCGCCATTACATTAGATTTGATAGACCAGAAATCCTCGCAAAAGAACACCGATTCCTACCTAGGATGATTCAGGGGCTATTGAAATTAAAAAACATCCTAATTTCAATAGAGAAAATGGATGGGTGCTGCCATCTGCTTGGGATCCTATAATTAATAAAATTAAATCCAAACTCAAGTATACCACTGCTAGACTTCAAGATACTGTAAGCTTATTCTGCGTAGATCGAACCAAAAATTAATATTAAAAGACTGAAGGTAGCCGGATTAACTATGACATTAGGACGTCAAACACCTCAGTCGCCCCCGTGACCATGGGTGCTGTAAAGCACCCGAAACGTCGAGAATTAAAAAGTAAACGCGATATAATCCGTAAAAATTAGTTTCATTTAATGTGTAGTCTTCGCGTAAATATAAGAAAACATTATATAGCAAAGAAATCATGTGGTAAAATTAAAAAATTACAACCGACTTCTATATAAGTTATTAAGTATAACTCAAAAACTACTCGTCAGATCTTGAAAAGAGCACATGAGAAGCATCAGCTTTCAAATAAAAAAAGAATCATCGAAATCGGTTCATCAAAAAAAGTTATGAGGTAACACACATAAAAAAAACATACAGTCTAATTAAGTACCTCCTCCTTTTTGAAGTCGGTTGAAAAAGGAGTTTAAACAAAATATTGAAACTTACGTATACGATCGATTTTATGTAACATATTATGTAACAATAATTCATGAATAAAACCCCACCACTTCGCTTTACGTTCGAGCTGTGCATTAAAGTCAAAATTTCAAACTAAATTGATTAAATATTTATAAGAGGTAGAGCCATGCTGCAGCTATATTAATATTATAGTTGTAGCACGAATGGATCGGCTCGACCGGGGAAGGACCATGCTCTCACAGAATACCAGCGTAAAATAGCAGCATAATGCTGCTGTGTTTCGTATGGTGAGTGTAGAGAACCGGAGACCCTTTTTACTGGAAAAGAGGCGTTCTATCTTAGTCCTCATGGCTGACAACGCATCTGCATTTAAATTCGCAAACGTAGATAGATGTAGATGTCTATAGGCCACAGCAACCACTTACCATCAGGTGGACTGTGTGCTCGTTTGTCACACTTATTCTATAAAAATAAAGGATATACGATTACGATATACGATTTTCTCCATGTTGATGTTATCTCTTTGAAAGTTCGTATTCAAATGAATGTATCTCCCGGAAATCGTGATCTATTTATATGATTTTTTTAGGCTGACGTAGTGAGTATATAAGCAAGCAAAAATATTTTTTTTGGATTTTTATACGGACCTGAAGTAACCGATTATCATTACTTTTGGATCACCCCTCGTACAATAATCACAAATAAAAAATAATAATAACCATAATTGTTGCAGTAGATGCAATAAGTACATGTGTTAGCGTAAGTGTGTTTGTGTATGTTTACGCACGTGCGTGCCTAATAAGAATTCGTGCTTACATATGCGAATGTGCCCATCCAGAGACATAAATCGGAAATATCAACTAAAATTATCACTGTCAATTTCATTTTAATCCATCCATCAACACGCACTGCAGCAACGCGGCGGACAAATTGGTCCCTCTCTGAAATAAGAGGAGGTCTGTGCCCAGAAATGGGATGCGCGTAGGCTGTGTAACTTTTATATTGATGTTCGTAATATTGTGTAAAAAATATTATTGAATTTCGACATTTATTTAGTTTTATCGTTGAGACCTCTTTAATTCAATCCTTGTTAAACATATTATATCGTCAATTTTGCTTATCTATTCGTACTTGTGTGAAATGATGTCCCGGTATAAATCGCTGTTTTGTTAGTTCAACAGGCACCCTACTGCGAGTTACGGTGTAATAAAACCCACTTGGCCGTTACATAACGGCCTGTCAAATGGCATTTAGTATTCGATCTCTTGAAGAACAGCAATATTTAATGGCTGAAGTAACACGATTAAGATAAAAGAAAATCGATTACAGTTTTAGTTTTAGCACATTACAGAGTTGTACAGCTATGACAGCGAAAGATTTTGAGAGAAAACTAGTACAGTGAGTGGAAATTTGCAGTACAAGATTGCCATGAGACCATAGATTACAATCATGGGAAGAACCCAGGTATTTAAACTTACATATTAAAATAAGGTATTTGGTGGCCAATGGATCGTTAAGAATTGTGGAAAGCGTGCAAAGAATTCTAAGGTATTATATAAGGATTTTTAATTTTTAAGAATTAAATACCAATATTTATTAATCAGTGCTAACATGTAATTGGAGCAGTAATGTGATAAATGCCTTTTAAAATGTCCGAGGTGGGCGATGACTGCAATATGCGTCATTCTTGTGGACAGATGTTGTTAGTGGAAGTCGGTCTACTCAGGTATGATTAATTTACAGATGACTCTATTCCCTTCATTATGTAACCCGAAACAAATCTTAATAATCTTTAACAGGATATAAAAGCTTAAATATGGATAAAGGAATTTAAATTTTTATAAAATAGTCCAGTAAAACACAGATTTAATAAAAATAAAGACGCGGGTATAACTAATAAGCTAAGTTATTGTAATTTAGCGCTAATGGAAGTAATTAAATAAAAAATATTTAAACGAATTTCAATTACAGATCTGGTTGGAATTTATAAATTAAACTAAAATGAAACTAAATTGAACTAAATTGAAAATAGGGGTCTAGTGTTCCTTTGAAAACATAAATCAACAAAACCAGTCAACTAACCTAAGAGATATTGTGTTGCATAGTTTCAAAAGAAAACCTTTTTGAAGGTCGTTAAAAAGAGGATACTTGCAGAGTTTCTTACACAATTTCTTTTCCGGTCAGAGAAATCTACTTTTACAACGGTATTATATTTAAATAACGGAGTTTCACAAACAATTTTTTTATTACTTATACCAAATTTTGTTATTCGGTTTTTTAGTATCGTTAGAAAAAATAGGAGAATTCAATGTAGATAAACTTGGAAAGTGAAACATTACCTAAATGCAAAAATTAATCCAAATTGCTAGATACGTTTCAGAAAAACCATTTGCATATAATATATACATATAAATATTGACGATCCATCTTGGATGGGCAACGTTTGGGAGACTATAATAATAAAAATGATGATCTTGTTGAATTGCTCATTAAAGTGTTACGGGCACTCACCTACTAGATAGAGTGACAATCTGGTGTTTTACCAGGTTGTCACATGCAGGAAGTTGATGGATGCTGTTGGCCCAGGACCATGTTGTGTGACAATCCTTGGGGGAGGACTATGTTTGGCAGTGGACTTGTATGTTATTGGAGCTGCCTCATATATATAACCTCCCGCATGAATTATAAAAATGCTTAAGAAATAACAACGAACGCTTTGTTCACGTTTTAGAAAATTCCTGTGTTATTTATAAAATAAACGGATAAATAGTAAGCTTTCACAAAATTTAAATCCATTATTGCTAACTGCAAGCCTCACTTAAAACCGCAATCATGAAATGGCAGATTTTCATCTGCGGAAAAATTTATCGATAAAGCTTACAATAAGCGGTTTTTCTGCATTTTTATATCAGGGTCAACAGTTTTCATGCCCGTGTGGTGTAAAATAAAATTTCAACTGCTGTATCCAGTAATTATCTGCTTTTCATGAAGCAAATCTAAAGACTAAGATAGTTCACATTCGCGATTAACGAAAGAGAAACTGATTTCCCAGGAAGCGCCATTTTTGTGCCCCATGCCTAACATCATTTTAAATATTCTTATTATCATTATATAAAAAGTTAAGCAATTTATTTGCTATTGCTTTACCCATCCATCCATCCATTCATCCATTACAGCCTATAAAAGAGCCACTGCTGAACATAGGCCTCCCCCATAGACTGCCTCATAAGGGGTATTTTGCCACGGTTGCCACTGTCTTGGGTGATTAGTCCAGGGTCTTATATTTTACCCGCGCAAGATACATATTTGCTCCCTCTTATTCCGTGGGAGTCGTAAGAAATGTCATAGGAAAAGAACAGAGCTACGAAGGGCCCTAAATAAATCATTTACAAATAACATCAATACTGTCTTCACAAATATATTATTAAAAATGCTATGACTAGGATACAGACATCTAATTTAATGTATAATTATCTGTCTGTAGTGGTGTATGATTTACAAGCTGGCTATTGTTATCATAATCACTAACTGGCCGTCTATAATTATATCATCCATAACATTAGTATTTAGTCTGTTGTATTAATATATATATATATATATGTATATATATTTCAATATTGTAGCAAAATAACGTACATTATACATAAATAATACATACAATTGAAGCGTCAGTAGCCTAATGGCAGGGCGCTGACCGCGAACTCGAAAGGTTGTGGGTTCGAATCCGCTATTCGACTACTGTCGTGAACCACTTCTAACACAAGCATTTTAAGCTTACCAGAAGTGGTTATAGGGAATATTAGTAATGTTTAATAGTATAACTAATATTATTTTTTTAAATAAAAATTAATTAAATTAAAATTAATTAACATACATAGACGATAGGCTGTCCCTTATATTTCAAGTTCGATTCTTTTACGCATACCATCTTAAAACTTTCGTGATATCCAAATATAGTCTAGAAAAAAATAGCCCGTTTTAAGAACGATAACCCATCCTGACTTGCGATTTCAACTTGTTCATAAAAGTTGCGCGGGTACTGCACTGCGACCTAAAACTACGTGTTTTATTTGTCATTTCATAAGTGATTTTTTTAGTTTATTAGTACGCTTTTGCTTATTACATAAAGATATCAGTTGAAATACGGAGTGACAAACAAACTATTTTCATTATCGGACTGCCTAGCCATCAAATAAATGGTGCAAAATTACCATCTATTCGACAAGTTTTCGCTGTCTTCTTTTACAATATTCGCAAAGTTAAGCTGACTCTCAGTAGAAGTGCTAACCTTGTGATTAGGGAGTGCATTATATTTTCGGAAAAAGCAAGAATTCCCACACACACATTTCCTAACTTCGTGAAAAAATTTGTTGACTTACATCAATGTTAAAAAGAACTGCAAAAAAATGGTAAAAAACTCAGGAGACTAAAGAGGCGTGAAAATAACTTTGAAAGGGACCTTGATAACTTATTTGACATTGTACATGCTGATATCTTTGCAAAAATGAAAATAGAAAAGGCAAATTATTTTTGGAAAAAAAACCAGAAAGAGCCAGGTCAACCGCGATGCTTAGCTGGTGTCAAAAGTTGACGGATAAAGAAGAAAAAGGTAGACAAAGACGTTTAAACGAAGAAGAAAGTAAACTAAGACAAAGAGAGTTATTGGCTGTTGCATCGACTTCTACTACACATAACTTGGAATATTTACAAGATTCAGACGAAGAGCAGATTTTGAATTCTGAAGTCTGCTTGCCAGAGATTTCCTGCCCTGAAACAGGTTTAAAAAGAGGTATAAAGAATCTGATAATACTTAAACTTGTTGCAGCTTTAGATCGATGCCAGCTAAGCATATGAGACTCCGTTTA
Source organism: Parnassius orleans (assembly GCA_029286625.1). Classification (NCBI taxonomy): domain Eukaryota; kingdom Metazoa; phylum Arthropoda; class Insecta; order Lepidoptera; family Papilionidae; genus Parnassius; species Parnassius orleans. The sequence continues at coordinate 632,704 of JAGSMP010000032.1, forward strand.
CATTCTTCATGCGGCCGTAGAAGCGCTTGGTCTGAGCAGCGATGATTTCATCCACTAACAAATCTCTCGCCGCAGCCCACCGACGCACATCCGAAGTGGGCTCGCCAAGCCCACCCGGAGTGGCCACCTCGGGCCGGCCCTACACCATAGGCCAGCCAAGGAGTTTCTCTTTGTTCACCGCGGGTGACCAAGCCACGGCTAAAAGCCCCCTCCCCCACGACAAGGCAGGAACCTGTTCGGGAGGGGTGAGATTGAAATGCCTGTGTCATCATCATCATCATTACAGCCCGTCACGAGTCCACTGCTGAACTTAGGCCTCCCCCAAGGAATGACACAAAGCACGGTTCTGAGCCATCTGCATCGATCGACTTCCTGCATGTCTTACCAGGTCGTCACTCCATCTAGTGAGGGGTCACCCTACACTTCGCCTACCGGTACGAGGCTGCTACTCGAGAACCTTTTTTCCCCATGGGTTGTCGGTTCTTCGAGCTATATGGCCGGCCCATTGCCACTTCAGCTTACTAATCCGTTGGGCTATGTCAGTTACTCTGGTTCTATTGTGGATATCCTCATTTTTAAGTTTATCAAGCAGATAAACTCCGAGCATAGCCCTCTCCATAGCTCACTGAGCGACCTTGAGCGTCTTCATACGGCCAGCAGTGAAGGACCACGTCTCAGTTTCATAGGTCATCACTGGCAACACGCACAGGTTGTAAAATCTCGTTTTTAAGTGTTGAGGTATACCTGACGGGAAGATGTGTCGCAATTTCCCGAACGCTGCCCATCCGAGTTGAATCCGTCGATTGACCTCTCGGTTGAAGTTGGACTGACCTAGTAGGACTAGTTGTCCCAGGTAAACATACTCGTCAACAACTTCGAGCTTAGTGCTCCCAACAACTACCGGCATAGGTGTGACATGGACATTAAACATGATCTTTGTTTTGTCCATGTTCATCTTAAGACCTATCCGTCGGGAGACACTATTAAGGTCATTGAGCATAGTGCTTAGGTCCTCCAGCGATTCTGGTATAAGGACTATATCGTCGCAAATCGAAGGTGAGTGATGTACTCGCCATTGATATTAATAACGTATCCTTTCCAGTCCAGTAGATTGAAAACTTCTTCCAATGCAGTGGTGTTTCGGGGATATAACGTCACCCTGTCTTACACCTCTCTGCAGTTGGATAGGTTTTGTACTCTGATTTATTACTCGGATAGCCATCGTAGTTCTGCTGTAAAAACCCTTCAGCACTTCGTTATACTGACAGTCAACTTGGCACCGCTGAAGGGACTGTAGCACCGCCCAAATTTTGACGGAATCAAAAGCTTTCTCATAGTCCACATACGCAAGGCAAAGTGGCAGATTGTACTCTTCTGTCTACTGTACAATTTGCCGAAGGGTGTGTATGTGGTCTAAGGTATTAAAGCCTCTTCGGAAAACGGCTTGTTCGGGAGGCTAGAAGTCATCGAGTCTGCGTGCGAGACGATTCGTAATGACTCTCGAAAACAGCACGTGGACGCGGCTCAGAAGGGAAATCGGTCTGTAGTTCTTCAAGAGAGTGTTGTCGCCTTTCTTGAAGAACAAGAGCACCGCACTTCTGCTCCACGCCTCCGGAGTAGTCCCACCATGGAGGACGGAATTAAATAACTTTTGAAGGACTTTAAGTATCAGTTTTCCACCCATTCAGAAGCTCCGCTGTAATTCCATCCTCGCCTGGAGTCTTGCCGTTTTTAAGGTGCTGGAGTGCCATTATAATCTCGCTCAGACTGACGTCCGGGATATCATCGGAATAGTGTCGAATAAGACTTGCTCTTGGAACGTTACTCACACTTGCGTGTGGCTCCAACGATGATGTGTACATCCTCTCAATCTCACTCAAAATCTCAGGTGTCCCGGAAACGATGCTGCCACCCTCTGTCTTCAACTTTGACAGTTGGCTCTTTCTGGCAGACAGATCTCTGGCAAAGACTTTGGAGCCTCGGTTCCGCTCGCTTGCTTCTTCAATACAAGCTGTATTGAAGTTGCGTAAGTCCTGCCGCATACATTTGGAGATCTGTCATTTTAGTTGCCTGTATGCTGTCAAATCAGTTGAAGACTGCAGCCTCATTTCCCGTCTAACAGCCATGAGATTAAGAGTGTGATCGGAGAGTTTTTGTGTTATTCTGCGACGAGTCTTGCAGAACTTAGCTCCGACCGCATGCACAGTTTCCACCAGCTTGTCATTCATATCGTCCACTGCATTGCAATCTTCTAGTCACTGAAAACGGTTTTGTAACTCGATCTTTTCGGGACTTTGGATTAGAGCACGAGGGGGACGGAGCGTTGAATTCATTAGACGAGACCTCTTCAACTTAATGTTGAGGTTCAGTGTGACTTTAGCCATTCGGTAATCGCTGCCAGTTTTCACCCTCGCGATCACTGAGACATCACTGAACAGTTGTCGTCTGGTCGTCATAATGAAGTCAATCTCATTTTTGTCGAACCGTCGGGGCTCGAACAGGTCCCCTTACTGTGGGGCCGCTTCTGGAAGAAAGAGATCATCATAAAGAGTCCCTCTTTCTCCATGAAGTAGGCCAGCTGTTGGCCCCTTGGGTTCCGTTGCCCTATTCCAAATTTCTCTACCTTCAGCTCACCGTTCTCTCTTGAGTTTTGCATTAAAGTCTCCCATTAACACCGTATAGTGGGTTTTTGAGGAAAGCATGGCTTTAGAGACATCCTCATACATTTCTTCCACCTAGTCATCGGGACGATAAATCCGACACCTCCTTGGGACAGATGGTCGCCCTCCCGGTGATAGAACAAGTTGCCGGATTCGAGGATTACCGTGTCCTCCCTCTCTCTTCGGACCTCGGATAATCCTATAATATGCCAGCGTAACTTGTCTATCTCTTCTTCCAGCTCCAGGATCTTCTCGTCAGTCCTCTGCGTCCGTTGTATGTTGCCAGGTCGAGTCGTCTTAGGTGGCAACCGAACCTCCACCGGAGATTCTTAGCACCCCCTGCCCCGCCGTTACCATGGTCGCCACCGTAGCCAGGAATAGCGAGGCTGCCGGGGACTGAGAGCCGTCTCTTCGTAACTTTCATGATGGGGGGATATTTGCCATATTTGTCACTCTTGGCAAGCGGGTTGGCAACCGCAGTTTTTTCTTGTAATATTGTTGTTATCAGCTTGTTGCCCACAGTTGCCTCTTACGACACCCACGGGAAGATATAGGGTAGTGGATATTCTTAACCGCCACTACACGACAACGCCACTACACATACAATATGTCCCTATGTTTTTCTTTTTTCAGTATTAGTTATCAAATTTGAATACTAGGCCTCTGTTGACAGCGGTGTAAATAGGCAATTTTGAGCATTTTGTAAGGGTTCTAGTGCTTATAAAGTTAATGTATCATCAAAAGGGAAAACATAGGCACATAGAAGAGGTTGATATATATTTTACTGTAAAAAGTCATTGTTATTAGGTCATAAACCAGAAAGAAAACAGACCGGAGCGTTTGTATGAATAAAAGACCACCCGCCTTTCCTCTTAACCCCGCAATGCATAAAGGTGCCCTGTACCCTTATCCACTATCCACATGTATGCGTATTCGACATACCTAGTTATGTTTGAATTTATTTATTTTTATCATAAGCTATTAAGACATGGATATATACTCGTAAGTTTATAATATGGTTACAATTTTAAAAAAATATAGAAAAGTAAAGTGCTCCTTTAATAATTACAAGTTGATAAAATAAATTATTTGGACCGTGACTTTTCCTTATTCAAAGATTACAGTGCTGAATGCTTAGATAAGTACGGCTGGTTAGACTAAAACCTAACAATAGAGCTAAATTGCGGCATTCGTACAGTCAACATAAAAGACAAAGCATAGTAACTGCATGACTTTTCCGTTTTACGACTCGCACACAATGGACTGAATAAACAATAATGAAAAGGAACAGAGTCATTTTAAATTCTATTCGTGGGTTTGCTTGAATAAAAATTGTACGACATAATATATAGCAGCAAAAGTTCTTGCGCTTCAAATATAAATAAAAGTCTTCTTTTATATCCTAATCATCATCATTACGGACCACCACAAGTCCACTGGTGAATATAGGCTGCTGAACTATATTTTTTCAATGTAATAATTATGATGTAGATAAATTTTATATTTCAATTACTAAATTAATTAGTGCAATCGGTTAATCCGAGTTAATGTATATATACTTAATAATAAAATTGACGTTTCAGTCTGTAATATCGAAATTACTGACTTCTGTTAAACTCAGCAGGTTGTTGGCATGCTACTAAGACATAATTAACCATTTTTTTAAACTTTGTTTTGTCTGTCTGTCTTGGCTTATATTCGGAATGGCTGAACCGATTGTGACTTCACTCTACTCACTGTACAGCAATGAGGGTTGATCTGGGCTATATTTAATTCGAAAAACAAAAACTTACAATAAATGGTTATTGATGATTATCTCAAAAAAGTTTCGAAAAAACTTTTATGGTTTGCAATTTGACAAAAAGGTACTAACACTTTATCTTTAATATCTTAAAGTTTTGACCCAAAATCTATTTTAGATATTCTTTCTTTACTTCAACACCATTTCTTTTACTTCATCACCATACTTTTGTTCTTAAGTGTGAGTATTAAAGGATAAGGTGATAACAACTTTTTTATGCGAAAATTTTCGAATTTTGGTCCACATTCAGATTTTTTCAACTTCACTCAAAATCTCTGGTCCAACAGTCTTTGTTAATTGACTCTTTGCAGTAGACTTTGGACCCTTTTTCCTCTATCGCTTCTTTAATATGAACTGTACTGAAGTTGTGTAAGTCTCACTAAGATTTGTGTTAACCTGGTATATCACTTGAAGGCTGCAATATACTAGCCATAAGATTAAATATGTGATCGGAGATATTTTGGATTATACTGAGGCGAGTCTTGCAATGTTTAGTTCCGACCATATGGCCCAGCCTCTGCAACTTGTAGATTACCAGGGGTGAATCGACGGTAGATAGAAACTCTTGGAGAATTGTAAATTGAATTTCAAATCGCTGGTAATGTCTAAAAGTGGTATGATAACGGCAATTTAAGATAGAACAAAGTGATTTGTACTTAATGTTTAACTCATATCTGATAAAAAACTTACTAGTAACCAGTTACCAGTAATACCTTTGAATATTATAAATATTCAAAGCGATACGATGAACTGTCAAAATTACAACATAAAAAAGACTCTCGACATATTTATATTTTAAAAGGATTCGTAGAAAAGTAAATGTACAATTTCTACCGTATTTAACAAAACCACATCTGTTGCAAGTGCTTGGTGTCGACGTATGTATTTCATTTCGTAAGTAACATAACGCCCATTTTAAATGCTTTCATGTGACATTTTAAACATTTTCTGCATACGAATGACGAACCAACATTTTCATGTTCTGTTCAGGACATGCGTATCAGAGCGTGTAAAATGCCTTTTCATTGTATAGTATTTTTATATCAATTTTACCTAACTAAAATTTAAATAGTGTTAAATTAATTTATTGCAATTATTTAACTAGGTATATATTTTGATCGTTTAATTTTAATCTGAATATACCTCTATTATACATACCTCATCAGTGGTAAAGTAAAATGACTTTCAATAAGAATTACATGTAATCTATATTGAATAAAAATTATTCTATTCTATTCTATTCTATTCATACTATATACCTCATTCAATTCTTGACAAAAGTCAATAAAAATAATCTGCCAGATGTTACTGTTATTTACCTTTGTCGAGCTGTAAGCTCGAAGAGAGGATTTTTTTAAACAAAAATAAACGTGATAAACGAACACACAGTCCACCTGATGGTACATGGATGCTGTGGTCCAAAGATACCTACATTCTACTCTATTAAGAATGAAAATGTAAATGCGTTGTCTCCCCAGCACTAACAACAGCTGAGAACGCAACAGTAGTCATTTCTTTATGTTAGTTGCAATTGACCATGAGCTACAGTAGTCAGTTATTAATAAGTTTTGCAAACATTATTATTTAATAAAAAAATGAAAATAAAACCACGTATATTTTTGACAGCTTTTTTAATACTCTCCACATTGCAGACTGCGCAGAGCCGATACAATCGCACAGTAATGCTGTTCCTTATCGCTAATCTGCGAGATTTAGGATTTCGGATGGTTTTTCTGCCTTTTCACCTTTTAATGCACAGCTATTTATTTGACCCGTGATTTTATATTTCATTCTTATGATTTCCACATTTAAAACTGCGATTTAAATACAGAACGTGTATATATATATATATATATATATATATATATATATATATATATATATATATTTATACTATAGTATTCGCGTACTTTCACTATTAAATGAAAAGTGGCCAGGTAGTCTTTACATAAAAGAGTACATAAGTTTAGTGTACCTTAAAATAATTAATAAATTAGGACAAGAAATGTTTTTTTAACAAAATCTGAGGTCATAGACGAACTACAGTCCATCTATCTGTTAAGTGGCTACCGCGGCCCATAAACATCTGAAACCAACTTCAAAGACAGAAGGCTTATAGATGCGTTGGCGTCTCTGAAGACTAAGACATAATGCCTCACATCCTGAAATCAATTGGCAGCGGAAAGTTTGAAGAGCGGTACCTGCCTAGATAGACTCCTAGGCAAAAAAGGAGACCTACCGCCTAGTAAAATTTATTTATATATGTGTAATTTATTTCTTCATTTCATATTACTAAACCCCAAACAATCCACTACCAATGCCTTACGCCATGGTCTACGGCATGAAGAAATTGCCACAGACGTACAGCTTACAACTGCAGTGGTAGATTGAATATTATTACGCCTTCACCACATGGACAATATCACTCATTCAATAAATACTTTTATTTATTAATTATTTATTATAGTTTCATTATAAAATCAGAAATTATTCGCAGGAACACCTCGTTTAGGGCCCGGCGTTGACTAGCTATTTGTGCTATTTGCTGTAAGAATAATATCGGTTTGTGGGTACACGTTCGGTGAAGCTTACCAGCACATACCACGCGCTCGTACCAAATGGTTTGCTTCGTTGTTCATAATGCGTACAGCAAAGTTGTGGAATAATTTGCCAGCATCTGTTTTTCCATACGATTTTAATGTGGGTGTTTTAAAGGCAAGAGTAAATAGGCTTTTGTTAAACTAAGTCGGTGCGGTTTACCATCTTAAGCTGCATCACTACTTAAAATCAGATTGGATAGTATTCAACCTCTAGCTTTTAATAGTTAAAAATAACACAGATTACAGTAATGAACTATAGTCGTAACTGGTTTTCGTATTTAGAGGCAAGAAGGCAAGTTCATTTTTGCCAAAGCTAAGTAAAGCATACAGCAATAAAACACAGCTAACGTTATTTGCACTATACCACAAGAAGTGGCGAATATGAGAATTTTAGGTTTTAGTTTTTAATAGTGAATTGTATATCTAACATATAACAATAACAACAACAATAATAATAATAATAATAAAGGCGTAGGGAAGTGACGACCCCATCGCCCGCTGACGTAACGGTTATGTGACAAAACTGCTACGTCAGCGCAGTCAGTCAGCGCCTGGCCATGAGGTGTTAGTGCCGTGCCTCGGCAAAACTGAAGGTGCAAAGGCCTGCTTGTGCACATGGCCTCACCATGAAACGGTGCCGGGTCTGGGCGTCTCCCGTTAACTGACGCCCATTATATGGATGATGGAATTCAGAAATACGCGCAAAGGGTCGCTGCCTGGAGGTCGCCAGGGCGCGTCTGGAGCTGGCGCTGGACGCGACAGCATGAACCGCCAGCCGATCACGAGGAGCTGCACGACCACCCAGCAGCCACCACATCCATCATCCCCACCAGCTGGCTTGGTGTCGGCAGGGTCTTTGCGGGCCCAGCAATCGGCACCCGCCACTTAGAGTACGCCGCATGCGATGGACAATTCAAATGAATAGCAACGCATTGCGGGCGTATTTTAGGCGAAAGGGGAGAAGTTGAGGTTTTGCGTACCGGGCTAGGGATGCATCGACTTTTGCTGAGCTGGAGCCATCTATAACCGTCACCGAGCAAAACCTGGCAGACCGAGTTCGGTATATCTTGCGCTCAAACATATTTGATGGCACCGAACTCGAACGGCTACGACGTGACTGTTTCCTCATCGGATGAAAATACTACGACTGTGAATGCGGCGCCACAAGTTGCAGAGCAACCCGCACACGTGGATGCCGCTGTGATCCCCAGTTGTGGTTGATTCAGACGATGATGAAACAATCGCCAGAACTAGAACTAGAGCAAATGAGGAGTACATTGGAAGAGGCGATTGTGGAAACGCAGTACGCCTCTCGAAAATCGACCGCGACTTCTCATAACCCTAAGCAAGCGGAATCGGGGTGTCGTGACGGCCCTGAACCCATTGCTGGCAACCTATTTGAAACCAGCCGGGACCTTTGCGATACGGACTCAATACTCTTTGGCGCGCTGGCAGTTTGCCTTGTTGGTGCCAAACTTCCCACGTCTGGACGTACTACTGGTCAAAGTAGCGCTATCCCAGCCTGGAGAAAAGGATTGAGGACCGTATCGCAAAGGCAAGGGCCTCATCGGCAGACTGATAAGCTTCAGGTCGGGCAATAATAGGCCGAAATTGTGCGCACCGTCAGGATGGCGTTTGCTGGGACAAATGTCAGTTTGTCCAGCCGGATCTCTTACAAAACTGACGGAGCGCATAGACGACCTGAAGCAGAGAATCGCTGTGGGGAAAGCGGATTCGGCGATATACCGAGAGGTCAAGACGGTTCAACCAAATCGTCTCTTCCAGAGTGATCAGAAGAGGCTCTATGAGTCATTGGAGCGACCAATGGTACGTGGAACGGGCCCAGCACCGAATCAGGCCGACACTATCGCATTCTGGCGCGGCCTGTGGTCAGACCCCGTAAACCACAGCGAGGGCCTTGGACGGAAGTTGTGGCGAGTCAGTGTGAGTGTTACGCCCATGGACCCCGTCATCATAACGCCGGATGACGTAGCTGGGGCGGTCCGTAGGGCCCCGAACTGGAAAAGTCCGGGACTCGACGGACTGCATCACTACTGGCTGAAGGGGTTCGTGGTGTGTCACTGTACTTGCCCGACAGTTTCAAGAGGCTCTCGACCAAAAGTCGCTCCGAGCCTCTTCACTACTGGGATCACTCATTTGGTTCCTAAAGACCATGATTCCACAGACCCTAGCAAATACCGCCCCATTACGTGTCTACCACCATATATAAGACACTGACATCCATTTTGAGTACGCGAATCATTCGTCACCTGGTTTAAATCAGGTGATGTCGCGGGCTCAAAATGGATGTCGGGCGCAATTGTGGAACCAAGAACCTCCTCATTGACGCGGTCATTGGCAAAGTGGTTAAACGCAACCGTCGGAACTTCTCCGCCGCCTGGATAGACTATAAAAGGCATTTGACTCGGTGCCCCATACATGGCTAAAGAGGGTCCTCGAGCTGTACAAGATTGACTGTACAGTTAGAGACTTCCTCGGGCAGTGTATGGGGCGTAAAACAATCCTTTGTCATCTAGGCGAGCGGATGACGGATGCGGAAAGCCACATAAGGATAAGAAGGGTATCTTGGGCGATTGTTTGAGTCAATCTGGTTTTTTCTCCTGAACCCTCTCAGTACATTACTGGAGGACTCCGGGAGGATTTCAGCTTCGGAAAGGGTAAAAGTGACCCACCTTTTCTATATGGATGATCTCAAGTTATTCGCCTCAACCGCTCCCATCTTGTGGAATTGCTAAACATCACTTGTGATTTTAGTATTCTATCAGAATGGAGCTGGGGACGGATAAGTGTGCGGTCCTCCATGTTGAAAGGGGGTTGCTTACTCTGAGGCATAGACTTATCTATGCCCATCAACATAAGGACCCTTTCTGAGGCTGAAACATGCCGATACCTGGGTATGTCTGGGCATCGGTATCGATGAGGCGGGTATAAAGCAGTCAGTTTGCGATATGTTTTATGCACGCTTGACCAAAGTGTTAACAGCCTTTTGTCCGGTGTGAATAAGACACACGCATAACGGTTGGGTCATGCCTGTTCTCATATATACCTTTGGCATACTTGGGTGGACTCAAACTGAACTTAACGCCCTGGATAGAAAAGACCAGACTATGACGTCCCATAGAATGCATCACCGAGATCGTCGATTATGAGGCTGTACGCCCTGCAGACATGGTGGGCGTGGCGCAAGCGCGCTTACCATGCATAATCGCAAGTGTGCAGCCTCCGTAATTACTTTCTGACGAGATCGGATGATCCATTCTACAGGGACGTCATTTCTTGTGATAAAGGACTTACCCTCTATCCTTAGCCAACGAGCAATGGCAAGACCCGGCAGTACATAGCATTTCCGACCGGGAGACCGTATGGAAGGAGAAGAAGCCCCACGGAGGTTCTTCAAGGCTCTACATGTGCCTTTCGTGACACAGTTGCATCCCTCCACTGGCTACGTTTTGGTGACCTCTTTGGGAAACCGAGGGTTTTGTCTGTGCGATACAGGATCAGGTTATTAAGACCAACAACTATCGGAGATACATCCTAGGGATGGCACCGTCGACATCTGTCATTCATCCACACCATTCCATATGACGAGAACTCGTGAAAGCCGAAACAGATAAGCCGAACAAAATATCTGGACCTGGCTCACGGTGATGACCGACATGTAATAGGTGGACTACTACCAAAATTATACCTGTAGTCGTCTCCGCGAACAGGTTAATCCCAGTCAGCCTCTCAGGTCATCTGAGGCGACTGGGACTCCGGCGGACCGCTCAAGCTCAAATGCAGAGGCGGTGCTCCTCGATACCGCCCGCATCGTCCGCCGGTTTCTCTCCTTTCCCCTAACCCTCAGCCGTTTGGTCTCCTGCCGAGGGTTTCCATCTGGTTGGGTTTTATTTATTTATATATTATTTATTTATTTATGTATTATTTATTTGTTTATGTATTATTTATTTATTTATGTATTATTTATTTATTTATGTATTATTTATTTATTTATGTTAGTATATTAAATATATATTTATGTTTTTTATTATTTCCTTTAAAATATTTATTCAGCCCAACAGATGAGAATACTATATAAATACCCCACAATAATAATAGAGGTCATACTTGAGGTGGACTCAAACTGAACTTAACGCTCTGGATAGAAAAGTCCACACTACTTGACGTCCTATAGGATGCATCACCCGAGATCGTCGATTATGAGGCTGTACTTGCCGCGGAAACATGGTGGGCGTGGCTTTTAGCGCCTTACCATGCATAATCGCGAAGTGTGCAGCCTCATAATTACTTTCTGACGAGATCGGATGATCCATCTACAGGACGTCATTTCTTGTGATAAAGGACTTACCCTCTATCCTTAGCAACGAGCAATGGCAAGACCAGCAGTACATAGCATTTCCGACCGGGAGACCGTATGGAAGGAGAAGAAGCCCCACGGAGGAGTTTCTACAAGGCTCTACATGTGCCTTTCGTAGACACAGTTGCATCCCTCCACTGGCTACGTTTTGGTGACCTCTTTTAGAAACCGAGGTTTTGTCTGTGCGATACAGGATCAGGTTATTAAGACCAACAACTATCGGAGATACATCCTAAGGGATGGCACCGTCGACATCTGTCATTCATCCACATTCCATATATGGCGAGAACCTCGTGAAAGCCGAAACAGATAAGCAGACAAAATATCTGGACCTGGCTCACGAGGTGACCGACATGTGAAGTTGACTGCCGACCAATATACCTGTAGTCGTCTCTGCGACAGGTTAATCCCAGTCAGCCTCTCAGGTCATCTGAGGCGACTGGGACTCCGGACGGACCGCTCAAGCTCAAATGCAGAAGGCGGTGCTCCTCGTACCGCCCGCATCGTCCGCCGGTTTCTCTCCTTTCCCCTAACCTCAGTTGGTCTCCCTGCCGAGGGTTTCCATCTAGTTGGGTTTTATTTATTTATATATTATTTATTTATTTATGTATTATTTATTTGTTTATGTATTATTTATTTATTTATGTATTATTTATTTATTTATGTATTATTTATTTATTTATATATTATTTATTTATTTATGTTTATTTATTATTTCCTTTAAAATATTTATTCAGCCCAACCAGATGAGAATACTATAAATACCCCACAATAATAATAAGAGGGTCATACTTAGGTGGACTCAAACTGAACTTAACGCTCTGGATAGAAAAGTCCACACTACTATGACGTCCTATAGGATGCATCACCCGAGATCGTCGATTATGAGGCTGTACTTGCCGCGGAAACATGGTGGGCATGGTTTTTAAGCGCGCTTACCATGCATAATCGCGAAGTGCAGCTCTGTAATTACTTTCTGACAAGATCGGATGATCTATTCTATAGGGACGTCATTTCTGTGATAAAGGACTTACCTCTATCCTTGGCCAACGAGCAATGGCAAGACCCGGCAGTACATAGCATTTCCGACCGGGAGACCGTATGGAAGGAGAAGAAGCCCCACGGAGGTTCTACAAGGCTCTACATGTGCCTTTCGTAGACACAGTCGCTCCTCCACTGGCTACGTTTTGGTGACCTATTTGGGGAAACCGAGGGTTTTGTCTGTGCGAATCAGGATCAGGTTATTAGACCAACAATTATCGGAGATACATCCTAAAGGATGGCACCGTCGACATCTGTCGAGCTTGTCGCCATCCCGGTGAGTCACTTAGGCATGTCATCTCCGGTTGTTCGGCTTTCTAACTCTGAGTACTTGCACAGGCACAACTTAGTAGCCAGAATTCTACACCAGGAGCTCGTTTGAAATACGGTCTCGTGGACCGAAATTGCCGTATTACAAGTACTTGCCGGAAGCCGTGCTCGAAATGACCGCGCCAGACTCTACTGGGATCGGGCCATCATCACAGACAGGACTATTCTTGCGAATAAGTCTGATATTGTGCTGATAAACCGGGCACACTCAAGGATATTTTTGGTCGATATTACAATTCCGTATGACGAGAACCTCGTGAAAGCCGAAACAGATAAGCGAACAAAATATCTGGACCTGGCTCACGAGGTGACCGACATGTGTGGACTGCCGACCGAAATTATACCTGTAGTCGTCTCTGCGAACGGGTTAATCCCAGTCAGCCTCTCGTCATCTGAGGCGACTGGGACTCGTGACGGACCGCTCCAGCTCAAATGCAGAAGGCTGTGATCCTCGATACCGCCCGCATCGTCCGCCGGTTTCTCTTTCCCCTAACCTCGGTCGTTTGGTCTCCCTGCTGAGGGTTTCCATCTGGTTGGGTTTTTATTTATTTATGTATTATTTATTTATTTATGAGTATATGTCTCAGATGGACATATGAAACACCAAGTCTTGATAATAGTTAATAGTTTATTGCGATTCTTTTATAGCACACGTTTTAGAGAGAATTGTTGTCTATCGTGAGAACAAAGAGAATATTGTACAGCAATCTGAAGGTAGTGACACAATTATTTACTAACAAAATAATAAGCGCCTGTGGAATTTTAATAGCACCTAATTGCAGTGGTGAGCCTTAACATCTTTCCCATTGAAAGACCTGGGCTTTCAATCTTGAAGGTCTTCTTGGTTTGAAGGGACATAGGCGCACGAAAGGTTATGGCATCCTCTTGTTGTATTGATGTCTGCTACTCTTGAAATGCCGTCTGAACCTGGAAAAGTCTTGCACACGTCCCAGACGCCAACATAAAGGTGGTAGCGAATCTTCTTTGATGATGACTAGGTTCCAATCTTTAGTTTGTCTTTAGTCGTTTTCCACTTTGTTCTTAGCTGCAATTCCGATATATATTCATTTTGCCACTTCTGCCAAAAATGCTGCCGAATTTGTTCTAATCTTGCGTGTCTTTGTAGCATTTTCTCGCACTGAGAAGATTTGGAGATGGCAACGCAGTTAGTTGTCTTCCTATGAGAAAGTCTGGGAGAGGCAAAGGTAATCGTTCGGGGAAGAGGATAGTGGACAAAGGGGACGACTGTTAAGTATAGCCTCAACCTGCGCAAATAACGTTGAAAGCTCTTCGAAGGTTAAATGAGAATTGCCCATAACGCGCTTAATGTGAAATTTGGCTGATTTCACACCTGCCTCCCAAATACCGCCGAAGTGAGGAGCGTAAGATGGTATAAAAACAAATTTGAAACCTTCTTGAGTTGCAAAATCAGAGATAGTGTCAGTATGATTGCTCAAAAAGGAGGCGATTTCCTTTGATGCTGCCGTGAAATTTCGACCATTATCGCAAAATACCTCCGTCGGCCGCGTCGTGCAACGAACCTACGCAATGTCATAATGAAACAATCTTTAGTAAGGTCACTTACAACTTCTAGGTGTATACATTTGTAGCGTAAGCAAACAAATATGCACATATAACATTTCAAAAGCCTTGCACCACGACCTCTACGATTGAGTATGTAGAAAGGACCTGCAAAATCCAATCCTACCGAAATAAAGGAAAGCCGGGTTTCACTCGCTGAGAGGGCAAGTCTCCCATTTTTGGTGTTAAAGTTTTACCTTGAGCACGTCGACAACGTACACACTTATAAACAGTACGCCGTGCAAGATGTCTACCGTTAATAGGCCAGATAGTATTTCTTACAATAGCGAGTAATGATTGGGGGCCTGCATGCATGCCGCGTAAGTGCTCATATGCAAAAATAAGTTTACAAAGATGATGAGATGAGTCTAATAATATCGGATGCTTCTCTCATATGAACAATTAGCAGCATCGATGCGACCACCGACTCTGATTAAATTTTCACTTGATAAAAATGGAGATAATGCTAAAATTTTTGATTTAGGACTGATTGGGTTTTGTTTAATTAGGTTAGTAAAATCTTTAGGAAAGCTTTCTTGTTGCGAAATTTTACATAATAAAAGAAATGATTTATTTAATTCATCAAGAGTCAATTTACCAACTTGCTTAGATTTTGCATTTTTAATATTGTAAATAAAACGCAGAACATATGCCATTGTTCGACGAATTCTTGTAAATTTTGAAAATCTTTGCCATTCGATTATAGAAGTCTGTAATATTGTTGATAAAATAACTTTATTTTCAGTCAAATCCACATGTTTGTTGGGTTTTAAAACAGGCCATAAAGAATCATCAAAATATAAGAAACTGGGTCCTGACCACCACAGATTTGAATTTATGAGCTGAGTAGCACTAACACCTCTGGATATAAGATCTGCCGGGTTGCTAGCAGGGTACATAATGCCAGGATGAAGGTCCCGTTTTTATAATATTAAACCAACTCTGTTAGCGACAAAGCTCTTAAGTTTATTTGAACTGCCACCCAGCCAACCCAACACCACGCTCGAATCAGACCAGTATACTATCCGGTCTGGTTTATATCTTATTGCCTTGACTACACTATTGCATAATCGCGCTGAAAGCAACGCAGCGCACAGTTCTAGTCGCGGTATTGTCGTTATTTAGCGGAGCCACCTTCGACTTAGCATAGTTTGACACAAACCTTGTTATTGGCGTTTGTGGACTTAACATAAACACAAGATCCATAAGCTGCCTGTGATGCATCACTGAATACATGAATTTCAACAGAAGTTGGCGCATCACAAATAACTGTTCTTGGAATCTTTAATCGCGATAAGATAGGTAGCGAATTTACAAAGCCTTGCCAAATCGAATTGATGTTTGATGGAACTGGCTCATCCCAATCTAGTTTAAGCTTCCAAATTTTTGTAATAGAATTTTAGGTACAATGACACATGGACTTAGAAGACCCAAGGGTCAAAGATCTTAAATGCATTGGACATGATAGACCTCTTAGTAGTGTAAGTTTGTAGGGGAGGGTAATAGGAAAGTGTAGTATATCATTATAGGATTACCCCAACTAGCGTGCTTGAAGATTCACTAATCGTTAAATTTTCATTACTTTTAAGTTCAGAATTGTTGAATATAGAAGGCAAATTTGTTTTGTATTTTCTCAAATGAAAACATGCTTTATTGAGCCTGCTTGAGACCGATTCTTGTATATTTTAATTGTTTTTCACTGTTGGAACCAGTTATCAAATCATCGATGTAAAATCCTTCTGTATAATAGTCTTTATATTTGTCTTTGCTTTCTTCACCCACCCAAACACATCGAGTGCTCAAATAACTCGCACTGCAGTACCGTAAGTAAGAGTATTTAAGCGCAATGTTTTTATTGGTTGAGACTCATCTTCCCTCCATAAAATAAGTTGAAGGTCGCGATCTTCCTCAGCAACATATATCTGACGGTATTTTTTCGATATCAGCTGTCAGAAGATATTTGTATTGGCGGGCTCTTACAAGAATGGAAAAGAGAGAGTCCTGAACGGTAGGTCCACCATAAGAATGTCGTTTAATGAGAAGCCTGAGGAAGTGGGAGCTGATCCATCAAACACTATTCTAATTTTTGTCGATTCGCTATCTGCTTTAAAAACTGCATGATGACAAAGAAAGTAGTTAATAATAGGCCTTGACACAGTCGATATAGCAAGATGACCTAAATCTGCATACTCTTGTATAAATTGTAAATATTGTAGTTTGAAATTTGTATCTTTTCTAAATCGTTTCTCTAAGTTATACAATCGTTTTTTGGCTAAATTGCATGAGTTTCCAAGACAATCTGGCGATTCAATAAGAGGCAATTTAACACAAAAGCTACCATCAGAGTCTTGTTGTATTTTTTTAAAGTGTTGCTCGCATTCAAATCCTGATTTAGTACAGTTAGGCACTGGAGGCAGCTCTTCAAGTTCCCAGAATTTTCTAAGTAGTTCATCGTTGATTTCTTGCAAAAGGGTTAAGTCTTTCTTTTGATTTGTAATCATATGATTGCAGTGAGTTTTGTGATTTGTTGCCTTTGCTTAATAGAATTTAATGGTATAGGACCAGCAATTAGCCAGCCAAGGTGAGAACTTATTAACTTAGGCCTATTAAGACCTAAGGATCTTTGCTCACTCTTTAAAATGTCCCAAAATGTCAGCTCCGATCAGCACTTGAATAGGAGATGGCTGATTGACGGGTCTGCCAATTCAATATGTGTTGGCAGGTTTAATTGTTTTCTATCAATGGGACACCTTGGTAGATCACCTGTTATTTCATTAATAACATAACATGAAAGTTGAATATTATAGTTGTTATGATTATTGATTGATTGCATTTTTACAACACATGATTCCTTAACAGTACTTATAGAGCTGTTTCCAATACCAATGACATTTAACTGAATAGAATTAGAATGTAATGATAGCTTATTTTGTAATTGCTTAGTTATAAAAGATGACTGACTGCCACAGTCTAACAGAGCACGAATTGTCTTAAATTTATTCGTCAATGGATTAATTACCTTGATCAACGCTGTTGACAAAAGTATATGATTAGTTAAAGCTATTAATTATCTATATGATTAGTGTCAGAATTGCAAACATAGACCATAGATTCATTACGTGTTTTGTCGTTATCGTCGTTCTGTGTATCATTGATAGAAGTTTTGTTGGTATGGTTATTGCTTGTTGAAGCATAGTGGTTATTTATTGATTTTGGGTATGTAGAAGAGTATTATGTTTGTTTTACATAGTCGACAGGGACCCATCCTGCATTCGCTTGAATTATGACCCTTCCTTAAAGAATTTGCACACAGATTATGTTTCGCAGCATCCGAAATTCTTTCCTGAACACTCTTTGCCTTAAATACATTGCAATCATAAATTCTATGTTGTTCGTTACAAATGATACATGGATAAAAAATGTTACTGTGCGTTGGGGCCCTTTCTTCACTAGAAGATGTAAATGCCTTAATTATTGTATTTGTATTTTGTTTATTGTACGAGTTTGATGGATTTTGTGTTGTCTTATTTCTATTGTCTGATTTGTTACGATAGATTGATACATGAACGTCAGCGCGATCGATTAAAATTTGTTGAATTGTTGTAAAGTTGAAATTTCGTCACTATCAATGTTGCTACGTTGTTCCTCCCATTTAGTAAGTGTACGGTTATCCAACTTCGTCGTCAACATGTATATAATAAGACTATCCCAATTATGTGTAGGTTGTCCTAAATTGGACAACGCACGTAAATTTTTGATACGTGATCAACCATGAACCTTAAAGCATGTTCAGACTCGTGTAATAGTGTTGATATTAAATAATGACTTTAGATGATGGTTTATTAAGAGTCTTTTGTTATTGTAACGATTGCATACTAACTTCCAGGCATCTTCATAATTGGCTGAGCATACTTCAAGGTTGGATATGATTCGCGCTGCGTTGCCTTCTAAGTAAGATAATAGATATTGAAATTTACGAATTGGTGATAATCGATTATTGTTATGAATAGAATTGTTAAACGAATCACGGAATTCAAGCCAGCGGAAAAATGAGCCGTCAAATTTTGCAATATTTAACTGTGGTAAATTAATCGGTAAATCAGAATGATCGGAAGCGTACTGAGCACAATTACCAACGGACTGACGTTTATCCCTTTCTATTGAGGGCATTTGTTGATCAAGAAATTCCTTGCAGTAGCCAAGCATAGTATCAAATCCTGTTCAATAATCTCTCTCTCATCCATTCCTCATCTAAAGAATCACTGGCTAACACCTCAATTTGATCTTGCAACTCATCAAATTTGCTTGACAATGCTTCAAATTTATTTATTTTTATAGTTAATTCAGCAACTTCAATATTTGTTATTTTAAATGATCTTGTAATCTTATCTAAACTTTTTAA
Source organism: Parnassius orleans (assembly GCA_029286625.1). Taxonomy (NCBI): domain Eukaryota; kingdom Metazoa; phylum Arthropoda; class Insecta; order Lepidoptera; family Papilionidae; genus Parnassius; species Parnassius orleans. The sequence continues at coordinate 651,497 of JAGSMP010000032.1, forward strand.
ACTTGGTTATTTGTCCCTTAATTGAACTACGCTTAGCTATCAATTCTCTAAATTGCTTTGACTCAGTCATGATTATTAACAATAAATATACTTACAGATAAGTGTTAAAAGTATAAATATTAGAGTTGTTAAACAAAATATATCTCACGCTCCTCGCCGCGAAGGCACTGGCCGAACTGGAAGCAGGCGATGGATGAAGAGACTGACCTCCAAATGAAGTTGAAAATTGGTACACTCGACCCTGAAACCGTTCGGCAAAATATTTAATATAATATAAATATATTGTTTCGATGAAAATTGTATTTATTAGTTTAAAATAGGACTGCAATCTACTAAAATAGTTGTAATATAGTCGAAATTGTTGTAACGTATTAAAATATCGTTAATTGATTATTGTTTTTTTTTTTTTGATATCGTTAGCGAAGTTAAAGTCAATACTCATTAGGATTAAAGACTGTGAATGGAAAAGAAGGACACTTATCTCAAGTTCACGTATCTCAAACTCCAATTCTTACACGGCAAATTTGTATTTTTAGCCTAGGTTATCCTTTGAGTCGTCTTGCAATTATAATTAGTTCCAACTTCTTACATGAAATGGTGATAGTTTATTATATCAGATATATCCGTTGAACTGTAATTTCCGTGATCACGTCGGGGTCACCAATTTATATCTCAGATGGACATATGAAACACCAAGTCTTGATAATAGTTAATAGTTTATTGCGATTCTTTTATAGCACACGTTTTAGAGAATTGTTGTCTATCGTGAGAACAAAGAGAATATTGTACAGCAATCTGAAGGTATACACAATTATTTACTAACAAAATAATAAGCGCCTGTGGAATTTTAATAGCACCTAATTGCAGTGGTGAGCCTTAACAGTATATTAAATATATTTATGTTTATTTATTATTTTTTAAAATATTTATTCAGCCCAACCAGATGAGAATACTATATAAATATATTACAAGCACAAAAATTAACAGCGGTCAACAGCCCAATTACGATTCATACATATCACGATCAATTTGTATCCACAAATATTTTGTTTTAATTTTGAATCCAAATAAACAATATGTGACCAACATAACAATAAGTTGTTTCCCAAAGCCCGCACATCTAATTTACTCGCGTCAGATTTTGCGTAGAGATAATAACGGAGACTTTTCGGATGAATGGCATTTTTACGTCGCTAGAATAAGAAATAGTGTTGATATTGTCAGTACCTTAAATTGTATTGACGTCAAGTGTACAAGGATACATGGAGGCACTCATTCGTCTTAGCCTCTTTTACATGGGGAAATGCCTACACATACCCGCCTTACGGGGGCGCGGACGTGCTATGACGGACTCGCACCGACTAAAACCCCATGGTGTTCCACCTTCGCCGCATGTTCGCAGGACCATGCGAACGCTTTCGCATACATCCGCAAACCTACCAGCGCCGGACTTCCCATGGCAGCCCTTCCTTGGGGAGTACTTCTCCTCCTCAGGAACACATGGTGCGTCTTTCTCTGCGGCCTCTAACTCCACCTGCGTAACGGATTCTCCCGAGTCAAATACGCAGAGGCCATGAGGCCAGGAAAAAAAACAGCACTGTAAGTACGAACTCTCCTGTCCCCACCAGCAGATCTGGTCTATGGCTCCGCCGCCAACCAAGATTCGGCTGCGCAGGTTAGGGAGAGTGGCGTCTCGAAAACACCGTCACTCCTCTCCTCCGTAAGCCCCACCACCACTGCATCATCGGTGCAGCCTCGCCAGAGTCGCGGAGGATAGGGCAAGTGGGAATGCGGAGGGGACACCCCTCCCGCTTTAGTTCACTAACGCGCATCCGGAGTAGGCTAGGCAAGCCCACTCGGCGCGACCACCTTGGGCGGCCTTACACTGACTCGGGTCAGCCAAGTGTTTTTTTTAACTTATTATAAGCTAGTGCTTGACCAAAATCCCACGTGGCGGTAAGTGGTGATAAATTACGTGCGATGTACCATCTAAGGCTGCAGCCTTAGATTGTAAATTTCACTGTCTTAGCCTAACTAAAGCCTATTTACTCTTGCCTTGAAGACGCCCAGATTGTATTCGGACGGAAAGATAGACGCTGGCAAATTATTCCACTCCTTTGCTGTACGCATTACAAAAGACGAAGCAAACCGTTTGCTTCTAATGCGTGGAATATCGACAACACAGTTGTGAACACCTGCAGGCTGCCTGGTTGTCCGATGGTGGAAAGGAGCGGGAGGATTTGAAGCATGTAATTTCTACTATACCCTATAGAATACCAACTATGCTCTGCGCCTGTGCTTGAGGCCGATAAGTTTGTTTTCAACCAAATCAAGTTTACCAATGAGTCACTTAGCACGTCTCTCCATTGAGTCCAACGCTGCCAAGTGACATTTTACAGCACCAGCCCATATGTGACAGCAGTACTCCATGCACGACCGGACTTGCACTTTATATAGGGTAAGAAGCTGCCCCGGCATGAAGTACCGCCGCACACTTGCAAGGACACCAAGTTTCCTTGCAGCTGCTTTGGCTCTAGACTCAATGAACAGCCCATAGTTGAGGTTCGGAGAAAATTCAACCCCCTAACAACTGAAGGCGGTCAGTATACTCCAAGGATATATTCCGGAAAGTAAGAGCCATGGTTAGCGGGCTCCTTTTAGCGGTGAAAAAACAAGCTTGTGTTTTGGAGGCGTTGAATCTCACGAGATTGGCATCGCCCGAAATTGAAATTGTGCGAAATTCACACGCTCAACCATAGCTTCTCTTTCGAACTGGATTTGATGCCGACTGGCCCGGGCACTTGGTTGGTATCACTCCATAACTGTGCTGTCGTCTGCATACCCATAGATATTGGGAATGAGCAGATCATTTATATGCAGAAAAAAGAGAGTTGCGGAGAGAACGGACCCCTGAGGAATTCTGGCGTTTGTCGCGATGGGACTGGACGAGCAGCCATCGATGATGACTCGGAGAAATCGTTCACTCAGAAAGTCCTTCACCCAGTTAATTAGGCCAGGGGATGAGCCGTACGCTGAAAGCTTGGCCAAAAGGCTAGCATGCCGAACCCTGTCAAAGGCATTCCAAACATCAAGGGAAACAGCAAATGCTTCACCACTGTTCTCGAGAGCTTCACTCCATATGTGAGTGGCATACGCTAGAAGGTCCCCAGTTGATCGATTTCTGCGAAACCCGTACTGGCGGTCACTGAGGAGATCATTTTGCTCTAGGTATGCCATGAGGTGGGCGTTCAATATACGCTCCATAATCTTGCAGAGTATGGAGGTAATTGGACAAAGTTTCCTGGGTTCATGTTTGTTCATCGCGGGTGACCAAGCGACGGTTTCTAAGCCCCCTCGCCATGACAAGGCAGTAACCCGTTCGGGGGGGGGGGGAACAAAGAAGGCTACAGGTGCGTTGTCACCACTGAGGACGAAGATGAAATGTCTCATAGCATGTAATTATACTTGCTCTGGCTCTCTATACCCTTTTACCGAAACGCAGTAATGTAAGTACTGCTATTTGGCGGCAAGAATAGTTAACAGGTTGGTACCTACCCAGACGGACGCCTCGGCGGAACAGAATTCCTATCAACTAGTAAAATATCATAAACTTAAATAGTTGTTATAGACGATTACAAATTGATAAATCGTTAAGTATAGGAATAAAAAAAATGTTTAATACATTTTTAAAATCCATATATTTAATTTACAAATTTTGTAGCAATTACATTTTAGTAATGATTTTTAAAAGCAATTGCCGTCTGGGGCTTTTCATGAGTCTCATTCAACGATGAAACATTAAGGTCTTAAACAAAAGCTTTTTGGGCTCTCAAATGTAAAGAAAATGGAGTTTCTGGGAAAATGAAACGTGGATATAAATTACAAAAGGAATGAATAAAAAACGTTCATTATTATTCAGCGGTTTTTACATGTTAAAATAAATTTTCAATCAATAACTTTTGGCGAGAATATAATTTTGCGGGACTAATGCAATTTATAAATTATCACATAGAAATTTATAAAGAAAAGCTTGTTAAACTGCTTAAATTAACACAATGTATTATTATAATTTTTGAGAATATGGACATTGTTCATTTACACCTCTAAGTGACTGCCTCGTTGGTCTAGTGGTTGAAAGTGCGACTGCTGATCATGAGGTCCCGCGGGTTCGAACCTCGGGTCGAGCCAAAAAAAAATAGTTATTGAGGTTTTCCGTCAAGAAATTCTCAGTAGCTGCCCGGAGTAAAGAAGTTGGCGGTTTCACCCCCGTGCTTCGGAAAGCACGTAAAGTCGGTCTTGCGCCTGATTTCTCCCTCGTGTCGGTTTACCGTCCCATCGGGCTATGAGAATGAGGGAATAGAGAGTGCACCTGTGCTTGCGTATAAACTTGGGCACTATAGTCCTGTCTTGCGCCGATGGCTAGTCTCCGTTGAGGCTGACCGCTGTGGCCAAAATTCGGTCTGGAGGACATTATTATTATTACTAATTTTTGTATTAATAAATTGTATTTTCCTAGTTTTTAAAAAGAAACACGCATGTCCATTGTGATAGATTCTGTCCTCCCAATAATAGAAGAGGCCCAGCCGTGGACTGTTACATTCTAATGGTTAATTTACTTAAACAATAAAAATATGTAAAAAGTCTTCTAGGTTGGACTATATTTTTTTAATATAACTTAAATTTAAACGTAATGTTTTGCGGTAACCAAAAATTTCAAATATGTCGGAAAAGTTAATAGACCTTCTTGTACTATTATCTATTCGGTGATAGAGCAATCTTCTATGCAAATACGTTGCCAAGTTTGTGTCTTTAGAAAGTAATTCGTTTGAAAAGAAATTCTGAAAGCCAGCGACCATCACAATAAAAAATAAATAGGCATAAGTATTTTGCATTCAAATTGTTAAGAAGTTCCTTATTTTTGAACGATTTTTGATTTGACAAAAATAACGAAAAATCTTATTCATACTCTACTATATAGTATAATATATTCCTTGTTTAAATAACTGTTGTTGCGTCTGTTAGTGAAAGTGTAACTTCTGTACGACGTGACCGATTAAAGTTATATTCACACAACATAATTGTATTGTCGAGACGATGGTTCATAGCTATACTATGATACAATAGGTGGCGCTGTGGTCGAGTCGTTGATACATTTTATATTTACACCCTAAAAAATTCTGAGTGAACGCGGATTGAAAACCGAAAATGACAGAACAACGTCTGCCGCGTCGGCTAGTTTTATATAATATTGTTAGAAATGAGGGTAAAATAATAAATGAAAATAAGAAGAATTGAGGGTAGAACTATAATCTCTCACTCTTTCGAGCAGTATAAAGTATCTCGCAGGCGACTAAGAGGGATCAGTCGACCGCTTACACACCGTAGACCCGCGTCTCTGGGTGGTTCTCACCGCTCAGAACATCGAACGATACGAGTTAGCCGTCAGAGCCGGGGTCCGCCACCCCCGGGTCTGACGGCCGTTAGATAACTCATCCACGTCCACATCCCATCCACCTAGGACAGTTTACAGTACGTAAACTGTCCTAGGAGTCATTGTTACGCAAGTAACGATACAGTGTAATATATGAAGCTATAATAGTCAAAAGGCTAACAGCACAAACATCATCAGAAACTAGTATATAAGAAGGATCAGTCTGTAATTCTACAAGTCTCACTGTCGTTACTATGCCCGTTGGTGTATTCTACTAGTGTAGGCAAAGAAGATCGTGTTGCTGAGAGGCTGCCCTGTATTACATTGAGATGGATGGTGTTGCTGTTGGTTTGCATACTTTGATGTTATCATGTAATTATGTCCTTCACGTTACATCAATGTGTGATTGTGCCAGGGATATATTATGTGTATGTGTACATATGTACTCTATACTGAATGTGTAGTGTAGTACACTGTCTCATTCCTGGTAATGATTAATTGCGTAAGCAAGAGAGCAAGTTGAACATCCGCTCTCACACTTTTACTATTTTTAATAATTAACCTTCAGAGTAATAATTTCTATTACGAGTTATATTCTTTTCTTTAAATAATTATGAGAATAGTTACTTACAATATTATATTGTAAAGAAATTGTTTGCGTTAGTTATAAAATACTGACAAGTATTTAATCTTATAAAATCATTGATCAGTAATATAATTTAAAAAAAATATAAAATTGCCAACTTGAGGACTAAGATAGAATGCCTCACAATCTGTAATTGTACTGGCTCTCTATATCCTTCAGATTGATATACATCAGTGTACTCCCTGCTGTTTGGTGGCAGAAATAAGTCAAAAAGTGGCCTTCCCATACGGACGCCTCTGGAGAAAAGAAGACTTACCTACCTTAAGTAAATGGATTCAATTGTCATGGGATTTTGTACAAAATTAAAGGTGGCTACCGTGTTATGAAAGTCTATTGATTTAAAAAAACAATTAATAGATATTAGACATTTTGAGATAAATTAAATTTGGCAACACGGCAGCGCAGAGGGTAAACGTTTGGTTGCGATGCTGCAGGGCCGGGGGTTTGAATTCCGCACGAAAAAAGTGTTTTGTGGGCTACTAATAATCGATCCTAATCTGGATGTTGTTTCATGTTCAATTTATGTATGTGAAACATCTCCACGGTATAGGAGGAAAGTATTTCCGAAAAAAAAGAAAGAAGGCAGTGAATTGTTACTCGTTATGTAATACTATTCTCTTGTTCTCGAAACTAATGGAGTCCATTATTAACTGCCAGCTCATGAGGTACCTTGAAGAGCACCAGCTGATTAGTGACCGCCAGTACGTTTTCCGTAGGTATCGCTCAGCTGGTGATCTTCTTGTTTACCTAACACACAGATGGGCGCAGGCGATTGAGTCCATGGGGGAGGCTTTGGCGGTTAGTTTGGAAATAGCGAAGGCCGTCGATCGGGTTTGGCACAAATGTTTTCGAGAAATTGTGCAACTGGATCACCAGTTTTCTGGCCGATCGGAGCATCAAGTTTGCAGTAACGCTGGTGTTCCACAAGGCTGCGATCTATCACCAACACTATTTCTTCTGCATATCAATTATATGTTGCAAACCGGTAGCATTCATTGCTAAGCAGACGATAGCACTGGTGATGTATAAAACACCGGCTGATCCAATATTTCTCGGGAAAATGTTGCCGATTACCGGAACAAACTTGTGTCTGAAGTCGAGACTTTGTTGAACAAAGTCTCGAATTGGGGGCGACTAAATCTAGTCTAGTTCAATCCCCAGATGGCACAAGTTTGCTCGTTTACGGCTAAAAAGAACTCCTTTGTTGTGTCTCCTCAGCTTCAGGGCACTCCCATTGTTGCCTCAGCCAGTATCGGAATCCTCGGCGTCGACATATCGAATGACGTGCAGTTTCGTGGTCACTTGGAAGAGAAAGCCAAATTAGCCTCTAAAAAGCTTGGCGTGCTCAGCAGAGCGAGACAGTATTTCATGCCGGCACACTGCCTGCAACTTTACAAGGCGCAGGTTCGGCTGCACATGGAATACTATTCCCATCTCTGGGCGGAGGCTCCCCAGTGCCAGCTCCTTCCGTTTGATCGCTTTCAGCGCAGAGCGATTCGAATCGTCGGCGACCGAGCTATTTCTGATCGGCTTGACTCACTGGCACTGCGAAGAGATGTTGCATCTGTTTGCGTATTCTATCGTACCACGGAGAGTACTCAGAGGAATTGTTCGGACTAATTCCAGTCTCTCACTTTCACCATCGCACATCGTGTCAGAACTCGAAATACCATCCGTACCATCTGGATGATTGGCGGTCCACTACTGTGCGATTTAGAAGAAGTTTTCTTCCTCGCACCACTTCCTTGTGAAATCGAATACCATCAGCAATTTTTCCCGACCGATACGACTTAGAGAACTTCAAGAAAATAACCTACTCTTTTTTAAAAGGCCAGCAATGCATCTGTGATTCCACTGGTGTTGCATTGTTCATACGGTAGGGCGGCGGTAGTCACTTATCATCTGGTGAGCCGTATGCTCGTTTGCCCCCTCTCATATAAAATAAAAAAACTATATTTTATATTGTAACATTAAATGAGTAAAACGTACATTAAATCTGTAAAAAAATGTAGATGTTAGTTTTACGTAAAAATATTAAATAAACAAATGGGGACAAATAAGGTGCAAAAGTTTTGAGTAAGGTAGAATATTGCTGAGTGGATAAATTTCCCAATAGTGCGGTATATTAGGCGTAAATTCTAAATTATTGTGTGACATTTGTGTTTGGGCAAGTACTGGTATATTTTGATAATACTTTAGTGTTGTAAAATGAAAGTACATTTTAGTCAAAAATCGTATAGTCATGTTATGTTGGTTTTTAAGATGGTTGATTAAGTCAGGTTGGTTATTATAAGAACACGTGGGCTATTCAGAAAGTTTTACGAAGCTAAAAACAGTTTTCGACAGAATCAAACAGATTGTCTCCAACGGTATATATACGTGGTAGAGCAACGCTGTAGCTTTATTATCACAGCCACGCTTTCACAGAATACCAGCGTAAAATAGCAGTTTAATGCCGATGTGTTTCGTATGGTGAGTATAGAAAACCGAAAAACCTTTTTACTGGAAAGAATACCTCGTTCATTTTAGTCTTCAGGGGTGACAGCCTGATAACGCATCTGAATTTTGATTCTTAATCGAGGGGATGTAGCTATCGACGGGCCACGGCATTCACTTACCATCAAGTAGACCGTGTGCTCGTTTGTCACCCTTATTCTATAAAAATAAAATCTATACATAGTTTCATACGTCTGAACCAATTTTCAAAAGACTAAATATTTTGCCTCAGACACCTATTCTACGGTCTGTTCGAACGTTGCTAGCGTATCTTCCATTATAAATATCAGGATTGTAAGGAGGGTGATCCAAAAGCTTAACCATTGTGCAGTCTAGCAAGTCCCACGTTTGCTCACAACAGTGAACACTTTTGGCAAGCATTTGGTAGGTATACTATTTGGCACTGATGTTACTTAAAATTTTATACCTAGGAATTTACACCAGATACTCCGTTAAAAATCTTTCTATATCACTTTACTTTAGTAAAAAGTTAAAGTTAAAGTTACAGCCTTTATACCATCCTACTGCTGGGCACAGGCCTCCTTTCATTTCTGAGAGGGTTTTAGGGCAAAAAAATGTCCGCCGCGCTGCCCCATGGGTGTTGGCTTTTCTTATTTCTTAGACATGCAGGTTTTCTCACGATGTTTTCCTTCACCACAGCACGTGGTAAATCAGCACATAAAATTACAATTAACAATTTCATTGGTGCTGGCGGGGATCGAACCCGGGTTGCTCACGTACTATAAAATTTACAGCAAGAGCTTAACTACTACGACTAACTACTTTTAATATACTTACTAATTACTTTAGTAAGCGTTAGTTAACTTTTAAATAACGAAACCGTCGAATGGCACTTAGTTTCCGGATCTTATTGATAAATCCAAGTTTGCCACCTATAATAATGTCGTTAACGCGCTAAATTAAGACTTCTAAAAAATTTTGAATGCTAGTTAGTAGTAACATTCCACGCGGGTCAGCTTCTGAGAATCGGTGAGGTTGTGTGGCACCCAAAGCAAAACTATCCTCCTCACGCTAAGTTTTTCATGTTTAAAATCTCGTGAAAGCTTTCCGATTTCATCTGCATTATGTACTGAATCTCGACAGCCTCGTTGGTCTAGTGGCCGTAAACGCAATTGCTGATAATGGGATCCCGGGTTAGAATCCCGGGTTGGGCTAAAAATCATTTATTCTGTCAAGAAATTCTCAGGAGTAACACGGAGACGAGAAGTTTGCGGTGTTTTGCCTTCGTGCCTTGGAAAGCATGTAAAGCCGTTGGTCGTGTCGGATTACCGTCCCATCGGATTATAAAGTTAAAGTTACAGCAATTATACGTCCCACTGCTGGGCACAGGCCTCCTCTCTTTTCTGAGTGGGTTTTAGGATTGGGTTATGAGAGTGAGGAAATAGAGAGTGCACTTGCGCATACACTCGTGCACTATAATCCTGTCCTGCCCAGATGACTGATGACCGCTTCAGCAAACATGCCAGACGCACTACAGAATCGTTGAAGCCCCAACAGCACCCTAAATGCATTATTGTATTGCACACGAAGAACATTGTAGGCCCGCTGCGTATATCTAACCCACAGGCTGCATGTGTAGAATGATTGGCAAAACGCCTTGAAAAGAGTAATTTTCACTTCTCTCGTACAACGTGCAAACCTGCGGGCCAGCATGTTGCACCGGACAGACAACGCTCTTCGCTTCCTCTTTATATCATCGTCATCATCTAAGTCTTCATTAACTATGTGGCCAAAGTGTTTAAATTAGGACACTCTTTTGAGTGTTACAACATAAAGGTACACCGCAGGAACTGTATTAGGCTTTTTAGTACCCACTCGAAACACCATAACCTCACTCTTCTTTATATTATGTAGGAAGCCATGAGACATGGCGTACTTTCACACACTCCAAGCAGATGTCTGAGTGCATCAATCGAGGGACTTAGCACCACCATATCATCTGCATAACCTATGCTATTTATTATATTGCCGTCAATGCTGCATCCGATACCGGTGCTGGTAAGCTCCTCGATCAACTGATTGATGTATAGGCTAAAGAGCGCCGGGAGGTAAGACCACTCTGTCTTACTCCACACTCCAGTCCATACGTCTCAGACAATGCACCCGAACATCTGACCTGGTTAATTTGATGATCGTACCAGAATTGAAAAAGGTTGACCAGCATGTAAATCTTGCTTACATAATTTTGACCATAAGGTCTTATAATTAACAAAGTCAAATGCCTTAGAGAGATCTAAAAATGTAGCATACACAGGTGTATTTTTATCGGTGTAGTACCTGACTGTTCGCTTGAGCGCCAAAATAGCAGTTTCAGTAGACAGCCCAACTCTAAAATCCAATACCAGCGTAAAATATCAGCTTAATGCTACTGTGTTTCGTATGGTGAGTGTAGAGAACCGGGGACCCTTTTTAATTTAAAGAGGCATTCCATCTTAGTCCTCAAGGCTGACAACGCATCTGCATTTTGATTCGTTATCGAGGATAGATGTAGATGTCTATGGGCCACAGCAACCACTTACCATCAGGTGGACTGTGTGCCCGTTTGTCACCCTATTTCTATAAAAAAACAAAATGCCTCCTAAACATATCTGCAATCTCCCCAGGTTCAGTCAAGCCATTAACGTTCACCGGAGTCGCAGTTTTCTGGCTCAATCTTTAAGTAGACTTCCAAAATTTTTGAAAATGTTTGTTCCTATGCTCAATTGCCAAAATGTTAACCTTAATTTGTTCCTCACTGTCCTGACAAAATTTTAACTGTTGCTTAAAAATTTTACGCGTCTGTGTCATTTCTACAAACAGCTGCCCAGAATGATGTTTACCATGCCACACCCAGTTCAGAAAGGCTCTCCTAGCGTTTTCGTGAGCGTCTCTGACATACTTATTCCACGCGATCACTATACGTCGACCCCTCTTATCTCCCACTATACCTGAACTGCCCTCTGCCGCTTTCCGAAGTGAAGTCACATTATCATTGTACATAGTATCAATTACAGTCTTATGATCTATGTTCTTACAGAAATGATCACAACAGTTCCTTAGTTGAGAAGGGAAGTTTATTTCTTTAAGTTTCTCCATACACAACATATAGTAACAGCCTATTTGAGCTACATTCCTTTCACCCCACACAACTTTATCACTTATCTTATTGTCCTGTTTTACTGATATGGATGTCAGCCTAACCATTCCAAGGTTAATCTGAATAGCAAGTGAAAAGTGGTCAGACCAGAAAATATCTTGATAAACTTCTATCATTTCTATTGCTTTCCATGCTACTTCAGATACCACGCAATGGTCAAGCCAACGTCTGCTCCCACAAACATTACTGACAAAGGTATACGTGTCAGAATCCATACCTAATTTAATATAATCGGTACAACGCCACCTCTGCTCATCACAATAACCTAACAATTCTCGACTAAATAATTCACCAGGTGTTAATGAAACCATACTTGTAATTTAAAAAAGTTTTACTTCGATAGATGGCGTTGACATAGAAATAGATTGCACTATGGTTGCGTTACCCAGTGTGTAATAAGGCCATTGAATTTATTGTACACAATAATAAACCAGCATAGATCATACATTGTTGTGGTTTGATTTATATACCATCAACCCTTCTAGTGTATCAATAGGACAACAGAACAACTAGTGCAACAAGGCAAACACCAGGATGTGCATTAAAATCTCCGAGAATATATACATACTCAACATTCATGCTCCCAACAATAGCCGCTATTTCACTAAAGCACTCACAAAATTTATTTAAGTTATCAAGAGAATTAGTTGGCATGTATACACTAAACAATAACATGGTACGATCAGTGCAAGTCACTTTGATAGCCGCTATGCGATCATGATATAACAGAAACCGATGTAAAAACTGATTTTCTCCATAGAAGAGCTACCCTACCAAAAGGCCTTCCCCTAACTACCCCCACTGAAGTATCTATCGCGGATTTTCCAAAATAGCCTAAGTTAGCATTTACACTACCAAGTATTGATTATTCATGTGGTAACTACCAGGTTTCCTAGATTCTTTATACATACATTCGATCTCTTTAACGACTTACAATTATAACTTACAAACCTAGCAAATAGATAACTATTGGTATGAAGTTCCTTATCGGACGGTACGAATTTGGCGGATGGGGGCGAGGCGAGAATAAGTGTAAGATTTTTCCGTCACGACCCTTTCTGACGTAGTGTAGACGGCCTTGGCGGCTATAGGGAAGCGAGATGGAATAATATTCATCTCCCTCGCACTTTTTATTATCTTGCCATGAAAGAAATATTATTTTATTTTAAATGACGCTTGATTTTAATAGACGCTAGTAATTCATTTATTTGTATTTGTTAATCAATAACATAATACGTTTATCAATCATAATATACTACGAAAGGAACTTCGTTCGAACCGAGTGTTCCACGACACTCACGCATGTTTTTTTATTATCTTTAACTTGAGTGCTATCCATTATCCAGCTTTATTATTATCTAACCTGTCGCTTGCTTGAAGGTCAACTTTTCATCGTTCATTTGCGTTGTTATAGTTAACAAACCAACGGAATGATACTCCAGCAGGCCACAGGTTTTCCTTCATAAAAACATTTAACTCACTTTATTAAAAACTTATAAGCCGCGTACCCTTTGTTCCTCTTCATGTCTATTTTATGCAATGAAACCTCTATATTAGTTTTGTTTTTAATGTATGTAACTATATTTTTTATAGGGTAGGGTGACAAACGAGTACACAGTCCACCTGATGGTAAATGGTTGTTGTGGCCCATAGACATCTACATCTATCCTCGTTTGCGAATCAAAATGCAGATGCGTTGTCACCCGTGAGGACTAAAATGGAATGCCTCTTTTCCAGTTAAAAGGGTCTCCGGTTCTCTACACTCACCATACGAAAGACAGCAGTGTTAAGCTGCTATTTTACGCTGGTATTCTGTGAGAGCGTGGTCCTTTCCCGGTAAAGCCGACCCATTCTTGCTACAACTATACTACTAATATAGCTGCAGTATGGCTCTACCATGTATAAAATCTTCCATCTTTGTTACCTTGTTAACATTATAGATATAAAAAGGAACCCTGATACCCGCTACTTTCAATGTACACTGAGGCAGTGTTTCAGCCTTGGCTTTTAACCCAAGAAAACGGTTTTGCAATCTTCTAAGTTTTATTTTAATCCACCCCTCATTTGGTGACTCTTTTCTCCCACTAACGCCTTCACGCACAGCGTTGGCAAGTCACTTACTCTCGTGTTGGTCCGGTGTCGACAACTGAGATTCTACACGTACCACTGTGCCAAAGTTCGGTGCCTCGGTAGTCCTCCTTCTTCCGTCACTCGTTTCCGCAGCCACCAGTGTCGTTGTCCTTGTTACGCCAACGTCCATCTTTGTCGAAACCGCGTTATCGGCCTCCACGCATTCAATACTGCTCCTCTCATCTACACTTGCTTCGTCATTCCCAGCGTGTGTAAGCGCCGGTGCCGCACACTGGTCAGCGTACACGACAGAGAGACGACACTACTATTAACGATGGTGTCGTTTGGCCTCTCGTTTAAACCTTCCGTAGACCTGTCCATCGCTGTGGTCGTTGACCCCTCAGGTATCCCATGTGTTAGTAGGCCAGCAGGGCCACTCTCGTACTCAAAAATTTTATTTAATAAAAATGCTCCTCTTCTGCTGTTTACGTTGATTCTTCTGTAACAGGAGTTAGTCAATATCTTCATGTCGGCAAGATCATCCTTTATGATGTATTTTACTTTAAGCTTACAGCCACATCATCTTGTACTTTAACAATATCTCTCAGGAGCCTAGTAGCGTCAATGAGGTCAAAAGTTACTGGCGGAAGCTTATGGAGATGTCTGGCTAGAGAAATTTGCAGCGTTTCACCCCCGTGCCTTGGAAAGCATGTAAAGCCGTTGGTCGTGTCGTATTACCGCCCCATCGGATTGTGGGCGTAAGGAAATAGAGAGTGCACTTGCGCATACATTCGTGCACTATAATCCTGTCCTGCGTAGATGCCCCGTGTCTCTTACAAAAAATCTTATTATTCAAAACTTTCTGCGTGGCTTGTAACTTCTTTCCACTCTTTATATCTATTTTACATGGCAAATACAAGTGTATAAATGCAACGTTTTCTTTTATTTACGCAATTATTTCACATTCAATAAAACTATTTTTACGGATTTTATCGCGTTTTATTTACTTATTTTTTACAGCTTTTTACAAAATGCATATGAAAGTATATACGGTACTTACAACAAAAACACATTTTTTTAAATTTGTGTCTGTCTGTCTGTCTGTTTGTTCTGACTAATATCCGAAATGACTGGACCGATTTTGACGGTACTTTCACTGGCAGATAGCTGTATGTTATAAGGAGTAACTAAGGCGACTTTTATTTTATAAAAAGCATTAGGGTTCCGCGCAAACAAATTCAAACCCATGAAATCCAATCGTAATAATTTACATGCGGGCGAAGTCGTGGAGTAGTAGCGTTTAAAGAGAATCCATCACCCTATTTTATCCCCTAGTTTTCGTAAGCGATGACTATGGAAAATGGCAGAAAAATCTTATGATTTCTAATAAATGGTGGAATAACCCAGACCAATGAAGAGGAGTAGCGTCATACTCGTAGGTGCGAGACGTTGCGTTGGCGATAGTCAATCCACCTTCCAGGTACGACGATTAAGGCAAATCTTCTACAACACGAGAGACCTATGTCCATCAGCGATTCAAGACTAAATAATAATAACTATTTCTCTACTCTGTGCGACTGTTTGACCACATACTATTATATAAGTGTTTGACATTGGCGTTAGAGTAATAACATACATAGTACTTAATTGGCAGTACGACTTGACAGTCTACAATACATTTTTACTTTCTGTACTCCCACTCCATTTAAACTTTAATAATGCCAAATCTCACTCTCCTCCATGCACGCAAATTGCTTAAAAAGGTGTACAAAGCTTTCTCTTCACGTATTAATATGAAGATGATTTTTTCTTTCAAAAAAAAAAACGTAACCTCCACACTAGGATTTTCTCCTGTATCGCGTTCGAACCCGCGGCCCTTAGCGCTGCAACTCGATTGCGTAGTTTTCCATACAGAGATATAATAGTTATATAAAGCAAAGTTACTCGCGTACTGTGAAATAGGCCTCCCCATAGAATGTCTCATAGGGGGGATATTTGCCATATTTGCCACACTTGACAAGCAGGTTGGCAACCGCAGTTTTAATTTTAGTCGTTATTAGGAAGACGCTGCTGCCCATCTGATTTGTTTATCTTACAATTTAATTATCGTACAAAATAAAATATATTCAATTAAATTGTATTGAAAAGCCGTTACTTTAATAGATATAAAAATACAAATCAAACTGAAAATAAGATTGCTCCTTCTTTTTTACCTCAATTTGGTTAACAAATGTCAGGTTACAATTTAATGTTGCAATTATTTTTGTAGGTGTTGACAACACGGGAATTATTTGCAGAAGCCAAAACTATTAATGCTCTTTTCCACTACTTCGGAATTTTAAACTGCGCATAAAAATTATTTCTTATATTACTTAAATGAAATTTAATATGCCTAGGTTTCATAACGCTGTGGCCCATAGACATCTACACTTATCCTTATTTAAGAATCAAAATGCAGATTCATTGTCACGTTGATGGAAAAAAGGTCTTTGGTTCCCAATTTATTTTAAGATGGTATTCTTTGAGAGCGTGGTCCTTTTTTTTGTTTTACATAGGAAAACGCCTACGCATACCCGCCTCGCGGGGGTAAAGAAGGGTTATGTCGGACGCGCACCGACTAAAACCACATGGTGTTCCACCTTCGTCGCATTTTGACAGGGCCACGGGAACGCTTTCGCACACATTCGCAACCCCACCAGCGCTGGCCGCCACAGGGTGACCCCTCCTCGGGAGAGGAATACTCCTCCCCCACCTCCTTCTCAGGTAAGGCACACCAGGACACGTGGCGTGCCCTCCTCCGCGGTCTCCAACTTCACTTGCGCAACGGACGCCCCATGTCCAATGCGCGAAGGCTATGGGGCCAGGAAAAACGAGCACTCAGAAGCACTAGCCTTCCTGACCCCAGCAGCGGATCTGGTCTATGGCTCCTCCGCCAACCTAGATCCAGCTGCGGAGGGAAAGGAGAGCGGCGCCTCACAATACCGACTCTCCTCTCCCCCGCAGCCCCACCACCACCGCATCAATTAACGGTGCGGCCCCATCAGAGTCGTGGAGGATACTCCTCTTTCTCCAAGACTCCACCTCAGCTGCAGCGGTAGGAGGAGAGGGCACCCTTCCCGCCACAGCCTACCAGCACACATTTGAAGTGGGCTCGCCAAGCCCACTCGGAGTGGCCTCCTCGGGCCGTCCCTACACCTCTGGCGGAAAAACGTGGGGGAGGTAAATAGTTTTGCAAAATATTATCTATAAATTTCGATCTCTTTTCACACATTGGATTATAGTCTGAGCATGTACGTTACAAAGTTAAAAGTCATGTTACTTAAAAGGAGCTTTGTGAGTTGGAAAAGCTTAATGGAGGGTGTAAGAGGATTGAATCTCGGTCACCTGTCGCTATTTATACAAACTTGAGAAATAGAATAAAAAAATACAATTTATGTGTGTAATACAATTTTTAAAATAAACAAAAGTCATAAACATTGAAGACACTCTTTGTGTTTTAGCCAACTTCGAAAAAGGAATTCGACTGTACTTTCATTTATATGTATGTTATATAGGTATCTTACGCGGTATCTTTCTTAATTGATAACCGATTTTAATTATTCTTTTTTAAATAGCTTATTCTTTAGGGGTTGTGCCTTATAAGTTTGAAAAAAAAGTTCTAACTCCTGAGGAAGGAGCTAGAATGATTCATTATCAGTAAAAAGGCTCTCCGGTTCTCTTCACTAACCAAACGAATCACAACAGCAATATGCTGCCATTTAACGCTGGTGAGAGCGTGGTCCTTTCTCGGTTGAGCCGAACTACGCATGCTGCAGCCAACATATGTAATACAAATCCACCATGTCTCTGCCACGTATATGGTAAACCAATACTTAAAGATGCAATGTACAATTTGTGTGTCCTGCAGAAATGCTAGCAACCAATTTTAGTCTACCTACGTGCAATAAAATTTTCGAACTCAGTATCTTTTAATTAATATTAAAAATAATAACCTAATTTTTTAATAACGACAAAATTTTAAAGCTTTGTTACGAAGTGACATTTGTGTTGTACACAACAACAAAACAAATAATACAACATAAAAATTACAATCCTGAAACTTAGTTTTAACCGACTTCAAAAAAGGAGGAGGTACTCAATTCGACTGTGTTGTTTTTTTATGTATACCCACCGTGAACCGATTTTGATGATTCTTTTTTTATTTGAAGGCTGGTGCTCATATGGTCCCATATAAATTTGTTTAAGATCTGACCAGTAGTTTTTTAGTCATCCTTAATAATTCGTATTTAATTGACTGCGACTACATGTTCTCATTTTATTTATATTGAGGTCGGTTGTACAAAGTTTTTAATTTCACCACTTATTAACATGTTTATTTTTTAGAAATATGTCACTATTATGTTTTGTTTATGTTAATTTTATCATTACAGTTCTTCAGAACTCCTCTTCTAAACAAAGGCCTCCTCTAAGGAATACTAAAAACATGTTCTTGAGTCACCTTCATTTATCGACAACCTGCATGTCTTACTACGTCGTCACTCAATCTAGTCCATCCTTCGGAGAAACTATCCTACAAGTAATACAAATTAGTTGAAAAGTTATACAGAAACAAAAATAGAACACGAAATTGTAAGTACACTTTATTATTTGGAATACAAACACTTGAAAGTGTTCTCATTTGCGTTCATGTGTATTCTATTTGTTTAATAAGTTCCATCATACGTATAATTTATTCAACGTCCCATTATGTTTAAGAGACACGAGGTGAGATCATATAGTTCATTATGTATGCAAATACTTTCCACGATGACAGATTAAATGTGAATAATCTTGATATTTAGAATAATATTTTTCATGGCGTTAAAATATTTCATAAAGTAGTATCAGCTGAAAGAGAAATGGAAGAATGGAAGATTGGAATGGATTGTTTATTTAGGAATGATAATACATTAATTGAAGGTGAATTATATAAACTTTTAAACTAATTTGTCGGTACGATACGTGTACCTGTACCTACTGTACGTTAATTGGACTATGCCTATAACTTTCACGCAAGTGCAAGCAATAAATTGACAAAGTTTTAGCGCAATCTGATGAACGGTATGGCAGTGCACAAAATACGAACAAACAAACATTATTTTTTACATATTAGATAAGGAAGGTGCTCAATCAATTCTGGCCTCTCAAGCTAGCACCTTTGAAAATGTTATTTGTTGTTTTAATTGGTCATAATTGCTTGCTGATGAAGGACTACATCGTAAGGAAACACGCAGAACTTGAAAATGAATTACAATTATGTAAAATATAAAATTTGCCCATTTGTACTATAAATTCGTGTTCCATTCTTCACTGCTCCTTAATTATTAAGAGGGTAGGCCCGTGCATCGTAATGGGTCATTTATAGGGTGCTATTTTATTTTAAAATTATTTTTTAGAGATATTTCTATGGTAATCAAATTTTTTATTACTTTATATAATTTATATTATTATTCTTAATTCTACTGTCATTGATTAATTTATTATATTTTAGACTAGATTTCTAACACTTACGGAATAAACTCGGTGTCTATGTGTCACGTTTTTAGCAGACAATGATTTAATTAAATTAATAATTGTGTTTAGTTTCATCATCTGTGTATATGAATTTGTATGGTATAATAACTAAACAAGAACGCTCAAGGTCGCTCAGCGAGCAATGGAGAGGGCTATGCTCGGGGTTTCTCTGCATGATAAACTTAGAATTGAGGATATCCGCAGTAGAACTAGAGTGACCGACAAAACTCAACGGATTGGTAAGCTGAAATGGCAATGGGCCGGCCATATAGCTCGAAGAACCGACAACCGGTGGGGCAAAAAGGTACTCGAGTGGCAGCCTCGTACCGGTAGGCGAAGTGTAGGGCGTCCCCCCACTAGATAGAGTGACGACCTTGTAACACATGCAGGAAGTCGATGGATGCAGGTGGCTCAGGACCGTGCTTTGTGGCATTCCTTGGGGGAAGCCTATGTTCAGCAGTGGACTTGTGAAGGGCTGTAATGATGATGATGATGAATAACTAAACATAATTTAAAGATATTTCATAAATTTTTGTGCAATTATTACTAAAAAGGCCCGAAAATAGTAAAACTTTCGTTACCTTCTTTTTACAAAACTCAAAGAACACGATTTCAAAAACGTGCAAACCTTAATTTAATGACTTATTTATATTTTAATATAAGTTATAAAATATTTATCCGTTAACAATTTTCAAGAACATTGCTTATCCAGCAATTACCTTTTTATTCATTAAAAGCTTTCTTCCCTTGACAAGTATTAATAGTCCGTATTCAAGAAAGCAATCTTCTGTTTTAGATGTTGATCTGTAAGAAAAAAACCCTTAAGATAATAAATGTTACAACTATAAAATACATACATGCAAAAAGTACCTGTTAAGTTTTGTCAAGATTTTGTAAACACAACTATACTATACTACTACACTATGCTATTACTTCAATTATAATCTACTACTACTCTTAATGTACTACTACTTCGATTATAATCGGATTAGTTTAAATTGCATGCCAGACAAACTGTACCAATGTACTCTTTAAGATGAAAAAAAATGTCAACAAATTGATTTACTAACACAGTTATGTATATTAAAAGACATAAAGACATTTATTCCAACACGTACATCTACACATATGACAAATTATAATTAAAAATAAAATAAGTGACTTATTAACAAACAAACAAACAAAATTAGAATAAAGAAAAGAAGTGCGTCCATTATATTATTATGTGTATTCAAACGCACATTAAAATAAAAATAAGAAAAATAAAAATCGTTTGCTATGAAATAAGTGGAAGGGACCGTCTCAGCATAAGCCGCGAGCTTGCAGCGCTAATTTTCAGCCGGCCCCGAACAAGTTCGGACGGTCAACTTTATGCGAGCGAGTATTTTTTTTTAAATCTGTTGCTATACCTCATGTGAGATGTGTCGTAGACGGTAGTATGCAGAGTCCCTATGTTTTGCTAAAATATTTATGATAATTATATGAATATATACATACACATACATAAACACATACATATATTATATTAAAAATGAGAGAAATATAGACAAACATGTACAAATATATATAGAGGGTAATAAATGCAAAGTAACAGGTACATATTAGGTATACATTAAATAAATACTTAGTAATCAGTAAATTATCATTAAAGGTATAAATTAAATTTATGATTAGAAATACTTATTAAATAGGTAATTCTTAAATAAAGCATGTTCAATTATTTATACTTCCCTTCTGTTCGTTTAATAAAAACTTCTTTAAGTGTATTTTAAAATTCTGATCAGTGGTCCCGGGTTCGTATTGATCTCTCTCCGGTCGTGTCAGTTTGCCGTCCAACCGGCTATGAGAGTGAGGGAATAGAGAGTGCACATGTGCTTCCGCATACATTTCATTCCTAAAAAATTATTCTATAATATTATTTTAGAACTTGTACGTCTTATCATTTGTTGTCTTTCGTTTTATCAGAGTTTATAAAATCTACCTTTTTATAAATTTTCGATATCACGAAATTATAAAATCGAATAAAATGTCCTACCATAATATTTTGAAAGTATTTTAGAAAGAAACAATAATTTTGTTTCTCATTACCTAGAACAGAAAAACGTTATTTCCACGCTAGTGTACCGTGGTACAGTGTACCTTGTTCCATACGAGAGATCACGCGGCCTCGTAACATCGGAGCTAAACGCTTACCCACTGGGCTACCGATTCATCCAAGCCGTTAGGCAAGCCTTGATTGTATATCTACAACGGTGGGCATGATTAATAGTGACCTTGTTACAATAAGGGCTGTTCTGACGGGTTTCGTCGAACTGTTACCTTATTTAAATGTGGATGATAAAAACTGTCTTTTTAAGTAAAATTTTTTCTTGTATTGACTCTACTAAGCTTTCCATTCCATTCAGAGTAACCAGGACTCCAGGATCCTACAAAATATAAAGATATTAAAAATTGTACACAATGACTCGAAGCATCTAAAACGCTAAATTTTGATAAATATATAGACATATAAAAAGTACAAGAGCAGACCGTATTGTTTTTATTATAATGCGCCGATTGAAAGCAAGGTAAATTTCCCGAGAGAGAGAGCAGTAAACAGAATGGAAAATGTATGTACTTCTAATATAATAAGTATGGATGCTAAAACTGATTTATTTTCCGACGTAAGAAATAAATAAAAAAACTTTTAAAAGTAATCCTAAACGGATTATGTATTCGGTAACAAAAGTGATAAGGTGTTTTGAAATTTCAGTAAGTGATTCAAATTAAAATTGATTTTGTTTGCATATAAATATCTAGTAACACTGAATGTTTCTTCTTTATTATCACCTTAGATTTACAATCAATGCTGAACCTCATCTGCTCTTCCATTAAAAAATATATAAAATAAGAGGATTGAAAGTACTGTAGTGCTGTAAGGGTTTTCTAAGTGGTTTAGACGTGTAAAATTTAAATTATTAAAAAAATATTAGAAACTTTGAAAAGGTTAAAATAAATATTATAATTTTCGATTATCTAATGTATTTTAAGATCCTAGAAAATCACGCATGTAAACTGATTATTAATGAAAATTAGACGTAGTTATAAGAAAAACATTTCAGTTTATATCAATTAAAATTAAAATAAATCGAATAAAGCCATTATTCTGATTGTAGCTTCAAACATAAAATTTTAAAATAGCTTTTAGTAGGTTTGATCCTGTTTGCGTAACAAAGTCTAATTATGTCTCCTAAATTTAAAATACACAACAAAACAACAAAATAATATATATAATTAATAATAATAATAATGTATATAATTTAATATAATATGTAATTTTTCAAACACTAACATAACAAATTATACTAAAATTCGGTCAAGTGCATACGTTGTACAATTAGTGTTCCGGAATAACCACGTTTCATATCTATAGTATAGATAGTATAGATGAAATAATTATTGAAATTTTGTATAGATTCTATACCGAATTTCATTCATCCTAGTTATGTAAAAAAAACAGACTGTTATGCTGATATTTTACGCTGTTATTCTGTGGGATCGTGATTCTTCTCCGTTCGAGTTAGCTTAGCCCTCCCACATATTATGAAATATACCTCTAGTTGGCTTTATTTATCAGTTCTACTAGTTTTATCTTCTTATTTTGGTCGAAGGTAACTAACTGTATGAATTCGATTTATTTAATTCACGCTACTGCGTGTTTGCTAGAACAAAATAATGTCCTTCAAACCGAATCTCGGTTATAGCGGCCAGTCTCAATTGAGACAAGCTATCAGCGCAGCATAGGATTATAGTGCACGAGTGTGTGCACAAGCGCAGGTGCATAGTGCATTTGTGCTTACTATTCCCTCACTCAGACATGACCGGAGAGAGATTAGACGCAGGACCGGATGGGGTAGCTCCCTGACTCCGGGCTGCTTCTGAGAATTTCTTGACAGAATAACTCAATGACAGATTTTAGCTCGATCCGGCGTTCTTCGACTCCGAATTCTTTTACACGGATAATATTTTGGGATATATTTTTTACGCATAACCGCCTCGCGGGGGCAAGTACGGGTTATGTGGACTAGCATCGACTAAAATCCCATGATGTTTCACCTTCGCCGCATATTGGCAGGGCCATGGGAACGCCACCGGCCGCCTCATGACAGCCTCTCTTCGGGAGAAGACTTCGCCTTCCCCTTCTCCTTCTCAGATAAGGCGCACTCCACCTGTGCAACGGACGCCCCTGAGCGCGATGCGCGGAGGTCATGAAAAAAACAAGCACTCAGAAGCACCAGTTTTTCTGATCCTAGTGGCGGATCTGGACTGTAGTTCCGTCGCCAACCAAATTTCGGCCGCGGAGGGTAGGGAGAATAACGCCTCGTAATATCGACACTCCTCTCTCTCCGCGCCCCCACCACTACCGCATCTGCGGTGCGACCCTGCCAGAGTCGCGTAGGATTGGGTGAGTGGCGCATCGCCATACATAAATAAATAATAATACCTCAAAAGAAAGGGCAATAACTAAGCATACATTTAAAAAAGGTTTTAACAACAAAGGCTATTTTATTTATTTTTTGATGATAAAACACAACATTTCCTTAATTTTTTTTTTGGTTTCTTAAACTTAAATATGCGTAGAATATTTTTCTAATGATGAAGATGCTTGGAAATTATTTTGTTTAAGTAATCACACATTACATAAATAAAAAATATTAACATTACAACTGTTACTGGACACTATTATCAATTAATTGAAAAAAAAAATGAGTTTTATTGTTAAAAACCTAGAAATTCAATTAAAAAAAGAGCAGACTTCGTCTAAAATAAGTTTAGCTTAATGTTCTAAATGGTTTAAGGTATAATCCCCTTCAGGCTATACACCTATATTTCAAAAAACCTGTATATATTAACAGAAATACAATACAATTATACACTATAAAATCTACACACACACACACACACACAAAACATGTATATATACTTTAAATACAAATAGATATATAACATAAACGTATAAATAAACTGCGATATCGCAGGATTTAAATAAAAGGTGTCTTTCTCGTAACAGCTTTAATGGCGGACTGAGCGGTAACGTTATCAAATTAACAAAATACCTTACACCTCCAGCCTTATATATCTATATAATTATACTGACATGAACTTAATAACTAATTTTCACCGAGGGTTCCGTACAAGCCTGTAGGTATATAAGTAAAAGTTATGGTATTTTTATTGCTAAATGAAATCCATAACATAACAATGTGGAAAGCTGGAGGAGTATAAATTTAAGACAAAGGTCTCTTTATCGTTTCATTAATCCTTTATTTTATATTAACACATATCACTCATTTTATAATATAACTGAAATACCTACACTAGCCTTGCAGCAGCCTTGCAAAAGTTTTTTTTTATCAAAGTTATTTATTTACAAAATTTTTTAGTCACTATTTAGAAATCTGGTTCAAAAATACTAATTGAGTATTAAATTTGAACCAGATCTGTAAATGGTGACTGAAAAAGGTATGAACATTGAAGTTCAAAAAAACGTTATCTATAGTTGTACTGCTTCGTGTAGTGCTAGTGTTTATTAACGGAAACATGTTTATGGCTGAAAAATATGTGGAAATTCAATTTTGGAGATTCATTCCAAAATTGATATTGAAGTCTCCCACAACAATCAAAAGAGAACATGAAGTATACCTATTGAGGTTGCTACCGTATATTGTTATATTTATGCATTCTATTGCAACATTAATTTGACATTGTGGTGACCTATATATCACACAATACTGCTGGTGGGACAATCGCTCCTCCTACTAAATCCGATTGATTTCCTTGTAACCGTAGATAATGATCTGGATCACCTTCTTGTGTCTCTAATTTATAATCATCTAAAGGACGAGCTTTTTCTTTCACTACACTATCCTCATCCTCTTTATCTTTATCTACATTACAAATTGCATCCAACAATGCCTCGAACTCATCTGCCCCCAAGCGATTAAACTGAAGACTTTCTGAACGGATTTCATCATTAAGTTCAATAAATTTCTGTTAGAGGCTTATAATGTCATTGACCAATTCAGTAATTTCATCCCTCCAGTTTGTGTATAACATTAGCTGCTCCCTGTAAAAATTGTTATATCTTCGGAAACGTATGAGCCTGGTTTTCTTCTTTTCGCACGTATCCATCGTTATTTAACAACTCAATCCAATTTTCTATACATTCATGGTCAGTGTTTTTACCTTCATGTCTACACGAGATTTTAGTTGAAAAAGTATAATACGCAGCAAAATAAGCTAAACCCATTGTATCAAACGTTTGATCACGTGGCCAATTTTTATAATGTTCCATTTTTTTTTAATCTGTCTGTGGACGATGGATCCTGCAAATCGTTCTCTGCACTCGTTCATTGGGGTATCTTGTGTTTATGTAAACATCGCTCTCAGAGGCTTGTGACATAGGAAGTCCCGCCAGACAGTAAATTCTCTTGGGCTGAAATTTCCGAAGGATTTAGAAATACTTTTGATATAGCGCGTAGAGAGTCTCTTATGCTACTGTTGCCATTTTGGCCTCTTCTATCGCCAGTCTTAGTAAATTTGACATGCCTCGATCAGCTTTGTTAATATAATCAACAATATAAACGGAACAGGCAAATGGATCTAGAATAAATTGGCAATCCATATTAGCTCGCTGTAATTCCAATACATTTTTGCAAAATGGATTGACCATGACTTCTTTTGGGCGTCTCTGTAGATATATTTTGGGCCGTTTAAGTGTTGATCTAACTGCCCATATGTAATTTTCGATATTTAATTCTGTCGATGCTAAGTACTCATCAAATGTTAAATGTGGCGGAATATTCACCAAGGCGTCCTTTAACTTTTTAGATACTTCTTTCCATTCTTTTAGGCTTGGATTATCTTCTTCCAGGGGTGTCCGAAGACGTGTCTTATCCATTGGAAAAAAAGGTATTCCAAACCTACAAGGACGACTTGGCTTGGGATGACATGAATGTGTGTGTTTGTGAGTTTGTATCTTAACTAAGTCTTCATCTAATTCTTCACTATTGCAGGATATGATTGGGTCAACAAACATTATAACCTTTTCTGATTGATCTCCAGGAACGAAGATAGGCGCATCTTCTATCCACAACATCATATTGGCATGAGGAGAACCTCTGTTTTGGAATTCTATTCGATTGTATTGATGGTTTATTTTACGTTCACCAAAAGGCCCAACGGGAGACACCCATGTTCTTTTTAATTCTTATAACGTGTTTCGAAAAAAGTAGCACATATAAATGGGTCGGACTGAATGAATCGAACTTTTTCTGCGTATGGAATATTTTGTGATTCCTCAAGAGACACTTCCTCTTTGTCAACTGTGTTTTTAAGCTGTTTTATTAAATGAGGCCATTGCGTTTCAGCTGCTGATATCGTCATAAACAATGTGGGGTTACCGAACTGCCGAATCATTGCTAACAATTTTTTCTTTTCTTCTTCCCAATGTGCTGGGGAATTTCTCACACTACTAAGAATTATATATCTATCGTCATGGTGAATGAGGTTCCGTAGGTAGTCGTCATTAAGAAGGTTGTTTACTAAAATAGGAGCGCCGTTGACGGTTTTCTTTCGAAGACAAGTAGATATGTGTCCACCTATTTGGGTCATCTGTTATTTCTTTAATAAATTAAACAAATAATCTGGCTGCATAACCCTTCTATTTCGGATTTCATTATCTCAGAAGAACTTAGTTTTATTTTAAACTGCCTTTTAATTCCACCATGAACCTTAGTGAAAGCAAATTCTTTAAGAAAATCGTCATACAGTAGTGATAGCGGGTACTTACCCTCACCGGGTGTCATTGTTATGACGACATCCTGCTAATTATCAAGTAAAGTTTCAGCATTACCGGGATTTACTGGTTCATTACCAGGTTCACATGTGCATTCATTGTTATCTATACGATCATCATCAGCATCAACTTCGTCGTCGTATGCCCAGTTATCATCATATGTAATTTTTAATTCTTTACATAATTCTGTCTGGACTAAATATTTTGCTGCTTCTCTCACTATTGCAGGACGAATACGCTCTTGACGACCGTGTTTGTAGCACATTTTTCGCTTCAAAACAAGTGTTATTATATGACTATCAGATGCATGCCTTGGTTACGCTGAGACCATAGTGTTAACATCGACTGGAACGTTCACTACATTCCCTACCAATCCATGTTGAAAACCGAGACCTTGACCTCACCTAACTATTTTAAGGAATATATGTCGTGGTGATACAATACGTTCCTCAAGTGGAGTAAGTTGTTGCAGAACATCTGGAATTACAGGATAATGTTAACCATTATACATGGCAAGCCGTGGTATTTTGCCTTCTTTTAGATATTTTTGACACGTGTAATAAAATGAACCACAGGCACCATATGTATTGATTAGAAATAAATAATTTAGGTTTTGATCTGAAAATGTTTTAGGCAACTGATCTTTTCTCATGATTCTAAGCGAATTTTTGTGCCACAAACGACCGCAACAGGAACAGATATTCGTTTGACCATCTGCGATATTATCAAAAATTTTTGACGTATGGCCATCCAATCACGTAGATAAGTATTTTTTCTAAAATTACGCGTCTCTTTCTTACGTTCAACATAATCTGAATCCTGCCTATTTAATTGATGTTCAATTGTATAATGAGTTTGCTCTTCATCCCTGTATATTGGATCTTCGCGTAACACACGATGAGCAGCAGTGTCACGAGCTCATTCATTTTCTCTGTATACAGGGTCCTTGCGTAACACCGTGTCACGAGCACGTATATTGTCACGTTTCCTTGTAGATTCTTGTGACCTCTTGTGTTCTCCTTGACAGTCTGTTTCATATTTTCTCCTTAATTTTAACGTCTTATTTTTTCTCGATACACGTTTTTCTCTTTATTATATTTTTAAGGTCTTCTGACGATTTTCGTTTACGAAGAACACAAATAATTTTTTGAGGAAGTGTATCACCAGACTTAGAAGCTACTAAAGACGCAGCGTGCTTAGGAGTATACGTCATGGATATTGGCGTTGGTGACTTAGATGTATAGGTCATGGAGTAAACCGAGGTAGCAGAGATAACGAGTTCGTTATTGACCTGAAGATGCTGACCTTGACATTCCTCGAGGTCCGTCCCCTTATGATACGCCACAGCTGGCCTATTAATTTTAGGTTGAGTTTGCTTATATTTTTGTTTAGCTTCAAGTACTTGTTCTGAGCGGGACTTTTCAGACTTTTTTGGACGACCACCTTTATTACGTCATGGACAACCAACCTTTGAATCTTATGTTTTATTTACCAAGCTTTCCTGCGTATTATCGTATGTATTATTTAGTAATCTTTCGGACCCTATTGGCGAACAAAAATCATAATGACCCGATGATAAATTACCTGAAAGAAGTAAACGCTTTATTGCATATCCTTCTCTGCCAAATACACCCGTCAGAATACCCGTATTACGTTCATACACTTTGAACCTCGCTTGATACAAAAATCCTGCTGCCTTCAACTCAGCAGTACCGCCATAACTGGAGGAATGGAGCATCGTAGCTTTATACTCTTGTCGCGAAGAGAAAGGATCTACCGAGCATTGCTTGTATACAAATTAAACTCGTCCAGTTATCATAACGTATATAATGAACTATTGCAGTTCTTAGTAATTGTGTTTGATCAAAATTAGTGGAATTGTAAATAGAAAACGCTATTGCATGAAATAAACAACTACCGTCGGGAGGCATAGGTATTATATTATGTAAAATAGTATTTTCTTTGACGATTAATGCAACTGTTGCCATAATTATATCTTTGCAAAGTTTTGTTATTGAAAAACAAAGCAGAAATAAATAAAATCAACGAGAAATTGTCGCAAATTTTACTTATTTCGGTACACGTGCGAACAGCGTCCGCGCGCTCGTGCGAATGGCGCACGGCTGCCGCTCGCTGTACCGCGATACCCCTTCCCTTGGCTAACTAACCGCCTACCCCGTGACAGCGGCCGCGGGCCAGTGCGTGCGCGTTCATGCCCCACCCCGCGTCCGCATGAATCTCGCGTCATCAGCATCCCATCCCATCCAACTTCGCCAGTAGGAACAATAAAAGCAAGCTGTTTGATAATAACCAACAATAAGAAATATAATAAACGCATTTAGATTATACAGCTACATTCACCAAAACATCCGGATTGAATGACGATAAGTTCGTCTTTGCCGTTTGAAAAATACTTGATACCTCTACGCGTTCATGAGGAAAAGGGTAATAAGTTTATAATTATTAAAAAAAAATATTATGTGATGTAACTAAAAATTTAAGGTTTTCGGAATTTTTCCTTTATATGTGCTATAAAACGTTGCTTCATGCGAAAATTCAAGATTCTAGGTCGACTGGAAGTATCCTTTAGGTTTTGATTCCCTTGCGAGTAGTTGCGAGTTTCGAAATATGCGGCTAAAATTGCTGTTTCTTTTGATTGTGTTAACATAGAAGTTTGATTTTGTTACAGCTTAAAGGTATTATAAACTTGAGTATTTGATATGAATTTCAATAAAATGCCACTACGCGTTCATGAGGAAAGGGGTAGTAAGTTTAAAATTATTAAAAATATTTTTATTATATGATGTAACTAAAAATGTATGCTTTTCGCAATTTTTCCTTTATCTGTGCTATAAGACGTTGCTTCATACCAAATTTCAAGATTCTGAGTTCAAGGGAAGTACCCTGTAGGTTTTGATTCCCTTGCGAGTGTCGAAAATTTGCAGCATAAACGGCTGTATCTTTTGATTGCGTTGGCTTAGAAGTTTGATTTTTTCACAGCTCCAAGGGACTGTAGACTTGAGTATTTGATATGATATTCAGCTTGATACCTCCACGCGTTCCTGAGAAAAAGGGTCTTGACAGGCAGACAAAGTGATCCTATAAGGTTCCGTTTTTTCCTTTTGAGGTACGGAGCCCTAAAAAGGAGCAGACTTCGTCTAAGACAAGTTTAGCTTAATATGTTCGGTTTAAGGTATCATCCCCTTCAGGCTTTGCACCCATCTTCCTAACATTCTGTATAATATTTTAAATTTTATCAATATCTTTAATAATTTTTTTATAGGAGAGGGGGCAAACGAGCATGCGGCTCACCTGATGGTAAGTGACTACCGCCGCCCATGAACAACTGTAACACCAGGGGAACCAGGGGAATTGCAGATGCGTTGCCGGCCTTTTAAAAAGGAGTAGGCTCTTTTCTTGAAGGTCCACTTCATATCGTATCGGTCCGGAAAAATCGCTGGTGGTAATCGATTCCACGAGTAAGTTGTGCGAGGATAAAAACATCTTCTAAATCGCACAGTGGTGGACCGCCAATCATCCAGATGGTGTGGATGGTATCGGGAGTTCTGCCGCGATGTGTGTTCGTGAAATTTGGCGGCTGGGATTAATCCGAACAATTCCTCAGAGCACTCACCGTGATAAATGCGAAAGAAAATGCAAAGGGATTTTCATAAAATATAATAAGAATTAGTAAATACATATGTTAAATGCGTTATATTAGTTTTTCCACTTGTTACACGCATTATTTCCACACATCCCGAGTTAACCGGTGGTGTACAATAAAGTATAAATAGATAAATAATGAATAACCACAAAGTTTTCTCTTCACGTATTAAAATATAGATTAATGAAAGTAAGTGTGCAAACAAGATGTTAATTTAATATAGTATAGCACATACAGCTGATATTTTATTTAAAACATAAACAAGTATAAATAAATCCGTCAAACACAGACTGTATACCTACTAGCGTTAAAAGCTCGTTTAAGAGAAGTTACTGACAAGAAGAATACATAAAACTAAAGTAGAACTCAGCTTCATTAATTTGCTTTTAAGAGACCTAATTTAAGGACAACTTTAACACAATAAGAAGCACCAATAAAATAGTGAATAACACGCATTTCTTGCAATTTTATTCGTAAATTATGTTTTTTAGCCGGCTTGATATGAATTTGAACTGCGCTTAGTAACTAAAATTTTTATAATAAATATCTGAGGTTTCCTCAATTATCACTTTCTTTACTTTGCACCCGTTTGTCCCGATGAAACAAATTAGTCGGTGAACATAATCACCATATCTCGGTAATCGGTTATATGTATTGTGTGGTGGCGATTGATGTGTCTTCTAACCTATTGCTGCATCCAGGCTTTGGATTCGGGTGGTACTGGACACCGGTCGTCAGAAATTATTTTTATAATATTTAGTTTAAAGATTACTACATTGTTATTTTTTATCTGAAGTCATGATAAATCAAATGCAAGTAGCACAATGTTTGCCTTCATAAATGCCTCGTTACAAGCTGCATTTGGCAATAGGCAGAGTGTGCCGTTTCTTTGAAACAAACACAAGTACTAAAAGGGAATCAAAGTTAGCTAGAAAGCTTGAAGCAAAAAAATAATACAACTTTTTCAACTGCAGTAAGCTTTAGCAATAAGGAGAACAGGAAAAAAACTTTTAAAAAAAAAACCAAATTATTTCATAGTGAATAATACGGTATTTAACAAGGTCATAAATCACCTAAATAAAGCTTCATATAAAATATTAATGTTATACTTATGTGCAAACGTTCTACAGGTACTTGGTACTTAATTCAGCAAAATCAAAATACATAGTACCGGGATCAGAGCGACAGATAAACTTAATAGTTATTGATTATTCTGATCTGTGTGTCCTGACTCCCCTACAAACTAATATCAGTCCCTTCGTTAGTAAATCACAGACGTTAAAAATGTCCCAATTAAGAGCGCTACATTTAGCAATGTTCGGTATCATTAAAAACAAGTAGGCAGAGTATCTTCTTGAACAACTAAAATGGCGCGTAGACGGTAATATCAAAGACATTGGAACAAAAGCAAATGTCTCTTTGATACCACAATACACATCGGCAGCAATCGTAAGAAGGAAGCAGCTACGTAATGCTGGAACAATCTGATCCCGTATCCTTGTTTATATAATACGGATACAATCTCTAAACTTAATAGCATCAATTTTTTTTAAGTTAAACTTAAAGAATACTATTTTGTTTTAACATTCAGAAATAATAAAGAACCTGTATTACATATTCATTACATATGTTAGCGGTCATAACATTGATTGGCCAGGAGTGAAACTTGGAGAAGTTTATCGGATGGAGTTAGAAAATATGCGATTGCATATTGTAGGGTTATCACCAGAGAAAGGGGATGAAACACTGACCCTGCAATCGGACCATTTACCCTACTTTCAGGGGGACATAGTCTTTGTCAAGTCGGAGCAGGTTTCCTCGTCAAAAGGGTCTTCATTAATAGAACGCATTGTAGAACATACTGCAGTATTGACGGAAGTAGCATACCTTCTACTGAAGTTATACAAGAGATATTGTAGACTAATTGTATAAGTATATACCAAGAAATTGACACATTCTAATGATGAATTTAAAATTATATACAAAGACATTTCTAGGGCCTTACCTAACATCACCAAGGCCCACTTTAAAGTAGTTACGGGGGTCAAACTGGCAGAAATCACAGGGAAACATTTGCCACTAGGAATAAATCATCATCATAATCATCATCATCATCATTGCCACCATCATAATCATAATCATCACAGCCTATTAAAAGTCCATTGCTGAACATATACGTCCCTGTAGATTGTCTCACAGTGGGGATATTTTCTATATTTTCCACGCTTGGTAGGCAGGTTGGCAACTGGAGTTATTTCTTTGCTAGATGTTAAGATGAAGACACTGCTGCACATCTCCTGGTTTATTTCGCTCTGTCACCTCTAACGACACCCATGGGACGGTATGGGGTAGTGGATAATTTATACCGCCACTACATAGTTATTTATATCAAGCATTTGCTATATGATATTGCAACTAGGAAGCAATAACTTTGAGAAGCCGATTAGAAGATTTAGTTAGACTGAGTAGTATTTAGGAAACTCCGCCAGGTTTTCTTTTTGCTCAAACCACAAAGTTTGAAGACGAAAGACTTCAATCAGTGTATCCTGATTGTATGCACATATGGTACCAAAACGTGGCGTGTAATCGCCTCCCCCATAAGCTCACATTTGCAAAGCGATCAGTTGAAATAACTTTGTTTGGGGTTTGTCTGGTGGATAAAATTCTTAAGGAAGAAATTCACTGGAGAGCAAATATTACTTAAGTAACTTTCCAAGTTTGTAAACTATGATGACAATAGCCTGGTCATGTCTGTTACAGAAGTGATAATCGTTAGAGTAGGCGTGTCATTGAATGCAGATCGAGCATAGGCAAACGTAATGTGGGTCTCACGCGCTAACTAAACAGAACAACTAACTGCGCAAAATTAAATTTTTACATTAAACGAGAGCAATTTGTATTTAAAAGAAAGTACTTAAAAAAGCTAAAATAATGCTTAAATAACTTGTGCTTTTAGATATAATTATAAATAATTTTGATTGATATGATAAAAAAAAAAATTAAAAATCATTTAAAAAAAATAACTTCAACGGATTTTCCGTGCTCAGCAACGCAATGCCGTTCATTTTTAAATCAGCCAGGACATTAACTAAATTAATTATTAAATGCATAACAAAAAAAAAACAACGTTGACATAAATAATAACAGGACAATATTTGATGAAAGCAACACTATTAGCCAATTTAATAGAAATTGGTGGAACACTGTACATTAATCAACACTCTTCGTGACATTGGATTTTGATTATTGTTAAATGTCAGTGTGGAAAAAGCTTTCAATAAATTGATTCATGTTGAAAACCCGTTCATTTTATAAG
The DNA here is from genome assembly GCA_029286625.1 of Parnassius orleans. NCBI lineage: Eukaryota > Metazoa > Arthropoda > Insecta > Lepidoptera > Papilionidae > Parnassius > Parnassius orleans. The sequence goes on from JAGSMP010000032.1 coordinate 685,667, forward strand.
GTGTAATAGTATGTCTTAATGTATTCTGCGTAATAGATAAGCTTATGTACTTTAATCACGATTGAAAAAAGAATGAAATTTCTATAACAATTTTATTTCAATATTTATAATTCAGTGCCTGTAAAGTAAAAAAAAAAACTATTGGTGAATGCGCTTCCTAACAGTGAAATATTTTATTACTCAGACATACAGGGTTCTTCATGATGGTTTTCTTTACAGCTGAGTACGTAGTAAATTAGCACAAAGAAGTGATTTAATAATTTAATTGGTGCCAGCGGTGATGGAACTAGGGTCACTCGCGTGCTGAAAATTTTACGGAAGCGCTTAACCCCAGATGTACCGCAACATCTGAAAATTGCTCCAAAAAACCCTCTCAAAAACGCGGAGAGGTCTGAAAAACATCACAAGCATTTGCTTGTAATTTGCTGGTAATGTTTTGCCTCTAGAATAACACTAACTAGAAAGTACATCACAACATACACTTCTGTAAGTATGTCGAATGTTCAAAATTGAATTTCAAAATACAAACAAATGCCTTAATATTATTTCACATTTTTTTACTTCTATAATATATAACTTATACGTGACAAAAACTTAAACATCCACAATTAATGGAACTTAAGGAGTCGGTTAGAAATTAAGATTTTATTATTATTTTTAACACTGAAAGTTTAAGCTGACGTCTAATTTTTAAATTTCCCTGTAGCTCTCTCTCTCTCGTGTAGAAATTTAACGAATACTAATAGAATTTTAAACCTGGATCATGCGGGATAGGTGTTAATTCCGAACGATCCCACTGGATCTAGTGTTGAGTTATAACTTGTTAACATTAACTCGTACTTTATTTGTGAAACAAGGTTATTAAATAAAACAAAACTGCCAGTATTTAGCCTTCATGCATGAAACGAATGATAAATTATCTCTCATTTCTGTGTTTATGTATGGGCACAAATTAGTAATATGAATTTTTTGAATATGTAGAGGACCGTGCTTTGTAGCATTTCTCGTTTTTTTTTTGTGTTTTTTTTTCTATAATAAGAGTGACAAACAAGCACACAGTTCACCGTGTGGTATGCTGTGGCCTATAGACATCTACATTTATCTTCAATTAAAAATCAAATGCAGATGCGTTATCACCCCTGAGGACTAAGATGAAATGCCTCGATTTCAGTAAAAAGGGTTTTCAGTTCTCTACACTCACCATACGAAATACAGCAGCATTAAATTGCTATTTTACGCTGGTATTCTGTGAGAGCGTGGTCCTACCCCTGTCGAGCCGATCCATTCATGCTACAACCATAATATATAGCTGCAGAGTGGCTCTACAACGTATAATAGGGCTTATAATTTTAAATAAATCTCATAAGGGCTAAAAACTCAAACGTAAATCTAGAAAGTACATCATGCACTTTTTTACATCGAAACTAACCATCGTGGATTTCACATTATAAATTAACAATTTGATATCGGCTTTAAACCTTTATAAATGATAAACTGTTATTAAGTTCTGTGTTGATGGTCTAATTTAAACTGCGTCGTCTAAATCTTTATTGAATCAGAAGGAAAACTTGTTATTGTTGTAAATTTAATTAAATTATAATATAGTGGTTTGAAGATTGTTTGCGTTACGAGTTTCTTGTTAAATTTAGTTTAAATCTTCATTCTACCTTGCATAATTAGTTTAAATCTTTAGATTTACCATACTTTTTTATAGAATAAGTGTGACAAACGAGCATACACTCCACCTGATAGTAAGTGGATGCTGTGGCCCATAACCATCTACATATATCCCCTCAGGACTAAGATGGAATGCCTTGTTTCCAGTAAAAAGGGTATCCGGTTCTCTACACTCCCATACGAAACACAGCAGCATTGAGCTACTATTTTACTGTGATAGTGTACTTCCGTGAGAACGTGGTCCTTCCCAAGTCGAGCCTGGTAGAGCCATGCTGCAGCTATTTTATGTTTGTGGCACGAATGGGTAGGCTCGTAAAATATAAACCGTAAACTTTTATTTTCAATAAATATTTAAACACTCATTATCTTTATATATAAAAATCAATTCCTGTCCGTTAGTCTCGCAAAGGCTCGAAAATGACTTGACCGATTTTGATGAATATTTTGTGTGTGTTTGAGTGGGTCCCTGGATGATCTAAATGATTCACAATTGGACTCGGTAGGTGGCGTTGTTGTCGAGATACAGAAATCACCCGTGAGCGTTAATCTAAATAAAGTTAAAATAGCGGATCGCTAGTAACCATATAAAAATGCATAGAAATTTACATTTCACACAGACACAGAACTTCAGACTTCTAGAAAACGATCGAAAACTCTCTAACTTTTTCAATTTTTCTTGTTCTACCAGAAATTTTCCACTGCTGGATATGTATATCTTCTGTTTTATAGAGGATTTACCAAATCGAAACACTTTTTGACAGGCGGGTTAGTAATCGTAGTTACATTTTGCACGCTTGTCGCTACCTACCGTCGCCAGTCTAAATAATTTACGTCTAGTATATATGAGATATCTGTACTATCACCTGTCAAAAGCCTGGAGATATTTCAGCCATTTCCCACAGTAACCTCTTACGACACTCATGAGACGAAATGCAGTGATGGATTCTCTAACCCAATCACACGGTCGTTATTTACGTCACTGAAGGATATACCGTTACCGTTACAGTCTAATAAAGTCCACTGCTAAACATAGGCCTCCCCCATAGATTGGGAGATATTTGTCATAGTTGCCAACTATGGCCACTATGTTCACAGAAATAAGTGTCTTTATAATAATGAGAATAATGCCCTCCAGACAAAGTTTCGGTCACGTTGGTTCATCTCAACGGAGACTAGATGTCTACGTAGGGCAGGATTATAGTGTCCGAGTGTTTGCGCAAGCAAAGGTTCACTCTCTATTCCCTCACTCTCATAGTCCGATTGGGCGGCAAACTAACACGACAAGAGAGAGATCAGGTGCAGGACCAACGGCTTTACGTGCTTCTCGAGGTACGGGTTAAAACACCGACATCTTCCGGACTCAGGGTTACTTTTGAAAATTCTTGACAGCAAAACCCATTACCTGATTTTAGCCCGACCGGGATACGAACCCGGGACCACATAATTAGAAGTCGCGCTAACGACTACCAAGACAACGAGACAGTCAAAGTGTTTTGAAGTGAAATAGTAACTCTGCTCTAGTAAAACATATAATATTAAATGAATATACGCGACTAATATGTTAAAATCTGAATTTGTAGAAAGGTGATTAGAATATAGAGAACTTAAGTGGGAAGCTTAATTCTCACTTCTGATAAAGGATGTTATTGTGATGTATAGAGTCACATGAAAAGGCTTTTAGAAAATAATAGAATCACTTTTATTCAATATAGTACTACTACCACCGGTTCGGATAAAACCTCTGTCCTGGGAAGAACCAGCAAGAAACCCAGCGAGACTTTTCTATTAAATAAGGTTAATTCACAATATATTACTTAATACAAACTATAAATTGTACCGAGACTAATTTTGTAGTTGAGAATAATAATTAATTCGTTTGCACGAATTAATTATCCAATGTGTCAAGGATGAGCTGGTAACGGAATACGACAAGTGCACCGTTCCACGCTAGAGCCAAGACTCGCTTAACGGCGGCCGCTCCGTCCGCTTTATACAAGCAAAACAAGTAGCTAGATACGGGCGCCACAGCAGGTGCAATGGCGCAGGTGTACACAAAAAACTTTTTTGAAAATTTTATTTTAGAGATTTCTCAAAACCTACCGGTTCGAATCGGTTGAAATGCTATAAATAATCTAAGTTTGGTGAAGCCCTTTTGAATGCCGCTGAATTCGTCAAGTCAGTCAAGCCATTCAAAAGTTATGAGAGGGTTACATACATCCACACACACACACACACACAGAGAGAGAGAGAGAGAGAGAGAGAGATAGTGAAATCCTCGTAGGAATAGTCAGAATAGCTTCCTAGGACGTCAAAACGTCGAAATCTGATGAAAACTCGATTTTCTAAAACTGGAATGAAACCAATAACTTCCCGATTTTTTTTTAAATCATTAATTTTCATAGCGGGAAGTTAAAAAAAAATCCTTCCAGCATAAGATTATAAATACCTTTGGTACACAGTGCAAATTAGCTGATCCATATATAACAGAAAACGCAATGCAAAAAAAATGATTGCTTCAGCCTCTTGCAGCCCTATCAATAAACATGAACTTGACTTAAGCAAGATTAACTTTACTCCTAGCTTAAAGTTTAAAATAATTAATTTCAGTATTAATAAACATAGAGTAAGGAGGGAGTAAACTAATCCGAATCTACTCTCGGAATAAAAGTTTATCTTTAGCGGTACATAGTTTAACGACAGATTAAGCATAGACTAGCCGCGTATTTTGACATTTTGTAAAACTTTACGCACATTGTAGCTACCTGTTACTTTGTACTACACGTGTTAAGTGTAGTACAAGTATTTCGTTACCTTCATTATTGTTTGTTACTTTAGTTCATTGTCAACAACCTCAAGATGGATAGAGATTATTTGATTGATGATATGAGAGTGATAGATGAAATTAATGAAGTTGTTAATCAGATTCCATTAATGAGACATGTAAAATTTTATAAAATTCGTAAGAATCCACTGGAAGAAATTTAAGAAGCCGAATTTAAAATTATATACAGATTTTCTCGCAGTACTGCCGTTTTCCTTATTGACATGTTGAAAAAGATTTAGCCGGTGATTCAAGAGGTGGATTTATACCATCCCATCTGATAGTTTTGACCGCAATAAGAACATGGGACCGTGGAGAGGTAATCATAACTAGGTACCTACCTACTATCAATTTTATAGGTTTTTACCTTCAGCACTTAGCTAGCCCATCTTTGCCACATAGTTACCTAAAGTTATATCTTAGTCAGATTCAGTACAATCTCTTCAATCTATTATTTCATATTAAAGAAGCTATGAATACTGTGTTCCAGGTTGTGTCAAATGCTAATTTAGAGATCATGGATATAGTGGCATATTGCCGAGGCAGCACACATGACTCAAGAATATTTAATGAAAGTCGCATAAAACAAAGATTTGAGCATTCAGAATTTAAAGGCAGGCTTCTCGGAGATTCTGGTTATGCTCCTATGTACTCCTTATTATTCACTCCTATCCTGCGTCCTAATGCACAAAAGGAAGAAATGTACAACCGGTCACACATCAGGACCCGAAACACTGTAGAGCGATGCTTTGGAGTGTGGAAGTAAAGGTTTCGGTGTTTACTGCGAGGATTTAATACTAAATTAGAGCATATAAAACTATACATTGTTGAATTGGCAATACTGAACAACATTGCAATGAACAAGCAAGATCTGCTTGAGACGTAGTAGAAAGAGATGATGGAAATGCTTCCAGTTACACAATTAGTAAATAACTCCCTAAGAGGAAATTCCGTACGGACAGCATTTATTAATTTTTTTAAATAAATATACAATATTTACATCTACAAAAGATTTTATTTATGCTTAAAAATAAAACAAAAATGTTATTTAATTAATTTTGCACTTCACGCAATTTTCTTAATTCTTAAATTTCTGTTTCGAGTATGGCACATTTTAGTTGTTCTTTATGTATTTCCATTTTAATTGCATGTTCCTCTTCAGCCATTTCCAAACGTCTCTTGTGTTCTTCCTCTTTCAACATTTTGCAATGGCTTACCATGTTGCTTACATATTCATCATGGTTCTGTAAATGAAAACCAGTTTTATTAAAATATATTATTAGTTGATAATCATAATCATAATCATTTAAATTTGGTTAAATTTATTATGACTGATCTGTATTTAAACCTACTTTTCAAATGCTTGTCAATTTTATGCTTAAATCGAATAACAGATTTGGGACAAATTTAGCAGAAATATAGATCATACTCTGGAAAAACAAACAGGGCACCTAAAATTCTAACCTAGGTAGATCATAAAATCAGAAAACCAATAATCATCTTACTTTTTGTGAACCTCTTTCCACGCTTTACTTTTTATCTTGATTGTATTCGTACCTAGGGATTTATTTTCAATAACGGCCGCATATTCGTTGAGCACAGAGTGAAATAAAAGCAGAAACAGTAAAAGATAATATCAATAAAGACCACGGTACAACGATTCATTAATAATACATTAATAAAACTATTGACTTAAATTACCTTTTCTTCTTCATCCCAATTTTGAGTGCGATTGCGTTTTTGATCCATTTTAAGGCGCAAATAAAATTAAAAGTGATTTAATTTGGAACTTAGTTTTTCCACCGAGTCTGAATACAACACGAGGAACAACACAACACGTATTTTTCAACTCTAGTCAAGTTGTCAAATTCAAAATATTGCCTGTCACTGTCATTAATGTCATCATCAAGCATTGAGTTCATTCATCAATCATTCACTGACTGACTCATTTTACTTTTAAAATAAGTGGGTTGCCATAACGCACGCGTTAATCCCGGCGTAAGGAATGTATTGTTAGTTCGAGGTTACTCCATGTTTATTAAGAACATTGTTATAACGAAGTTAATACTCAGTTATTCTGAGATTAACTAGTCCAAGTGTAACGTCGAATTAAGCTTGGAATAAGCAATTTTTATTAATAAGGCAGTAGTTGTGTATGGAATGCGTCTTGTTCTTCGACGAGTGAGAGAATTTGCTACGCTTGTAATATATTTTATCCAGTCGCAGCTGCCAAAAGTAATACCGTGTTCGATAATGAAAAGAAATAAATTAAATGTGCTTTAGATTATAAACTTAATGATGAAGACTTACAAAATTTTACAAATTATTATTAATAAAGCAAAAAATTCAGGATAATGTAATTTGTGTATGGAGCGCAAAACATTAGAACAACGTGAAAAAAAATCTGGTACCTTTATCTTTACATCAAATTCAACAAATATATAATAATACTAAAATCTTCATCATTATCTTCATAATTATTATAGTCCAATAATACAAATCGAGGAATGGAACAAAGCACGGTCCTCTTAGTACACAGTTCTCCTGATGGTAATGCATCTATACTTGGTTAAGGATCAAATTGCAGATGGATTCTTACCACTGAGGACTTAGAATGCGTCGTTTCCAGTAAAAGCGCCTCCGGTTCTCTACACCCACCATAAGAAACACAGCAGCATTAAGCTGCTATTCCACAATGGCATTCTGTGATAGCGTGGTTCTAGCTCGGTCGAGCCGACCCATTCATGCTACGATGATATTATAGCCATAGTATGGCTGGACCACGTTAAGTAATAACGTATTTAACTTTGGTTCTACTAAAGTATTACGAGATTTAATACAAATTTTAGATATTAGAAAAAAAAACATTTAATTTTTTTATTATATTGCTGTATGTAGATTTCGTATTATTATTGAAACGGATAAATTATTTCTAATTCAATGTTACACAAAATTTTCTCAATTAATTTTATTTTAATATTAAAATTTCCCTTTTCATAAACGTATACATTTTTAGAGTAAATTTGTCAATATATCATTTATACTGGCACCGCGCGGCGTCATTTTGTTGCTCGTGTCGCATCGCCACAGGGCGCTAGACATTACAAAATACTCCTGGCTTATTGGCACCTATCTGCTAAGTTACGGCCAGGGTTTTGAATCCCTGCCAAACAAATGTATCAGTTCAATAATCAAATCAATGCACAAAAATAAATATCTGGTTCATGATATGGTATAGTTTTCTTCATGTCTCTGATTTGTTATCACATACTTTAATCGACTGTATTGTACTTGCAATTCAACAACTTGTGGTTCCGTTATGTATGTAGTTAATATAAATCATAAATCTTTATTTGCAAGAATCACGGTATAATAAGATGTTAAAATTTATCCAGTGCAGTCTAATTTCATTAAATATACTACATATCATGCAAATTTTAATTTTAAACTGCTCATATTACATTACTAACTAGCTGTTCCCCGCAACTTCGCCCGCGTGTAATTTAGGTGTTTTTTTTGTTGTTGCGCAAACCCTAATTCTTTTTCTTAAATAAAAGTAGCCTAAGTTACTCCTTATAACATCAGCTGTCTGCCAGTGTCCCATCAATATCGGTCCAGTAGTTTCGGAGATTAACCGGAACAAACAGACAGACAGACAGACAGATAGACTAACAGACAGACAAAAATTTAAAAAATTGTGTTTTTGTTAAAGTACCGTATATACTTTCATATGCATTTAGTGAAAAGCTGTTATTTTGACATTACAAACAGACACTCCAATTTTATTTATTTGTATAAATTAAAAATATTTAAAGTCATAAAAACATTTAACCAATTATAAAAATGTTTCTTATATTAGGTCCTTATATGAAATTCGCGTTTTGTACGGGAGGAATATAAAGTCAATTTTTTTTTGTAAAATATATTTAATTAATCAGTATGCATTGTTGTTATCTATGAACTTTTGTTATCTCATAGGTAGTTCATTGATCCCTTTACTAAAAAAACCATGGGGGCAAGAATCAATAAACTATTTGAAGGCGGTTTGACTGCCGCATTGAGTTGAATTTTTTCCTTGTAGGAAGTTGTCCACATTCCGGAAAAAATGGTAATCTGTTGGAGCAAGGTCCGGGGAGTACGGTAAATGTCGCAGACATTCCAATTGTAGCTCATCTAACTTAGTGGTTGTTTGTTGTGCAGTGTGTGGTCTTGCGTTGTTGTGAAGCATCAGTAGCCTAGAGCGATTGACCAATCTCGGGTGTTTAGCAGCTAGTTCTTCCTTCATGGTTTGCAGTTGCTGATAATAGATATCTGCCGTAATCGTTTGGCCAGATTTTAGAAAGCTGTAGTGAACGACACCGGCACTAGTCCACCAAACACGCACAAGTAACTTTTTCTGAGTCAATTTTCGTTTAGAGCAGGATTTGGCTGGTTCTCCAGGGTTCAGCCATTGCGACGAGCGCTTCCGATTATCGTACAGTATCTAATTTTAGTAATGATTCGATTTAAAATCCCTTCATTATTGTGTCGGTTGAGCAAAGTAACAAGTTCGATTCACTCAATTCATGAGGTACCCATCGTTCAAGTTTTTTTACTTTCCCGATTTGCTTCAAGTGGATTAATACAGTTTTATCACTTACCCGAAGCCTGCAGCTATCTCTGAAGTGTGAAAATAAAGTGAAATTTCTAGAACGAAAACGTTGAAACCAAAACGTACTGTGCTTTTGCGACACCAGCGCCGTACACATCATTAATCCTTCGAGCTGTTTCTGCGGCACTGGTGCCACGGTAGAACCTCGTACCCCAATATACCGATATTTCATGTTTCATTGGCGGTAATAAGCGACGCCAAAGAATAAAATAATGAGGAAGAAACAAATGAATGACTGTTTTTCAAAACTCAAAATGTACCAGCTAAATGAATTTATAAATTTGAATTTGGAATTCTTAACCAAAGAGGAGATATTTCAAATCAAAGTGGTCAGTACGACAAAACGCTAATTTCATATGTAAGGACCTAATATAATCTTCCGCTTACTAATTGAAATTCTATAGGTATTTTATTATATATTTTCACACATATATATTTAGACATTTTTTTAATATTTAACGAGGTTAGGTTTAGCACCTAGGACAAGTTTGTCTGGGTCACACCAGTTTCGTAATATACCTTGCTTTAATAAACAATGACTTATTTATAAAAAAAACCTGTCAACTTCATAATATATAGTGACGGGATGTGAAACATACCAAGTCTTAAAATAATGGTTTACATGATTCCTATGACGATATCCCAAATTCATTCATTCATTCATTACAGCCCTTCACAAGTCCACTGCTGAACATAGGCCTCCCCCAAGGAATACCACAAAGAACGGTCCTGAGCCACCTACATCCATTGACTTCCTGCATGTCTTACCAGGTCGTCACCCATCTAGTGGGGACGCCCCACACTTCGCCTGCCGGCATGAGGCTGCCACCGAGAACCTTTCTTCCCCATCGGTTGTCGGTTCTTCGAGCTATATGGCCGGCCCATTGCCACTTCAGCTTACTAATCCTGGCTATGTCGGTTACTTTGGTTCCTGCGGATATCCTCACTAAGTTTATCACGCAGAGAAACCCCGAGCATAGTTCTTCCATAGCTCGCTGAGCGACCTTGAGCTTCCTCATACGGCCAGCAGTGAAGCGACCACGTCTCAGTACCGTATGTCATCACTGGCAACACGCGCACTGATTGTACAATTTAGTTTTGAGGTTTTGAGGTATGCCTGACGAGAAGATGGGTCGTAATCTCCCGAACGCTGCCCAGCCGAGTTGAATCCGTCGATTGACCTCTCAGTCGAAGTTGGACTCTACCTAGTCTGACTATTTGTCCCAGGTAAACATATTCGTCAACAATTTCGAGCTTAGTGCTCCAACAACTACTGGCATAGGTGTGACATGGACATTAAACATGATTTTTGTTTTGTCCATGTTCATTGAGACCTATCCGTTGGGAGACACTATTGAGGTCAATGAGCATAGTGCTTAGATCCTCCAGCGATTCTGCCATAAGGACTATATCGTCGGCAAATCGAAGGTGAGTGATGTACCGCCATTGATGTTAATACCGTATCCTTTCCAGTCCAGTAGCTTGAAAACGTCTTCCAATGCAGCGGTGAAGAGTTTCGGGATATTACGTCACCCCGTCTTACACCTCTCTGCAGTTGGATAGGTTTCGTACTTGGTTCTGTACTCGGATAGCCATCGTAGCCCTACTGTACAAACACTTCAGCACCTCGATATACCGACAGTCCACTTGGCACCGCTGAAGGACCGCAGCACCGCCCAAATTTCGACGGAATCAAAGGCTTTCTTCATAGTCCACATACGCAAGGCAAAGTGGCAGATTGTACTCGTCGGTCTTCTGTACAATTAAATGTATAATTATTAGTTATTATGATTTCTAATTCAATTACTTTTGTTTTCAACAGATACAATATGATGCAGGAGATCTTAGTGGAATGAATCAGCCACTTACGATGAGTTATAATAATCAATGTAAAAATAATATAAGGTAGGGTGTGTGTTTATTATATCATCGTTATTGTTTGAAAGTAGATTTTAAGGGGTTGAGAGATATTCTGTGTGCACTGCAACCTATTCCTACGATATCTTTATCTATTATTATAGGATATTAAATGTATGTTTTTTATTTCAGGTTATTTTCAATAACATCATGGCTGTATGTCACAGATGCTAGCAAAGAGACAACAATAACGTCAATCGACAAGACCGTCCTGACGAAAATGTTGTCGATGTCAACAATCCAGAAGGCGCCCAATCAAATGAAATCTTCATCCCTGAATATGTAAGAGCTACTAATTCTTCGCGAACCTGTTTATACAGCCATTGCAGAAATCTGAATCTGAGACGAATCCCCGCGTCTATAAGGCTGTTCGCTATTTGTAACTACAGCTTATATTTTCCTCCTAGTGCACGACTGTGTGAAGAGCATTTGTCCAATATTATTTGGGACGAATTACTGGATAATGTAAACGTGACTAATTATTTCAATGCTGTGCTTGTTTCGGACATGACAACAATGTTAATTCACGGCATGAATTCTCCTAGATTATGCTTTGACTCCGTGACTGGATTGGATGCCCATGAGCTTCATTTTTGGACTGGACTAACTATTGAGCAATTTAATAGTATGCTATTGGAAACGCCAAGCTTAGCTGAGAGACACAGACATCCGCGGAGAGTTCTTGGGGCCTATATGACGAAATTAAGGACTGGTGAAAGCAATGAAAGGTTAGCAACATTGTTTGGGATATCACGTCGAACATTTGAAGACCATTTAAAAATAACGAGAGAATGTTTAACACAAGATTTCGTTAATAGACATCTTGGTCTAGATCATCTCTCTAGAGAAAATGTTTTAGAAAGAAACTTACTGATACCTAAAGAGTTGTTTGGTGATGAGCAAAATACTAAAGCTATTTTGATATTTGATGGAACGTACATATATATTGAAAAAAGCTCCAATTTTTTATTTCAGCGCCAATCTTACAGCCATCACAAGTTTCGGAATCTTTTAAAACCTTTTATAATTGTGAGCAGTGATGGCTACATAATAGACGTACTCGGTCCATTCCGGGCTACAACATCTGATGCTACCATTATGCAGTCATTAATGAATGAAGAAAATCCATTGCATTGGTTTTTAAACAGTGGCGATGTTTTTATAGTAGATAGGGGCTTTAGAGATAGCATTGGTGATATCCAGTCTTGTGGCTATGAAGTCCACATGCCACCTACAAAGGACCGGAACGCTAGTCAGCTGTCAACAGACCAGGCAAATAAGTCCCGATTGGTTATGATTTGCAGATGGGTTGTTGAGGCGGTCAACAACAAGTTTAAAAATAGGTTAAGGTTGTTGCGACAAACGTATTTTAACCGTGCATTAAGTCATATATTCTGTGACTTTAAAATCGCAGCGGCTATATTAAACGCCTATTATCGAGTCGCTGTTGACAACAGACTCGCCGCCGATATCATAAATATAATTCATTCTAGAATGAACATGCTCAATCATTTGCATGACTATGTGCATATGAAAAATCTTAACAGACAGAGAATGCCGAAACTTCGAAGACTTTCCACGTTTATCTGAAGATGAAGTGTTTCTTTTTGCGCTAGGGAGCTATCACATTAAGCTTGCCAAGTCTTACTGCGCCCAACACCTTCGCGATGGCCTTTATAATATAGAATTATACTGTGATAACGAGTTAAACGATTTACAGCGATGCAATATCCTGCTAAATAATGTTTGGCTAGTCAGAGTACGGATTCAGTCGCGCCATGTCCGTTCACGTATTTATTATAGTTATATTTTAATTGACCGGGATTTGGCTGACAGACATGCTGTACTCATTGGTACTGCACTTGCCTTACAGGCAATCGCACTGTGGAAGTTGTGCGCACATAATATCCATTGTATGGTATATGGGGTTAGGGCGTCATATTGACTTTAATGCACCAGCACAAATGCTTGATAATATTGTAATAGATGATTTAATGTAATTATTAGTACAGTACAGAGCACGTCAAGCTTGACACTTTAGATAAATCAGAGCTTAACTTAAGCTAGTAGTGTATCGTCTGATATGCTTTTGGCTGTAGTAATGAGTTAATAGGTACATATATTATTTGAGCACTATTATTATTACTCAGTGATTTTAGGTTTGAGAACCAAATAATTTTTTTAATATAGAATCGTCCTTGCGAATGTGAAATATGCTTTTTTGTTTGTGAAAAAAAAATATTTTTGTTTAAAAATAAATACATTTTTGTCAAAAAGTTTTTTTTTTTATTATAAATAAACCCAATAGTTTTTCAACTTACACAGGTACTTTAGGCTTTTTTGGGTCCCAATGAACAAATTGACACGTATCCCATGACTGTTGTAGGGTGGGGACGGGGTTCATACAAAATCCCCCATTTCCCTTTTAGATATTAGAAAAAAAACATTTAATTTTTTTATTATATTGATGTAGATTTCGTACTATTATTGAAAGGGATAAATTATTTCTAATTCAATGTTACACTAAATTTTCTCAATTAATTTTATTTTAATATTAAAATTTCCCTTTTCATAAACGTATACATTTTTAGAGTAAAGTTGTCAGAATATCACATTTATACTGGCACCGCGCGGCGTCATTTTGTTGCTCGTGTCGCATCGCCACAGGGCGCTAGACATTACAAAATACTCCTGGCTTATTGGCACCTATCTGCTAAGTTACGGCCAGGGTTTTGAATCCCTGCCAAACAAATGTATCTGTTCAATAATCAAATCAATGCACCGAAATAAATATCTGGTTCATGATATGGCATAGTTTGCTTCATGTCTCTGATCTGTTATCACATACTTAAATCGACTGTATTGTACTTGCAATTCAACAACTTGTGGTTCTGTTATGTATTTAGTTATTATAAATCATAAATCTTTATTTGCAAGAATCACGGTATAATAAGATGTTACAATTTATCCAGTGCAATCTTATCTAATTTCTAATTCTAATTTCATTAAATATACTACATATCATGCAAATTATAATTTTAAACTGCTCATATTACATTACTAACTAGCTGTTACCCGCGACTTCGCCCGCGTGTAATTTAGGTGTTTTTTTTTTGCGCAAACCCTAATTCTTTTTCTTAAATAAAAGTAGCGTAAATTACTCCTTATAACATCAGCTGTCTGCCAGTGTCCCATCAAAATTGGTCCAGTAGTTTCGGAGATTAACCGGAACAAACAGACAGACAGACAGACAGACAGACTAACAGACAGACAAAAATTTAAAAAATTGTGTTTTTGTTAAAGTACCGTATATACTTTCATATGCATTTAGTGAAAAGCTGTTATTTTGACATTACAAACAGACACTCCAAATTTATTTATTTGTATAAATTAAAAATATTTAAAGTCAAAAAAACATTTATAAAAATATTAATTTAACCAATTATAAAAATGTTTCTTATATTATGTCCTTATATATGAAATTCGCGTTTTGTACGGGAGGAATATAAAGTCATTTTTTTTTGTTAAATATATTTAATTAATCAAAGTATGCACCGTTGTTATCTATGCACTTTTGCCATCTCATAGGTAGTTCATTGATCCCTTTACTAAAAACCATGGGGGCGAGAATCAATAAACTCTTTGAAGGCGGTTTGGACTGCCGCATCGGAGGTGAATTTTTTTCCTTGTAAGAAGTTGTCCAAATTCCGGAAAAAATGGTAATCTGTTGGAGCAAGGTCCGGGGAGTACGGTGAATGTCGCAGTCATTCCAATTGTAGCTTATCTAACTTAGTGGTTGTTTGTTGTGCAGTGTGTGATCTTGCGTTGTCGTGAAGCATCAGTAGCCTAGAGCGATTGACCAATCTCGGGTGTTTAGCAGCTAGTTCTTCCTTCATGGTTTGCAGTTGCTGATAATAGATATCTGCCGTAATCGTTTGGCAAGATTTTAGAAAGCTGTAGTGAACGACACCGGCGCTAGTCCACCAAACACTCACAAATAACTTTTTCTGAGTCAATTTTCGTTTAGGGCAGGATTTGGCTGGGTCTCCAGGGTTCAGCCATTGCGACGAGCGCTTCCGATTATCGTACAGTATCCACTTTTCATCACAAGTAATTAATCGATTTAAAATCCTTCATTGTCAAGTTCGATTCACTCAATTCATGAGGTACCCATCGTTCAAGTTCTTTTATTTTGCCCGATTTGCTTCAAGTGGATTAATACATTTTTATCACTTACTCCGAAGCCTGCAGCTATCTCTGAAGTGCTTTGTGATGGATCCGCTTCCACAATAGCCTTTAATTCTTCATTTTCCACTTTGGTCTCCGGCCGTCCACGGGGTTGGTTCTGAAGGTCGAAATTTCTAGAACGAAAACGTTGTAACCAAAAACGTACCGTGCTTTCTTTTGAAACACCAGCGCCGTACACATCATTAATCCTTCGAGCTGTTTCTGCAGCACTGGTGCCACGGTAGAACTCGTACTCGCAAATATACCGATATTTCATGTTTTCCGTTGTGCGGTAATAAGCGACGCCAAAGAATAAAATAATGAGGAAAAAAACAAATGAATTACTGTTTTCAAAACTCAAATGTACCAGCTAAATGAATTTATAAATTTGAATTTGGAATTCTTAACCAAAGAGGAGATATTTCAGATCAAAGTGGTCAGTACGACAAAACGCTAATTTCATATGTAAGGACCTAATATAATCTTCCGCTTACTAATTGAAATTCTATAGGTATTTTATTATATATTTTCACACACATACTCGTATTTAGACATTTTTTTAATATTTAACGAGGTTAGGTTTAGCACCTAGGACAAGTTTGTCTGGGTCACACCAGTTTCGTAATATATCACTTGCTTTAATAAACAATGACTTATTTACAAAAAAACCTGTCAACTTCATAATGTATAGTGACGGGAGGTGAAATATACCAAGTCTTAAAATAATGGTTTACATGATTCCTATGACGATATCCCACATATTTCAACAATATAATTTTTTTGGACAAATAATGTTCTATTAAGGTTAGTACCATTCCCCTATATTATAGGTCCATAGCATATAATAGACTCTATGTATGCATGGTACGATTCAATTGCCGTTTTAATATTCGTAATTCCTTGACATGTTTAAAAACATATACAAATTTATTAATTCTACTGCATATGTTATCTTTTTGTTCTTTCCAGTTTATATATTCAGCTAACTTTACCCTCTAACGTTACTATTGTGAATCTATTGAAAAACGGTGTTTATATTATAGTGTTATGTAATTTTAACAACAAAATATTTAATAAAATATCAAAATCATATATCCTTTCATTGTATAGTCAACATTAATACCTTAATATATTTTTGTTAGGCCACGTACAGGAAATTGTCACAAATGTCATCCCTTTTACCTCATAATGTTAAATGAAAACCGTACAAGTGCGAATTACCTGTGATAACTTACTGAACTAAAATTTAATCACTGAGTGATATGAATGGATACGTTGGGGATGTATCTGAATGATAAAATCCTTAACGAACGACGAAGACCAAGAGTAACTGGCATAGGTTATATAAAAAATAAATTAACCTCGCCTCTGTTTTGAGTAACTGTATTTTATATAAATGAAAAATTTCAAGTCTCTGTGTCAATAAAATTCTCTGCCTGTCCTTGACTATGCTGATATTTGTTAACTTCCCCTAATTTGGAAGATCCCTAATAATTGTTTAGAGCCATAATAATTGTTTGGTCCTTCGAGCCGGATTGAAGCCAGAAGATCGTACAGAAAAGAGAAGATCATCTATGAAGATCATCGATGAAGATTATCGGTCAAGATCGTCGGTCAATTAAATCACCATTTCTAACAATAGTTTGTCGTCGTCAACGTCACGTCAGAAAATTATACATTAAATTTCCTGTTTCTGACCACGTTTACGCGGCCAGTTGATTACTACCTGACGGTGTCAAACGGTAGTCTACTGGTAACGCCACTTGTGGCGGGAACGGCAACCCATACGTGCGTCTTTTTGAAGACGATCGGAAGCCGCAACGTGGGACACCATGCGTAAAACAAGAAGCCAGAAGACCAGGAACGACTACGATATGCCGGTGGGAATACGTATCTTCGAGGAAGCCCCCGTGTCCCCCCATAGACTTTGGTCACTTGGGGGGAAGGTTAAGCCCAATTATGGGATGCTACGTAAGATACTTTGGCAACCTATGAGAGGTTGTATGAGGAGAACTGAGTAAGTGGCGCAAGAGTCTCTGAGACATGACTACATATTTTTGCCATTTGCTGTAGAAACTACCGGTCCGTGGCGTCCACGTGCGGTCAAGTTCTTAAAATAACTATATTATTCGCTACTTGTATAATAGTTCAGAAGTTGTGTAATAGTTCAGAAGTTGCGGTGGACAAATCAAATTCAATTATTCATTTATAAGAATGTATTATCATTTCCACAATAATTTTCTTAGTTAAACTAAATTACTAAAGCTACGTAAAACTTACTACCGGACTGGTAGTTACCGAGGTAATAACCGGGCTAACTATGTACCAAACTAACTAGGTACTGAACTAATTACCGAGGAGAGCGCGTGACGGGGGATGCTGATTCCGAACTGTACACATGACGTACAGTCGCCACCACATCATCCCCTTCCCTTTTTAAAAAAAATATATTTTTTAAACAAAATATAAAAATTAAAAATTAAAATTAAAAGTAACATGCCCCAACAGGTTTCCTAGCCTATAACGCGTCGCGAGTTTGCAGAACTACGCGACGTCGGCGACGACGGTGTGCTCGAATTTGCTGACATGATTATCAAATACAGAACAATGAAATGTTACAATGTACAGTTATAATTTATAACGAATGTTTGTTTTAAGCTATACATGTTGATTCAAAGTTCAAATTACGAAATAGAAAATTATTTTTCAAAAACATACATGAATGTAAAATGTCGAAATTTACCAAAAGTTATAATTTAATAAATATCAAAGACTAAATGTTTCTTCCAGTCAACATTTAGTTGGAATAAATCTTCCCTTATACAAAATTTACATGTTACCAGCGCACTCAACCCAAAAATAATAAAATGAAAATATATTTTTAAACCGTCAATACATTCTGAAAAAGAAATATTAAACTTTCATTTCAATAAAATAAATTAAATTATATTCGAAAATTAAATTGATTTAATTATTCACTGATTTTTTTTTCACTTCATTCAATCACTATTTTTGGCACTCCTGTATCTGTAAGAAAGATGGTGGTTGTTCCCTTATTTTCGATATATCATCTGCTTGCCTATCCACTTTTTTAGTTCTAGCATTGCATCTTCTGTAAATGAAATAAATCACCAGCATAATGATTTTGCTAATTACTGCTAAAAATCCAAAGCTAAGCAGCTTTAGATCCTCTTTAACCACGCTGGCATTACTACCAGCTTGGGCGATAATTACTTCTTCTTTACTTTGATTCTTTCCCATCTCTGGTGCCTACTTTTTACGAATATTAATATTCAAATGATTACTTAAATTTTAATAACTAAGTTATATATTCAAAATATATTGACGTTTACAAAATGCGAATTGACAACGTTTATTAACCTGGATACAATGTTTAGCTCAGCTGAAATCGAACCGGTGGCCTAACCACACGGCCGCTACGTTTTAGACACGGCTGTGAAGAACGGTTAATTGGTTTCGGTTCCATTTCCGTTGAGTTGTGCTTAAAATTATCAAACACAATTTTTTTAGTAATCTTATCACTATTATCAAATTTGAATGTCTCAGAATCGCTTTCTATGGTATCGTCTCGATGTAAGAATGCTGGATTCAGCCTATCGATAGATATATTTATTTTCCTATCGGGTAGCCTGATCGTAAAAATATTATCTAGTCTTTTTAAAATTGGGTATGGACCCTCATAAGGTGACTGTAAAGACTTTTTAAGAACATAATTTCTCACGAATACATATTTACAATTTTTTATTTCCGGATGCGTACGCGTTTTCTTTAGAATCGACATAGAATTCCGATGGAAATCTTAAACTTTGACCATATGTAATCTGAGCGGCACTAACCCCCATATGTGCGCCCCCCCGCGGTGCTGCCCTGAGGCCTAAAAGTACGGACGGTAATTCCTCCACCCATTTATCTTGAGCTCTTGCTCTAAGAGATCATCATCATCATCATCATCATTACAGCCCTTCACAAGTCCACTGCTGAACATAGGCCTCCCCAAGGAATGCCACAAAGCACGGTCCTGAGCCACCCGCATCCATCGACTTCCTGCATGTCTTACCAGGTCGTCACTCCATCTAGTGGGGACGCCCTACACTAAATCCGCCGGTACAGAGGCCGCCACTCAGAACCTTTTTCCCATCGGTTGTCGGTTCTTCGAGCTATATGGCCGGCCCATTGCCACTTCAGCTTACTAATCTGTTGGGCTATGTCGGTCACTCTGGTTCTACCGGATATCCTCATTTCTAAGTTTATCACGCAGTGAGACCCGAGCATAGCCCTCTCCATAGCTCGCTGAGCGACCTTGAGCTTCCTCATCCGGCCAGCAGTGAAGGACCACGTCTCAGTTCCGTAGGTCATCACTGGCAACACGCACTGGTTGTACAGCCTCGTTTTCAAGTTTTGAGGTATACCTGACGAGAAGATGTGCCGTAATTTCCCGAACGCTGCCCAGCCGAGTTGAATCCGTCGATTGACCTCTCGGTCGAAGTTGGACTTACCTAGTCGGACTATTTGTCCCAGGTAAACATATTCGTCAACAACTTCGAGCTTAGTGCTCCCAACAACTACCGGCATGGGTGTGACATGGACATTAAACATGATCTTTGTTTTGTCCATGTTCATCTTAAGACCTATCCGTTGGGAGGCACTATTGAGGTCATTGAGCATAGTCTTAGGTCCTCCAGCGATTCTGCCATAAGGACTATATCATCGGCAAATCGAAGGTGAGTGATGTACTCGCCATTGATGTTAATGCCGTATCCTTTCCAGTCCAAGCTTGAGAACGTCTTCCAATGCAGCGGTGAAGAGTTTCGGGGATATAACGTCACCCTGTCTTACACCTCTCTGCAGTTGGATAGGTTTTGTACTCTGGTTCTGTACTCGGATAGCCATCGTGGCCCTACTGTACAAGCACTTCAGCACTTCGATATACCGACAGTCAACTTGGCACCGCTGAAGGGACTGCAGCACCGCCAATTTCGACGGAATCAAAGGCTTTCTCATAGTCCACATACGCCAGACATAGTGGCAAATTGTACTCCTCGGACTTCTGTACAATTTGCCGAAGGGTATGTATGTGGTCTATGGTGCTAAACCTTTTCGAAACTTGTTCGGAGGCTGGAAGTCGTCGAGTCTGCGTGCGAGACGATTCGTAATGACTCTCGAAAACAGCACGTAGACGCGGCTCAGAAGGGAAATCGGTCTGTAGTTCTTCAAGAGAGCGTTGTCGCCTTTCTTGAAGAACAAGACCACCGCACTTCTGCTCCACGCCTCCGGTGTAGTGCCACCATGTAGGACGGAATTAAAGAGCTTCTGAAGGACTTCAAGTACCGGTTTTCCACCCTTTCAGAAGCTCCGCTGTAATTCCATCCTCGCCTGGGGCCTTGCCGTTTTAAGGTGCTGGAAGCCATTCTAATCTCGCTCAGACTGACGTCCGGGATATCATCGGAAGGCTCTAAGAGATGCCTTAAATGATCTGTGCCAGCGTTCAATCATCCCGTTCGACTGCGGGTGATACGGAGTAGTGCGTATTCGTTCTACGCCTAAAAATTTTAATAACGCGCTAAAAATATTGCTTTCGAATTGGCGGCCCTGGTCACTAGTAAGTTTAACAGGACAGTCAAAACGTGAAACGATCCGCGAATCATAAAAAACTTTAGCGAAGGTTTTGGCCGAAATATCCTTAACTGGGACCGCTTCCGGCCAACCCGTGGCTCTATCAATCATCGTAACACAGTACTGAAATCCGTCTTCCGTGGTAGGTAACGGACCGACAATGTCAACGTGTATGTGTTCAAATCTCTTACACTTTTCAAAAGTACCTAAATTGGAAACAGTGTGCTTATTGATTTTAGCGCGTTGGCAATTCATGCAAGATTTAGCCCAAATACCTATGTCTTTATTCATATTCGGTCAGAAAAATCTGTCTTTAATCATCTTTCGAGACGCTCTGATGCCTGGATGGCTTATGTTGTGAATTGAATTAAAAATTATTTTCTCAATTTTTCTGGTACATACGGTCTAATTTTGCTAGTTGAAATTTCGCAATACAAAGATTCTTTACTATTAGGCAATGGCAGGTGTTTAAATAACAAATGATTATTAGAATTACTTTTCATTGTTTTAATGTAACAATCGTTACACTGTTCATGTGCAAGTTCAGCAAAATCTATTGTTGTGGGAGCGTATATTGTTTCAATTCTCGACAACTTGTCGGCGATAACATTCTGTTCTCCAATTACATGACGAATATCCGTTGTATATTCGCTGATGTATGCCAACTGACGAATGCGTCTAGGTGTTTCTGTACTGATACCTATCATCTTTTTAAATGCAAAACAAAGTGGTTTATGATCCGTAAATATAATTAAATTTTGCTCTTCAATTAAATTTCGAAAATATTTTACAGCTGAAAGTACTGCTAATAGTTTTCGGTCATAGGTACTGTACTTCTTTTCTTTCTCATTAAATTTTCTTGAAAAATACCCTAAAGGTTTCCAAATTCTGTTATGTTTTTTTTGTAGTACGGCACCTATACCGATATTTGATGCATCTGTCATCAATGCTAACGGAACGCCGGGTAAAGGATGAGATAAAGTAACAGCCTTTTGCAAATCAATTTTACAGTTTAAAAATGCGTCATTCGCTTCCTGTGTCCCGTTTTTTTAGAATATTTTAAATACTCATTTAATATGGCTTGATTTTGAATTGAATTAGGTATGTGCTGTCTATAGAAATTTAACATTCCTAGGAATCTTCATAATTGACACACAGTTTCTGGTTTGAGGAAATTAACTATTGCCTCTACTTTTTCGCTTAGTGGTTTAACGCTTTTTGTCGAAACATCATAAAACAAAAAAATATTTTTTTTGTGACCAAAACTACATTTTTGCAAATTAATTGTTATTCTAAATTCTTAGAAACGTTCAAAATTTTTTTAAATGCTCGCGATGTTCTTCTTCCTGGCTAGCAATGATAAGGTCATCGATGTAACAAAACAAAAAATCTAATCCTTGTAAAACTGTATTTTGCATAAATCTTTGGAAAGTTTGTGCGGCATTTCATAAACCAAATAACCATCATAAATTCAAATGATTCGAAAGGTGTGGTAATAGCCATTTTTTAGATATCTTCCGGGGCATCATGATATTATGATAGGTTCGTTTTAGGTCAAACCGGGAAAAAATGTTTTTACCAGATAACAAATAAGTAAAATCTTGCAAGCGAGGAATTGGGTATCTATCCGGTTTAGTTTTTGCATTTAACGCTCTGAAATCACCACACGGGCGAATACTACCGTCTTTTTTTAACATGCAATGTAGCGGACTAGACCAACTACTACTACTAGGCCTACAAATACCCATTCCCTGCATCAAACGAAATTCTTCCCTTACCTTCTCATAACGTCCCACGGGTAGTGGTCGAGGTCGGGCATGTACGGGCGACCCCGAGGTCTCAATGTGGTGATAAACTCGGTGCCGCGGCTCCTCCTAGAAGCACATGGGTGATTATCATCTACCGTTTTAATTGACGACTCATTCAAATTAATTAAAGTACCTGAGACATTGAAATTCGTGACCTTATAAATTAATACTCTGTCATCTAAATCAACAATTAACTTATGGTGTCTCAAAAAATCTGCCCCTAAAATGGGCTGTTTTACATCGCAAATTACAAAGGTCCATCTGAGAGTTCTACGTAACTTAAGATCTAAAACTAAAGTATATACTCACACCACTATTCACATATTTACCGCGTCGTGGAATCACTGAAATATTAGTACCAGTGTCTACAAGAAATTCCATACCTGATGTGCGATCAGTCACTGATAATCGGTGATTCCCTGGTTGCACGCTGCCTCCCACCGATGAATTCTGTACCTCACTCAGTTTCCCGAACTCTCCTTCCAGTTACAGGGTTGGACGCACTTCGCTGCCTAGTTTTGGAACCGGAAATGGTAGTAACAAAGCCAGTCTGGGCTTTGTGGTGTACGGCGAGCGCCTCTCGAGACGCTCCTGCACCGGTTGGCGCTGCGTCCACGGTTGTTGCCATGCGCCTACTCCTTCCACGTTACCTCTCCAACTCGAGTAGCCTGATGTTGAGTTTGGCTATCTCTCTAAGCACCACTTCCGAAACTGATGGCGCAACTGGTGTCATCATTCTATTTTTACTCGCGGGATTAAATGTGTAATATACTCAGTGAAATTACTGAGGCGTTCTCCTGGGTAGTTTATTTTGAACCGCTCCCTAATTTAAAATCACGTCGGGGTCACCACTTTTATGTTACTTGGTTGGTTCTAGTTTAATTCATATTATTCTTAATTACTCTCACTGTCCTGTCCTATTATTTTCACTAATGATAGTTCAGAAGTTGCGGTGCACAAATAAAATTCAATTATTCATATATAACAATGTATTATCATTTCCACAATAATTTCATCAGTTAAACTAAATTACCACCAACTACCGAGGTAACTACCGGGCTAACTAGGTACCGAACTAACTAGGTACTGAACTAACTACCGAGGAGGGCGCGTGACGAGGGGCGACTGACACGCCTAGCGAACTGTACACCTATTTACCATAGGTGGCGGTGGTGTGAGTAAAAACTTCACTTCACCTTCAAAAGGAAAGGGTCATTAGTTCAATAAAAGTCTTTGCTATTCCGCGCCCGCTGTTGCACTATGTTGTGTTCTTACCGCATTATTAATTTAATTAGTTTTAAAGTTTATAATCGCTGGTGTTTTTCGGTTATCCACTATCATAGACATACAGTAACACCTACAACATTACACACCAAAATATTTAGAATTAACGCCGATTAGTGATTGTGAGTACGAGCTTCTCGGTAAGTAAATTTAATTCCTCTAATTTAAGATATATATTATATTCTCCCACGCAATCAAGTATTTAACGGCCACAAGGTGATATCTCGTGCCCGGCTTGATTATTTTTTCTGGTGCCTCCTGTGAGGACTTCGATTTCTTACCGAAATTTAAAATTTCTCACATAGCGTCGGTTAATTTCTTCGCTTACCGCCCGCCGTTGTTTTTATTTCTCTCAATTATTAGTCATGTATTCTGGATGACGTTGATCATTTTATAGTGTGTGTGACTTGTTAAAATATTGCATTTATTATTATTTGAACCGTTATTTGTGCGGATACTGATATAAATACTTTGTATGTTTTGTAATTTTAGATCAGTATTGCAGCTTGCACTCCGTTTTCATTAGTTCGAAAATTTGGCAGCCATTCGCAAAACTCTGACTAAGAAATTACTTATTAAGGAAACATGTTGTGATGGTTATATTAGGTACTCGCATGCAACGTATTTTCGATCTTTCAAAAACAATAAACGATGCCGCTATTCAAGATATGTTTATATCACAGTGCGAAACCATTGATGATATCAGGTGTGAATATCACAACTGCATCCATGACATTAATTCTATAAATATGGAACTAGATCCCGAATTCAACGCCTGGTGTGATTTTGAAGACCTGTAATGCCATATTAGACGTATTAAGAACAAAATATGCAAACCGCAAACGATGAATGCTCCCAAGCCTAAGATCGCGTGTCCTAAGTTACAAGTAACAAGAATTACAGTTTCAGTTGTAACAACAGTACAAGATCAAGCACATTTTTTTCTTAATTCTTTATCAACTTAGCTGACGGATAGTCATTATTATTATTTGAATCAAACACTTTTTTCACATATCGGCTACCGTTGCTGTCTGTCGTAAATCTCTCGTTAATTTTGTCTCCTGTCCACGCAAGATTTTTCTAAATAAAAGTAGCCTAAGTTACTCCTTATAACATCAGCTGTCTGCGAGTGAAAGTCCCGTCAAAATCGGTTCAGCCATTTTGGAGATTAGCCGGAACAAACAGACAGACAGACAGACTAAATTTTTAAAAATTGTGGTTTTGTTATAAATATCGTATATAATTTCATATGCGTTTATTAAAAAGCTGTTATTTTGACGTTACAAACAGATACTTCAATTTTATTTGTATAGATTTTTAAATTATTAACCCCCGGAGAGACTGTCTGCCCTTTTGTGAGAATTTTTTATTATATATAATAAACACGCTGTAAAAATTGGCATATTAAATCAAACACTTTTTTGGAATTTTTGCAAATACAACTTTGGGGTAGTCTGCCCCTATGTCAACCCCTTCAGACGTGTCAGCCATTCTTTTTTTCTTAATTCTTTATCAACTTAGCTGACGGATAGTCGTTATTATTATTTGAATCAAACACTTTTTTTGAGCAATTTTTTTTGCGACTTACCTGTATTCGCAGTACCAGGTGTACCCAGGTAGCCCAGGCAAACAGTCATATACCTGCTTATTGAGTGGACTGATACTTTTCAACAAAGTTTCATGATGCATCAAACACTTCATGAAAAATGCGTCATGAGATCTCGGACCATTTGAAATGTCTGTCCGAGACGTGGACATACCTACTAATGACAGCTTTATTAATTTCGTAAAAGGTCAAGTGAAAATAATGCAATGCGTACACGCACCCGCATACAAAGTGTCAACGAAAGAAAGTGATAAACCCAAGTTGCCTGCCGTTCCAAAGATCTCGCATTCTTATATTACATCAAATTCTAATGACATTACATCGACAACATATAGACTTTGTAATAAGTCGCACGACTATATTTATAAATGTCGCGAATTCATGAATTTTTCACCCGAGCAACGCCATAAATTTGTGAAAGAAAATCGTTTATGCACAAATTGTCTCAGTTCTAAGTATATTTGGAACGCATGCAAAAGCACAAATGTTTGTCGTGTATGTGGTTCACGCCATTATTCGTTAATTTATTTGCAAACCTCGAATTATATCAGTAAGCGAGATAAGGATTCTCAAATTGTTACAAATCCCGATATGATTGCAACGCGCCCGCGATCTCCCGCTCCAGCTCGACAGCCAGAGCTTACGGATTCATACGATGGTGTAGCCTTTCTGTCAGCTGGCAGCGCAGACAACAAACTATGTCTTATTTTAAAGCCACAAAATATTAACACATTATTAGGTACTGCGCAAGTTTATGTGTTAGACCGCCATAATAACATGGTTACTTGTAGATGCATCATCGATCCAGGTTCTCAAAATAATTTTATCACGACTGCATGTTGCCGCAAATTAGGGCTGAATATTAGACAATTAAATCGCAAAACTGAACTGAGGGAAAGGTGAACATCCCTCCAAAGCATACACTATTGAAGGTTTGGTTTTAAATCAAATTACGAGTAATTTACCTACCGCGTCCATTGATACCACGTTGCTATATTATCTTAAATGCCTACCGCTGGCTGATGAAGAATTCTCTAAGCCGTCAGAAGTCGAGATACTTCACAGGGCAAAATTATTTATTGAGCTGTTGCTGCCCGGTAAAGTAACTGGCCCCCGCAACAACTCTCTGCGTTTTTTACGACATTAGGCTACGTAGTCATGGGTGACGCGCAGGTTGATGTCAACAACTCCATTGACGTATCTCACTCTTATCTGTCCAGCGTTTCCTCCCCGCATTCAATTCATGACCAGTTAAGCAAGTTTTCTGAGATAGAGGACCTCAGCGATGCCCCGATTCTCTCTGAAAAGGCAGATATTGCGAGGAGTTTTATTCTACCACTACTCAACGTGAGAAGACTGGGCGCTTGTAGGTTTACCTTTCAAAAACGAAACTATCCTGTTATTAGATTCGTTACAAACGGCTCGTAAACGATTCCTTCATTTAGAACGCAAATTTCATAAAAATCCCGCAATATGATGAAGTCATCCATGAATACCTATCTAAGGGTTATCTTAAAGAAATTCTGGCACTACAAAATCATAGCAAGTTATATTATACCAGGTGATCCGCGAGGATAAGCTCACTTTCAAACAGCGCATTGTCCTTGACGCAAGCACTCACACCGACTCTGGTGTATCGTTAAATGATATTTTACACGTCGGACCGCCGCTACAGTGTAATTTATTTTAAATCTTATTAAACTTTCACCTTTTCGAAATCGCCGCAACTGCTGATATACGTCAAATATATTTACAGATTGTAATTTGCGAGGAAGATCGACCTCACCAGCAAATAATATACCGCTTTGATAATAGAGAACCGCTAAGATATTTCGCTTTCCAACGCGTATGCTTTGGTTTACGATCTAGTCCCTTCATAGCCATCCGAACCATTCGTGAATTAGCTAAACGCGAGGAAATTAATTTTCCCTTCGCTACGCAACTCGCTACTACCCAACTGTATGTTGACGATATCGCCTGCTCTTTTCCCAAAAAAAATGTTGCGCTAGACGCATTACAGCAGCTCATGAAAATGTTCGCATCTCTTACCCGCGAAACATTTTTATCATATTACTGGGTGTGACAACCCCAGCGACTGTTTATCCCGCGGTTTATTACCTTCGCAACTCTTAGTTCATCCACTATGGATGGGCGGTCCTAGCTGGACACAAAGAGAAGAGACTGATTGGCCCATAACATGTTTTAATCTGGAACCTTCTTACGACGTTCCAGAACTGAAATCGGTTTCTCTCACCACAACTATCGAAGATATCCCATTATTGTGTCAAATCGCTTCTCGACATTCTAAATGGACCAAATTTTTTAACACAATTGTGTATATTTATAGGTTTCCTAAATATTTACCACGTTTTTACGTGGTAGAGCCACGCTGCAACTATATTATAGTTGTAGCACGAATGGGTCGGCTCGACCGGGGTAGGACCACGCTCTCACAGAATACCAGCGTAAAATAGCAGCTCAATGCTGCTGTGTTTCGTATGGTGAGTGTAGAGAACCGGAGACCCTTCTTACTGGAAAAGAGGCATTCCATCTTAGTCCTCAGGGGTGACAACGCATGTGCATTTTGATTCTTAATTGAGGATAAATGTAGATGTCTATGGGCCACAGTACCCACTTACCATCAGGTGGACTGTGTGCTCGTTTGTCACCCTATGCTATAAATATTATAATGCTATAAATAATAAAATTAAATCCGTTTCTTCACAACGGGTTTATCCGCGTTGGAGGAAGATTACGTAACGCTAACTTAACCTTCGACCATCGGCAACCTATTTTGTTACCTAAGAAAGATCATGTAGTCAACCTCATTGTAGATCTTTATCATCGCATGTATTGCCATACTGGTCCTAATTTATGAGATAGTTTATTAAGACAGAGGTATTGGATTATTACCGCTAGAGGAACGATCCGTTCGATAATAGATAAATGCAATCATTGTTTTCGCACATCACCCAAATCGATTTGTCCGCTTATGGGAGATCTGCCCCCTGTACGAACTCAAGTTGTACCTAAAGCGTTTGTTCAAACGGGTTGTGATTACGGAGGCCCGCTGTTCATTACTTAAAGACGTGGCCGTTCGTAGCCATAAGGCGTATATATGCCTATTTGTATGTTTGACAACTCGCGCGATTCATATTGAACTCACCACCTACTTGATTTATATCGCGCCGAGGACCTATGTCGATGATGCATTCTGATAACTTCAGTAAATTCCGGGGTGCAAAATACCTTGACGAGCTTTTTAAACTCATAACATCATTGCAATATCGCTCTGCTTTAGTGCATCAGCTTAATAAGTATAAAATGGAATGGAAAACACACCGCCTAGTGCACCTCACTTTGGATTATGGGAACCATTAATTAAATCAGTCAAATTGCATCATTACAGATCTATTGGCTCGCAGATATTAACTTACGAAGAAATGAACACAGTTTTATGTCAAATTGAAAATGTAGTCAACTCACGTCCGCTTTGTACAAGGTTGAGCCAAGATCCAAGTGAGCCGCTAGCTATAACTCCCTCTCTTTTTTTTACTTTAACATTGCTTAAGTATTTACCCGCCGCCCTGGTGGAAGACCAAGCGATACATTTGTTAGAACGCTATCAGCTGTTAGACAAACTAGTACAGTCGTTCTGGGACCGATGATCACTCGAATATCTAAGCACACTACAGGCGCGCGTCAAATGGAACGTGCCATCTGCAAATATCAAACCTGGTAGAGTAGTGCTAGTAGTACAGGATACCGAGGTCCCACCATTACAGTGGGAGACGGGAGTTATAATTGACGTGCACCCAGGTCCAGATGAGATTGTACGAGTAGCTACTATCAAAACTAGCCGCGGTATCTATAAGAGACCTGTAGTACGCTTGTGTCCACTGCCTACACAATAGTGATTATTAAATATAGATATAAATATATTATATCTAAGTATTGTTAGTCAATCTCGCAACTTCGTAATACCATTTATATTTTGTAAGCAAATTTTAATTAGTCTTCACACACTGTCCGTAGTTCTGCATCATATCTCTCTATTTCAGATATTTTATATATATATTTTTTTCACTTATGTAATTAATAATAAGTTACTCTTAAAATATTTTGAAAGGGTACATTTCAAAGGCCGGGAGTATAGTCGCGCCGAAGATTTTGAAGAATTGATCTCCCAGTATTCACCATAGATGGCGGTGGTGTGACTAAAAACTTCACTTCACTTTCAAAAGGAAAGCGTCATTAGTTCATTACAAGTCTTTGCTAATCCGCGCTCGCTGTTGCACCATGTTGTGCTCTTACCGCATTATTAATTTAATTAGTTTTAAAGTTTATAATCGCTAGTGTTTTTCGGTTATCCACTATCATAGACATACAGTAACACCTAAAACATTACACACCACAATATTTAGAACTAACGCCGATTAGTGATTGTGAGTACGAGCTTCTCGGTAAGTAAATTTAATTAAACGCAATCATAAAGTAGTATTAACGGCCACAAGGTGATATCTCGTGCGCGGCTTGATTATGAGCTTAAGAGTACAGTGAGGTTCTGATATCAAATATAATAACGGTAATAATAATAAATATCATATCTATACTTATAAATCAGCCACTATTTAATAAACAATAAACTATAGAATACACAGGTCATAAAAACTTTCCTTAGAATTTTTCTCGACGCTACATAAAGAGTTACTAAATATTAACTTCATATAAATTAGAAAACATAATTATAAAATATAAATAAACGCAAAAGAAATTTTAGTCTAATTATTCAAAATATTCAAAAAATTAAAAGTACATAAAATT
Source organism: Parnassius orleans (assembly GCA_029286625.1). Lineage (NCBI taxonomy): Eukaryota > Metazoa > Arthropoda > Insecta > Lepidoptera > Papilionidae > Parnassius > Parnassius orleans. Next base: position 716,116 of record JAGSMP010000032.1, read on the forward strand.
AAAGTGTCTGTCTATAACATCGAAATAACTGCATCTTATTTATCTGAGGGAGTATTTGCATACCATTATAACATTAGTAATCATTTTTAAATTTTTGTCTGTCTGTCCCGGCTAATCTTTGGAATGGCTCAACCGATTATAATGAAACTTCACAACAAATAAAGAGCAAGGCCAGGAGTGACCTAGTCTACATTTTATACAATTTTTTTTATTCTTAAGTAGCCTTTGATGGTGTTCTTAAATCTAAATAACCCCATATAAATAGATTTCACCCAGGCGAAGTTAGGGCGGGCCGCTAGTTATTAACTAGTCACGCGTCGTCAATTTCTGTGGTGACCCAAAGGCTGGGAGATACTTTTGGTTAGCGGATAAACCTCGCAATACAACGAGACAACTCATTTTGTCTCTTCGGCACGCTACCAACAGACGGCAGTGATTTAGCATGCAGTACTACTGCATGTAAACCTTTTACAAGCAGTACTTTAATACTACTCTACTACTCAACCTTTTTTGATTGTTTAAAAAATGGTTTATGACGGGCCTGTTGGAGGTTGAAAAAAATTAAAGAAAAGATAAAGACTGTATAATACATTCCAATGCTGGCAGAAACCTCCCCTTATCTATGTATGATAGGTTATGGCAGACTTCACATATCCTCCAAATATTTCATTCCTCAGCACGCAGATTTTTCAACAATGTTTTCCTTCTACGGCGAGTACGTCGTAAATCAGCACTTAAAATTGCAATTAACGACTTAATAATTGGTGCCGGCGGAGATCAAACGCTTCGATGGATACTATTGTATAGGTATGCGTATAATAAAGTTTCACTTTGACTTGAAAAAATGTTTTCAATAACTGGATTATTTAAAAAAATATGTTTTAATTTAAACATTCATTATAAAAGATGGTTATAAGAATTAAGAATCAAGTCGTACATGCTTCATGGTAGGTTGCCAAAAATAATACAAATATACGATAAGCCTTGCTCATATGTTGCATTTGATATTTTGAAGGGTGGCGATAACCGTGTTTATTGTTACCGATTTTAAACTAAAATGAAATCCACAAATTGTTGTTTTCTTGGAAGACTTGCCAGCAAACTTTCAAAAGTAATGTGATTGCTTCATACGGTAAACAACATTTTATAACAATAGGAATAAAGGAATAAATTGTCTTAAATGCAAACAAAAATACTGTATGTATACAAGTATTTGTATAATCAAACTATAGTAAACTGACCATGTGGTTAAAAGAGCCGACATCCGATGGGAAAGTAAGATACTCCAGTGGCAGCCTCGTACCAGTTTCTCGTACCCCAAACAAGTTGGAGTGACGACTTGGGAAGACATGCAAGAAGATGTAGTTAACTCAGGACCGTGTTTTGCATTCGTTGGGGGAGTCCTGTTCAGCAGCAACCTTATGAAGCTTTGAATTTTTTAATTATTGGTGATGACATTTTTATTAAAAAATGATTAATTTTAGCACAATTGCGCAGAATTAACAGTCGTTATTAACGTTGTTATATATTTTAATTCCATTAATTCTGTGTCATTACAACAACCTATTAAAAATGCAGACGAAATATTTGGAAAAATTATAAATTTCAATTATTGAGCTTTTTAAATAAAATAAAGGTTAAAATAAATTATTGTAGTCAGTTTTTTTTATTTATTTGCTTTCAGTTCTAAGTACATAATACATACAATCACAATCTGCCAAACTGTGAACACAGTTTGTCGGCAGCAGCTCTCGTGGATACATATATTTATGTACTACTTTTATAAAGAACACAAAAAAAAGGAAAAATAAAAATAAAATACAATAAACAAAACTTATTAACTACCTAAAAAGTAAAAAAATAAATAAATAATGTAACAAGAAATTAAACAAAGGATATTGAAGTTCTTAATCGGCATACGACTATGGACATAGAGACAAGTAATGCTTTCTCAGAGTATTTTTTAAATTATTTTTACTTTTTATATTCCTTATTAAATCATGAGTTAGCTGATTAATAATTACGGGCGTTACCTATCGTCTTTCATGTTTTCCATAATAATTTTTGACATTTGAGACACACAGCTTAGGTATTAGAATACCTAGTCGTGTTGGGTACGCATACTCTCTTTCCTGTATATATTCAATATTGTTATATTGTTCAATTAAGACATTTAGACTTTTAATTCTATAGGGAGTATACCACATATTTTAAAGAGTTTATTATAATCTTTATTAATTGAGTTTGTGTTTTTTTTATCTACTAACAATTTTAGAATTCTCATTTGCAAGTATTTAATTTTATTTAGGCCAACAGGAAAAGTGAGACCATACGCGCTCAACCTGTAAGAAATTACTGCATCAACTAATGCGTAGTAAAGTACGTACATAATACTTCTGGGTATTATAAACGTAAAATTTTGTAATTTACAGTAAATTGATCTTAATTTGTTACAGACTGAATCTACATGAATGTTCCATCCAAAATGACTATCTACATTTACTCCTAAGTATTTATAGGAAGACACAGTTTGGAGGTTAGGACATTTACAATTAATTTTATTTTGATGCAGGCATTTGTATGTGTGTCCTATTATTTTTATGGGTATAACTTTATTCTTAATGTATTGTCATGGGCCCAACAAACTACATTGTCGAAGTCGTTTTGCATTACATCCTGTATTGTGTTCTGGTTCGTATCGCTATATAAAATGCATGTATCGTCAGCATACATATACGATCTACATTTTTTTATAACATTAGGCATACTATTTACATGCCTAATATATCCAACCGGACATTAGACCGAGCCAGTCGGAACACCAAATTTAATATATCCAATATTGCTCTCAGTTCCACATATACGTACTTTTAGCTGTCTATTATTTAAATATTCCCTAAACCATGCGTTCATCGGCCCTCTTATGCCGCACTCCTGCATGGACTGCAGCAAGTCATCGTGATCAAGATTATCGAAAGCTTTTTTAAAGTCGATGAATAAAGCAAATACAATTTTTTGTTTATTTAACGAGCTATTTATATCATCAGTAAATTTAGACATAACTGTAGCTGTACTTCTATTCGGGCGAAAAACGTACTGAGTATAGTTGATAATTTTATTATTTTCAAGTAAGGCTATTATAATTGCTGAATACTTAGCTATTTAATTTTAAGTCTATTTTATTTAATATATTTAAAATGGCTATCGGCCTATAATTTGTAAATTCCGTATGAAGACCTTGTTTATATATTGGCCTAATTATAGTTTACTTCAACTCCTCAGGATAAATAACATTTTTTATGCTTAGATTTATAAAATGTGCAATTACTGAGGCAATTTTATTCTTAATTTCTTTTAGATACCTTATTCAAATACCATCCGATCCCGGCGCCTTATTGCAGTCCATGTTGTTAATCACTTTTATTACATGCTCAGGTAATACTTTTATAAACCTAATACTTACATCACTTTCAGATACATATGATTTCCGTTCAAGTAACAAATTCTAACAAATGTGCTTATTTTAATGTCCTCTATCTCCCGGGTAAAAGTATTACAAAAGCCGTCACATATATTTGACTTATTTTTTGTTTTTAACATGTACTTTTCGACGACACTATCCATAGATATTTTTTTTGTCCTAACCAAGAATTTACAGTACTCCATATTTTTTTCATATCCCCTTTAAAGTCTATTAGGCACCTCTTTCTGTAATTATTCCTAGCACTATTAATAAGTTTATTTGTATAATTTCTCTGCTTAGTGTACTCAAGTCTATAATAATTATTTTTTTGGTGGGATTTCCATTTCCTAAAAAGAGAACCCTTTTTATTTATTTCACGTGCATTGAAAAGTACATGTTTTGTATATGCCTTGAAATATATTTACAATGTTAGAATAAAGTTCAACAGGGTCTTCTGTACATAATAAATCTAACCATTTTACATCATGTAACATTTCAAAGATCATGTTGTTATTATAACATATACATGGTAAAGAATTCATTACCAGTTTGTCTAAATCAGCTGCGAGACCGATTATATAATTGTCAGCGATCTACTGGTGACTGTATACGCATAGAGTGCACTTGCCCTATCAGTTCTCACAAAGACATGGTCGATGCAAGACGATGCGCGTCGTGTCGCAGTTACACTCTCGCGCGTAACGTCTCGTGTCGCGCACTGTAATCCTAGTTCACATAACGTATTTAGATACACATTTGCAGCTGCCCCAATATCCTGTTTTAAAATGTTAATATTTATGTCGCCAATCAAAATTAAGTTATTCCTATTGGGCACACAGCGTACTATATATTCTAACTCAGAAACAAAATTTATCTTACTCGTGTCGGGAAGTCGGTATATAACAAAAATGGTTGTATTGTAGTTCTTTGAACTGCAAAGTTCACCAGTTAACATCTCACACTGTTTAACGCACACTTCTTTTGTTACAAACGTGAATTCGCTTCTTACGTATATTACTATACACCCACATCGTCTGTCTTCTCTAGTCCGGCTATACATTTCAAATCCATTTATTTTGTATCTATACGTCTCATGCTCCTTTATATTAATTTCTGTTAAACATATTATGTCTAAATTATTTATACAATTTTTTAATATAACTAATAATTCATTGAAATGTTTTCTCAGGGAGCATATATTTATATGTATTATTTGTAGTTGAGTTATGTTTGCATTTACCGAATCATGCCACGTTTGTACATCTGAAAATTTAAAGTATTCAATATCTTGCACATCTAGTTGCGGAATAAAATTAAAAGACATATTATTTATTATTACTCTCGTATGTAATACGGTATTTATTACTCTTCTTTCTTTTGAATGAGGGTGTCGATATCACTTTGAAAATTAATTTGATAAACTTTTTTTCACTTTCATTCTTCTTAATGAGTATATTGCCGTTCTGTACTGTGTGATTATAAGCCAATATTAACTCATTTAAAAGGCGAATGTTATTTCTTTAGCTAATTTGATTTTACCAAATTAAACTTTTAACTAATAGAAATATATAGGTATGAAATATATTCAACTTAAATGTTATACAATTTGTAAACATTTAATATAAAATATAAACTTAATTCTAAATTGCTTGCAAATATGTTATTGCTATAAACTTGCTTTCAATAACGATATGTAATTCTACACTTACTTTACTTGTTACCCTCAACATTGCAAGAAGATTGTGCATAACCAGGTAAATAATAAATCATTTACGAGTACCTGCCGTCCTTCATAAGTTCATGTATTTAGTATCTAAGATTAACTTCTTATTTCTCATGATAAGTGAATTGTATTCTTTTTGAGGAATAAATATCTTAAACCACAAACTGCACTTTGTTTTCATAATCTGCCGGCAGTAAAGCTCGTTGTATGTGGTACGGATGCAGTTGACTTCTCTTTATGTATTGTCGTACTACCGACCTTGGAATATCCAAATTGCGGGATATGCGACGCTGACTCGTAGTGGGGTCGTTTTCTAGTTCACGTAATATTTGTTCTTCTACATGATTATCATCATGAATTGCTGGCCGACCACGACCATCTTTTGCATTATATTGACCAGGGAAGTGGCCTTCCACGTACAAATTATGTACGCGGATAAAAACCTTATAGTCGGGAAAACGGTCACGATTTGGGTAACGTAGACGATATTCTCTGGCAGCAGCCCAAGCATTTCCGTCGCAAAAGCCATAGAGGTAATGCATCTCTGCATACTCTCCCTGGGTGTACTGCACTCTTCTTATATTAGCCATTTTCTAAGTACGATAGGCAGGCAATTCAAAGTCCCTATGGCAGGCACAGGTCACAGGTAGGCAATAAATCGCAGACTCCGTATAGCAAGCGCGGGTCACAAGTAGGCAATTGATCACAAGGTCCAAGAAAAAGCGAAATTCGTCAGGTTATTCACAAAAGAGTAACAGCCAAGAACACGTGTGCAGCAACAGGCATGTAGCGAGTCACTAACGCCCTGCCGCCTGCTGGCCGCACGCAAACAAAGGCGTCCACGCAGCAAGCGCGTGAGCTATGATCTTATGTGTGAAAAGGACACATATAGTCTCTTTTTTCGAAGTTCGAATAATGTTTTTCAAAGAGCTGATGTGAAATAATAAATATTTGGCATGGGATACTGTAGTACCTAAACCTTAAGCGACGATTCGGTCGCATTTATTGGAATGTTTTCATTAAGCGAGTATTGTTTACGATTTGTTAGAAACCTAGCAATACCGCCGGGATCTTTCTGTAAACACAGCCAAACGTAGCCAAGGGTAACTAATAACATTATATACTAAACTAACACTAACACTAATAAACTAATAACTGGTGTTTGACTATCCTCTGATTTACTTTATTTGGACCTTGCTATGAAAAATAGAACATAAAAAATAATTTAGCTACAAAAAGCTGTGTGTTACACCTCGTTTTAATCGTCATTAAATAGGCAAGTTTTTTAATACACGGTCATTTTTCGTAGTACATTTTTTTACAATAGGCTCTAAAGTTACAAACAATTTTTCGTGGCAACTTAAAAGATATTGAAACAATTTCCAACACTCATAAATCATGGTGCCCATTGTCATTAAAGCACTTTTGTAGTGATGATACATTTCCTAAGCAAATAAACACCATTTATTGTTTTAAAATAGGTACTCATTTTACTCTAATTGCCTATTTGTTACAAATTTTGGTATTTTCTTCAAAAAACACTCAAATAGTTATAACTTTTAAGGAGATCAAGTGAAAGCTCTGCCACGGAGATATTTTTTACTGCAAATAACCCCAACTATCGCCCTGTTTCGTTTGATCCACAATTTTTTTACCCACTCATATGCCCCAATTAATACGCCACGATTCTCTTTTTGTTGCGGACTTCACATATTTTAAAATATTTCATTCTACATTTTTTTTGATGCAGGTTTCCGCCGCCGGGCGTATGGCAAATCAGCACACAAACTGAAATTTAATATTTTTATGGATGCCGGGGTTGATCGAGCCGGTGTTTCTCGCGTATTGTAAAATTTACGGCCAGCACAAAACCTATCTTTGCCTAGCAGGCACAAAACCTAACGCGGTGCGGCACTATTATCACGGCAATATTAGAATACTAAAATTTCTTATAATTACAATAATATGAAAATAGTTTACAATGTTGCACAATCCGTTTGAATGTTATATATTATTATTGTATATATTTATAATAACATAAATTTATGTGTAAGCTCTACCAAAGAAGTATATTTTTTAAATACGAGCAATAACCATCCATGAAAGTTAAAATTGCTTATGTTAGGAGTGTTTCACGACAGTAGTACAAAGGCAGATTCGAATTTACGACTTTAAAGATGCGGTCCCTTGGCTATAGTAATTAATATTTTATTCTTAAAAAAATTCCAAAAGCTTCCATGACATTATTAAAAATACAATATTTTTCATGTCATCCAATTAAAGTTGACGGAAATGTTATATGAATTCAAAATATATCACTCGAAAAAACTCGTGGAAAAACTCCCTGTTATTAATGTCAATGGTTAAAAGTATAGATTTATATAATATTTAAAACATATCATTGAAGCTTATTGTTTGTGGTTGCCTTGTTCTTCAAAGGTGATAATGGCCTAGTTAAATAGTTGCAGACAGATTTCCTTTCAGAGCTCTTTCTAGATACTAATTTCGAGAATCATTACAAATCAGACCCGAAATCTTGGTTTAGGGCTTTTTTATGCCAAAGAGTCCGTCTGGATAGTTACCAAACTTTTACCTTTTTTTAGTTTTCATTTCACTGCTGTGTTCCGGTCTGGAAGGTATAGAGAGCCAGTATAAATAAAGTCTGTAAGGCATCCCATCTAAGTCCTCAGTAGTAGCAGCACATTTTCGGCCTTCTTAGTTTCAAGAGAAACCATCTTGAAACAAACCTACAGAAACCACTTGCCATTGGATGGACTGTAGTTTCATTCGTCATATCAGTTTTATAAGTTAAAAAAAGATACGCTATAAAGCCGGTTCCCGAAAATGGCTTTATCATCCTAGATCACAAAAAAATCTTTAGACAGTTTATCGTATTTTACAGGTAACTCACACGCACACACACACGCACATACGCATGCACACACATACCATATTCACAGCATTAAGTTATAGAAAATAATGATTTTTAACGTTACTGAAATCGCAATGGACGAGTAAAATATAAATGTATATGAAGACAAAACCGATAATTTGTGGTTCGCATTAATACATATTTTGAGTTCGATTTGAATTTACAATAATATGCTAAATAAGTTTAGTCTGTACAAATGGAGACTAAAAAATATTAAACGCAAATTGCTTGTGGAATGCAATATTTTGTGTTCCATTGTACAGGGATTGTATTCAAGCCATAGAAAGTGAAACAATGGCAACCGTTGTCATTACTGTTAGGAAAAGTTCATTTAAATTTCTCTCTGAAAAGAGAACTGCGTAATACGGATTCATGTAATCTCTTGTCCAAATTGTTTGATGCCGCCTAGCGGAAAAAATATTTAAACTCTCATTATGTGACAATTTTTGTTCAGTTAAAAATATTTAACTTAAAAGATCTTTACAAAGAGTATGAATTCATTAATTATTAAACCGTTACAGTATAATATTATAAATTACATGACACGTCACTTAGCTATCACGGCTCCAATATTAAATTAGCTCTAACTAAGTATGTGTATATCCTGAATATCGATCCGCCCCGGCTTCACACGGGTGATTTCTGGATCTCGACAACAGCGCCATCTACTGAGTCCAATTGTAAATCTAAACTATTATCGATTCAACTTAATCACACACACAAAATTTCATCAAAATCGGTCCAGCCGTTTAGGGGGAGTTCAGTCACATACACACGGACAGAAGAATTATATAATATTATAGAATTATAGAAGGTATATTAACGCTGCCGAACTGAGCTTTGTGGGTGGAATTTCATAAAATCCATATACTTGGTAATTTTTAACATGCCAAAAAGAATATTCTGGCCAAGTTTTATACCTATAACGGCTATAGTTTGAAAATGTGATTATTTTTTAAATAACGCCCTCGCAGCCCCTCTTGCGGGTGGAATTTCGTAAAATCCGTTCTTAGCTGACCTCTATACGACGAAAGAAATATTCACGCCAAATTTCCTCTCTAAGCATTTGTATTGTCTTTAATATGTATAATTTCGTTCTAAATGTTATTATCACGTAACATGTTCTTAAATAAATCGAATATTAATAACACTACCATAATTGGTAAACGACACTAAAAATAACTAAACAAATCACTAGATTTTTAAGACTTATAAATTCACTACTGGCCATGGGCCTTTCTCGTAGTAGGAAGGAATTGCCTTAATCATCAAGCTCTATAGATCTTGCTCACATTCAAGAAGTAGAAGCGGAGTTTGAACATAAGTCTGCACTGTCACTAGCGGGCGACCATTTAGGTCTTTTGACTGTCAAGGAAGTCATAGAAGTCATTAAAAGTCTCAAAAAGCAGTCAGTCTCCGGCTGACGGCATTAAAAAACAGGGTGCTCAAATAACTATCTACAACTCTAGTTTGCCAAATAGTAATTAGGCGTTTTCAAGGCTTTTCTCTCCAGCTGCTCCTTCACGGACGCCTGAATAGATGCCAACGTCATAGGACTCTTGAAACCAGGAAAACCGCCCAACCTAGCCTCCAGCTACCGACCAATCCTCCTCAGCCTCCTCAGCAAACTGGAAAAAGTTTACGAGCGAATCATATTGAATCGCCTTCAAGTTTACATCTTAGCCAAAAAGGGTATTTCAGACGAATAGTTCGACTTCAAACCCAAATCAAATTCATCGCTTAGCAGAATAAATTCTGGAAGATTTCACTCACACTAGAAACAGCAAACTCTTAATACCGGTGCCCTATTAATCGATGTCGCAAACGCATTTGACAAAGTCTGGCACGAAGGCTTGCTTTACTTCAAAGGAACCTCACTCTTAACCGTCTGAACGTAAATCCGAAATAATAGTCAGGCACTATCAACCTATTCGGCTGCGTAATGCCTTAGGAATCGACGCTTAAATACGTAGGGGTGTCACATTTGACCACAGAATGTCCTTCGTGAAACACATTCGCAAAATCCGCAACCGAGCCTCCGTGCCATCCGTACACCTGCGTGCCTTGGCGGCTCTTACCACCCAGAACATCATATACAAGTTAGCCGTCAGAGCCGGTGCCCGCCACCCCTGCTCGGACGGCTGTTGGATAATTCATCTGTAATCTGATTTTCGTATACTAAACTAACTAGACGGATCGTCACGCTTGGCATGTGGATTGACAATGTTTTTTTTTTCATAATTATATGAAAAATAAAAAGCACTATAATACGTATATACGTATAAGATAAAGTACTTAACATTTTAGACGTAACGTATGTAGTGTATTAGAGATCCGTTGGAGCATCAGATTATCTCTAAAATGTGTTTAAATTCTAAAACTTCCGTTTTTATATCATCTTCATAGTAACAGTTCATCACAAGTCGACTACTGAACTGTGTGTGAATGTTTTTTTTAAATTAATTTATTTACTAACTCACAATTGTTATTACAGGAGTGGAGCCTAATGCAACATTGTGACCACTAATGTAAAAACGACAAATAGTTTAATTACACCCTCTCGAATTCCGCCAATGTACAATTAAATATGTCTAATCGTTGTGCTACGATGTTAAGCATTCTAGCTGCGCAAACAACCACTGCGTACTATAAGAGATTTGTACGAGCAACTGGTAGGTCCAGCAACCATCCCTCAGCCCCCGTTGCACGAGGAACCGCAGTAATTCCAGAATTTCCGTATTGTTTAATCTACCACGTAAGATCAAGAATATGTACTTAAGTAGCGCAAAGTTCCGTCTAACTTCCAACTTATAATATCCAACCATTCCTATTACAAAAAGGGTTGGATACATAAGAGGATTAAAAGGGTTCAGCCCATTTTGCTTTAAATAGAGGTACCGGGTAAACTTATTTTGTATTTTCTCCAGCATGAGGCTATACTTGGTTTCATAAAGATTCCAGATGATAGCACTGGTTTCTAGATTGCTTCTTACTAAAGCATTATATTATGACTTCACGGTGGCTGTGTTAAGGAAATCATGCGTTTCACGCATTATGAAGCCCAGGTTTTAAAGGCCTTTTTACACACCTGTACAATATGAGTGCGAAATGTCACGTCCTCGGTAAATAAGACGCCAAGATCACGTATATAGACAATGCGATTGATGACATCCCCTTCGTTGAGGTAGTTGCATCGGAGGTCCTCGAGCATATGGAAGACATCCCATTGCATTTTGATACATTAAACAGAAATTTATTCTCCCGACTCCACTCCACCACCCGATCAATATCGCATTGTAAGCGGTCGCAATCAAAATCGTCAGTAATCCTCAGGAATAATTTGAGATCATCCGCAAAGAGTAAACAACCTGCGTTTCTGACCACCTCTGGAAGGTCATTTATCATAATGATGAATTCTAACGGACCCAAATTACTCCCTTGATCGATCCCTGTAAGGTTTCGATACGAGTTTAAATAACTAGAGTGAGGGGTTGCATCACTTTAGTGGAGCGTCATATCGATGGTGGCGCGTGGGAATTGAGGGTATTTTGAACCCCCCCCCCCCACTCGTTTGTACAGTATAAAGTTCAGTGTGAGTCATTCTACGAGTGAAGTTATTCTACGCGTGCTACTGGTTCTGTCCGTTGTAGTGATTCTTCTGGTGCAGGCAAGGAAGATGGTGTTGCTGAGAGGCTGTGCTGTATTACATTGAGATGGGTAGTGTTGCTGTTAGTTTGCATACTTTGGTGTTATCATGTAGTTATGTCCTTCCAAAAACACTGCAAGAGTTCTGGAGTGAAACCAGCCATTGCGAATTTCCTCAACAAGACGTCATTGTCCACACTATCGAAGCCTTCCTAAAGTCAAAATAGGCTACGTCCAGCTGGGCACCGGCTTCTGAATCAAGGGCTAGTGCTAAGTGATTTATGAAGCACGTCAAGTTGGAATTTGTGCTGCGGCCTGTCCGAAAACCATGCTGTGCATCGTTAAATTGTACGTTAACCTGCGAGTAAATGCAGGAACACAATGCTGACTCTAAGACCTTCGCGAACGCTGACAGCACCGCTACAGGTCTGTATCCACTAACATCTGAGCTCAGAGCACCCTCCGAGACCGGAGTTACCCTAGTCAGCCTCCAACCGTCAGGATACGATCGATCACGTAAACAGATATTGAACAAATGTAGAAGAGGGCGAGCTAGAACCATCCTACAGTCCTTAACAATATAGTGGGGCACACCGTCTGGATCTACCGACCGTTTGGGCTTAAGTCTTGCAAGGGCCGCACGCACGTCGCTAAGACACAACTGTCCTACGTGCACCTGCGCTCCGCGTTCAGATGCTGTTTGCGCAGCGGCGGTTGCATCCAGCTGCGGAGCTGCATCTCCGTAAACTGTTTGGAAGTAATCAGCAAAATCCTGTGCGTACTCACTTTCTGATAACGGGAATCCATTTTAACTATCCGAGACTTCGCTTCGAGCGCTTGTTATTTATGAAATTCCAAAAGGACCTCGGTTCTTTAACAAATTGCGTTTCAATACTATTTTGGTAGTTACAGTATGCGGTTTTAATATTATTTTTTACTACTGAGCGATAGTAAGAAAAGTTTTTTATAATCACTGCTTGAACCACTTATCTTATAAGACTTGTGATAGAAAGCTTTTCGGTCTATATCATATATTATATCAGCTGTGTACCATTCCGGATAATGATACCGCGAGTGGTTAGCCTTAGGTCTTTTTCTAGGAGTGTTATCATCTAGAATCCTATTAAATGTGTCGTAAAACCTACCGTATGCTTCCTCAACGCTATTTGTTTCATAAAACGCGCTCCAGTCCGCTTGCGGTAGCGATAAGTACATCGTATGGAAATCAGCCTTAGCGAAATTCCACCGGATGTAGGAGACATCTGGCGGCGCGGAGCCGACGGAAACAGTAGCTGCGCTTGCGTATTTAATACACACTCGCAACGGCAGGTGCTGCGGGTCGATGCATGACAAGCACTCATCACGTTCGTCATTTACGGTAATCTCATCCTCGGGCAAAGTAGTGAGCACGACATCGAGCGTTCGATTGTTGCAATTAAAAATGTTATTACATTGGCGAAATCCGCATTAGGTGACAAAGTACTCATAATAACACTGTATATCCTGATTTGCAGATGAAGTTATTTCCCTCACAAGCCGTTTAACTTTTGCCCATGCCAGCTCTATTGAATTCAAGTCGTACATATTAGGTGGAAAACGCAGTACATCGTGACCATGGCCTTTTATGAGTTCGTCCATTTTAATATTTTTTCAAGAGTTTTATTTTGGTGAATTAAATCATATAAATCAGCTTTCGTCATGCTGAGACTGGCTTGTAATTATTCTTGGTGAGCCAATCTAACATAGCTTATTTTGTACTGGTTTTTAGGGGCACCTTATTTTCTTGCACGCTGTGATAGGGCGCATTGTCCATCACTACAACGCTGTTGGAAGGTAGGTTCGGTAATAACATTTCTTTGGCCCGAAATTTACACTATTCATCTGCCCATGATAGTCGCCAGTGACTGTGCCAGCTTTAAAAAGCAGTTTGGCTCCGTCTATAAAGCCGCTACTCGATCCTGCATGGATTAAAATCAATCTATTCGAAGAGCTCGTATTCGTCAATATAGAATTTATTTTGTCAGCAGTTTTTATACGTTAAATTATTATCGATCTATGTTTCGTTTAGGAAAAATATTTGACGATAATTTAGTCTAAGTTTACGTATTTTTCTTAAATAAATAGACCGAGCAAAAATAATATTTGGCCTCTCAATCAAAATTCTCCTTTTGCTGTGGCATTTCTGCCACTTGTACCCCATTTGTTTCAACTACTTTCTCAGAATCGTTACACACCAAGGAAAATCAATTTTCTCCCGTAAAGCTAACTGAAGTTTTTTGCAAGTTGGGATGATTTTTTTGGTCAAATAAAACTCTTCAATGCAGCGATGAATTACCTGACGATCAAAATCATCAACATTTAAATCTTTCTTTCTCGGATAATTTTTCCCTTTTTTAGATGGCGATTTCAGGTGTCCTTGCAGGTCTGCAGGCTATTTCTTGATTTTACTTAACACACTTTTAGACAGACCTATATAATATACTGCTCGATCGAGTGCCTGGTTAACAGTAAACGTGAATTTGTTAGATCTTTTTTCTTCTTCACACATCGAAAGAACACGTTTTGCCATTTCGCGGGTTTGTCTTCTAATTATAAAGGATTTTATTCTTCATTCAGTCTTCTAATTATTTGATGTTATTCCTTGTTTGTACTCGCCATTTCTTTTTCGTTGAAATTAAACAGCTATTTGCAAACACAAAACACTTTTTAGTTCAGTCCTATTTAAAGTACAAAATAACACTGCTAACTTAAAAACAGAACTTGATAAGCGTACTCTTGCGTCGAGGTCGACACTAGTACTGGGAGCGTGCGGGCTGTGAAGCGACGGTCGGGCGCGGTGCACACCCGCCCGCTACCTCAGCCCCAATTCCTCGGAGCTCGCGCGCGGACAGTAGTGTAATATAGCATAGCCTGAGAGATCAGGCACAGGACCAACGGCTTCACGTGCTTTCCGTAGCTCGGGGGTAAAACACCGGCAACTTCCTTACTCCAAGCTGCGACTGAGAATTTCTTGTCAGAAAAACCCAATAACTGATTTTGACCCGACCGGGATTCGATCCCGGGACCTCAATATCATCAGTCGCGTTTATGACCACTAGACTAACGAGGCAATCAACAAAACATAATATTATATTATGCAACAATTTCAGGATGACACACTAAACCTTTTAATAGAGCTTTATTAGTTCACTTATATTTTAGAGTTCGAAGTTTCTTGTTTTAAGATAATTTGTTATATCGAATATTGATAATTGAATTGTTTAAGAAATTTACATATCGTCTTTAATCTGGATCTGTTTTTAATGATATTGCACAAAACTTCTAAATTTATTTCTATTATTATTAATATTTGCTATGCTTTTCGACGAACACTTCAGAATCTCTTTAACAATTTAGAGATTAGTGTCTAGAATTTATTCTTATTTGCGGTGCCATATTTGAACGAAAACAATAATAAAAAACTATGTTACAGATCATAATCATCATGATTATTACAGTCCAAGGCTACTGCTGAACATAGGCCTCCCTCAGGAATAGCACTAGCCTGACAGCCGCACGGCCCTGAGCCATCTGCATCCATCGTCTTGCTTACAATTTTAGTTTTATTCATAGGCGCTTTAGTTAATAATATTAATGCCTTTTGTTTTATTATTATTATTATTGCGTATTACAATATCGAAGAAGATCAGATAAATGGAACCACTTTGAAAGTATATTCTTATCGGTAAATAAAGAAACTTCTATGTGACATGTTTCCTTCGGCTCCTCCTAGCTTAGCTCATCTCGACAGTGTTATAATATTTTAAATAAGTTATAAGTTTAAGATTAGTAATTAGTTATAAGTTGTAATTTTCTAAACAGTTAATACCTTTTAAGTAAGTTAAATTTTTTATATATTATAGAATAAGGGTGACAAACGAGCTAACAGTCTACCTGATGGTATGTTAATACTGGACCCCATAGATATCTACATTTATCGTCAATTAAGAATCCAAATGCATATGCATTGTCACCTCTAAGGACTGAGATGGAATGCCTCGTTTCCAGTTAAAAGGGTCTCCGGTTCTCTACACTTACCATACAAAACCCAGCAGTATTAAGTTGAAAGATGTTGAAAAAGTAACAAACACTTTCCCGACATTTCTGAATTGTTTGTCTGTCCGCCAAAATGAGTTAATCTAAAGAATAAATTCGATACATTCTAAAGTAAAGGAAACATTCTAAAACAAGGATACATTTAGATACATTCAATACATTCTAAAAAATAGAAAAATAAGACTCAAGCCGCGAAAAAAATATGTGACTTTTATGGACCTAATGCAGTGTTAGTAAAAGTAGCACAAAGTTAGTTCAAGCGTTTTTAGTCCGGGAACTTTGATGTCAAAGATGCAGCTCGCTCTGGTTGCCCTCATACGGATAAAGTCGATGCCATTTTTGAAAAAGTAGAGCAAGATCGGCATATTAGTAGTTACGACATAGGCGAGGAATTGAAGATTGACCACAAAACTGTTTTGACCCATTAGAAAAAGTCTGTGCTGTAAAGTACCACACGAGCTCACTGAAAGAAACCTAATGAATCATGTACTCATTAACGATTCTCTATTGAAACGTAGTAAAATCGAACCATTTTTGAAAATATTGATCACTGGTGATGAAAAATGGATCACCCACGATAAAAACGTGCGAAAAATATCATGGTCAGAGGGTAGTCAGGCTCCACAGACTGTAGCAAAACCCGGATCAACACACAGTAAGGTGATGTTGTGAGTATGGTGGGATAGGAAGAGCATCGTTTATTATGAAATTTTACCGCCGGGCAAAATCATCGATTCGGATCTCTACTGCCAACACCTAATAAGACTCCAGCAGAAATTGAGAGAAAACGGCCGTAATTGATCAACAGAGAAGGAGTGGTATTTCATCATGATAACGCCAGACCAGACCACATACATCTTTGGCCACTCAGCAAAAATTGAGAAAGCTTGGTTGGGAAGTGTTAATGCATTTACCGTATAGTCCTGACCTTGCACCCTCAGATTCTCACCTATTTTGGTCTCGTCAGAATTCTTTGGGTAGTTTTAGGTTGACATCAAGAGACGACTGTCAAAACTACTTGTCGCATTTTATTGATCATAAATCCCAAGATTTCTACAGCAGCAGGATTATGTCACTACTAGATGGCAACAAGTAATCGAACAAAATGGCTCATTAATATTATAATTAAATGTAATTAAACTTTGAAAAAAAAATGTCTTGAATTTTTATATAAAATGCGAAGAAACTTTTTTCCGACTTTATATGTAGTAGTATATATAAAAAGCGTTATAACTTTTTAACTTGCGGCAGTCCACTGCTAGGCGCAGGCTTCACCCAAGGTACGCCACTGAGTCCGATCTTTAGCTTCACGTATCCAGTTGCCGCCAGCCACCTTGCGCAGACCTTTGCTCAATTTAGACAGGAGATGTTCCATATTACATTTTACGTGGTAGAGCCATGCTGCATCTATATTATGGTTGTATTACGTATGAGTCTGCTCGAGACGAATGAGACCTATGAAGGACCACGCTATCACAGAATATCTCGTTTAATAGCAGCTTAATGCTACTGTTTCGTATGGTGAGTGTAGAGAACCGGAGACTGTGAAAACAAGGAGTACTCTATCGGTGACTCTAGATTAATTTTGAATTTTGGTAGTTTCAAAAACCTCTCTGGCGGATTTCTTCATTATGAAAATTATTCACGTGTAAAACTACCAGCATGGCTATTTACATTACTCGCTGAGCGACTTTGATTGAGCGAGTTTGCTGAATGAGTGTATGAGTATAGTAACAATATCGACATACAATTTAACTAGACAGGTATAGAGATTATTGATACCTAAATAAAGTAAGTGATAATTAACGTTTAGAAGTTAGGTTAGGTTAGGTCGTTTATGTTAATAATAGTGCATTCCTTTTGCCATTTTACGCACCAATTAACTAACACAAACTACAGTAAATAATACAGTAGATATTATTTATAATTGTTACTTGTTCAATTACTGTACTCTATACAACTGTCAACTGATATCAATAGTATAGTTATATTATAATCACTACAGTTACAAAGCTGATACAGTATTTAATAGAGCGTGAAATGTCCACTGGACTACATGCTATAAAATTATACTGGAATATAATACGTTATTGTCTTATTAATAAGTATATAATAAGTTATTATACAATTTAATGATTCTATCATAATTCAACTTTTCATTTTCCTAAAATATATGTACATTCTATTTTAATTTACTATTTGAAAATGTTAAAGCCGTCCCACTACAAGGGCAGGCCCCTCTTAGGGATGAGTTTGGAGTACTTATTACGTCACAGGTCCTAGAAATATCTTATTCTTCAGGCATGCATGTTTTTCATAATATATTCGTTCACAGCTAAATACGCGGTGAACTTAAAAAAAAATAGTAATTAAAATTTTACAAAACTTAGAGTGAGCGCTTAGTCCTGAGATAAATGGGCTCTTTACTTTTTTTAAGCAATAATTCTAAATAAACATGTTCTCATTTATAAAAAATTGTATTTTATGGTTTTCTAACATTTAACAAATAATCTTTCGGATTTTAAAACTTACACTAATTTACAATAATTTTCAATTTTGTTTTCTATCCAAATGAAACAGTTTATCGCAATTTCTATAAGAAGGCAGCAAATTGGTAGTAATCAAGCTAATGAGCAAACTTCGCATCCGCCAAGAATACGCAATTGGGCTATTCAGCCGCTTTTAGAAATAAGCTTTTCCTTACTTAATAAAAATCATTATTGAGTATTTTAAAACAATTTCAAGCAAAAAATATTATTAAATTATGAATGTGTTAAAAGGGAATTGGTAAATTTTCGTTAATTGACAGACGAGGCATTGGTGACCAACTGGTACCAGAAAAGCCACCAAAATTTTGTGAATGCAAATTTTACAGTTCTGATCCTCTCAATGTGCCTGTCTAGAGTCGTAGATACAACGATATAAAAGAAAAAGCTAACGGTTGCTAAGCAAATGCACAAGTGATTTTTTTTAAACTTTGTCATAGCTGTAATATACTTTTAAGAATCCCTCAAAAAAGGAAACTTGTGTAAGAAAACAGAAATATTTCATTTCATTGGCATTTTATCGCATTTAATTTTATTTTATTAAATGCGATAAAATTCGTAAAATAAGCTTATTTTCAACCAACTTCTAAAATAGAAGAATAAATATTTTTTTATGTGTGTTACCTCAGAACTTTTTTTTAGGTAAACCGATTTTGATGATACTTTTTTTTATTTGAAAGCTGATACTTCTCATGTGGTTCCATATAAAATTGATCAAGATCTGACCAGTAGTTTTTGAGTTATCCTTAATAATGCATATTTAATATGACTTCGACTACATTGATGATGTTCTATTTTTATTTATATTGAAGTCGGTTGTACAAAATTTTTAATTTTAATACATGTTTAAGGTGTAATATTCGAAAATATTTCAGAAAACATTAACGTAATTTCATAGTTAGGGACCAAATACAAGTTTATGCAAGGTTGAATATATTTCTACTACGATAAATCAAATTAATTGTCCCATTACTAGTTAAATTACTATTTAATGTCATTTTGCTAAATTTCATTTGACAAATGGTATTGATTGCTATAGGCGGTACTTCATGTACCAAATTAAGTAATAATTGTATAATAAAATATTATATACATACTTGTTAGTTAACTTTAATAATATAAGCATTTACTGTAAGGTATTATTATGCGTGGCGTGGCAACGTTGGTAAATATCACCACTATGAGGCAATCTATTAGGTCGGGCCCATGTTCATCAGGGGATTATCAATGGGTTGTAAGGTATAAATAGATGGATTTTTTGATGAATTTACCCCTATTAATCGGCAATACGCCGTGAGATTGCGGTTAAAGAGAATCCATCAAATTATTACGTGGTAGAGCCATGCTGCGGCTATATTATGGTTGTAGCACACATAGGTCAGCTTGACCAGGAAAGGACCACGCTCTCACAGAATACCAGCGTAAAATAGCAGCTTGATGATGCTGTGTTTCGTATGATTTGTGTAGAAAACCGGAGACCCTTTTAACTGGAAACGAGGCATTCCATTTTAGTCCTCAGGGGTGATGACGCATCGAAATTTCGATTCTTAATCGAGGATAGATGATGATGTCAATGAGCCACATCATCTACATAGCATCGGGTAGACTGTGTGCTCGTTTGTCACCTTTATTCTATAAATAATTATGTTTTGTTTCGATAGGTGGCGGTATAACCATCACGTTTAAACAAGATGTAAAATAAACCAGCGACGGCGGCAGCGTCAAAGGTGCAAAATATCTGCTACTGCCATCGTCAATCCACCTGTCAAGCGTGATGACTAATGCAAGTCCTCCTTAAATCGGGAGAGGCCCACACCCAGCAGAGAACTTATACCGGATTATTCTTCTTCTTCTTTGCCGGCCTATCATAGCCTAATCCATCAGACAGAAGGGTCCACCACGTGCAGGGAAGTTGACATTTGTATTATATAACTTATTATTTTTCCTTTCATTCGTTCTCTTATTTATACCACTTACTTCGGTGGCTGCATCCACCAAACCTTTCTCAACATTATCCCACACAGTCTCCAAGTGTAAATCATTCATACACAATTCATCCAAACCACTAATGTTTCCTCACAGTCTACATTATACTTCTCTTTCACACCTTCATCTTGTAACCCTTCTATTCTTATACGTTGTAACGCAGTGGTAGACACAGATGTCCGATGCCGCTAACGTCTGAATAGACCATTAATTCGGCATAAGGCCAAGTAATGATCCGTCCCTACATTCGACCCCCGGTAAACCCTTGTATCTACCACTGCGCTCCTCATTCTTTCATCCACAAGTATGAAATCTATCATCACCTCTTTTCCATGACGAAAGAAAGTGTTCGTCAAAAAAATATTATTTTCCACACATACGGCGAGGCGGCTTTCACCATTCTCATTTATATTTTCATCACCAAACGTTCCCAATATCCTTTCAAAACCAGACCTCTTCACCCCAACCCTTCCATTAAAATCTCCTAACATAACAATATTTTCATTTCCCTTACATTTCTTTAACACCATCCTTATCATGTCCCAAAACTACTCTCGGATATAAGTGGGCTAAGATATATCTGGGGCGTACACCCCTTGCACAAACAACTTATTTAAGACCACTTTAGTTCGTATCTATAGCAGCCTCGAGCTTATACATTCGTACTCTATCTCTATATCTACATCTGAAAGGATGAACTCCCTGGCATACCCGCTCGGTCTCGTCTACAGCAGACCAGAAAGCGGTATACATGCCATGTGCGGTGGTATCCTTTCCCTTTCGTTTCATTTCATTTACACATTTCACAGCCATTCCTCTATCATGCATCATACATCTCCACATACATTCAGCGTAGCCAGACGGGCTTCCGTAATCCATTTTCGTCCCTCCGGGAGACAGAACGTGACGAGTGGCGAACCTCGCCGACGGTTTTACACCCGGAGATTCTTCGCACTCCTGCCCCATTAAAGGGAACTTTGGGCCATTTCTTTTATTATATGCTTATATGCCTCATGGTGCGAACTATATAGTGCGAACTAAGTGGTGGTAGATTTTACGCCGCTACCATAGGCGAGGAGCCGAGTTTGTTCTGTCTCCCGGAGTGCGGATACACCAGCGACTCATCCCCCCCCCCCGCCTAAGTAATGTAATTAAAAACATTTCTGATAATGTGTGTAGGCCATAACCGTGATGAATGATGAGAGGCCGCCTTATTTGCGCCTGTGCACAAGGGTGACAACATTGGCTATAAACAAATTGAGTAGTGACCTCAGATAATTCACCCCAAGACATTTTGAAGCACCAGAGCTTAATATGCGGCAGTTGTATGTGACTTGCTTTAAAATTATATATTAATATCCTTAATTTTTTATTTCCGAGCTGTATATATTTTTATTAAAATATTATACTTAATTTTATAATAAAATATATTTTAAATTGTTAGAAAATTTACGCAGATATGGAATTAAGCAAAATAATTGTCTTGAACTTGCCAACAAGAAAATATTTAGTAGTACGAAAGTTCCTGATGGTAAATTGAGGCTGTAAAACTTGGAAGTAATCTCGTTTCTGTAGCCCGCAAGTTATTTCGCAGTATATTGCGAGGAACGTCACGTACATTTTGATGAATGTGCATACATATATTCTGAGCATAGTAGAGTACACTATAAAAATTACCTTTCTGCGCCAAAACGGAATACTTTTTGTATGGTAGTTTTTACTCTTTAGTTAAAATAATGCAATAGAACTCTTTAAATTCATATTTAGCTAGTTAAGTTCGAACTGAAATAGTACCAGGTACCAGATATTTTGTCCATCCGGTTCGGTACCATCTTCTTTTCAATTTAATACCATTTGTTTACAAATGAGAAACGAATACCACAGACTAATAATTTGCAATTATATTTCGCGAATTGTTCGGAAATTCCATACGGCAGTGGATCCATCATACCGATAAAGTTAATTTATTTATTTATTTAACGCTTTTTTGTACTATTGGTACAAATGGTGCACTCAATGCCATATGAAATTTTCTACCAGCCAACCTGAAAGTTAATGGGAGAAGTAAAAAAAACTATTTAAAAAGGCAAAAGTGAATAGGCTGCTGTTTAGCGAAGTCAATGAGCTAATACATCAAATGACTTCTTACCATCAGGTGGGATAATAGTAAAGCACATCACTTATAATAGGAAAAAATAACCACTTATCAGTTGATCCTAGAGCAAACGAGATGAAATGATAATTCATTTCACTTATTTCTTCGGCGTAAGAAAATAAAAATTCGTTTTTCAAATGTTTTTTTAATTGTTCTACCGAAGTTTCTTTTGCCGGAGAAGAAACGGCAAAAGAATTTTTGTCATTTTAGGGCTGAATTTTCAATCATCAGATATAATTAAGCTATGGAAAAAAATATAACCTGAATCAAGAAAAAAAGTATTACAATTTTATTCATACAACTGTCATTTTTAACTTGTTTACGTTGCATTTTATCATATGAATATCTTTTATTTGAGGGATGAATAATTAATTACGGCTCTTAATTCAATATTTCAAGTTAATATATTTTTAAGTTACTATTAGGACATAATATATGCAGAATGAAAAACAAAAACAGACCAATCGATAAATAAAGCATTTTCTATGCTGTAGAACTCAAAATAAGGGCGTTAAAATTTGAAGCTAATCAGGATATCCTCAAGCAAAGGTTTTACATTCATATTATGCGAGCAAACTAAGTTTTAATGTTGAATTATAGCAACATATTAATTTAAAAAACCTTTTAAATATTCTCTTGGCCGTGGGACTTCTTATCTGCCTGGCAGTGAGTATGGGTAGGTACTACCTTCTTATCTATTTCTGTCGTCAAATAGTGGTGCTTGCACTGCTGTGTTCCGGTCTGAAGGGTATAGAGAGCCCGTATAATTACAGGTTAAGTATGCGGCATTTCACCATAGTCCTCAGAAGTGACAATGCATCTCTAGACTTTTATGTTTGAAGTTGGCTGCAGGTGACCACAGTTTGCAGTAGTTACCTACCATCAGATGGACTATAAGTTTTTTTTTATAGAAGAAGGGTACTAACGAGCACACAGTACACCTGATAGTAAGTGGATGCTGTAGGCCATCTACATTTATCCTCGATTAAGAATCAAAATGCAGATGCGTTGTCACCCCTGAGGACTAAGACAGAATGCCTCGTTTCCAGTAAAAAGGGGTCCCCGGTTCTCTACACCCACCATACGAAACACAGCAGCATTAAGCTGCTATTTTACGCTAATATTCTGTGAGAATGTGGTCCTTCCCCGGTCGAGCCGACCCATTCATGCTACAACCATAACATAGCTGCAGCTTGGATCTACCACGTGTTATTCTTGACTTCAGTTTTATAAAAAAGCCCTATTAATCTCAATATATATATATATATATATATATATATATATATATATATATATATATATATATATATATATATATATATATTCCGCCACGAGTCACGACCCCTTTTGACGTAGTATAGACGGCTTTGGCAGCTATAAGAAAGCGACATGGCAAAATATCCATCTCCCTCGCACTTTTTCTTATCTTGCCATGAAAGAAATATTATTTTATTATAAATGACGCTTCATTTTAAAAGACGCTACTAATGAATTTATTTGTATTTGTTAATCAATAATATAATACGTTTATCAATAATAATATACAACGAAAGGAACTTCGTTCCAACCGAGCGTTCCACGACACTCACGCATGTTTTTATTTAATATTTTCGCTTAAAGTTGTCAAAAGTACAACGTGTAGCTTTGTAGCTTAATATTTTTGAATAAATCATGTTTCTGTTTAAATTGCACGCATCAAAATATGTACGTAACAAATTTCTGTAGCAACTTTCAAAATATTTTTATGTTGCAAACTTATTAATTATACCCATTCGTCGAGAAAACGCAGTCTTTGCTCAATGCCAAGAACTATAATATGATAAATTAATTTTAAGTGTTGTTATTGTAATAGTATGGTTATTGTGTGAAAGAGTATGAATGTGTAAGCCCGAGACTGCTATGGATACGAATGAAAGTGGGCTTAAAGAAGTTGTTTATTCTAGGGGTCTACGCCCCAGATATGTCTAAGCCCACTTATATCCGAGAGTAGTTTTGGGAGATGGTAAGGATGGTGCTAATGAAATGCAAGGGTAGTGAAAATATTGTTATGTTGGGAGATTTTGATGGAAGGGTTGGTGTGAAGAGGCTTGGTTATGAAAGGATATTGGGAACGTTTGGTGATGAAAGCATAAATGAGAATAGTGAAAGTCTCCTCACCGTATGTGTGGAAAATAATCTTTTTGTGACGAACACTTTCTTTCGTCATAAGAAGATTCACATGTATACATGGGAAAGAGGTGTTGATAGAAGCATGATAGATTTCATAATTGTGGATGAAAGAATGAGAAGCGCAGTGGTAGATACAAGGGTTTACCGGGGGTCCAACGTAGGGACGGATCATTACTTGGTCTTATGCCGAATTAATGGTCTGTTCAGACGTTGGCGGCATCGGACATTTGTGTCTACCACTGCTTTACAGCGTATAAGAACAGAGAGGTTACAAGATAAAAGTGTGAAAGAAAAGTTCAAATTTAGACTGAGAGAAAATATAAGTGGTATGGATGAATTGTTTATGAATGATTTAGACTTGGAGACTGTGTGGTATAATGTCAAGAAAGGTTTGGTGGATGCAGCTACCGAAGTATGTGGTGAAACTAAGAAAAGTAATGAAAGGAAAAATAACACTTTATGGTGAGATGATGAGGTACGGATGGAAGTTGAAGCAAAGAAGAGAGCATGGCTAGATTTAGTAGCAACCAAGGCGAGTCATTCTAGCGGTATGAATGATGATATTGAAAGAAAAAAGGCAGTCTTTAAACATCTAAATAAGAGAGTAAAAGAAGTAGTTGAAAGGAAAAAGCAAGAAAGAAGTGGTAAGAATGATAGAAGAATATTGGATAACTTCTAGGCAAATATTAAATTGTTCTGGAAACTCTTAAGAACTTCCAGGGGACATTCAAAACAGCCTAGAATTAATGATATACGAGACCAGAATGGCTGTATTCTGAATGACGAAGTTTCGAGTTTAAGGAGATGGAAGGAATACTTTGAAAGTGTGTTTATGAGTGATGAGATGTTTGAATTAAATGAAATAGAAATTCCGAAAGAAGAGGAAAGAGATAGAGAGATAGGTATAGATGAAATAATGAAAGCAATGAAAAGTATGAAAGCAGGTAAGGCAGCCGGGTATGATAGAGTATCACTCGAAATGCTGAGGGTTGGAGAGGGAGTGGTGGCAGACCTGTTTAATTTGTGTTGGGAACTTAAGGGGGTACCGGGAGACTGGTGCAAAGCCGTGATAGTCCCAATATATAAAGGAAAAGGATCGCAGCAGGACTGTAAAAACTACCGTGGTATCAGTCTTCTTAGCATTGTGGGAAAACTGTATGCTAAGGTGCTAATTGAAAGAGTTATGTAAGATACTGATGTAGAAATTTTAGATGTGCAAGCGAGATTTAGAAAGGGAATGGGATGTACGGATCAGATATTTTCCATGCGCATGATCGCGGAGAGGTTTTTGGCCAAAAACCAAAAGGTTTTTTGTGCGTTCGTGGACTTGAAAAAGGCTTATGACAGAGTGGACAGGGGTGTGTTATGGCAAACACTGAACTCATTTGGGTTGAGCGCTGGGTTGATACAGGCATTGAAATCTCTGTATAGGGACTCCAGTGCTTGTGTCAGGATCAACGGGGCCTACTCGGACTGGTTTGGCATCCATAAAGGGTCAGACAGGGCTGTGTGGCTTCCCCGTGGCTGTTCAACCTATTAATGGACAGTTGTTTGGAAAATTTGAAAGTTGTAGAATGCGGGTTAAAAATGGGTGAGTTAATCGTCAAATGCCTTTTGTACGCCGATGATCAAGTCATACTTGCGTCGTCGGCGGCCGAGTTGCAAATGATAGTTACATTAATGAACAGGTCATTAAAAGAAAGGGGAATGAAAGTGAACGCAAGTAAGACGAAAGTTATGGTTTTTGAAAGAGAAGAAAGTAAAACGATATGTGAAATAAGAATAGAAGGGGAATTGGTCAAGCTAGTAGATGAGTTTGTATTTGGGATGTGTATTTAACAGGGATTGTAGATATGATAAGGATATAGAACGACGAGTGAACGCAGGAAATAGAGTAAATGGGGCTCTACACTCTGTTGTGGAAAGTCAGAATATGTCCAAAAAGGCACGTATGGCAATTTACAGTGCTGTGTTAGTCCCTACTTTAATGTATGGTAGTGAAATGTGGGTGTGGCAGAAGAAGCACGAGAGAAGAATAAATGCTGTAGAAATGCGGTCATTAAGGAGTATGTTAGGGCAGTTTCTGAATTACAGAGTGAGAAATTTTGTGATAAGAGAAGAGTGTGGTTTGCAAGACGATGTTGTGACCAGGATTAAGAAAGGAATGCTTCGGTGGTTTGGTCAAATTTATGTGGCAGAGGTGAACGGCAGAGTCTGGAAGGGACGCCCTAGGCGAAAATTTATCGACGAAATTGGTGATATATTGAAAATGGGCCAAATTAAGAATACCCTTAACCGACGAGCGTGTATGCGTAGGTATATGGATGTGAGGAGGCGAGAGAGGTGTGTCAGGATCGTACCAAATGGAAGTTCATAGTCTCTGCTTACCCCTCTGGGTGTCAGGCGTGAGTGTTTATGTTATGTTATGTTTAAATTGCAAACAAAACGCTTTATGAATAAATGAAACAAAATTGCATTTGTAATATAGTGACCATAAAAGTATTTTCATATATAGATATAACATGTTAAATACCACAATTAAATCGATTCAATCTTATCTAATACCAGTGACGACTTGGTAAGAGATGCAGGATGTCGATGTATGCAGATAGCTCAGTACCGTACTTTGTGGCATTTCTTGGGAGAAGCCTATGTTCAGTAGTGGAATTGTGAACGGCTTTAATGATGATCATGAGGATAATACCAATGACGAAAATGTACTCTTAAATGTTATCTACATCTACCAAATTACTGCTGATTCTTATCGCAAAACAATTTCCTTCAAACGATTTATAATCGAGTGTCAAACCTTATAAACTGCCTTATGATTATAGTATTCAAAATGTTTTCAGAATTTTACAAGCGTTTCTTCTGCACTCCCACATAGTATTAAAACACAAAACGATAATAAAAGTACTTTAATGTTCGTATTCCTTCGATCAACACAAACCGAAGGCATGTTATGTGACAATTTCTACATTTTAAATAAAAATTCTTGGCAGTAAATAGCACGCCAACTGCATATAAACTTACTTTAATGTGTGGGTTTTCCGAATAATTTGAATAAAATGAAACTAATAAATAACTGGCAAAAATACTATTTTTAAACCCCGACAAAAAAGAGAGGTGTTATATGTTTAACGTGTGTATCTGTGTGTCTGTCTGTGGCATCGTAGCTCCCAAACGGATGAACCGATTTAGATTTAGTTTTTTTTTTGTATGAAAGGTGACTTGATCGAGAGTGTTCTTAGCTATGATTCAAGAAAATCTTTTCAGCCATTTGAAGACCATCAACTATTTTTGTTACAGGTTTTTTTTTTTTAATTTAAGTTATTATTATAAAGGAATAGAATAGTTTTCATTCAACATAGATTGCGAGTAATACTTATTGAAAATTACTTATGCTTTTACCACTGGTTCGAAAAAAATCTTCCCTAGAAAGAAACGGCAAAAAACCCAGTGGGACTCTTTTTCAAATTATTATTTAAAATAACTTAGAATGTAGTAAAAATTAATTATACATTAGAAACAGCATAATAGCGATCACCTCATTGCTAGGGGTTTTTATCAGTCATGAATTCTTTTATATTATAATAACTCTTTTTATACAGCTTTTGATCAGTCAAATTTTTATCTTTTGATTGATAGGCCCTGCATATTTTCCAGGACTTTGTTGTAAAAGCATAATATACATTGCCTTATAAAGGATTTACTGACTCATTGGAGTTGAGTAACTGGTAATTATTAGCTTGTGCTTATTTAAGTTTTTATAAAATCTACATTACTATTTTTAATAAGACAATTTTTGTTTAATTACATAATTTTTTTGTTTAAATACTAAGAGGTCGAAGTTAATATATTTACTTCTTATTTTTTTTATATAAGTCAATTCCTTCTCCTTCAAATTGTATCATCAAACAGTTCTTATGGCCCCCTTCTGTAAAACAAATATTTCAGTTGCTCAGTTCAGGTTGCAATGTCAGTCGCATTACCTCATAGCAAGATTCCATATTATGACATAATGCTATGGAAATAACTAAAATAAACTAATCTAGCTGTGTCAACACAAGTATTAAGTTTCAAATATTTTTTACAGCTTATGCTGTGAACTAACGAAATATTAGCGATCTATTAAAGAATTCTACATGCCACTTCATGATGTGTAATGATAAATCTAAATCAAAAATCATGAATGGATAACGATAACGATCAATTGGAAACTAGACTGATTATTCAAGTGGTGGCGGTGCTACAATGGAAATTGTTAAACGAGAGCTTTGTCAAAAATTCGAGACATTTTTCATGAATTTGTATTTTGTCACGTTGTATTTTGTTTTCAATAGTAATATATGTAAATAGGAAAATATGAAAGAAAAAAATATTTTACACCCTTCATTCTCTAAATCTTCTTCAACGTTTTCTGCCATTGTCAACTAAGATATTGTCAACTAAGTTTTAAATGACGTTGATGTCTATTATTTGGATGCTACTCCTGAGTTAGGTAATTAATAAGCTTGAGCGCTTGCAAAATTTTTGAATTCGATACATTTTTGGCTTAAAGAAGATCGATGATGTATTTGCTTATCGCAAGAAGCTTAAATGGCTCCTAATTCGCCTTCACTCGAATCCTCCGTCTCCTTTTAAATATTCTACATAATTCTAGTATTTCGCCATATCTGAGAATTCGCTTATATACCTTCAATAGGCACACTGGAAGAAATTTCAGAAAGCAATGCCTTTAAATAAATAAATAAGTATAAAATCGTGTTATAATCAATTAATACATATATTTAAGTATTCAATATTTATTACCGTAACAAAAAAAACTAAAATTAAACAAACCTAACGAACTGAGGAATTTTCAGACATAATCTAATTATTCTTAGAGTAATAAATCTAAATAATTAAAACATAGAGCTTCCGGTATTCCAAGTTTTTAATGACAAGAAGGGAAAACAATAATTATTTGGTTATTTTAGTGTCATAAGACTTTATATATGAAATAACAAAAATAATAAGAAACATTCATTTAAGTCTTTAAAGCAATTAATTTTAAATTACCTATGTCAATATAACAGGTATTATAATAACAACAACGGAACGGAAATACTTACACCTATACCAATACTAAAAAAAAATTACAGTAGTGCCAAATTTCAAGATAAGAGCAAAAGTTAGTAATCACTAAAAAAACGGTCATGATACATATTTTGCAGACTAACAAACAGACAAACTAAAGGTCAACGTTGTTGTCGGGACCTTTGTTCGTCTTTTTTTTTTTTGGACTTTTTAAGTCGTGAGATTTATGCCCTATACGTTGTTTATTGTCATTGCAAAGGCATTGGATTCGTTTAAACCGAAACGCGTTATTATAAAGAGTTAATGACATTTATGGAATAAATTGCTCCATTACAACCTGAAGCGATTTCTACGTCTAATACGTTACTATTTTGAGACGTGTACCATATGATTAGAAGGATTTTATTCAAAGTAATTCTTTTGTAAAAAGAGTGAACTGGTAAAAGTAAAACCTGTAGGAAAATCTTAAAACTACGTCTGAATAAATTGAATATAGCGATGGTGAATCGATAAATTAATAAATTAATGAAAATATAATCATAAAATATTAATAAAATTTCATGAACAATATTTTTAAATAAAGCATAAACTTTTGTTCAAATTATACATAGATTTTGTCTACATTTAAGAATTCTTTTTGCAAAAAATATAACTTTAAATTAATAAAATACATTTTAATGACTTTTTAGTTCTCACATAAAAGCTATTCATAGGATAAAATACAAATTAAACAAATTAAAAAAT
This sequence comes from Parnassius orleans, assembly GCA_029286625.1. Lineage (NCBI taxonomy): Eukaryota > Metazoa > Arthropoda > Insecta > Lepidoptera > Papilionidae > Parnassius > Parnassius orleans. The sequence continues at coordinate 746,653 of JAGSMP010000032.1, forward strand.
ATAGTTATATAAATAAAACGGTTCAACTGTTTCAATTGTATGTTCAGACAGGTAATTATTTATTTAATGGATAACTTTTATTTGTCCATTGAAACATCGACCCTTATAGATTAACAAAGGAAAAACAATCGTGGTGGATCATGGAATAAGTGTTAACGTAGTTTCTTTTTTTAATTTGAAGTGTCATACGAGCTTACAGTTCACTTAATTGTATATGCCGTCTGCTGCCTATGCATGCGTTGTCATCCCTGAGCATTAAGATGGAATGTTTCACAGCCTGTTATTTTACTTTCGCTCGTAAAGAGCGTCAGAATTGATGTGTTAGATTTTTTTTTTGCAAATTAACTATAATAAAATTAACAAATACTTTTAAAAAATTGACTAGTACGATGTTTTCAAAGCAGATTCAATATATATGGCGTTATCGAGTTAGTTTATAATAAGTTACAGTAATGTTTCTTGCTACAACACGTACATTTATATAATTACATAAATGACAATAATCACTTTTTTATGATCTCATTTTTGTATTATTCACCGTTGAAAAATATTAAAGGGAAACATAAAAAGCATGAATTCTGTTTGCTCAAGTTATGGTGATATTATGCCATTTAAGAATAGTCATATTAAATATTAAACTTCTAGACATTGTCCCGAAGTGTTTACTGGGCTTACTGAAAAACTATCAGACGTTCACCAATGATTTCTTATGTTTACGTTAATACTACATATTTAAATAAAACTAGTTTTTACGGATTTTATCGCGTATATTGACTTATTTTGTATTTTCGATGTTTCGAGTACTTTACAGCACCCATGTTCATGGCGAGGACTGATGTGGTCGACGTCCCAATATCATTTACAACCACGGCTACTTTCAGATTAAAATTATTAGTTTATGATTCGATCTACGCAGTTTGAACATATAGTATATTGAAGTTTTGCAGTTTTATGCAAAACTTCAAGATACTTGGGTTGGGATTTATTTTATTAATTATAGGATACCCAGTCACCTTCTCTATTGAAATTAGAATGTTTTTTTTATTTCAATATACTCGCGAATCGTCCTTGGAAAGAATCGGTGTTCTTTAGCGAGGATTTGTGGTCTATCAAAGCTGATGCAGTAATGTTGGTGTGGTAATGTAGTAATGTCTCCGAGCCTTGAGCCAAATTGTGTATAGGAAAAAGCCCCATACAGACATATATTTAAACGGTGATTCTCACCGCCATCCTTCACAGTTAGCTATCGTGGGAAAATCTTTGTTTTAGCAACCTTGGACACCGACTAAAATAGCTTGGCATTTTATTGCATTGAAGGACAATCCATAGCAAAAAGATCACTTTTTATTAGTAGTCAGTTATATCTCAGGATCAGGTTCGCCATAAAGTATATATTGTTCCTCCCCGTATAAGTAATGTTATTCTCAATAAAAGTTTTTAATTTAATGAATTGTTATATTTACATAAACATTTCATTATGAAAAAAAACTCTAGTGACTTCGGGGATTGAGAACAATCGAAACGTCCGAAAAGTAAAAAATGTTGCAAATTAGAACTGTCTACTTTATTTGAAAAGTTTAAAACTCAATAAAATCTTGTATCTAGTAGTTTTGAAACTATACATCTAGTTAATTATTGTAAAAAATAATTACACAGTACCAAAAATAATTGATAATATTGTTGCAACAATATTTGATACTAATTTTTAAATAATTCCAAGCACGCGCTTACGGTATGCTGACTGTTGAATATACACGGACCACATCGAACAATTTTCCATGTGAATTATTCATGCTGCGGTGTTCACTCTAGCTTTTAGCATGTTACTATGTATCTGGTTTTATTTATTTTTTATCTGTTAAAGTAAAAAAAAATAACATTTTCGAAATCGTAACCGCAATGTAATGGTTGCAAATATTTGTTTCATATAGTTCTTCTACCCTTTGTGAACTCAGATGAAGTAAAAAAGGTAGATAAAGCACGGCCTTTGTTAATGGTGAAGCCACAAAACTCGGCTCCTTTAGGTAAACACACGCGTTCGCACACACATGCATCAAACTACGCTCAGTACCTCCCGTGGCGTCTTGCAGTAAATTTGCCCATTAAATTCCGTCCTGTGTAATTAAATGATGCAAAAACAATACAAAAGTAAACAAAAAGTCTGAAGAAATATCGTTTCACATATAAGCACTTATTTAACTATATATTTTTTCTGTCATTCTAACAATTTTGAGGTTTTTCGGAACATAATGTCAACGTCCCGAAATGACGTAACGGAAGAGTGCTGCCAGTATTTGTTATTTCTAATAGCCTAAGATTTGGGTAAGTAAATTGTAGGTAAAGTCATAGAAATATATGTAGTGAATATAATTATTGTTTTTTTAATCACTTGTTATTATGTTACATCAAATGGAAGTCAAGGTTATTTATTTTTAACTGGATGATGTTTTTGTTTAAATTCTCGAGTACTTACATACATATTTTACTATCATTATTTATGTTTTTAGGTTTGCAACAAATATTTTAATAAGAGTTGAATGGGTAGCTGCCACTGACCTTCATATATACTAGTACGCTGGACTGGCTATACCCTATAAAAAGTTTGTGCCGATTTGATGCGCCGCCATGGAGTGTACCGGGAACTAAATTTTACATAATTTGTAAATAACCCTTGTTTAATTAAAACCGTCTAAGAGTATTTTAAAGATTTAAACGAGAAAAAGAGTGTGTTGTGTAGTTTGGTTACGTTTCATGTTAGTAATATATTAAAAAGTATTTTTAGTAACAATGATAATGTAAAATTCATTACCAGAAGAGAAGTGTGGTAATATTCCACAAGTAAGGGGATTTACAATTTATGGCAAATTTTGGTAGCTTATTGATTTTGTCTATTACGAGGACTAAATGAATGGTTAACAATCAATTCTTTACAAGTTTATATATTTTTAGTTTGTAGCTACCTACTCCAGTTTTTCCTACTCATTGGACCTTTTAAACCTTTCAAATGAACCATACATACCCAATAGTGAAACCCGGAACAAAACCCGTTCTACAGTTACGAAGAAAAACGTAGATAGACTAACGCAGCGTCGAGTTTTGTTTAATATGAGGTATAAAGCTTGTGTCTAAGACATATGTATTAATTGATACATTTATTTAGTGTATGTATTAAAATGATAAATAAACAGAATGGTAGGCTTGGGTATAGAATTTTATCGATATATTTTGTCACACTATCCTATCTCGATTATTAGTTCAATGAATGCTCACTTCTGCTATCAGCGCCAAAATGGCGAAAATTAAATCGCCTCATTATGTCACGGTGTATTGCCAGTCCAGCGTACTTAAATAATATAGGTCAGTGAGAGCTGCTATAAGACTGAACCGAAATGAACCACAATGGCAGCCATCCGCATCTAGTGTGGTTTGTTCAGACTATTTTGATAAGACTGATATGTACGATACAAAACGTGGACTTCATCAAGTTCTCAGAACGAGATATCCAAAAAAGGTTTTTTAACTGACTTCAAATAACGGAGGTTCTCTCTTGTTCCCATATTTATTTTTTAGTATTAAGATTTTTTTTTATAATAAACACGTTTCACATCACATTTGTTGTATTTTTCTCACTGCTTACACGCTCACTGTACGGTCTATCAAGAAGACTTTTTTAAATGATCCTACGTTCATCATCTCTTTTTGAATTGTCAAATTGTTGAAATTTTATATAACAGGAAGATTTAATTTCGTATTCTCATCGCATATTATATTATATTAGTAGTATTTTATTTCAATTTTCAGGGACTTTTATAAAAAAGTGGCAACACTTGTCTGTCTCACACAAAGTTATAAAATTGGCGACAGTTTCTTATTCTAAATGCTATATCTACCTTTTTTACTTCATCTGAGTTTGTGAAAGCTAACCATATCTCAGTTTAATTTATAACAAAAACTAAAATTTAAACGTCGCGTTAAACCTGCACTTCCTTGGCGAGAATCAGAAACACATCATGTGTACAGAAACAGCAGCCGCCTCCAAAGTTGTAGGCTTCTAAATATGTTAATCTGACAAGTTATTCTTCGTCTGCTTTATGTCTCCAATGTAGTTTCTGTAAAAACATCGTAAATCAGTAAATAAATGGTAATACTTGTTGTTTCTTTACTCAAACCATCTTCTCATATATAAAGCTATTTCATTTTTGAGAACTATTGAGTCTTAAGAAGTAAATTATCACGCTTAGAATATTTCTAGTTTCTTTTCGTTTGCCATGGTGTTTGCTACGAAACTATAGCAAACAACCCCTTATGACGTAATGTATGGCGAGGCCTATGTTCAGCAGTGAACTTTTAATGGCTGTAATGAATAAATAAGGAAAATCATAACGTGTCCCGCGTCTACGGGTGCCTCTATACCTCTATAGGTCTCACAGCGGTAATGCCGACTCATCAACTACGTTCAAATGGGTACAGAATCCGTGGCATAGATCATGATCCTTGGCGATTATTTTAAAGTCCACAATGCTGAATGACTAGGTTTACGTTTAACGTTCAGTTTATGACTTTGTTTTAGCATCTGGTTTGACAAAACTGGTTACTTCACGTACGCAAATTCCAGATTTAGAGGATCATGTACTTTCCCTGTTGGACCTTCTGCTGACCTTTCATCCGGACAGATACAAGTCTCAGATAAAATCGTATATCGGAAGACCGTTATATGTTTTTCCTTCATTTAGATTTATCTTTAAGCTAGAGCAATATTCAATGCTTACCTTACCTGAAATTTATAAATTTTCGTTTTAGTTAGTTAAATAATTAGGTAAAAATATGTTCTTATGTAATTGCTTACACTGTTATGCTTGTAAGCAATTAAATATAATGTATATAGATGAGTATTATCTTGGTTATTTACGGCATTCGTATATTAGTATCGAAAGCATGCAAAAATCGTTGAGACATGACTCTGAGATGTATGAACTGTATGAATGTATTAACTATCTACATATTATATAATTAAGTTTAATTGTAAACCTTGAGGGGGCGTTGGTTCCGACACTCATGTACGGTAATGAAAGTTGGATATGGCAGAAGAAACGTAAAAACAGAATAAATGAAGTTGAGATGAGAGCGTTAAGAAGTATGATAGGAGTTAAATTGAGTGACAGGATAAGAAATAGTGAGATAAGGAAACGTTGTGGTCTGAAAGAAGATGTAGTGACAAAAATTGAGAAAGGTATGCTGAGATGGTTTGGCCATGTCGAGAGAATGAATGAAGAACGATTGACGAAAAAAGTGTATAAGACGAGTGTGAATGAAAGTGTTGAAAGGGGTAGACCTAGGCGGACGTTTCTAGACAAATCAGGGATGTCTTGAAAAAAGGACAGGTCAAGAGTACCCTAAACCGAAGAGCATGTATGAATGGAATAATGAAAGTGGACGAAGCAAAACAAGTATGTAAGGGTCGTAGCAAGTGGAAAGAAGTGGTCTCTGCCTACCCCTACGGGAAAGAGGCGTAATTATATGTATGTATGTATGTATACCTTTGAGCACAAGTCCTAGGTTATCAGAGTTTTTTTTAATCCATTTTGCGTGAAAGGAGAAAGTAACTTATTGCAAGGACCTAAGAAAAAGCGCAAATATTAAAAATCGTTACGTTATAAATCTTATTCAACATGTGAAAAACCCCAAAAATATAGGTTTACCAGTAAGAATTCAGAATATAAATACTTTTAATCATGAATCTGTAAATTTGTTATAATTTGAAATCAATTTGTTTAAATACAATTACTACTAAAAAAAGAAAACTTTTAAAACCTGACAATAATTAGAAATTATTTGTACTCGTACAAAGATTAAATTTACTCCATGGCAATTCGGCCACAAATTATAATTAGCGGCTGCGTAAATATCTCACTTCGTTAAATATCGCAATCACGTTGTTAAGTATTGTATGACAGTTTCAAATGTTTGTTACTATTGACAACTACTAAACATTAAAATATTGAATATCATAAGCCCTAGAGAGTAATGCGGCATGACATGCATTAAGTAAATAATTATGCTGCATGAAGGACCCTCATGCAATGCCATTAATCATTTTATCGCATTTCATGATAGGCTACATTACATTGCAGAGGTCGGTGACAATTGCAGATATTTTTGTACTTTTGCTGCAAAAATACAAATATTTGTCCTATTTCTTGTTTTCTTTTATGTATTTATGCATTGTATTAATAAAAACATGAATTTCGTATTGTTTTCGTGGTCGTTTTTGGCCGTCGAGGAGGTGTTACAATGTATCAATGACGCCGCTTAGGAACGAACTGAGTTGTTCCATGATATGCCTACGATTGACATGCATATTAATCGCCAGCTCGCAGTTTGAATGTCATTAGCATCAATTATCATCATTATCAATTATCATCATCATCATTTAGCCCTTCACAAGTCCACTACTGAACATAGGCCTCCCCAAGGGACGCTACAAAGCACAGCCCTGAGCCACCTGTATCCATCGAACTCTTGCACCTCACACTAGGTCGTCACTTCATCAACTGGGGGACCGCACTATACTTCGCTTACCGGTACGAGGCGTCCACTCGAAAATCATACTGCAAGACAGCACGTAAATCATGTCATGCCATTAAGTAATCCTCATTCAATTATATTTTCTTTTTTTTATTTATGTAATGAATTTATTTATTATTCATCAAAATATTAACAGATTCTGCAAGAAAACAACCCTGTCCTATCAGTTAGCGTGTTATTTGCTACCGCATAACAAACTCATATTTAGTAAGTACCGAATAACACACGGTTTATTACCGAAATAAATAAATTTATTACCGAATAACACACAATTACGGTTTATTAACGAATAGCACACTCGTGAATCTGGCAGAGTTTTTAAAACCTTGAAGAATCTTTTAGTCATTCTTTGTATAAAAAATGTTATGAATGAAATAAAACTAATTGTACAGATTTTATTGCGCTTAATTTTAACTTTTAATTCACGACGTTTCGGCATTTTACAGTACTCATGGTCAAGGGGCAACTGAGGTATTTGACGTCCTGATGTCATAGTTAACGAAGGCTACCTTCAACTTTAAATTATTAACTTGTCGTCTGATCTACGCAGAAGGAGCTTACAGTATCTTGAAGTCTTGCAGTAGTATGATTGTATTATGATTCCAAGCAGATAGTATCTTCTCTATTGAAATTAGAAAGTTTTTTAATTTCAATAGCAAATCATTCTTAGTAAGAATCGGTGTTATTTTGTGAGGATTAGTGGTCTATTAAATCTGTAATAATGGGTGGGACAATTCTGAACATGTAGACATGGGAAGTCTGCAGTATGTCAACATGTTCAGGATCGTCCTAAAGTGCCCGGGAATTAAAAGTTAAAGTTAAGCACGATAAAATTCTTTTTCAATTGGCTGTCTCTTGTCTGTCTTGAGTTTGTTCAAATTTCGGAATTTTCACGCACAAAGATTTTTTTGTTTTCCAGGCGGTTTTTCGGTTCGTTTAACTGTGCTTTCATCATGAAGGCTGGAAGAAAAGCTTTCATCTTTTCTTCCTCTGTAAAGCTAAACTGAGTTCTATTTAGGCTCCTCCTGTTTTTTTCGTTTGGTAGGTTTTTTGAGTCCGATGGACATATTCTATCAAAGTTTTTATTTTTCGCTCATATTCGGCTAGTCGTTAACTTAAGGCAGTATTTTCAGAGTGAAGGTTTTCGATTTTGTTTTCAGCAGCCTTCAGTTTCAATTCTAGGTGTGATATTTTGTTTTTCATTTCCTGTGTATCTTCTTCCAGATCCAGTCCTATATTTGGGCAACTTCTGTTCAATTTACTGTCTGTGATAAAGGAAGAATATTTTTCGTCTGATAAACCTTCAAAAGAATTTTCAGAAGGTATATTTATGTCATACTTAAGTATTTCGTTCTGTTACGTAACAGCTCTTTTCATTCTGGTTTGTATCTGATTTAAACAACATCCAGCAATTTGTCAGTAGGTAAAATCTTTTTTCTGTAATATCAGTACATTCAAAGTGATATTATATTTTTATGCAATTGCTAGATAATATCTTGTTTCTATTAAATCTTTACACTTTGTGCATAATAGTGACATCTTGAGTGATTTGTCGGTACTAATAGATATATATGGAATCGACTTGGCGTTTGTATTGATTGTATCGCAGCAAGACATCAAGAAGTTAAGCTACTCGCAAATAGATGGCGCTACTTGTATTTAGCGGCAGAATATTGAGTTTGGGTTTAGGTCCAAAGTTCAAATGGTTGGTGCACGTATTTGTTTGAAGTCGTTACACGAATTTAAAAGTAAAGCACTGTTCACTGGTACCGATAGTTTTGTTTGAGACGGCTCCTTGGTACATTTAATTGTTTATAGTTTAGTTTATCTTGAGTAAAAATGTCGTTTAGTTAATAAAATCTGATATTTTTTGCACTATTTAAGTGCGATAAATATTTCAATAAGGTTCTAAATTTTTAAATTATACGATAATACTCGAATACAAATACTTAATAATAACTTTGTAACTGTTGTAACTTAATATCAATAATAATTAGTCTTACATCAAATATTACTAGAGCTTTTTATGTTTAGACGCTGTGAATTACATTACATAAGTGCCTCTATTTTGAGTTTATGTTTTTAATTTTTCTATATTGCAATCCTATACTAAAGAGGTTTTCATATTTACTGCACCTTTGATTTAATTCACACACTTTAATAACCATTACTAAACCATAGTACTTAATAAAGTAAAACCCTGGCAGCAATAGCATACCGACACAAATGACTTTCAAAATTAATTTATAATAAAATAATCTTATGGTATGTAGGTTTAATAGCGGTCTTGACGTATTTTCAACTGTTTGCAAATTCTTGATAACCATTCATATAATTAAAAAAGAAACAAGTACAAGCTAAACTTTTAAACTTGCACAATAAGTGTAACATGTCATAACGTATAAAATGTATGAAAAGATGAAGAAGAAGAGACGCGTAAATTCTGAAAATTTATGCCTTCATGATATTTGTTTCGTGATTTTTTTATTTGTTTAATTTAATATTATGACAAGTTTTGAAATCAATTTTTTACATGAAATACAAGTAAGAAAAATCTCAAAAACTATTTGATGTAACAGTCAGGCGGTCAGATAGACAAGGAGGTGCTTTCACAAGTCCTTCGATTTTTAAGTACAGAATAGTAAAAGAAAACATTTTAGAGAATGGTATTGAAATTTAAAAATATATAATTATGTGCTGTATATAAAAGTACTACACCTAAAATTACGCTTTCCAAAATACCTACTTCAGAGAATACGTATTTTCGAATACGTCACATGGTTCGATTGGTCTTAAGGAGAAAGTTTTTATCAGTTTCGATGTTTGCCGAGGAAACTCTGACTTCAAAGTTATTTGAGGTATATATTTGTGGAAATAAATGGGTAAAATAGTACCTACCCAATTTATTATTTAAATATTCACGTACATTTGTTTGCAGATTTGTAATTACCGCTTATTCGATGAAATGCTAAAATTGCTAACTGTTAGTTTCATAGTAAGCGTAAGTACATGTTTTAGTTTTGTATTTAAACAGAACCGTATTAAGCGGAAAGATCTTAGGTTAACGAGAAAGATCTTAATCAATATTTAACAATATAAAGTCGAAGTTATGTACTGAAATGTTATACTTAAGTTAAATATTGATTAAGATATTTCTCTACATTAGGTTTATTAGGAAAACTATAACTTGTTATAAATTCAACTTAATATATTTGTGCGCATAAAAAGGCTACGACATGATCGCGATTGACTCAGCATGAGGTACAATAATCAATGCGTGGTTTTCGGCGCTCCATGGCAAGATTTTATTTAAAGATTTTTCGACCTGTTCATTTTATCCGTGTAGTTTGAGATGGACAGACTGGCAAATATTATAGAAAATGGGTACCGAAGAGTGTATATCTATTGATTTGCTCATCGATGAATTGAACTTAATCTAAGGAAAATTCAAATAAATCAATAAATATTTGTAAAAAATAAGTTTTAACTTCTTCTTCGTGTACATATTATAATCTTAGGTTGAGAAATAAAGTGTCAAACAAGCTTAATCTGTCAATCCCAATCGGTCCACATCGGTTTCCCCCGTGAAAATTTTGTAGACCCCGCCAAAGAGTAGTAATATTTAGAACCCTCAGAACCAAAGAGTATATAATCACTACATTTACTCACAACAATAGATAAGAGTGCTCAGAACAATTCTTTTTTACATGTTATTTATAAGAATTATACAACTAAAATTCTAAAAATTTTATTAGAATTAGTTTCGTTAAAAAGTTATTGCAAGCCTTAAGCGCAAAGCTTAAGCGTTGTTCTACTAGCGCCTAAAAATCAAGATTCCAACGTTTTGTGGCATACAATCGTATCGAACAATCATATTGAACATATAAATTATATAAAAAGCATATTGTCAGAAAGATAAATGATTGTTGAACTTAATAATTTTTTTTTAAATCGATTAATTGTTATTTTTACATAAAAAAGTGGTTTTAGTGACTTATGGTGTAGATTTATCAAGTCCGCATGGAGTTGTAAACACGACAATTTTTGAAAATATCAATTGTTTAACTCAATCTATTTTTTAATCTCTTCATCTATCATGTGGGAAGCCATGGAATGAAAATGGCAGTCTAATTTTGATTTGTTTACTTATAATTAATTTTTTTCGGCTGCGAAATCTTGAAATTTTCGGTGATTTAGCAGCCTTGTATTAATTTATTTTATTAAATACACTTTGCTCTGCCTTACTAGGCACTCGGCCGCCGTCGTGAGTGGATTGCTGTATCGTTTGCTTACAGCAGCGGTAATAGCCAGCAAAAATATCGATCGCTGTAGAAATACAAAATATTCCAAAAACTAAATTTGATACGTACTTGACCAAGGTTATTATTTTTATAATCACAGATTTTTATTATTATATTTTGTCGCTGAAAGTACGTAGGATTTATATATAAATATACTTTTATACGTACCGGCAGGCGAAGTGTAGGGCGTCCCCCCACTAGATGGAGTGACGACCTGGTAAGACATGCAGGAAGTCAATGGATGCAGGTGACTCGTGACCGTGCTTTGTGGCATTCCTAGGGGGGGCCTATGTTCAGCAGTGGACTTGTGATACGTCTTGGACTTTATGAAGTAATCTGAAGGTGTACTTCGGTGAACTACTGGAACTCCTCGAAGAGTAGAACTAGATGTGCTAAGCTTGGCCTCGCTTTGTTAGTTATGATGAGACCTTACCTCCGGACTTGATAGAATGACCTGAAAGTGTACTTCGGTGAATGCTACTGGAACTTCTCGACGAGGAGAACTAGGTGTCCCGAGTTTGGGCTCATTTTGTTATTTATGAATAGACCTTACCTCCAGACTTGATGGAGTGACTTGAAGGTGTACTTCGGTGACTGCTACTGGAACTCTGACGAATAGAACTACAATTTACTTTTTTTTTAATTTTTTCACGATCGTATGAGCATTATGAGTCGTGCACTTTTGGGTTTTCCAAGCTTTTTTTAAATTGAAATTTGACATAAAATTATCGGAAAATTTGAAGTATAGTAATAATTATAAGGTTTTTAGTGAAAACTCTTAAACATAGCCAAGTTTCTTTAACCACACTAACAAAGTGAAAAAGTAAAGTAACGGCTTACATACGTCTTGCTTGGCACAGGACTCCTGTCATTCCTCAGATGGGTTTGGAGCAAAGAAGAGACCGCCCAAATACGATGCACGTTGGCAGACTTCACATCTTTCCAGTTGTTGTTAATTTCTGCGACATCAGGCCACCACCACTCGAAAGGTTTCACGTTTCCTCAAATCGTTGTCTACACATTACCTAATCGATAAGAAAATATCAAATGACATCTTGTTACTCGAATTGGAAAAAACTCTTCTTGTCCATTTATTATTATGGGTCGTCCCAATTATGAATTGAATAAATTTAGGTCTTTGTATTACAGAATATAATCCCTAATTCTAAATGAAAACCAAAGAAAGAAACGGTTCCACCGGATATTGGTAAAGTGCGAGCCGAGAAATGCATCACATGGGGCTGTTCTGTGCAATCTCTAATATTTACTTCATGTAATATTTTACAATACTTACACTTTATCATTTTAAGTGGAAGTATTCAAAAAGAGATTTTTAGTTTTAAGTAAAGTATTAGGTTAACTGCTAAAAGAAGTAAATGTAAATTAAAAACTTCTAATATCCTTTGTTTGAATGTAAGGTAATTAGATAAATAAATTACTACTGTTATTAATTGTCCTAACGGATGCTTGACTCGAATGATGAAACCAATTTATTCTCAAAATTAAACATACGCAGTTCTGTGCTTTGAAACTAATTTTCATTTAATTACAGTTATTTTGTATTTTCTTTTACGATCGTTAGACCCGTTAACAAGCATAATTGAAACTTTGCGGTCACATTGTGTGTTTGACCCAAAACTTTTAATGTTGCATTAAATGAAAACTTGAGGACAAGGTTTTATTTTAAATTTTTACGACAATGTTAAATCTTTTATTTAATTTTAAATAAATTAGCTTTAACAGTTTCTATGTACGCAATATAAATGCAATAATCGCACAATTGACATGTTCATATATGATTCATGGGATAATGGTGGGCATGGGGATTACATGGGAAAAAGTGTTAATTTAGCGTATATTTGAATATGTGCTAGGGGTATGTTTACAACAGTTTATTCTACACTTCCATATCCATTCGGAAAAAGAAAACGAAACCCCATAGATCGGTAAATAGGGTGCAGCATTGTCCTAAAACTCTTTCAGAAAGGAGATGAGGCTTGAGCCCAGCTGTGGGTCGTATATAGGCTGTAACTTTAACACTTCAACTAAAGTTCAAGAGTTAGTAACTTTTATTACCTGTGCGAGAGTAACAGATGTGTGCACACGAACCCACCCTAGCTTATCCAGCAGTGGATATGTGAGATTCTTTCAAGCATGCTTGTTTGCGTAGTCTTTGATTTATGAAGTCTGTTTAAAAAGTACAAGAAGAGGATATTCACAAAATTTGATAAATAAAGTTTTAAGAATTCAAAATAGGTACGAGTTTATACCTACTAAAGAATAATTTAAATAATAATTTTAGGAAGGATTTAACGTAGGTTTATACAGAGTAGATCCATACTGCAGCTATATTATGGTTGTAGCACGACTGGGAAAGAACCACGCTTTCACAGAATACTAGCGTAAAATAGCAGCTTATTGCTGCTGTGTTTCGTTTGGTGAGTGTAGACTCCCGGAGACCATTTTTACTGGATACGAGGAATTCCATCGAAATACTCAGGGGTGACAACGCATCTGAGTTTTGATTCTTAATCGAGGACTGATGAAGTTGTCTATGGGCCACAGCATCCACTTACCAAAAGGTGGACAGTGTGCTCATTTACCACCCTTATTCTGTAAGAAAGGGAAGCTCCTTATAAAATGATTTTGTAACTTTTTCATGTCAAAAGGTAATAGTTTATATTACATATGAAAGATTTCTGTTTAGGGGAATGCCACTGTACATGCACACTTTTTGTAATAGTCCACGGATTTTTTAATTTTAATCTTCATAACTTAAGAATTTGAAATGTTTGAAACATACTCGAAAATTTAAAAACTACTTATAAAGTGCGGTTATAACTGTTAAAAATCTAGTATTGTAAAATTATGATTAGTTTAAACTAGTGATAATTATCTCACTCGACTTGTGGCAGTGAGAGGAGATCCATCCAACTCGACTTGTGCCAGGTAGAGGAGTGCTTTACGCACCGAGCGCTGTGTAAACAGCACTTCCTGCATGGAGCACTCACACCGCGGGATGGTCGGCGGTGTGTTCTCCCCGTCATTGAGAGTCGAGTTGGAAGCAAAAAGATAGCCTAGCAGATCGGCTTTCTCCTTTGCGTCATGGGCCAGTTACTCACTGGTTCCCTTGGACAGCCTTGGCGAGAGACCAGAATGCATGTGTTCCCGAAGGGAGACGAACTAGTTTCTCACCAATTTTGCCCATGTGCTCTGACTTTGCCTTAGCAATGACGCTTTTGAAGGACCTGGAGGCGGAATTACACTTCTTTTTAAGAGCGCTGGTGTTTACATTCCGGGACGTTGATGCATCAGCCCAGACCCGGTAGCACTACTGTTTATAGCATGATGCAATTTTACAGCAGTGACCAAACCATGGCTGAGTTCTGCCTCCGATAGGCACCATAGATGATGGAATAAATAATATTCCATTCCCTGAAGCACCACATCAGCAACAGAACGTTGGGATCATCCGGCGAGAAGCAAACCCGCCCCCAAGGGTAGGATGCAAAAAAAGACGGCATCCCGTCCCAATCGGCCGACCTATAGTGCCAAACACGGCGGCGAGCTGCAGATCGCAACTGCGATGGGAGCGTGAGTGGCACCGTACTCCGGATCAGACAATGGTCCGAAGAGCGAAGAGGGGCATCGACGGAGACCTGATATCCGTCCGGATGAGAGGTCAGCAGAATGTCTAACATCCCTGTTACATGTTCAGGTACATGATCCTCCACATCTGGGATCCGCGTAGGCAAAGTAACCAGCTGTGTCAGACCATTTTTTTTCCGTGGGGAAATCCTCATGGATATCTTCCGCTGTGGGGGCAACGAAAAGGTTATGCCGGACTCCTACCGGCTAAAACCCCACGGTGGTCACCATCAGCGTATACGAGGGGTCTCGGGATCTCCGTTCGGAACGCAAACGGGGCCCCTCCATCGCTTTGCTAAACTAATAGCACGTCCCGAGGGCAGTACATGCTACCCCCAGCACCCTCGCAGTGCTACCGCGATGTCTCGGGACCACTTCCGAGTCATCGTCCTCCTCGGGGGTTACATAACTAGGTGCTCAAGGCCGCCGCCCCGAGTGTCTGCAACCCCGGAGGCCCCGTTTCTGGTAGGGGAACACCGTTTTCAAGAGGAGGGCCGTGACGAACGCCTTGGCGACGTCGTCTCCGCGCGGGATCTGCCCTCTCCCGATCCCGCTCAGAAGCCTCCTTCTGAATCATAACAGATTCACAGAAGGTGGCTACGGCCCTCCACGCCGAATCCCCGCTCAGCATCTCCGACACGACTGCTGGCAGGGAGAGGTTCCGTCCAATGCGGTTCACCACGATTGTCCGCTCCCGTTCCCACGCTGGGCATACTGCGAGCGTATGGGAAGCGGAGTCCTGGTCTCGTCCACCACAGTGGAAGCTGTGTCAGACCATATGCCAAGGCAAAGTCATAAACAGACCTACCCGCATGATCGGTTAAAAGGGAACCAAGCCATTCGGCGTGGTGGGCAATAAAATCACCGACTATCACGATCTCTGCGGATGGGAACTGTTGTAGCACGGAGTCTGCAGCCATTTGGACGTGGTCGATGAGTCGATCTGTGTCGGCATTACCATTATTAAAGATGCTCAGCGAGGGATTCTCCAGGGATGCTGGTACCCTCCTGGGGTAGTCTTCCGTTTAATTCCGCTACCATGTTGATGGGGGATGGGCCTCCGGCCACATGCAATCACCAGGCGAAATGCAGGAGTAAACTTCTACTTCACGCTAGTATTCTGTGAGGTCGTGGTACCACCCCGGTTCGAGCCGGCCCATCCGTGCGACAGCAAAAGCTACCGCGTGGCTCTACCACTGTTAAACGTGCCCCCTTTCTATGCACCGAAAACAATACATGGGCCTGGGCTCCAGTAATTCAACTGGAGCAGACACCCAACCCACGGGAACTTGCCCAACAACCGCAATCTTACGGACTGCCGTGACTGGGCACCGCACCCAGCATGTCCCCATGCTGGTGGGATTTCGGCGGATTTCCCCGACTTTTATGCCATTCATTGACTGTCTCGTTGGTCTAGTTGTTGTAGTAGTGCGACTGCTGATCATGAGGTCCCGGGTTCGAATCCCGAGTCGGGCCAAAAAAATCAGTTATTGAGCTTTTCCATCAAGAACCTCTCAGTAGCTGCCCGGAGTCAGGAAGCTGGCGGTGTCTCACCCCCGTGCCTCGGAAAGCACGTAAAGCCGTTGGTCCTGCGCCTGATCTCTCTCCGGTCGTGTCGCTTCACCGTCCCATCGGACTATGAGAGCGAGGGAATAGAAAGTGCACCTGTGCTTGGGCATACACTTCGAAACTATAATCCTGTCCTGCGCCGATGGCGAGTCTCCGTTGAGGCTGGCCGCCGTGACCGAAATTCGATCTGGAGGACATTATTATTATGTCATCCACCGAACAATCTGCTGCCTCAGCCATCGCCGCCGCAACCTCCAAAGTGCTGACGGCGTCGTCGAGATCCCTCAGTCGAACGTCACTCGTTTTAACTGGCCGATTGATTCGCACGTTCAGGTTTGAGAGAACCTCACGCATTTTGGCCGCTAGCTTGTCCGCCTTCGCGTGGCAATCCGGACGCTTAGTTTCCAGCAGGAGTCCTCCGGTTAACGCCCGCTTCTGGCGGACTGTTTCGATGCCAAAATCTGCCAAGTGTATTTTGGCCTTTGCCTCCTCCATTACTTTGGCATAAGTAACAGAGGAGCTTTCGGACACCGTAACTGTTACGGCCGCAGATGTTGAAGCACGCAATACTTTTTTGTTTTTTCGCCTCTCTTTCGGGGTACGGGAAGGTGATGCCATCGTGGCGATCCGCTTTTCGGTGGCCCTTGAGTTTTTAGGTTTTTTAGCCACGAACTGGCATTGGGTGGTATCGGGTTATTCGATACTTTCGCAGCCACAGGGGGAAGGCAGGCTCCTTTTTCCTCTTCGACCTTTGCATTTTCGTCTTCTGTGGCTGCGACGATGAAGCCGATTGCAAAGGTGGTGATGGCCGTTGAGGTAGCGATAACAGCGACTGCGTTGAACGTGTCAGCGGCTGACTTGCACCTGCCAATGGAGGTCGGATCACCCTATCGGGAAATATCTTGGCCTCAATTATAGCCAGCTTTTCTTCGATTAGGGACCCAATGCGCTCCATGAGGTCCCCCTCTCCGTGCTTGGCCTTGTGGTGTGCTAGCACCGGTCGATTGGACGTGGCTGCTGTGTTCGATGGATAGGCCTTTTGTATTTCCTGCTTGCGGAGGAGATCAATCTCCTCCGTTAGTTTTTCTGTTTTAGCCGCAAGTCTGGCCAGCTGTGATCGCAATTCCTCTTTCTCCTTTTCAAGCCTTTTGATGGTTTCGCTTGTCGTAGGCCTTCGCGCAAGTTCTTCGGTCGCCGCCTTTATATTACGCTGTAGATCTAAAATCTACAGTGTCCAGCGGAGGGTGGCTATACGGATCGTGCGAGGATACCGTACGATATCGTTTGAGGCGGCAACAGTCCTGGCTCGTTTTCCACCCCTAGATATACTGGCGGATATGGATGCGAGGGTGTGCAACCGAATCCGCATCCTCCGTCAGAGAGGTGGCAGTGAGCCGATGAGGCGCTCGAGTCTATAAAACGGCAGGAGCGACAGAACGCTTTGGCGATATGGCGCACTTGACTCAACGAGGAGTGCTATGCCCGCAAACACATTATTGGCGCAATCCTGCCGATCTTCGAAGCCTGGGTGCAGCGAGGAATAGGAAAACTCACCTACAGACTTACATACATAATTACCGGGCACAGGTGCCTCGGTAATTATCTGTGTAAGATCGACGCGAAGCGACGGCAAACTGCTTCCACTGCGGTGGGTAGGACCAGGGCTCCACGTCCCATACGCTGGCGGTATCTCCAGCGTGGGAACGGGAGCGGACGATCCTGGTGAGCCGGGTCGGTCGGGACCTCTCCCTGCCAGGAGTCGTGTCGGCGATGTTGAGCGGGACTCGGCGTGAGGGCCGTAGCCACCTTCTGTGAGTCCGTAATGGTCCAAAGGCTGCTGAGCGGGATCGGAGGAGGACAGATCCACTCGGAGACGACGCCATCAAGGCGTTCGTCACGGCCCTCCTTTGAAGATGGTGTTCCCCTACCAGAAACGGGGCCTCTGGGGTTGCAGGCGTTTGGAGCAGGGGCCTCGAACGCCTAGTAACAACCCCGAGGAGGACGATGGCTCGGAAGTGGTCCTGAGACATCGTGATAGCACTGCGAGGTGCTGGGGTAGTAAGTTCTACCCTGGAACGTGCTTTCAATAAAGCAAAGCGAGAGAGGGCCCCGGTTGCGTTCCGAACGGAGATCCTGGGACCTTCGTACACGCTGATGGAGACCACCGTGGGGTTTTAGCCGGTAGAAGTCCGGCATAACCTGAGGTTGCCCCCGCAGCCAGAGGAATCCATGAGGATTTCCCCACGAAAAAAAAAAAGAAAAAAAAAAAAGCTCACTGTCACTATGGAATGACATTTCGCGGGCCAACTCCTCTAGGTCGGGCAGGTTTTTCTTCGCCCTGGTGTTCATGGGCGTTACGGAGTGGTCGAAAAGAACCTCCTCTGTTTCAATGCCTGTTGCGGCCTCTTCTTCAGAGGTTGTGGCTGACACTGCCACAAATTTAGCGACCACAACCACAGCACTTAGGGGCTTACGCTTTCTGTGATATGGGCGAACCATTGGACGCCCCTCCATCGCTCTCAATCGCCTGATTTGCCGTCGTATTGGGGCGCTTAAAGCGCCCACGCTTTTCTCGTGTCGGCACCGTTGTACCACCCGACACGGCTCCTTCCTATTACTTTGCCCCTTAGATGTTGTGGGACCCGCGGTTGACGCTTGTGCATCCCCCCAGATACGATGGCGCTGGGGGTGGACTCCCCGCTTTCGGCGGGATCACCCTGGGGAATAGATTTTTTTCCTAACTGCATTTTTGGTATCCTTTTTTATACAGGGTGAGGTCCCTGAACCCCTAACCCCCCAAAGGCTTGGGACTGGGCTCCCCCCAGCCATTCATCCCCTCGGCAACTTAGAGTTAGGGTTATTTTTAAAGAGGTTTTCTTCCTCGCGGCCTTGCGGGGCCCCCGGGCCCTAGTGGGCTAACGGATTGTCCGGCAAAGGTGCGCTTGGCACATCGCCGCACAGAGGTCGTCCGGAATCGGCGCCTGGCACATTACCGCGCGAGACCACCCAGCCTTGGTGCGCTTGGCACGCGCGTTTTACATCCCGTGTCCGCTCTAATCAAAGAGCGATACCGGGAGCAATGACAAGCCTGTGAAGACCCGTCTCTTAGGGTATTAAGCCCCGGCCGTTTCTGGTCCTGATGGAACCACGGGTACGCCCATACCCGGCCAGTTTTAGTCCGCGGCGGTTTCCCGCTACCACCCATATTTGGGTGGTGTTCCCCTATACGCCACCTGGGGACGCGCCCGATGGGAGGACTGGCAACTCCACACGGGAACCTAACCTAACCTAAGAAAATTAGACCATACAAATTAACTGAAATTATAAAAAAGGAATCACGCATAGTATGTTTGAAAGTACATATAGAAAAAATTGTAAGAACTCTTAAACAATTTAATAATGAGTAAGAATTTAAAACAAACTAAAACAGTTTAGACCAATTACGAAAACACGCCAATTTGTCGAGAATATCAACGTTCAACAAGAATTATTTTCATTTACCCAGTTCTACCTAGGCCAAACTAGTTAAGCCTTAACAAATAGTTTAGGCTTAACTAGTTTGGCCTAAACTATTAGAACAAACTAGATTGCTCTGGGCTAAACTAGTATATCCGAACACGCATAGGATAAACAGATTTGGCCTGGGACTTACAAGCTTGGCCTGAAATGGGGTTTTGCCGGTAACATATAAGGTCGGGGAAAAAGTTTCTTCGTATTTTATATACAAATTCAAGACATTTTTTTTTTCAAAGTTTAATTACATTTAATTATAATATATATGTGCCATTTTATTCGCTAACTTGTTACTATCTTGTAGGTAGTGACATAATCCCGTTGCTGTAGAAATCTTGGGATTTTTGATCAAAAAAATGCGACAAGTAGTTTTGACAGTCCTCTTTGATGTTAACCTAACACAACCCAAAGAATTCTGAAGAGATCGAAATAGGTGAAAATCTGAAGGGAAAGGTTAGGACTATATGGTGGATGGATTAACACTTCCCAAACAAGCTCTCTCAATTTCTGCTGAGTGGCCAAAGATGTGTGTGATCTGGCGTTATCATGATGAAAGATCACTCCTCTGTTGATTGATTCCGGC
This sequence comes from Parnassius orleans, assembly GCA_029286625.1. Lineage (NCBI taxonomy): Eukaryota > Metazoa > Arthropoda > Insecta > Lepidoptera > Papilionidae > Parnassius > Parnassius orleans. Next base: position 766,852 of record JAGSMP010000032.1, read on the forward strand.
CGTTTTTTCTCAATTTCTTCCATGAGTCTCATTAGTTGTTGGCAGTAGAGATCCGAATCGATGGTTTTGCCCGGCGGTAAAAGCTTATAATAAACGATTCCCTTCCAATCCCACCATACACACAGCATCACATTATAGTGTGTTAATCCGGGTTTCGCTCCAGTCTGTGGAGCTTGACTACCCTTTGACCATGATCTTTTTCACACGTTCTTGTCTTAGGTGATCCACTTTTGAAAACGAGTAAACGTTTCATTAGGTTTCTTTCAGTGGGCTCGTGTGGTACCCTAATATCGAGCTTTTTTGTACAGCCAGACTTTTTCAAATGGGTGAAAACTGTTTTATTGTGAATCCAAAATTATTAATAATATGCCGATCTTGCTCCACTTTTTTAAAAATGGCATCGACTTTATCCGTATGAGGGCGACTAGAGCAAGCTTCATCTTTGACATTAAAATTCCCGGACTGAAAACTCTCGAATCAACATTGTGCTACTCTTACTGACATTGCATTAGGTCCAAAAACGTCATAATTATTTTATTGCGGTTTGAGTCGCATTTTTCCATTTTGTAATAAAACTTCAGAATTTATCGAATTTATTCGTTAGATTCACTCATTTTGGCGGACAGAAAACAATTGAAAAGTAGCGGGAAAGTGTTTTTACTTTTTATTTTTCTTTTTCTTAATGTCCTGTACGTATTGATGTTAAATTTATTTATTTATTTTTCTTTTTCTTAATGTCCTATATGTATTGAAGTTAAATACGAAAAAAAATTTCCCCGATCTATTATAAACATTAAATCAGATCAAACTCTACAACTCTAGCGTTGCCATTTTCCATTTCAAATGTGTATCAGCATATTTTGACAAAGCACAAAGGAATTTATTTTTGATTCTAGAATATTTTGAGTTTTTGAATTTATGTTTCCATAGTGAATAGTACTCTTTTATCTCAACATATACTGACTGCCTTATATAAGAATATAATTTCTAATATAAGGCAGTCAGTAACGTTAGACATTTTTGATTTTTTTTACCACGGACGTTAATAAAGTATATGTAACAGTAATCTTTTCTACAAATAAGGTATTTTCATCTACATGAGGTACAATCCGTGGATTGATGAGCAATGCTTTGTGATCAAAAATTCTTCTAATAATTGTTATTCGGCGGTTTTTACTCATACATTAATCAATGATTGTATGCATCATTACTAGCCGAGAGAGTATCAATACTTTACTCACTGCTGTCACTGCCAGACTAGAATGGTAAGTACGGGCAAGTCTATACTAAAATGCTTGCTAGTTAGTGTATTTTTTGAAAAAACTGTGTCTAAATTTCGAAATAGGAAGAGTGAAATAATGATAATGATGAATACTGTCATCGTGTAGGTACGAAAAATGAGCTATAAAATATTAAGCAATAGGTATAACGAAGTCGAAAGGGCTATAAATCTATTGTAATAACGAACAATAAAAAAATGTTAGTATCTCAAATATTATATTGAAGTTTTGTCAAATCATTCGTTATATTCATAGGTTTAAAAAGCCAGTTAATTTATCTAAGCACTTACTCTTATTAGTTACCCTGTAAACGAATACTAATAAACGAGGTTAAAGGAAATTTTTGAGCTTTGAAAACATCGTGATTCATGTCTAATGAATAAAATTTCTAGACCATAAACCGCCAAAACTCATTGGAGCAGTGCAGCAGGCTAATTGCACTATAAATTCTCAGAAAGGTGAATAGGCCTATGCCCACCTATGTGATGTGTATAGGTTGTAACTTTACTTTACTTAACTTTACCTAATTTATTTATCTTAAAATTATAATGAAAGCTGAATGTTAGAACATGAATTAGGCAGGCATGCTACGGGCTCTTAATGATGATTACGATAATTTTCCTTAAAATTACATTGAACTTATTTGGGTCTCAGATAAAGATATTGCCATTCAGATTTTACCTGTTTCGTTCGGAACTTATTTATTGAAATGAAAGAAATAAAAATAATAATTGAGGTTGTTTTATTTAAGCGGCGGTTGAAGATTTTTAAGCCTCAAAAGACAAAACGATCTATTGGAATGGTATTTAAAAGCTTATAGATAAATGCAAAAAAAGTAGTAGATAATTAGGGACGGTATGTAATTGATTTAAATCTCAGCAATTAACCGACAAAACTTTCCGGAAGTCTCAATCATCATTATCATTACAGCCCTTCACAAGTGCACTGCTGAACATAGGCCACCCCTTAGGAATGCCACAAAGCACGGTACTGAGCCACCTGCATCCATCGACTTCCTGCATGTCTTACCAGGTCGTCACTCCATCTAGTGGTGGGTCGCCCTATACTTCGCCTACCGGTACGAGGCTGCCACTCGAGAACATTTTTTCCCCATCGGTTGTCGGTTCTTCGAGCTATATGGCCGGCCCATTGCCACTTTAGCTTACTAATCCTTCGAGCTATGTCGGTCACTCTTGTTCTACTGCGGATATCCTCATTTCTAAGTTTATCACGCAGAGAAACCCCGAGCATAGCTCTCTACATAGCTCGCTGAGCAACCTTGAGCTTCCTCATATGGCCAGCAGTGAAGGACCACGTCTCAGTTCCATAAATCACTTGCAACACGTACTGGTTGTACAGTCTCGTTTTCAAGTTTTGAGGTATACCTGTAATTTCCCGAACGTTGTCGCAGGTAAACATACTCGTCAATAAATTCGAGTTTACTGCTCCCAACAACTACCGGCGTAAGTGTGACATGGATGTTATACATGATCTTTGTTTGTCTTTGTCATGTTCATCTTAAGACCTATCCGTTGGAAGGCACTATTGAGGTCATTGATCATAGTGCTTAGGTCCTCCAGCGATTCTGCCGTAAGGACTATATCGTTGAAAACGTCTTCCAATGCAGCGGTGAAGAGTTTCAGGGATATAACGTCACCCTGTCTTACACCTCTCTGCAGTTGAATAGTTTTCGTACTCTGGTTCTGTACTCGGATAGCTTACTATACGATAGACTACGGCGCCCCATGCCACGTTTGCTGTGAATTCCTGCAACATCAGGGAACTCATACGACTTAATACCTTAAAAAAAAGAGCTTTTACTACTTTTTAGAAGGCCGGTGATGCACTTTAAACTCCCCTGGTGTTGCATTTGTTCATGAGTGTCGGTCGACTCTTACCATCAGGTGAACTACATGCTCGTTTTCCTCTTTCGCCATTAGCAATGAAATTAATTATTAACTGTCTAATTGTGCTCCTCAAGGTAACTCATGATCTTTAGTTACCTAAAGGAGTACGAACTGATTAGTGACGGGCACTACGACTTCCGTCGGGGTTGCTCAGCTGGTGTTTTAGTTTGCCTAACTCATCGATGGGTGGAGGCAATCGAGTCCAAGGGAACTTGAGTTAGAGAACTTGGCAGTCAGTTTTGAATGTTCAAACTAACTGCCAAGGTCTCTAACTGAAGCAAAGATCTTCGATCAGGTTTGGTACAAAGCAAATTTTTTGAAGCTTTCTTGTTTTGAGCTGTCCTAAATCTAGTCTAAATCTAGTTTTCACGCAGATCGGAGTGTCAAGGTCGTAGTCGACGGAGCAAACTTGAAAGATTATCGGTGCCTGCCCTGTTTCTTTTCAATATTTAAATATTATGTCTTTTTACCAAATTTAAGATAAAAAATGTATGGATCTGTTTTTTTCCACGCAGGACCGGGAAGAGAGCGATAAAAAACATAAAATTCACCAGCTGATTTTCTTCAAACGTTTTGGTGCATCGTAATTCACAGAATAGGCGATAACCTCGCAGACAATATTAAGTAATCCGTTGATGCTCTGCTTACCCCGCAAGGGTTACAGGCGTGATTAGCATGAATCAGAAATACCACCTGTCACGCTTTCACTCTTAACTATTACTTAACAATGGTAGAAACAGTTCTTAGTAAGCCTTATTAATAAGCCTTAGTAATATTTATTGAACGGAAATGAATACAGTTCTTATATGTGGTTATGATTTATGAATGAATCGGTATTACAATAAGAAAAATTGTGCAAAATTATAAGAAAAATATTTTTAGAGAGTTCTTATTAACTAACGTATACATAGTTCAAATTGATTCCGCTAGATGTCGTTACTAGGTTTTTAAAACGCGGTAACGAAATGTTTCTGACATGTACTTAACTCCCGCCGTTGAGCCGCGCGTCAACTTATAGTATACGGTACCTATACGCTTAAATTGTTTCTATTTCGTAGCTTATTCGACTACCTGCTTTTGATTTCGGTTGTTTATTATTTGCTTTGTGATTTGGTTAAGGTTGAATAGATTTATATTGGCTTTCATTTTCGGATTTGTGTATTTTCTTGGATCGGTTTTGTTGATTTGATTGGTATTCCTTTATACATATTTAGACTCTGGCTTTGATTTTGGATTTTGTTTATTTAGAATCGTGAATTGGTTTTCGTTGTTTTAGGTTGTTTAACAATATTTCAAAGGAATATTAATAGGTACCGAATATTAATACGGTACGTATACACTTACTTCTTTTTTCGTTGGTTATATTTATATTGACTACTGCTTTCGATTTCGGTTTTCTGCGATTTGTTTTGTGATTTAGCTTAAGTTGATTCGATTTTTTTTGGCTATCGTTTTCGGATTCGTGTTGTGTCTTGAATTGGTTTTGTTGTTTTGATTTTAAAAAAATATTTAAAAGGAATATTTATTCCTTTTAGATATTTTGGATTTGCTTTTAAAAAAAATATTTAAAAGGAAATTTAATTCCTTTTAGGTATTTTAACGTTTTTTATAAATAGGTTTTTTACTTCATAATGCCCTCAAACGTAAGTCCAGCCTTTCAAGAGTATCTTCTCAAAGACAAGCGAAAGATTAGCTCGATCGCTAGAATCTTTAGAAGATGCTGAACTGAGAAGGCAAGAACAAGCAGAGCGTCAGGCTTTTAGAGCATCTGAGACACCTTCTCAACGTCAGCAAAGGCGTCTTGAACAGGCAGAGGCGTCAAGCTACTTAAGAGTTTCTGAAACACCTTCTCAAAGTCAAGGCGGCGTTGAACAGGCAGAGCGTCAAGCTACTTTAAGAGCTACTGAAACACCTGCTCAAAGTCAGCAAAGGCGTCTTGAACAGGCAGAGCGTCAAGCTACTTTAAGAGCTACTGAAACACCTGCTCAAAGTCAGCAAAGGCGTCTTGAACAGGCAGAGCGTCAATCTACTTTAAGAGCTACTGAAACACCTGCTCAAAGTCAGCAAAGGCTATTCGAACAAGCGGAACGTCAGGCCGTTTTAAGAGCCGCGGAAACACCTGATGAAACTCAACACAGACTCATTGAGCAAGCTGAACGTCAATCTACTATAAAGGCATCTGAAACACCAGAACAGACACAGGCGCGAAGAGATGCAAATGCACAGCTCCAAGCTGAACGTCGACAAAATTTTCAAAGAAACAATTAGTCGGTTTTTAATGACGCAGCATTCAATTATGATCCGTTGATTGATTATAAAAATCACAGGTTAGTTGTTATCGGACTGATGGACAAGGCGTGTCGATTTTGCAGCGCTTTAAAATGGAAAGAGACCGCAGGCATGTGTTGTTCCAATGGCAAAGTGTCTCTTCCGTTACTTGGGGAACCAGAAGAACCTTGAAAACTCTCTTTTATATGATGCTAATGAGTTACGGCGCTTTTAAACAGGATCCGGAAATATAACTCATGCTTTCAAATAACGTCCTTCGGAGTTGACTGGGATAATAATGCAGGGATTTTCGCTACATTTACGTGCAAGAAGGCAAATTTATCATAGAATAGGTTCACTTTTCCAGCTGAAAACGAACAGCATAAATTTTTACAAGTATATTTTATGGGTGACGAAGAAATTGAGGTAGCGTCGCTGCCAATTTATCCAGGGAGTTAAGAGAGACACAGTGTTCAAAATTCAAAGATTCTTGCATGAACGTAACATTTTAGTCAAAACATTTAAAACTGCTTTAGAAAACCTACCTGAAGAGGATTATAAAGTCGTCATTCACGCAGATCGGACCCTCGAGGAGAGCATGAAAGGTGCTACAATGCACCTTTGATAAACGAAATAGCAGCCGTAATTAGTGGTGATCAATTTTCTTCACGAGACATTGTCTTATGAGCACGTGATGATACGTTGCAACGGGTAGCCGATACACACAAGTTTTATGACGCTCTGTACCCATTGATTTATTGCAAAGGACAAGAGGGTTATCATTTTCAAATTCCACTCATTAACCGGTCACAAAGCCTACTCCGAACAAAAAGTATCATGTATGGATTTTTATGCGTATCATATGATGTTGCGAAAAATGATTTTAACCTCTTAGCCTGTGTAGACAATTATTTCATCAATTTTGGTAGACATGTATGTGAAGGTAGAAAGTGAACGTCCCGTTATATATCTTTAAATCAAAAAGCTGCGCGTTGAGAATTATATACATTTACAAGATGCAGTTTCTAGCGACGCCAATAAAACCCCAGAGATTTAGGTAAAATGGTAATTGTGCCCTCATCATTCGTTAACAGTCCCCGCTACCTACATGAGTACATACAAGACGCATTCGCCTATGTACGAACTTACGGAAGACCTGATCTTTTGTTATTTTACTTGCAATCTCACATGGAAAGAAATAACTGAGGAGCTAATGCCGGGCCAAAAAGTACTGACAGACACGATTTAGTTACTAGAGTATTTAGATTAAAAGTACAAAAATTAATGTGTAATTAACAAAGGGAAAATTTTCGTAAAAGTGCAGTGCTTCATGTATTCAATTGAATGGCAAAAAAGAGGATTACCGCATGCCCACATTCTAATATGGCTTAAAGAGAAGTTGAGGAAGAATCGCCGATCTGCAACTTTAGCAAAAATAGTGCACGAGGTATAATGCTACGACAATGCAAACTTTTAGTGTGGGACGAAAGTACAATATCGCATAAAAAAGCTGTAGAAGCACTTAATCGAACGCTCCAGGATTTGCGCAGCAATACCAATGTAATGGGAGGAATGGTGGTTTTACTGGCTGGTGACTTTCGCCAAACTTTACCTGCCATTCAAAAGGGCACACCTGCAGATGAAATTAAAGCATGCCTCAAGTTGTCTATTTTATGGAACAAGGTGACAAAATTCAGTTTAACTACGAACATGAGAGTGCATTTGTATAATGATATCAATGCTGGAAACTATGCTGACACACTATTAAAATTTGCGATGGGCGGTTGGAAACGGATGCTGAGGGCTGCGTTAAATTGACGAGAGATTTTTGTAATTTAGTACAGAGCCATTCCGAATTAATTGCGAGCGTTTATTCAAATTTAACGAACAACATGCATGAAGACAAATGGTTGTGTGAAAGGGCGATTCTTGCACCAAAATGAGAGTTAACAAAATAAATTCAGATATATTAAGTGAAGTAGCAGGAGAAATAACAGAGTATTTGTCAGACACAGTTATGGACACAGAACAGAGCACTTCATATCCTGTAGAGTTTCTAAATTCTCTAGAGTTGTCAGGTGTGCCTCACAAGCTTCAATTAAAATTAGGCGTCCCAGCTGCTAATGCGAAATTTAGATGCTCCTCGGTTATGTAACAGGACAAGGCTGCGTGTGACACATCTTGGACGGAACATAATCGGTGCACAATTTTGACAGCGTAGGAAAAAGTGAAAATGTTATTATACCACGGATCCCTATAATTCCCACAGATCTTCCTTTTCAATTCAAAGGTTGCAGTTCTTTAAGCTCAGTTTTTGCAATTGAATAAAGCGCAAGGGCAAACGTTACAGGTAGCGGGGTCAACTTAGAAAACCGTGCTTCTCTCATGGTCAGCTGTATATAGCATGTTCGCGTGTGTCAAATGCCCAGAATCTCACATTCTTTCCTGAATGGAAAACATATAACATTGTGTACAGTAGCGTCTTAAAATAGTGTTCAGTTAGTTTTTTCCAAAATTCCACAATCAATTAATCAGAATCCCACATCCCACAGATCTTCCCTTTCAATTCAAAATTTCCTATTTAGCCTCAGTTTCCTTTCAACTCAAAAGGCTGCATCTCTGACGGATCTTTTATTTGGCTCAGTTTCCTTTCAATTCAGAAAACTGCATCTCTGACGAATCAATTTAGCTCAGTTTCTTTTCAAAATCTGCATCCCTGACGGATAATTATGCTCAGTTTTTAATTAAAAATATCCCATTTCCATTTGGAATAAACAGGCTATTTTCATGCTTTCCTATACGCTGCGTTTCAAAACATTTAAATAGGCTGACGAATCAATTTTGCTCAGTTTCCTTTTAATGGCTGCATCTCTGACAAATCTATAAAACTCAGTTTTCTTTCAATTCAAAAAGCAATGGATATTTCATTTCCCAGTGACCATGCGGGCGAAGCCGCGGGTAACAGCTAGTCTTTGATATAATACAATAATTTGTTTAATATACACTATTACTTGTAAAATAATTACGTCATTGTAAAAAATTTATAAAAATCGAGTTTTGCTAAACTTGCTATATATCACATTATAACAATTAACTTGTCAGTTATCTGGTGTCCGAGAATACCAACTTAGCAATTGCGAAAAAAAATTAAAACGTTCATATCGCTTTTATAGTATCGTAAACGTAGCTAGGTATAATAGCTTAAAAATAACTTTGAATAAAAATGAGCAGTTATAAAAACAGCGTACTGAATTTATACAAATATGTATAAAGATCGCCAGTCTACTCTTAATAAACCCGCGTAAAGAGTTTAATATCTATAAATATAATAAAATTGTAACACTTCTCTTAGCACCGATTGTTTTTATCGGTTTGACAGAGTATAAGTGATAGAATATATAAGTCGTTGTAAATTCTAGTGTATTTTATTTATTTATCCTATGGGTCAGGGTCTAAATAAAACACAACCTGTGGCTTAGGTGTCTTGATTTTATAACCATTGATGTCTCCGATGTGATCGCGTAATTTTTAATGACTTTTGAAAGCCATATTCGCACGATATGTATTTATTTTATCTAGATGATGGTTCATAGCTATGCTAGGATCAGATAGGTGACTCTGGCGATGTTTAAGTTATTTAAAATTATAAGAGTACTCACAAACATTTCCTGCTGGAAGGGCAGAACAACATCAGTTAGTCCTCAAATAAAAAAAAAAACATCAGTATATTTAATAATAACAACCGTTGAAGTTGAGGGTCTAAGCGCTCGCCGTTAATTTTATAGTACGCGAACAACTTAAGTTCGGGATGCCCTGCCGACACTACTGAAATTGTTAACTGCAACATTAAGTGCTGTTTTATCACGTGCAAGAAGGAAAACAGAGTGAGGAAATCTGCATGTCTGAGAAATATTTTGAGATTATTCGAAGTCCACCAGCATGTACCGAAAACGTGCGGCGGTCTGACTGCTCCATAACCTTGCCTGTTCTATAAATGAAAGCGAAGGTATTAATATTTATTTAGGAAACACAAAAGGCAAATCGGTAGTACGTTACGAATCAGTTAAGTAATTAATGATTCGGCGCGAGATCACAGGTGTATTCACAGATATATAAGGTTTAGTAAATACGGCCACGGTGCGCACAATTATTTTACATCAAACTACTATTATGGGTGGGAAATAGGATTGAAAAGGGGCGGGTAAAGTGGGGGAAACAAGTTCAGTATGTAAGCCTACACCCGAAAACTTAGTCTTTGCAAGCTAGGTTTTTTACTGTACACTCTCAAAAATAAAACGAGGCCAGTGTTCACCATTGGGATAAATATGAGATGTTATTTTTTACTTCACTTTACATAATGCTGCTTCTAATTGCTTATTATTTAATGTCGTATGATATTAGTCGTAGAAAAAACCTACACAATCGTTCAGTTTTGCTTGAACTATTTCATTTTATACGATGCATTACATCGCGTTCGAAAGCTATTTGCTCTCGGAAATGAGATTAATGTCACCATTTTTCTGCTATTCGTAAGTATTAAACTCGTTACATATGTAGATTTTGTTAGTTTATTGAAATAATTTCTATAGATGTCTTATCTTTCTATCTCCTTGTTTAGGATTTGCATGGAAAATATTTTGTTTTAGATAAAGTGCTTTAAAATATAACAGCTGAAACCGAAGTTCAAAGCGCACCAGTAATTCCTCCGATGTTGCTAACGTTAATGGGCGGCGGTTATAAGTTACTATCGGAAAAACTCAATGATTGATGGCCATTTTTTCTAAAAAAAAGCATAAGCGATAATAGCGAAACTTCTGAGATTGGGAGAAACCAAGTTGTGATTAGTTAAATCCACTCCATTATATTAATTTAATATACACAACGGCGCTAGTGTTTGAAGTAATAAAAGTAAAAAGAGAAGATTATCAATATGTATCAGTGATAAGTTTAGTTGCCATGTAAATATAATAAATATATGAATAACAATTGCCATAAAATATGTAGGTCGTATGCTTTATAAATTTAGAAGCAAAAGTAAAGGAGTCAGTCGTTTTTGGGCCCACTAGAAATTTTAACGACCCTTAATGGTATTACATACAAAAAAAAGTTACCAATTTATTATAATAAATGGCCTACATTTTATGAATATCTAAACGGAATCAAGAAATCTAAAAAAAATGATGGTTTTGATATTCCGTGTTCTGGTTAATGTAACATGGGGAAAATGCGTGTAATGAATCATTTTGCAGTTTCTATTAAAAGAAAATGTATTTTTACCAAGATAACTTATTATACATATTATATTTGTACTTATTTGTATATTATATATTTATTACTAAAGGGATACCACTGAGATTTTTATCCTATTTCTAAAAGTGTTAGCTTATATCATATAACATGGTTCAAAGACACCGTGGAACGAAACGCTATTTTGTCATTGACTTCCGTGCTGGGTAAAACAAACGGCCATATTATCATAATATAAGCATCATATCTATGTCTGTGCCGGCGACCGGGTATTACTTTACGGCATTGACATTCATCAGGCTGCTGTTTTTGTGCTTACTTATCTGGAAGATCAGCATACACTGAAAACAATTAAATAATATTTGTGGATTTCAGCACTGTGCGGACAATAACTAGCCGAGACAGGAGGATGTGCAATCAGCTTTTATATTTGTGGTTTCTCAAGAGGTGAGTATCTTATCTTATGGAATGCGAAGAATTCAACTGTACAAAACCTACAATTGATTTAAAGTTTCAAACTTTTATGTGAAATATATCTTATTTTGTCTCTAGAGTTCTAGTCAAAAATATTATACTACGAAACGAAAACTACTAAGTTTCGTTTATAATGTAATACATTTATTTTATTTTACTGAATATTGAGATATGGTGATTTTTAGAAATAAAAATAAACGACCCACACCCACAGACACTAACGATCTATACATGTTTTAGTACTTAATTATTTTAAGTTTGTAAAAATACTAATAAATATCCCTTCATATTACTAACAAATTAATATGTCAATGTCTAATCAATGCAACAAGTGTTGGATTATATTATACAGGTTAGCCAAATATTCCACATTATGTATTTAATTCGCCAATGACATTCGAAAATGAAAACTGACGAGTTTAATTAAAAGTATATGTGAGTGTATAATACTAGAATTTTGGAAAATCTATAATTTATGTTGAATTACCTATAACATATGACAAACACAATTCTTATTAGTATGTTAAAAGTGTCAAAGTATTGAAGTCTTATGTTATCACACAAAATATACACAAATCTATGTTAAAAGTGTCTGTCAGAGTAACTATATCCACAACCGTTACATCCTATCAAAAGCCCATTGCTGAACATAGACCTTCCCTCAGATTTCCTCAAAGGAGGATACTTGCTATAGTTGCCATGCTTAGTAGACGAGTCAGCAACCACAGTTTTTTATTGGTAGTTGTTAATAGGAAGACGCAGCAAAATTCAGAATGAATGTACACACATTTCTTCTGAATTTAATATTTATAGATATAGATAACATAAAAATAAATGGATGTTATTAGGAATACATATTAGTGTTAATATTTAATTAAATACATCTACTATTTATGTTTATTATATTTAAACTCCATCAGGAAGCAAAATTTTGTTTACATTATTTTTATGTTATTTTGTTGATTGTTGGTAATGTACATTCTTTCTGGAATTTAATATTTTTTACTTCTTTATTTTTATTTGCATTCCCAATTTTTTCAGTTACATCTACTTGATGCAGTTTGTTGTAACTGCCTAAGAATATTGCAAGAAAATATTGAAACTGCTCATTCCATTAGAAGATTTGTATTCCATGTGGATCTTCAATTTTAAGAGCTCATTTTAAGAACTCAGCAGAAAGAGATATTATTTTGCAGTGGATACCATCACACCAGGTACTGCTTTATTTTTAACAGCCTGTGTGATCCCCGCCTGAAATAGGCTTGCCCGGAGGAGTTGGCATAATCGCTTTGGCACACAGATTGATGTTTGTAGTATCATACACCTCGCACCACAAACAATTTGGCTATTCACCACCAGGTTATCTTTAACTTTACAGCCTATCAAAAGTCTACTGCTGAACATAGACCTCCCCACAGATTGCCTTATAGGAAGATATTCGATAACCACAGTTTTTTCTTTAGTTGCTACTTCTTCCTTACTTACCCCATATTTGTCTGCCTTTGTACTTAATACACAAGTAATATTTTTACCTTAAATGAAATTAGTGTAAATGTAAAACGTCTGGGAACTTGCAACTTAGTCAAATAATGTTATAATTCTAAAATAACTACTTCACTTGTTTACCTTTCTGATTTGATGTATTTTTTTTACCTTAGTGAAATCTGGTTTACTACAAAAGTATTATGAAGGAAACGAGTACATACTATTTATATATAATTTAAGAGACATTAAGACTGTTTATTAGTAATAAAGATTGAAATAAATAAAATATTAATAAATATCATTATTTAGGTGGAAGACACTGTAAAACTATAGTCTGTTCGGTTAGTTGATGAAAAAAAAACACTTCAGGTGGATCATTTAGAATGAGTCTGCAATCTTGTCGGCTGAGGCTTCTACAACTGTATGGAGACACAAATGATAACAGGGATATGGAATTACAATTCATGAATATTGAAGACATCGGTAACATCCAACAACACCACTTATGCATGTAACTGTAACTCCTGCCATTTCAGAGCGGCATCAACAATTACTATAATATGCAGACCTATTCTATCAAAGGTTTAAATTATTTCAAGCAAAATTGTCTAGTAAGGGTTTTATACTACTAGAGAGTAAATGACTGATAATAACCCTGGGAATGAGGTGATCGCTACCATGCTGTTTCTAAATGTTTTCAAAACAATTGTATAAAAATTATATTGTAAAATGTGCTTTTTTAAAAAGTCTCGCTGGGTTTCTTGCTGATTCTTCCCAGGACAGAGGTTGTTTTATGAACCAGTGGTAAAAGTAAAAATGACTTTTAATAAGTATTATGTATTGTAATCTATATTGAATAAAATGATTCTATTCTATTCTGTGGCTAGTTATAGCGTGCTGCTTCTACTCCCGACACTGTATTTTTAAGTTATGTAATCATTTATCTAGACTTCAATACCTTAAACTAAAAGAACTACTAACCTAAAGAGAGATTGCTGATTGATAACTCATTTTATGTGCCACTGTGCGCCTGTATTTGTGAATACCACTTAAATGAACCTCACAATGATTGGAATAATTTATATACAAGTAGTAATGATGCATATTTATATAGTAATAAATATGCATCATTACATTAATAATTTTGCCACAGTTGCTACGCTTGTGGCAACCAAAGCTTTTGGTATTCTATAGGAGATGTTGCTGCTCATCTCCTGGTATCTTTATTTTACTCTGTTACGACTTTTACGACACCATACGGGACGAAACGCGATGGCAGTTGACGGAAGGCTATACAATATTTTACATTATATATTTAATTTAGGAAGACCTATGTTCAGCAGCGAATTGTTGTAATGATGACGAATAATAATCAAAAAACTTGTAATTTTTGTTGCTTACTTGACCTGTTTCTACTATGTGCCTTATTATAAATAAAGCGCCTAATTTATAAATAAACGCCGAGCAAGTTGAATAGATGCTCGGTACTCGTATCTCTTTCAATTGACAATTTCCTTTTTTTTTTTTTTTTATAGAATAAGTGTGACAAACGAGCACGGTCCACTTGATGGTAAGTAGATGCTGTGGCTCATAGACATCTACATTTATCCTCATTTAAGAATCAAAATGCAGATGCATTGTCACCCTGAGGACTAAGATGGAGGCTCTTGTTCCAGTAAAAGGACTCTCGGTTCTCTACACTCACCATACGAAACACAGGAGCATTAAGCTACTATTTTACGCTGGGAGCGTTTTCCGAGAGCGTGTCCTACCCCGGTCGAGCTGTATCCGTAACAACTAGTTTAAAACTTCTTCATCATTACAGCCTATAGGCCTCCCCAAGGAATTATACAAAGCACGGTCCTGAGCCACCTGCATCCATAGACTTTTGAATATCTTACCAGGTCGTCACTCCAACTAGAGGGCAGTCCCACACTGAGCTTACCGGTACGAGAGACTACTCGAGAATTTTACATTAGCTTTAATTGCAGTTGGATGTAAACATGCTAATCAATGAACACATATTAAAAGACTGTCCTGGCACTGCACCTCGCGGCCTGTGATACTTATAATAGAATGCTTTAGAATATGATGATTTACAATAATAAACAAAAAATGCAGTGACAATACAGTGTTTTTTTATCCTAACACAATAGTTCAAAACACCTTACATGCTATTTATTTTCGTGGTTAATATCGTAAAAATCGGATATGTTACTATCCAGTCATTTTGGTTTTAATGGTGCTTGGAATGTAAACATGTTATTCAATCAATACAAATTAATAACAATGTCCTGACACTGCACCTGGTGGCATGTGTCACTTTTAATACTGCTTTAAGAATGTGATGATTTACAATAACAAATACAGTGACAATACAGTTTTTTTTTATCCTTACACGACCAGTTCAAAACATCTTACGTGCTATTTATTTTCTCAATCGCTGTAGAGGTAAAACTCGCTAAACACCCTTAATAGTTCACTGTTGGACGCACACATGCACCTAAAACCGTGTTACTAGTTGCAAATGATATTAGATAAATAAGTACATGTGCTTGTTTCAATATTCATTAACTTTTTCAGGTGGGTTGCTTAGAATAAATGTGTATGTCTTGTAGGCTGAAATCTTGCCGAGCTGCTCGTAAGCAGAGACAAAAAAGTATATGGATATTGAAGACAACAGTCTTATATCACATAAAATATCCTTATGATTCCTAACAATTTCATAAATGGACATGTTATTATCAAGTTATTTTGAAAAAATCTTTTGGAATGATAATGACTGACAATAATAAATACAATTAAATTATACATGTGTTTTGTAATCCTTACACAACTAGTTTAAAACATCTCACTTCATGTTTATCAACATAAATAAACATGATATTACCTAGTCATTTTGGCTTTAATGGTGTTTGGGGTATAATAACTAATCAGTTAATATATTTTAAAGCAGTTTACACACTGCACCTTTACTAACCAACAAAGATATATCAAAACAAAGTCTTAACACCGCGCCTGTCTGTCTGTTCCACTATTAATAGACTACTTTTGAAATGATTACAGTAATAAATACAGTGGTATTTTACTGTGTTTTATCCTTTACAACCAGATTAAAACATCTTTCTTACTATATAGCATGTAAAGGTAATATTATAAATGAACATATTATCTTTTATTCATTTTGGCTTTAATCATATTTATTTAATTACTGTAATGGTGTTTGTGATGTATATTCACTAATCAATCAATACATGTAAAAAACAGCCTCCACGCTATGTTTCTTGGTCAGTGTACTATTTTTTGCCGGAACTACTAAAGGATTTTCCATCAGTCTAAAAGTACCTATAAATGTTAAATGTACCTGCAACTTTGTTTTATGCTATTAATTATTTAGCTGTCCTATTCTATTCTATATACACTATTCTAACTCACAATACTAATAGAAAACAACTTTTAGCTTAGGTTCAGAAGGGCTAGAACCCAGAGCCGTAAAGCCAGATTAAAAAAAAAAAGCGTTTAGTTTCTTTTTAGGTTATTGTGATATTCATATTTTAATTTCTCTGAATTCCCTTTAGATGCGATAAAACTAATATTAATTTTGCAATCTATAGATTATAAGGAATAAATCGACATACATTTCATTAAGTATCCCTAAAATTTGTAGTGGGCCCATTCTCCATACAAAAAGAAATTGTCTCCTTTATAACATAAATACGTCCCAAAATCTCCTTTCTCTCTCCTTTCTTTTTATGAAAAGATCAGTTACTCCGTCACACTTCTTCAATGCATGTTGACGATCTTTAAATATTTTATTTCTCTGGATCACTGGGTCACTTATAATTTTTCGATCACGTGGTAAATCAACGCTCGAAATTTCAATTATCTAACGTGGGTTGATCGCGTTGTATGAAATTACACACGCTTTACCCTTGAGCTACCTCGCCTCTAATATTTATTAAGTACTCATATATATTATCGTTCAACAATATAAACGTAATTAAGTAATATTATATTCGAAAAACGGAGGAAGGCGGCAATTAGTATCTTTTCCTTCTCATTTAAAATTCAAAGCATGAACTGCCATGACAATTAAGTCTCTTTAATTATCGCGCTAATTACAAGCTTTCTTGTTTAAAACTTTATAATTTCTGGAGATTTATCTTTCGAACAAAATACAATGTGTCTGCGCCTAACGCTTTATTGAACATTACGTCAAGTGTCATTTTTACATAATTTATGTCCAAAACCTTTGTGTTTAACTATCCCGTTTTAGGAAAAAAATTTACCCAAAACACACACCGGTTTATTGTAATGTTGCATAACAATCATTTATACAATATGGAAAATGGGCATGTATTTTAGCTTTTGGAATGAATTTTATAAATTTTACCAATTTGTAGTTTAAAATTTGGATACTCTTTGAAAAATAACCCTGTATATCAAACGTGTATTACCCAAACCGAGATGGATTGTTGTCCCTCTAAGCATTGTGATGAAGATAAGACCTCCTCACCATGAAAGAGGCACGTGCCCAACAATCCGCTGTTTACAGACTCATGAGTGAGAGAGCATGATAAAACTGACTTCTAAATTTTTATTATAAGCAGCTGTGTTTTTTTTTATAGAATCAGGGTGACAAACGAGCATACAGTCTACGTGATAGTAAGTGGACGCTGTGGCCCATGGACATCTACATTTATCCTCGATTAAGAATGAAAGTGTAGATACGTTCTCAACCCTTAGGACTAAGATGGAATGCCTCTTACCAGTAAAAAGGGTCTCCGGTTCTCTACACTCACCAAACAAAACACAGCAGCATTAAACTACTACTTTACGCTCGTGTTCTGTGAGAGTGATTTCCTATCGCGGTCGAGCAGACCTATTCGTGCTATAACCATAATATAGCTCCAGCGTGGTTCTACTACGTATAAAAGAGTTGCTACTACTCCTTAACATCTTGGGGAACTGAAACTAGAGATTGGCTGTATCTTCTTCCTAATAACTGAAATAATAAAATCGGCGGTAGCTAACCCAAATGTCTTTGGCAAATCTACCTTATACAGCAATCTATGGGGGAAAGTCTATATTTATTAGAGAATTTGAGTTGAGTTGACTTTCTTTAAGTATTATGTATTAATCAATAGTATTAGTGTTGAATAAAAAATATTACATTCTATTCTATTTACTTCTGGTCTTTTTTACCACTCAGTCAGTCATGCCAGAGGTTTTTTTCAAAAAACCTCCGACCTGGGAAAAAACAGCAAGAAACCCAGCGTTAATTTTTTTTTTTCAAAATAAAACCACACAATAAAAAAACAGGTTGTACCAATTCTAACAAAACGTATTTATAAAAATTTACCGTTTAGTTGCGGTGTAAGAATATCCACTACCCCATATCATCCCGTGAGTGTCGTAAGAGGCGACTGAGGGAAACAAATCAAGAGATGGGCAGCAGCATCTTCCTAATAACGACTAAAAATAAAAACCGCGGTTGGCAACCCGCTTGCCAATCGTGGCAACTATGGAAACTTTGGCAAATATTCCCACTATGAGGAAATCCATGGAAAAGGATAATGGAAAAGGCAAGGTAAATTTAATTTATAAGTTATAACGACCAATTGTTAGCTTGTTGAGTAAAATAACCCAAGATTTGATTATACGAGCTTTTCAGTGACTATAATATACGTTAATTGCTGGTAGCCTATATCCAGTGCTATATAAATCTGTTCTCCATTGTTCACTGTTTTTAATTCAAACCGTAGCACGTGAAACAATGGTAACCGCTATTATTGTTGTTGAGGAAGGTTCATTTACGTTCCGGATCTGAAAAGAGGACTATACCTACAACTATTTTACAAATTCCCGTTGCCCAATTATTATCTGAATTGTTTGGCACTACTTTGTTAAAATTATTTAATCTTATTTGTTTGTTAATATTCATTCTTATTTTAATTCGTACATACTATAACGAAGTAAATTATTTGTATTTTATCTAAAAGAAATTTACGTTTATGAGAATTTTTACAACAGAAGAGTGCCAACAAGTTTTCGTATACGATAGAATATATTCTGGTGTAGTTGGCGTGATATTAGAACGTTTTTTCATTGGCCAGAATCGATTACGATATATCGATATTATCTGGAAGCTGTTTCATTCAACGACACGGTGTTGATATCGTGGCGATAATATGGAACTTTCATGCCTACTCTAAATTGCCATATTGTATTTATTCCATTCGCCTAGTGGAAATTCGACCATCATTTATTAAATATTTAAAACTGTATGTTAAGCCAGCTGTATTTCACTTTCAACTCTCAGTAATATACGTATTATCTGTGCAGGTGCACATTATTATATAAATCTATTACCTTCTGCACTACTTCGCCATATAAACTTTAACTATGCCGAATCTCACACTTCTTCGATCGAGCAATATGCTTAAAAAGTGGTGCAAAACAGGCAGGGAAATTTGGAATAGGGCAATAGAATGCAAGCGATCAAAAGCTGTGCGATTTCATGGAGAAAGAGGGGGACTCTTTATGATAAGCTCTTTCTTCCGGAAACGGCGTCACTGATAGTGGACCTGGTCAAGCCCCGACGGTAATGCACGGAGTTTCGGAGAGATAGACTTAGTAATGAGGATATTCTTAATGGAATCAGAGTAACCAAAGTATTCGTATGCTAAAGTGGCAATGGGCCGGCCATGTAGCTCGAAGAACCGACAACCGATGGAAAGTTCTTGAATGGCAGCCTAGCACCCGTAAGCGACGTGTAGTACGGCCCACTACTATATGAAGTGACGACTTGGAAAGAGATGAAGGAAGTAGATGAATGCATTTGGCTCCAGACCATGCTTTGTGGCATTACTTAGGGGATATT
Source organism: Parnassius orleans (assembly GCA_029286625.1). Classification (NCBI taxonomy): domain Eukaryota; kingdom Metazoa; phylum Arthropoda; class Insecta; order Lepidoptera; family Papilionidae; genus Parnassius; species Parnassius orleans. The sequence continues at coordinate 786,396 of JAGSMP010000032.1, forward strand.
CAGCAGTGGACTTGTGAAGAGCTGATGATGATGATGTAGGTTAATGAAAAATATCATAAGTCGCTCCATACATTTCAGTGATCCGATGTCGGTGAGCCTGTAGCCGCTCCTATGTTTTCAAATCATTGGGGATGTTGTGTAATAATATTATTCAAAACAGTACCGTTAAATATTAAATTATGGTAACAACAGAAAAAAATTACAACAATACATATCCACCGATGGGTCATGGTCTCTTCTCATTTCTGGAAGAATAGAGCTGTCAATGACACGTGGCTCCAGTGTGTGTTTTCAGACTTCACGTGTCTTTGAAATATTGTTTTTCTCAGTCATGAAAGTTCCCTTACGATGTTTTCTTATACAGTTGAGTATATAGTAAATTAGCACTTACAAGTAAAATTGAAATTAACTATTTATTTAGTGCCATCGAGGATCGAACTGAGATTGCTCGCATACTGTGAAATTTACGGCGAGCGCACTGAGCTATAACAGCTTTAATTATCAATTCATTCATAACAGCCTTTCAAAGTTAACTGCTCAACATAGATCTCTCCTATAGATTACCTTATAGGGGGGGAGGGAGGGGGTTTACAAAGTTGCTACATTTGCAGGCAGATTGGCAACCGCAATTATTTCACTATTATCTCTGTCGCCACTTACAACAGTAATAGATTCCCTTACACAACCACTATATAGTTTAATCTAATTACATTTATATTATAACTTTTAACACATTTTGTACTTAATTAAAATGTAATAAATGCTTGTTACTTTACTTTTGCAAAAAATAAAGGAACAAAATATATTAAATTTTCTCAAAGTAATGTAATTTATTCTTTAATTAACTGGATTCATAAATACCTCCTCGTCTTTTTTTCTTTTTTTCAAAATTGATTTTATTATTTCATTACATTTTGAATCATGAATGAAAAACAGTATTAAAACACTTCTGATATTGATTTTATTACGTTATTTTGTAATTTATTTCATTAGTCATAAAAATATAAAAAACATTTACATCTCGTGGCATATATGGGTAATATTCATACCAAAGGAAATAATGCCTCTAGGCTACGCTACGAATTTTTAAAGCTGGTATATTGAGGAAGCCACAGCCTGTTAAAGGCTTTATAGAGTGTGAGCACAGGTGGCTCGAATATCTTTGCCAATGAGACGTGATCGGAATGCCAATTTTTCAAACAATAAATACGAATTTTATTTTAGTATCTGAAGAATTTGAACTTCGATCGGTAGCTGTCTAAAATTATATTGAAAGTATAGGTCTTTTAACATGAAATCAGTTAAATTTTTCATCCGTCTCAATAATATAATGATTTCTACAAAATAAAAAATAATTGAATCTGAAACTAACCGTTCGCTCTAAATCAGCGTTTATGATAAAAGATATAGTATTTCATAAAATCTGCACGTACAAAAATGTGTTTTATCACTACATTCTACTATTATATACTACTGGCGGTGTTATAAATAGGCAGTTTTTACAAATTGTAGCCTTATAACATTTTAATCATAATTTTCTAGATTCAGTATTACTTTATATAGATACAAATTAAAACTTCTTTCAGTTCCTGTATTGTGGGATATAATTTAAATATAGTTTTAGCATGGTTAATTTTTATATAACATATAAAAATAAACTATAAAAGCATGCTACTTATTTTGAACTTAGAAAATATAAATACAAGAAAATTACAGCAGTTAACAAGGCTGTTTTTCAAGGACATAATGGGATTGAGAGTGCACGCCTCAACCAAAAAATTATCGTCAAGTACTTTGAACAATTTAACAACTAAAACTTTACTAACGAAACCACATATAAGTTAAAGGTTGCCATTTTATTTGTTAAAGGAACGACAACACGTCGATGTAGACACCATACCGTTTTACAAAGCTTTGAACTGGCGCACAACTACCATACCTGAGTAAAGTAAGTTAAAAAATATATGAATGGGGTTAACAGTTCTAAAGTCTTGTAACTCATTTAATATATAAAGTTTCATCAAGTCATGAAAACTTAAAAAGCTCGTTAATAAAGATCTACCTAAAACCTAATATTATTATGACATCCTATATTATAAGACATTACTCTAACTGACATTCTGCTGGTGGCAAATTTTGAAACGATTTCATCGTTCAGCATTGATTTGAAAAATTATTAATGCTAATATTAATGACAATAGTGAATTGAAAGGGGAAATTGAGAGCCGTAGATTAGGGGACAATATTCACACGCCTAAAAATATCATTGTACGTGAGCAGACTGACTTCGATCCTCACCAGTGCCAGTGAAATTGTTCTCAGCAGTGAAGAAAAATATCGTGAGGAAACCAGCATTTATGTATGTAGATTAAAACATATTCCTCGTGAAGGCCACAGACACACATTGGAGCAACGCGGCAGATTCTCCTATTGTACGAACTCGTAACACCCTCTCAAAGGTGAGTGTACGTCTGTGCCTAGCAGTAGGATTTTTTATGGAAGATGAGGCAAACAAGTATACGTCTCACCTGATGGAAAGTGACTACGACCATAATTCTCCGATCGTCGAGAAAACTGGTGATCCCATTGCATAATTTCTCGGGAAGTCTTAAAGGAAAGGAGGCTTCGAAAGAAGCGCTTGTACAAAATTCGATCGAAGGCTTTGGTATAAACGAACTAATAACGAGTGGGAGGGGGAGGCCCTCCTTCGTTTTGACTGCCTCCGCACATTACTGAGTTAGATAGACAAGAAGATCACCTGAGCGACCTCGATGGAAACCGTATTGATAAGTAAGCAGCTGATGCTCCTTAAGGTACCTCATGATTTGACACTTAAATGTTTTCCATTATTTTGGAGAACAAGGAAGTAATGGCGTTGGGCCTGTAGTTGGACGGGTCTGAGCGATCTCGTTTTTTAGGGTTCGGGTGCACTAACGCTGTTTGCCATGAGCTTAGAACGACCCCTAAAGAGTTGGAGTTCCAGAAAAGATGCATAAGAACCGGTGTTGACACTTGAGCACAGGTCTTTCAACACAATTGGGGGATTTTATCTGGACCACTGCGAGGACGAGACTAGAGTTCCAGGGAGAGTAGTGTTTTACGCACGGAGCACTGTTTGAACCGAACAAACTGTATACAGTATTTACATAGCAAATTACGCTGCCAACCATCCCATACCATGTCGTCGAGAGTCGAGTTGGACGCAAAAAGAGAACGTCACAATGTCGAGAAGATCGGCTGTCTCCTTTGTAGCGTGCAAGACTCAGAAACGGTGTAAGGATCATCTAGCGAGTATCGAATCCGCCACCATGGATTGCACAGGATGTCGTTGCTGGTCCCTCCTGGGGTAGATTTTTTTTTAACACAGCTTTCATGTTTTTCGTGGGAGGATGGGTCACCAGATACCTATACTTAGCAGGCAAAACGCAAAAGTATAAATACTTAAACTTCGCGCTGGTTTTCTGTGAGGCCATGTTACTACCACGGTCGAGCTGAACCATTCATGCAACAGAAAAAGTTGCTGGGTGGCTCTACCACGTAAAAATGTATGTAGACTTATCCTTGTCTTTTAATTTGTAAGAGAGAATATGCCAATTTTTTCCGAATACCAGCCTCACATATACGCGTTGCACCCTGTTTATTTATGAACGAAGCGCTAGCGACCGACTGATAGCGAATTTTGTTTTACTTCTATCTACCGAAATAAAGAGGTAAGCTGTTTTTTTTTATAGGAGAGGGGGCAAACGAGCATACGGCTCACCTGATGGTAAGTGACTACCACCGCCCATGAACAACTGCAACAACAGGGGAATTGCAGGTGCGTTGCCGGCCTTTTAAAAAGGGGTAAGCTCCCAGTGAAACGTACAGTGGTGGACCGCCAAGTATCCAGATGGAGTGGATTGTATCGGGAGTTTTGTCGTGATGTGCGTTCGTGAAATTTGGCGGCTGGGATTAATCCGAACAATAAACCTCAGCATTCTCTGCGTGGTAAATGCGAAATAAAATGAAAAGGGATGCAACATCTCTTCGCAGCGCCAGTGAATCGAGCCGATCGGAAAGGACGCGGTCGTCGACGATTCGAGCCGCTCTGCGCTGGATGCGGTCAAGTGGAAGGAGCTGGCACTGGGGAGCCCCAGCTCAGAGATGGGAACAGTATTCCATGTGAGGCCGAGACTGCGCCTTGTAAAGTTGCAGGAGGTGTACCTGCATGAAATACTGTCCCGCTCTGCTGAACACGCCAAGATTTTTAGAAGCCAATTTGGCCTTCTCTTCCAAGTGACCACGAAACTGCACGTCACTCGATATGTCGACGCCGAGGATTCCGATACTGGCTGAGGCAACAAGGGAAATGCCTTGAAACTGAGGAGATACGACAAAGGGGTTCTTTTTAGCGGTAAAGGCGCAAACTTGTGTCTTCTGAGGATTAAACTGGACTAGATTTAGTCGCCCCTAATCCGAGACTTTGTTCAGCAAAGACTCGACTTCAGACACAAGTTTGTTCCGGTATTCGGTGACGTTCTCCCGAGAAATATTGGCACGGCCGGTATAGAGCATCATCAGTGCTATCATCCGCATAGCAATGAATGTTACCGTTTCGCAACATATCATTGATATGCAGAAGAAACATCGTTGTTGATTGCACGCAGCCTTGTGGAACACCGGCATTAATAGGCTTGTAGTCGGAGCATACACCGTCTACAAGGACCTTGATGCTCAGATCTGCAAGAAAGCTGGTGATCATATTGCACAATTTCTCGGGGAGTCCATAGGAAGGGAGCTTCGAAAGAAGCGCTTTGTGCCAAACCCGATCGAAGGCCTTCGCAATGTCCAAACTAACGGTCAATGCCTCCCCCTGGGACTCTACTGCCTCCACCCATCTATGAGTCAGGTAGACGAGAAGATCACCAGCTGATCGATCCCGACGAAAACCGTATTGGCGGTCACTAATCAGCTGGTGATCCTCAAGGTACCGCATGAGCTGGCAGTTTATAATGGATTCCATTATTTTGGAGAACAAGGAGGTGATGGCGATAGGCCTGTAGTTATACGGGTCTGAGCGGTCGCCTTTTTTAGGGATGTTGTGGACGAAAGCCGTCTTCTATGATTTCAGGACTACGCCTAGGGAGTAGGATTATCGGAAAAGACGCGTTAGAACCGGTGCCAACTCCGGAGCGAATGTCCTCAGCATAATTGGGGGGATTGCATCAGGCTCACTAGACTTGTGGATATCCAGGGAGAGGAGTGATTTGCAAACCGAACGCTGTGTTAACCGCACATCCGGCATGGAGCAATCACACCGCGGGATTGTCGGCGGTGTGTTCCCCCCGTCATTCATAGTCGAGTTGGATGCAAAGAAAGAGCCAAACAGATCGGCTTTCTCCTTTGCGGCATGGGCCAGTGAGGCGTCCTCTCTGTGAAAGAAGAGATGGCTGACAGAAGTTCCCTTGGACAGCCTTGGCGAGAGGCCAGAATGCACGGGTTTCCGAAGGAAGGCGAACTGACTGCTCTGACTTTGCCTTGGCAATGACTCTTTTGAAGGACCTGGAGGCGGAGTTATACTTCTTTTTAAGGGCGCTGGTGTTTACATCCCGGGACGTTGATGCGTCAGCCCAGGCCCGGTAGTACTGCTGCTTGTAGTGCGATGCTATTTTACAGGAGCGACTAAACCATGGCTGAGATCTGCCTCCGATGGGCACCACAGAGGAAGGAATAAAAAGTTCTATACACTGAAGTACCACATCAGTAACAGAATTAGCAACAACGTTGGGATCGTTCGGCGAGAAGCAAACCCGCCCCCAAGGGTAGGATGCAAAGAAAGACCGCATCCCATCCCAATCAGCCAACCTATATTGCCAAACACGGTGGCAGCCTGCAGAAAACAACCTTTATTTCAGCGTGAGTGGCACCACACTCTGGACTAGACAATGGTCCGAGGAGCCAAGAGGGGCCCTACCTGATATCTGTCCAGATGAGAGGTCAGCAGAAGGTCCTACATTGAAGGTTTATGATCCTCCACATCTGGAATCCGCGTAAGCAAAGTAACCAGTTGTGTCAGACCATATGCCAAGGCAAAATCATGAACAGATCTCCCCGCATGATCGTGCGAACGTGGTGGGCGTTAAAATCGCCAAGGATCACGATCTCTGTGGATGGGACCTGTTGTAGTAAGGAATCTGTAGCCATTTGGACGTGGTCGATGAGTCGGTCTGTTTCGGTATTATCGCTATGGCACCTATAGAGGCACACGCAGACGCGCGGATGGTCGTCGCTGTCTACGCGTAGCCAAAGGATGGACAGGTCCGAACCTTCAAGACTGCCAAGGCGTTAAGAACAGATGTCCTCTCTGACGTTTACGCAAACTCCAGCTCGAGGCATAAAGGAGTGTTCCAATTTGTACCCCAGGTAGGAGAGATACGAAGTGTCAGCCGGAGAGGACACCTGCAACTCGATCAGCAAGAGCAAGGCCGGCTTCGCCGTTTCGAGATGTTAGTGGACGGCGTTAAGGTTCGAGTGAAGTCCCCTGATTTTGCAGAGATTCACGGATAGCGTGGCAGGGGTCACCTTGGTCTTATTTCTCAGTTCTTTTAGGATTAACTAACAATAGTAAAATAATTAAGAAGTCAAGGGAAACAATTGCCTTCCTTTCATGTAATTGCCCTCTTCCTATTTTTTTTCATGTATTATTTTAATTTTTTAGCTGTAAGTGTTCCAATATGATAAAATAAAATAAAATTACAGTTTCTGGGAGATAAAATTGCAAGTTTTGCCGACGGTTATATTAACCATTGCGTGCCAGTGGATTTGGAACAAGTTTGATCAGCACCCTCGAAGCAGGATATTCCCCCATCATGACAAAGTAGGTACAGTAAGGCTATAAAAGTAAATTATTATTGGTGAATTGTTTATTATTTCATAATCATAATACGTCCACAGCTGAACCCATGCCTCCCCCAAGGAATACCAGAGAACACGATCCTTATCTACATTATTTGATTCATAATTAACTGATTCTTATTTGAGGTCCAAGTTATCCTATTCGAATTCGATCTCGGAAACAACCTTGAAAACTTTGGGCTATCAACTAAAATAGGCACAACGTATAATAATAATGCTACTTTAATGTATTAATATACAACGTGTTACAAAATAACCCGTAAAAAATATAATTAATTATCATAGCCAAAAACTTTGTCAACCCTAGTAAGCTGTCATGTCAGGGAACCAGATTATTTAACAGAAAGGCCTACGTACCTATTTTACCTAATAATTGTCTACTTTAATATTTCTTCTATTTTTCATTCATAAATGTTTGCTATCTCAATACAAGGATGTCATTATACTCAAGTACTGGCTTCAAAAATGTCAAGATGGAAAAAAATATATATTGTCAATTTCAAATCTTCTAATCGATATCCTACAACTGTTACGAGTTTTTTTTTCAATATTTTTTGCAAAATAACGATGCTTTTTAACTCGGAATATTATGATATGAAATTATGCGTAGGCCATGAAGATAGCAATTTAAATCGTGCTCGCGAACTGTATCGGCAACGATTTATCGATTGTAGACCCCCACTGAACAGCGACGGCTGCCTTCGTACCAGTGTTTTCTGAACATGTCAAGACGACTACATTCCACCGCCTCTTTTCATCGGTCTACTGGAAGTGGACATCCAAGCACAGTCGACGCCAGGCAGACTGAATTAGTGTTAGAGCATTTTGAAGAAGAGCCGACCACAAGTACGAGGCGAGCCGGAACAAGATTCGGTATAAACCATGTTGCAGTTTGGCGAATTCTTCGTGACGACAATCGTCACCCTTATCACTATCGCCGTACACAGGAGCTGATACCCTCCGATTTTGCACCCAGAAGGAACTTCTGCGAGTGGTACCTCAGGCAGTTAGAGGAAAACCATAATTACGTAAACTATGTTCTTTGGACGGACGAGGCAACATTCACGAGGTCAAGACTTTCAAATATGCATAACGATCACGTTTGGGCTCGCGTGAATCCACATGCTTCATGGCAGGGCAGATTCCAACACCAGTGGCGGCTGAATGTGTGGGCTGGCCTTTATGACGGGCATGTCATCGGTCCCGTCATTATGCCATCACGTCTGACCGGTAGCAACTATCTAACGTTTTTACAAACGGAATTCGAAGAGGCCATTGACGACTTTCCTGTGGCTGACTGGGATTAATTTGAGAACCAAAGAAACATGGTGTTTCAGCATGATGGAGCTCCGGCACATTTTGCTCGCAACGTACGAGAACATCTTAACGTTCGCTTTCCGCGAGGATGGATCGGCCGCGGAGGAACGGTGCTATGGCCTGCTCGTTCTCCGAACCTCACACCCTAGGACTTCTTATTGTGGGGTTATGTGAAGGACAGAGTGTATTACTCCGATTGCCCAACAGTTGCCAAGATGGAACAGCGTGCGAGCGAAATCCCACACAAGCCATATCCCAACGAGCGAGGTTGTGTATTGAGCAAGGAGGAGCACACTTTGAGCCGTTTCTGTAAATTTGACGTTTATTATGTAAAAGTAAGTGTTCGTTTAGGTTGTTTCGTTAGGTTAGGTCTTTTAAAATTTTTGTCGTTCCGCGAATTAGGTAGAAATGTTGGTACATTCTGCGTAGTTTACTCTTTTAATTTTACTGAAATAGGGTTTGCACATCAGTGAAAATAATAATATTTTTTTTGGGGTATGTTATAAATATTGTGAATGGACTCGTTACAAGGCCCTATTTAACCTCCTTTCGGCTTTAAGGGTAGTTTTGTAACATCAAGTATAATACTTAATTATATAGTCTGCCATAATATGTACAACTTTTTGCATGAAAGATTAAATAAATAAGAATTTCCTACCCGTATCAGATGAACCCCCTATGAGATGACATCGGAGGAATAATTAGATGTAGCGTTAGGAAAACAAGAGTAAGTTATATACAGACTCAAAAAACAATATTTTGATAGTTTAATATTTATTTCTTTTGTACTGTATCTGGTATGTAGTAAGGGTCAGTGGCCATATATTTCAAGGCCGTCTGAAGGGATTGTTTCCTTAAATATGTTTATATTTTAAGAAATGCAATGTTGAATACGTGAATTGTTTCATTCGTTACTTACTCCTAAGTGCCATTAAAATAGTAATATTTTAGAAGTGAAGCCACTACGCAAAATATTTTGGTATAAATAATACTTTTCAATGTCCGTACAAAATGAGAGCGATGAAAGCGGAAAGAAGAGATTTATTTCTTAGAGTGTAATCTTGCGAATGGCGAAAAAAGCAATTTGTGCAAAATACTTGTCTCAGTTCTTTTGCTCTCAGCTTACAAATGTATGTATAAAGACATTTCTTTTTAGTTTTATTTCATTTCATTTAAGGTTTCTTGTTGTTACGAATTAAGGATTGCACGCAACATTTATCTGTATTATAAAAGCCAAGTCATTCGCAACATAATCTAAAACAATATTAAAAATGGTAATTTATCTACCAGAAAGCATTATGTTCTAAAGGTTAAGGTCAAGTAATTTTCACGGTACTTTTGATTTATACTTTATAAAAAAAACTATATATAAAATAAATTTGTCTGTGAATTTAATTAAACAAAATTGAGCTTCACTCTTAGGTTGTACGAATTGTTTTAAATGCGAAAGCTACTGGTTAATTATTTACTTAACGTACGACGAATAATTTTTTTGTTAAGTGTGAAAAGTTAACAACCAAGGCTACAAACATGCCGCCACAGTTAAAGACCATTGAAGTATAATATTATTACGTATACAAAATAATGCTAAACGTTACAAATCGAATGGTAACAGCTTTGTAAGCTAATATCATACGAGTAGCGGCTGCACTGCTGCCCGACGGCAGGATTTTTTTGGAGTTTTAGATAGAATCCTGTACTGTCACCTTGCAAAAGTTAAGTTTTAAGCATTATAAAGAAGAGCGAAAAGATACTGATGTATGGGTTACAATTTATGTTACTTTTATTATATTGTTGATTTTTTATTTATTTTTGTTTTATTGATTTGATTATATAAAGAATCTGGGTTAGGAATGGGGGAGTTAACCGTCAAATTCCTTTTGTACACCGAAGATCTAGTCATATTTGCGTCGTCAGTACCCGAGTTGCAAATGATGGTTACATTAATGAACAAGTCATTAAAAGAAAGAGGAATGAAAATGAACGCAAGTAAGACGAAAGGGATGGTTTTTGAAAGAGAAGAAATTAAAACAATGTGTGAAATAAGAATAGAATGGGAGTTGGTTGAGCAATTGGATGAGTTTGTGTATTTGGGATGTGTATTTAGCAGGGATAGTAGACATCACAAAGATAAAGAGCGACGAGTTAACGCAGGGCACAGAGTAAATGGGGCTCTTAACTCTATTGTGGGAAGTCAGAATGTGTTAAAAAAGGCACGTATGGTAATTTACAATGCTGTGGTATTCCCTATCTAGAAGCATGAGAGTAGAATAAGAGAAAAGTGTGGTCTGTAAGGTAAAATTGTGATTAGGATTTAGAAATGTATGCTTCGGTGGTTTGGTTATTTAGAAAGAATGAATGAGGAAAGAGTGACAAAGCAAATCTATGTTTCAGAAGTGAACGGCACAGTCGACAAGGGCAACGGGGACGAAAGTTTATCGACCAAATTAGCAATATATTAAAGATGGAACAGATTAAGAGTACCCTTGACCGACGAACATGTATGCGTTGGTATATGGATGTAAAAAAGGTGAGAAAGGTGTTTCAGGATCGTCGCAAATGGAAGTCCATAGTCTCTGCCTACCCCCTTGTGTGACAAACGTAAGTGTTTTATGTTGTTAAATTAAAACTTAGAATTGAATATGAGCGGCTGATAATATTTTGCTTTCTTCATTACCAGCAGTTTGCCTATAAGCTATTATGTACTACAATAGTTATTTCGTCTGCCTAGCGTGACGAAATCGAACTGTAGCATACATTCCCTACAGTGGGAAAGGCCCATTCTAGCTGTGGACTTTTACGGGCTGTTGATGATGACGTTTCATCCTTAATGTTTTTGGAAGCAAAATATTACTTGAATCAAGATGTATTTTAGCGAATATTTCATCGATTCTGAATTTGTAATCTAAAGCTCTGCCATTTATTCTTGCTTTCGTCCCCTTTGAAAATATTATTAACAGATAGCGACGACGATTTTTGCCTTTATAATATTAATATTTTATTAAAACCTGGAACAAATGGTTGTTCGTCGTTCAATTAATTAAATTACTATAGTTTATCAATTATACAATTCTAAGTATTGCTGTGAATAATATAACTTTTAATTAAAAGTAAAAGCCGGCTTCAAGGAACTGAATAAATTAAAAATATCCAAATATTAGCACAGCTATAATCACAGTATAAACTACAAGAAGTCGGTGCTAAGATAAAGTGTATCGTATGTAGCAATTATTTTATTCTATTCAGTGCTTTGAAGCAGGTTTTATTTTTTATTCATCATCATCATCATTACAGCCCTTCACAAGTCCACTGCTGAACCAAGGCCTACCCCAAGGAACACCACAAAGCATGGTCCTGAGCCACCTGCATCCATCGACTTCCTGCATGTCTTACCAGGTCGTCACTCCATCTAGTGGGGGGACGCCCTACACTTCGTCCGCCGGTACGAGGCCACCACTTGAGAACCTTTTTTCCCCATCGGTTGTCGGTTCTTCGAGCTATATGGCCGGCCCATTGCCACTTCAGCTTACTAATCCCTTGGGCTATGTCACTCACTCTGGTTCTACTACGGATATACCCATTTCTAAGTTTATCACGCAGAGAAACTCCGAGCATAGCCCTCTCCATAGCTCGCTGAGCGGCCTTGAGGTTCCTCATCCGGCCAGCAGTGAAGGACCACGTCTCAGTTCCATAACTCATCACTGGCAACACGCACTGGTTGTACAGTCTCGTTTTCAAGTTTTGAGGTATACCCGACGAGAAGATGTGCCGTAATTTCACGAACGCTGCCCAGCCGAGTTGAATCCGTTGATTGACCTCTCGGTTGAAGTTGGACTTACCTAGTCGGACTATTTGTCCCAGGTAAACATACTCGTCAACAACTTCGAGCTTAGTGCTCCCAACAACTACCGGCATAGGTGTGACATGGATGTTATACATGATCTTTGTTTTGCACTATTGAGGTCGTTGAGCATAGTGCTTAGGTCCTCCAGCAATTCTGCCATAAGAACTATATCTTCGGCAAATTGAAGGTGAGTAATGTACTCGCCGTTGATGTTAATACCGTATCCTTTCCAGTCGAGGAGCTTGAAAACGTCTTCCAATGCAGCGGTGAAGAGTTTCGGGGATATAACGTCACCCTGTCTTACACCTCTATGCAGTTGGATAGATTTCGTACTCTGGTTCTGTACTCGGATAGCCATCGTAGCCCTACTGCACTAATACTTCAACACTTCGATATACCGTCACAGTCAACTTGGCACCGCTGAAGTGACTGCAGCACCGCCCAAATTTCGACGGAATCAAAGGATTTCACATAGTCCACATACACCAGACATAGTGGCAAATTGTACTCCTTGGACTTTTGTACAATTCGCTTAAGGGTATGTATGAGGTCTATGGTGCTAAAGCCTTTTCGGAAACCGGCTTGTTCGGGAGTCTGGAAGTCGTCGAGTCTGCATGCGAGACGATTCGTAATGACTCTCGAAAACAGCACGTAGACGCGGCTCATAAGGAAAATCGGTCTCTAGTTCTTCAAGAGAGCGTTGTCGCCTTTCTTGAAGAACAAGACCACCGCACTTCTGCTCCACGCCTCCGATGTAGTGGCGCCATTGAGGACGGAATTAAAGAGCTCCTGAAGGACTTCAAGTACCAGTTTTCCACCCGCTTTCTGAAGCTCCGCTGTAATTCCATCCTCGCCCTGGGACTTTCCGTTTTTAAGGTGCTGGAGAGCCATTCTAATCTCGCTCAGACTGACGTCCGGGATATCATCGGAATAGTGCCGGATAAGACTTGCTCTTGGATCGTTACTCACAATTGCGTGTCTCTCCAACGATGATGTGTACAGCTGCCCATAGAACCTCTCAATCTCACTAAAAATCTCAGGTGTCCCTGAAATGACGCTGCCACACTCGGTTTTAAGCTTTGACAGTTAGCTCTTTCTGACAGACAGATCTCTAGCAAAGACTTTGGAGCCCTGGTTCCGTTTGATTGCTTCTTATCTTCTGATTAAAGTTGCGTAAGTCCCGCCGCATGCATTTGGAGATCTGTCTGTTCAGTTGCTTGTATGCTGTCAAATCTATTGAAGACTGGAGATTTATTTCCTGTCTAACAGCCATGAGATTAAGAGCGTGATCGGAGAGTTTTGTGTTCTTCTGCGGCGGGTCTAGCAAAACTTGACCGCATGGACAGTTTCCACGAGCTTGTCATTCATATCGTCCACTGCATTGCAATCTTCTAGGCACTGAAAACGGTTTTGTAGCTCGAGCTGAAAAGTTTCGGGACCCTGAATTAGAGCACGAGGGGGATGGAGCGTTAACTTCATTAGACGTGACCTCTCCAACTTAACGTTTTGGTTCAGTGTACCTCTCACCATTCGGTGATCGCTGTCGGTTTTTACCCTCGTGATCACTGAACAGTTGTCGTCTGGTCGTCATAATGAATTCAATCTCATTTTTTGTCGAACTGTCGGGGCTCGACCAGGTTCACTTCCTATGGGGCCGCTTCTGGAAGAAAGAGTTCATCATAAAGAGTCCCTCTTTCTCCATAAAGTCGGCCAGCTGTTGGCCCCTTGGGCTCCGTTGCCCTATTCCAAATTTCTCTACCTTCAGCTCACCGTTCTCTCTTGTGCCTAGTTTTGCGTTGAACTCTCCCATTAACAGCGCATAGTGGGTTTTGGAGGAATGCATGGCTCTAGATATATCCGATATATTGGATGTGCCGAGTTTGATGCGTAAACCTGTATGACCTTCAGCGAATACCGTTTGGTGATTCTGAGTATAAGGTACGCAACCCTCGTCGACACACTCCCAATCTTTACAACTTTGTTAAAGAGAGATTTGTGGACGATAAATCCGACACCTCTTGGATGGTCGCCCTCCCGGTGATAGAACAAATTCCTGGATTCGAGGATTACCATGTCCTCCCCTCTCTTCGGACCTCAAATAATCCTATAATATTCCAGCGCAACTTTTCTATCTCTTCTTCCAGCTCCAGGATCTTCTCGTCAGTCCTCAGGGTGCGTGCATTATATGTTGCCAAGTCGAGCCGTCTTAGGTGGCAACCGAACCTCCACCGGAGATTCTTAGCACCCCCTGCCCCGCCGTCACCATGGTTGTCACCGTAGCCAGGAATAGCGGGGCCGCCGGGGGCTGGGCGCCGTTTATTTTCTGTCGTTGCTCATGGGGGTATATTGCCATAGTTGCCACGCTTGGCGAGCGGGTTGGCAACCGAAGTTTTTTTATTGTTGTTTTGCTGTTATCAGAAAGATTCTGCTGCCCATATTCTGCCTCAGTTTCCCTCTGTCGCCTCTTACGACACCCACGAGTAGATATGGGGTAGTGCGTATTCTTACCGCCACTACACGGGGTAGTTTTTATTATAAGTTAAATTTTTGACCCCTTGAGTGAATTAAGAAATATCACAACCTTAAGGTAATAAATAGTATGTCGTCTAAATAGTTACGAGTACATTAAAATTTTTAGCATTGTCTACCCTTGGATTTGGATATTTTCCCAAATTTATACGGGATCAGCCTGTAAGTAGTTATACTTATTAAATAATAAATTAAAAGTTAAAGTTACAGCATATATACGTCCCACTGCTGGACACAGGCTTCCTCTCATTTCTGAGAGGGTTTCAGGGCAAGGAAATGGTCTGCCACGCTCTGCCAATACGTATTGGCGAACTTCACATGTCTTCCAAATATTATTTTTTTCTTACTTTCAGACATGCACGTTTCTCACGATGTTTTCCTTCACCGCAGAGCACCTGGTAAATCAGCACTTAAAATTAAAATTAACAATTTCATTGGTGCCGGCGGGGATCGAATCCGGGTTGCTCGCGTACTATGAAATTTACAGCAAGCTGAACCCCCTGAACTACCACGGCTCTCGTGAGCTAAATAAATATCTATTAAATAATTAAAATAATAATTAAAATCCGTTCACAATTGATGACGATATCGCGTAACAGATAAAAAAGGAAATATTCGAATAGAGATCCACGTCTTTTTTGAAGTCGGCCTGCTGTAATCAATCTATTTTGTCTAGTATTTTTTATTGAAAGTTGTGTCTAATACGGTAGAAGAAAGGAGGCTACATATCGCAGATATTATAATTACCTACGCGTACCCAGATCTAGCAAGCGTAGCGGCCTAGTCGTATGAGAAATGTTTATGTATCTCTTGCCTGACGTCTTATATCTGCCTTTAGCTTATCGTCAACATCAAGTGATTTAATTAAAAAATCTCTTCAAAGCAATCATTCAGAAAAAAATCTGTATAAAATCTGGGTCCTAATATGAATCACAAAACCGTAACCAATTTTATGAGCTGAACGTATATGAAATATCGCACATGCAATTAAAGCAAGCTAATCAAGATCTGTAATACAAAATGAGGTAAGTAATGCGTAAGTAATTAATATCTGAATCAAAGATAAGCGAACAACTGCGTGAAACTATCTTATGTCGCATTATGTCGCAAAACGCTTACAGTGTCTAGATGAGAAAGCTGAAGCGTGATTGTCTACGTATAAATAATTAGTAAATATATTATATCTCCAATCGAAAAAAAAATCCCCAATGTCATTTGTTTACCTATTGAGTTTACAATTATATTCCTGTCCAATGTTTTTCATTCTGAAGGAGTGATGAACAAGAATAAAGTTTAAAGAAACTAAAACCAACTACGACAATAAACGCGGATTGTTTTTTTTTACTTTCTTTTATAAATATTTTGGGGTAATCGTAAGGGTGGGTTTCTTTTATTTTGGGAAATTCAATAGACAACTTTTGTGAATCGTTTTTAATGTAATCCTCTAGTGAAATAAATAATATGTGAATTCAAAATGTACTCATGGGACATACCAAACACAATACATGTAAATATATTTTTATTTTATTTAGTCATTATTTTATTATTATAAAAGATATGTAATATGGTAAATTAATAAAATTTAAGAAAAGCGTTTAAATATTATTAATTTTGTATTTATTTCCTTATTATTTAATTGATTTATTTTATAGATATGTATATAATTAATAGAAATTGAAAAAACGTTCTACAGTCAAGTACGCATATTATTATTTTAAAAGATCCATTAATCAATTGGACTTTAAATAAAAAAATCTGTTTATGTACATATACTTATAGGTAATGTAGAATCAATAAAAATCTGACTACTGCCGTTGTTATATGCACGACACGGGTCGAACCAAAAACAGTTTTTAGCCGAACGTCCACCGCGAACTAAACTAATTGAAAGTGACCTAAGCTAAGCTAATCTGGAAAAGCGTTGTACGTTCACCGAAAAATAAGCTAAACCAAATAACACTATGGGAAAGGCGTCAAAGGGGTGAGAGGCGCTTAGCTTAGTTCGCGTAGTTTCGGATCGGCTTACACAACTAAGTTAGTTTGACTTAGTCCAACTATTTTACCTAGCTTAGCTGGCATAGTTTGCGATTAACGCACATGTATGAAAAACTGGCTCAGCTATGCGATCTAAGGTAAACTGCGAGCTAAGCTTAGTTTGCGGTGGACGTTCGACTTTTGGGTTTTTCTGTCTATAAATTATCAGTAACAGTCCGGAGTCAGGAAGTTGGTTGTGTCCATCCCCGTGCCTCGGAAAGCACGTATAGCCGTTGATCCTGCGCATGATCTCTCTTCGATCGTGTCGAACTTCCGTCGCATCTGACTATGAGAGTGAGTGAGTAGAGAGTGCACCTTTGTTTATGCTCACAGTCGCAGATGCGCAGGAACACGGAATCAGATCAGGATGTTGCAATGGTTTTTGAGAAGTATTTTACGGATATTCCGATCTTAACCACTATGTCGCTGAATTCTTCTCCTGCCGTCGCCGAATCATTGCTTAAACAAAATGTAAATGCTTGTACAAAGAATTTTACATTTCATAAAATATCATCAAAAGATATTGTAAAATATTTTAAAACTATTGATGTTAAGAAAACTGCGGATCTGTGGGGCATTTCCGTTAAAGTTATTGCGTCTATAATCGATATAATCGCGCCTCAACTAGCTATTATTTTTAATACTAGTATCGAATATGGTGTGTTTCCTGATTTGATGAAGCATAGTAAGTAATACCTTTATTTAAATCTGGTAGTACATTAGACCCCGCCAATTTTAGACCCATTTCTGTACTGCCAACACTAAGTAAAATTTTGAAAAATTATTCTTGATCAAATGTTAATTTTTTAATGTTAATAATTTACTTCATAAAAATCAATTCGGTTTCACAAGGGGTCGCTCGACAACTGATGCTGGTGTTGAGCTGATTAAATATATTTTCAATGCATGGGAGAATTCACAGGATGCTTTGGGTATATTCTGTGACCTATCCAAAGCCTTCGATTGTGTTCACCATGAAACATTAATCAGGAAACTACAACACTACGGTGTAAAGTAATGCTCTTAAATTAATTGTTTCATATTTAAGTAACAGAACTCAAAAGTTGTCATTAATAGTATGAGCTCTTCCGGGTCGATAGTACAAATGGGCGTGCCTCAAGGCTCAATTCTCGGCCCTTTCTGTTTCTTGTATATATTAATGACTTACCTTACATAGTAGGATAACCATAATATAGTATTATTTGCTGATGACACTTCATTAATTTTCAAATTAAAACGACAATTATTAAAATATGACGAAGTAAATAATAATTAATAGAATCAGGCGTTACTTTGCGAAATCCATTATATTAAGTTGTAAATATTTACTTTAAACATCCGCTTAATAAAATAAAATGATGTGTCTTACCTAGTTTGAAGAGCACCTCCGCCCTCCCTCAATTGCGTGCACTATCCCGTCACCACTAATCCCAGCACCACTACTCCCAACACCACTACACTAGGAAGACACACCACCGATGACAATACGACACGTGTTTCGTCCTCAGGCGATGTAGACTCTGCGGTGGCTGACCGCTACTTAGCGCTACTTAGCGGTCAGCCACCGCAGAGTCTACATCGCCTGAGGATGCCTCGTGTAGAGGCGAAACACGTGTCGTATTATCATCGGTGGTGTGTCTTCCTAGTGTAGTGGTGTTGGGAGTAGTGGTGCTGGGATTAGTGGTGACGGGGATAGTGTACGCAATTGAGGGAGGCGGAGGTGCTCTTCAAACTAGGTAAGACACATCATTTTATTTTATTAAGCGGATGTTTGCAAAGTAAATATTTACAACTTTAATGAAGTAAATAATGCTGTATCTAAATTAGTAAATTGGTTTAATGTTAATAACTTGCATTTAAATAGCACTAAAACGAAATGTATGAAGTTCATGACTCCAAATGTCAGACAATTAAATACTAATGTAATTTTAAATGGGAGGAACTGAGTCTTGTCGATACCACCATTTTCTTGGAATAACACTAGACGCGAAGCTTCGATGGAGCCCCATATATCAAAGTTAGCAAGCAGACTTAGTTCTGCAGCATATGCTGTAAAAGATTGGAAATCTTACCAGTGTGGAAACAGCTAGACTTGTTTACTTTAGCTATTTCCATAGCATAATGTCCTATGGTATTTTGCTATGGGGACACGCAACTGACACTGAAATTATATTTGTTGTACAGAAGGGCCATAAGAGCAATCTATGATTTAAAACCTAAAGAGTCGCTCAGACAAAAATTAAGAAATTAATATATTAACTTTGGCCTCTCAATACATTTATGAAAATGTAATGTACGTACACAAAAATAAAAGTAGTTATACAAAAATAAGTGATATTCATTCTGTAAATACTAGGAACAAACACAAGCTAGTAGTACCAGTTACTCGACTCCACCGAGTCAGTAATTCATTCTTGGGGCGATGTATATGCTTTTACAACAAAATCCCAGAAAATATACAAAATTCGACCTGCTCAAAATTCAAAAACTTTATTAAACATAGTTTGTATAAAAAGGGTTATTATAATATTAAGGAATTTATGGATGATAATAACCCCCTGGAATGAGGTGTTCGCTGCCAGGCTGTTTCTAATTTGTTTTGTGTGGTTAATTGTGTAATATACATGATTGTAAGCTGTTATTTAAAAAAGTCCCGCTGGGTTTCTTGCTGGTTCTTCCCAGGACAGAGGTTTTTCGAACCAGTGGTAATTAGACAAAAGAGTGACTTTCAATAAGTATTATTTATAATCTATATTGAATAAAAAAGTTTCTGTTTCTGTTCTGTTTCTGTTACAGGATTATAGTGCACGACTGTGAGCATAAACAAAGTAGTACAGGCTAGTCTCCATTGTGACTGGCCGCTATGGTCAAAATTTGGTCCGGTGGACATTATTAAAATCAATTGGACTTTAATTAAAAAAAATTGTTTATGTACATATACTTATAGGTAATCTATAATATACTATATTAGGTTGCCTATGCGACAGTTCGGTGAAGACTAATCGATATTTTGTTACCAACAGCCACTCAAAATCTGCTTTACAGTACGTATAAGTGACAAAACAATATACATGCAACAGGGGTAAGCCCATTTTATACAAATTTCATATCAGAATTAGTTATCTGAGTAACAAAAACAGTAAAAAAAACACGGCAGGTAAAATATTACCAAACCACAAATTATACACTTTTTAGGTGGGAAAAATAATACTATATTACGTCTTTAAGCCCATTGCGTTTAGGAAAAAAATACTAAATGAAAATGAGTACATAATTAAGGTGTGTTAAAAAGTCTTAAATGACGAGACAAAAAAAATTTAATCCGTTAAAATTTCTTAAGTAATACTTATACCCTATATACCGTAAGGAAAAAAATACTTTATGTTTAACCGCATTAATTTGGATCAAGGCAAAAATTACTAAGTGTATAAATTTAAAATCGAACACCTACCAAGTAAAAATTATTCATAAATCAGTGAAATTGTGGTCGCTTGGTCGCCAACTGTGAAAATGTGATTTGCTTTAAGTATGACATATCGACGCAGAATTTTTTTCTGGTTTTAATTATGTATATAACTCAATATCGTCCAAAATGTCGGTGTAATTATTGCCTTTCGAGCGTCGATATATTTTCGGAATGAAGCCGTTAAGGCCTTACATTAGATACCAAACACGATATTTTAAATATCATTTCTTGGTAGCACTTAATTTTACGTTCGCAATAGGCTGTGTTGGATTTTACGTGACATAGCCTATAATCTGCGGAAGAGCATGTCGCTACTAATAAGACCTCATTTGTCAAAATACGAAGAGTATAGTTTAGAAGATCTGAGAGAAATGATGAACATACATATATACGTAACCTTCTTATATCATAACTTTTTTCTTTTGGCCTAGCCACAGTCGGGTTAGCATTGAAATATCCAAAGATTTTTATCTTAAATGGATCATCTAAAAAAATGCTTTTTCAACGTTTTGTATTAACTAGAAGACATTGTATTATATCGGACTATGGTTTCCTTCACAAAATGTTTTATGAAGCGATGAATGCGTTTTCAATCTACAAAACTAGTCAAATTTGTTTATTGTCTTTACGTGTACTGTATATTTGATTTTTTATGCAATAAGAGAGATCGTGTGATCTATAGACAACTACATCTAATATCCATATACAACTGAAATATCATTGCCACACTCGAGGACAAAAATATGTTACGTTATCATTAAATTGTGTCTGTGGTTCTTATCTCTTACTATAACAAACACATTATGAATTAAAAAAACGCATGAATCTACCACGTAAAACCGCAGCCTAGGTATCCCAGGTAAAGTAAGTATAATGTCCTTATTATCCTCCTTCTTCGATAATGAAATCATTTAGATTCTGAAAGGAGAATGCCAGATCGTGCCCCACCTTGTACAAAAAAGGTAAATATATGTAGGTAAATATAAAAAGGTAAATAAATATATGTATAGGTAACGAAAAAGTAAAAAAGTAAAAAGTACGAAAAAGTATCTATTTCTATTAAAAACTATAAAACAATATTTTTATATGAAATAGACTATTTTGATAGTCTTTGTCATATAAAAATAATATGTAACCATCTATATTTATTTTCTTTTTAAATGAACTATGTATTATTAGTCGAAAATAATTATAAATTGCATTAGATCATTACTGAATGACAATCATGGATTTTCGTGCATGTTGTGAAATGATACACACACGTCATTTTATCAATATCGTAAGTACGTATGTCAAATATGTCAAATCAATGTCGAATATTTTCACACATTGACTGATTTGTACTTGTGAAATATATTGATTATATTACATTTTTGCTTGTGGTGATTTCCGCTTTCTTTAGCGTTGCACATTTTCCTGCTTATGCTTTTATTATACGGACACGATCACGCCTACTTATTGACTTACTGCTAGTTACCACGGACATTCTGATAATTGCTTACTTTTCCACGATGTTGAGGTGGACTAATTGTCATCTTTGCGTTGATAGGATGCAGAGGCATTTTGTGGCCTCATTACCATCTACAATCTTTACTTTTTTTTAACTTGGAGATCTTTACAACAGGTATGTTTAGTTTAATAGCTTTTTATATAGTGTATATGGTCCTGCCGTTGTCGTATTTGCTTATTAGTGTAAATATTTACAGCTTATGCAGAGAAATATCATAATAATATATATCTTGAAAAATAATTTTATAATTGGTTAACATTACTTGGACTCAGATTTTAAGAACTATGTTCTGATGTCTGTTTACAATTTTAGTTTTCATCAGCAGCTGTAATCTGTCAAGAATGCGTCTTGCTTCTGAATTAATATTGCAGAAATGGACATATGAATGCTGATAGGGAATTGGTCCACAAGCACGTTTGTCTAGGATGTGGACGGCCTGTCTTGGAAGCTAGACAACGTGTAAGATATCACACAATTGAAGCCAATAATCAAGTGCAGGGGAAGCTCTGAAGAAATAGTGAATTAATAGGGAAATCATGGCCCGAACGTCTACCCAGCTATCTAATTAAATAAAATAGTCTCGTATAATATTTAGTTACATCATTGTCAGTCAGGACTTGAGGCTCACAATATGGGCACAACAAAATTTTAATTAGTTGTTATGTGGTAGTGACAAAAACTCTTTAAAAATAAATTTATTTAATACTTTTAAACTAACTTAAAATATAGTAGTTGATACAGAGAACTTGGGAATGGAATTATGTTGAGGGATCGAAAGATTTGGTTTAAATAGTGTAGGAAGCTAGCAGGTGGGGGTAAACATAAGGGAACAAAATTGTTCTTGGTGTTATGGTTAACTTATGGTAAACTATAAACATTAGCATATAATATTACAATCGAATTAGTGTGGCTTCTAAGGAAGTAAACAATATGATTTATAAAGTATACAGGTTTTATAAGATAAAGTAAATAGTATTCTATGACATAACATTAGTTTGTAGTAAATAAACAATATAAAGTATACAGGTCTTATAACATAAAGTAAATAGTATCCTATGACATAACACCTCCCCTTAGAACAAAGATTTTTGAGTGTAGTCAGCAGCTTCGTCTTCGTCTTCTGATATACAGGATGTTGTAGCAGTGGTGTTTAGTGATGATATGGGAATCTCGACGTGTTGTCGGCGACGAGAACGGTCAAAGCAATTATTAAAAATTTGTAAACAGTTACCATGTGGATTTGTAGGT
The DNA here is from genome assembly GCA_029286625.1 of Parnassius orleans. Lineage (NCBI taxonomy): Eukaryota > Metazoa > Arthropoda > Insecta > Lepidoptera > Papilionidae > Parnassius > Parnassius orleans. Next base: position 809,238 of record JAGSMP010000032.1, read on the forward strand.
ATGTTATTCTATGGCATGCGTTTATAACATTTATAACAAAAATATGTTAGCATAATGATGCCAGTAATCGTACTTTTGCGTCTGGAACACCAATGAGCCATTTCAAAATTGAACCTAAGCCGTCTAGTATTTCGCATTTGGATCGCTTGTTGTCAGTGTAAGAATTAATTTTTTCGAGTCTAGAATCTATTCTGTCTATGTTTATTTTTATAAATGAAGTAGAAGTTACAGCGTTAGGTAAATTTAAATGTGTGGTAATGAAAGATTGATAGTTATTTATAAGTCGTTTGATAGAGTTGCGAGCTAGGAATAAAGGTTGAAGATTACGATATACGATAAATTTCCAGGAATTTTCAGATATTAATATTTCACCATTGTTTTCGAAATAGAGTCCAGAATTAGAAGGAATAAGATTTATGTGGGTATCCCCATCAACAAAAGTTGTGGAGTACCTGAAAATTAAAATAAACCTAGTTAATTGTTTTGACTTCTTTTAAATTTATTTATATAATAATTCTTAGAAAATAAATAAACTTTGTATAAAATGATTTAAAAAAAACAAATAGTAAAAGTAATGTAGGAGTTTTTTATAAGATATAAAAGATTTTCAATTAAACTAAGGGTTGGATTCGAGCCACCCTGAAATAGATTTAAAGTTAAATATTTATGAATAATTACGATCTAGTCTTAGAATAAAATGTTATGATTATTGAATGAAGTCATGCAATGGTCTTAAGCGATTTGCATGCACTATTTGGTTTTTTCCAGAGTTTTGTTTTATATAATTTTCATTAAAACCTATTCTAACAATAACATGTGGCCCGTCCCATAGGCTATTTAAGTTGTTAGGATTAGGGTCTTTAAGCATAACTTTATCTCCTACGTTAAAGGAGTCAATCGTTTTTGGGCCCACTAGAAATTTTCGCGACCCTCAATGGTCGCGAACATTTCTAGTGAGCCCATATATCTTTTTTTGTATATATTGGTATCTTTTTTTGTATATATTATATACAAAAAAAAGATACCAATCTATTATTGTAAATAGCATAAAGATTATATAAAAATCTAAACGGAATCAAGAAATCTGAAAAAAAGAATTGTTTTGATATTTGTGTTCATGTCATTGGTTCAGATAACGTAATACTAAAAAAAAATTGTAGTAGAGATGTGCCAACTCGGAAGAAACTCAACTCGAGTTAACTCGAGTTGAAATTCACGTAACTCGAATAGTACTCGAGCTACGCAACTCGAATTGGCGGAATGAAGTTGTGTCAGTTTGCTACAAATTAATTTTATATTTGTTCCTCCATCCAAGATAATTATTATTACTTAACTTAATAGGTAGTTATATTTTATTAGTTTGCGTACAGACAATTTTCATAAAATAATATCACTCTAACTTTATGACGTAGCGTATAGTTAATGTTATTAATAATTTAACTATCACGTATTATACTTAATCAACTTATTGATATTACATAATATATCAATAAATTGTTCGAATTAGTAAGTCGAGTTCATCACTAAATTGTACACAGATACTGCATTGACCGTAAGATAAAGATGCGACTTGAGTAGAATTTTGTGACTCGAGTCACTCGGGTTTTATCATGTCACTGTAGTAGTACTCGAGTTTTTGAGTCATGCGAATTAACTATTTACAGTCCCTGCATCGATTGAAGTTTATCACTCAAGTTGAGAATAGCGATTACCTTAGTTAAAGCATTTTTAAATAGGTACCTTTATTAAATAAGTAATATGTGGCAATATGAAATAAAATACAAATATTTATTATTTATTTATTTGTAGTATTTACATGTTTTTTTATTTACTACACACATGTGAAGTATTTCAAAATCTATAAACTGATTTTCGCATATCTTACAAATAGCTTCCATTTTTCAAAATAATGCCACACTGACGATTTTTGTTTTGTTGTTTCATTGTTATCATTCATACTTTAAACAAACAAGTATATTTAAATCACCTTTTATGTTATGCACTACTTATACGAAGTAACAAGAAATAACAATGATGGCACAATCACGATATTATAAATCAAACTAAGTTCATATTTGACTACAACATGCCAGATGCAAGTTTCACGCCCGCGGCGCATTATATTATGTGAATTAGTTGATTAGATGATAGAATTAATGAATTAGTGAACTGACATCTATATAGCGCTCTCCGAATCCACACGGTGCGTCGAGTTGACTCCGTAAGTGCAAGCGGACTCGAATAAAATTTATTTTCACTCGTGTACCGAGTTACACAGATTCACTCGATTGAATCGAGTGAAAACAGATTTCGAGTTGTATCACTACTGTAAGAATAAGGTCTGTGCTTAATTGTTATATACTTTAAAATAATTTTTGGTAGCAAACTAGCAAAATTAGTTAATAGCAAAAAAGTTTATACTTGTTTGTTTTCAAGACAATAAAATAAATATCGTCTCATCGATGCACAAGTGTTTAACATAATATGGATAATGTCTTTTTTTCCTTTTTATTTTTTTGTGGTCGCATGGTAAAATTGCCAATGACATTCGAAATTGGAAAATGAAAACTAATGAGTTTAGTTAATTAATATAAGAGTATGTATCACAGAACACAATTACTCTCTAAGGTATGTATGTAATACAAGAGTTTACTTTTACACCTAGAATTATGGAAAATCTAAATAAGATCTATAATTTGTGATGAATTACTAAAAAAAAGGACAAACACAGGTCTTAGAACGTTATTAGTATGTTAAAGGTGACAAAGTATTAAAGTTTTATGTTATTAGTAAAATCTAAATTAAATAATAGATAGAATAAATACATAAATGAAGTTTTTCTGTATATTATAAGAAAATTAGAATCTATGGGTCGAGGGATTCAAAGATTTCTCTATTTGATGTAGCTTCATCGGCTTTGAAGAGCGATTCATTTAACTGCATTTAGGTATAAATACCTTATGTATTCAGCAAGTTGCTCCATAAACTTGAAAATACCAAATGGCATCAAACATGGATCCTGAATTTATGCCAGCCATAGTAGATAGACAGTATAGATAGTACATATATTTATGTGTAAATAAGTACTTATTACTTGTACTAGAAGTAAATATACAGTTTGCATAAGTATTGTAACTTAGTTAAGCCATTTTTACTTGTGTAATGGTTATATCCTTGTTAATCAGATGCTTCTATTATCCTTAGACTGATGTGTTGTTAACTCTGCAGAAGGAATATTATTTTGTCATCTACTATCAGATAATTAATATAAAAATAATATCCTTTTCCCCTACATGAAACTAGTGAAAATAAGAAATCAGACAACTTTTACAAAGTCAAATATTGTTGATGTAAATCCATAACTACTATTTGTGTATTTGATTATATGGAGCTAATTAATGGAGTATATTTTATAATAATATATTTAACATACAGGCAGAGACAACAAAATAATGAAAGAAATATGAAAATGTAGTTTATTTTCATTGAATAATATTGAGTATATATATAGTCTTATACAATATTCATTAACTTTTTTCAGGTGGATCGCTTAGAATATATGCGTATGTCTTGTAGGCTGAAATCTTGCAGAGCTGCTCGTAGGCGGAGACAAAAAAGTATATGGATATTGAATACAACAGTCTTATATCATATCTCATAACATTGAAAATATGCTTCTGATTCATGTTATTATCAAGTTATTTTGAAAATATCTTTTGAAATGATAATGACTGACAATAATAAATACAATTAAATTATACATGTGTTTTTGTTATCCTTACACAACCAGTTTAAAACATCTTACTTTATATTTATTTGTGTGTAATAACATAGATAAACATGATATTACCTAGTCATTTTGGCTTTAATTGTGTTTGGGGTATGATAACTAATCAGTTAATATATTTTAAAACAAAGTTTACACACTGCACTTTTACTAATCAACCAAAACATATTAAAACAAAGTCTTGACACCGCACCTCTCATATGCATAGGCATTTTACTTTGTGTTTTATCCTTATACAACCAGTTCAAAACAGCTTCCTCACTATATAGCATTTAAAGCTAATATTATAAATAGACATATTATCCGTTATTCATCTTGGCTTTAATCATATTTATTTAATTGTAATGGTGTTTGTGATGTATATTCACTAATCAATTAATAACTGTAAGACATAGCCTCCACACCACGTTTGTTTGCCTGTGCACTGTTTTGCCGGAACTGCTAAAAGGATTTTCCATCAATCTTAAAGTATCTATAATTGCTGAATGTACCTACAACTTTGTTTAATACTATTAATTATTAAGCTATTCTATTCTATATACACTATTCTAACTCATAATATCGGTGAAAACTACTAGAAAATCGCTTTTAGTTTGTTTTAAGGTTATTGTGATATTCATATTTTAATTTTTAATTTCTCAGAATTCCCGTTAGATGTGATAAAACTAATATTAATTTTGTAATCTATAGATTATAAGGAATAAATCGACATACATTTCATTGAGTTTCTCTAAAATTCGTGGTGGGCGCATTCTCCATACAAAAAAATCTCCTTTGGCTATATTTTAATATTGCTGTCGTATCGCTCTTTTGCCTTTTCTTTCATTGACTCTACATTTTGTGGGCTATGTCCGTGATACCTTAGTCTTTCGTTTAAATCTCGTAAGTAGTCATGAGTTGTGTAGTCGTCGTTTGCTTTTAAGAATATAGAGAACGTGGTTTGTAACAAAGAGTAATTCATGAGGTGTAAATTTTGTGGACTGATTAATTGATGTGTTATGGCACATAACGGCAAATAACTAATTTGATCCCAATTAGATTGATTACGTTTGTGTTACATTCAGATGTGATCGCGTAATGTTGCGTGAAATCGTTCTAATGAACCGTTAGTTTGAGGATGATATGCGGTGCTAGCTGTGAGATTGGATCCTAATAATTTCATCAATTATTTGATCACGCTATTTAGAAATTCTGTACCTTGATCGAATGGAAGGTTTATATACACCATAATGATCAAAGATTTGATTACTGTGATGCTTGTTTGTCTTGAATGAGGTTCTTGGAACAAAACGAGTTAAGTCATCTTGTATTGTGAGTATATATTTATTAAAGTCATTGGTTGTCTGAATAGAAACTAAGTCAATAGTTACATTCAAAATTCAATGAAAAATATGTAGGAGCTTTATATGTTTTACGTAGAATTTTGTTTCTTTGACATATTTGACAATTATCTATATAATTTTTAATAGTTTCTGTAATTCCTTTCCAGAAATATTCGGATCATGTTTTGTGTTGTTTCGATAATGTCACGATGTCCTGATAGGGATCATCATGAAAGGTTTAAGTTGATGCTATCTCTGGAGCAGTTTTAACTTTATTTTCACATATAAATTTTGCATTCGTAAAGTCTGCTAAATAAGCTGTGATGTGTAACTGTTCGTTTCCTTTAAGTTTACAAGTGGAATCGTTTTTAGATTTGGAATAAAGTAATTTTAATTTAGTTTGTGTAGGCAAGTGAGTAATATTTTAAAATAGCTTTCAGAATCCCAAGGATCGACGTGAGTGGGTCTCGAACAGCCAAATATAATATTTTGTTTCTTATCCGAAACTGATAAATCGGTTTCTTAAAGTGTTTTGGTTTATTTAAATATGGGTCCACTTGAGAGCAAGTGAAATTGCTTGGTTGAAAGGGTATTTTTATCGGAAAGTTGACAAGGATTGGGATAAAATTTTTTGTGACGTTCGTTTAAGAGGCAGTCTGGTGAAATGTGGAATATGGAGTATTAAATGTGTGAGTTGATTTCTAAGTAGTGTTGAAAGTTTAGTTGTAAATAGTCTTCTGAAGTGTTTGAGTCAAGATGTGTGTTTTTGTCGCTATTTGTTGGATTATATATGTTCGTGTGGAGAATTACTGAAGTTAGGAATAAACCGACGGTAGTATCCTGTGAGACCTGGAAATGCTTTTATATCTTTACACGATTTAGGAATAGAGAATTCTTGAACTGCCCGTATTTTATCGTGGTTTGGCTTAACGCCTTCGTTGGAAATGATATGACCAAGATAAGTTACTATAACTTCGCGTCTAAGAAATTCATATTTGTCTGGTTGGATTTTAAGTTCATATTTTCTAAGTCTAGAGAAAACTTCTTCAAGTTTTTGTTCACGTTCTTGGAAGCTAGAAGCAAATACTACTATGTCGTCGAGATAAACGAAACATCTTTCATTGTAAGTCACACAAAACGGAGTCCATTACACGCTGAAACGTCGCTGGCGCGTTTTTCAGGCCAAATGGCATTCTTTTATATTCGTAATGACCGTATGGAGTGTTAAAAGCTGTTTTAGGAATATCTTTTTGATCTACTTCTAACTGATGAAAACCTGAGGCGAGATCCAATGTGGTAAAATATTGAGGATGACCTAATTTGTCTAGAATGTCTGTGATGTTGGGAAGAGGATAAATGTCTCCTACTGTGACTTATCATTACACTCTCAGAGCGGCTAGAAAGGAAGTGGTTATTAGAGTCGATTATATTTTTAAGATTTTCGTTCAAATAATGTAATTTTTAGGATCTTTCACGTATTCTCATAGTTTTGAATTGAATGTAAATGTTGCAATTATTCTTTATCATAAAATCGTTACCTAGTATACCGTCTGCTTTAATATTAAGGGAGGCGACTTGGAAAAGATATTTAGGTAAATAATCTAGAGATATATCGGTGGTGCCTGAGGTTATAATTGAATTTAGCTACTGGAAATGCCTACGATTGACACGATGTTTAATTTATTTAAGGGTGAAGAACCTATTTTATGCTTTTTTATAACCGAGATCCCTGCTCCGGTGTCTATGAGAAATGTGACTGGTTTGCCATCTATATGAAAAGTGCAGTGTAATGGGTTATCGGGTGGTTGGTCCATCATTTAAGGCGGATATGGCAAAGGATTTTGTATTAGATTTGGATTTAGGAAGTTTTGATTTAGGCTTTTTAGTTTTAGGTTTTGATTTCAAACGTGGTTTATTGGAAATAGTGGAAGAAGTGGATGTAGTAGGTGCAGTGGTCTTGATGGAATCAGTGGATATAGTAGGTGCAGTGGTCTTGAAAGAATCAGTGGATATAGTGGGTGCAGTGGTCTTGAAAGAGTCAGTGGATGTAGTAGAAATAATGATAATAGAGTCAGTGGATGCAGAAGGAATAATAAGCTTTGGAAAACCAAGGGTTTGGGGCTAGCTACCTTGTTTGTAGGTTTCCGTTTGAGAACTAGAATATGTGAGTACTGATTGATGTGTAGTAACTAAGTCGCTAGTTTGTGTAGACGCATTTTTCAATTGTGTCTGACACTTAAGCGGTGATTTGGAAGGTACATTGTTTGTTTGTGTAGTGTGATCTCGATGGTTTGGCGGTTGAGGACGCCTTCGAGAAATAGGATTCGATTTGCTAGAATTTATATTTGTAGTTTCTCCACATCCTGAGTCGGGATCGGTGAGCAGGATACAACGAGTTGCTCGTCTCGTTGGTCGCTTGGTAGTTTAAATGGTTAACTGGGATAGGAGGCGCAGGAAGTGCGCGTTGGGCTTGATTATTTCTTAAATTGTTATTATAAGCTCTTTTACGGAATTCTGTAATATTATGCCCAATATTTTTACAATAGCTACATAGTTTCCTAATTTGTTGTGGTGTGTTTGCGTTATTGTACATGGGGTGTGTAAACGGTAGATGAGTTCGACTCATAGGCTTATTTTTATTATTATTATTATTATAATTATGGTAATGGTATGGTAGTTTTGTAAAAGTTGGTGGACGCGTTGTGTTCAGTTTAAATAAAGATTGCCTAGCTTTGTTCATTGCACTAATTTTATCTTCTTGAAGTACGAATCAGCCTGCTTCGCAAAGACTAGGAAATTCTTTTGCTCTTAACATTGATCCGATGTCGGAGCTAATGCCATTGATAAAAACGTTAAGAGCCGTTTCCTCCGTTGTCGCTAAGCGACCTAATAACGTCTTATCGCATGTTTCAGCGTTTAACTTTTCAATTATTTTAGAGCGACAAAGGTCGACTCTGTGAAAATATTCGGTTAACTTTCTGTAGGTTTTCGGAACACGGATTGCAGTTCAAGGTTAAGGTGTGCTATGGTTTTAACATTAGAGAATTTTTCAATAAGGAATGTTCTTAAACCGGTCCATGAGGCATGTTCTTTACTGTGAACGTCTGCCGCACCCGAACCAGTGATATTGTTTAACGCGTATACTAAAGGTACTGACTTCCGGTCCGCTGAACTTAAGTCGAAAGCTGAATTGCATGACCTAATGAATCTGTACACTTGGTCGTTATTATCTGTGTCGAATGAGGGAATTAATTTAAGTAATGTGGTGATGTCTAAGGCCATTTTAGGGTTCTTTTGAGATTGTTTTACATAGAATAGTATAATATAGTAGTATATAATAGAATAGTACGATTACTTATATTAAAAAAATGAATGTGAATGAGGTGGTAGATGTAGGAAAATATTTTGGTAAAATGGAAAAATAGTAATTCGAACAAACAAGTTTAGCCACTTACCACAGTAACAATAAAATGTGGAGCTGCATGGTTCGGCGGAGTTTTTCAAAAGCCTTCAGCTACCGTACGTTGTCTTCTTGTTGGGCGATGCTGTCCCGTCGAATTTGGTACGTTTTTACTTCGTCTTTACGCGATTTAAGCGAATGAATCACGCAAGATCCTACTGCGCCAAATTTGTTATGTGGCAGAGACAAAACATCTTTAAAAATAAATTTATTTAATACTTTTAAACTAACTTAAAATATAGTAGTTGATACAGAGAACTTGGGAATGGAATTATGTTGAGGGATCGAAAGATTTGGTTTAAATAGTGTAGGAAGCTTGGAGGTGGGGATAAACATAAGGGAACAACATTGTTCTTGGTGTTATGGTTAACTTATGGTAAACTATAAACATTAGCATATAATATTACAATCGAATTAGTGTGGCTTCTAAGGAAGTAAACAATATGATTTATAAAGTATACAGGTCTTATAACATAAAGTAAATAGTATCCTATGACATAACATTAGTTTGGCTTCTAAGAAAGTAATTAAGCTTTTAAGTAAATAAACAATATAAAGTATACAGGTCTTATAACATAAAGTATATAGTATCCTAGTATCCTATGACATAACATAGTTAATTGTATACATAATATAATCGAGTTTCTATATATAAATTATTGCATTTCATATTAAGATACAGAACAAAGAAATCAAAGCAACGTAATAATTTTCAATAACAATATTATAATCACATAACAAGAGACACATCAAATACAAATTGTAATGCTACTCCTAGCAGCGCAAGCGATTTGACACACCTTTGTTTTAATTAATAAAGTACGTATATGGAAAAGTTTGCGATTACATCGAACTATGATCACACAGTGTGATTCATACCTAATTTTAAGATAACTTGTACAAACTGTTATAATATGAATGCAAGTAAAGTAAAGTGTACCTTAAAGTGATAGTTTTAAATATTTTTGAATTTATATAGAAGTTAGGATAGTTACATCGTGAATAGTTTTATTAGTTTTAGATACATCGAAAAATACATTAGCTTTTTTTTCATAAATTACTTTTGCAAGAAATATGATGTTTATTTTTTCCTATACACAACATTATTGAAAAATTACTACAACTACTATCAAGTTTATACAAAACATTAATTTATTTAAACATTCAAAAGAACAATTTTAATTTTTATGTAGATTAGCATACAACTTTAAGTTTAATTGCCTTTAGAGAAGAAAAAAAACTTTTAACAATAGCGAATGTTTAAAACCCTTTTCAAAAATGTATACATTTTATATTAAAAGACTACAGAAAAAACAACGAAAAGTAACACAGTGTTATTTTATATATAAATTTGGTGAAATTAAGTACGTAAATTGTAATCTTTCATAATATTTCATTAATTTTTTGCAGGACATGGTAATAAAAGAATATAAAACAATTACTGAATAGAACTGAACATACAATCGTCTAGAAAATCGCCTTAATACAAATGCTACCGAAGCGCCTACGTAACTTAATTTATAATATTGTAATATGACTTTTCTTTTGAAACTTTTATAAAATAACAAATAGATCGTTAATTTTAAGTATCTAATAATTAATTTCAACTTAAACATGTATTAAATACAGAATATTAAAAATATTACTTTTTTTACAATAGTTATAAAACTTTTCAAAGAAATCTTAAAAGAAATGACAAAAAATACGCTGATTCGATGTTACCTCAAATTTTCTTCTTTGTTCTTTTTGGCTCAATTTTCAGGGTCGCCATGTAATAATGTGTCACGGGAGAGAAATTAAAGCTAAGACTGCTGAGTAAATACCGAATATATTTTCAATAATCAATGCTTAAATAGGTACAACTATGTCACACAGTGTATATGTTTATATGTTATATGCTTATATCTATTCCTTACATCTCATTATTCCCTCGCCGTGCCATTCCATCGTACCGCCGCTTTCGTTTTAGGTACGCCGCCTCAAAGTGTTGGAATGACCTACCGCCACCGCTTCGTAGCCTGAAAACAATTAAAACATTTAAAGAAAAATATAAACACTATATAATACTAGCTCAGAAGAACACAAGTTGAAGCGTACTACTTACCAAAATGCGTACTGGCACGTGGCACAGGCGGTCAAGGTTGGAACAAATAAAATGAAGTGATGACATAATCTTAAATCGTATTTACGGTTGACGATATTGTTCAGATAGGGCCATTGACTTCAAGCTAAAAAAAAGTATAACTTAGTATCGTCAATTAATAAATGATGTAATTTATGTATAAAGTTTTAGCAATAAGCCTTAAATATAGAAATATATTCACATAGCTTAACGAAAACAACGTTACAATAACTTTTTAAGAAAATATTATATTAACTTTTTGAGAAAATATAATTAATTAATAAAGTTAAAGAAAACACTGTTAACACATAATGTTATGGAAATAAATATAAAGCGTATGTATAAACGCATATACATACCTTCGGTTTGATATTAATAATTTCAGCATAGTTTAACAGATTGGTTTAATGATATTATTGATCCGTTCGGGCCCACTGAAAACCATCGCTGTTGTTTCGGCGACAGCATAATAAGCTGAGTGAGGTCCGTTTGCCTAACGCGCCTCAACATACAACACGAGGAACGTTTTTATTTTATTTTTTTATTTTCTTTCTACTATAATCTATATGTATACATACTTTTAAATTATTATATCCATCAAATTGTTGCTTTCTTTATTATTATTATAATTTATTTTATTTTGTTATACTATTTTTAATTGATGTGTATATAAATGTTAAAATTTAAGTACCAAATGATGTTTGTGGCGTGTTCAATTAATGTTTCTTTCTTTATTTCTTTCTTTCTTATTGGGGGAGGCATATGTCCAACATTGGATTTGCAATAGGTTGTAATGATGATGATCATGATGATGACATATTGTGTACACTTTATGTTTAAATGAAGCAATTTTGTGTAACATTTAGAATTAATTTTGCTTATCTAATATCGTTGTTGATTATAATGTATTATTATAATCAGGAAAATGATAATTGTATTCAATATGTCTATATAATACTCGTATATTTGGGATAGCGAAGCCGTTTCGAGCTCAAAATTAGTTCCGCGTAATTTGACATTTCCAACTTTGCTAGCGCAGTAGTCATTTGAGTCAAAATTATACCAATGGTTAGTAGGTATATATTTTTTGTATATTCATGTGTAAATATTTAGTTATTACCTACCAGAGGAATATTAATTTTAAGCTAAAGACAAAAAATAATGGTGACGATGATTATGAAAATCAGGATAAAGATTAGCTGAAGAATGAAAACGTAAAATTGATTATTATAAATATTAGTTTTAGTAATTCGCATTCGTAGATCTATGTCCAAAACCCAAAACGGACGATTAATACAAGTACTCTTTATTTTTGTGTCTATTAAATATTTACGTTTTTTTTTTAATTTTCTTTGTAATGAGAGCGTACATGTCTAGTAGTGTGAACTTCTACGGGTTTTTGTTGAAGAAGAAAAGTAATATAGATTGGCTTTTGATGACAACGTATTTAGCAATATTGTATACTGAAAATTAATGAAAAAGTATATGTACTTTTTGACGAAAAAATAATGCAATAGCTGATTTATTGTTTAAGGCTAGTGACTCTTCCTTTCTTGTGTTTTCTTTATTAAACGTTGCACAAGCTGCAAAAACATGTTTTAGGTCGCAAATTCAGAACAAATCATGGTGTACCATGTGTTTTTTATGATGGGGAAGATAGTGTAGTATATACTGCCCTAGAAATTGTAACTAAACCATTGAGATAGATAAATAGAAAGATAGATAGCCACCTTCTCTATTGAAATTAGGAGTATTTTTTATTTTTATTTCAATAATCCCATGAACCATCCTTAGAAGGGATCGATGTTTTTTCGCGAGGATTTGTGGTCTATCAAGTCTGATGTAATGGTGGCTGGGTAACCCAAGCATACTACTGCAATACTTCAAGATACAGGAAGCTCATTCTGCGTAAATTGGAATAAAATCAATAATTAAAAGTTGAAGGTACTCCGGGTTAACTATGACATCGGAACTTCAAACACCTCAGTTCCCGTTATGAATATGGATGCTGCAAAGCGCTCGAAGTGTCGGGAATCAAAAAAAAGTAAATTCAAACGCAAAAAAATTAAATCCGCAGTGTTGTGTTCGCGTATACATATATAACAAATCTCATTATCCTTTGAAACACTTAATAAATCGATAATTAATAGAATCAGGTGTTACTTTTCGGACATCCATTATATTAAAGATGTTTAAAATTAAATAACTAAAATCCGTGTAATTAAATTTCTTTGATAAATGGAGTTTTTTTTTATTTATAATTTTTATAAACTTCCTTACAGTTGAAGTTGCTAAGTTACCTATGATTCATGTGGAATGTTTGCAAGCAATTAGCACAAAATTCAACTTTGCTGTTGAAAGAGATCGCGTGCCTCTAGGCGAAGATAGTAGTTTAGAGTAATTACGATTGTTGTGAGTGCCGACAATCACTTAGAAGCACCTTATCTAAGATCTGCTTAAAGCGCGGTCGCTACTATTAAGTCATAAATCTAAGCCTAGTCACGCAACGAGCTGATGATTTGGCTGTAAGCGTGTTATCTGTAGCTAGTTCTATAATTAAGGAATTCTCGTTTTAATTTTTATGATCGTTATTTATTATTCTGTAAAGGTGAGGTGGTGGTCTTTCCGCAGAACTGTTTCTATAACATTTAACTGCAATGACATTATTGTAATAAACTGGTTGAGGTTTTTATTTCGATCTATGTTTCCAAAAATAATGGTCTTTCTTAATAATGTGGAGATAAAATGTACGTCATCATCATCAATAAAGGGCTTCAGAAGTCATTCATCGTTCGGCTAGTAAAGAGAGTGGCTGTGTACAACTTTTGCTTCGTGCTTATTATTCACAATCTTTTTAGTAATATTGGCCTAATTGGTAGTGTAACACAGCTGTTTTTTGCGTGCTATTAAGTGCATCAAAGTTTTAAAGTCGTATCTGCGGGGTACCTCACCCCCGCGAGATAATAACAGTTGCTATTTTTTGTCCTTATCTTCTGCAGACTGAGAAACTAATATTGATCGTGTGTGCGTTTGTTATATACAATGACACTCCAGCGCACGCCGCCTAACATATACTCATCGAATTCTGACATATCGTTGTCGGTAGACAAGGAATCTTTGATAAATATACGCAAACGTAAGAAACCGGAATGCGAAATTGGAGAAGATTCGTTCGCGTGTTTAGAGCGTAGGTTCGAGCAACAGATTAAATTATGGAATGATAAAATTTTAACCAGTATTTCTGAAGCTATCAACTCGGCGTTAACCAATCAGCTGTCAAATATTACCTCAAACTTATTTCAGATTAATAGTTGTTTACAAGAATTGACAGACGATAACGACATGATGAAGAAATCGCTATCTGAAACAAATATACGTCTCACAGAAATGGAGAAGTCTTTTAGCTGTTTCTCTCAGAGACAGGACCTGTTTGATAGCCGGTTAAAAGCACTAGAAGATTGTATTTCTCACAACACTGAATTATTCACTCAGATTCAAAATCTCGAAAATAAAATTCAGTATATGAAACAACAGGCTAGACGGAATAATCTTGAGATATCTGGCATCCCTAAAAAGTCAAATGAAGACTAATATTTATTTGAGTAATATTACTAAGTTCCTGGGAGTTGAGCTGTCTTCTACTGACATTGTCCATATTACCAGGGCCCATTTAATGCGGTTTCTGGACGTCCAAAAGCTATTGTCGTAAAGCTGAGTTCTCAATTATTACGTCATGCCATTCTGTCTGCTCTTCGTACCAAGAAAGGACTGAGGTTGTTTTCCTGGTTAAATGAAGAAGATTTACTTAAATGAACATCTTACACCAGCCAACAAGATATTATATAAAAGTACAAGGGAGAAAGCAAAAGTCGCTCAATACAAATTTGTATGGATACGTGATGACAAGATTTTTGTCAGGAAGAACGATATTAGTCCGTCCTTATGTATAAAAAACTCTGTAGATCTTCAAGGAATATTTTTAGGATTGTTATATTATTTTTATTATTATCTTATTCCATTTATTTGTAGCTAAATTCGCATTTTATAATTTTTTATTGTTGTTATATATATATATATATATATACCCATTTCCCACTAACTTTTAAATATTATTCCGTAAATCTCAGCTATTTTGAACCAGTATTAAACTTGGAACATAATCCTACAATTAACATTGAGAAAATAAATGTTTATACTTTTTTTTACTTAACCTTTAATTATTTATCCTACGTTCTTAATATTTATAACATCAAATTGAGTTTTGGATTTTTAATACATATAAAATACCAATTAATTACCTCTGTTAATTATTATTTAACATCGGGGGCCCAAGTATATGGGAAATTAATGAAAAAAAAAGTTCATATTTATTCCATAACTATGAATATTACTAAGTTAAATATTTTTTACCAAAATGTTCGTGGCCTCCGTACGAAGTGCTTAGATTTATATAGTAATATATTATCGTGTGATTATAATTTAATATTATTGTTTGAAACTTGGCTGCAGAGTGATATTTGTGATAGCGAAGTTTGTGATGGCAGGTTCGATATTTTTCGCTGTGGCCGTGACTTACAACTTACAACGGAAAAAAGGACGGATGGCGGGGTAATGATCTGTACTCGGAGTGAATTATGCGCTACGCGTCGTAATGATTGGGATTGTAAAGGATTTTAATCATCATGGGTGAGTCTATCGGCACGTTTTCTCAATTCAATTGTAACTTGATAACTACCGTCCAATTTCTAACTACCGTCAAATAAAATTGATAACTACCGTCCAATTTCTATTCTCAGTACAATTGCTAAAATATTTGAGATTTTAAATATAATATTTGAAATTTTAAATATTTCCCTGCCTTTTTGATACTATTAGTGTTGAAAGTGCAGGAAGTCGGTGTATTACTCATAATGAGGCATACTCATGTAAGCCTCATTAGTTTTTCACTCCATCGGGACTTTACGTATATTTTTTATTAAAATTATTGATTAAAATTAAACAATAACGTAATACATTTTTATCTTACGTATAGTATTTTTAAATGCATAAAGGTTACCGCATCTATAAGAACAAATAATCATTAATGAGAATTTCGCGTCATCACGGTCTTAAACAATTTCATATATTATATCATAATCATAAAATCGATCGTTATTATAATTGATATGTTTGGCAGACGAATTGTCAATCGTAGTACCTACCTAGAGTCTCGCAAATTCGACGCTGCCTTACTTTATTATTCTGGGTATTTTTATCTGGCTTATACTAAATGGTGATATAAATATATATAGTCGCCTATATTACATCACTCACGGGACGAAATGGGGTTGTTGATTTATTTACAGAAAGCTTTGGTCAAAATTTATACAACATCAATATCAAAGGAGTAACGCAGTCGTTTAAAACTTCTGCATGGGTTATTGTTAAAAGCTTTCGAATTAGACGGTATTCAGTACTTGAGTATCTATAACTTCTTCTATTTCACCATTTTAGCAATTTATAATTCATTTGTAGCAGCCACGCTAATCAACCCAAAACGGTAATAAATAATGTTACCCTGGTGCTACCATAACGCAGAAGGTGAAGGTCTTAAGAAAACACTTATTTCCTAATTACCCCCGGCTACTGAGATACTGCGGACTGCATATCGATGCGAGATAATTGACGTATATATTTAACGTTCTAATATAGAAACAAGAAACAGCCACAAATATCATCGGCGCCGCATCGTCTTCACACGCCGGCTATCTTCATATATCTGTCGACCATTTTCGAGCCGTTTCTTCAACGCCGCAGCTTCGCTTCTTCTTGCTGTTCCGGAGATGTGTCCCACGCCGCCGCCGCTCGCCGATTATGCGCGCGCGTCGGTCTGCATGACTTATATAGTCCCGTCCAGCAACGCAGCTACGAGAAGCGATCCACGAGTCTTACGCCGGCAAATGGAGCGCGACATATAATAGTTGTATATAATATTGTAATTGATTAATTTCATTGGTCAAAATGTAGAAATTCTAATTGGCTAAATAAATAAAGATATTGCTATTGGGTAACTAGGGATGTAGCCGGGAGTATAAATATAGGCAGGGTTCACTAAAATAAACACCTTCAGTCGCCTGCACATAGTAAGACATATCAAGAAAATAGTTTCATTTTCCGGTTCCAGACCACCTTGAGTCTGTTAATAGTGGACACCATTCACCACTATTACATTAAGACCCTGACGTGATATGAACTCGCAACCAACAGCCTTCGGAAAACTACCTTCAAATCCTCGTCATCGCTCTTAGTACCCATTCATTCGCTCCCGAGCGAATATTGTCTGCAGTCTACATCCTGCAAAGCCATCTAGCTTTACAAAGGTTCATCGCAGCACTATAATAATGCTTCCTGTTCCTTCAAGCTACTCTCTGCACTACAGTGTTCGGCGGCTCTGAGCCTTACTGCTCGCCTCTGCCACGGCACTCTCACAGATTACTTGTCTTCTTCTCGACTCACCGCAGACTACAAAGGCAATTCCTGGCACTTGCACATTCGTCGACATCTAGACTGCACTATCGACCTCCGGTCTGAGCAGGGGAGTGGCGGCGCGTCGTCGCGCCACAAGCGAAATACATCGAAGCGTAAATCGCGCTATCAAAGTTCAATTAAAAACTGTATATATACAATAGCTCCGAACTACCACTCGGGCGTTGGCCGCTGGGCAGAACTTGCCCGGCGGAGATCTCCCTTTCCTTTCACCGCCACGGTCCGAGGTTGTTGTTGGTTGCGTTGACCACTATTACATTGGTGACCCCGTTACGAACACCGATAAGGAAGATCCCTGCAAGAAAAATATCAAGGAGGACTTCAGTATATATAAAATCAGTGTAATCAAGACGTCATTATGGAGCGAAGCGAAGAAATCCGACGCATATACATCAAACCCGGCCAGGAACAAGAAATCAGATATCTCTATCGTTGAGAATACCACCGTTCTGGAGAGATAAACCCCGACTTTGGTTCGTCAGTTTTGAAGCCGCAACGAACGATTTAAAGAAGAGTCAAGCGCAACTACACAGATGGTGATCGTAACGAGAAACAAGACATCGAACATATTTCGGACTGTTGTACAACCCACCGGCATCCGACCAGTATAATTCGCTGAAGGATCGTCTGATCTCTGCATATGAAGAATCCGACAGTCGCCAGCTACAGAAACTTCTATCAAATAGAACTTGGAACCGAAGCCCACACAACTCTACGCAGAATGCGTACGCGCAGATAAGTCCCAGATTCGACACTACGGCTAATGTGGGTAAACCACCTACCCCACATGTTCGATCGGTACTAGCAGTGAGTGAAACATTCAGCACGCAGACGAAGCTCGACGAACTGGCACTCCTGGTGGACAAGATGATCGAAAACAGCAGTAGCTCACACATATCGATGATCGAGGCACTTCTGTACAAGCCAATATACCCAGTTTCTTCTCGAAAATTTGAAGCTAACATTCAAGTCGCGCGCTCAAAGCTTCAGCATCAAACCTGTTACCAGCAACAGTACAACCAGCGCAATCAGCAACACCGAAGATCCTTTTCGTCGCAACCGCTCTGCAAGTAGAAGTCGAACAAGCTCAAGAACAAGATCCCTACTGCTACTATCATCGACGTTTCGGTTCCGAGGCAGAAAATGCACAATACCGTGTACATTCAAAATGAAAATATGAAGTCGGAAAACTAACTAATACGCTTGATGCGACGGGATCCAGCGTAACAGAAGAATCCTACCGTCTTTTGTCACCGATAAAAAGCAAGCACCTTCCTTATCGACACCGGAGATATCTCAGTTTTACCGCCGAGTCAAAGACAGAAGATGAAGCCACTGGATTTTCAACTCTACGCAGCAAACAATACGGTGATTCCTACATATGGAGAAAAACAATGGAACTAGATTTAAACCTACGCCGACCATTCAAATGGAGATTTATCGTCGCTAAAGTCAGCAAACCAATCATCGGTGCTGATTTTCTTCAACATCATCAGTTGATCGTCGACATCAAAAATAGAAGAATCATCGACGGAAAACCAATCTACATCTCAGTCTTTCGTCCAAACAACCAATCAGCCCACAATAAGAAGCATAGACGTTCAACAATCGTATCACAAGATTCTTGAAGAATATCCTGGATCACAAGAATAACTTCAATGAAATTAACACCGAAGCACAACGTTGAGCATTTCATCGAAACCAATGGACCACCACTTCATTGCCGTGCATCCAATCGCACCACCGATACGAGCAGTTCGAAAAGATTCGAAACATGATTGAGCAAGGAATATGCCGTCAAGCAAAGCCTTGGTCATCACCACTTCCGTTGTACCGAAGAAGAATGGAGAATTACAGGTTTGTGGAGATTACAGAAGACTGAATTCTATTACACTCTGACCGCTACCCAATACCGCGAGTCAAGGTTTCACTCATCAACTGTCAGACAAGACTATATTCTCCACCATCGATCTCAACCGAGCACCAACAAATAAAAGTACGCGATGAAGACATAGAGAAGACAGCAATAATTACTCCAATGGGATTATTCAATTCCCAAGAATGACTCCAGGACTGAAGAACGCTGGTCAAACCTTTCAAAGATTCATACACGAAGTACTTCACGGACTGGATTTCGTTTTCGCATTCATTGATGATCTCCTTGTTGCAAGCCCTGATAAAACGCACGAAACCCACCTACGCACCGTGCTACAGCGATTAGAAGACAATGGATCACAATCAACCCATCGAAATGCATATTTGGACAACAAGTTCAATTTCTTGGTTTCTGCGTCAGCAAGGAAGAATCAAACCGCCTACTGAAAAGTCAGACAATCATCGATTATGCGAAACCTAAAACAATCGAAGAACTAAGGCGTTTTCTTGGAATGATTAATTTTTACAGAACACATTCCTAAAGCCTGAAATTCAAGCACCACTTCACGCTTACCTTCACAACTTTGAAAAAAGATAAAACGTCAATCGTATGGAACGATGAGTAACGAAGGCATTTGAAGCTTGTAAAGTTGCGATCAAATGGCTTTGCTCGCTCACCCATCACGAAAGCAACCCTATCTTCAGCGACGCGTCGATCTCTCAGCAGGAGCTATTGCTCCAACAATACATCAATGGGAAATGGCAACCCTTGGCTATTTCGAAGAAATTCCGATACTCAACGTAACTACAGTACATTCGACCGAGAGTTACTCGCTATATACATGGCTATCAAGCACTTCAAGAAAACGTTCGAGGTCGAAACCTGATAGTTTACCGACCACAAGCCATTAACATATGTACTTAAGAAAACCATCATCATCGGAAACACCACGACGAGCAAGACAACTCATTTCATAGCGAATTCACGACCGACATACGTCATCAGTGGGAAGGACAACATAGTCGCCGACACTCCAGTCGCATACCAATCGATATTGTAACATGCCTACATCGATCGACTATCACAAGATCGCCGAAGCACAAGACAGAGAATAGCGACAATATCAAACACCTATCGAAGCAAAGTAACGACCATCAGAAAAGTTACAGCAATGCCAGCGCATCTACCTGTCTACTGCGAAGCATCAACGTCAACCATGCGACCGCGTACCAGAAGAATGTCGTCGCATGAAGTCTTCAATGCACTGCACAACATCAGTCATCCAGGTGTTAGAGCAACCAGAAATCATCACTGGAATTCTTTTGGCCTTCAATACAAGTGGATGTTGGCAGCTGGGCGAAACAATGCATCCAATGTCAATGCAAAGTACAAGGCATACATCAAGCAGCCTAGATTCATTTCTACCTACGGAAGATTCGAACACCTGCGTTGACATCGTTGGACCATTCTACTTCCACCGCAAGGACATCGTTACCTCGTAACAATGATCGACAGAACAACAAGATGGCCGAAGCAATACCTACCGATGATACATCAGCTGAATCTGTCGCGAAAATAATTTATGAAAATTGGATTACTCGTTTCGGATCACCCAAAACCATCACAACGGATCAAGGAAGAAACTTCGAAAGCAACCTATTCTCAAACTTCTGAAACTATGGAATACAGAAGACTGCAACGGCATACCATCCTCAATCAAACGGAATAGTCGAACGATGGCATCGTACATTGAAGACCGCCTCAAAACTCGTTTATCTCAACATACAAAGTGGATTATGAACTACCACAGTGCTACTTGGACTGGTAACACCACGCGCAGACACTAGTCTAGCGCCGCTCAGCTAACCTATGCTTATGCAGCATAAGACTACCGTGTGACTTCTTTACTTAACATCGTCAAATAATCAAGAAATGAATTACGATTTTGTAACTCAACTGAGAATCAATCAACAAAGTCTTATCGTCGAAACATCATCGCACGGAAATAATAAATCAGTATTCATTCATCAGATTTGAAAACATGCAAGCAAGTTTTATAAAACGACAGTGAAGAAACAATTTCAACCTACCTACGATGGACCGTATAGTATTGGGCGAAATAACAAGACTTTTAAATTACAAATAATACCGGAGGAAATCTAAAATTATATCGATCGACCGACTTAAGCCTGCCTATGTTATTAACGAGGATACTTCAGAAGTTATCATCATCATCATCATCATCTCAACCACCAGCAGAGGCTTAAAGAAAGCCCATCACCATCAGCAGATCAAACCTATTTTAAAAATTACGAGCCATGGCCGAAGTCGTCAAGCCTCCGTACGCTTTCGCTAGGGAGAGTGATGTAGCAGCCAGGTAATCAACCCAAAACGGTAATAAATAATGTTACCTGGTGCTACCATAACGCAGAAGGTGAAGGTCTTAAAAACACTTATAATTACCCCGGCTACTGAGATACTGCGGACTGCATATCGATGCGAGATAATTTGACAATATATTAACGTTCTAATATAAGAAACAAGAAACAGCCGCAAATATCATCGGCCCGCATCGTCTTCACACGCCGGCTATCTTCATATATCTGTCGACCATTTTCGAGCCGTTTCTTCAACGCCGCAGCTTCGCTTCTTCTTGCTGTTCCGGAGATGTGTCCACCCGCCGCCGCTCGCGATTATGCGCGCGCGTCGGTCTGCATAACATAGTCCGTCAACAACGCAGCTACGAGAAGCGATCCAAGTCTTACGCCGGCAAATGGAGCGCGACATATAATGGTTGTATAATAATATAATGATTAATTTCATTGGTCAAAATGTAGAAATTCTAATTGGCTAAATAAATAAAGATATTGCTATTGGGTAACTAGGGATGTAGCCGGGAGTATAAATAGGCAGGGTTCACTAAAATAAACACCTTCAGTCGCCTGCACATAGTAAGACATATCAAGAAAATAGTTTCATTTCTCCGCTCCTAGACCACTCGGAGTCTGTTAATAGTGGACACCATTCACCACTATTACACATTATTTTGTATAAAAGATAATCAAAATAATTATTACCTCATCGATTCTATAAAAACATAGGTTGCATTTTACTAACTACTACTATTAGAATTGAATTAATATTGTGGGGAACATTAATAATTTTTATAATTACTACATAAGAGCAAATCCATTTGTCATGTGGTGGCAGCCTAAGAGAATCCAATGAGCGTTTGCTATGATACATGCTGCAGCTATATTATGATTGAAGCACGAATGGGTCGACTTGACCGGGAAAGAACTCTCACAGAATACCAGCGTGAAATAGCAGCTTAATGCTGCTACGTTTCATATGGTGAGTGTACGGGACCGAGGGCCCTTTTTATTGGAAACTAGGTTTTCCATCTTAGTCCTCAGGTGCGACAATGCATATTAATTTTGATTCTTAATCATGGAAAAATGTTGATGTCTATATGCCACAGCTTTCACTTATCATCAGGTGAACCGTGTGCTCGTTTGTCACCTTTATTCTATAAAAATATACTATCTCCTTTCATGGGTGTCATAATCGTCGATTAGGATCTTGTGTTCAATAATTTCATGTGCATTTTCCACCATGAGACGATAACCAGAGGTTCATTTTTCATTGTGCACTGATGGTAAGAGTATGCTGTGGCCAATAGCCATCCGTATCTATTCTAGATTCGAAATCAAAGTGCTGATACGTTGTCACCCCTGTGGACCAAGATGGACCTTTGTACCAGTAAAAGGGCCTTTAAAAGTCTAACTTTGGTTTTAATGAAACAAGAAGAAGGCTTTCACAACTATATTTATATTTATATCTATATAAATTAGGTGGCGTAAATTACCCTTAATTCTTCCAAGCTGTGGGTTCGATTAAGGTCGATAAGCATTCACTATTCTCACTTGACATGATGCATGAAAACCCGCATCTGATTTGAGATACTTTTTTGGCTTTTACATCGGTCAGATTTCAGTTAGCTTTAAAAGCTTTCACTGCGCGTAACTTAGCTTCATGTTGCTTTAATAAAGTTAAACTACAAGATGTTATAAGTCATTATTTTAATAGTCATTATTTTTAAAATTGTAATTATATGTGCAATTTCATATTAACTCGTTAGGCTTTAAAATTTAAGGCTGTAAACTAGCTAGGTTTACAATTATAAATTGTTTATTATAGTCAAAAATATTGCAAACTTATATGATGGTTTCTATTGTGAATAAGTTGATTAGTACTTTTGCAAAACTACAATCTCCATAAAGACTAATGGCCCTAACTATAATTACAGGACAGTTACGCTAATTAAGTAGTTTAAGCATTAGTAACAAGAAGGAGGTGATCCTCTAACAATGCGAACTTGACATCGAGGCATGGTCGTCAAAATAGGCTAGGAGAACAGCATTATTTATGTTGGTATTGTCACCATGATTTTCAAATATGAAACAATTTTATTACTTTTTCTTCTTGATTATTACCTTGGAAAAGTCCACTGTTGGACACGGGCCTCTCCCGTTAAATTATCGCTGACTTGCATCAATCGTCACGCTTGGCAGGTAGTTAGACGAGCGCAGTATCTGACGTCTCGCATATATAACACTGTGCGTCGTCGGTCTGGTTATTTTACAACTTACAAGCGAGAGTGTAACAGTACAACTTGAAAACAAGATGGTTATAATGTCATCTATCGGATGCTTAAGACTTTTCTGACATTTCCCATCGTCACCTACGACACGCACAGTACAAAACGGGGTAATGAATTTTCTTACGACGCCGCCACATGTCAACTTAATTACTAATTTTACTAGATTTTACAAAAAAATTCTAAAGGATGATGATGACATTGGATTTATAATAAAAATAGAACTCTATAAGTAATCTTAGTATATAATCTTATCCATTCATCCACCCATTACATCCTATAATAGTCTCATAGGGGAATCTCGCCATAATTGCCACGCTTGGCAGGCAGGTCGGCAAAGAAAGAGAAAAGAGCGTACTCCTTCCTAAAAGGTCGGCAACGCACCTGCAATTCCCCTGCTGTTGCGGATGTTCATAGGCGACGGTGATCACTTACCATCAATGGAGCCGTATGCTCTTTTGCCTCCTCTTCCATAAAAAAATCGTAGTATTTTGTTATTTTATTATCATAAATATTCTGCTGTCTAGTTCTTGTTCCTGTTTTCTTCTGTTGCCTCTTACAACATGGGGTAGTAAATGTTTTTACACTACATACGTAATTCAATTATTAACAGAATTAAAAAAACGATGTTATTTTATATTCGATGCGTATGTTTTACGAAGTAATGTAGAGCCAGTAATTACCTAAAAGTTATCTGGTATTAAAAATTTAAAATGTGAACATAACAAAAACGTGTATACGTAACGTAAATGTTATACAAACAAAGAAATAAATTTTTATTTATCCATATTATCTTACTCTAGATAAGACTAAAATTGTCCTATATATTACATCACATTTAAATTATAGAACACAAACGGTTGTTATTAATGGGAGTAGTTCTTCCGGGTTAGTAGTACCTATGGGGGTACCTCAGGGCTTAATTCTTGGCCCCTTCCTGTCCTTAGTTTGTATTAATAACTTTCCTTACTTGGTACAGAATAACCATGATATAATTTTATTTGCTGATGTTACTTTGTTGATTTTCAGATTTAAAAGACAATTGTTTATATCCGACGAATTGAGTAATGCTATATCAAAAGTAGTAAACTGGTTCAACGTTAACAATTTGTTTTTGAACGATAATAAAACGAAATGTATTAAATTCATAACACCAAATGTTAAACAGGTCAATTTCAGTGTACTTCTAAACGAGGAGAAGCTGAATCTTCTTGAATCCACTGTTTTTCCCGTAATTACAGTTGACACGAAGCTTCAATATACTTACATGTCCTAACATAATTTCATACTTAATCTTACTATGGGATAATGCGACTGACATTTAAACTATCTTTGTTTTGCAAAAAAGAGCCATAAAATCAATTTATAACCTTGGTCCGAAGGAATCCTTAGATAATAATTAAAAAAATGAATAATATATTAAATTTGGCCACTCAGTATATTTACGATAATTTAATGTACTCGTATATACACAAAAATCGGTTACTTGACTCCAAAGAGTAAGTTATTTCTTCATGGGGCAATGTATATGTTTTTACAACAAAGTCCTATTTTTATTAGGCATAATTTTTTAATAAGGATTATTATACTACTAAAGAGTACTTGATTGATAATAATCTCCGGGAATGAGGTGATCGCTACCATGCTGTTTCTAAATGTTTTCATACTAAACTGTATAACATATTAAATAGTAAATAATTAATGTTTGATAAAAGTCCGACTGGGTTTCGTGCTGGTTCTTCCCAGGACATAGGTGTTTTCCGAACCAGTAGTAAAGATTAAATGACTTTCAATAATTGTTCTTGTAATCTATTTTGAGTATAATGTAAATTCACTGTTACTTAAATTTTAACAATAC
Organism: Parnassius orleans; assembly: GCA_029286625.1. Taxonomy (NCBI): domain Eukaryota; kingdom Metazoa; phylum Arthropoda; class Insecta; order Lepidoptera; family Papilionidae; genus Parnassius; species Parnassius orleans. Next base: position 834,848 of record JAGSMP010000032.1, read on the forward strand.
GCTTCATAAGTACTAAGTTAGGAAGGAAATTACAATGAAATGGGAAATAAATAACATTCTGAATTCTGTAAAGTAATGCGATTGTCGATGACAGCGGCATAAAGAAATCGGACAAGGCAAATTGGATTTTTCTCACTGCTCACACTCGCTTTTCGATCTTTTTGCTTCGAGCACCAAATACAGACATGAAGGCGAGCGCTTGTAAGCTAAGGCGAGAATGTATGAAGTGAGTCGAGTATAATATTCTTGTCCTCGTTTTTAGAATTGACTTGTATGTAGCTTGATGAAAGGTTGAAGATAATTTATTGTTTTTTTATTTCATTAAAATAGATTATGTAAGGATAAAACTTTTTTATGTAAAATTTATAATATCCAATTAAAAATATAAATGTGAAAAGAGGGCCAGTTAGGTAGCGTGGATATTATAAGGGTTCTTTTTTGTCTAAGAGTCTCCTAAGAGGTACCATCTTCTTACTCTTTTCCACCCACTAACAACAGTGCACTTACTGATGTATTTGAAGGGTAAGAGAACCAGTATAATTAAAGGTTATACCATTCCGCAGGGGTGTAAGTATGCAACGCATGATATCTGGTTTTATTCGTTTTAAGTTGGTTGCAGGTATCCATGTGCTGCTGTAGTAGCTTACCACCAGGAAGACTATTAGCTCCTTTGTCGCGTCAGTGTTATAATGCTGATAGAGTGTTAATATTAATGGCGCCAAAAGTAGTGGTAATAATCTGTAATTGCATACATTTGTATGTACATGATGATTTATCCCGAAAATTGTTTTTCATATACACTATATAAGCCACTTGGACGTTCCTTAAAAAGTGAGATCCTCGTTACTCATTTATTTGACACGTATAAGTTGTTAAATTTGAAAATGATCATCAGATGCATTGGTGTCAATACATGATAGAGAAATTCGACGCCAACATGGAAAAAAGTATACGATATCCTGACTGTTGATAAAATATGCCTATATAACCGTTAGATTCCAAAATAAAGCGACAGTCGAATTTATAATGATTTTAAAGTTTTCCAAAAACGAATTAAAATATAGAAATTATGTTACATAGCAAAGAATACGGCGCAGGCTATAAAAAATTAGGGTTTAGATGTTTAGTACGTACGTGCTTAAGGTGAATACTATGAAAAGTTACCCATATTGGATTGGGACTTATAGGTCCCATGTATGACATAAAAAATGTGTGAACTGTGTTACTTGCCTAACATATCGTAAAAGGCGACAAATGAAGTATTGGGTTTGTGACTGTGTAGGCAATAATGGGCTAGACACTAAATTTTTTTCACAATTTTCCATCTAAACCCAACTTTTTTTTTTGCTAAGGTGATCCAAATAGCTCGCTACTCTTTGGGCTGTGCCTATCTTCACGGGAATTACAGGCGTGACGTTATGTACTTTGAAAAGATCGATGTTTGGTAAATGAATATAAATGGTGCGTTGTAATATAATAATGGTGGTATTAGCAGTTTATTGGTTGAAGCTTTTCATTAGTTTCGTATTCGTATGATTTTTATTAATACTATAAATAAAGTTCTAAATTACCACATTCTTGATGATGAAGAAAAACATCGTAAGAAGACGTAAATATCGTGTCTGACAAAAAATTATATAATTGTTGAAAATATGAACAGTTTGAAAATACAGGTACAGGCAGTGCAGTGATTCTTCTTTGCACATAATATATAGGCTATTACTTTACTAACTTAAAAATAAAAATATATATATCAAATAATATAACATGTGTTACTTTTATTAAAAAGTTTATTTTTATTTTTGGTAAAATAATATACATTTGCGAAACTTATAAAATTTTTAAGTTATTTTTTTTTATTAAAGTAATCGTTTTTCACTTTCACCTACACAATATTAATACGATAACAGGTATAGTGCAGGAGGAATCGGCGCATGAGTAAAAGAATTATTCCACCTCAATATTTTTATCCAATTCTCTTCAAATTGTTCTACTGATTATATAAATTCATGTTGCCATGGGGCAACTTGGTGCAATATTGTTTAAACCGATTTTTTTTCAATTGCAAGGAATTGTTATTTTCAAACGCGACATTTTTTAAAATTATTTTTTTGATAAAATACGAATAAAAAGGTGACTTTTCACGATAAAGTTAATATTTTCGGAGTTATGAATTTTTAAATGTTTGAAAATTCCCAAATTCATTTGGCTCATTAAAATATATAAAGAAAAATAATAAATTAAAAAGATATTTTTTTTATATTCTTTTATAAAATACTAACAAAAAGGTCCCTATGACTTTTTACGATAAAGTTAATATTTTCGGAGTTTCAAAATTCGGATACTTTTGACTCATTAAATATCATCATCATCATCATCATTACAGCCCTTCACAAGTCCACTGCTGAACATAGGACTCCCCCAAGGAACGTCACAAAGCACGGTCCCGAGCCACCTGCATACATTGATAGCTCGAAGAACCGACAACTGATGGGGAAGAAAGGTTCTCCAGTGGCAGCCGAAGTGCAGGCGAAGTCTAGGGCGTCCCCCCTCTAGATGGAGTGATGACCTGGTAAGACAGGCATTAAGCTTGTTTTTGAGAAGAAAAATAATAAAATATAATATTTTTTTTTATATTCTTTTATGAAATATGAATAAAAAGGTCCAACGACTTCTTTATTATTAAAAAAAATTGTCCCGTTTGAAAATAAAAATTCCTTGCCATTGAAAAAAAATCTATTTAAACAATATGGATGCGATTCTCTTCAAATTGTCCCACATCAGTGGGACAATTTGAAGAGAATCGCATAAAAAAATCGAGAACATACTAAGTTCAGTTGCAGTTTATTTCAGTTAGAAAAAATTGAACTCTTTTAAGGAATTTCATTAATATTTTTATAAATAAAAATAGGCAACATTTTAGTTCCTCGGTCCTGAATTACTTGTAAACGCCAATTTAACATTTGCTGTAATTAATTTATAGCTATTTTATTATGAAAACGTATTACATAAGAACTGTCAAAGTGAACGTCACTTTTTTTGTTGAGATTTTCATACAAAAATACCAGCCAATTACCAACTTAAAGATTTTCAAAAATTTCCTTTCATACAAACCTTGTCCTAGCAATTAAGAACGCAACAAAAAATAGCCAGATTGGTCGAGCTGTTCTCAAGTGATGATAGTTCATACATTCGGCAATTGATTTTTATTTAGGTAGATAAAAAAATTATTTAATCACTAGCTTTTTCTGCTAATTACTGTGTACTGACGGCGAAACAATATTACTACTCCTCATCCTGATGATGTCTTAAGAGGCGACATATGGATACTGAATTAATACTTATAAAATCCTTAATATTTCAATTATTTACTTTACTTTGTCAATTTTTGGAACGAAGTTTTTTATCGGACGGTACGGATTTGGCGGATGGGGGCTAGGCGACAAAAGTGTAAGATTTTTCCGTCACAACCCCTTCTGACGTAGTGTGGACGGCCTTGGCGGCTATAAGGAAGCAAGGTGGAATTATATCCATCTCCCTTGCACTTTTTGTCATCTTCCAATGAAAGAAATATTATTTTATTTTAAATTACGCTCCATTTTAATAGACGCCAGTAATTCATTTATTTGTATTTGTCAATAAATAATATAACACGTTTATCAATAATAATATACTACGAAAGGAACTTCATTCCAACCGAGTGTTCCACGACACTCACGCATGTGTTTTATGACGCTTCATTTTAATAGATGCTTGTAATTCATTTATTTGTATTTGTCAATCAATACTATAATACGTTTATCAATAATTTCATTTCTAATAAGTGGAATACTCATAATAAACTTTATCTGATTCTGTTTTATATAGGCTTTTATCTCGATACATCTTTCTAATTTTACAATATTTTCATAAGTGACAGGAAACACTAATTTGTCAGTTTGTTCTATTTCCTTTAGCAATATTATAAGTTCTTCTGTATCAATTATTGACTGGTGTAGTACGTTAATTTTACTAAAAGCAATGGCTGTTTCGATTTCATTCAAATGAAAATATAAATTATGAAAATTATCAAGGAAGATATTATAAAGGTGAATGATTTGGTAATCGTTTGTCGAAAATCGGAATTGTTTAAATTTGTCGATGGTAATATTCATAGTATAATCGGTTTGATATTGGACGGTAGTAAAATCTGAATCAAATGATTTAATATCGAAACAACTTTGAACGTGCTTTTTAAGTAACCGATATCTATGCATACTTGATTCTAATTCATCGTAAATTAAATTTAAATATAATATCTTAATAACTACCCAATTATCATAATTAACGTATGCTTGACCTTCGTCAACAGGTAACAATCCCGGGTTCTTGTCAATGCGAAGCTGATGAAGGGCCTGGATTCCCATCATTCGGATCACCAGTAGAAATAATCTGCGAAGGACGTTTTATCTCTTTAATAGAAACATTAGTAATACGTTTATTGGTTTCAACGCGAACTACATTTATTTTTATAGCACCAGCGACATGAGCCTTTTGGTAACGCGGTTTGTCTTTGCCCCGTCTAGTAGTAACACCTTTTATGAACACAGTATCACCTACGTCTATATCGAACTGTGATTTGCCTGCGTGTTTTTCTCTCACCGTCAACTTTTTGTCAATTATTTTATCCGTAAGATATTCATATAAACATTTGATCCTTTTAGCATGACTTCCTTTACTAACTGCTGTGTGAATTGCTTATCGAAATTAACGACGAATGTACTATTGGATTCGGTGTGTCCGAATACTACTTCAAAAGGCTGTCTGAAGTATGAATTGAATGAATCTGTCGAAGAATGAATTGAATGATTGTACGACATAACAGCATATGTCATCACTGATGCTTCGTCTGTAATTTTATGTTCGTATTTCGCGATTCGGTAAATTTCAGTAAGAGTTGAATGAAACCTTTCGATAAGTCCCATAGAGTTGGGGTTGTGCGCGGTACCAATGTGTAGATTGATTTTGTATAATGTTATTTCCTTATACATTTCCTTTAAGAGTACATTATTAAATTCCATACCGGGATCTGAACTAATTTTGGATGGGATTCCGTAAAATGAAAATACTTTATTAAAGCTCTTATTACTACCGGGTAGACCTACTATTAATTTCAATTGCTTGAACCAATTTGCTGAACGCGTCTATCAAGGTTAGAAAATACTTACCTTCTATCGAAAATGTAACAATGAAAATTTCTTGGAATGGTTTAGACTGGGTTTGAGTCAAATGAAGTTGAGGTTTTAGGGGTTTACGGTCGTATTTCATTTTCTTGCAGACCTCACATGAGTTTATGATGCTCGCTACCGTTTGTTCCATATTATTCCAATAAAACGTTTGCCTCAAATGTATTAATGTTTCCCTAATTCCTCTATGGCAATTTTTACCTAAATGATATTTAAGAACTACTTCGCGTTGCTCATTTTCATCTTCTACGTAGACTATCCTCTTTGTACACTCATAAAATTTAACACTATACTTTTTGAATAATTTCGTTGTGACCTCCGAAAACTGCTTGCGGTGTATGACATCTTCAAAATAAAAAAATAATAATTTTAGGTCTAATATGTTCTTTCAGGAATTTTTTAATTAAATCCAAATTGTTTAATGGTAAGTGAACTTCCAATATGTTTTGTTTATCTCTAGACAAGTTTTTAACTGAACATTCATTTCTGTTCCAGGTATGAACGAGTATTTGATTTGGTTTCGCATCGATCGCTTCCTGAAGAATTAAGATTCCTGCTGTGTCTATGTCTTTAGCCGAATGTACTGTATTAATACTACTATGTCCTTCCGACGCTGTGGTGGTGCTACTATTTGGAGATGGTATCGGATATGGAGATTGTCTACCATGTAAAGAGAGAATACTCAAAGTTTCCGAATTGAATGATACTGTTACTACGTCCCCTGCCCGATTCGAATTACCTAGCTGTACAATTTTAGAGACTACATTGCTCAAATGACGTTGAAGTTTTTTTTCGTTTTTCTCTATGTTCACTTGCATAGAAACATTGTCGTTAAGAGTTAAGGCGTTAATCTTAATTCTAGATAAAGCAGCAGCGTTACAATTTTGTTTCCCGTTCTTAAATACTATTTCGTAATCAAATTCCGATAGGCGTAACTTACATCTAGTTAGTTTGCTATTCGATTCATTAATGGAATTTAACCAGGCTAAAGGGCGATGATCGGTGTAAATTGTAATTTTTTTCCATATAAGTAAGGGCGGAAATGTTTGACTGTCCAAACGATTGCCAAAAGTTCTTTTTCTATTGTGCTGTATTTCGTTTCAGCATCGTTCAACGTACGACTTGCAAAGGCTATAGACTTATCACTACCGATAGGTGACAGAACTGCACCGAGAGCAAAGTTCGACGCATGTGTGGTGAGAAAAAACGGTCGAGAGAAGTCAGGATATTGTAAAAGTGGGGCGTTTGTTAAAAGCTCTTTACATCTTTTAAATGCGTCTATATATTCTTTTGTAATTTCAATTTTGTTTTTCTTTTTCAGGCAAGAGGTAAGCGGTTGTGTAAGTTTAGCGAAGTCTTTAATAAATTTTCTGTAATACCCTACTAATCCGAGAAAACTTTTTATTTCGGTGGCTGTACGCGGTAATGGATATTTCAGTACTGATTTAATTTTTTGTCATTTGATTTCAAACCCTCTTCTGTAATAGTATGACCTAGATATAGAACTTCTTTTCCAAAAACTCGCATTTATCTAACGTGACTTTTAAATTGCTTTCTCTGAGACGATCAAAAATTTTCCTTAATTTTACAATATGTTCCTGAAGACTAGCCGAATACATAATTATGTCATCGAGGTACACTAAGCAATGGAGACCTTGGAGGCCTCTTAAGATATTATCCATTGCTCTCTGGAAAGTTGCAGGGGCTGTCTTTAATCCAAACGGCATGCGTTTGAATTCGTAGTGACCTGATTGAGTTGTGAAAGCTGTCTTTGACCTATCAGCTTCATTAACTTCTAATTCGTGGTAGCCACTTGCCAGGTCAAAGGTACAAAAATATACAGATTTACCTAACTTATGAAAAAGATCAGTTATATTAGGTAACGTGTATTTATCGTCTATTGTACATACATACATACATACATATAATCACGCCTCTTTCCCGTAGGGGTAGGCAGAGACCACTTCTTTCCACTTGCTACGATCCTTACATACTTGTTTCGCTTCGTCCACTTTCATTATTCCCTTCATACATGCTCTTCGGTTTAGGGTACTCTTGACCTGGCCTTTTTTCGTCTATTGTATTCTCATTTAATCGCCTATAATCTATAACCATTCTAAATTTAGGCTGCCCTGATGCATCTAGTTTTTTGGGGACAAGGTGAGTGAGAATTTTGGATTACGTTATCTTGAAGAAGTTTGTCTACTTGTCTTTGTACTTCCTCATTTTGGGAAGGCGGGTGGCGATACGGTCTGATATATTAGGTCCTTACATATGAAATTGGCGTTTAGTACGGGAGGAATATAAAGTCAATTTTTTTTTTGTAAAATATATTTAATTAATCAAAGTATGCACCGTTGTTATCTATGCACTTTTGCCATCTCACAGGTAGTTCATTGATCCCTTTACTAAAAAACCATGGGGGCGAGAATCAATAAACTCTTTGAAGGCGGTTTGGACTGCCGCATTGGAGTTGAATTTTTTTCCTTGTAAGAAGTTGTCCGAATTCCGGAAAAAATGGTAATCTATTGGAGCAAGGTCCGTGGAGTACAGTGGATGTCGCAGACATTCCAATTGTAGCTCATCTCATGATAGTGGTTGTTTGTTTCCGGTTTGCAGTGTGTGGCCTTGCGTTGTAGTGAAGCAACAGTGGCCTAGAGCGATTAACCAATCTCGGTTGTTTAGCAGCCAGTTCTTCCTTCATGGTTTGTAGTTGCTGACAAAAGATATCTGACGTAATCATTTGGCCAGATTTTAGAAAGCTGTAGTGAACGACACCGGCGCTAGTCCACCAAACACTCACAAGTAACTTTTTCTGAGTCAATTTTCGTTTAGGGCAGGATTTGGCTGGGTCTCCAGGTTTCAGCCATTGCGACGAGCGCTTCCGATTATCGTACAGTATCCACTTTTCATCACAAGTAATGATTCGATTTAAAATCCCTTCATTATTGTGTCGGTTGAGCAAAGTAACACAGTCGACACGTGTTTGCAAGTTCGATTCACTCAATTCATGAGGTACCCAACGTTCAAGTTTTTTTAACTTTCCAGATTTGCTTCAAGTGGATTAATACAGTTTTATCACTTACCCTGAAGCCTGCAGCTATCTCCGAAATGCTTTGTGATGGATCTGCTTCCATAATAGCCTTTAATTCTTCGTTTCCACTTTGGTCTCCGGCCGTCCACGGGGTTGGTTCCGAAGGTCGACATTTCTAGAACGAAAACTTTAAAACCAAAAACGTACCGTGCTTTCTTTTGCGAAATCATTAATCCTTCGAGCTCTTTCTGCAGCAGTGGTGCCACGGTAGAACTCGTACTCGTTAATATGTCGATATTTCATGTTTTCCATTGTGCGGTAATAAGCGACGCCAAAGAATAAAATAATGGGGAAAAAACAAATGAATGACTTTTTTCAAAACTCAAATGTACCAGCTAAATGAATTTATAAATTTGAATTTGGAATTCTTAACCAAAGAGGAGATATTTCAGATCAAATTGGTCAGTACGACAAAACGCTAATTTCATATGTAAGGACCTAATATAAGCTAAAATAAAATACCAGGTAAATGAATTTATAAATTTGAATTTGGAATTCGTAACCAAAGGGGAGATATTTCAGATCAAAATGGTCAGTACGACAAAACGCTAATTTCATATGTAAGGACCTAATATATAGGATCTTCGTTAACTGTTCTAATATTATGTTTTACCTGATTTGTAAAAGAAAGCGGAATTTTCTCACTATAAAATATGTCGTGGTATTCATAGCATAATTTAGTAATAGCTTTCTGTTATTCTTCATTTGTATGATCTAATTGTAGTTTAATTAAATTTTCTTTTAAAATCTCATCTATCTCGCAATCGGAATTTATCACATTTATGTCACACTCATTATTTTCAAATACAATTACATTAAACGGTTCTATAAATTTAATATTATCTTTTTCATAGGACGCATTTTGAATAATGATTTTGTCAAAGAAATTATCACACTTGATAAGGGCACATGGCATACCCTTTTTACTGGAAAAGAGGCATTATATCTTAGTCCTCACGGCTGACAACGCATCTGCATTTAAATTCGCAAATGAAGATAGATGTAGATGTCTATGTGCCACAGCAACCACTTACCATCAGGTGGACTGTGTGCTCGTTTGTCACCCTTATTCTATAAAAAAAAAAAAAAAAACATGGCATACGAACTCTTACTACTACTAAATTGTGTAAAACCGATGATTTCATCTCCTTTTTTTAAGTTCGAAAAATTTGGTGGTTTATATCGATATTAGCTGTCAATTTTTTTTAACAAGTCTGACCCAATAAGGCCGTCGTATCTACCATCCACATCGTATATGTAAAATTTATGTGGAAGAGTACTTTTGAATGTTTTCAAAAGCGGTATAAAAATAATTTCATCGTGCATGCTTTGCGCATGGGTACTTACAACTGTGAAAGGTTCATTGTATTTAAATTCACCAAAATATTGGTTAGCCTTGGCAGGACTAATAAAGGATCTACTGCTTCCGGTGTCTATTAAAAATTTCGAATTTATTTCGGGAATTACTATATGAGGTAATTTTAAAATGCTATCGCAATAATTAAGATGGATCATTTCGGAGGGCTTTCGAGGGCTACTATCGGAAAATTTTCAGGTATTGCATTATCTTCATTATTAATTTCATTAGAATTTTCTAGATATTGACCTTCAAACGAAGGGTCTTCTACAAAACCATCATAGTGGTCGTAGTAGTAACCGTCAGTATTATCGTGAGAGAAATCTTGACATGACGTTGAAGGTTCCTCGCTAAAGAACAAATCGTCGTCATGTTTTGCCTAATTGGTGCGGTACGCATAGATACGTCAGTCTCGTAAACGTTTTTTTTCGGTTGGTTTTGTATGCCGAATTTGAATTGATTGGGTTGCTGTTGTATGGCGTATTTAAATTGATTAGGCTGTTGTTGATTCTGCACACCGTATCTTTGAGCTTGATGTTGGGGAATGCCAAATTTAAATCCACCACTTTGGAATGGTGCTCGTTGGTCGTTGATTGAAATTACGTGGCACTGAATTTTGTGGTGATACAAAATGATAGCCTTGTTGAGGGGACGTGAATTTATTCGTGTGCATGAAATTAGGCCTATATCCTATCTGGTTATTGGGTACATCAAACTTGAAATTACTATTATTATTATTATTGTTTGGTGTCGGATTTGAATTTATAAATGTAATTGGTCTCAGGAGTCTTTGCAGAGCTGGTTTGTCGTTATTGTTTTTGGCGTTTTACTAAGCTAAGAAGTTAATTTCCTCCATGACTATACTTAAAGCGATCTCCAAAGTAGAACAGCCTTTGAGTCAGACAATCCCAATTAGGTCTTCGGGTAAATTGTACAAAAATACGTTCAAGGCGGTATTATTTTGTACTCGTATTATCATTTTGACGGCCTTCATTCCTTCATCATAATGTCTTTGGACTTTAGCAAATAAAGAACTTTTTACATTTTGTATTCTACTACAAAACTAAATAAATGACTCTTCTTGTTTGATTTTTAGAGATTATAGCTCGATAGCAATACATTCCTCTGAACGGGGGTCGCCGAAATGTTGGATCAAAATTTCTTTCAAATCCTCCCACGTACTTAAAGTAGGGTTATCACTAAGTAGAGTCGCAGCTCTATCACTAAGCTTATTACTTATATCATGGAATCTACATAAATTTTGAATCTGAGTGTTGTCGCCTCCTGAATTTATTAAAACGTATTCACATTTTTAAATGTATAGATTGAGCAATTTTCCATCTCCGTCGTATCTAGGAAGTAAATGTAAAATGTGTGCTGGAATAACAGTTACTGCTATTTTTATTTAAAGTATCTTACTTAATCTAACACAAATTATTAACAAGAATATTATTAGCTTATTTTGTGCCAACAAAATAAGATGAATGTAAATCATTTGGCCCGACGATTATAGTTCGGAAAATGCGGAAAAGAATGGGATAAATGTAAACAGGAAATGAAAAGGTTTACTCACAGTATGTTCAATCCCATATCCTCCAGTTGATTCTGACCACTTCGATACTGCCGATGGTCCAGTGCGTGTAATCGATTGATTTGGAAACGATAGCGCGCGCGTCGCGGGAGTTATTTGTTTGATTCGAGGATATCCGAGCCTAACTGCTATACTGACGCTTAAACCGATTTTGGGGTCCGAAGGGTGTTAGCACGACAGCAAAATATATACGGATATCCAACCGGCTGCGCCACTTAAATTGCGACGAACCTCGACATTCTTTTTAAAAACACAATTTAAAGTATAAAATGATTTAATGTTCTTTCGAAGGTGGTTAGTTACAGAATGAATTAATATTAATGTTAATTAAATAAGTCTAGTACAATCATATCATATCGCCACCGGATAGGTGTGGGAGTTGTTCGTCTTACATTACTTAGAACTATCACTCGACTTCTCACGCATATTTTTTTTAAACGTTACCTCCACACTAGGATTTTCTCCTGTATCGTGGGGGCAGTTTACATACATAAATTTCACAAGAGCAAACATCCAGACCCAAAACAATTATTTGTAGGCCATACAAATACTTGTTCCGTGCGAGATTCGAACGTGCGGTCCTTAGCGCAGCAACTCATTGCTAAGCCACTGCGCCACGGAGCCGTCAACTATGCTGATATGGCTGTTTGGAATATTGAGCCAGGGACGAATTGAGGCGATATAACTATGTAGTCATGAATTAACGGACCGAATCACACGAATTTTAGCTTTCCGGGTGAAAAATAAGATTTTTACTGGTATCCCAGCCTATATCAGCTCCCACTGGGAACGCTATACACCTCATGTCATTGTGAATTTATATCCTCTAGAATTAGTAAAAAATAAGTAAAATGCAAGCAAGCACTAAGGGTAGGTAATAATATACAGCAGGGTAGGATTGTACACAGAGGAGGCGTCAACTTCATATAATTTTGATCGAAGGACACTTACAGGTAAGTTACTTTGATCAATTAATTATATTCGTTGACGCCTCCTCTGTGTTTGTATACTATGTAGATGTTTAAAAATTTGATTGCTTCATTTTAATTATTTATTGTCATAAGTTATCATAATTAAACAAGTTACAACTAAACAAACAATAAAATATATATAAATCCAGATAATATAATTTCTCATTATGAATTATTTTCATTTATTTTATACTATTTCAAAAGCGAACGCTAACATTACTCTTAATTAATAATGGCCTATTATAAAAAATGGCAAAAGTTTTTGAATGTATTAGTTTGTTGTCTTTCTAAAATTTTCAATACTAATACCACTTCTTTTAGGACGAGAAGGGAATGAATGCCTGGTGCTATGTACAGGAAAAATTAATGTATTCTCCTATTAAAATACTTTACCTATCTATCTATCTGACTTATTGCAGGGATATTAGGCTTTTTTTTGCAAATAAACAACAAATTTACTGAATTTCATACAGTATTAGTGACACATGTGATATTGTGAGGTAACTGATAAAATACATATTATGCTCTATAGAATGGTATATAAACACCAGAAAAGAAGCGTTTAACATCACAATATAGAACCCAAATCATAATAGGAAGAACAATAAGTAAATTTCTTACTTTTAGGCCACGTTCACACGGGGACCATTCGATTAGATTTTTTCACGTATACGGTTTTACCGTATACGATGCAATCGTTCACACGGCAACCATTCGATTCGATTTTTTCGTTACGGTAAATCGAATGAAAAGCAACCAGTTGTATAGTGCGCACCAGCATGGATCCACGTGTTCCAGTACTTTTATATTAGTATTATAGACGGAGATGCAAGCAGCGTCCTAGGAGGTATTGGGTTGATCCTTTTTTAAAGACTAGTCAAGGGCAAATGCGGGAACGCGCGCGAGTGCGTACGATACGATTCGCGATTGGGCGAGTCGTGTGTACGAGACAACAAGGACATAAGCGCCACTGCGTGTCGTATTCGATAAAATCGTTTCGAGTCGCGGCATTCTCTGTGTCAACTTCGTACGGTATACGGTAAAAAATGTATCTCGAACACGACGTTTTCCCGTAGGGATTCCATGTGAACAGTTTGACATATTGTCTACTGCCACTACTATGTTCGATAAAATCTAGTGTACGGTATACGGGAAATGTATGGCCGTGTGAACATGGCTTAACTGTAGCACCAACCACGTATACAATAGACATATTGTATATACTGATAAGGGCTTAATGATTATTTTTATGCTTTACATACATAAACACCTCCCTCACAGCACTGACGCATTAGGGTAAATTTTTGATGCAACCGATGGACAGTACTCAAAGGAAATGTTACATAACAGTTGTTTATCAGGGTAAGAATTTTAATACTTACTTACGTCGGTACTTTTTTTTTGTATTATAAGGTAGTATCAGGCTTATGAAGATTAGAAGGTTACTCCTTCTTCTTTATTCTGTGTTTTAAGATTGTGGAGAATAGTGCATAAAACTTAAGGTTGGCCCATTAATTTTATGCATTTATATTTTTTCTAATAGCAAATGCATCAACTTTACTTCTATTAACTTTAGTTAACAAACTTAGAGACACTTTTCGTAATGGTTTAGGAATTTGATTCCTTTAATTTCCTTATTAAATTTCCTGGATTCTTTGCATACGAGAGAACTACCTTGAGATGTTATTTATATGGCAAAAAGAAATACATATATTTTATAAGATCAATTTTGACAAGCTATGTCACTTACTTTATTATACGTTACATTACGTACGTTATTACATGCATATGGTTTATGTGTGATATAGCTGTAGTGTTTTAACAAGTTTCAGTTATGGGGATTTTAGCAAAACATTATAATTCAAAGTAAAAATGAAAGTAGTACTCGCCTATTATTTAAAAAAAGTATTGTGCTGTTAATTATATTAAAATATGTTGAATATGTTTTGTCTTTTTTTAAGCCCCATGTCGTTTTTTGACCAAAAAACAATATCACATCCACTATGAACTGAAATGATTTTCATTTTGTAAGCAACCCCTGTAATTGCATTACTTGTAATCTAAATATGATTTTGCAGTGTTAATTTAGATTCAAAATTATTATTCTAATTCTTCAAGAGAAAGCACATAGTTAAATTCAAAATGGTTTTTATACATTCTGGTACTAGGGTTTGATCAAAAGAAACGACCAAATATAATATTATTAAAACATTTATTTATAAACATGTTTAATTGCTTTAATTAATTCCATAAAAGGATCTTTCTAATTGTTATATTGTTGTTGTGTGTTATTTTTAAAACAGATACAGACCATGCTCTATTGCTATATCTTTCTAATAATTATATTGTTGTTTCGTTTTCGTATCATTTTAAATGGATATAACCTCAAAATTATAATTATCGATATCTCGAAAACTAAAGATTTCCGGCATAAAAAGCAGCTAGATGGTAATCAATAGCATCATTGCCTGTCAACTAAAGCTAAAATGAACACTTAAATCGTGCCGCAGATTACTAAAGACGACCCCAGTCATTTACAGCATTATTATTTTCTTTATCAGTATTCTTGGTAAGACCTACACATAGTAAAAAGAACATGAACATTCATATAAAATGTAATTCAATGCCTCGTGTACCCCCTCGTGGCACCGTAAGGCTGATATGTAATGTAAAGACTCTCGTTCTGTCTCATACATAGATTTTATATTGGGGTTTTATTACACTGTAAGCAATGATGGATATATTTTGTTATATACATTGTGTTAGTAAATATGAACGTATGAATATTCATATAAAATTAAATTAAATGACTCGTGTACCCCCTCGTGGCACCGCAAGGCAGATATGTAACGTACAGACTCTAGTTCTGTCTCATACATAAGATTTTATATTGCGTTTTAAATACGCTGTAAGCAATGATATTATTGTAAGAAACTATTCTTATATTTTAAATAAAAGAACACTACTCGGTGACAAACCTTGCTTACTATCAGGACCCAAATCACATGATAACAACAAAGTATGCAAACCAACAGCATCACTACCCATCTCAATGCAACACAGGGCTGCCTCTCAACAACACGACCTTTCTTGCCTATACTAGTAGAATACCCCAACGGGCATAGTAACGACAGTGAGACTCTTAGAATTACAGACTGATCCAACGGGCATAGTAACGACAGTGGGACTCTTAGAATTAAAGACTGATGCCTCTTAGTCGCCTGTGCGATACTTTACACTGCTAAAACAAGTGGGAGATTACCATTCTACCTCCATTTATTCGTATTTCCTTTTATTTTTTTTTACCCTCATTCCCAACACGGCCTCTCCTGACAAGAGTCCGTCCTCGGGCTCCCTTTAGCTTTAAATATTAGTCTCCATTAACGGCATGGGGGATGCAGGCACCACGTAGTTCACAGGCGACGCGCTTGGCAATGGCTCTACGTTTGCACAACGTGTCGTCAGACTAAGTTATAGGCACAACGTTCGCATAACTTAACAAGTGGTAAAATAAAAAAAATTGTTAAAATTTAATTATTAATAAATATGCATTATTAAGAATAACTCATAAACTACTGGTCAGATCTTGATTAAATTTATATGAGACCACATGATAAGCACCAGCTTTCAAATAAAAATAGAACCATCAAATTCGGTCACCTAGAAAAAAGTTCTGAGGAACACACATAAAAAACACAGTAGAATTGAGAACCTCCTATTTTTCGAAGTCGGTTAAAAAGAACTGATTAAGTCATAGCCACCGCGTTCGCATAACTTAACAAAATAACTCATTAAATCACATGCACGATGCGACGTTAGCATAGGTAACTTAACAAAATAATAATTCATTAAGTCATAGGCACGACGTAAGCATAACATAATAAAATAATAACCGATTAAGTCATAGGCACGACGTTAGCTTGTCCGCCTTCTACTTTTAAGAAAGTGGCACAACGTTAGCATATCTCAATATAACTTTCAGAAAGGAAGCACTACGTTAGCTATTTCTGACATGTGTAACCACATACCCTCAAAGTAAGCATGGGGCAAGCACAAACCTCGTGTGGAGGCTAAAGTAACGTTACTGGCTTAATGTAACTTTCTCGTCTCGGCCCTTTCTGACCATGAAACGATAAAGTAGTTGTTTTCAAATCTTTACCAATTTTTATTCAACAGCACACAATGAGCGAAGTCTTGAATATATTTCATACACACTAAACTTTTACAGAATTGAAAACATCATCCAAATCAGATTTTAGTATGCAACGCTTCCTACAGGAGTTTAACGCACGTCATATATAACATAATTTTCTCAGAGGATCACTGCGCACACGGCACAGATCTTACTTTACACTGAAGACACAGGCCCCTCAGCTAAACACGCTCCAGCGAGAGGTTCCGGTGCGTTCGCGCTAGCGAGCTGTCTCACTGCACTCGCGCCAGCGAGCTGTCGCGCCGCACCAGCGCCAGTAAGCCGCTGCGCCGCAACAGCGGCAGCAAGCCGCCGGGCTACACTCGCTCCAGCGAGCTGTCCAGACTTCAACATTGTAGGCATAGGGTACCAAATTTGCATACCCCACAGTGGCTGTTGACATAAGCACAAAGTTAGCGTTAACTAGTACCTGAAACCTTTTTCATATTGGATTTTACTAAAGGTAGTTTTAATGTAAAATTTGAAGTACATAACAGTAAAAGTAAAAGACATAGAAACAACTACGTCAGATGCACAAGCGTGCACTTAAGTACAGGTATTGAAAGTAATTTAAAATTGAAATAGATGTAAATCGAACAAAAAGATTTACCTCTTGGTTTAAAATATTTCACTTTATACTTTTACTTTACACTTTAATGTCGTAAATAGTACAGCAAATTTAATTACGACATTTAACATAAAAACAAAGGTGATAACTTTGTGACGCGAGGCGCATCATAGTGTTCCACCAACGTACTAAACCTCGCACTATTCGAAGAATATATATGGACGATAACAGGGACAATCCCAATTCTGATGTAAGAAACTATTCCACTTCTGATGTTAGAAATTATTCTAAAAAGTATTAAATAAAAGAACACTACTCGGTAACAAACCCTGCTTACTATCAGGACCCCAATCACATGACAACACCAAAGTATATAAACCAACAGCATCACTACCCATCTCAACACAGGGCACAGGGCAGCCTCTCAGCAACACGAATTTCCTTGCCTACACTAGTAGAATACCCCAACGGGCATAGTAACGACAGTGGGACTCTTAGAATTACAGACTGATGCCTCTTAGTCGCCTGTGCGATTCTTTATACTGTTAAAACAAGTGGGAGATTACCATTCTACCTTCATTTGTTCGTATTTCCTTTAATTTTTTTCCCTCATTCCCAACATTATATACATTTTGGTAGTAATTATGAACGTATGAATATTCATATAAATAGAATTGAATGCCTCGTGTACCCCCTCGTGGCACCGCAAGGTAGATATGTAATGTACAGACTCTCGTTCTGTCTTATACATAGATTTTATATTGCGTTTATATTACGCTGTTAGCTATGATATTATTACTTTTATTTATATTTCATATTATTATATTATATACTATTGTCACCAAATCAAAAAATCGCGATCCACTCAACTTTAATAACTTCCACCAGCTTTATATTGCACTTATAGAATAAAAATAACAAGAGATTTCAATTAATACTTCTGACGTAGTTATGAGATTATTTATTGCGATTGTTATTAAAAAAAAGATATTTGAAAACAATTTCACTTGGACGTGAGTTGGTCAGTATCGCTGTGAACAAGATATCTTTCGAAAAGCTGAACCTATCGCTTTGATTTTTTTATTAGCTTTAGATTTTAATCCTTAGGAAGCTTTTGAATCACTATTGTAAACCGTCCCGTTCATTAATGTATTTTTTTATTAATTATTTGACAATTTTTTACGGTAACGAAATACGAATAACCGTTATCAAGCAGTCAAAAAATATTTTGTGTTAATTAAAGAGAAACAATTTTTTTTCTAGCTTTTACGAAATATGTGTGTGTTTCGGTAATCGATAAAAGTAAATTGATTATTCAAAATATTACACGAGCATTAGAGATGTGCACTTTTGGATTTTCCAAATATTTTGTATATAATATCATTGACTGTAAGTGATAAGATTTTTAATAAATAAATTATTTTAAAATCAATATACATATTTATTTGATTGAAACAGTCTGTACAGACGCTCGTTCTGTCTCATAGGTACATAGATTTCACATTTCGCGTTTTTATTAAACTACCCCATTAGTTATTTAAATGCATATACAATATAGATATTAGATATATACCCACAATATACATATTAAGTTGATTGAAAAATTATTTACTTACAGACGCTCGTTCTGTCTCAAAATATAGATTTCACATTTAGCGCTTTTATTAATTTACCCTACAAGTTAATTAAATGCAAAAAATACATACATTGAAATCGTCCAAAACGTTCATGAATGTTTCAATAACTTGTCTCATTTTTCATATAATAAAATCCATAAATTTAACTAAAAAACCCAATTTCAAACTTTTTAATTTGAAGCCGCGACTCGCTGATTCGGCACGAAAAATTCACAATGACATGAGGTGTATAGTGTTGCCAGTGGGAGCTGATATAGGCTGGGATACTAGTAAAAATCTTATTTTTCCCCGGAAGGTTAAAATTCGTGTGATTCGGTCCGTCAATTCATGACTACATAGTATACAAACACAGAGGAGGCGTCAACGAATATACGAATATAATTCATTTATTTGTGTTTGTTAATCAATAATATAATACGTTTATCAATAAATAATATACTACGAAAGAAACTTCGTTCCAACCGAGTGTTCCACGACACTCACGCATGTTGTTTTATTTTGTATGTTTTATCTTTATGACACACCGTATAAAGAAAATGAAATAAATAAAAAAATATAACGCCTTTTTCAGTGTTTGTTAAAATTATTTTACTAGTATAATATGTAAAATTGCATTTTATGAATTATTTATTTTCGGCAAATCAAATGACAATAATTTAAAAAATAAATCTTTCTTTAGTAGGCAAATAAGGCTAATAAAATATAGTTTATATAGCCTCTAAAAAAAAAGAGAAGATCTACTTTTCCTAGAGACTTGTTTTCTAATGATGACACAATTACCATTTTGCGATTTTCCACCTCTTTGGCTTATATATAGTTAAGATCGCGTGCCGAGTGAGATTTATAACTCAATTCAGCAATCAGCGAAACGCTTAAAAAGCTGACGATGGGGTATTTCAAAATGATTTCATCCATCTATTTGCTGATAACGATGGAAACAGGTATCCATTAAAGTGTTTTTACTTATACAAATAAGTCTTTATTATACTCAGTCTGTGAAACAGAATTTAATTTTCCACCAAAATGTTAAGAAAAAACTAATAAGCTACGTTATTTTTTATTAAAAAATCTAATAAGCTACTTTATTTTTTAATAATACATATGTATAATATCTTAATAACAGTCCTTAAGCGCAGTAGCTAAAGGTTTGGCTGTGGCACTGCGGAGACGCGGGTTTGAGTCCCGTACGGAACAATTGATTTAATAACCAATAAATTATGGTTCCGAGTCTGGATGTTGTCCAAATTTTCTTAACTATTAAAAGATTGCAATAAGTCTTATGTATCATATACTTTAATATGTAATTGGCGTCACTTAGCAATAATTTTGACTAATGTTGCTACGTGATGCCAATATTACTTGGAATGAAAGATCAAAGACAAAATTAAATACGATAATAACAAAGACCCACTTTTAAGAACGCCTTTATTTATTTAAATAGATGGAGAACGTTTAATTATCGTTCAAAGAATAAAGAGAAAATTCATGTTAAATCTCATCTACACTGTTCATTTTGCCACAAATTACGTTTTATGTAACTTTATGTATTTTTTGTCTAATAAAATCTAAAATAATAATAACAATAATCTATTTGATTCTTCCTTTTTTAATATTTAGTTGTTAACCCGGAGTACCTTTGACTTTTAATTAATCATTTTATTTATTAATTTTGGTCCCATCTACGCACAAAGGTTACTTTATCTTGAAGTCAGAAATTAGTATTTTTTCATTTCAATAGCTTCACTAATCATCCTTGGTAGAAATCGATGCTTTTTCGCGTATATTTGTGCTTTATCAATATAATGTAATATCTTATATAATGGCGGGTGCCATCAGTGACATGATCGCAGACTGCAGACCTCCCGGAGCGTCAGTATTTCACTTCAGTTATATTATATTTTTTACACGACTTTTTCTAGATCATTTTATTTGCCCTATATAAGAGAGACCACATTCATAATCAAGTTTGTACGCTTCTGTATTTTGTAGAAAGTTGTTACACCTTCTTATATACGTTATACAGCAGGCACATGCTCTACTATGGTAAAGTGTGTGTAAAGATTGTTTTTTTTTTAAGTGAAAACTTCTTTAGAATTGTTGTGATTTGGAACTCGATTAAACGAAAAAGGTGCACTAAAAAGAGACAAACGTATACATCTGTAGGATTTAGCCTGCGATAGAGTGTGATAGAATACAGTGTAGTAAGCGACAGTAGCCTAATGGCAGGGTGCGAACCGCGAACTCTATAGGTTGTCATTTCGAATCGTACTCCTAACACAAGCATTTTCAGCTTACCAGGAGTGGTTAAAAGGAATATTAGTAATGTTTATAGCATTGCTAATTTTTTTAAATACAGTGTTTCCTATTATCTCAGTCTCCTCTTCGTGCGGTGCTTTAAGGACGGTTAATATAATTTTAACAGTTAAAATAAACAGTAAAAATTAACAAATTTACTAAATAAATAAAATTAACCGTATTGAATCAAATTATCACTATCCAATCCATTCATAACAATCCACGATTTCGTAACTTCAGGCCATCTAGAGTCTATTTTACGTACCACCTGAGAGTCAATCAATTTTTATTCGATAAAATTCTACTCGCAACTTTCTGAAGGTTTCATTTCTACCGCGTGTGAACTGCACACATGTTTTTTTTTATATTAAGACTGGGAAAACGAGCATGAGGCTCACATGATGGTAATAGACCGCGACCTATACAGCCACATATGAACAACTGCAACACTAGGGGAATTGCAGGTGGGTTTTCGACCTTTTAAAAAAAAGTAGCAGTTATATTAAAATATGAAGGAATAAATTATTATATTTAAAGAAAAGTAAACTGGAAAATGCGACAGGTCACCTACCGCAACCTATTATCCCCTTGGCGCACTGACATAAACACCCTTTTTGTTTTACCCATTAGATCAACGACGGAAAACAGCGTCAAAGATATGACGCGTTTGCTAATACACCCAAAGTAGAGATTACGGCAACCTGATTAAGAAAATTAAAACAAGTTAAAATGAATTTTCATACTCTTTTTCCATTCAAACACAAACATAATGCCTTTGTTTTTTGCTCAGTCTAAAATATTAAAATCATTAACGGTTTTCCATAACAACACTCGACACCGCCATAAATCATGGTTATGTACACAACTAAAGTAAAATAAACACTGTAGAAACTAATTAGTGTACACAATTCACATGGGATTAAGCTGGATAATATGGGTTACGTACAGTTTGATGTTGCGCTCACAAAATTAGGAAAGTTTAGGACCAAACTCAACCTAGCCCGTAACAAGTTAATTTAAACTGCCCGAGTAATTTGCAAAGAACCGTGACACTTACCAGGTAAGCAAATAACGCCAGAAAATGAGCTCGTTCAGCTTACTTTCAGTTCAGAGGTTTTCTTACTTATAAATTTGCTCTCTAGCAATCTGAATTTTAAGCAACAATATTAAAATAATCTTTAATTTAAAAAAATTGTGAATTTCTTTTGGTGAATTTAAATTAATTCATTCATTTATTCATTACAGTCTATCAAAGTCAGTGATTGTGACATAAATGTCAAAATATTATTTTTATGATTAAATGTTTTGTTAAAATATTACATCAATAATGATTTTTTATATTTACGTGAAAATTACACATTGAATAAAACTATTTTTACGGATTTTATCGCGTTTAATTTACTTGTTTTGTATTCTCGACGTTTCAGGTGACTTGTAGCACCCCTGTAAAGCACCCGAAATGTCGGGAATTAAAAATAAGTAAATTAAACGCGATAAAATCCATAAAAATGTTTTATTTAATATCAAATCAATATTACATTTGTATTATTACAACAACAGCTTAAGTTAACCGTAATAAAATTTCACCGTGCACTAGCGGTGTAAGAATATCCACTACCCCATATCATCCCGTGGCTGTCGTAAGAGGCGACAAAGGGAAACAAATCAGAAGATGGGCAGCAGCGTCTTCCTAATAAAGATTTAAAAACTGCGGTTGCCAACCCGCTTGCCAAGCGTGGCAAATATTCCCCTATAAGGCAATTTATGGGGAGGCCTATGTTCAGCAGTGGACAGTATGTTTAATAGGCTGTAACGCTAACGGTATAACAATGACTAGTCAAACCATTATTTAACTGAAGAACAAAGGTTTTGTAACATATACAACAATAATTATTGTTTACTTATTTTGATGTCAATTATATTTTATTACCCAAAATTTCAGTATCAATAAAATTTCTTTACCGTATACCGTTTATCAATAAAGCCGCTCTAAAATAAATACATTTTGCTTTAAGCGTTTTGTGGAAAGGAAATGTGCATTTAAATGATTCATTTCTCAAACGGAGCCGCGAGGAACCCAACTCATATAAGCCCGTCTGCCCGCTAGCGATAAGTGAAATCTTCCTACAACTACTAAGAAAGAAAATAAACAAACTGACCCTGCTGCTTTATCGTAAAAAATTCCAACACCAATAATTTGGGGTTTCCAAAATATGTGCTGTATCTAGTTCATTGAATTTAGTCTCTAGATTTTAATTATTTGCCTTATAAATAAATTTAGTTTTTTTAAGTCAGAGTGTTCAAAATCAGGATTGGGAAGTATATAGACACTTAAAAACAAAATTATTAACAAAATATTTTTTTTAAAAACGCGTCTATTTTAGTATTTTCTGAAACTGTTTTAACATCTAATCTATAAAACACAAAGGGAATACATAATTACGTAAACAACAAGTTTTACCTTTAATTCTTTGTTGTTTTGTTCCTATTGGGATATAGCCCATTACGTAAGAGTAACGTCGCAAACTTACTTTTCTACTATATGAATTTATTAAGCTAAACTATTAAAAGATTCATCAAAGACGTAAATTTTTTTGAGGGACTATCATTCTGCTTAAGGCTTTTATATGTGTAAATTAATGAAGCTAAAGTTTCCTTCATATTTATATGAATTTAAACAATATTAAAAATTACTAGCGCAGAACAAAATGTTGTAATCCACCCACAATCGATTGGAAGTGGATACTATAGCCCATAGACACCTACATATATCCTCGATTAAGAATCAAAATACAGACTCGTTGTCACACTTGAGAAATTACTCTTTTTAAAATTACGATAACTTAATTTTAACTTATACCATCTACTTAATTTTCTAGTTTTATAATAATTATTATGAATAAAATAGAACAATCGTATTTAGATAAGATGTACTTTACTTCTACTACCTTAAAAGGAATTGGAGTAAACGCTGAACAACGTTCACTTCAACAAATTGAAAAGCAATGAACCGCGGAATTCAATTTCATATTAAAAGCCATTCATCTTTGCCGCTTCTCCGAGAACGTCTCACACCATACCGCCATTATATTTCGATTTTACCACCCTGTTTCACTTATTGAAGAAGTTCGTAGCACTTGATTTTAAAAGCTTGTAATGTGTTATGTTTTAATTTATGAAAATATTTTTTTTAATTTAAAGGTTTTCTATCCCTTCCTTTAATTTAATTATATTTAGCTTTAGAATTAAAAATGGTAGTAGTATTTAATAGCTACTAGCTTATGTAAACATATCATAACATAATAGGTGTCAAGAAATACAAGAAATAAGTGATGGAGACCAGTGTGTATGGTGCAAAAATTCTGTACGTCTATCTGCCTAGAATCTTGGTAACTAACACAAACCTGAAAATCTGGTTTTATTGTTTGAGTTCAATGACTATCACGGCCTATATCAATAATAGGTTATTATTGATATAGGCCGTGTAGTGGCGGTTGGCAGTGTAGTGGCGGTTAAGAATATCCACTACCCCATATCTTCCCGTGTGTGTCGTAAGAGGCGACAGTGGGAAACAGGCAGGAGATGGGCAGCAGCATCCTCCTGCTAACAGCAATAACACAATAAAAAAAACTGCGGTTGCCAACCCGCTCGCCAAGCGTGGCAAGTATGGCAATATACCCCCAATGAATAAAGTTACGAAGAGACGGCCTTCAGTCCCCGGCGGCCCCGCTATTCCTGGCTACGGTGGCGACCATGGTAACGGCGGGGCAGGGGGTGCTAAGAATCTCCGGTGGAGGTTCGGTTACCACCTACGACGACTCGACCTGCCAACTTATAACGCACGCACCCTGAGGATCGACGAGAAGATCCTGAAGCTGGATAAAGAAATAGACAGGTTGCGCTGGAATATTATAGGATATCCGAAGTCAGTTGAGAGAAAGAGTCAGAAGAGAGGGGGAGGACACGGTAATCCTCGAATCCGGCCCAAGGAGGTGTCGGATTTATCGTCCACAAGTAACTCGTTAACAATGTTGTAAAGATTGGGAGTGTGTCGACGAGGGTTGCGTATCTTATACTCAGAATTACATAACGGTATCCGCTGAAGGTCATACAGGCTTACGCACCAACCTCGGCACACCCCGATGAGGAGGTGGAGGAAATGTATGAGGTTATCTCTAGAGCCATGCATTCCTCCAAAACCCACTATACGGTGTTCATGGGAGACTTCAACGCAAAACTAGGCACAACAGAGAACGGTGAGCTGAAAGTAGGGAAATTCGGAATAGGGCAACGGAACCCAAGGGGCCAGCAGCTGGCTGACTTTATGGAGAAAGAGGGACTCTTTATGATGAACTCTTTCTTCCAGAAGCGGCCCCACAGGAAGTGGACCTGGTCGAGCCCCGACGGTTCGACAAAAAATGAGATTGAATTCATTATGACGACCAGACGACAACTGTTCAGTGATGTCTCAGTGATTGCGAGGGTTAAAACTGGTAGCGATCACCGAATGGTTAGAAGCACACTGAACCTAAACATTAAGTTGGAGAGGTCTCGTCTAATGAAGTCAACGCTCCGTCCCCTCGTGCTCTAGTCCAAAGTCCCGAAACCTTTTAGCTCGAGTAACAAATCCATTTTCAATGCCTGGAAGACTGCAATGATGTGGACAATATGAATGATAAGCTCGTGGAAAAGATCCATGCGGTCGGAACTAAGTTCTGCAAGACCCGCCGCAGAAGAACCAAAAACTCTCCGATCACACTCTTAAACTCATGGCTGTTAGACAGGAAATGAAGCTGCTGTCTTCAACAGATTTGACAGCATACAGACAATTGAACAGACAGATCTCTAAATGTATGCGGCGGGACTTATGCAACTTCAATACTTCTTCAATACAAGCTGTATTGAAGAAGCGATCGAGCGGAACCAAGGATCCAAAGTCTTTGCCAGAGATCTGTCTGCCAAAAGTGCCAACTGTCAAAGATGAAGACCGAGTGTGGCAGCATCGTTTCCGGGACACCTGAGATTGAGAGAATCTATGGGCAGCTGTACACGTCATCATTGAAGCCACACGCAAGTTTGAGTAACGATCCAAGAGCGAGTCTTATCCAACACTATTCCGAAGATATCCCGGACGTCAGTCTGAGCGAGATTAGAATGGCTCTCCAGCACCTTAAAAACGGCAAGGCCTCAGGTGAGGATGGAATTATAGCGGAGATGCTAAAAGAGGGTGGAAAACCGATACTTGAAGTCCTTCAGAAGCTCTTTAATTCCGTCCTCCATGGTGGCACTACTCCGGAGGCGTGGAGCAGAAGTGCGGTGATCTTGTTCTTCAAGAAAGGCAATAACGCTCTTTTGAAGAACTACAGACCGATTTCCCTTCTGAGCCGCGTCTACGTGCTGTTTTCGAGAGTCATTACGAATAGTCTCCCGAACAAGCTGGTTTCCGAAAAGGCTTTCGTACCATAGACCACATACACACCCTTCGGTAAATTTTACAGAAGACAGAAGGGTACAATCTGCCACTTTGCCTTGCATATGTGGACTACGAGAAAGCCTTTGATTCCGTCGAAATTTGGGCGGTGCTACAGTCCCTTCAGCGGTGCCAAGTTGACTGTCAGTATATCGAAGTGCTGAAGTGTTTGTACAGTAGGGCTACGATGGCTATCCGAGTACAGAATCAGAGTACTAAAACTATCCAGCTGCAGAGAGGTGTAAGACTGGGTGACGTTATATCCCGAAACTCTTCACCGCTGCATTGGAAGACGTTTTCAAGCTACTGGACTGGAAAGGATACGGTTTTAACATCAATGGCCAGTACGTCACCCACCTTCGATTTTCCGACGATATAGTCCTTATGACAGAATCGCTGGAGGACCTAAGCACTATGCTCAATGACCTCAATAGTGCCTCCCAACGGATAGGTCTTAAGATGAACATGGACAAAACAAAGATCATGTTTAATGTCCATGTCACACCTATGCCGATAGTTGTTGGGAGCACTAAGCTCGAAGTTGTTGACGAGTATGTTTACCTGGGATAAATAGTCCGACTAGGTAAGTCCAACTTCGACCGAGAGGTCAATCGACGGATTCATCTCGTTTGGGCGGCATTCGGGAAATTACGGCACATCTTCTCGACAGGTATACCTCAAAACTTGAAAACGAAACTGTACAACCAGTGCGTGTTGCCAGTGATGACCTATGGAACTGAGACGTGGTCCTTCTCTTGGCCGGATGAGAAAGCTCAAGGTCACTCAGCGAGCTATGGAGAGGGCTATGCTCGGAGTTTCTCTTCGTGATAAACTTAGAAATGAGGATATCCGCAGTAGTACCAGAGTGACCGACATAGCTCAACGGATTAGTAAGCTGAAGTGGCAATGGGCCGGCCATATAGCTCGAAGAACCGACAACCGATGAGGAAAAATGGTTCTCGAGTGGCGTCCTCGTACCGGCGGACGAAGTGTAGGGAGTCCCCCACTAGATGGAGTGACGACCTGGTAAGACATGCAGGAAGTCGATGGATGCAGGTGGCTCAGGACCGTGCTTTGTGGCATTCCTTGGGGGAGGCCTATGTTCAGCAGTGGACTTGTGAAGGGTTGTAATGATGATGATGATGATATAATAAGGAATAATAAGGACTGGTGTCAACAAATGAATTTAATTTAAAATTAAACTTTTACATAAGAAAGTTCATTAAAGTAAGTATAATCCTATATATATTTTAATAAAGTTTACGAACCTCAACATTAACAAATAAAATAAAGGATTTTAATAAGATAATATATATTGTCCTGATAAAGATCGTTTATTTAAATCGCACAAGCTTATAAAGCAATAAAGAAATTGCCTAAGATTGATGTAAAAAAGCTCCCACTTTTTAAACGTTATGCTGATTTATGGTTCGGCTGAAATTGATTGTGTAAGAGAAAATGTATTAGAAGTTAAATTTGACATAGATTTAACATTATAATTTGTTATCTTTGATTAAATAAAAAAGGATAGAATGCTGTATAAATAGAATTTACGTTTGAATTTTTGTAACTTTAATTACTTTATTTCAATATTTACTTTGGCAAAATGTACAAAACTGCCGTTTTCAGCGGAAGTAATATTATTACTAACATTTTACTTAACATTTCGTACAAAATATTCGATAAAATAGTCGAGAACAGTTCGATAACAGCTAACACGTATTAGGAGCAGGTGGAGGCCTGTGCACAGCTGTTAGATTTCATTTTTATGATTCTTAAACTTAATGTAATGAATCAAAATTTCGAACAATTTAACTTATTCTACAAAAGATTTATAATATTATTTTGCTACCATAACTCGACCGAGTAAGGGACAACCTAGCAGAATCTTCAGGAGTATAGCTGAACATCCAGAATCAATGGTGCCGGGAAATATCCCCAGCACCATTAATTTACTTATGTCATAACCTATAACAATGGCCATATTTAACATTGGCCTACTTATGTCATATACTAACAATTTGTAAAACTTACTAACTAAATACGA
Organism: Parnassius orleans; assembly: GCA_029286625.1. Classification (NCBI taxonomy): domain Eukaryota; kingdom Metazoa; phylum Arthropoda; class Insecta; order Lepidoptera; family Papilionidae; genus Parnassius; species Parnassius orleans. The sequence goes on from JAGSMP010000032.1 coordinate 863,295, forward strand.
ACATTAAAATTAATTATAAACCTCGGGAATTAAAAATAAGTATAATTAAACGCGATTAAATCCGTAGAAGTAGTTTTATTCAAATTTAATTTAATTTTGTTTAAAAGCTAATTTCGATCAAACCCTTTACCCCTTTGACACGTATTTTGCTTTATCACATTTTTATGCAGGAAATTCCAATGAGCCTTTTATAACCGCATATCATACATATTCAAATGATGCGGCATGAAGGTGTTAAGGAGAGGGACTTGCAATGTTAAATATGTACAACGTGTTTTGTGCTATAAATTTAGAAAACTATACACAGGCATTGATAAAAGCCAATATATCACATCAGTCCACAGGAAGTGGACCTGGTAGAGCCCCGACGGTTCGACAAAAAATGAGATTGACTTCATTATGACGACCAGACGATAACTGCTCAGTGATTTCTCAGTGATCGCGAGGGTGAAAACCGGCAGCGATCACCGAATGGTAAGAGGCACACTGAACGTCTAATGAAGTCAACGCTCCGTCCCCCTCGTGCTCTGATCCAAAGTCCCGAAACTTTTAAGCTCAAGCTACAAAACCGTTTTCAGTGCCTAGAAGATTGCAATGTAGTGGAAGATATGTATGACAAGCTCGTGGAAACTGTCCATGCGGTCGGAGCTAAGTTTTGCAAGACCCGCCGCAGAAGAACACAAAAACTCTCCGATCACACTCTTTATCTCACGGCTGTTAGACGGTAAATGAAGCTGCAGTCTTTAGTAGATTCGACAGCATACAAGCAACTGAATAGACAGATGTCCAAATGCATGCGGCGGGACTTACGCAACTTTAATACTGCTCGTATTGAAGAAGCTATCGAGTGGAACCAGGGCTCCAAAGTATTTGCTAGAGATCTCTCTGCCAGAAAGAGCCAACTGTCGAAGCTGAACACCGAGGGTGGCAACGTCGTTTCCGGGACACTTGAGATTTTGAGTGAGATTAAGAGATCCTATGGGCAGCTGTACACATCATCGTTGTAACCACACGCAAGTGTGAGTAACGATCCAAGACCATGTGTTATCCGACACTATTTCGATGATATTCCGGACGTCAGTCTGAGCGAGATTAGAATGGCTCTCCAAATTACAGCAGAGCTTCTGAAAGCGGGTGGAAAACCGGTACTGAAAGTCCTTTAGAAGCTCTTTAATTCCGTCCTCCATGACGGCACTACACCAGAGGCGTGGAGCAGAAATACGGTGGTCTTGTTCTTAAAGAGAGGCGACAACACTCTCTTGAAGAACTGCGGACCGATTTCCCTTCTGAGCCGCGTGTACGTGCTGTTTTCGAGAGTCATTACGAATCGTCTCGCATGCACACTCGACGACTTCCATCCTCCCGAACAAGCAGGTTCCCGAAAAGGCTTTAGGACCATACACCACATACATATCCTTCGGCAAATAGTACAGAAGTCCGAGGAGTACAATTTGCCACTATGCCTGGCGTATATGGACTATGAGAAAGCCTTTAATTCCGTCGAAATTTGGGCGGTGTTGCAGTCCCTTCAGTAGATATCGAAGTGCTAAAGTGAACAAAACCAGAGTACGAAACCTATCCAACTGCAGAGAGGTGTAAGACAGGGTGACGTTATATCCCCGAAATTCTTCACCGCTGCATTGGAAGAAGTTTTCAAGCTTCTGGACTGGAAAGGATACGGTATTAACATCAACGGCGATTACATCACTCACTTTCGTGTTGCCGACGATATAGTCTTTATGGCAGAATCGCTGGAGGATCTTAGCACTATGCTCACTGAATTCAAAAGCGCCTCCCAACGGATAGGTGTTAAGATGAACATGGACAAAACAAAGATCATGTACAACGTCCATGTCACACCTATGCCGGTAGTTATTGGGAGCACTAAGCTCGAAGTTGTTGGTAAGTCCAACTTCGACCGAGAGGTCAATCGACGGATTCAACTCGGCTGGGTGGCGTTCGGGAAATTACAGCACATCTTCTCGTCAGGCATACCACAAAACTTAAAAACGAGACTGTACAACCAGTGCGTGTTGCCAGTGATGACCTATGGAAGTGAGACGTGGTCCTTCACTGCTGGCTGCATGAGGAAGCTCAAGGTCAATCAGCAAGCTATGGAGAGGGCTATGCTCGGAGTTTCTCTGCGTAATAAACTTAGAAATGATGGCGGCCTCGTACCGGCGGACGAAGTGTAGGGCGTCCCCTCACTAGATTGAGTGACGACATGGTAAGACATGCAGGAAGTCGATGGATGCAGGTGGCTCAGAACCGTGCTGTGATGAGTTCCTTGGGGGAGGCCTATGTTCAGCAGTGGACTTGTGAAGGGCTATAATGATGATGATGATGATGAATAAATCAGCGTTACTATTTTCCTTATAATCCATACTAAATAATTTAATTTTTTTTTTATAGAAGAGGGGCAAAACGAGCATGCGGCTCACCTGATGGTAATTGACTACCGCCGCCCATGAACAACCGCAACACCAGGGGAATTTCAGGTGCGTTGCCGTCCTTTTAGAAAGGAGTAAGCTCTTTTTTGAAGGTCCCTAAGTCGTATCGGTCCGGAAAAATCGCCGGTGGTAAACAATTCCACAGAAAAGTTGTACAAGGAAGAAAACTCCTAGTAAAACGCACAATAGTGTACCGCCAAGCATCCAGATGGTGAGGATGGTATCGTGAATTTTGACGCGATGTGCTTTCTTGAAATTTGGCGGCTGGAATTAATCCGATCAATTCCTCAGAGCACTCCTCGTGGTAGATTCGATAGAAAATCAAAGGGATGAAACATCCCTACGCAGCGCCAGTGAATCAAGCCGATCAGAAAGAACTCGGTTGTCGACGATTTGATCCGCTATGTACTGGATGCGGTAAAGTGGAAGGAGCAGGCACTGGGGTGCCCCGGCCCAGCAATGAGAACAATATTCCTTGTGAAGCCGAACTTGCGCTTTGTAAAGTTGCAAACGATGTGCCGGCATGAAATATGTCTCGCTCTGCTGAGCACGCCAAGAGCTGTTTAGAGGCCAATTTGGCCTTCCCTTCCAAGTGACCACGAAACTGCACACTATTCGATATGTCGACGCCGAGGATTCCGATGCTAGCTGAGGCATCAAGGGGGTTGCTTTGAAACTGAGGAGATACGATAAGGTTTCAAAGCAACGTTCTTTTTAGCGGTAAACGCGCAAACTTGTGTCTTCTGGGGATTGAACTGGACTAGATTTAGTCGCCCCCAATCCGAGACTTTGTTCAGCAAAGACTAGAGTTTAGACATATGTTTGTCCCGGTACTCGGCAGCAATTTCACGAGAAATATTTGCACGGCCGGTGTATAAGGCATCACCAGTGCTGTCGTCTACATAGCCATGAATGTTACCAGTTTGCAATATATTATTGATATGCTAAAGGAACAGCGTTGGTGATAGCACGCAGCTTTGTGGAACACCAGCGTTAGTACGCTTGTAAACAGAGCATGCACCGTCTACTATGACTTTGATGCTCCGATAAGCAAGGAAACTGGTGACTTAATTGCACAATTTCTCGGGAAGCCCATAGGAAGGGAGCTTCGAAAGAAGCGCTTTGTGCCAAACCCGGTTGAAGGCCTTCGCTATGTTCAAACTAACGGCCAATGCCTCCTCCTTGGACTCTAATTCCTCCGCCCATCTATGAGTCAGTTGGACGGGTCTGAGCGGTTGCCTTTTTAGGGATCGGGTGGACCAAAGCTGTCTTCCATGAATTCGGAACTACGCCTTGGGAGTAGTAGTACCGGAAAAGACGCATTAAAACCGGTGCCAACTCCGGAGCACACGTCTTCAGCACAATGGGATCCATCAGGCCCACTCGACTTGCTGACGTCCAGGAAGAGGAGTGCTTTGCGAACCGAGCGCTGTGTAAGCCGCATATTCGGCATGGAGCACTCACACTGCGGGATGTTCGGCGGTGTGTTCCCCCCGTCATCAAGAGTCGAGTTGGACGCAAAGAGAATACCTAACAGATCGGCTTTCTCCTTTGCGGCATGGGTGAGTGAGTCGTCCTCTCTGTGCAAAGATGGAAGAGATGGCTGACAGAATTTCCCTTGGACAGCCTTGGCGAGAGACCAGAATGCACGGGTTTCCGTAGGAAGGTGCACTAGCTTCTCGCCAATTCTGCCGATGTGTTCAGACCTTGCCTTGGCAATGACTCTTTTGAAGAACCTGGAGGTGGAATTATACTTCTTTTTAAGAGCGCTGGTGTATACAACCCGAGACGTTGATGCGTCAACCCAGGCCCGGTAGCACTCCAGCTTAATTAACGTGATACTATTTTACAGGAGCGACCAAACCATGGCTGGGATCTGCCTCCGATGGGCACCATAGAGGATGGAATAAAATGTTCCATACCCTGAAGTACCACATCAGCAACAGAATCAGCAACAACGCTGGGATCTTACGGCGAGAAGCAATCCCGCCCCCAAGGGTAGGATGCAAAAAACGACCGCATCCCATCCCAATCGGCCAGCCTATAGTTGGCACTACGGCACGGCGGCAGCCTGCAGAATGCAACCGCAACGTTAGTGTGAGTGGCACCAAACTCCGGACAAGACAATAGTCCGACGAGCCTAAAGGAGCGTCGACGGAAACCTGATATCCGACCGGATGAGAGGTCAGCAGAAGGTCCAACAGGGAAAATGCATGATCCTCCATATCTGGAATCCGCGTAGGCGAATTAACCAGCTGTGTGAGACCATATGCCAAGGCAAAGTCATAAACAGATCTCCCGGCATGATCGGTTGAACGTGAACCGAGCCATTCGGCGTGGTGGACGTTAAAATCGCCAAGGATCACGATTTCTGCGGATGGGATCTGCTGTAACAAGGAATCTGTAGCCATTTGGACGTAGTCGATGAGTCGGTCTGTTTCGGCATTACCGCTATGGGACCTATAGAGGCACCCGTAGACGCAGGGATGGTCGTCGCTATCTACGCGCAGCCATAGGATGGACAGATCCGTACCTTCAAGACCGCCGAGGCATCAAAAATAGATGTTGTTGTAGTGGTGAAATAATTGTGAAGATCGTGAGCCAATATAAGTAGTCTAACAGATCCTTTAAACGTATATGTATGCATGTATAACTTGGTACGTTACTATACCATCGTGAAGTACGGCAATTGTCAGCGTCGGTAGGTTTGCAATTTGTCCGTCATTGTAAGATAAATGTTCGTACGTAAATCATTTTTTGTTAACGTTTGTTTAATAAGTAATAAAGTTTTTCATAGTTCTAACAATGTTTGGTTTCGATTCACTGACCCAATAGGTTATGGGTTCAGAGAATAGTGTTAAAAGACTAAAAATGACATAAACTGTGTTGAACTTGTAATAATATTAAAGAATATGTATCCTAAACAAAGAAGCGTAATTAGTGCATACATACATATAACAGTGCGGCGTCATAAGTGAATAGATAGTTACGACACTTACGAGATGATCGTATTATATACGTAACATATCGATTGTATGTAGTAATATTTGCATTATTGAAGAAGATTAATTAAATTTATTATTGCTGCTTCGATTAAAATTGGCCAACTTACTGGCGATAATTATGATACATGGAAGAGATACATATGAGGGCTATTTTGAAGAAAAATGACCTGTGGGATTATGTGTCGGGCGCGATACCGAAGCCTGCGAATACTGACCTTAATTTTGCCGAATGGTGTAAAATGGACGGTAAATCCGAGTCGGACATTTTGTTATCTGTTAGCCCGAGCGAGTTAATAGCACTGGATGGATTAGATACTTCTAAACCTATATGGGACATGTTAAAATCAATGTACCAGTCTAGTGGACCGGCACGGAAAGCATCTTTATTAAAGAAACTTGTCTTGACTCGTATGCACAGCAGAAGCACAGCAGATTTTTTCGATACTGTCAAAAATTAAAAGAAATCGGTCTCGTAGTTAGTGATGAACTGCTTGCCATCTTATTATTGTACAGTTTACCCGAATCCTTCTCAATGTTGTTTACGGCTATGGAGTCGCGGAATGATTTACGTCTATAGAAATATTAAAAGTTAAAATCATTCAGAATTATGAAGGTAGAAACTCGAAGGAGTCTGATCAAGGGGCATTATTTGTGAAGCGTAACAAAGTGCATACTTATAAGAAAGGCGAAACGCATATAAATAAAAATAAAATTAATAGTGAATGCTATCTCTGCGGTTGCTATGGGCATTATGCGAAGGAATGTAGAAGTAAGTTCATAAAGAAAACAAAACAAATTGCGCAACATTTAGAACGAAAAACTAGCGAACAGAAACACACAGGTAGTATTAGTACAATGCTGAGTACCACTGAAGAAGTGATGTCATGTGAACATAAAAGTCATGTGTGGTGCATCGACAGCGGGTGCACAGGACATATGTGCAATGAGAGACAACAATTTAAGGGATTTACGTATGTAGACAGTGAATTAAATTTGGCCAATAATTAAAGCACAAGAATTACTGCAAAAGGTAAGGTGAGCATTAACATAGACACGGGCAGCCAAGAGCACCGAGTGGACATCGACAACGTTTTTTATGTGTCCGATTTACCCACAAATTTACTGTCAGTGGCTTAAATAACTGATCACGGTTTCGAGGTGCAATTCAGAAAGAGTGACGCAATCGTGATTGATGAAGAAAATAAAGTTCATATGCGAGTTGATCGTATTGGCAACTTATATCACGTGCGATTATTTCAAAGCAGTGTTAGTAATGTTGAAGCTGCAAAAAAGTCAATAGATTTATGGCACTAGCGTTAAGGTCATCTTAATGAACGTGGCTTAAAAGCCATGGCGAAGAGCCATCTTGTGCATGGACTAAACATTAAGGAAAACGACAAATTGTTAGAGTGTGAGATTTGTATGAGTGAGAAGCAAACTTGTAAACCTTTTCCTAAGAGCATCAAGAATCGTACAAGTGAACTATTAGAAATTGTACATACAGATGTATGTGGTCCGATGAGACACCAATTATTTGCTGGAAAAAGATATTTTGTTACATTTATTGACGATAAATCACGCTGGTGTGAAGTCCATTTTATTCGCAATAAAAGTGATATAGTTAATGTACTTAAAAGTTATAAAGCCGAAGTTGAAAATTTTTTTGGGAAGAAAATAAAGTGTCTTCAATTAGATAATGGATGTGAATATATAAACAATGATTATAATAATTTTCTGAAGACAAATGGCATCACACGTCGATTATTAGCACCACATACACCCCAGCAAAATTGCGTTGCTGAAAAAAAAAAGAACTTTAATAGAAATGGCACGATGTATGATGCGCCAAGCCGGATGTCCGCCATCGTTTTGGGCAGAAGCAGTTAATACCGCTAACTATATACGAAATAGATGTCCAACAAGAGCTATTAATAGGGAGATATCATTTGGGTGTCCAGTGGCAGATTTCAAATTTTGAAGACTTGTAAAAAAAAACTACACCTTTAATACAAATTACATTTATTTGAATATTAAGATAACATATGCGGATTTTATTTTTTGAAAACAACGTTTTCCAAATGGCGACCATCGACCCTGACACACTCCTCGAGTCGATCACGCATGTTTTCTAAAACGCGTTTACAGAGCGACTTGGGAATCCTGCTAATTTCTGCTCGAATATTTTCTTTAAGTTGTGTCACAGTGTTCGGATTTGTTTTGTAAACCACAGATTTTAGGTATCCCCATAAGAAAAAATCACACGGAGTTAAATCTGGTGACCTAGGCGGCCACGGTATGGTGCCGTTTCGGGCAATGTTTTTTCCAGGAAATAACTGCCGCACTGCATTCATCGACACACCAGCAGTATGAGCTGTAGCCCTGTCCTGCTGGAACCACGTGTTTTGGTTGAAATATGGAGTATTCTGCAATTGTACCCCAAAAATTACTTATCATCTCAGCATATCTCCGAATTCACCGTTACAGTTTGGCCACGTTGATCTTCAAAGAAATACGGCCCTATTATGACAGACGCAGACATTGCACACCAGACTGTTACTTTAGGTTTATGTAAAGGCTCTTGATGCATTTGTCTTGGGTTGGAAACATCCAATAACGAAAATTTTGCCTATTTACATATCCTCCAATGTGAAATGGGCTTCATCACTAAAGAATATGTTATTCATCCGAGCATCATTACGAAATTTCAATAACATCATTTCCGCATAACTTTTTCTTAATGCAAAGTCATAATCGTGTAAATCTTGAACAATTTGAATTTTGTACGGATGAAACTTGAGTTTTTTTCGCATTATAACCTGTAAAGTTGATTTCGTTATTCCCAATGTCGATGAACGTGCACGAAATGATAAACGAGGACTTTCAATTACAGAACCCATAACACGTTCAAGATTTTCCTCCGTAGCTACCGTTGGTGTTGGTCCCGGTCCGGATCTATTTAATGCTGATCCTGTAGCTCTGAACCTTGCTACCCAAGACTGAATGAGGTTGATCGATGGTCCATCACGTAATCGACGAATACCGTAACGAGTATTAAACCGACGGCGTGTTTGAGACAGCGAATAACCACTTGAAATGTACGCCTCGACGGCAAAAGCGCGGTGCTCTCCACTCCACTGCTCCATGGCTACTAAATAATCCGCAGTGCTTGCGCTTCGAACAACCCCCTCCGCGCCCTTCTCGCATGTTGCGTTCGGAAACTAGGTTCATTCAAACTTTGAAATCTGCCACTGGACATCCTGTACAATAAACAAAGGCGGATAAAAGTACGTCTTATCGCAAAAGGCTGCTCACAACAACCAGGGGAGGATTTTCATGAAACTTATTCTCCTGTCGTAAAATCGTCATCAATTAGAATTTTAGCAGCAATTTCAGCTGAGCTTGGACTAGATATACATCATATGGATGTTGTCACTGCATACTTGAATGGTCGACTTGAAGAAGAAGTTTACATGAATTTACCAGAACAATTAAGTGAAGTCTTAGACAAAATACTCTCAAACAAAAGATTGGATCTTCTGAAAGAGTTATTCAAGACATTAAAATAACTGAGACGGCTAAGCGCTGGCGTAAGATGATGAACGAATGTGATGATTGTGTTTGTTTGTTGAAGAAGTCTTTGTATGGTTTACGTCAGTCAGGGCTACAGTGGCATAAAGAATTAGTGCGAATGTTGTTAAGTATGGGATTTAAGGCATTACCTCAAGATCAGTGTGTTTTTGTAGCGCGGAAGAATGAGCACATAATGTTGAATGCTATGTACGTCGATGATCTTATTTTAGCTACAAATGATAATGTATGGTTAAATAATGTTAAAAGTAAACTGTCAAATAAATTTGAGATGAAAGACATGGGAAAATTTCTGATTGTTTAGGTATACAGTTTTCTCGTGATAATGAGGATAGAGTGTATATGGAACAGAGTGTATATAATGAAAGACTGTTGGAACGCTTTGGTATGTGTGAATGCAAACCAGGATTAACGCCTATCGATGTTAATGTAAAATTGATGAAGCCTGAGAGTGTGAATGAGAGTATAATGAAGCAGTATCCGTATCAAAGCTTGGTAGGTGCTTTGATGTTTTTAGCAGTATCTACTAGGCCTGATATCGCTTACAGCATCGTTGAGCACTGGAAGGCAGCAAAAAGTGTATTGCGATATTTGAAAGGCACTCCTAACTACGGTTTAGTGTATGAGAGGACAGGTTTGTCATTGTTCAGTGTTGTGAATGCCGATTGGGCAACGAATGGTGTAGATCGAAAGTCATATTCTGGTTTTGCTTTTATTTTTGCAGGTGCTCCTATTAGTTGGGAGGCGCGAAAGCAACGAGTGGTGGCACTTTCAAGTACAGAAGCCGAATATGTAGCTATATCTGAAACTAGAAGGGAGGCTTTGTATTTCTTAAACATTTTTAATAATATAGGTATTGAATGCGAGTGTGCGACATTATTTAATGACAATCAGGGTGCGATTAAATTACTTGAAAATAGAAGTTATCGGTCACGAACAAAACATATTGATGTTATGCACCACTTTGTACGAAATATGCGTGAAGAAGGTCTTATTGAATTCAGATATTTATGTACAGAAAGAATGCCAGCAGATGTTTTGACCAAAGGTTTGAGTGGACCAAAACATCATGGATGTTTGCGCAATTTAGGAATGATGTGTATGTAAGTGTCCAGAGGTTTATTTGCTCACGTCTTCGAGGGGAAGTGTTGTAGTGATGAAATAATCGCGAAGATCGTGAGCCAATATATTTAGTATAACATATCGTTTAAAAGTATATGTATGCATGTATAACTAGGTACGTTACTATACCGTCGTGAAGTACGGCAACTGTCAGCGTTGTTAAGTTTGCAATTTGTCCGCCATTGTAAGATAAATTTTCGTACGTAAATCACCTATAATAACCTGTGTTTAGTAATTAATGAAGTTTTTCATAGTTCTAACAATGTTTGGTTTCGATTCACAGACCCAATAAATGTCCTCTCTGATGTATACACAAATTCCAGCCCGGGGCACAAAGGAGGTATAACCAACTTCAATATTTATTATTAAGGATAACTCTTCTGATTAGAGACCACATGAGAAGCACCAGCTTTCATATAAAAAAAGAATCATCGAAATCGGTTCAAGTAGAAAGTTAATTAAAAAGTTATGAGGATAACACACATAAAAAAACATACAGTCGAATTGAGTACCTCCTCCTTTTTGAATTCGGTAGTTAATGAATAGACGGAGCAACGATAAACATGATTTTTTGATTCATGGAGATAGTAGATGGCCCGGAGAATGAGTGAGGCTGTTTTTAATCGTTTTTAAAAAAATTACGGTTCCTGAGGGATAGATAAGGAGCCTAATTCTGTAATTAAGTATTCATGCTAAAATGACTGAACGGGTTTTGATGTAATTTAATATGAAGATACCTTAGGTCTCAGAATAACACAACTTTTCATTTCAAAAAAATGCACGGTTCCTGTGGCCTATGGCTATTTAGCATTTTTAGTATAATGCTATAATGTCTCTGTACGGCTGAACGGATTTTGATAAAATTTATTATAGAGATTTTCTAGATTCTGAGATAACACATGAAACACTTTTTACTGGAAACATGCACAATTCTTGTAAGATATAAATATAGCCAAATTTTGTGGAATGTGTTTGTGTGTGCGCGAGTGCCCAAACGGCCCAAACTAATAAAACTTTAAGTTGCAAATTTAAGAACCGATATATCACGTGCTCGGCGGTGATGTGTCCTGGGCAGAAGGGTATAGCGATGCAGTTTAATTAAAGGTTGTGAGGCATTAACTCTTAGTTCTCAGAGGTGACAACGTATCTGTAGCATTCTTTGTTTGAAGTTGGCTGCAGGTGTTAGAAAAACCTTTGTATAGCCGTGACTAGTACTATAGAGGCCTTCACTTTGTTTATTTATAACACGTTGTTTTTTCGTGTGTATCTATATCCCTATCTATCTATCTATCTATCTATGTAACGGAATATTTTAAAGTAATTTTCACCAATTTGTTGGCCTATTGACTCCGAAATGGCTGGACCGATTTTGACGGGACTTTCGCTGGCAGATAGCTGATGTTATAAGGAGTAACATTGGTTACTTTTATTTTAGAAAAAGTGTTAGGGTTCCGTGCAAAAAAATTTAAAATCATATCATATCATAATTGGTCCAGCCATTTCGGAGATTAGCCGGAACAAACAGACCGACAGACAGACAGACAGATAGACAAAAATTTTAAAAATTGCTTATTTGTTATAAGTACCGTATATAATATCATATGCATTTAGAAAAAAAACTTTTATTTTGTCATTACAAACACACACTTTAATTTTATTTTTTGGTATTCAATAAAATTTAAACATACAAATAAATAAAATTGAAGTGCCCCTCTATAATATAGAATTAACTGACTTCTTTTATACTAAGGGGGTTATTTGCTAATACATAATTAACCATTTTTAAAAATTATGTCTGTCTGTCCGAGCTAATATTCGGAATGGCTTAACCGATTGTAATGAAGATTCACGAACAGATACAGAACAATATCAGGAGTGATCTATGCTATATTTTATCCGAAAAACATGCAGAATTATTTTTAAATCGAAAAAATTACAAAGTAAATGGTTTTTGATGATAATCTTATAAAGTATATTAAGAGATATAAAAAAAAGTTTTAAACAATTTTTAAACAAAAATGGTCTTTTAGGTACTACTTTATTCCCCCATCTCTTAAAGGTTTGATTTCAACACTATTTTAAAACAAAACGATGAGAAGGATAACATAATAAGACTTTTTACGTGAAATTAATAAATCTTCTATTTTTGTTTTAATAATTTTTATTCTTCGCACATCATTACACTCATTTAAAATCTGTTTCAACTTTCTCAAGCATCCACATGCAGGAGAAGCACCGAAAGTTAGATTGGAAAACTTAATGTGTAACATGTTCTTCCTGCGTAGTTTATTAATATTAAGCGTAATACGTAATATATCAACTGTGCACACTATTTAGTCAATTAAAACAAGAAGCCGCTATATTTTGTGATATAAGGTTGAAAGTATGTATTAAAAATCAATCTAAACAAAATATATTATCAAGAACCTTTGAAAGTATATTATTTCCCGTCTGTAATAAATAGTTTATAATTTTTCCTCACTTTTTTTTTCAAATTAATTAATTGTCATGTTAATTAATTTCAAATACTAATTAATAAATAAATATTAAAAATATACTATGAGTTCACAATCCGAAGACATTTTAAAATAAACAATTTGTAATAATGACAGCTTAAACCCAAAAGAGGATATTATATCTAGCAATTCTTCAACTAAATTTTAACGCCTTACCACTATTCACTCGGATCTCGTACGAGAAGATTGATAAGTACAGTGAAACTGAAAAGTACAGTGTCGATATTATTAAAGATCTCAAGTCATACTTTAATTTAATCTCCAGCAATATTAAGAAAGTTTGTCAACTTTCTTATTAATATTTCGGTTCTTACTAATTCATTAGTAAGTTGAAGAGGCAATGGGCCGGCTATGTAGCGCGCAGAATCGACGACTGATGGGGAAGAAATTTTCTCGAGTGGCAGCCTCGTACCGGTAAGCGAAGTATACTCTACTTTTTTCTCTCTATCGCTATTCTGCTATTTGATACCGAACATTTCTTTCATTTTGTAGTAGTATGTGGCTTTGTAAGTTTTGTTGAAATTAGGTGCCTATGTCATACGATGAAATCGCAAACGTTCCCATAAACGTACTTTGGAATTTAAAACAATAGTGTCACAAATCGCTTACGCGGCTGGGATTTGCAACTTGTATTTTGATCTGGCTGTTGCAATATTAATGATAATGATAACAATGCTTCTTCTCTTCTTTGTTCTGTTAGTCTTAATATGAAATGTAATTTTTTTTCGCTTTTATATTGATTGTACTTTAAAATCATAAGCTTTTAATTTTATAATCCATTATTTTCCAGGAAAATAGTTTTAATATTTAACTTATTTATGTAGTACATGAAAATAATTTTTTATAACGATTTTGAAACCCTAAGTTTACAATTAATTAATTCATTGTGAGCCTCATTCTCTGACAGCAAATGATGTACCCAAATGATATAAGAGACTATTTATATATATGATATAAATTTGTAAAAGACGTGAAAAAATAATATATAGCTAAGTTACAGAATACGTAATTATAAATGAAACTATTGAAAGAAATAATACGTGGGTAAAGTTGTGATATAGGTAGAAAATTATCGGAGATTAGCATATCCACATAAAAGAAGCCTAATCAGCTGAGAATTTGAAAACCTAATAACCGATTATTAATTTTAAGGTTATTCGGATGCGATTAAATGCGGATTGAGTTTATGTATCGTTAATCACCAACTTAATATATTCATTAGTGGAAAACTTCAAATAAAATAAAGTTTTAAGCAAACATTTCACTTATAAATAAAATATCATATTATATTATACTCAAATAAAGTATATCGGTACATTAGTAGACGTTTACACAGTTATTTATAAATAATACAAAGTGTAAAAAAATAGTATCTTGAATCATTGTATTAAAAATATTTTCAAATAGTTTTTAATAACAGATTGTTTTGTTAAACCTAATACTGAATCTCATACAGCAAAAGATTCCAGAAGCGTATATGGAAACGGCATTCATAATAAACATGAATCGCTCGCGCTGTAAGAACACAAGCGATCTAATTGAGCACAAGTTTTATATTTTTAATTCGTTACCAATTATGGCGAATGGTATCATCGGTCGAGATCTTTTAAGAAAATGTAGATCAGTTTTGCATTTTGATTCGAATATTTTAATATTATATGATCATCTAGTAGATCATAGCCTATTTCTAGCACTTGTAACAATTCCTTGGTAAGTTTTTTTCTTTTATTTCACTAATGTGATAAGACGGGTTAAGAGATACTTGAAGTTTTGTGTTGAATGGCAATTGTATAATTTATTGAGAGATTTGACTGATAAAAATAAATTCAGTGAGTGTTTTATACAGTGGTTAGAGTAATTCAAATATTAACTTATTTCAATGAAAAATGTTGGAATGTTAATAGGTAAAGCACAAGATCTGGTAGATAATTAGTTATTTCAGTGATAGTCGGGTGCGCAACCGAGTATTATAAATTCTAAAAGTCAATGAGAACTTTTCGTAAACATCAAGGTTTTGGATGGGATAAAAGTACATAATATAATATGATGTCAAGTTAAATGCAAAACGATATATACGAGTATACTTGATCATACTATACGCGAGATGTCTGCGTGATTAGTGTGTAACGCTAATAAATAAATATAAGAAATAATAATTATAAAAGGGTTAACCAAGAATTAAAGAAAATTTTTTAAATGTGGGAGTGATCCAGGCAGCTCCATATAAAAATAAATAAATAAATAAAAATAATTACGGCTGTAGACCCGTGAAAATATAAAACTTGAGGATTCAAAAAAAAGAAGTATAGATTAAACGAGAACTATAGTTTATGTAATAAATCTGGAGAGAAAATAATTTTTTTTAATATATGGTATGATATGATATGTGATAAGTTCGTGCTAACGTGTTGTTGTAACGTTGGTTAGTACCAAAATACACAACAGGTTAATGACGTACAAAACAAAAAGGTAAACGAAATAAAATCGCATGCGTATCCTGGATGACTTAATAATATGTATAATCTGATCATGATCATGAGGTTATAATCTCTTATATAAAATCAATTTTATATTTTTAACTATTTTATCTTACCCTTATCCATGTCTAACATTGTATTTTATTTTAATGTTCAATATTAAATGTATTATTATGTTATAAGATTCAGGTTGATATAATATTATATTAAATATTTCATTTTATGTTCATATTCTTGATAACAGCATTAGATGACAAGTATTTAGTACAATGTAATGTAAATGTAATCAGAAATCATTTTGTTATAAGAATCAACAACATAAAATGTAAAAAAAAATAAATACAGACATTTTTTTTTTTTTAAGTATCGGGGAGGTGTGAGTGGTATGTGGCTTCCTCCTCCCAGTATAGTGTAATAAATACATCTACACCTAGGTTAAGGAAGGAGTAATAAAGAGATATTGTAACGAGACAGTTGTATCTATTGGTCCGATCCCCATTTATTGACGTCTTAGTTTTATATTAATAACTGATCTTTAAATCTTTACTTATTAATATGTGTATTCATTTAATACAGTTATAAAGTTAATACATTATTATCTTTTAACTTAATATTATAACTATACCGTTCAAATAAGAATAGAACTGACCTGGTGCCATATTGTGACGTCATAGTTGTCAATACAAACCAATCAATTATTAACAAAACTCAATTTATTTACAAAAGAACTTTGAAGAAAAAAGTATTAATCTGAAACTAGCATTTCAATTTCACTCATATCTGCATCACTGTCTGAGTAGTCATCATTGTCATCATCATCATGACTGCTGATTTCCCTTAATAAAATAGAACATGGATTTATGTAGGTATTCAAAATATTCCACTGAATAATATCAATGTTTTAAATTAATTTATAAAAATAGTTATGAGTTCAATAGATTTGGTAAAATCAAAACTCAGTTAAACAAAGAGGAAAAAACCGTTATTAATACGCAAATCAGTTTTCTTTGCAAGCCGTACATTTCAAGCGTTCATTGTATTTGCTATCATCAGGTAAAAATTAAAAAGTTGTCATCTTTGAGATATTGCCTTCCTCGACACTAAGGGCTTTATCGTATGTGACATAAATGCGTTTTTTTTAAATAGAAGAAGGGTGACAAACGAGCACACAGTCCACCTGATGGTAAGTGGATGCTGTGGCCCATAGACATCTACTATACATTTATCCTCGATTATGAATCAAAATGCAGATGCATTGTCACCCTGAGAACTAAGATGGAATGCCTCGTTTCCAGTAAAAAGGGTCTCCGGTTTTCTTCACTCACCATACGAACCAGCAGTACACTGGTATTCTGAGAGAGCGTGGTCCTTCCCAGGTCAAGCCGACCCATTCGATCTACAAACATAATATATCTGCAGCATAGTTCTACCACGTGCGGGAATTTTTTAGGTTTGGCTGATATATCAAGTTAGATTTCAGTGGGTAGGTATTTAATAATACTAGTTAATCTTGTGATTTCATTGAGGCAAGTTCTTCAATCTTAATATATATCAGAGTCAATCTAGCAAGTGCAAAAACGTTGATGGTGTTGATGGTTCTAAAGCCTTTAATTATTTCAACTGCAAATCCACGCTGCAAGGACAAGAGTTTGTCCCTAACATATTTATATTTTAGCGCTGTGTGTATACTAGATGCGTAGCATTCGATAACTTGTCTTTATAGGATTTCTATATTTTGCGGATTGGATTGTGGGTAATATTTAATAAGTTTGTTACAGATGTTTTGTGTTTTGGTGTTGAGCATGTTGGATGAATTTGTGTTTCTTGTCAATGATGACACTAAGAATTTTGGAGTGATTTTGAAGTTAAATGGGAGTACCAGTAATGCTTATTTTAATTTTATCTGCCTTTTTTGTAAAAGCTAGTGCTTGGGTTTTCTGTTGTCCAAATTTTAACTTCACTGACTCTCTTCAACTTGTAATCGAAGATACAGCTTGAATTATTTTGGATTGTAGGTTTAGCGGGTCTTTGTGGTGGGCTATGAGAATTATGTCATCAGCAAAAGATTGCATCCTCTTTCATCTTGACAAGTTTTACCTGACATCTGTCAGGTAAATGTTTGTCAAGCAGTTCATCTAAGATTTCATTTCAGAAAGGGGATCACATACGGAGCCTTGGGTACAACCTCTGGTCATGGTTTTGCTGGTGCAACGTCTAGCGTAACTTATACTGACAGTTCGTTTACCTGGGTAGTTATATATAATTTTGTACAACTTTTTTGGACATCCAATATTGAGAAGTTTTCGCAGTTGTCACCCTTGTCCTATAAAAAAAAAAAAAAAAAGAATAGCGCCGCCTGCCACCAGGCATGATCAAATGCCGCTTGAATATCTAAAGAAACAGCCATAATTCGATCACCAAAATTTTTGTTTTTATGTATTTTTGAATTCATGTCAATAATTTTTCGTGGTAGAGCCATACTGCAGCTATATTAATTGTATAGTTGTAGCACGAATGGGTCGGCTCGACCGGGGAACGACCACGCTCTCACAGAATACCAGCGTTAAATAGCAGCTTGATACTACTGTGTTTTGTATGGTGAGTGTAGAGAACCGGAGATCCTTTTTACTGGAAAAGAGGCATTTTATTTTAGACCTCACGGCTGACAACGCATCTGCATTTTATTCGCAAACGAGGATAGATGTAGATGTCTACGGGCCACAGCAACCACTTTCCATCAGGTGGACTGTGTGCTCGGTTGTCACCCTTATCCTATAAAAAATGTCGCTGAGTGCTTTTATGGTAGATTTCTGTTTTTTGAGTCAGTACTATCTTTGATTGGTTTTGTTCAACTTTTCGACTAATTTGCTAAATAAAATTATCAGTACTATGGGACGATATAAAGAAGCGTCGGTGTAATCTACTTGGTTAGTTTTAAGGATAATCTTAACTTGTGCATATTTCCCTTGCTTAGGGAATAGAGAAAGGGTAAGGCATCTATTCATAACATTAGTAATAATTTCTGGAAATTGTTTGTCAAAGCAGTAACATACGTCCGAAGTGAGGTGGTCTGGTGATTTCCGAGGATTTATATCTTTAAGACTTTGGAGAATTTCTTCAGTAGTAAAGAGAAGTTCATCATTTGTAAATGCTTACATTTGGTAATTAGTCTAGAAGCTGTTTAGAATTCGTGGGTATTAGGAGTATCTTCAGGGTAAAATTTATCCAAGAAAAACTGAGATGCTTCTTCACAAGATATAGTAAGCTTATTGAGTGCTATTTTTACCGTTGAAGGTGGCTGTGATGTTTTTGGGTTTTTATTTAATCTATTAGTAATAGACCATACATCTTCTTTTCCCTGCTTCTAACAGATTTCTTGAAAGTTCTGTGCAGAAGTATTTCTGATAGCCTCAGCATACTCTTTATTATGCTTATTCCTTTCCACAATAGCAATATCAATGGGAAGATTTTTTCGGGAGAATTTCTGAAGTATGTGGTGGTTGACTAAGACTTTTCTTTTCAGTATGTCGAGTTTTTTATTCCACCAAGGAGAGCGTATTGATCGAACAGTGGGTGAGGAGACGTTTTTTTGCAAACTTTACGTATAAAAGATGTAATTTTATTTTGGTAGTTGGCTGTTAGTAGTGTAGCCCTACTACTACTACTACTAGATGGAGTGCGGTTCTGGTAAAATATGCAGGAAGTTGATGTATGCAGGTGGCTTAGTTCCATGCTTTGGGGCATTCCCTGGAGGAGACCTATGCTCAGCAGTGAAATACTGAAGGGATGTTATGATGATAATGATGATGATTTACAATTCACGCAAAAACTACTTAACGAATATAAACGACAACGATATATGTACGACCCTAGACAGCATATAGGCTGATGTTTGTCCGACTAAGGGAGTGTAAAAAGGTGAGTAATGTAATTCCCTTCTTAAGATGCTTATTTTCAAAATAGCTGCTGATGATTTCATAAGTTTTGTAGATATCTTGAATTGTATACTTTAAAATATAAGTTTTAACGTATTTGGGAAATGTGCCTATACGTCTAAAATAGAACTTTTAAAAAATTAAACTAGTGTTATATTTTATCTACAACTAGCTGGTTCCCGGCGCGTTGCCACCGCAGAAGAAATTACTGTAGAAATATCGTTTTAAATTTGGAAGAGTTATATTGTTTAATTAGGAATGATAATACATTATTCATTGAAATTTAACGATAAACTTCGCGCGAGTGCAAGTAATAAGTTGATAAAGTTTTACCGCAATCTGATGAACGGTATGGCAGCGCATAAAATACGAACAAACAAAAATATTTTTTTATATATTAGATAACAAATATTTAAATTAATATATTACTAATTATTACTAATCCTTTCATGCATATGAAAAGCTTACATTTTTAATACTTTTAAAATATGTGTAAATTGCTTTGAATATTTTGACTTTCAAATAATGCTATAATTTAATTTAATAATGCACCATCTATCAAGACTCCGAAATGTAAATAGCTTTCAAATTATTTATTAATGTAATAAATAAATTTATCAGTATTAATCGATATGCATTAAAACAATGTTCATAATTATTTTTTCGACCTTAGCCATATCAGTGTGATTTATAAACATACACCATTTCATTTACGAGAGGATATACGAAATTAATAATAAGAAAATGACGTACACAAAGGTAAACATTATAAAGGAGAATTCACAATATAATCTGAAATTAAATCTCTGTTGGCCGATGCTGAAGCTCGAGCTGTCAATAGCACCAGGCCTGACAGAATAACTTTGAACAAAATAAGTATTATTATTTTTAAATTATAATCTTTAATAGTGTGTTTTTTTATAATATAAGTACATGATTTTTTTTCAAATGGAAGTGATTCTTAGACTCTATTTGAAAATTAAAAATGTACCTTAGAAGGTTATAAAAATAAAGAAGCTTGTATTGTTCTGAGGGGTGTAACTGATGAGGATTAATTTCTGGAAAGTAATGCCAAATGTCAAATTATGGGAAGAGCTCCTTCTTGCTCTTTCGTTTCATTTACATAAATTGACTTCCATAATCTGTACTAGGCTATGTGGCTATGTTTCTATAAAAATAAGGTATATTTTTATAGAAAAGGGGGTAAAGAAGTATGAGACGCATGCTTGTTTGCCAAGAGACCGGGATAGGAACACCAGTGTAATTGCAAGCGCATTGCCGGCCTTTTAAAAAGAAATAGGCTTTTCGGAAGGTCCCTAAGTCGTATAGATACTGCTCGCCGTCATAACTCTAGGTATTTTACGTCTAACTCAAATGGTCATTTACCAGCAGCCCAGCTACTGCACTGAAAATGATACAATATCGACATCAATGGTGAAAATATCACTTGATTGCTCGAATTGCATTTATGCTTAAAAACATCAATAGTTTCTCCCAAACAATAAATGAAGTAACCACCTGGTAAGACATGCGGGAAGTCGATGAAGTGAGTGGCAATGCGCCGGCCGTATATAAAAGGTAGTAAAAGGGTGAATAGGTAAGGAGAATAGCAGTTGAACGAAGCGTTGCGTTAATAACCCAGCGATAGGACCAGATCTACAAGTATATGAAGTAATACATACACGATGACTTAAAGATTATACATTGCTAGAGCTTATATTAAAACCATGTGAAAGTAAAGTTGGTATTGATATCAAACGTAATTCCTCTCCTCATTCAAAAATAAAAATCAACATTTATATTTTTATAACCAACATAAGATTTGATAGTCAAAAGTTATATTAAAATATGAAACAAAAATATATATTTTCAAAAGCAAATCACGTACAAATTGTGTAATACCATTCCAGATGGAACTCTATGAATAAAATTATCGTTTTATAGAATTGATTCTGGAGCACACAATACTCGTTTTGCGCTCGGTTGCATTTCACTTACAGTTCATTTTAATAATGTAATCATTCCACTAAATACTCAAATGGATTTTAAGATTAAAATATGAAATGAAAGCGCTGAAACATTAATGTAATGTAATAACTTAAAAAAATCATAATTGTAAAAATTCTGTGTTATTTTCATTTACTAAAACTACTTTGATTTAACGTATAAATTTACGAATTTTATTTTTACATTGATAGACAAATATAATCTTCCACATATTCTAAGTCACCTGGTGCATTTATGCAAAGATCTAGCAGAAACAGTCCAGCAGTGGAGTTAAAAGGATGTTGATGATCAATTTTACTAATGAAAATCAAAAACAGGACTTAATTTTTTTAGAATTAGTTAATAAGTAGCTGGCCTGGCCGGCCTGATGAGCTTCACTCTGAATTTACTCCAGAATTTTGCAGTATAAATATATAAAGAATAACTTGAACACAGTGCCATCATTATCATTATAGCCCTTCACAAGTCTACTGCTGAATATAGGCCTCCGGTAAGAAATACCACATGGTTCTGAGCCACCTGTATTTCCTGCTTGCCTTACCAGGTTGCCTCTCCATGTAGTAGGGGCCCACTCATATAATTGGCTTATCGCTACGGGGCTACCAATATATTTACCATCGCACATACATACATGACCGGCCTGTTGCCACTTCAGCTAACATATCCGTTGGTATATGTCGATTTTTTTGGTTATACTGCAGATATCCTCATTTTAAATTCAATTACGCAGAGAAACTCCAAACATAACCCTCTCCATGCTTTGATGAGCAACCTTGAGCTTCATCATACGGCCAGCGGTGGAAGACCACGTCGCAGATTCATATGTCATAATTGGCTACACACACTGATTAAACATACACTCTTGTTTCCAGATTTTAAGGAATGCGTGAGGAGAAAATTTGTCGTAATCTCCCGAACTCTGCCTGACCCAATTGGATCCGTCGATTGACTTTGGTTGAACAGTTAATATGTAAGCCCGACAATTTATAAACACACTCGTAAACTCATTTGAGCGTAACACTACGCTGCACTACGTAGCGGACCCGACAACTACCGACATAGGTGTAACATAGATGTTAGACATTACCTTTAGTCTTGTCCATGTTTATTTTAAGACCCATTCGTTGGGACACAAAATTTTGATCATAGAACATAGTGCTAAGATTAGGTAGATTAGATAAGACGGCAAATCGACGATGATTGATGAATTCGCCATTGATGCTGATACCTTATCTTTCAAGTCCACCATTGATTATAAACACCGATATAGATTATAATACTCTTACAGTAGTATATAAATATAGATATAATTTTGTTGTAATAATAATTATGAGCATCTTTAACAAAAGCCTTGTCTTTTTTATAGAAATAAGGTTTGACACGAGCATAGAGTCCACCGGATAAGGTAGTAAGTGGATTTAGAGGCCCGTAGATATATATGTACAACTATCCTCCATTAAGAATCACCTTCTCTCGTCAAAGCCCTAAGAACTTAAAAACAAAGTCAACGGTTCTCGTCACTCCTTGTGCAAATTACAGTAACATAATGCTGGCTATTTTGCGCTGGTATTTTGTTCGAGCATGGTTGCAGCTTAGTTGTACCGTGTATAATATGTTTTACGTTTTTCTATAATATCTTTATGTTTAAGAAACATATCAATAAATTAATTTGTTTATGCTAAAACAGGTTACACGCGAATACTACGTCTCTAACTTCAATTTTTTAATATGCGACAGTAGGCAAGTATTTTCTGAAAAGAATTGTCCATACTTACGTGATGCAGGAAAGTTGATGAGTGCAGAGCACCTCCCTCGCACTGATAAACCTCATCATCATCATCATCAGTCTGTCTAGTCTGGTTTATTTTTATAGATGTTTTCCGCCATCATAATTATTACTATATTACGGCATCATGAGCTAAATATCGGCACGCTTAATTGTACCGAAATTGCTTTTTATGCAAAAAATCCTTGAAGGTTGGTTTTCTCTTTTTATCTATATGTGATTGTGGTAAAATATAACATTAATTCTGGCTGCAATTGCACATTCGGGCAATATTAATGTGCAAACCATGAATAACATGTAGCATTTCGCACCATTCTGTCGGCAAATGACCCATATATCTAGCTTAGTGCAGTCGACGCTCCAAATATTAATTTAACAATTGTTTGTGTGAAACTGTGTATGGCGATGTAAAGAAATATAAATTACTACAATCAAGATAAATTATCTCAATTAAATAAAACTTTTCATCACTGGATTACTACTGAGTAAGGGATTATTTCTGATATCAAGATCGTGAATTTTAATTTTTGTTTATTATAAAATATGTTTCAATTTGACTGTAATCCCCATATGGTTACAGGGATGTCATAAGAGAGGACAGATGGAAACTGGAACAGGTGGTAGCAGCATCTTAGTGATAACAACTAAAAAAAATATGACGAAATCACTCCTATAAAGGCGGCTCTTCACGATGGCCAACATAGTGGCGAATGTGTTGGCAAAGATATTAGCCAAGAGTTTGTGATGGCGTCCACACGTTGGAAGGTCGCTCAGTTTGCTACGGTTCAGGCCAATGTGCGGACGAATTTAAAATGGGTATTGAGGCGCTAACGGCTGCTGCGGTTTATTTATTCACAGCATACCGCTACTACTTGAATGTGTATAGGAAAAGGGTGATCAAAAAGAAATGGAAAAAAAGAAATTTTATTTCTTCTGTTCCACAAAAAATTTCGGCTTGGTAGAGTTTCTTCATTGGTCATTGTTACTGCCATTTTCTAGACACTAGTTACGAATATAAAATTTAAATCAGGTGCGTGCGATCACTCTGGGGCACTCTGGGAGCTCGTAGCAAACTAAGCGTGCGCCCAACGTGTGGAAGTGGCGGCCAATACTCTGCCACAACTCTTTGATCTTTTCTAAAAAACCGACACCACACGGATCTCGCGCCAACTTGTGGGCCATCATTCCAATACATACCAACGTAAGCACAGACACCCGCTCTACAGGATGGCCATTTGTATTGGCCAACACATTCGCCACTATGTTAGCTAACGTGAAGAGCCGCCATAAGGCAATCAATGGGGGTAGCCATGTTCAGCTGTGAACTTTTATAGGCTGTAATGGTAATGGAAATCAATTCTTTCGAGAACACAATAAATAGCATACTCGTACTTAGGTCAATTTAACTAATTATGATACCCCTTTGCCAATATCAACCTCCGCTATAACTTCTAGTCATAGAGCAAGATCACTTTTTATCAACTTTGTTTATGTGGCAAACAAATTCAAACTGTGCTCGTTGGGAGTCAACTAAAGGCTTTCCAGTGATAGTCCGCACCACCCAAATATGTCAAGCGGACGTTGGGGTAATATTTAACAGCTTTAAATGCTTCAATTTTCTCTTTTTTAATTTCCATGACTTGGACTTTTTAATTTTCTCTTTTTAACGTAACAGAACCTAACTATAGCTGCATTGTATTTACAGCAGAATTTTTTTGCCTCAATACAATAGCAAATACACTAGCAGTATAATGCCACTGTGTTTCGTATGGTGAGTGACAAGAACTGGAAACCCTTCTATCTGGTAACGAAGTATTCTATCTTAGTCCTCTGGGGTGACAAAACCTACATTTTAATGTCTACGGGACACAATAGCGGTTAAGTAAGTGTAAAGTGTAGAGTTATACCTTCCTATCACCAGTCAATTTTTGTCGCTTGACATTTGAAGGAAAAGGTGGCCTGCTGTAACAATAATTCCCTTAATCGTGGTGGTGGATTTATCGGATTGCAAAATACATCCTGTACCATTGAATCGTTAATACATTTTTAATTTAATAATGAGAAATTTCTAAGTTAATAAATGCGTACAAGGAAAACTTTCTATTGAAAAAAAAAGTGCGAAGCAAAGTAAATGCAAAGTATTGATTATTTATACTCCACCAAATCTAAGAAATATCTTTTTACGTTTCACATTAATCATTCCGCAATAACTTTGTACAAGCGCACTCACACTATTAAACTAACCATTACGTAAATCCAAAGAATTATGAAGATATCTATATTTCATTACAACATGTATAGTTATTTATCACTGATTTAAATTCGAATCTTTCAAAACATAACAAAATAATTATAAAAAATTATCATGAATCAACTTTTTTGCTTGACATTGTTTATATGATCGTTATCTACCTCACCGTAGTGTTTGGATGATTCAGATTCATGTTGATACGAATAATCGGTAAAAATATTCAAATAATCGAACATTTACATTTTTTTATTTATTTTTTGCTTATTTAAATTTGTATTTTTAGATTTACATAACGGTAGTATAGAACCACTGAAAATAATTTTAAAAGGAATTGGCTTCTGATACATAAGAAATGGACAAACGCAAAATAATTATTTAGAGACAGGAATGCAAAGAATAACATTTTTACGAGAAATTAAAAATATAACCAATTGTTTCACAAACTTCATATCAATTCATAAAATATGGCTAAAAGCCAACCACACCACATCACAGACATGGACAGATGACACGTGCCTGTGGGAAAAGGTGGGCGCCTCAAATTTTGCTATTTACTACACAAGCAATCACTGGGCCAAAGTGATGGAGAAAACAAAGAAAATTGTTGTGGATAACTATGAAAGAGATATAAATTTTGAACGTATTATAGAAAATGAAGTGAATCAATTAATTATATAGAAATTAGCAATAAGCAATAAATATGAAGAAACTGATGAATTTTGTGTTTTGAGTTATCTATTTTTAATTATTCTGGTATTTATCTAGATAAAACTGTAAATGATTACCAACTCTAAAGAATCGATATTGATTTATCTTGAGAATCGAATATTGTAGGTATCGATTTTTCAGTTCGAATGCCTTGTCCATGTCCAAAAATGTGACAGCTGTCAAAATGTATTTCTATGATTTGGTGCAGTAACACATTTCTTTGTTTTATTAGTATGTAGTTTAATTATTTACGTGATATAATAATATATACTTATAACAATTAAAAAGACAAAAATTATAGTAATACACACCAGACCAAATTTAAGTCACGGCGGCCAGTTTCAACGCAGATTAGCCATCTGCGTAGGTCAGGATTATAGTGCCCGAGTATATAAGCAAGCAAAAATGCACTCTCTATTCCCTCACTCTCATAGTCCGATGGGACGGTTATCCGACACGACTAGAGAGAGATCAAACGTAGGACCAACGGTTTTACTTGCTTTTTGAGGGTGAAACACCGCCATCTTCCCGAATCCGGGCTGTTACTGAGAATTTTGTGACAGAAAAACCCAATATCTGATCATGTTTCGACCCGGAATTCAGACCCTTGAACCCATAATCAATAACCGTATTTACGATCACTAGGCCAAAGAGGCAGTCAAGACTAAAATGATCATGGATTACCTGACTAGTTGCGGATACAATTCTTTTAGAAACTTCAACGCGCGTGGTTCCCAGGGACAAATAGTATCTACATGAAATGACGCAAATGTAGTCATCTCATTTTGTTTTGTTTCTTTTTTATAAAATATTTTATAAAAGAATAGTATAGATTATATAAGACGGTATAGACAGAATTCGTCACTTTTAATACAGGTGAAATTTTTCTAAAAATATTACTTGTAGCGTTTGAAATGATGTATTCTGTTCGCCTTTTTTGTAATTCTGACGCGTTGGGAAACAGGCGTGTTTCTGTCGTGTACCGACAGACCACGTTATTTGAATATGTATGAAGCACAGCCTCGGAGAATTTGCCCCATCAGTTTGCATGAAATTTTTATATTCCAATAAATTGTCAAGAGGGTTGCTTATAATTGAAAAGTGAATAACAAAGCTGTTGCGATTAATGAATTCTAAAAATTTTAATGAATTTTTCGTGCAACAAAAGTAGTAAAATAAATATGAAAATAAGCAACAGCTACTAAT
Source organism: Parnassius orleans (assembly GCA_029286625.1). Classification (NCBI taxonomy): domain Eukaryota; kingdom Metazoa; phylum Arthropoda; class Insecta; order Lepidoptera; family Papilionidae; genus Parnassius; species Parnassius orleans. The sequence goes on from JAGSMP010000032.1 coordinate 890,346, forward strand.
ATAAATGTTATAGACTACCAGAATTAGGGATTTAGACTTTCCACATTATAATAAAATAATTCTCTGCGGAAATCAAGAACATGGTTTTAAAAAAATTGTTATGATAATAAACACCTATATTAATAGTTTCTTAACAGAAACTTTCCACATTTCTATCGTATAAGTTTATAATAAACTATTGCAATAGAAGTATGTAAACCTTAAAAATTTGATAAGTAGATTTCGTAGTTTGGTCATATGACTATTTAATACAGCAGCTCATTCTCACATACATTCCATGGTTTACGTATTAAAACTTCCAACGATTCAATATAGACGAATAGATCTTTACGTTTATAAACTGAATCGTATTTGATAACAATCGTTAAATCAGTATGTAAAAAAACAAACACCGATATATCTTAAGAAAAACGAAAAAACAATTTGTTATGATGATGCGCTTCGACGAACGTGATTATGAATGTACTGTAAGAACATAATGAGTGCGTGAGCGTGCGTTTATTAGCCACTAAAAAAATTAAATGATGTGTGTCTTCCAAATTAAAGTTTTTATGTATCATCGTGCCTGATACTTAATTTTTCAATTTAATCGTGAAACATATATTTTATTTATTTAACGTGTATTTTATTTATTTAAGTACATTTTTATTTCAAGAAATTACTTCTTTCATAATTCACCTTTAATATTATATACGAATAATATAGTATATATTTCATATATATATATATTTACACAATGTCGGTAGTATTGTTATTGTAAAAAGAAATGATTAATTACATATTTATATCGTAGTTAATCATTTATTTCTTATATTTTTCTATTATCTCCTTTAATTTTCTATAATTCGTTTATTCATTCATTACAGTCTATCAAAATCCACTACTGAACATAAGTTCCCCTTAGATTGCCTCATAAGTGTGATATTTGCAATAATAGTTGGCAAGCGTGGCAGGTGGGTCGGCAACTGCACTTTATTATTTTTTAGTTGTTATTGAATATAGTAGAATAGAATAGAATAGAATATTTTTTATTCAATGTACTCGTAGATTACATAAAATTCTTATTAAGTCATTTTTTACTTTACCGCTGGTTCGAAAAAAAACCTCTGTCCTGGGAAGAACCAACAAGAAACCAAGCAACTTTTTTTTTTAAAATTATGTAATATAAAGGTTGTACAAACTAATTACAAAATTTATTTTAGGAACAACTGAAAGGCCCACCTCATTCCCACAGGTTATTATCAACCATGTATTCATTTAAATTATAATAACCCTTTTATACAGTTTTCGTTTAATAAAATATTTTGACTTTGTATGTTTTCTGGGAATTCTTGTAATAGGGTATACATTGCCTCAAGAAAAAATTACTGACGCGGGAGTCGAGAAACTGGTATCACTAGCTTGTATTTGTTCCTAGTGTTTACAGAGTGTACATTACTTTTTTTACTTTTGTAAAAAGCCCTACTGAAGCTTTGCGCTGAGAGTGATGCCAAGAAAAACAGTGGATTCAACAGGGCCAGATCTTCCTATTTAAAAACACATTGGTATTAAGATTTCTAACTGGTGGACTTGTGATAATACAATTATTATGATGATAACTATAAAGCTATCACACCAACAGTAGTTATAGATTAAAAGTAAAACTGTACTACTGTTATACTGTTTTCTAGTGGTAGAGCCATGCTGCAGCTATATTAGTAGTATGGTTGTAGCACGAATGGGTCGGCTCGACGGGAAAGGACCACGCTCTCAGAACACCAGTAGAATAGCAGCTTAACGCTGCTGTGTTTCGTATGATAAGTGTAGAGAACCGGAGACCCTTTTATTGAACTAAAAATTTAAATGATGTGTGTCTTCAAATTAAAGTTTTATGTATCATCGTGCCTGATACTTAATTTTCAATTTAATCGTGAAACATATATTTTATTTATTTAACGTGTATTTTATTTATTTAAGTACATTTTATTTTAAAGAAATTACTTCTTTCATAATTCACCTTTATATATACGAATAATAGTATATATTTCATATATATATATATTACACAATGTCAGTATTATTATTGTTAAAAAATGATTAATTACATATTTATATCGTAGTTAATCATTTATTTCTATATTTTCTATTATCTCCTTTAATTTTCTATAATTCGTTTATTCATTCATTACAGTCTATCAAAATCCTACTGAACATAAGTTCCCTTAGATTTACCTCATAAGTTTGATATTTGCAATAATAGTTCCATGCGTGGCAGGTGGGTTGCAACTGCACACTATTATTTTTAGTTGTTATTGAATATAATAGAACAGAATAGAATAGAATATTTTTTATTCAATGTACTCGTAGATTACATGTAATTCATATTAAGTCATTTTTTACTTTACCGCTGGTTCGAAAAAAAACCTCTGTCCTGGGAAGAACCAGCAAGAAACCAAGCTTAACTTTTTTTTAAGTAAATTATGTAATATAAAAGGTTGTACAAACTAATTACAAAATTTATTTTAGGAACAGCTTGGAAGCGGCCACCTCATTCCCACAGGTTATTATCAACCATGTATTCATTTAAATTATAATAACCCTTTTTATACAGTTTTCGTTTAATAAAATATTTTGACTTTGTATGTTTTCTGGGAATTTCTTGTAATAGCGTATACAAATATAAAAATTACTGACGCGGAAGTCGAGAAACTGGTACCACTAGCTTGTATTTGTTCCTAGTGTTTACAGAGTGTATATCTCTTTTTTTTACTTTTGTAAAAAGCCCTACTGAAGCTTTGCGCTGAGAGTGATGCCAAGAAAAACAGTGGATTCAACAGAGCTCAGATCTTCCCTATTTAAAAACACATTGGTATTAAGATTTCTAACTGGTGGACTTGTGATGGGCTGTAATTATTATGATGATAACTATAAAGCTATCACCCAACAGTAGTTATAGATTAAAAGTAAAAACTGTACTACTGTTATACTGTTTTCTAAGTGGTAGAGCCATGCTGCAGCTATATTAGTAGTATGGTTGTAGCACGAATGGGTCGGCTCGACCGGGAAAGGACCACGCTCTCACAGAACACCAGCGTAGAATAGCAGCTTAACGCTGCTGTGTTTCGTATGATAAGTGTAGAGAACCGGAGACCCTTTTTATTAGCCACTAAAAATTTAAATGATGTGTCTTCCAAATTAAAGTTTTATGTATCATCGTGCCTGATACTTAATTTTCAATTTAATCGTGAAACATATATTTTATTTATTTAACGTATTTTATTTATTTAAGTACATTTTTATTTCGAAATTACTTTTCATTTACCTTTAATATTATATACGAATAATATAGTAAATATTTTATATATATTTACACAATTTTGGTAGTATTGTTATTGTAAAAAGAAATGATTAATTACATATATATATCGTAGTTAATCATTTATTTCTTATATTTTTCTATTATCTTCTTTAATTTTCTATAATTCGTTTATTCATTCATTACAGTCTATCAAAATCCACTACTGAACATAAGTTCCCTTAGATTGCCTCATAAGTTTGATATTTGCAATAATAGTTGGCAAGCGTGGCAGGTGGGTCGGCAACTGCACTTTATTATTTTTTAGTTGTTATTGAATATAGTAGAATAGAATAGAATAGAATATTTTTTATTCAATGTAGATTACATAAAATTCTTATTAAGTCATTTTTTACTTTACCGCTGGTTCGAAAAACCTCTGTCCTGGGAAGAACCAGCAGAAACCAAGCTTAACTTTTTTTAAGTAAATTATGTAATATAAAAGGTTGTACAAACTAATTACAAAATTTATTTTAGGAACAACTTAGGCATACCCTCATTCCCACAGGTTATTATCAACCATGTATTCATTTAAATTATAATAACCCTTTTATACAGTTTTCGTTTAATAAAATATTTTGACTTTGTATGTTTTCTAGGATTTCTTGTAATAATATACAAATATAAAATTACTGACGCGGAGTCGAGAAACTGGTACCACTAGCTTGTTTTGTTCCTAGTGTTTACAGGTGTATATCTTTTTTTTTTGTAAAAGCCCTACTGAAGCTTTGCGCTGAGGTGATGCCAAGAAAACAGTGGATTCAACAGAGCTCAGATCTTCCTATTTAAAAACACATTGGTATTAAGATTTCTAACTGGTGGACTTGTGATGGGCTGTAATTATGATGATAACTATAAAGCTATCACCCAACAGTAGTTGTACGAGCTGTGCTGTACAATCTTAGAAGTTGATATAAAATAGAAAAATTGAGTTGATAATGTGATTTAATTTGATAATACTGCTAGTGAGTACGATGCGCGACGGCGAATGAATGCGTACTGAATGGATGAGAATGAAAGATGATACAATATGGTAAAAATGCTTAAGTGCAAAAATGTGCGGTTTGTAAAGACCGTACATGCTGCAGGAGAGAGAGAGAGAACAGATGATTGATAGGCGATTACAAATTGATACTAATTGATAACATGATTATACTATAAAAATTAGCTTATAATTTCAATTAAAAACTTATAAATTTCACACTTCACACACTGCAAAAAGATCACTAAAACGTTTGCAAACTGTAGGCGACGTCGACTTATCCAGTGCGCGTGCACTCAGTTCACCGATGACGTAACTGCGATACCGCGGGGCTCGACCGATGTTGCTTGCTCTGTGTTTCGGTTCGTGCCAGTGAACTGTACATTCAAGCCAGCTGATCTTTCGCTTTGAGAGGGACCTTGTATACGTGCGGCGCATCTGCGGCGTAGACTCCTGGGCAAATAATGTTGATGCTAGTATAGCTGCTCCAGCAGAAGATAAATAAGCACATATTGATGTAGGTCGTGGTTTGATAACTGATTTACCATCTCTGTATCAGCGTCGCTTGTCTTCAGCTGCTCTATTTGGTGTCAATACTTGACAAGTGTTTTCGATTCTCCTCATTTTCTGACTCGTCGAATTTCTCGAGCCTTTGGAAGAATAGATAGGTTGATGACATCATTGATTGGAGGTATGTCTATCTTTGCAAGGACGGGCTTGATATTATAATTAGTGACCTGCTTTCTGTGTGAAAATATTGTCAATGTTTCACTTAATAAACAGCCGTCCTCGAGAATGATAATACCGGCCTTGCTAAGTCGTTGCGCTGTAACATGATGCTCGCATATTATTCTTATCATCCTTTGATTACAGCAAAAGTACAGGTACGTATTTAGTTTGTTAAGTTCAACCCATATATCTTTGCAGGGCGAAGTTTTGATTTCACACTGACCTGTCTTCATTTTGATGCAGAAATATCGTCCGAATTCATATGGAAAATAGGTTTCTGTAGCGGGCAAAGGTGAGTCTCAGCGTTGAACTGTGTACATCTTCGAACTTCTTCTTCTGATAATGGTACGTACGAGTCCTTTTGGATGTTGATCGCGATATGATCTGCGATAGGTGTGATGCGGACCATCTGTTTTGTACTTGCTGCGGATAGATATAAGCCTGTAATCTCGTAGGTATCCTGCTTACCAACGGGATTTTGATCTCGAAAATAGTATTGGCTTGTCATCCTTGCTTTTACTTCAGTAAATGATAGAGTCTGGATAAGTTGTTTTGGATGTTGTTTATAGGCAGAGCTAATTCCTTTGATAATTGGCCAGAGATAATATTTAACTCTTCATTCAGTTGTTCAGGCGTTAATAAATAAACATTAAACTGCCCATAGTGGATGTCTGTGATGGTCTCCACCAACGTTTCTTGAATGTTTTTAAGATTGGCCAAAATGTTGTTTGCTATCATGGATGAGAGAATAAATTCATTGATGATTTTTCGGTCTGAATTTCCTTTGTTATGATGTTGGCTTCTTTTCTAGCTCTATGATGTGGGCATTGAAGATCTTGTACTGCTTGTTAATAGACTCTTCGATTCGACTCAAAGGTTATATTCAGCTTCAACCACGGATGTTTGATTTTTCCATAAAAAGCAAGATGTTTCTGATTCATCCTGATTATATTGATGTCTCTCTCGTATTTTGAGCAAACTCTTCGTCTAACACCGAACAAGCTGTGCGCTAGGTATCCGACACCGTTGATAAGCCCGCGCCGGCGTCTCGAGCGCGTGTATTGCTGACCGAGCAACATATGATGATAGTATCCAGTTCAGTGGCCTCGCGACGTAGTTGTGACAACATTACGTCACATTTTGTTTGTTTGGATATCTTGGAATATGTTATCAAATAATCGAAGTACTGCGATACAATTCAATGCCTTGCCAGTACGGATTCATTTCGTAGTAGACAATGAGTTTCCACTGATCTCTGACAAGGTGCATGTTGGAAATTTTGTCCAAATAAATGCTCTGATTATTGCTTAGACTAAGTAGGTTGAAGGCACACTGAACGGGTGAAATGATGGTAAGTAAAGTCAACATTGCTAAAGCTATGAAGTTGCATGATTTTTGCTTCGCGTTCTTTTGCTTTGGTGCTTTTTGCTGTAGACTCCTTGCTTGATTCCGAATTTTGCTCGCTACCAACGTAATCATCTGATAGAAGTGGTGATATTTTGTAATAGGCCTCTTGATAATGTTGTTTTTAGTTTTCAGGGACACCACTCGGACCAGATCGTCCTTTCCAGGGTGAAGTTCAACAACTCTAGCGAGCGCCCACTTGCCGGGAGTAAGTTGACGTCATGTATGACGACAACGTCACCAATTTTCATGTTCTTTGCTTCTGTTGCCACTTGCTTCTAGCTGATAATGGCACAGGAACTCGGACTGCCATCTCTTCCATATGTCGTAGAAGATTTTCTGTACCAGTTGCCAACGTGTGCGCTCGTCCTTTCGGTTTCGATGATGGTGAGGTGGGGCCTCGCCAGAAAATGTGACGGGGTGAGGAAGTTGATGTCCTCAGGATCTTCGCTCAGGGCACAGTGGCCTTGAGTTCAGGCACGCTTCCAGCTGTGACAACAATGTTGATAGCTCCTCAAATGTAGCTGTGTCCGATGACTCTTCGTAAGTGGAATTTTAGGCTTTTCACCGCCGCTTCCATAGACCTCCTGCACTAGGCCACGAGGGGCGTTGAAGTGCCATTCGATCTCCATGTCTGATATTGCTGCGAAGAAATCATCGTCCAAGGCTTGTCGAAGATTGATGAATTCCTGCTGTAAGTGTTTGTTGGCGCCGACGAAGTTGGTCCCGTTGTCGCTGTACAGGTGACGCGGTGACGGCGCGCGCTTTCATTCGTCAGGTGCTGCGAAATGCTGATGAGGAGAGGTCTGATACCATTTCAAGGTGTACGGCCTTAGTGACCATACACACAAAAACTGCGACGTATCCTTTCGTCGTTTTATGCCTCGTCCTTTGTTTGCTTTCACGTCGATGAAACCGGTGTAATCGGTCCCAACGTGGTAAAATGGCCTGGTTGGGTTACATCTTGCTGACGGTAGGTCTCCATGATTTGAGTCTGTTTGATTGGGTTGTGTCTTCTGCAGACAACACATTCACGGATGCGTTTTTGACAGCCCTGTTGGCCAATCCAGTAATGCTGTCTCAGATTCGATAGAGTCAGGCGGGCTCCACGTGGAAGGTGGCCTTGTGTGCCTGATCGATTATGAGCTCAGTGAAGTGTCCGCTGTGTGGCACGATGAGAGAGGATCTTCATGTTTTCATCGATGCTTGCATTATTGATCCTGCCACCAACTCTTAGAGATCGTTTTATCCAAGAATGGATTAAGGGACAGTAGTTTGTTGTTACGCTTCACTTTCCCTGCTTCTTGATGGTAAGTATTTCTTCATAAAATACTTTTCTTGTATGTGCTTTATAATAATGTATTTTGCTTGTTTGATTTCAGGTGCAGTTAGATACGGCGTCTTCGGTTTGGAATTCGACACCGCCCGCAATACCCAGGTAAGTATACGCGTCACTCGCGTCATACAGCTATGTTTGTTTATCAACGCTGATTACGTCAGAGCTGTGACGTTGAATAGTGACGTTGGTTTGCATTGCTTTCTTCACTTCTTGATTCGTAGTGTATGTTTTGTGGTGGTTTCTTTTGATATGTTTTCAGCCATGATGGGCCTTGCCACCACAAGGATGATTTTAGGATTGCTGTTGATACCCCACGCTGGCGCAGTCTGCTGGATTATCAGTCGACTTGACATACTGCCAACAGTCCGCAGGTATGATTTCTTTGATTTGTTGTGCACGGTTGGCGACAGATGGCTTCAGCGATTGATGTCGCCTTGGATCCAGCCGAAACACAGCTGTTGAGTCTGACCAGCCGAAGCTTTCGTCGTACGTCACAGTTAATAGTTCGTATTATTCTTGGTGGCTGATTTGTTGATTCCGCCATATGATTTTTTTGTAGATGTTTGTCGTTATTATTGCAGAGGATTCGCTCGAAATTCCTTTTCGATGTCTGCAGTGAAGGCGACCTTATGCTATCTCCAACTTATGATCAATGATAGTAAGTCTGCTGATTGGTCCGTTATACATCAAGTCATTTAGGCTGTAGCCTGATGACGTCTTTGATGACGCGTTAAATACGACGCATGGCACGGTTGTAAAGCGATTCGGCGCGCTGTACACAATGATGTGGCGGGCGCCGCTCGTTGCCGGGATCGTCTGTTACGGTTACGAAGTACATTGCTGCATATGTTCCTAATTCAATGTATTCGCGCATAAGTTTTTTATACATTGCTGCGGGTCTTCGTTTTGGCGAATTCTTTTCCAGCTGATAAAGTTGTGCACGGCCTTCTGCTTTGAATCACAGCTTTCTTCGAAGCCTGGTTTCATGGGCAGACGTACAACATATCTACCGTCTTCTATTCGTGTTGTTGTGTTGTTATAATGCTCCAAGCAGTATTGATCCTCGGATGATATTGTTATTTTGTTGTCTGCTATGTCTTCGATTGTCCAAAACCTCTGAATATTTTGTAAATCGTGCAGAACAACATTACACTGATAAGACTTCAGGTTGCCGCAGATGATCCAACCGAGTAGTGATTGCTTAACATTCGGTTGATTTTCTTCTTTTCTGATGATTCCACTCATGATGATGTTCAGTAGATGTTCGCACCCAGTAATATGTCTATGGGACGGCTGATATTGAAGTCTGGATCAGCAAGCCGTATGCCTTCAAGACGTTTCCATGACGGTTTGTCAAAGGATCTGTTCGGTAGATTGTTTACCAAACTTTCATGATGATGACGTCAGTATTGAATGTGTATTCTGAATTCATAGATGATGCTGTTATAGTGATGATACCTTTGCAGTTATTTTCCTTTGTGCCAATCCGAAAATAATACCCTTGCAACGTTGTCGTGGAAGGCCAAGTCTGAGCGGCATTTTCTTAATAAGTGATGTTTGTGACCCTTGATCAATCAGCGCTCGCATCGTCAGATAGCTTCCATCAGCTGATAGCACCTTGATTTGGGCTGTTGCCAGGAGGATTTCGGCGACGTTTTCTTGTGAAACATGTGTCACGTTTCTTTGCTGTGTAACTCTTTTGTTGCTGTCTCGCTCGCTCGCGTTGATATTTGATGCGTATGCTTCGTGCAATAAAGTATTGTGACCGCATTTGCAATGCGCGCATCTTTTGTCGGAAAAACAGTCCTTGTATGATCAAAAGACAGTTTTCGCATAAATTCAATTTTGCCACTGTTTTCGTTTTAATTCTGGTGTCTGACCTAGAAACGATTTACAGTGGAAAATTCCATGTTGTTCATTGCACAATGGACGTGTATTTATTCCTTGCTAACGATTTCAATGACTTCACATTTGTATGATTGATAAATGCTTTAGTTGATGCACGGGTATGCCTTGGAATATTGAGCTTTTTGGAATCTTGATAGGTAGCTTGCTGATTGCTCCCGGCGCTTCTTGCTTGCGTCGAGACGATTCTAATGCTGTGAATCGCATTTCCAAAAGTTAGAAATCCTGATAGCGTAGGCAATTCCTCGGATCTTCAAGATATTCAAGTAGTCATTGTGTGTATCAGTGTCAATTTCTGCATCAACAAATGTACCACAAAGGATCAACTTGATGTATTCACGCCTAAGTTTTTACGGCATAGACACTCTTTTGTGGTGTCGTGCAATTTTCAGGGCAAATGATGATTGGTGTTGTATTGTTGGCAAGCCAAAAGCGTGTTCATGTGAGAACTAAAATCAATCGTTTGTTGTTATACCGATGATTCAAATTTCCCAGCATGTTTCATAGTTTTCGGAACTAATATTTAGATGTTGTATTAGTTTCTCGCTTCTCCTTGACCTTGCTTTTTAAATGTTGCATTTTTGAAATGAATTTATTCTTGTGGATCATTTCCATGAAGAGATCTTTGAAAGATGACCACTGCTGATAGTTGCCGCTGAACGTAGGGATTTCCATTTTGGCGTAGAATGCTTTTGATGAGATACGGACCACATCTTGCTGTTGATTGATTTTGATCTTTTTAGCTGTCTTCGAACATGTAGTATGTTTTTTTCGTACTGCACATCTTCTGTGGTAAGCTCGCTGTCGATCTCCCAGTGTAAGGGTCCACGGCATTCCAGCGAATTGTAAGTCACGTAAGCTGTCCTCGAGCTCCCACTTTCGGTAAGTAACTCGAGATTAGTGGCATTGATTGCTCGTTCTAGTGCTTTAAAATTGCTTTTTGTTTCGGTACATCTCGTCAAGTTTGCTGTGGTTACCTCTGTCTACTCGGCTGGTGCTGGCCTGACCTGATGGGGACGCTGTTGCAGCCGTTGATGGTGGACGCCAATCTGTAGTCACGCCGGCTAAAGGTAGCAGGTCTCAGAACTGACTTCTTTTCTTGATCAGTAGATAGGTGTTGCTGGATAATTCTCCGACAGTCGGTGTAATATGACTTTGCTTTTTCAGTGATTTTCCAAGAAATAAGTGTAGTCTTGGTCCTCGTACTCACACAACTTGACATGATTGGCTGGAACTCTCTCCAGTACTGATCCAGAGTCTCTAGTCGCTTGATATGTAGATGGGGTTTCTTTCAGCTCCATCTTTCTTGAAGTTGGTGAATAACTGCTCCATTGCTTGAAGAAGTTGTTGCTGAGTTGATAGTAAATCTTCCATTTTATTTGATTAATGGACGATTTGATTGATAATCCGGTGACGGATGCTTCGAGTCACAGGTGATGCTGTTGCTAAGTGCTCCGGTATCCTAATGCAATATATGCCTTCTCAATCTCGTCGGTGAGACCCGCTTGTGGAGGCCGACTCGACCGATTCGCTATTGCACTTCAGACACAGAAACACAAAGACAAAAATGTTTTCGTGAGTGATGGCGTGATGTTTACCAATCACTGCTGCTGGTGATGGTGTATGCGGTAGCAGAAATTGTTCACTGCGCAATAGCTTTTAAAAATAACCAGCGTTTTTGCTAGTAGGCGGCGGTAATACGTGGGCGGCACTAAACGGGCGAAACGAAGTCACGTCGAACCGCGTGGTCCCTTTTCTCTTACCGGCACTAGATCAATGCTCGAAGGACCATTAAGATGTACGAGCTGCTGTGCTGTACAATCTTAGAAGTTGATAAAATAGAAAGAATTGAGTTGATAATGTGATTTAATTTGATAATACTGCTAGTGGTACGATGCGCGACGGCGAATGAATGCGTACTGAATGGATGAGAATGAAAGATGATACAATATGGTAAAATGCTTAAGTGCAAAAATGCGGTTTGTAAAGACCGTACAGTAGTTATAGTTAAGTAAACTGTACTACTGTTATACTGTTTTCTGAAGTGGTAGAGCCATACTGCAGCTATATTAGTAGTATGGTTGTATGTACAGATGGGTCGCTCTCGACCAGGAAGGATACGCTCTCACAGAACACCAGCGTAGAATGGCAGCTTAACGCTGCTGTTTCATAGTGATGTAAGAAGACCGGAGACCCTTTTGCAGAAAAAAGGCTTACCATCTTAGTTCTAACGGGTGATAACGCATCTGCAATTTGAGTCTTTATTGAGGGTAGATGTAGATGTCTATGGGTCACAGTAGCCACTTACCATCAGGTGGACTGTGAGCTCGTTTGTCACCCTACCCTATAAAAAAAAATTAAAATACTTAAAGGGACGGTGCAATACTTTTTAACAGTTTTTGGACCTCTGTAAATCGACTGAAATGCAACTATTACGCAAAACAAAATCATTATATAAAAAATAAGCATACTGACAAGTCATGAATCGCAATACATAATAATTTGCTGCATAAAACAAGTCAGGAATGCAACACTAAATCGTTATTAAACGTGGACCTTGCAGAGATTCCATGATGAAACCGTGTAAAAGGTATATCAAATGAAAAGTGAAAAGGCTTATTATTTTTAAGTCATATTGAGAACGTATTGTGTAAAACCGTTTTTAGTTTCATGTTGTAAAGTAAAAACAAGATCGAACAACTCAAGCGCATGCGCTCGCGACCAGCCCGCACGTTGTTTGTTCTAAAATTATTCTCCTAGCTTTAGTGTTTTCTGGCCTTTAATAAAAGAGGAGGTTCTCAATTCGACTGTTGATTGCTTATATGTATGTTACGCGAAATATTTGTCGATTGAGAACCGATTTTCTAGATTGATTTTTAATTTCATAGGTACCCACATAAATTTAGGAAAATTTTTCACCCGATAACTTATGATGATATTATAGTTCCTACCTTGAGCGTATGATAATACTTGATTCACTGAAAAGGTAAAAAATTTAAACTTATAATAATTAGTAAAAGCCAACATTACAGAACTAATTTAATCTTCTATGCCCTAACTTCAGAACGTAGTTTTATATTTTATTTTTTTCAGTTATTTACATTCTCCTTATACTTTTTACTATGAGTTTGATTTTCGCTCGGCAATTGCGAGGTGTGAGGTACCGTTTTCATATCTTTTTTTTTTTACATGGGGAAATGTTTACGCATACCCGCCTCGCGGAGGCAAGGACGGGTTATGTCGGACTCGCACCGACTAAAACCCCATGGTGTTACACCTTCGTCGCATATTGGCAGGGCCACGGGAACGCTTTCGCACACATCCGCGACCCCACCAGCGCTGGCTGCTCTATGGCCGCCTCTCCTCAGGAGGGGAATACTCCTCCCCCATCTCCTTCTCAGGTAAGGCGCACCAGAACACATGGCGCGCCCTCCAACTTCACATGCGCAACGGACGCCCCCGTGTCCGATGCGCGATTTTCATATCTACACACCGTACTACAAAACAGCCTTAACTGTAACTAGAAAACCAGAAAACAGCGATTATTATATTGTAGCAGCGAATAGGTGGGAATTTTAGACAAACATGGCTTGGAGGAGGATGTTTAAAACGTGGAATACGTTAAATAGTAAGCCACTTTGAAAAAAAATCTAAAAACGGATAAACAGTATAGAAAGATGTAGAAAAATAGGCACGTATTTATCTAAAATTGTAAGAACTCTTCCTTTTCATTATGATAGTAAGTCGTGCCTATTTTTAAAACTACATTAATTTTTTTTCTAAAAAGATTTAAGCCTAAGTCAACAAACCTTTCTTTAATTTCATTGCAATAAATTATGTTTACGTACTTTCATATCCCTTGAATGCCACGATGTTCCTAATATTTATAGAGGTTTACTGCTACCATCCTAAATTGAAATACATTAATATTTTACCACGAATGTGACACTTTCATTTGAAACATAACCACACCGTAATTGGATTCGTACCTGAATACGAAAAATGACTACTATTGTAAGAATGTAATGTTTTATTTCTATGTGGTGACTTGTAAATTCTACTTTTATATGAAGATATATTTATTCTAATAACATCATATATTAAAAAAATAGTTTTATTTTATTCTTTATTTATTTTAACTTTACATCAAAATAAGATTTTCTCCTGTGTCGTAGAGACGTTTTACAAGCATAAATTGCACATGGACAATATATATTGCTATATGTAATCAATCGTTTTATCTTTCCTTTTCTTATTGTTCATTTGCATTCAGCAGCGTGACCGAAGTAGGTACCCAGTTACATATCTTAGACGAAATCAACATTTGTACAAAATACAAATGGTTGTTCGAGTCTGGATTTTGATTTCCCCGTATCTCTGAAAATGCTGCCTGATCTTCCTACAATCTTATCACATAAGCGTTTCTTCAGGTGAGTGGATGCCTTTATGGTTGTACTCTTGCATATCTCATAGCAGTTTACACCGTCTAGTGATGGCATAAGAATATCCACTACCCACTATCGTCCGGAGAGTATCGTAAATGAGGCGACAGAGGGCAACAAACCAGGAGATGGACTGCGGTTGCCAATACGCCTGCCAAGCATGCCAAATATCTATGTATGAGGCAATCAATGGAGGAGGCATATGTTCAGCAGTGGACTTTTGATAGGCGGTAACGGTAACGGATAATTCATGCTACTTAGGATTGTTAGAAAACTTATGCAGACTACTTAGGCACTATTAGACAATAATATTAAACTACACTACTTTTTAATAAAATTATTTGAAATAATCATCGTGTGGTGGTGGTGACAAACGCATATTATTCCGTGGATGTCATAAAAGGCGACAGAGGATTATGAAACAGGAAATGGGCAGAAGCATATTCCAGATATCCACTCAAAATAAAAAATAAACTGATATCTATAGCAAATATCATAATGGTGATTATCGTCATAGTTGCGCAATTCTCAAACCCCAAAAAGGTAATATATGGGGGAGGCTTATGTTCAGCATTAGACTTTTGATAGGTTGTAATGAATGAATGATTTGTAAATAGCTAAATATTATGTTAATATGTAATAATTATGGCCATATCTATTAGTAACCGTAAGTCTTACTCAACTGACTCCAGTTAACTGTTGCCGGTGTTGAGCTGATTTAACATATTTTGTGCACAGTAGAATTCAAAAGATGCTTAGGTTATATTTTGCGATATTTCCAAGGCTTTCCACTGTGTTCATATTGAGAAATTAATCAGGAAGCTACATCATTATGGTGTAAAAAAAATAGCGCTTAAACTTATTACATCATGCTTAAATAAAATAGTTTGTGTTAGTAGTTGTGATTAAGGGGAGTAGTTCTTCCGGATCGGTAGTATCTATCTTCGGTGTTCCTCAGGACTCAATTCTTGGCCCCTTTCTGTTTTTAGTTTATATTAATGACTTACGTACCTTCTTTGGTAGGGAATAATCATGATATAGTTTTATTTGCTGTTGGATACTTCGTTGATTTTTCGACTTAAAAGGTAACTTTTAAAATATGATGAAGTGAATAATGCATATCATTAGTAGTACACTGGCTTAGTGTCAATAATTTGCTTTTAAACTTAGAAGAGTATAGCTGCAGCTATATTATGGTTGTAGCACAAATAGTTCTGCTCGACCGGGGTAGGACTACGCTCTCATAGGAGACCCTTTTTACTGGAAAGGAGGTATTCTATCTTAATCCTCAGGGGTGAGAACGGATCTGCATTTTAATTATTAATCGAGAATAAATGTTGATGTCTATGGGCCATAGCATCCCCTTACCATCAAGTGGACTATGCGCTGGTTTGTCACCTTTATTCTATATTCTATAAAATTATTTTGTACTTTTATAATTTTTTTAGTAAGGGTTATTACCCTTACTAAAAAAATTTGCTTAAATCTTTTTAAAATAAAGTCCCACTGGGATTCTTGCCGGTCCTTCTCAGGGTAGAGATTTTTAGCGAACCAGTGGCGGAAGCTCAAATAACTTTCAATAAGTATTCTTGTAATCTTTATTGCATAAAACATTATATTATATTCTGTTCTATTCTGGTCTTAATGAGGGATGGACAAATCATTGTAGACAAATGAACTAAAAGCAAGCAAATTAAAATATTTGAATAATGAAAATTAAACTAGCGTTGATTTTTTCATCTAAAAAATAGTAAGTAATCACTGAAAATAATAGAAATCAATTACCGGTTTTAAATAATTCACAATGCTCTTTGCCTAAATACTAAAAATGTATAATGAATTAAATGAGTTTTTACTCTCTTTCTGTCTAGAAGTCCGTCAGGGTAGGTACTAACGCTTTTACCTACTTTTTCCGCAGTGAGTGCACGTGGTGTTCCGGTTTAAAGGATATGGGAAGCCAGTATGATTACGGGATAAAGCAATTCATCTTAGCCCTCACAGATGTCAACACATATGTAGCCTTCTTTATTTGAAATTTGTTCCATGGACTGCAGTAGCCACTTACCTTCAGGTGGACTTTTAGTTTGTTTGTCACTACAATTTTATAAAAAATTATACAAGCATGTTGTATTTATTAAAATTAAATGCTAGAAAGAAAGTATGGTAAAAAATTGTAATATCAGTAAAATGTGCCTATAGTGTGAAGGATAGAAAACAAGAAATGTGCATTAGCCTGATTACGGTTGAACAGTTCACGCTCTGTTGAAGTTGCGACCTTTAAGTTTTGTTTTACACAAACGTATATTCAAAGTTTTTCGGTCGTACATTCAGAATAAGTAACATATGGAAACAGCAAAGTACGAAGTAAGAAAAGTAAGCAATATATTGAATATAACGGATTCGACCTAATTTCGTATTGAGGAAAACATCCTCCTTGCAACTTGCTCTGTATTATAAACCGCTATGATGAAGACGATAGCTAATAAGTGGCATCAATGAGACATTGTTTTTTTTAATTTTAAACGGTATATTTTAGGCACGTATTCGTCCATTGATAGTTTTTCTTCTCTTTTTTATCTCTAGTAAAAATCTACTGCTTGACATAGGGCTCTCCCGGTAAAGGGAGGGTTTGCAATAAGCGTCACCTATGACGCTGCTGTCTTCACGGGTCTGGGCATACATACCAATGCATAGAGAGAACCTACTATCCTACATAAATTAAGTCAATATATTTGTCTCGTTTTTTCTAATTTAATGTCCAAATACGACAAAAAGAGACAAATCTATTGAAAGATGTGTGTAATTCATGCGTGGAAATAGAAATGTCAAGTAGTCATCTTTGGTCTCTTTGTACTATGCCAAATATGAGAGTAAATACACTCGTATCTTCTGATTTACTAGAAAAATGACATGCCTATTGTGGTAGTATTATATGTGACGTTACTTTATAAGACATGACGTCTTTAACCTATAGTGATTTCGTTCACAATGTTAGCAACAATCAACATCAATATACTCGTTTGTTTTAGTTATTTATTTTTAATATTTTATATTATGTTTAAAAATATAAAGAAAATAGGACTAGACTTATTATTATTCGAACGATCAAGTAAATTGTTTTCTTAATCAAGTGATGATTATTATATTACATTGCAAATATTCGTTTCGCAAACCTTAAAAACTTTAGGGAGGTATGAATATTAAGTCTTGACAGACACACGGTACATAAGTGAGTTGAATCCCATTTGTAATCCCAATTTTATATGCTTACTAACGATCCGCCCCGGCTTCGCACGACTGTTTTCTAGATCTTGAAAACAGCGCCACTTACCGGGTCCAATTGTGAGTGTGAATATTCATCAAAATCAACCTTTCTCAAGTGATGATCTTTTTATATTGCCATGCTTGTTAATTTATTTATGTATGAAATATTAATTGCACTAAAATTATATATTTTTAAACTTTAAATACATTGATTTGCTTTCATTAAAGTTTAAATAGGAACGAAAATTTAATATCTTATCTTAAAGGTAAATTACCATCGCTAATTATAACAGCTTTCTATCAAAGGCTTGACTTTTAAACAAGAAAATCGACAAATAATTTATTGACAGGTGGTTTTTATAATTTGTCTATTTAAAAATACCTGCGGATTGGTAAATAGAAAAACAAAAAAAATTGCAAAGCTTTTCTTTCCCGATGTACTGTTCCCAAGAATAAATTAATTTTTTACCGTTGTGCAGCCACTACCTAGCCAAAACGTGTATACTGGACATATTTTTATTTATTTAAAAAAATACTAGTAATATGATTAACATTACTTATATTCCCTGTAACTACTCCTAGTAAACTTAAAATGCTTGTGTAAGGAATGGTTCACGACAGTAGTCGGATGACGGATTCGAACTCACGACCTTTTGAGTTCGTGGTCGCTGACCCTGCCATTAGACTACTGTCGCCTCATACGACATACATACGTATACTACATAAGTTGCGTTGGGGTAAGATTCAATATGGTACACGACGCCATTACATTCGGCCCTGACTCAAAGTTCCTGCCAGTCGCTCCGGGATGCAGGGCGTGTACTGCGCAGCATTTTCTAAAACAAGGTAATTTTTGTATTTTTTTTGTCCATCCGTTCTTTCCCTGTCATTTTTATTTGTGATTTTTAGCGAGAATATAGTTTCTTTCGTTATTATCTTGTCTGAATACTAAGTTTTATGAAGTTATAGCCAGATAAAACTGAACCAAACAGGGTGAAGATTGCTGTAGGCTGAGATCCGATGTTTCCCCGCGTGAGATTTTTACCCGTTTCCCGATCTTTACCCGTTAAAAATATGGCAGTGGTTGTCAAACTTTTATTTCTTTCGAAGATTGCTCTAGTGACTATGGGACTCAGTATCACTATTAAATCTATTGTGCTTTAATTTACCTAACTGAGTTTAATTTTTAGGATTAATTTCATTACTTTCAAATACACATTAAAAACATTTATAATAATTGTTCGCATTTCGCAGCAAATGTGGTTATGAAGGACCTCTAAAATTAGAATTTTCGAAACTGTTAATATGCTGCTAACTTGCGTTTTATTGAAATATTTCGCTTAAGTGTTACCAGCATAGCTATTCATTAACTCAATGGCTTTTAACAACTGATAATTACAAAACTTATTTATAACTAATCTTCGGAACGTCAAAATCGATTCTGGCTTTGACGGCACTTAGTTATTAGATATGTATATGTACCTATATATTTTGTGAGATGTTAATATATTTGCAGTAGTTTATGCTGTGATGCACTTAGTGCCGCGGCCGCATTACTTACATTGACTTCAACGCGGGCGACTTCGTACAAAGAAGTCCTGGAAATTGCTATTCAAAGAATTAAAAACTACATTGGATAACGTTTATCTCATCTCATTAGATATTTATCTCATTAGATAAAGTTTAGAACTAATTCAGTTTCATGGGAAACTTTCACCCTATCATTGTATCAATATATAATATATATTGATACAATGAAAAAAAAACAACTATTTTAATAGTACGGCTATGACGGTTAGAAATATCACTATAGTTCAAGCACAGAATAAATAATAGAACAGAAGAATCACTCTCTGATAGCAAACTTGCGAGTTTGAACCTAGTTACAACGTCGATAATGTTCATAATACTTTGCACGCCTCGGATACAACCTTCGTTAAAATACTCTACCGATTGTTGCGGCATGCGTATTAAATCAAAATGCACCTTACGTCCGCGTGCGAGAGTCTGTATCACTTAGCCCGTTACGCTCCTTTGTTAAGGCCGCTCCTATTCTAGGGTTAGGTGTTGTGAGAAAACAAATTGAATCTTTTGATATTAGTCGGTAGTAAAATACACCGAGGTATTAAGCAAAGTATTAGTAATTTGCTGATAATAAGAACATTATTGTTGAATGTGAGTAAGGTTAATATGCAAAATCGAGAAAAATTAAGATTATAACAACGAGAACATCTTTGAAACTCAGATAATTTATCTACTTACCATTTTTAACTGACTTCAAAAAAAGGAGGAGGTACTCAATACGACTGTATTTTTTTATGTGTGTTACCTCAGAACTTTTTTGTAGGTGAACTGATTTTGATGATTCTTTTTTATTTGAAAGCTGGTGCTTTACGACATGTGCTTTCACTCGCGATCGGAGTGTACGCGATTGAACGCGGGAAAGCATGCACGCGCAATCGTGTGTGATTGTTTTTATCCATTTTTATGTGCGCTGACTCTTTCGCGCTCTATTACTTCTGTATTTTTATTCAGAGGGGAAGGCTAATCGCGCGTGATTCAGCACGGAAAACTTCTACTACCTGGAGTGTATGAAAATCACGCAGTCTTGCTAAAGAAATGAACAAAAGGGTTAGAAGGAGTATTACACAAACAGTTATGTTTGCTGGTCTAAGCGTATAATAGATTATATTATATTTATTAATTTATTTTTAATATATTATTCAATAACATCAAACATAAGATGGCTGGATGAGACTTGTATATTGCCAAGAACTCTGTAATAAGATCCGTGCTACATTATCTAATGTCCGCCATTTTACGCCGACAATTGTTTCCACAAAACCGCGCGTGTAAATTATGTTTGAAGCACACAGACTTGAACGCATGACTGAGGTATGAGACGGCGCGCGCGTGCATTCTCGTTCTCCTTTTCTATCTTTACATGCGCGTTCTTTCCCGCGCGAAAGCCGATTCACGCGTTAAAGAGCGTATGCGTAAAGACGGCTAATGCGTATTTAATTGACTTCGACTACATTGATGATGTTCTCATTTTATTTATATTGAAGACTGTTGTACAAAATTTTTAATTTCACCACTTGTCTGTTTCACATGTTTTGCTATTTACAAAATACACGGCGCGCGCGTGCATTCTCGTTCTCCTTTTCTATCTTTACATGCGCGTTCTTTCCCGCGCGAAAGCCGATTCACGCGTTAAAGAGCGTATGCGTAAAGACGGCTAATGCGTATTTAATTGACTTCGACTACATTGATGATGTTCTCATTTTATTTATATTGAAGTCTGTTGTACAAAATTTTTAATTTCACCACTTGTCTGTTTCACATGTTTTGCTATTTACAAACATACAAACATGCGACACGCGACAGCATCATTAATAAGAGAGTGGCAAGGAGAAGTGCTGCTATTTTCAATCTCTTTCTTTTATCGACCAAGTGTTTAACTATAAACCAGTATATGCTGATCTTGCATTAGTTGACAGTTACTAGTACTGGGAGGTCTACTTACACCGAATATTTTAAGGTCGTTGGCATTAAACGCGAAAAAATCGAAAACTGCGAAGTTGTGGTCGGGTCGCTTATCGCGCCTGTGACAACCTCACGGAATTAGACCCTTGTAGGGGCTGCATAGCGTAGGTATATTTTCATGCCTAAAGCGCGGAGTGAGACAGGCCTGGTTCAAGGTAAATACTTCAATGTCGTTTTAATAGGTACATTAAAATCTTCATTTTCCTATTCCCCATTTGCTTATTCCCTATTTTTCCAACCTTAGGGATTTTTTTCTTTAAATTTGTATAGGACCATCCCTTAAATATTAATATTTCCGCCTATTTGATAAAAAAAGAATAATTTTGTGCGGTTCAGACATTTCTGGGAAATCCATAAATTAAAAGCAAACATATTATGCAGCTTATAGAACCTTCAAATTTTTAACTCGGTTAATAATAATAATGAAATAATAAATTATTTATTTAGGAAAATAGGTCTCCATAGTGGTTAGTAAAATTTTAAACATAGATCCAGTATTAGTAACTATTAAAATTAATAATAAAATAAAATAAAACTATGCATCGAGTAGAGTTGAAGAGCCGTGGTAAGTCTCAGTGGCTAAGCACTCGTCGTAAATTTTACATTACCCGAAGAACCCGGTTCGATCCTTGCCGGCACCTATGAAATTATTAATTACAATTTTAAGTGCCCATTTACTCTATTTAAAACATTCGGGGTGGAATGCCGTGGTAGCTCAAGGGCTACGCGTTCGAAGTAAATAACACAGTACGCGAGCCACGAGAGTTGGATGCCTGCTGGCACAAATTACATTAAACAATTTAATTTCAGTTTCAGACTGATTTGATTATAAAAAAATTGGTTGCCTGTAAAGTCGGTATACGGGCGAAAGTTTTACGTGACAACGACTTTGAATGGTAAAATAATTTTATTATGTCTGTCTCTCTCGCTCTTAGGCGGGCTAACCATGCCCGAGTGGAAGGGACGCGTGCCTCTCACTCGCTCTCATTGTGAGCGCATAACGTGAGCGGAGCGTAACGCAGTTTCTTGAAGTGTCACCCGGCAAACCAATTTATAAGACGTTGTCACGTCAAAATCTACAAAGCTATAATAAAATAATAGCAACTTAGCTCTTTTAGATGATTATCTTTGAATTTCATTAACGGGATCTTTATTGGTTTATGAGATATTAACGAAAGTCAATGAGCTTTTTGAGAATAATCTGTAAATCTTCCATCTATGTCATAACAATTATAAAAATGCAAGTGGAAATCATAGAGGCAATATTTATTATTGTTAACATGAAGGATCTACGTGTATATATTATTTATAATATTTCATTGTGGAGAAGCCTCAATACTCGTACATACTTTTCGGATAACCCAATTTTAAAATAAAGAGGTATGCTATTAAATGCTTCTTCCAGATCGACAAATGAAAGGAACATTGGCCGATGCTGCTCTCAAATTTTTCCTGCAGCTGACGTATACAAAAGATAGCTTCACAAGTACCTCTTCCCGAACGAAAACCAATTTAGATTTCTGGTAAAAACGCTTCCAAAGTAGGAATGAGTCGGTTAAGAAGCACCCTAGCAAATATTTTTCCAGATGTAAAAAGGAGGGACACACCACGATAGGAATTACTGTTTTTATAGGAATTCCTATCGAAAAATAACAATGAATTGCCATTTAGTATGGTATTCAAAAATACTGAACGTAACTTCCATCGTGTATCTTTATTTCTTTGTAAGCAGAGGCACATCAAGTATAGGGAAGCTGTATATCTATATACAAAAACAAAAAAATGTACGACGACCACATGAATATATATATATATATACAACGTGTTACGAAATACCCCGTAAAAAATATAATTAATTATCAAAGCCAAAAATTTTGTCAACCCTAGTAAGCTGTCATGTCAGGGAACCAGATTATTTAACAGAAAGGCCTACGTACCTATTTTACCTAATAATTGTCTACTTTAATAGTTTTTCTATTTTTCATTCATAAATATTTGCTACCTCAATACAAGGATGTCATTATACTCAAGTACTGGCTTCAAAAAATATCAAGTTGGAAAAAAAATGTTGTCAATTTCAAATCTTCTAATCGATATCCTACAACTGTTTCGAGTTTCTTTTCCAACATTTTTTGCAAAATAACGATGCTTTCTAACTCGGAATATTACGATATGATGTCATGCGTAGGCCATGAAGATAGCAATTTAAATCGTGCTCGCGAACTGTATCGGCAACGATTTATCGATGGTAGACCCCCCACTGAACAGCGACGGCTGCCTTCGTAACAGTGTTTTCTGAACATGTCAAGACGACTACATTCCACCGCCTCTTTTCATTGGTCTACTGGAAGTGGACGTCCAAGCACAGTCGACGCCATGCAGGCTGAATTAGTGTTAGAGTATTTTGAAGAAGAGCCGACCACAAAAACGAGGCGAGCTGGAACAAGATTCGGTATAAACCATGTTGCAGTTTGGCGAATTTCCAACAGATTCCAACACCTGTGGCGGCTGAATGTGTGGGCTGGCCTTTATGACGGGCATGTCATCGGTCCCGTCATTATGCCATCACGTCTGAACGGTAGCAACTATCTAACGTTTTTACAAACGGAATTCGAAGAGGCGATTGACGACTTTCCTGTGGCTGACTGGGATTACTTTGAGAACCAAAGAAACATGGTATTTCAGCATGATGGAGCTCCGGCACATTTTGCACGCAAAGTACGAGAACATCTTAGCGTTCGCTTTCCGCGAGGATGGATCGGCCGCGGAGGACCGGTGCTATGGCCTGCTCGTTCTCCGGACCTCACACCCTTGGACTTCTTTTTGTGGGATTATGTGAAAGACAGAGTGTATTTCTCCGATTGCCCAACGGTTGCCGAGATGGAACAGCGTGTTAGATCGGTTTTCACATCAATAACACCGACGATGGTGCGAAATGCCACACAAGCCATATCCCGATGAGCGAGGTTGTGTATTGAGCAAGGCGGAGCACACTTTGAGCCGTTTCTGTAAATTTGACGTTTATTATGAAAAAGTAAGTGTTCGTTTAGGTTGTTTCGTTAGGTTAGGTCTTTTAAATTTTTGTCCTTCCGCGAATTAGGTAGAAATGTAGGTACATTCTGCGTAGTTTACTCTTTAATTTTACTGAAATAGGGTTTGCACATCAGTGAAAATAATAAAAAAAAATTATACAGCGTTACTACGATTCTTAAACATTGTGAATGGACTCGTTATAAGGCCCCATTTAACCTCCTTTCGGCTTTACGGGTAGTTTTGTAACACCCAGTATATTACAAAATAATATGACTCTACGTTTCTCTTCGAGTAAGAATGATGATGAGTTACTTTGTTTGTTATTTTATGGAATATACATAAGTAAAACACCTTACATATCTGCCACTTATGGGCACATTTTTCACGATTCGTTTCTATGGGGGGTTGGGTTTTAATGAGGCGAGCTTACTGCGCTACACCAGACTTTGACTTAGCTTCGACTCAAGTAATTGAACACTAATACATTCGATTCTTAGGAAAGACGCCACTGCAAAGACTGTAACGACGTCATTAAAGCCGCGTATCTATTATGCGCTCCAAGAGGTCGAACATTGGCGCGCGTTCCAGCTGCGCGAAATGGATACCCCAAAATGGATATGCCAAATTGTTCGTTGGAACGAGCAAACGTGGAGCGGGCCGTTCCATCTGTGGCTGCAGTCTCGACATTCTCGACAAAAGCCGTACGGACATTCTGTGGATTCCCAAGTGAGTGTATGTAATTGTCTATATACCTTTAAAAAACTAACACTATTTTTCGTTTGTATTAACTTTTACTTTCATTTCCTTCTGAATAGGTACCTACTGACGGCACTTCTATTATATGGTAGTGGGTACTATCAGTTGGCATGCTGTGGGGTTGCAGCATTAGCCAAAAATCGGTTAGCCGAGTAATACATGCTGTTAATGAAAAATTATTGAGAAAATATATAAAATTCCTATGACTCATGAAGAGCGACGAGTAGCTAAAGAAAAAAATTAGATATACCCAATATAAATTCCCAGATGCAATTGGAGCCATAGACTACATAGCTCCGAAGTTGCGAATAGAGGTAAATGTAAGTGTTCAACATGAGGGTCATTCATTAAATGTACAAGCTGTAAGTTTATCTTCAGTAGTTATTTTTTACTTATTTACTTGCTTCAACACATGAACAAAGTAACCCAACCCCTTATTATTGACAGTAAGAAAAGTATTATTGAAAACATTTCACTCAGCAGTTTACGTCAAATTTAAATTATACTTATTAGTCTTAAGGGCTTACATTATAATTTTAATGCAAGTACCTAGTTCCACTCTAGAACATCATTCATTTAATAATTTATTAATTTATTAATATAAACTTATTTACTTATTTAGCACAAATAGGTACACCTAATTAAGTATATTTTAAATTATTTTAGGTGTGTGACACAGACTTATTAATTTTAGACATCAACACTAAATGGCCAGGAGCTAGACACAACGCTCACATATGGGCAAATTCACCTATATGCTCAACCATGAGACGATATTTTGACAATGGGGATCACCGTACATTTACATGGTGATAAGGCTGCCAAATGCAATTTCTATGTTTAAACTTTTAGGTGATGATGGATATTCTCTGGAGCCATGGTGATGACCCCAATGAAAAATCAAAATCTGCTTTGGGAACCAAAAACATAGAGAGATTCTTTGGTGTACTAGCCTGTTTATAGGTGTCTGTCTCATCAACGCTAATTAATGTATGAGCCATACACTGCTGTTCTAATAGTCAAAGCATGTGCAGTGCTAAACAACATGCATAATAAATTCAGATTGATGGAACCATATTTCACCACATCATCAGAAATAATTGTTAATAGCTTCAATGATGATGGCCTAGAAGATACAGGTAATAATATTGTTTAGGACATATTAGATTAGACTATGTCTTTGTAGTATTAGAATAATCTCACAGAACGAGTGACTGGCACTGGGCGAGCTGTTGCAGAGTGCATACAAAGATGACTCATAAATACTGTTTTTACTGAATTATCTATAGTAATAAGGTGTGAGTTGAAAAAACATTAAACATCTCAATTTATTTATTATTTTTATTTGAAAATAAAATTAATGCATCTCTTATTTTATTGCCCAAATAAAAGAGACAGAAGCCTCAGCTTGCACTCTGGCTGCCTCCGCCTGCATTTTGGCAGCCTCTGCTTGCAGTTAAGTTCCAGCTGCCAGAATCTGTAATGAAAAATATAGATATATTGAGAAATGCTTGCTAATTCTCTCTAGTATGCTGGTTTGCAAAGATTTTTGTTCTTACTTAATCACGCTAAAACGGCAGAACAGATTCATATGAAATTTGGCACATAGATAGACCATATCCATAGAAATTTGGCCCATAGACCATATCCTGGATTAACACAGGATACTTTTTGTCTCGGAAATAGTGGACAAAACAGCAGAGCACAGAAATATATAATGTAAGTAGGAATTAAATTAATAAAAAAAGCTCATACTTACTTATTTGTAGTGCTGGTTACTGCATTGTTATTTCTTGCGCCTGTTGTTCAGTGGTAATGCCTCGGTTGCCAGTCGTATTTATCGTAAGCATCCTTTCTTTCCTTAACTTTGTTGCTTTAGTGAGGCCCGGCTTTTAGTTTCTCCAGACCTACAAAATAAATAATTATGTATTCAAGTAAATATTAGTTACACTATTGCTGCACGATGTGCTGGCTGATTTATGTATAAGCCATTAGTAGTAAATCTGGAAAATTCTATGATATAAACTTGACTGTTATCCACTGCTCTGGCGTCTTGACTGGGGGAGCTGGTTCAGCTCGTTGGCTACTTCCTTCCAGCCCATTTTAAAATTCTTCTTGCCCTGAAGGCCGGTAAATTTTCTTATAAACAAAAATGGACGAGCTCCTGACTTCGACAGAAGTGGCTCAATCTACCCCCTTGTTACGTGGTGTGCGTTTACGTCTGAAACATTAAAAGAAGTATATTCAAAATGTAAACATTACATAGTCTTTCAACAAAGCATTCAATATACAACGATAGATTCGAAAATAGGTGTTGTAGGTTGTACTTACTAAACGCAGCTCGAAACCGGGCCTGCGCCTGCGTCACTGTCCCCCACCATTGAAAATATCATAAACATGATACAAAAAAATAACATGATATATACTACGAATTTATTTTTTTGCAACCAAGAAGTTGACATTGATTGAGACATTGACAATTTTGATTTTTGACTGATTTTGACATTAACACAGTGTTGCAACGAGGCAAACTTTTACGTCCTTTGATATTTAACAAGTTAGTTCAATTCTTAGAAACGGTAAAAGCTGCTTGTAAGTTACTATGAAAAATATTTTTATAAGATAAGGTTTCTACTGTTTATGTACAATTTTCAAAGTAAAGCCATTATTTTTATAAAATTATGTCTACCAGTTTACCCTGTAATTCAAGGAGATTTTTTAACAGCCAATATTTTTTAAGAAAACACCGCACTATAAATACGTTTTTCGTTAGCGTAACGACATCGTAATGTAAAGATATGTAACGGTTTTGTTCGGTATCTTGGCTGTAGAGACTTGCATTTATCATAAGCATCGCTACAGCAAACGATTTTGTTCGGTATCTAGGCTGTAGAGACTTGAATTTATCGTAAGCATCGCTACGGCAAACGATTTTTTTCGGTATTATTTAGCGATCGGTAGTTAGCGATCGGTAGTTAGCGATGGTGTAGCTATCTATGTCGAGACTGCAGGCACTGGTGTCGGTTTTTTACCACGTATAAAAGTAGTTAAGTTTTGGCGCGCGCGCCAGTTGGGACGGTTGTTTTCATCATTCGTGTGTTCGTTGCATTCCGAGCTATGGATAACCAGAGTTGGCGTAAATTGATAAAATTATATCGTTTGAAATAACTGCTGTGGAATAGCAAAAGTCGTTTTTACCATAATAAAGCGCTCAGACTACATGCATGCAACTATGAAAGCGGAAGATGTTCGTACACGACCGACATCCCTGTTGAACGGTCAAATAGTGGAACGGCTGCCGCGCGCGCTAGGCGTGCTTAGTTGATATACTTCGAACATTTGGAACGCGTTCCGCGGAACGCACTGGTCGGCGCGGTCATTCATGGCGCGCGCGCCAGGAGCGCGTAATCGATACGCCGCTTAAGATTAGAACGTGGAACGTGGTGCAAGCGATGCACATACGAGTAAGCAGCAAAATATCTGTGAGAGTTCACAGTGCTCTCGGCGCCTCTTAACTCCATTACATCGATGACTTCCTGTCCTAGAGATGACATAATAGTTACGCCTTCGAGCACAGAAGAGTTCATCAGCTATGCCAATTCGTTTTGGTGGACTTGATTCTACTTGACTTGATTCCAAATGCCATCAATATTATGTATTTATAATTACAATATGACAGACAATTAAGGTTTCTCACTGCGTTTACTTTCCTTATAAAGCCGTGTACGTGATATACTTAAATTGTGATTAACTGTTTCAGTAGTGGCGTATGGATCGAACTTGGGTTGCTTGGTTACTACAAAAATTTAGGCATGTTCTGAGCTTAATATTTATATATATTCTATTGACTTAAATATAATTGTAACACTGATATATTTGTATTTTAATTTACTTAAAAAAAGGGTAATTTTGAACTTAATTAGTTTAGCCTTGAAAGTACAAATGGTTATACGTTTAACGCTTAAATTAGTTCTAAAGCTTTGTGTAACGTGCCCACTTAATACAAAATAAATTGCCTGCGAAATTGCTTTCTAAATTGGTTCACTCCGATGGCAGACAATTTGGCAAGTCATTTGTATTGTAAAGATAAATAGCATGCTTCGGAACATCTGATAACGACCAATGCTCGATATCTGTCAGCACTCATCCCTTCATTATTTTGGCCTAGGGCCAATATTTTAATCACTATAGAATATAATATTATACCAAAATTTAATATAAAAATGCGTTTTCTAGGTATAAGACTGAAATATTTTTATTTTTATTAAAATTAGAGAAAATATTTAAATTATATTTTTGATATTATTATGGTTCTAAAAAAGTTCAGAAAATTCCAAATTTAATAGGTTGCTCATTAATGACTTACAATTCATATAAATAAAATTCAAAAGTGCACATACATACAGATAGATAATTTGATTATTAGAATTTCCTGTTGAGTACTAATTACTTATATAAATACTACTAATATATTTTATATAAATAAAATATTCACTGGGTTATTATTAAGATTTCAAGTTCGATAAACTATACGTTCACGCACAAAAACATGATGTGACGGCTAATTATTATTGTTAATATATATATATATATGTATATATATACATATATATATATATATATATATATATATATATATATATATATATATATATATATATAATAATTTGAACAATTAATATGCGTTAATAAGCATAAAGTTTAAATATATTCATTTCGATTATTAAGTATTATAGTATAGTGAAGGCTTAATATTGTCTTTAAAAAACCTTTAAATTTATTAAAACTGTACTTAAAATATTCAAAATGAAATAAATAATAGAAGTACAAGACGATTATATTGCAATAATAAAGATAAATAACATTTGTAATATAATTGAAAAATGGGTCAAAACTTTCTAAGTTAAGGTGTTCTTGTGTAAGTGAGGGTGTTCTTGTGTTACTGGAGGGTGTTCTTGTATTACTGGAGAGTGTTCATCTAATGATTGCTTATATGAGGGCGTTGCCGAAACACATACCCATGGGTGTACATATATATGGGGTGGTCGGCTGACCGAATGCTACTAGTACTGTTGCACAATATATAGTCCTATCTTAGGGATTTATAATAGTAAGCTCTATGATACAATAGCATTAATATAGAAAGTCTCTATGATGTATAAGCATTATGATAGCAGAGTTATGACTTGAAGTCCCATATGTATATGACATATAATAGTATGATCTATGAAATAATATAATATTAACTGCCAGCTCATGCGGTACCTTGAGGATCACCAGCTGATTAGTGACCGCCAGTACGGTTTCCGTCGAGGTCGCTCAGCTGGTGATCTTCTATGTTACCTAACTCATAGATGGGCGGAGGTAGTAGAGTCCAAGGGGGAGGCGTTGGCCGTTAGTTTGGACATAGCGAAGGCCTTCGATCGGGTTTGGCACAAAGCGCTTCTTTCGAAGCTCCCTTCCTATGGGCTTCCCGAGAAATTGTGCAATTGGATCACCAGCTTTCTTGCAGATTGGAGCATCAAGGTCGTAGTAGACGATGCATGCTCCGATTACAAGCCCATTAACGCTGGTGTTCCACAAGGCTGCGTGCTATCACCAACGCTGTTTCTTCTGCATATTAATGATATGTTGCAAAGCTGTAACATTCATTGCTATGCAGACGGCAGCACTGGTGATGCTTTATACACCGGCCGTGCCAATATTTCTCGGGAAAACGTCGCCGAGTACCGGAACAAACTTGTGTCTGAAGTCAAGACTTTGTTGAACAAAGTCTCAGACTGGGGGCGACTAAGTCTAGTCCAGTTCAATCCCCAGAAGACACAAGTTTGTATCACATATCGAGTGAAGTGCAGTTTTGTAGTCACTTGGAAGAGAAGGCCAAATTGGCCTCTAAAATGCTTGGTATGCTCAGCAAAGCGGGACAGTATTTTATGCCGGCACACCGCTTGCAACTTTACAAGGCGCAGGTTCGGCCCCACATGAAATACTGTTCCTTCTCCGGGCAGGGGCTCCCCAGTGCCAGCTCCTTCCACTTGACCGCATCCAGCGCAGCACTGCGTAGAGATTTTGCATCTCTGCGTATTCTATCGCATCTATCATTGGGAGTGCTCTAAGGAATTGGTCGGACTAATTCCAGCCACTCAATTTCACCATCGCACATCGCGACAAAACTCGCGATACCATCTATACCATCTGGATGATTGGTGGTCCACCACTGTACGATTTAGAAGATGTTTTCTTCCTCGCACAACTTCCTTGTGGAATCGATTACTACCAGCGATTTTTCCGGAACGATACGACTTAGGGACCTTCAAGAAAAGAGCCTACTCCTTTCTAAAAGGCCGGCAACGCATCTGCAATTCCCCTGGTGTTGCGGTTGTTCATGGGCGGCGGTAGTCACTTACCATCAGGTGAGCCGCATGCTTGTATGTCCTATAAAAAAAATAAAGCAAATATGTGGAAGGTCTCAAATATGTAAAAGCATTATATTAAAAGAAAATGGGACTTGAAAATGATTATTATAGAGGCGTTTAGATTGCTTCACAGCGTCCGAGACCGAGGTAAACTTGGATTCGCTAACCGATGTGTCCTAGACATATCATCTTAGTGCCGGTGGTAAGCGGGTAGCAATACGACTTGCCCGTGTACATCGCACGCCCCTACCGTTTATGGGCGGCGTCTTAGCGCATAGCGTTATGATACGTCGGATATCTTTCGGATTAGGGTGAGTGTGTTTGGTAGTACTTTTAAGTGCAATAAGCATACTCAACTACATTTCTTAGTGCAACAGCGCTATGGTACGTGGATTTTTAGTTAACAACATTACCAATTTTGTTACCAAAGTCGATACGGATCATGTGGATGTGTTGTGAGGGGGCGCTATCCGTATGATAGTTGCATTGATGCTTACTGCTACTTGCGGTATTGCGTCGTGTGATGGATCTGCGGATATGCTGCACCTGATTTGACGCATCTTGTGGTTCTGCTCGATGGAAGTATGCTGGAATTGTATGGGGACCTTGGGATGGTGTAAGCCCGACGATAGTCGTATTGATGCTTGTTGAGTTCTGCAGCATTTCGTCTCTGTGACGGTTGTTTGGCGGGTCGCTATTCTCAATGGTGCTCTCTGCATCTTGGTTTGACTCACAACCTAAGTAGCTTTACCCAAGCCGGGTCCCTTCATTACGGATCTGCAGAATGTCTGACCTCCATGATGTTTTATATCATATCTCTATAAATTTACTACCTTTGAATGAAAGAAGGCAACTTGTTGGTGGGTGAGACAAACATGATCGAAAAATGCATATACTCAACGTCAGTGACACAAACCCTTCCTGATGACGAATTATTACTATTATCTTATAACTGCCTATTGGTTATATCTGCCATTGTATTGGTTGGTGGAGCATATGTATCGACCTCATGCGGGTGGTAGCTGGAGGGAGAATCTGAGGAAGTTCTCAAGGCCGCGGCCGAAAGCCGCGCAACGTGGGACCCCATTCCCTTGAGGTGAGCGGTAGACTCATGGCACGCTCTGCGGCTAATTGGTGGTGATGCCTTACACTTACATCACGTCTGCAGGAACGGCGGTCTGGCAGATGGTGGCGCTCACAGAGGGATTTTTATGGCCAGTGTGCCTATTGTTGCCTAATCCGTGTGACGTACATTCATTGTGGCTGGATTTTATCGTATTCTGTATGGCGTTTACACGCAATGACATGCGCGACATCGGTCAATGTTTGTGCTTACGCACTACCAAGGGGCCAAGACTTCTTTTACTGGTACGCCAGTTATTTTTCTGTGGACTACGGTCCAGTTCCCAACTTAAGGGGAACGCGTTGGTTGGTTGGCGCTCACCGCACACGGCGTGTGTGGAGCCGTATGCCTCCCCCACATTTTTTTTAAAATGTGGGAGAGCGAAGCCCTTGTATCTGGTATTTGATATAAATATTGTGAGCCTTTTCCAAGCGGGAAGGGATTAATTAATAAGGAATTTACTGATGTGAACCTGATACAAGTGGAATAGGGACAATTTAATAATCTTAACCTTTTTGAGCCCCGTCTTCGTCAACGGGGTTCTTTTGTTTTTAAGGCACTACCAACGGCTTTCGATTGCTCTAGTGAGAATTCATTCTTCCAAGAGACACCTAAAAGAACTAAGTTACTATACAAACACAACGTAATAAGGGTCCTAACTAAGACGATCACGCCATAAATTTATTAAATGGCCTATATTTGAACCTTTAGAAAGAGCAATATATGGTTAATATACTGGTCACGTAAATTTTGATATATTTTTATATATCTTATAGATATAGATTTTAAAGAAATAAAGAAAGGAAAAGAAGAGGGAAGAGGGAGTGTGTCTAACTTGCAAACAATTTAAAAAATGTAAGGTCGTGTGGTGGCGGCGCGGCGTAAGGAAATTCATCGCCCAACTTCCGTCAGTTTCCTATTAATGACTTTTAATGGTGTTTTTTTTAAACATACACTTATAGTAAGAATTTAATGTAAAAATAATGTCATTTACCGTTCTACTACACATAATAATAATACTCAGTGGTGGCAAACGGGCTGGATGTCCTTCGTCACCTTCTTAAGATAATAGATTGAATATGGCTGCCCTAAAATTACGTGACTAGTAACGGAAAATGTAATCTAAGGAGCGATCTATCTTGAGATGTGTTAGACGTAAACGTAACCGTAGTTTTAGTAGTAAATCCTCTCAACTAAAAAATATCTTATAACTACTACCCAACAGTGGACTAACTTACAAGCAATACGCAATTGTGAACAATTTATTGTATGTTAATAATTAATATATCCAACTTTGATAACAAAGGCTTTAAGACAAGAGAATTACCCTCGATATTGCGAGTGTAAATCATCCTTCAATTCAATTTCAACGGTGCGTAAAACTATTATAGCAATTTATGATTTGCGACTGTATTTATTGTTATTAAAATAGATACTATTAAAATAATTTTGTATGAAATATCATGCTAAGTATTACCTCTCATTTCTGAGAGGGTTAAAATATAATATTATGAGTATCACGAACATTCGCTTGATAATAAAATACAATTTAGTTTTAATTTTTTACTTATGAATATTTTATTTACTGGTCTAGGTTTTATTTTAATTAGTATTATAGTGATATTTCTATAACTATAATACTAATTAACTTTTTATCAACGATACTATCATTTTTAAAAAGCAGACGAAGGAAATCATCTGCCAACACCGTATCTTAAGCTAGTTAAGTGTTCCACTGATTGCTGGATTGAGTTCTATATTTTATGTAGCACGCGATTTGTACATTAAACCAGAAAAGCATATAATCACTAGTTACTAATGCCTTTCTACGTTATAGTTTGATACTGATTAAAATATGTTAATGAAAGCATCATCGTGTAAACATAAACATAATGAAAGCGTACGTTAAATATAGAAATACAAAATTACAAAATAATCGTTCAAAATTTAAAACTAAATATTAAGCGATGGAAAGACTTTCTTCTGTAGTATTATATCTATATAAATATTATAATAGCATTTCATGGGTGTCATAAGCGGTAACAGAGCGAAATGATTAGGAGAAGCTGGTCTAAGGAAATTTATTGTGTAAAGAAATTACAAAATTTCACTTATATCTTATAAGTAAAAAATATTTAGTACAATTAGGTTGTTGAGTGAGCATGCATATTTACCTTTCTGATACATCCTAAAATAATACAAAACAGCAGTTGCCAGGCCGCCTGCCAAGCGTGGCAACAATGGAAAACATGCCTTCAATAACTAAAACTGTGGAGGATGCCTATGACCAGCAGTAGAGTTTGGATAAGCTGTAATGAATGAACCAATGAATACAAGATGGAGTGACACGTAATGTCGGCGTAATAAAATCCAATATCCCGTAAAATCCCGTAGGTGTAGTAAATGGCCACTGAGGGAAACTGAAACAGGATATGGATAACAGCATCTTCCTGATGACAACTCAATATTGTAAAAAAATTAAACTTAAACGAATGACAGAATAATAAGTGTTTGACATTGGCAGTATGAACGTAGTCAATGAATGTTTTATTTTATTTCATGTATTTGTGACACATTATGTGTAAATTTTATCTTTAATTTTTTATTTTATCTTTCTCCACTCCCCATAATGTAAACTTTAACTATGCCAAATCTCACACTCCTCCGTGCGCGCATATGCTTAAAAGGGATACCAAGTTTTCTCTTCACTCCACGTATTTATATATAGATAAAATTACTTTTCAAGCGAATTTGTGACTGCAGTACCAATCTACATACACTTGCTTGGCGTCTTCCGTATGGGTATTTTATTTCTGGTATGTACGAGATAGTTATAGGGTAAACAGTATAATGATTGGCCCTTTAAGCTGACTTCTAATTGTAAGTGGTTAATTCTCGTAAATAAATTTGTTATATTTTTGATTGCTTTGTTGGATTTTAGTTTAAATAGCCATAAATAAAATAACGAATTAAGTATAAAAAGAAATTTTAATTAATTTAAAAATGTAATTAAACTTTTTTCTAGAGAATGTTACAATCATTGGCACTTTAGCATAGTGATTGGCACTGTAAACTAAGTATAATCATTGGCACTATTAGAAGTCTTAAAAAGTTATACCCAGATCTTTCTAAGCTCCATCTTATTGTTATAAGACTTACTTTTAACAAATTTTCTTCAAATATTTTCTTAGATCTTCATCTGAAAGCGATATCGTTGGTCTACCATGTTTCTTTTTTTCTTCGGATACATTTTTTGATGTGCTTTTTAGTAAAACCTTTCGTGTCTTATTCATATTTTTTTAGAAAAAGACCTTTATTTTGGTTTTTCTTGTTCCATCATGAGTTGATAATCTATTTCTCTATAAATTCTTCGGTTTTAGCAAAATATTCCCTGGATATTTTGTAGATAAAGGCTACAGTCTCTGTTCGTCCTCTTTTGAAGTTAGTTTGAATTTATTTTGAATTTTTCTGCTTCAGTAATTCTTTCAACTTTTTCTGAATTTGTGGTATTGACTGGTTAGATTAAACATTTAGAGAGTATTATAATTTCAGAGTTTTTGGCTTTGTCTTGTTTTGTTTGTCAGTTTGTTTATATAATGATTTCTTATATTTACGCGAACACTACACATTTAAATAAAACTAGTTTTACGGATTTTATCGCGTATATTAACTTATTTTATATTCCCGACGTTTCGAGTACTTTACAGCACCCATGGTCATGGGGGGGACTGAGGTGTATGACGTCCCAACGTCATAGTTAACCACGGCTACGTCCAGATTAAAAATTATTAATTTTTGTTCCGATCTACGCAGTATGAACTTACAGTATCTTGAAATGTTGCAGTTGTATGCTTGGGTTGGGATTTAATTTTATTAATTATGGGATCTTAAGCAGATGGTAGCACTCAGCCATCTTATCTATTGAAATTAGTATGTTTTTTGATTTCAATAGCCTCGCGAATCATCCTTGGACGGAATCGGTGTTCTTTAGCGAGGATTTGTGGTCTATCAAATCTAATGTAGTGACGGGGGCGGATCCTGTACGTGTTCACAGACTGCAGACTTCCCGGAGCGTCGATTCTTCACATCACCTATGTGTTCTTTAACGCGGGTTTTTATGGATCTTTTAGTTTGTGCTATATAAGAGAGACCACATTCACAATCAAGCTTGTACACTCCTGCATCTTGCAGACGGACATTACACTTGACTGATGGTAAAAACTGACTAATCTTCTTCGGCGGCTTGAAGTATGTTTTAATGGAAGCACGCTTCAAGATGTAGCCAATCTTGTCAGTGACACCTCTGATATATGGCAGTACAGCAGGCACTCGCTCGACTGTGGCCGGCTTCACTCGTTCACTGTGACGTAGGCGCGGGACCCGAAGCTTATTGTCGTGCAAAACTTGCTTGACGTGTTGGAGCTCGGCGGCCAGGTGTTTACTGTCACAGATTCCTCGTTTAGTTTGTTTATATATTTGACTGACTAATTTATTTCCACTTTTTCCATTTGTGCCCAAATTTTTCATTGTTTTTCTAGCTCGCTGCTTCCCAATCTTTATTTGTTAGCACAAAATAACGGTGTTGTTTACCTGCTTTTTGTTTTTTGATAGGTATTGGCAAAAAACATTGGCGATGCCAAAAACTCTATAAATATTTTTAAGGCTTTCTAAAAGATTTTTGTTTGCTTCGACATCCACGATCACCCATTCACTTCCAACAAATTCTAAATTTGTTGCCTGTCGATGAAAAACATAATGGTTATTTTTCTTTCTGAATCTCAACAATAATCTCTGCAGCTTGTATAAGCTCTGGTACTGATAAATCATAACTAAGTAATGATTTATCAGTACCAGAGCTAAATCATTACTAAGTAATGATTTATCAGTACTAGGATACATGGCAAATTTGGTATAGGTGTTTCTGATGTAGTCGTTA
This sequence comes from Parnassius orleans, assembly GCA_029286625.1. Classification (NCBI taxonomy): domain Eukaryota; kingdom Metazoa; phylum Arthropoda; class Insecta; order Lepidoptera; family Papilionidae; genus Parnassius; species Parnassius orleans. The sequence goes on from JAGSMP010000032.1 coordinate 927,555, forward strand.
TTAGTCATTATTCTTAAAATATTTGGTAATTCATATGCACGGAACGGTGATCATCTAAAACGGCTTACTGTGATTTCGAGGGCATCAGACATTATGTGTAATCCACTTTGTCTGGACTAAATGGGCACAACCTACATGTCCCAAAACCATTTCATAACGTGGATTTATTTCAATTCGGTAAAAGTGTTGTCAATGTAGGCCCAAATTGTTTGTCCGCCATTCGAAGACAGCTTTACGCCACATAACTTTGATGGGCCGAAATGCAGTGATATCAGCTGGTTGAAATAGTCGCGTTGCATTCAGGTTAAGGGTATGAGTATTATGCCGAAACTTGGGCAAAGTGGCGCTAGCTCAAGATAGGTGTGGCTCTTATGACCATCTACAAAAATAATCACTGAAAAATGACATTCTTTATTGTAGGACTAATGAAAAACGTTTTATTCGTAATGGATAAAAAAAAAAATGGTGCCTTTATCCACCTATTTTCTGATAAGTAAATAACGTATTGAAGATAGTATATACCCCTCTCTCTAAGCACTAACTTTTGAACGTCTGATCGCATTTTCTATAGGGGAAAAAGTCATAGTTTTTACCGTCTACTCCAAAGGCCAGTGATGCACGACTTCGATTAAGCATGATCCACCTCATAGACGTTCTACTCTCCCTCTATAAAACGGTTTGGTGTGGGCATCATTGACATTTTTTATGACATCGAAAACTGTGTCAGGACAAGGTCAGCTTTTTAGCTTTTGACTGTTTTGGACTTTACTTATTTAGAGGGAACTGTAAATTCGTGCGAGGAATGTTAAATGTTTGTGCGGCAGTTATTTTTCCATACCATTTGCATAGCTTCCAAAGCGCCCGCTCTTAACTCTCGGTATTCTTCATCAATCTAAAATATGAAAAAGCTAAGTCATAATCATTGGCACTACTCAAAGGATATAGTCATTGGCGGTGTCAACAATAGATTTTGGACAAAAGAAAGAAAGTATAGTGATTGACATATATGCCAATCATTTTTTTTAAAAGAGAGGGGGCAAACGAGCATGCGGCTCACCTGATGGTAAGTGACTACCGCCGCCCATGAACAACCGCAACACCAGGGGAATTGCAGATGCGTTGCCGGCATTTTAGAAAGGAGTAGGCTCTTTTCTTGAAGGTCCCTAAGTCGTATCGTTCCGGAAAAATCGCTGGTGGTAATCGATTCCACAAGGAAGTTGTGCGAGGAAGAAAACTTCTTCTAAATCGCACAGTAGTGGACCGCCAATCATCCAGGTGGTATGGATGGTATCGCGAGTTTTGTCGCAATGTGCGATGGTGAAATTGAGCGGCTGGAATTATTCCGAACAATTCCTCAGAGCGCTCCCCGTGGTACATACGATAAAATACGCAAAGAGATGCAACATCTCTACGCAGTGGCAATGAGTCAAGCCGATCGGAAAGAACTCGGTCGTCGACGATTCGAACCGCTCTGCGCTGGATGCGGTCAAGTGGAAGGAGCTGGCACTGTGGGGCCGAACCTGCGCCTTGTAAAGTTGCAAGCGGTGTACCGGGATGAAATACTGTCCCGCTCTTCTGAGCACGCCAAGCTTCTTAGAGGCCAATTTGACCTTCTCTTCCAAATTACCACGATACTGCACATTACTCGATATGTCGACAACGAGGATTCCAATACTGGCTGAAGCAACAAAGGGAGTGCCTTGAAACTGAGAAGATAAGACAAAGGGGTTCTTTTAAGCGGTAAACGCGCAAACTTGTATCTTCTGGGGATTGAACTGGACTAGATTTAGTCGCCCGCAATCCGAGACTTTGTTAAGCAAGGACTCGACTTAAGACACAAGTTTGTCCCGGTACTCGGCGAGGTTTTCCCGAGAAATATTTGCACGGCCAGTATATAAGGCATCACCAGTGCTGTCGTCTGCATAGCAATGAATATTACCAGTTGGCAACATATCACTGATATGCAGGAAAAACAGCGTTGGCGATAGCACGCAGCCTTGTGGAACACCAGCGTTGATAGGCTTAAAATCAGAGCATGCACTGTCTACTACGACCTTGATGCTCCGATCAGCAAGGAAACTGGTGATCCAATTGCACAATTTCTCGGGAAGCCCATAGGAAGGGAGCTTCGAAAGAAGCGCTTTGTGCCAGACCCGATCGAAGGCCTTCGCTATGTCCAAACTAACGGCCAATGCCTCCCCCTTGGACTCTACTGCCTCCGCGCATCTATTAGTCAGGTAGACCAGAAGATCACCAGCTGATCGACCACGACGAAAACCGTATTGGCGGTCACTAATCAGCTGGTGACCCTCAAGGTACCTCATGAGCTGGCAGTTTATAATAGACTCCATTATTTGGGAGAACAAGGAGGTGATGGCGATAGGCCTTTAGTTGGACGGGTCTGAGCGGTCGCCTTTTTTAGGGATCGGGTGGACCAAAGCTGTCTTCCATGAATTTGGGACTACGCCTTCGGAGTAGGAGTACCGGAAAAGACGCGTTAAAACCGGGGCCAACTCCGGAGCACACGTCTTCAGCACAATGGGAGGGACTCCATCAGGCCCACTTGACTTGCTGACGTCCAGGGAGAGGAGTGCTTTGCGAACCGACCGCTGTGTAAACCGCACGTCCAGCATGGAGCACTCACACCGCGGGATAGTCGGCGGTGTGTTCCCCCTGTCATTCACAGTCGAGTTGGACGCAAAGAGAGAGCCTAACAGATCGGCTTTCTCCTTTGCGGCATGGGCTAGTGAGTCGTCCTCTCTGTGCAGAGATGGTAGAGATGGCTGACAGAAGTTCCCTTGGACAGCCTTGGCGAGAGACCAGAATGCACGGGTTCCCGAAGGAAGGTGAACTAGCTTCTCGCCAATTCTACCGATGTGCTCAGACCTTGCCTTAGCAATGACTCTTTTGAAGGACCTGGAGGCGGAATTATACTTCTTTTTAAGAGCGCTAGTGTTTACATCCCGAGACCAAACCATGGCTGGGATCTGCCTCCGATGGGCACCACAGAGGATGGAATAAAAACTTCCATACCCTGAAGTACCACATCAGCAACAGAATCAGCAACAACGCTGGGATCTTCCGGCGAGAAGCAAACTCGCCCCCAAAGGTAGGATGCAAAAAAAGACCGCATCCTATCCCAATCAGCCGACCTATAGTGCCAAACACGGCGGTAGCCTGCAGAATGCAACCGCGACGTTAGTGTGAGTAGCACCACACTCCGGACAAGACAATGGTCTGACGAGCCTAAAGGAGCGTCGATGGAAATCTGATATCCGTCCGGATGAGAGGTCAGCAAAAGGTCCAACAGGGAAGGTTCATGATCTTCCACATCTGGAATCCGCATAGGCAAAGTAACCAGCTGTGTAAGACCATATGCCAAAGCAAAGTCATAAACAGATCTCCCCGCATGATCGGTTGAACGTGAACCGAGCCATTCGGCGTGGTGGGCGTTAAAATCGCCAAGGATCACGATCTCTGCGGATGGGATCTGCTGTAACAAGGAATCTGTAGCCATTTGGACGTGGTCGATGAGTCGGTCTGTTTCGGCATTACGCTATGGGACCTATAGAGGCACCCGTAGACGCGGGGATGGTTGTCGCTGTCTACGCGCAGCCATAGGATGGACAGGTCCGTACCTTCAAGACTACCGAGGCGTCGAAAACAGATGTCCTCTCTGACGTATACGCAAACTCCAGCCCGGGGCACAAAGGAGTGTTCTAATTTGTACCTCGGGTAGGAGAGATATGAAGTATCAGCCGGAAAGGACTCCTGAGTCTCGGTCAAAAAGAGCAAGGCCGGCTTCGCCGTCTCTAGATGGAAGCTGACAGTGTTAAGGTTGGAATGAAGTCCCCTGATGTTCAATGGCAAAAATTCACGGATAGCGTGACAAGGGTTACCTTGGTCTTATTGCTCCGCTTGCCCCGAGCAGTATTAGTCGCGAGCGGAATTTTGCCCCCCCCCCCCCAGAATACGCGGGGCAGCCTGGGAATCCACGCTCAGGAGTGGAGTAGCTTGGTCGTGGATGCTCAGCAAGGGATTCTCCAGAGGTGCTGGTACCCTCCTGGGGTAGTCTTTCGTTTAATTCCGCTACCATGTTGATGGGGGGGGGGGGGAATTTGGCCTCCGGACAACCTCTACTCCACGCTGGTATTCTGTGAGGTCGTGGTACCAACCCGGTTCGAGCCGGCCCATCCGTGCGACAGCACAAGCTGCCGCGTGGCTCTACCACAGTTATTATGTTGTCAAACAAATTAAAGTATAGTCATTGGCACAATTAAAAAAGCCGATGTTTCTTTTTCACAACGATAAAATAACGGTTAATATGCTTTAATGACGTAAATTGATAAAAATAGATAGAAACTTGCATATAAACTTACATACAAATCACTTTTTTGTCTTTAGTCTTAGGAAGATAGTTGACGGTTTAAATATAAATATTTGTTGTTAGTATAAGAAATTATATACCCTAACAATATCTGTGTTGCTATGATATAAAAAAAAGAAAACATTCTTAATATTCATATTAAAATAGCAAAGTTCCAATCATTGGAGGAGTGCAAACATTAGTACTGTTTACCCTAGCACTATTCATTGGAAACTACAAGAATCAGGCGTCAGAATTTACGAAGTATTTTCTATATGCCGTCAACCCTGAAATCCTTTCACCGTACGAAACCAACATGAAAAATATATAATATATTTCTCAGCGGTTTAAGAATATTTACTGTATTGTGGCGGTGTAAGAAATCCATTACCCCATATCGTCCCGTGGGTGTCGTAAAAGGCGACAGAAGGAAACCGAAAAAGAAAATGGGTAACAGCGGTTGCCAACCCACCTGCTAAGCACCTATGGCAAAATCCCGCCTATGAGGCACTCTATGCGGGAGGCCTATTTTCAGCAGTGGACTTTATAGGCTGTAATGGATAGATGGATGGATTTGTTTCTAAATTAACGCTTAAGTTATCTGACTCCTCGGTGGTTTAGTGATCGTAAGAGCTCATAGTAAGAGCAAAAGATTATAATACGGTCTCAGGTTCGCATTTCGAGTCGGACGGGTTTATCTGTCATGAAATTCTCAGTAGCAGCCCGGAGTCAGGAAATTGGCGGTATTTTACACTTGTTCCTCGGAGTGCACCGTGACATGAATTCGGTCTACTATATGTAATTAAATAATTAATATAGTCACCATGACTATCAATCAACGATTTTTAACGATAAGTTATATAAGCTTACAAAAATTTCGCTAACTTAGCTCTTACACCAGACTTAGCTAGTACGCTTGTTACTGTCTAAATAAGTTAAAAATATATGAAACTTGGTCAGACCGAAATTTTCGAGAGAGGCAACAGATCTTTCCATTTTGCAGTCAAATTTATGAAGTTAATTTTGAAAATCCCTTCAATATTGCAAATCACGTCATCAAGCTACATAAACCACACGAATAAGAAATCGCATGGAATCTGGCTTCATAAGTTTCATTTTCTGGTGGCCCTTTCTTTTTCTTTTTTTTAACTATTTTTTTGTATTTTGTATTTTGATGTATTAGATTAAAAAAAGTTTTATATACTACGCTCCTAGTGTATGAAGAAGATATTAAGATCTATAATAATAATTACCTGGCTAATTATTGGCTAATATCATCAATATATATATAAAGACAAATCACTTTACTCACTCACCCACTTACTGTAATCACTTACTCACTCATCACTGACTCACCAACGCCCAGACCAAACCATTGGATCTAAAAAGATGAAATTTTGCAGGATCCCTATATAATGTGGACAAGGAATAAGGAAAGGATTTTTTGAAACTCCCACGGGATAGGAAATAAAGATGATTCATTTTTTCACTTTAAAGTTGTCTTATTTCCATAAATATAATTAAAAGACTTCAAATTTGGCATGTATTTTGAAAACTATAATCATTAATAATGACATTTTGTGTTGGGTTGTAACGACAGAAATATTATTTCCAACTACTGCGAGGACAAAGTCACGGGCAAAACGTAAAATATTATATAATTTTCCGACCTCTACGCAGGCGAAGCCGCAAACAAAGGCTAGTTTATTATAAGACCGAAAAAAATAACGTAATTATAGCTTCTTTCTTAATATTTATGCTATATAATCATATTATGACAATGTGACTGTCACTCAAGAACTTTTCTTCCCTATCCCACCGGCTGGCCTATTGTTACTTCAGCTTATTGATCCGTTGGGCTAGGTCGGTTACTCTGGTTCTACTGCGGATATCCTCATTTCTAAGTTTACCACACAGAGCATAGCTCGCTAAGCGCTATTGAGCTTTCTCATACAGCCAGCAGTGAAGGGCCACAACCACTCAGATCCTTAAGTCATCAGTGACAACACGCATTGGTTGTTCACTCTTACTTTCAAGTTTTGAGGTATTATACGTGACGAGAAGATGTGTCATAATTTTCCGAATATTGCCAAGTCGAGTTGGATCCGTCAATTGACCTCTATGACTTACCTAGTTAGCAATTTGTTGTAGTTAAATCTACTTTTCAACAACTTTGAGTTTAGTACTCCCAACAACTACCAGTATAAGAATAACATGGATATTACACATGACTTTTGTCTTCTCCATATTCATCCGTTGAGAAACTATTGAGGTCATTGAGTATAGTGCTGACTTTCCCCAGCGGATCTGCTATAATGACTTTATCTTAGATAAATTGTAGGTGAGAGCTGTACTTGACATCGATGTTAATATCGTATTCCTTCCAGTTCAGTAGCTTGAAAACGTCTTTAAATACAACAGTGAAGAGATTTGGGGATGTGATTTTACCCTGTCTTACACCTCTCAGCAGTTGGATAGGTTTCGTGGTCTAATTCTGTACTCGGATAGCCACGTAACCCAACTTTAAAAACACTTCAGCACTTCTATACACAGTCAACTCGGCACCGATAAAGGGACTTTAGCATCGCCCAAATTTCGACGAAATCAAAGGTTTCCTCATAGTTTGCATACGCAAGACATAGATACAGATTGTACTCTTCAATTTTCTCTACAATATGCCGAATAATGTGTATGTGATCCATGGTACTAAAGCCTTTTCGGAAACTATTTATAAGGATTAGAGTGTCCTCCCCTCTTTCGAACTCAGATAATCAAATAATATCCCAACGCTACTTGTCCATCTCCTCTTCCAGCTTCAAGATCTTTCTGTTAGAACTCAGGGTGCATGCGTAATATTGCCAGGTCGAGTCGTCAAAGGTAGTAACCGAATCTCCACCGGAGATTCTTAGCAATCTCTCCACCGATATTACCTTGGTCGCTATCGTAGCTCATGAGGGATGTTTGTTAAAACAATTATAACTAAACGAATAGAAATGCTTTATAATTATATGCCCACTAGTAAAAAGCTATTAATTTATTACGTATTTTATAAAGTCAATGAACCAAAAAAGTGAAATAAACAAATGTATACTTTTAAAGCATGATAAACAACGAGTCAGCTCGTTGAGAGAGAAAAATTAAGCCTTTTGTTGCCGACTCACGCGCCAACCCGTATTACATGTAATTTTGATTTAATAGGCCTACGTGCTGCTTACATAATGTATACATTTTAATAAAAACATATATCTTAATTTACGATATTTCACGAGAGTTATTATGTGCAAAACTCTTAAAAAGTAGTGTTTGTAAATTATGATGCATGCTTAGATTTTATTTTACAGTTCATGACTAAGGGCTGCTGTTAAGTAGCGAGGCTTTCAGCTAGTGAGACAATCATTTTAGAAAATAGCCAGTTTATAAAGACTTTATTCCCCTTTATAGTATGAATTTTGTTCAGGTTTATTCAAAAAACACATGTTAACGATGTCAGTAGATATTTTCGTAGATCACAACTTACAATTAACTGAAATAATGTTGAGAGGCTTAGAGAAAGCCTGATCTATTCTTACAATTTCCCACAATGAATGCCAGCCTCCAAAGTACAAAACCGGGTCTGTAGTTAGGCAGAAACGACTGAAGTATACTGATTTGGATATCAAATTAATACTAATATTATTGATGATTTTTGAATATATGCGTTCTTGTGAGTTTGAATGCAACAGAACGTTTATGACGATCTGAATATCTGTCGATTTCAAGTAGAACATTTTGTTGATGGACGGATAGCACGATTGCGACGCCATTTGACAGCTTAAAACCCTGTCACATAATATTAGGAGCTTATCACCTTCCCATAGAATTTCTTAGAAAAAAGCAATATTTACCTGATGATGCTCTCAGTTAGGTCCTGTTAAAGAGCTGACACATCAAGTAGCAAATTGTAGTTTCTTAGGCAGCATACTCCTTTAGTAGTACCCTTACATGTAACAACAGGCCTCGCTCTCTTTTTGCAAGTCTAAGGTGCCCTTAATGTTTTCAAACATAATCAAGTTTCCAGTTTTAATAATTACTCGAGACGCTCTGCCGTCTGACCTTCACAAACTCAGTGTGGAAACCAACTGATTATGCAAAAGAAAATTTTAAAATTTATAATAAATAACTCCCATTGGGAGAACTGAGTTAGTCCATGGTAGCTTTTTACGAGCTACCATGGACTGTGTGGTACTTACATTATAATATTTCCTGTGCAGTTGACAGCTTCCGACAACTTGCACATTTAGTAATAACATATTTTATACATCCTTTGATTAATAAAACCACTTAAACTTGGTAATATATTTTCTGGGACTTCGTTGTAAAAGCGTATATAATTTTCCATGAATGAATTACTCTGTGAAGTCGAGTAACTGCATAGACAATTTAGAAATAGCAGTGGTATGAATAAAATAGTTATACTGTTTGACTTTTATATTCAGTCAGGTTATTATTTATTTATTGGTTTTATATGACGATTGAAAAATCAACCTTAAAACTACTTTTATTATGTGAACATACATTACATTTTCGTAAATATACTGAGAGGCCAAAATTAAATTTCTTTGAATTTTTCTCTGACAGACTATTTTGGTTTTAGGTTATGAATGGCTCTCATGACGAAGAGCCTGCAAAATAAAAATAGTTTCGAAATTAGTTGCATTTATTCAAAGTAACTCATTAGACATTATGCTATTGAAATAACTGAAATAAACAAATCTAGCTGGCTCGACACTAGTGAGATTTCTTATTTTTTTACAGCAGAAGATGCAGAGCTTAGTTTGCTTGTTAGTTTAGATATATTATGTGGACCCCACTGAAGTTTTGCGTTGAGAGTAATTCCAAGAAAAACAGTGGAAGAGAAAGTGACAGTTCTTAATACTCCGTACACATGTAGAACTTATCACTTACGCAGTAAATGAAAAGAGCCTACTCCTTTTTAAAAGGCCGGCAACGCATCTGCAATTCCCCTGGTGTTGCGGTTGTTCATGGGCGGCGGTAGTCACTTACCATCAGGTGAGCCGCATGCTCGTTTGCCCCTCTCCTATAAAAAAAAATGGATTCCCATAATTTAAAAGTTGTCACTGTAGTCAAAATATTAGGTTAGGTCTACCTTTGAGATTGCCGTTTTTTATGAAATATTTTTTTATTTCTATTAACCAAAGTAATCACCCATGCAATTGATGCATCTTTACCAACGCAGTGTCAGTTTATTGGTGCCCTTCTTGAAGAACTCAGCTGGACGGGAGGCAACAAAACAGAAACCATTTTTCGTCGCAAATAACATTGTGGTTCAAAATTCCTTTGTTTGTGTGCCTGTTGAGCAGTGCAATGCACGTCTAGACGCGTTCTTCACGCTGACGATCATTGAGTTCTTGGGAAACCCATTTGTCGAGATTTTTTACCTTGCCAATTTGACGCAAATGCACCAATATTGTTCAATGCTAACGTCAAAAGCTGCTACTCATTCGCCTTTAATTCGTCACTGTCGACCAAAGTTTTTGAACGACCACGGGGTTCATTTTTCAGGCCGAAATTTCCAGAATGGAAACCAATAACAGGAGGTGCTTTCGTTTGTAGCATTCGCTCCGTAAACGTCGTTGATGTTGCGTGCCGCATGTGCCGCGTTGCTGCCACGACGGTACTCATATTCCATAATTACTAGAATTTTTAACGTATCCATGATGACGAAAAAGATTCAAATGCGATGAAAACATGACGTTAATCAATAAACAAATGACTAATTTTGAAAAAAATAATTCCATGTATTTAAAATAAAATTAATTTGAAATTAAAGTTCTTAGCCAAAGAAAAATTATTTTGATTTGAAATGGCCAGTACTGCAGAACGGAAATATCATATGAAAGACCTATTTTTAGGCCCGAGGACATCATAATCATATAGGACCAAAATAATTTCGTTTTCTTATCTCGTGTAAATTTTTCTTAAATTAGATATTTATGCGTAAGATTCAGATAGATGTAGATAGATCAGTACATTTTAATTCTAAAAGGAGTCTGTAATTACTACCGACAATATAAATGCACATTTTTAATTGGTGAGTTATATAGACTGCCGGGTTTCCGTTTCCCTTCTCATTACTTTTAGTCCTCGATGAACAATTGTGTGCAAATTAGCAGTGACAATCCGCAGCGGGGACCGCGCCCTGAAATGTGAGACATACGGACACTGGCAGAAAGCGAAAAATATTAATTATTTTAAAATTGAAACAGTTACGTAAGTATATAAAAATTATTAAGTATATTTTAATAAGCGATCAAGCGAAGAAATCGTTTATGAGACGTTAGATTGCTAGTGAAAATAAAATAAAACAATATAATTACTTAAAGAAGAGCAACAATCGTTTCTGATTATTGGTCTCCTATAATTAAAATATATAAAAATAATTCACCCATATTTTATGGGTACCTGGATTTTACAAAGCAAGCAATCCTTATTGTCTATACTCATATGTAAATATTTTGTGAAGTTTAGCATGGTCCTCTAACTTTTATGATTATACTTGATCTTGCATTTACAAGAAGTGGTAAAATTAAAAAAATTGTACAACCGACTTCAATATAAATAAAATTTGAACATCATAAATGTAGTCGAATTCAATTAAATACGCATTATTAAGGCTAACTCGAAAACTACTGGTCAGACCTTGATCAAATTTATAGGGGACCACATGAGAAGCATCATCAAAATCGATTCACCTTGAAAAAAGTTCTGAGGTAACACATATAAAATAATACAGTTGAATTGAGTATCTCCTCCTTTTTTTGAAGTCGGTTAAAAATTAGAAAGGAAATGGCAAAATCAAATTAGTTTTCCTAATATCGGTAATGTCCGTGTGTATTATGTAATATTAATCGCGCTGCAAATAGTTCAGACCATCATAATGAACTTCCATTTTAGTCCAACTCTGTTTCAATTTGTATTTCCACAGTTATGTTTTTTATTGATTAAAATGGCGTCTTATATTTCATTCGCATACTTCTTGTAATTATTGAACAATATGTGCACTTGTCAATTCAACTCACACAACAGTGAACTTTTACGATCTGAAGAAGAGATCGGTGATAATTAGGCTAAGTAATTCAAGTTTTGAGATCTTAGTATTTCACATAATCGATCTATAGACACCCACAATAAGGTGATGGATTTTATACGTCGACAGCATATGGGATGAGAATGAGGGATGGATGCCTTTTTATCGCCATCACGGACAAGCTTACATAGAATTTAATGAAATGAATTTATTTCATTGAACGTGAATGCTCTGGCGATTGATGGTAGCAGGAAACCCATACATAATGTTCTTCTTTGTCATCGTAATCATAAGCCCGTAAACCAAAACCAAAATTTAAGACTGTGGATTTGCTTTTTTCGCCACGCTTGGCAGACAGATTGAAGATCGCAGTAACAAATGCCCCGCAGCCTTGTCGCCAGTATGGGTATTTTATGTCTGGCGTAAACAATATGTATATACAGCTATACTGAATTCTACCACACCGCCACCATATGACATCTAAAACCTTTAAGCTCAACATACATAAGGCTGGTGAGCTTGCTCAGCGTGGGCAAATCTCGAAATTCATATCATTTGGCGTATTAGTCATGTCCATATAGGCCTCGCATAGGTCCAGCATTGGACTTATTAAAGCTGATGATAGTAGGCTTTACAATAGAGTTGCACAACAAAATAAGGGTAAATATTAATTGCTTGATGTAAACAATATTTAAATTTCTTTTTAAATTCATAGAAAGCTAATAACAATAACCTTAAAATTGGTAAATCTTGAAAGGATATAAAACAAATTAAGATGCTTACCTTAAATATAGATAACTTTCGAACAATATTGAAATTTATAACAAGTATGTACGTCCTAAAACAACATGAAGTTCGTCAGAATATAGGTACTCGGTACAATAAAATTTTCTTGTAAAATAAATTTAATCTTAAAGCAACATACACAAATTTAATAATGCGTATATATTATCTGTTTACAAGAACAGAATATATATGTTTGTATCCATTAGATTTAAGACGGTAGAGTAAAAAAAGTAAGAAATATTATGTTCTGGTGACAGTTACTGTGTCGATTTCAGAATTTTCTAAGAAGGTGTCATTTGCACAGTAAATTAAATTTGCTAAAACGTAGGTGTATGCGTAGGTAATGTATACGCTATTTGTCCAATTTTTCCAATTTAATTAACGCTATTTGTCCAATTTTTCCAATGTTTATTTGTCTCGAAACAGTTGCATGGATTATAAATGAGACATCCCCAATAAGTAATTGATAATACTTATGTTGGGGATATCTAGCTCTTTCCCTTAATTATTAACAATATTGAGACTATTTTACAAAAGGTAAGTAAATATTAATTTAGGAAGAAAAAATAACAGTAAGTGACTTACGAGTATAAACTAATTATCAGCTCATTGTGTAACTGTAGTTGTACGCTATGTGGAATTGTAAGTGCGTCTTGATTTTAAACCGGTTTTGTGTGTTGTGTGTGCAAGTGTGTGTGTGTGTGTGTGTGTGTGTGTGTGTGTGTGTGTGTGTGTGTGTGTGTGTGTGTGTGTGTGTGTGTGTGTGTGTGTGTGGGTATGTGGGTGGGTGTGTGGGTGTGTGGGTGTGTGGGTGTGGGTGTGTGGGTGTGTGCGCTGCGCCTACGGATGCAGCGGTGTTTCGTCGGTAGGCGCAGCGTGCTAGAGCGGCATGCGTTTCTCGAAGCCGCGTAACACAGCTCGAAGCCGCGTAACACAGCTCGACGCCGTGAGGCGCAGTCTGAAGCCGTTGCGGTGACTTGTCTCTACTATTACTATATCCGCGCGGCGTCTCGCTGCATCGTGCGATATCTGGATCTCGACAACAGCGTAGCTTACCGGCTCCAATTGTGAATCTAAACCATCCAGAGACCCATCCAATAAACAAAAAACATTTCATCAGAATCGTTTGAGCCGTTTTCTAGTTTTAGCGAGACTAACTGACAGCAATTGATTTTTATATATAGAGATTGTAAAATTTTATACTTAAAAATGATTGCTGGTTTTTTTCACCATTGTGCATAAAAGAGGCCCTAGGATAGATGTCACTAACTGTAACCTAATTTCTAAGCTGTGTGTCATTTCTAAAGCACGTAATAGTTGGTTATGAGCAGTACTAAATGTGTGTTAAATAAAAAAATATTTTCAATAAATATTATTTTCAATCTATATTAAAAAAGTAGTTGAGTCGAAAGTAATGGATGGCGACTTAAAAATGCATCCCGTATTCTATTCTCAGACGACATCCTGGCTCCTCGTAAAGTCGAAACTCTTGAAGGCCTTCGTCGGAAGCACCCTTCGGTCAATACTTCTCAGAATTTAGCGCTGCTTCCCAGTTCTTCTATGCAACCTTTACAAATTTCTGAAAAAGACATTTTAGAAGCAATCTTGTCATTTTCGAATGGCTCTGCTGACGACATTGACGGGATTACGCCTCAATATATCAAAGATCTTGTAAGCGCCTCTGCCGTTGACGCCGGAGTGTACTTCTTAGTGACATTACAAAATTATGTAATTTTATGCTTTCTAGTAATGTTAATCACAATTTCATTCGCTACTTATATGGAGCAAGATTGTGTGCCTTCAAAAAAAAGGATAATGATATCGAAGTTGAATGTCTGGTACCTGGATGACGGTACACTGGGAGGTAAAGCAGGTGACGTCCTCAGTGACCTTACTCATATTTTTCAAAATTTAAAAAATATTTGTCTTGAACCAAATAACAATAAATGTGAAATATTTATTTCCAATAATTTATCTAGTTCTAACAGAGATAGTTTGATTCAAAATGTCAATCATATTTCTCCAGGAATAAAAACCATCAGTGCGGAATCGCTATACTTGCTAGGTGCCCCGTTGTTTTTCGATAGTATTAAACCTGTTTTAAAAACAAAATATGATCAGTTTTTAAACCACGTTGATAAATTGTATATATTAAACCTCCACATTTCTCTTACTATTGTGGCGGCGCTGTCGTCGCGCCACAAGCGAAATACATCTAAGCCTAAATCGCGCTATTAAAGTTCCGAATTAAAAACAGTATATATACAATAGCTCCGAACTACCACTCGGAGCGTTGGCCACTCCCCGGGCAGAAACACCTTGCCGGGCGGAACACCTTGCCGGGCGGGAGATCTCCCCTTTTCCTTCCTCGCGCCACAGTGGTGACCCCGACGTGATATGAACACGCAACCAAGAACCTTCGGAAACTACAACTTCAAATCCTCGTCATCGTTCTCAAATACCCCATTCATTCGCTCCCGAGCAAATATTCAGTCTTCACATCCTGCAAGCCATCTAGCTTTACAAAGGTTCATCGCAGCACTATAATAATGCTTCCTGTTCCTTCAAGCTACTCTCTGCGCTTACAGTGTTCGGCACGGCTCTGAGCCTTACTGCTCGCCTCTGCTTCACGGCACTCTCGCAGATTACTTGAATTCCTCTCGACTCACCGCAGACTACAAGGCAATTCCCCTGGCACTTGCACATTCGTCGACATCAAGACTGCACTATCGACCTCCGGTCTGAGCAGGGGGGTGATGTGGCGGCGCTGTCGTCGCGCCATAAGCGAAATACATCGAAGCCTAAATCGCGCTATCAAAGTTCCGAATTAAAAACAGTATATATACAATAGCTCCGAACTACCACTCGGAGCGTTGGCCGCTCCCCGGGCCGATCACCTTGCCCGGCGGGAGATCTCCCCTTTTTCTTCCACCGGCCACACTATTTTAAAATATTGTTACATTCTTACTACGCTCGAGTCTAGTCTGAAAATGTTCGAATATTTTAAAAGATATTGATAATAATCTTAAAATAGCTTTCGAAAAAATTCTAAATTTAACTTTACATACAACAGCCTGGAATCAATCCACTTTACTCATAAAATTTACTGGTGTTGGTGTAAGAAATCTTTCTAGCGTTGTATTGCCTTCTTTTCTTGCTTCCGTGAATGGTGCACATGTCAGTGACTTATGTAATATAATTTTTAATAATAAAGTAGACCTGTGCTATGCTACGCAGGAAAGACAATCATGGCTAACGCTCTGTCCCGGCGAAAATGTTCCACTGGAAGTTAACCAACAAAAACAGTGGGAAATTCTGTTGGTGCGGATTTGTTTCACAATTTCCACAGTGACCAACATCAGGCCCGCCTTCTAGCTGTTTCGACTAAGGAATCCAGTTCTCGGCTCTTGTTGGTTCCTTGGGAGAGAGGTAAAGCCCTAGTATGGGATGTTACTTGTGTAGACACTTTGGCGGCCTCTCATCTCAAGGGTACCTCGTTTAGAGCCGGGGCGGCATCACAGGCAGCTGAATTAAGTAAGTTGCGCAAATATGATTCTTTGAGAGATGAGTACATATTTGTACCATTTGCTGTATCGGACTACGGACCGATAGTCTCTACAGGTTAAGTTCTTAAAGGAACTGTATCCGCGAATGGTCGTCACTGCTGGTGATAAGAGAGCTGGTTCTTTTCTCGCTTAAAGGCTAAGTATAGCCATTCAGCGAGGAAACGCAGCCAGCGTTCTTGACACGATACCACGGCGAGTAGGACTGGATGACAATTTCAATTTTTAGTTTTAGTATTTCTTTATTATAGTTTTTTTATATTATGTGTAATCTCTAAGTAAGATTTAACTTTATACTATATTTAACTATTAGTTGTTATTAATAGGTTTATTATTAAACAATAAAAACTTATAAATATTAGAATCTATCTTGAATTAAAAAAAATTGTATTCTATTCTAATTATTTATTTACCTTACACGCGATTGGCTGCCTCGTTTTTTTGTACCGTTGATATTATATATTTTTTGTGGTTGGTTTTATATTTATTTTTAGAATTCAAACCAAAAAATCAAGTAGGTAACCTATTTCGAATTTCAAATTTATTCACAATATTATACTGAAATTATGCATGAAGTCACAGCACAGTAGCCGCTTGGTTTTACCACAAAGATTAATATTAATGAAGTTGCGACATGCCGTTCAGGTAAGCGATGTCAAGCTTCTATCTTTCTTTTACATGCAAATCATGATTTTCATTTTTAGAATTATTTGCAGCAGTACAAGCTTTTCTTTATACTTTTCATAATCTTTAGATATTTTAATTTTCTGCATAATACATAAAATGTGTATTTGTTGTTAAACTGCTTAGGGAATATCGGTAGTATTATTTATTTACAACTATTAATATAACATTAATTATTGCTAGACAAAAAAATAATTAAGAGAGCGAGAGAACACTTACTCCTTTAATTTTTTTTCTTGATTAGCTAATTTCCGTTGGACGTAGTTAAAGTTTATTATCAGTCAGTTACAACTATTTCACCGTTTACCGATATTCCGAGTATACAATCAATCAAGACAATTTTATGGAGATTTGCTTTTTATAGCATGTTATATGGACGCGTAGTTTAATAGATATTGAAAAATTAAAATAATTCAAGACTGCTCGGCGCGCGAACCACACATAAGCCTAGCCGACCGATGAGACTCGATAGAAACCAGCAGTGAACGCCGGTGCGCGAGGTGTCGTCACATAATAGGCGTAAGCGAGGTGTCCACTTGCCATTGCATTTACCAGGTGCTTGGCGGTAAACGGAAAATATCGTAAGAAATCTGCATGTCTGAGAAATAAAAAAAATATTTCGAAGACATGTAAAGTCTGTCAATACGTATTGTGGCAGCGCGGCGGACAGTTCTTTGCCCTAAAACCATCTCAGAAGTGAGAGGACGCCTTTGCCCAGTAGTGGGACATATATAGGCTGTAACTTTAACTTTAACTTTAAGCGAGGTGTCATGGTGAAACCGCGGGGTACAGCTAGTTCGTTATATAATAGTTTCCCTTTCAACAAACTGAAAGGGATTTTATAGAAATAGATACTGTGATAAAAGTAGATAGCAGTAATAGTTTAAATATTGTCGTGTAGTGGAACTAACTACGGGATGATACGCCTGTGGCTGACGGTAGAGGTGACAGAGGAAAATTAAACAGGAAATAGGCTAGAATGATTAATGAATGATAAAAATAGAAAATCATTTGATCTGACAATATTTATTTATTTTTATTTTCTAATATTTTTCTAATAATTTGCGACCTGATTGGTTGAGCGGAGTCGCTAGGCCGGTAGATTACAATGACGCATTATTTTATTAACGCGAATGCACTATGTATAGTCTCCTGATAGGTAGTTAGTATGGGCACTGTACCAAAACTTTGTATGAAGTTAAGTTGAATGCTCCCAATCTGTGAAATGTGGGTGTCGTACGAAAAATTTATGATCTGCAAAGGGTACAATATTTATCGTTTTATTGCTATTAAATTTATTTGCAGTACGTATGTCAAAACCTAATGCCTCGGACACCTTTGCTATGATATTAACAATATGGGCATTTAATTATAACTCGAAAGTTCTGGAAAACCCCTAAAACATGTACAACAGATTATTTCGTAACTTTCTAGCCTTTCAGCTGATATTTGAAATAAACTAAGTAACGCTTGAGTGAATATGTAATGAGAGTGCATTTAGATTAGCTTAGATTAAGTTTATTGATTGCACAATGCATTAGTATCTGCCTGCGATGATATAGTGATAGATATTTACATGTTATATGCAAATCAAAATATTCGCGATGATTGAAAGTAGGTTTCAACGTCGTTAACAAATATAATAACAAATAGTAACGGTCTCAGAACGGTACGCCACTTTGTATTGTTATACTATTTCAGACCAGGTAAAAAATAAAAAACATAAATTCTAAATAATATAACAATTTATGTCGCTCACAATGCACTTAACAGTATTCATCTCTATTAGTTAACTCAAATCATACTTTTTTAAAATATTCAATTTCAAAAGGTTAATTTACTATACATCTCCCTTTGCTTTACTCATCAACGTTTATATTAGAGATATCTACGATGTCTTACTGCTACGATGAGCGCTAAGCGAATGCCCCTTCTAATTACTAATCGACCTCATGTACTTGTTAGTACGGTGGGACAGTCATTGACCCTTTTAGAGTAGTCAAAACATTATCCGTAATCATTGTCCCGCGACAATTTGATCTGCACACGTGTTATCTGGGACACCACCTAAGTGCGGTGATGGGTCATCAGCGACAGGCGGTGCGCCTTCAGCTGGCAGAGGCTGGACAGCTAGCTCGACACTCTCGGATTCCGGCCGTGTCGAACCTCTGGTGCTTGGCTGCTCGTTTGTGGGATCCGGAATTCTTACCGGCACGCTTGTACGAGGAGTTTGTATTCCCCACAGCGCCTCTTTCCCATGATGGCCTCTAGGGTCCGCTCGGACTCCGACAGGCTTTCAAGCAGGTCTCCGTTCGTACAACGACCGGTCTCTTCAAGTAATCGCGCCTCTATACACATCATCAATGCCAGCTCCTCATCGCGCCACCTGCGCTTCACCATTTTCGGAGCGGCTAATATAAGTGGATAATATAAATGTTGTATGCAATTAATATAAACTCAAATCAAGTAATTCTGTTATAAACAATAAAATAATAGTAATCATTCTAACATTATTGACACACAACTATATACATATGCTACAATTACAGATTGGAAGCGGTTGTCAATATAAGAAGAGAACAATTTAAGTTTTTTCAAAGCAGATTATTTTCAATCCGGTCGAAAGCCTTACTGTAATCTGTATGTTACAAAACGTCAATTTAACGGCCATCAGCAAGTTGGACACGGTAGTTTACTTTTGAGAAAACCATATTACGACTGCCTGAAGCTGTTTGGATAATGGGTAAGTATACCTGCTCATAAGCAACTGTTCAAATATCTACTTTAGAAACGAACAACATAGAAACTAGTCTTTTTTTAACATGGGGAAATGCCTACGCATACCCGCCTCGCGGTGCCAAGGACGAGTTATGTTGGACTCGCACCGACTAAAACCCCATGGTGTTCCACCTTCGCCGCATGTTAGCAGGGCCACGGGAACGCTTTCGCACACATCCGCGGCCCTACCAGCGCCATGGCAGCCTCGCCTCGGGGGAAGACTTCTCCTCCCCATTCTCCTTCTCATGCAAGGCGCATCAGGAACACAAGACACGCCTTCCTCCACGGACTCCAACTCCACATGCGTAACGGGCCCCCCCAAGTCCGATACGCGGAGGCCATCGAGCATCGATAGAAAATCGAGCGCTTGGTAGCACCCACTTTCCCGACCCCAGCGGCGGATCTGGTCTTTGGCTCCGCCGCCAACCAAGTTTCGGCCGCGGAGGGTAGGGAGAGCGGCGCCTCGCAATACCGACACTCCTCTCCCCCCGCGGCCCCACCTCCACCGCATCAATTAACGGTGCGGCAACGTCACAGTCGCGGAGGATAGGGTGAGTGGCGCATCGCTATACCAACACTTCTCTTCCTCTGCGACTCCACCGCGACTCCCCCCCGCCACGACAAGGCGGGAACCCGTTCGGGGGGGGGGGGGGATAGAAACTAGCCTAGAGTTAATAGCATCTGTCCTAGGGTCTTTTTTATTCATATGGGTGATATGCGTTTCAAAATATCAGCAATATCATTTAAAATATTTGCAAAATAGCAAACTTATTAATATTGATGTCGTTTCTGAATACCTTAATAGTTTTTATAATACAAATCTTCCAAAAATATATAACACGAGGGCGCAACATTTTTTGTACGATTATTATCAGACCTATTACCGTAGGTCTTGAATTTACGGAGGTAAACTATAAAAAATATAATTTCAGTACTAACACCTGTGTAAGGGATCTAACAATACCAAAGAGTCGTCACTACACTCGGACACAGCTACACCACAGTTGGACAATCAAGATCAAGTGTTTTGCAATAACTATTGCGTATACTGTTTTAACACTGACTGCCTCGTTAGTCTAGTGGTTGTAAACGCGACTGCTGATCATGAGGTCCCGGGTTTGAATCCCGGGTCTGGCCAAAAAATCATTTATTAAGTTTTTCCGTCAAGAAACTCTCAGTAGCTGCCCGGAGTCAGGAAATTGGCGGTGTCTTTTTACCCCCGTGCCTCGGAAAGCACGTAAAACCGTTGGTCCTGTGCCTAATCTCTCTCCGGTCGTGTCGGTTTACCTTCCCATCGGACTATGAAAGTAAGGGAATAGAGACTGCACCTGTGCTTGCGCGTATACTTGAGCACAATAATCCTGTCCCGCGTCGATGGTTAGTCTCCGTTGAGGCTGGCCGCCGTGAAGAAATTCGGTCTGGAGGACATTATACTGTTATATTGACAAAAATTAAGCGCGTTAATTTCATCTCGTTTCGTCGTATAGTTGGTGAGTTTGAAACAATAATCACAGTAGTTAGAAGCGGGCATCCATGTTATCTTGTTTAAATTGAAGTCACCCACTATAAGATATTTATCCGTGGGATATTTCAAAGATGTATCGTTAAATTTAGCAAGAAAACTCGATAACTGTTCAGAGTTTTTTTTTAAATGCAGGTAATACAAAATAAATATGACATAAATTTGCAAATGAATAGTCACTTCACATGACTGTCAGGGCAAACCAAAAGTCTTTCAGCACTGGAGTTGTGGTTCTACAGACAATTCCCTGCGAGTTGCGATGAGCACACCGCCCCCGTACACTTGGCCCGTGGCATCGTAGTCACGATCGCGGTGTTACACAACATAACGACTATCAATTAGCTCTGAATTCGAAATACCATCCAAAAGCCATGGTTCAGATTTAATAATAGCATCTTAAATTTAGTGTACAATCAGATGTTTTAGTAAAATATGTGATTTTACGCAGACCTCGTGCATTCTGACAATGTATATTTAATAACTGTTGTTTCTATTGCCTTATGAAGTCATTATAAATTAAGAAATTTAAAAAGATTTTTCATTTTATTTACGTTTTTAAAATATTTTACTAAATGCCGGCAAGACTTAAATAGGAAGATAGTGGACGACACTCTGTTTACATCTTGATTGATATCTGAAATAAAAAAAACAGCGTATTTACAATGATAAAAGATTTCTCCTAATATTGAAGCACAAGCAACTATAACTGCCACAATCAGCTATACGGATTATCCCTATTAATTCTGTGTTTCTTCACGTTTGATTTTCTTATATAGCAGTGATAGAGAAAACATTTTAACGTATTCTCTAAAGAAAAATACTGTAAAACTACAAGATTTTAGATGCTGTAGCGCATAGACATATTTATCATCGATTAAGATTTAGTGTTGTTACGTTTCACTTCAGAGGACTAAGATTGAATGTTTCATTACCAGAAAAAGGAAACAAAGTATCGTTATGATTCTTCGCCTTTCGTGCCAACCCATTTGTGCTACAACCATAATATGCTGCAATGCGACTACACGTAAAAGTTTATTTTGCTGCTGCAGCCATCTCCTGTTTTAGTTTCTTTTATTAGTTTACTTTCGTTTTTCAGTACGAGGCTGCCACTCGAGAATCTTCCTTCCCTATCATTTGTCGGTTCTTCGAGCTATATAGCCGGCCCATTAACACTTCAGCGCACTGAACTCTGTTATCTGCTGGACTGTTACTCTTGATCTTCTACAGTAATCCTCGTTACGGATTTTATTCCGCAGAGAAATTCCGCCGCAAGCTGAGTGACTTTGAGCTTCCTCATACGGCCAGCAATAAAGGACATCGTTTAGGTTCAGTAAATCGTTTCTGGCAACACGCAATGGTTGTAAACTTTCGTCTTACGATTCCGAGGAACACCGGACAAGAAGATTTGTTGCAGTTTCCCGAACGCAACACAGCGGTATTAGATTCGTTGGTCGATCTTTTGTTTGAAGTTGGACTAACCTAAATGGACATTTTGTCCCGGATACACATACTCGTCAACAACTTCAAGCAGACTATTCTCAACAACTCCCGCTATAAGTGTAAAATGGACTTGATTTTTATCCTGTTCATGTTTTTCTTAAGTTCTGCCCGTTGGTAAACACTACTTGGTAAAAATAAAACCCATTTAAATAGTGAAGCTTTATTTACAAAATTATCAACATATAATATCACTTTGGGAATTCGCAGTTTTACTTGCATAACACTATAAATATAATTACATAACTGGTATAAAACAATGAAGATTACAATTCCTCAATTTTTTACATGTTTGTATATGGCTACATTATGATTTACCACGAAAACTTAAGTGGATATTGGAAGTACTTACTGTATAAGGTATATATTAATGAGTAATGATAATAATATAAATTATTCCCAATATTATTCCGAAATACTGAGTATTTGCGACTTTTAGGTGGGAAAATCTTATGAATTGACGGCTTTAACTCGGAATATCTTATGAAATGTAATGAATAAAAAATGAATACATAAATCACCAATTCTGCCAATTTTACGTGTATTTATTACGATTTTTTTACGGCCGTTTACATGATGTACTAAAAAATAAGAACTTTAACTGCTTACGTTAGTTCTGTTTTTGATACTTCTATGGTATAGTTTCCAGTATTTATTTAAATATATATTAAGCATTTTACATATATTAAGTATATTACGTGAGCAATTAACTTAATAGTTGATAACTTGTCATAAATATATATATATAATATTGTGGGCTACAAAATGTAAACAATTTAAATTTTTGTTTTAAAATTATTTTACCATCAGCTGAAGCGTTCAATTTTAATATTTAATGAAAAGTGAAATTCATAAAAAATGTTGCAACAAGTTACTATTTCAACAAATCCATGCGTAGCTTAGCAAGACACAAAATATTATATGATTTATTCTGCAATTCAGTAATATACTTAAATGTTACTTTTTCTTTCGTTGACTTTTTTGACTAACTTTACAGTAATAAAAGAGCTTTTAGTTAAAAACATTATAAGATTCATATGAGAAACTTAACTCAAGGGGAAATTTAACCATTTTCGAAGGAACAATTTATGAAATAAATACAAAGAATTAAAAGATTATTTGG
Organism: Parnassius orleans; assembly: GCA_029286625.1. Taxonomy (NCBI): domain Eukaryota; kingdom Metazoa; phylum Arthropoda; class Insecta; order Lepidoptera; family Papilionidae; genus Parnassius; species Parnassius orleans. The sequence goes on from JAGSMP010000032.1 coordinate 950,961, forward strand.
CATTTATCTATTACTACAAAGCGTAATTTACATTTATTGTCACAGTGTAAGAAGAAACCGACAAAAATAGAAGTAGAAGAATAATAAGTTTTAAATAATAGGCATGTTAATAAAAAATATGCCTTATAAGCCTTAAATATTATTTACAACATTGTTTATAATATGTTAAAATTTAACATGTAACAACAATTAATGTATTAGTATAATCTGCTAAAACTTTAAATAGATATGTTTATGAATTCATCGTAAATATATGAATAAAAGTAAGGTATAATATAATAAATCAAAATTAATTAGGTACAGCCAATGCTATTCAAATGTGGCAAAAAAAGTTCAGCAGCTATTTGTAGCAATTTAAACATTTAATGAACTTGTAGGCTATGGTGCTGATAATTTTAGATTTAGTGTAATAAAGTGTAGTTATTTCTATTTATTTGTTTACTTTATTTTCAATAATATAAATATCAAGTAAATAATAACAAAATTGCAAATGTTATTATACTAATAAATTAACGTTAAACAATACCTCCAACAGTATTTAATTTAATATACACTAGCCTTTTACAGTAATACCTTATTTGCATCATTGGTTTTAAAAATAGATATTTAAAATTATAATGGAAGACGAAAAAAATGTATTACTTGAAAAAAATACCCCAAAACGTTCAAAATAATGGGTAAGTATTATCATATTAACGTATTAAATGTTAGCTCGCGTATAAAATTGTATTATTTAAAAAAGTATTTACAGTACAAATCTACCTACTTCTACAGCGTTGTTCAAAGACCCTTGAATTTAGATTAGAATTAGAACCGCGATTATGATTTCTGATGCGTATGTAACATATGGTACCACAAAGATGGAAACTTAATGACTTTACCTGGTGCCTGTCTTATTTAAACAGCATCAAAATTAACATAGTTACTTTAATTCAAATTGATATACAGTTATCATTTTAACACTTAAGACTACGTTTTCCGATTTAACTCCTTGATACTGAGTTTAGGCATATTCTTATGTAAGAATATCATGGTATATACACCATTTTGTTGATATGATTGCGTGTTTAGACTTAATTTTTTGTTGACCGTAGTTTTTTTAATAACATTTGATGAACAAATTGTGCACACGTATCACAAAAATTTGAAATGTAATATCATTTCAAATTTCTGTGATACTTATGCTCAATTAGTACAAGATTAAAACTCAGTTTTAAAAATAATCAAGTACCTATTTGCTTTCTGTATAATTGTTGGTAATATTAATATAAATTTTTGATTTAAAATAATTATATTTTAATAATTATCAATAATAATAATGTTCAATCCATTAATTAGGTCAATGGAAATAAACGTACTTATGAGATTATCATTTTATCATAATGGAAGAAGTTCATTAATCAATGTGTTGGTGGTAAATCGTTAAATAGAGACAAAATAATTGAAGACCTACATAATATTATAATATATATTTAACGTATCTTCGCTAGATCGATAATAACCGTCTTAAGTTGATACAGGATTTACTTAAATATATTAAGTTACTATAATAAAATAAAATAAATATAAAATACTATATTTCTTATGATTGTAGCAGGTACAAATTAACATAGTTATACACGTATGCTTGTTTCGATATATTAAATTTTGGCAATTGACATACTATTTTATTCAATTCTTGATAAACAGAGGTAAATTGCTGTTCACTATAATTAATTAAAACTTCCTTCAGTTATTTTCTACGCTGCTTGCTCATCAAAGTTCGAACTCTTTTTAAATTTGTAATTGTTATTTCGTCATTGGGTTGTAACTGCAGAGCACGGCGATATGAAGTGGCTGCGGCGGCGTATTTACCATTCAAGTGGAGAATTGCGCCGAGGTTAGAGTGGTAAGCCGCATCCTGTAAAAACACGTGAATTTAAGTAAAACCATTAGAAATAATTACATAAAATCATTTTCAAAAAAGAGTGTGTTTTATTTTGTACTTTTGTCTCTTGGATCTCATTGTAACGCTACTGATTCCCTTGTTTAACTCCCTGTTATTTTGTTTTACAGAAGAGCGCCATAAGAGCTATTTATACCAGGAATAAGTACAAGCTAGTAATATTAGTTATTCGACTCTAAAGTATAATCTCCAAGTGGTATATATCCTTTTACAACAAAATTCTAGAAAAAATGCAGGACCTGATATCAAAAATGATAATTTTTTATTAAACTAAAGCTATTTAACATCTTCCAGACCGACCATTACGGCGGTACGGCGGCCAGTCTCAACGTAGACTAGCCATCTGCGAAGGACAAAATTATAGAGAACAGAGTTATTAGAATTTTTAAGAATACATGATTGATAAAAACCTCTGTGAATGATGTGATCGCTGACATGCTATAATGGTTTAAATTTAATATTCAATTGAATAACATTTTAAATTATTATTTAAAAAAAGAGTCTCGCTGAGATTATTTTCTGAAAGAAAGTGGTTTTTGTCCGAACCGAGATAAAAGCATAGATGACTTTTAATTAAAAAAAACAACAGGAAAAACATACACACTCACGCCTGTCACCCAGAGGGGTCGACACCTCGATACCTACGCATACATGCTCGTTGGATAAGGGTACTCTTAATTTGGCCCATTTTCAATATATCGCCAATTTGGTCGTTAAACTTTCGCCTAGGGCGTACAACGTCTTAAATTGCAGTGGTAAAGAGTTTTGGAGTAATAACTTCACCCCGTCTTACAGCTCTCTGTAGTTGGATAGGTTTTGCGACGTGGTTCTTACTCGGATAGCTTTCGTAGCCCTACTGTACAAACACTTCAGCACTTCGGTATACTGACAGTCAACTTACCACCGCTGAAGGGGCTGCAGCACCGCACAAATTTCGACAGAATCAAAGAATCAAATCAGATTCAAATCTTTCACATAGCCCACGTACGCAAGACAAATTGGCAAATTGTACTCTTCGGTCTTCTCCACAATTTTCCGAAGCGTATGTATGTGGTCTATGGTGCTAAAGCCTTTTCGGAAACCGGTTTTTTTGGGAGGCTGAAAGTCGTCGAGTCTACGTGCGAGACGATTCGTAATGACTCTCGAAAACAGCACGTAGACGCAGCTCAGAAGGGAAATCGGTTTGTAGTTCTTCAAAAGAGCGTTGTCGCCTTTCTTGAAGGTCAAGACCATCGTACTTCTGCTCTACGCCTCCGGAGTAGTGCCACCATGGAGGACGGAATTAAAGAGCTTCTGAAGGACTTTAAGTATCGGTTTTCCACCCGCTTTCAGAAGCTCCGCTGTAATTACATCCTCGTCTGGGGACTTTCCGTTTTTAAGGTGCTGGAGAGCCATTCTAATCTCGCTCATACTGACGTCCGGGATATCATCGGAATAGTGTCGGATAAGACTTGCTCTTGGATCGTTATTTACACTTCCGTGTGGCTCCAACGATGACGTGTACAGCTGCCCATAGAACCTCTCAATCTCACTCAAAATCTCAGGTGTCTCGGAAATGAAGCTGCCACAGTTGGACTTCTACTTCGACGGCTAGATTTTTTATTAGACAGATCTCTGGCAAAAACTTTGGTTCCGCTTAATTGCTTCTTCAATATGAGCTGTTTTGAAGTTACCTAAGTCTAGTCCCATGCATTTGGAGATATGTCTGTTAAGTAATGTTGGCCATTACGGGTTGGCAAGTAATATTTCAACATCTAGCCCGTTCCGATCTTTATGGATATAAATCTCTGCATATTCTTCGGACGTGAGCTCATTTTCCTTTAGCTTTAATAAGTAACAATATATTTATGTCTTTATACACAATTATCAAGAGTACTATTTTTACCTAAAATTTCTTACTAAAGTCGAAAACTAATTTCCACTCGAAGATTGCCTGAGAGTTTGAATTGAATATTAATATAGTATATTTTGGTTATTACTATGTACTCACCTTAGGATTAAGTTCAACGGCACGTGCATACCACCGTTCAGCGGAGCGACACCGGCGGGCATCACGCAATGCCCTTGCTGCAGATGCAGCTCGTGTGCTATCATCTGGCGCTAGCTGCGCCGCTTTAACGAATTGCTCCGCTGACTCCCGTAGTCTTCTTTTTGATCTCAAGAACATTCCTTTGGACATGTATTGTTATGATTATGAAACGATATTTGTTAAAAAAAAACGTAAATTAATGGTTTTTTGGTTTAATTTTGTCTCATATTCTAAGACTCTACCAGTATGTTTGCACACATACTTGTAACATAATGAAACATATAAAATGTTATCCTGGTCAATTTTCGTTTTCTGCGACAAATTACTTATATATTGGAAATTATGAACTGTGCGGGAGATGGTTTATTGTACACGAGAAACATAGGCTTTTTCTCGTGTTCTCTTTTTTGTGTGTTCTTTTTTTAATTACTCGGTTCAACTTAACCGTTTAGACCTAACGATATCTTTTGGCAATAACCTATTACTGCGCAGATAATACTTCGAAGATATATGACGAATTACAGTTACAATTCTTCTTACTGCTCTCACAGAATCTAGCACCTAATCATGATCGAAATCAATACATATGAGACGATTTCTATTTGTTTTTTTTTTTGTAATATATTAAATTGAAAAATGAGGTAACAATCTTTCTGATAGTTACAGCCCCTGTGGACTGACCATAAACAATTTCCGAAGTTTTGAGCACTCTACAGCAGCCATAGTCACGGGGTAGACAGTCCCCCGTGACCATGGGCGCCAATCCGTAAAAAATAGTTTTATTTAAATGTTTCGTGTTCGCGTAAACATCATCATCATCATTATGAAAAATAAAGATTTTTAGTTTAGGTAATCGTATTGTGTGTATTATGCAAAAATTAAAATTATGAAAGAAAGTTACCGAATTGATCTCGTACTGTGGCGTCATTTGGCGCTAATGTTACTGCTTTTTTGAACCACATTTCTGCTTCCAAAGCTCTGCTTGTCTGAAAAAGTAAGGGACTTTATAATTCGAAGTTGAAAAAAAAAACAAATTATAATTTGTTTGTGTTGACATTTACATTTCTTGCTAAAATCTGAGCAAGTGTTATATGTGTGCTCAAATCCTGTGGAGCAGCAGCCAGTGCAGTAAGAATACTATGTTCTGCTTGCGGCCATTGTTGAAGTTGTATGTAAATATCTCCAGCCATTGTCAAGACATTCTGCAAAAAATAATTAGTTTTATATTTTTGTGCTAGTGCGAAATGAAGAAAAATTATTGAAAAGCATCATTGTTTATTAAATGTTAAGAATTTATATATTTTATAAAAACGAATAGGAAAAATTATCAAGCATACGTGTCTAGTCCATCCAACAACAGGCACATTTGAATCAGGTAGTATTTGTAACGCTTCTTTGTAAGCGGAAAGAGCTTTGTGCCAGTGACTACGTTGCGAGTGCAACGTCGCAAGTTGCACGAGAGCCGAAACTCGCGCTGCATCATGTTCTCTTCGATCTCGAACTCTTAAGCCATCAACGCGGGCACCGGTTCGTAGAGCGCTTGCTGCTTCAGCAAGGCGTCCGTCGGCCATTAAGGAGGTACCGAGATTGACATAAGCCACTGCAAAATTATCATATTTTTATTAAATTAAAATATTCAAAAAGAAATACAAGGTTTAGTGAACAAATTAATATTATGCAATGTTTAATGCTTAAATTAATCTGATATTTGAGGAGAGCGATACGAATACGTGACTGAAATTTGGACCAAACCAATATTTTCATGGCATACAGAAATTTGGGTGTTTACGTGTACGATTTTTGTTATTAGCGGCATCAACTCAGCTTATATTGCGATAATTGGAGTACTGGGGATACGAGACTATGAATCGTTTATTACTTATTCATTGATAAAAACTTCGATTTGAGTGTTGTATGTAGTTACTGCTTTTCATGATTTTAATAGTTACAGCCACTTATAAAACAAACGAAATCAAAATATTTTTTAAATATGAATCATAAAATACAACACACAAATATTGTACATATGAACTATTGTTTCTATAAATGATTGCGTCAATTGTTTTACTGAACATGGTAACCCAATTTATAAATTTATATGTACATAATATTGAAAAACTGCAGGAAAGTCGGTACTTAAAAACACTCACGTGCCATTGAAGGCCTAAAATAAATTGCTCTCTCGAAACTTTTGATCGCTTCTTCATATCGCCTCTGATTTTGTAGAAGAATCCCTCTGTAACAAGGTACAAGTAAAGTGTTCCATTTTATAGCCAATGGATTGATTTTAATAAATTTAAACATTTTCTTTCTGATAAAATTATGATGTAATACAGTTATCAACATTACGCTTATAAAAACTTTTTGAACACATATAGGTTCATGAAATTGTGCAATTGGGACATAAAGTCGCTTTTCTTTATACTATCTGTTTATAATGTAATATAATGGGGTACAATGATGGTGCTGATTCGCAGATGTTCTAAACTGAACCCGTATCAACAATCTGTGAGCAATCGGCGACTTCCTCAAATGTTCATCGGCAAATCTTTCTACCGCGATAGCAAACCATCAACACGATAACAAGTTGAGCGTCATTGTTTTATCTAGTAGTTTTTGTCCTAATAATACATTAATTTTTCTCGTTGATAGGAGGTATAATTTAATATATTTTTAAAGCTAAGTCTATGATTAGTATATTGGTTTAGCTTAAACAATTTTCTTTTAAAGGGCATTACAACGAAATGTATTAAATTTATATTACTAATATAATTATTATTTTGAATGAGATAGAGTTGGGTTGGCTGGTTGGTTGATTGGTTGTCTTGTGGATATCACATTTTTTTTGGGTATAGATTGTAAGAAATATTAGAAACCTTACTTGAGTTGAAGCAGCTAAATTAATTTATTTTAGTTATTTCCATAATGTCATATGGAATCTTGCTATGGGGTAAATCAACTGACATTGAAAATATCTTTGTATAACCAAAGTCCGAAGCAGTCTCTTTGATAATTTTTTTAAAGAAATAAATATCTTAACTTCGGTCTCTCAGTATAGTTACAACAATTTAATGTATGCATAAAACAAAAATATAGTTTTTTTTTTAAACAATGATGCTTATATTCCGTAAACACTAGGAACAAGCACCGGCTAGGTATACCAATTAATCGACTCCAAAGAGTGAGTAATTCCTATTATATCAAAAATAAATTTATAAAACTAAATCTTTTTATAAATGGTTATCACGCTCACTTTGAACCTGTTCGAACGTTTAAGATTCAGAATATTTTAAAGAAGTTATCCAGTTTCGATCTTTAAAATAAAACATTTTTTATGTGGTTTGTTTTTATGTTTTCATTTGAATACTCTAATCAATGTCTTTCGTTTTGAGAAGTATCTAAAACCAATATGTTTCAAGATTATGCCTATGCCGTCTGGAATGGTTGCCCTCACAGATATTTTTTTAATTTAAAGAGAAAGAGGCATTTCATCTTAGACCTAAGAGGTTTCTTTTGCCGGCGATTACTTAAGGTTTTTAACACAAGTTCATGGCTGCATAGCATTTACCTTACTCACAGTAGCCACTTACCTCCAAGTGAACTGTTAGCTTATTTGTCACTCTAATAATTAAAAAAATAATATACTGTTTAAATTTCGAACGGTAGGGTACCGCATCATCTAAGCTTTTGGCTGTGGTGCTAGTGTATTATAGTTTAATGTTATAGAATTAGTTGTTCCAGGCCTAGGCGGTTGTTTATGTGTAAGCTTTATAAATAATATTGTTAATAAATAAAAACCTTTGGTGGAAAAAACAATAGTAGTAAAATTTATATAATTCCTCTATATAATAAAAATTTTAATTTTCAGAATGATACATTTAAAAAATTTTGGTTACCGCGTGATAGCTGTGATGTATGAGAATCTATCATTAAAGAAGTTGTACAGTGTCAGAGGTTCGGTAATCTGTCAGCTACGCGTGATAATTGCCACGTTACCGTTAAAACCTTCCTTATATGAGAGAAAATCATTTCCAAAAGTAGACCGTAAGAGTCTAATTAAGAATTATTTTAATAATAATTATAGGAATATTACCTATGACCGTGTAGTGGCGGTGTAAGAATACCTACTACACCATGTCCTCCCGTGGGTGTCGTAAGAGGCGACAGAGGGAAACTGGAACAGGTGATGGGCTTACCAACCCGCTTACGAAGCGTGGCAACTATGGCATATATCCCGCCTATGACGCAATCTATGGGGAGGTCTATGTTCAGCAGTGGACTTTAATAGGCTGTAACGGTATAGGAATATTAATTTACCCGCAAAACAATTTATCTATAATTTACTGTTTTCGTCTCAATGTATAAGATATTAGGGCGGTTTTATCCTTATTTTGAATTCTAAATCTGTATCAAGATTCAAATTGGTATTAGCTTTTTCTATAAATATTTTAAGAAAGAGGATTATCTGAGGCAATACCTAGTAGCAGACAAGAAAAAGACAGAAAGGTTTAGCCGAGATTTTATAATTAAGTAAGGATATAGTATAACCTTACTTAATTATACAATCTCGGCTACAAATTATATAATCAAACATGTATAAAATAATATTATTTATTTATTTATAAGGAGTAGGTATTACATGACACAATCTGTGCTCTGTGAAGCCTGTACTAGGTAAACCTGTTTTCCAAATGAAAATATGCTATAGTTTATTAATTATCAATTAAGTTTTTGGTAAGGCTCAGAATATAAAGCTTACTTATGTAGTTACATACATATATGAATAAGTTTTATTTTCAAAGCCTTACCAAAAACTTAACTGATAATGAATAAGCTATAGCCTGTTTTTATGTTATTTATTTAACATATTAATCGTTGCATTATTAAATTTACTCGACCTCTTTTCTTTTACATTTCTATAGAATCTGGAAGTTGCTTTTATTTACGTCATAATTAGGCTGAATACAAAACTTCATTTTGACATTTGAGTTACGAGAGAAAAAGAAGCAACTTCAATAATACGGAGGTACGGCTGTAGTGCAATATTGTCCGCATGAATAATGCAGGCCTCACAACAAGGCGGGCTCAACGTAGCTCTACCTACACTAATGAGAACCGTCCAACCAGGCCGAGCTATTGTGCCTTGGCTATGCCAACAATAATTTGTTACTAATTCCCTTCTAATTATTGTAACATGTTTTGTGTAATATTGAGTTTGGTACTAATTTCTTTTAAAATATATCGTTATTGATAATAGCCTCAAGCAATATTACTTATATCAAAAAGTAATATTTATACAACTAAAAATTTCACTCATTCATTACAGCCTATCAAAAGTCCACCACTAAACACAGGCGTTCATCATAACTTGCCTCATAGGGAAGACTTCGCCATACTTACCATACTTGACGGATTCTACGGCAATCTTTTCTTGAATTGGAAAAAAAAGAAAATGATTCACTAACACATACAATACGTCAAAGTACTGTCATCCAAGTTCAACAAATGGAAATGATTATTGGCAAATTGGTAAATGCATGTGTCATTTAGGTTAATCAAAATATCTCGGTGGTAGAACTCTCTTCTGCCTAAGAGCCCGACTGGGTAGGCAGTACTATCTTACCTATCCCTGTCACCAAATAACAGTACCTGCACTGCGGTGTTCCGGTCTGAAAGGTCTAAAGAGCCAGTATAATAACAGGCTGTGAGGCATCCAAGTCATCCGAGTGACAATGCATCTGTAGCCTTATTTGTTTGTAGTTGGCCTTAGGTATCCATGGGCTGCAGTAGCCGCTTACTATTAGGTGGACTGTAATTATATATTGTAATTGTATAAAATTGTCACTTCAGTTTTAAAACAAAATAACTATTCAATAAGCTCTGGCGATTATAGAAAAAATGTTTCAAAATGTCCGTTTTAATCTAAATAAAGTTTATTTTTCGGCACTTTCTCAATTATCAACACTATAATTTCACATATTTATATACCTGTAGAAACTAATATCTATCCCCAATGAAGAACTTCAGATGCGTCCACTGAAAACTAAAATGAAAACCGCACCAGTAAAAAGGGCGTCCATTTCTCGTCACTCACCATAGGAATTACAGCAGCATTAAACTACTGTTATACGCTGGTTATATGGTCACAAGCACAAGCATTATATTTCATTTATTTCACATATTCATACACTTTCATTTTATTGAATTTATTACATACATTCATTTGTTCGTATTTTATATATCATTCTAATTGTGTGGCCCGGATCATTCCTAATGATAACAATAATATTTTTTTCAAAATGCCGAGGGAGGTGTAGAGTGACTCTCGGTATCCACTAATCTAATACCTATTATAAATTTAAGTCAGTAATAAACGGGACTTGGAACATAAAGGTTGTCTCATTTAATACTGTCATTATACAAATGTCAGTGTAAATAAAAACAATAAAATTACATTACACACAGTACAAAGTTAAATCATTATGCCTCGCTGTTTTATTACACTATTATGTCAATTTTCCATTATAATTATTTACATTCATAATGTTTTTTAAAAGGAGAGAGAGGTAGCTTTTAAGTTTTGTGGTACTCCATCATTACGGTTGATTGGATGATCTATCCTTGGGCGGTTTATTGAGTCCAGGGTCAAAGCAGCCGCATGGAAGTTAGGTTTCCTTACAAAGATACGGCGGTACTTCACACCGGTACAGCTGCTTACTCTAAATAAAGCGGTAGTCCGTGGTGCTTGGAGTATTGCTGCCACACATGGATTGACATGTTGCAAAATAACACCTAGCTTTGGACTCAATGGAAAGGCGTGCTAAGAGGTTTCTTTTATCACCAAAAATTAGTATTTAAAATATGTAGGTAGCCCGGTTAAAAGAACCTCCACCTCTCCGCAACCAAAAATTAATGTTGTTTTGTTTGTCGCGTATGCGTTATTGTTCATCCGATTTCAATTGATTTTTGGTAAGTTATTCTGTACGAAAGTTTACCGGTTTTTTGGGCACCCACGACAGTTTCTGATAAAAAAAATTGTTCATTTATTTATTAGTTTCCGTTAGTTCTTGTGCCATTTATACGATTGCCGAGCCGAGCACAGCAAGTCTATATAAATAAATACATTAATGTTCGTTTTGTTCAAAATCTTAAATATCTGAAAGTTATTCACTAATTGCTTTAGAATAAGCGTATAAGTACATACATAAAATGCGACTACTTTTCCAACTATTTTTCATATCAAAGTTATTCACACCTTTGAATTTGACAATGTAAAATTTATTTAAATTTTACAAACAACGAAGGTTTGATAAATGTTTTAATTTAAGGAGGTGCGAGTTTCAAATGATAATCAAATTATTGTTATATTCGGCACATTTGAACAGGAACGCAAACGTGCTCGGATAAATTGAAAGTAATTTATACAGTGAAAGCTCACGAAACAGCTCGGATGCCTCCATAAGGTACATAGAGTCACGCGATACCGACATTCCACGATTCAGTCGAGGTGACAAATTGTAAATAAAATTAATGATTACTAGTATCATTAAATTATAACCTACAAATTGTCAAGATAGATTACGCACAATTTGTTTTTAAATTATAGACACATGGTTAATACCACCGAAATTAAGTGTATATGAAAGAACTAGAACGTTATCATGATTTTAGATTCATTTAATATTAAAGTTATTTTAATTCAAACTGTTCTTTACAGAAAAAAAAACAAATAATTAGCAGTCGTACTTATGAATCTTACGGCTCACTAGAACAACGCAGCAGTCTTTAATGGTAGGAAAGAAGCCACCACAGTGTCCAAATCTGTTTTGGCGTATTTCACATATTTTTCCTACAGATTTTTACCCTAATTTCAAAGTACATGGAAAATCAGCACTGGCTACAACATACGGCAGTTGCCGGCGGGATCAAACGAGAGATTATTAGCATACAAATATAATAATATGTGTTTCCTAGCTACCGAGCTACCACGGCTGTATCAGTTTTTTTTATTTTACAGTTTACTTACTATAATTATTAAAATATATTATATTTCTCGCCAACTTTTTAAATCTAACATCTAATAAAATAAATAAAGAGATAGTATGTATGTATGTACTCGTTCGTATATTAATATTTATTGCTATGAGCATGCAAGAAATTGTTAATCTTATCGTTTTACATAAATCTATTCTATGCGCATGTTACAAGGCATTTATAAACCAAATTACGTCGCCAACATGTGAAATACAAATGCTTCGTAAGTTCTCGCAAGTCTAGCCAGCGGGAATGTTAAATATGTGCTTGTGAGCAAACACGAGTTTAATCTACGCCTTATCGCAATCACAACGCAGTGCAAGTATTGCCTGACACTCCAAATTATTTGCGTACGTGTTGATAACATTGCTTCCATGTTTCCAATAGCATTTGTTTAAAAAGTGAGAAAAGAAAATTAAACTACATTGTTTTTTTGAGAACAGTGAAATTAAAGCCGTTACAATTAGAGCCGATTTTTCAATCCTCTGGTAAAAGTTATTCATAGAATACATCATAAATTAATTAAAAACCACATTTGTATGAACAAAACGGTTCAATTGTTTTACATACTCAGTCAACCGTTATCGTACAGCCTATTAAAAGTACATTGCTGAACTTAGGCCTCCCCCATAGACTATTTTATTGGGAAGATATTTGTCACATTTGCCCCTCTTGGCAGGTGGGTTTGCAAACGCAGCTTTTATGCTTAGTTGTTATTAGAAAGATTGCCCATCTTTTGATACTAATCCATCATAAATCATTTACATTTTTTTTGTGTTTGGCATTAGTACGTATCCAAGTTTTGTAAAAACACCAAAAGACCAAAACATTGATGTAATTACGGAATAGAAAAAATGTTGGCAGGTACAAATTTAGGTCGTAAGTTGAATTTAAGAACTAAACTCTGAAGAGGAGTTAAGGAATACATCAGGCTTACTCCTGAAAGAGAATTCGATTCGGTTTTCAATTTGAACTCAGTTTTTTTCGATTCTGTTTTTAAAGCTTACTCCCGAACCATTTCAAATCGATAAACAAGTTTGAGTGACGATGAAGCGTTATTAAAGGCACATTTGGGTATTTTTACACGGAATATATTTTTTTATAATTCAAAAACTATTTACTTCGTAAATATTTTTATGACATAAAATGGACAAACTTGTCAAGGAAAAGCAATTTCAACGTTTGCGACAGCGAGCGCCATCTGGCGGCAGGTAATTGAAGATTTCCATACTGTTAAAATCTCAATATGAACTACTATTCGATTGTGTGCTAGCTTTCAGTTTCAGTAGTAGGTGAGTTACCTCCAGTTCTCAAATAAAATTCGGTTGATTTTGAACTTGATTCTAGCGGGAGTATACATGCAGTATAATATTGTAAACTGCAAAACTTGAGATCGTAAGAGACAGTGTTATAAAAGTTTTATATTATAAAACAACACAATCCACATAACAACTGATTAAATCATATTAAAAATCACAAATAAACATGACAATCTTTTGTATTCAGTCGATATCAGTTCCAAAGCAACATTGATACCTATTGTATGTATACAATAGTGAAAATCGTTAAATAAACAACGTATCGTACAAGGTGAGTTGTGTCGCAATACTTCTCTCCACACAAATTCTCTAGCGACATGTACGTGCTCAAGTGATTTCTTGCCGCTAGAATTGGAATTACCTAATCTTTGTGTGAAATCGCAGTTCATTTCTCTTTCCATTTCTTTTACAAAAGTAATTTAAGGTAAGGGGATAAAGCGTTCTTGAATTTAATTATTTCTTTTCCCTACTTTTTGCATATTCGAAAAATTCGAGTAAAATTTTGTAAAATATTTCATTTGTACTTTTACGTTTTATTGCTTTTAATAAGTTAAGCTTAAGTCGCGCGGCAGCTGATAATTAGCAAATTAGAATGGTGCTTTCAAAATATTCGAACTACCAAACATACCCCAGTTATGGAAGTTATAAATTAACAATTTGTTATTCATCATCATCTTCATCACAGTCCACTGCTAAACATAGAACTTAGGGGAGGATGAGAGGAGAGAAGAATGTTACAAAACATAGTCCCAAATCATATACATCCATCAACTTCCTGTAAATCTTACCAGGTAGTAGCTCCATCTATGGAAAATATCAGAAAAATCTCACGGCTTTAGATGCTTTAGATGGTGGCGGTATAACCATCACACACACAGTTGTAACAGCGTACCAGAAGTCTGGTAATGCGATCAATTTGCCTGCCAAGCTTGCTTTCTTCAACATAATTGCTTTTTAAGGTAACAAAGCATTACGCCAACTTCAAACTACCGTATAAGGTAAATCCTCCCACAACGGGGGAGACTCATGTCCAGCTGTAGGCTTTGGTTTTCCTAATAATTTTACTTACGTAAACTAAAATAATGTATAGTCACTACTCATCTTCACCATTGCTTTTCACAGAAATAATTACATACATACATTAACTGTATCCACAAAATAAAATTTTGAATAAGGAGCTTACCCGTAAGGAAAAGAAAGAAAATTATGTAAATGAGCCTTCCTTTTCACATAGTTTTAATGTTAAAACCGTCATTTCGAAATTTCAATCTGTATTAGTTCTCTGTATTACGGGAACAACCTATTTAAATACAATAGTACAACCAAATAAAACACACGATCAGATTTGAGTCCCATCTCGTAAAGAAACACATTTTCAGAGATTTACAATCGAAATTCTAATAGCGTTTTACATTATAGGAACAGATAGCTTGACGTTAATTTGTGAAACTGCACGGAAAGCCAACGCTTAGGTAGCGGGATAGAGAGAAGCGTATCCGATTAATTCAAGAACTCAGTGCCTCGGCAAATTAATGGGACAAGCAGTCGTGTTGCGTGCCTATTGATTGTTTTGTAGTTCTAACTTCTTGTTTGAAGAACGAAACTAATTCCGCGTAAGTGATTTTATTTCACAAATGTTTAAAATGTTAAAAAAGCGTCATCATCATCATCATCATTACAACCATGAACAAGTCCACTGCTAAACATAGGGCTCTCCCAAGGAATGCCACAAAGCACGTTCCTGAGCCACCTACATCCATCGACTTCCTGCATGTCTTATAAGGTCGTCACTCCATCTAGTGGGGGGACGCCGTGCACTTTGTCTATCGGTACGAGGCTGCCGCTCGAGAACCTTTCTTCTCCATCGATTGTCGGTTCTTCCAGCTATATGGCCGACCCATTACCACTTCAGCTTACTATCTTATCCGTTGGTTATTGGTTGGTTAAATAAGCGTATTCATGGGTAAAAGTTAGCTTTAAAATACAAGTGAGTCACATGATTTTGAACAACAGTAGGACACTTTATCTTCATTTTTACGTCCGATTTGTGGAAAATTAATCAAAATAAAAGCGACATATTATAAATTTTTATCGCAATTTAGCAAAAAGCAAATAAAATCGCTTAGATGTTTTTGTAAGTTTAAAAATAATCCTCAATAGAATAAAATAAACAGAAAATATTATAATGTACTTACAAATTGTAGTGCACATCGGCCATGTTTGGTCTGTATTTTAACGCTCTCTCAAAAGCAACTTCCGCCTCTGCTATCCTCCCTTGTGTGGTCAGTACACTGCCCAGATTGCCATACGCTAAAATAAGCAGAATATTATTATAACATTTCGAAAAGATATTCAAATTATTTAAAAAGTAGGAAACGTTACTTTAGTCATTATAAATCTCTGTAATAAAATAAAAAAAAATACTTAGGCAAAATAATACTTAATAGTACAAGGTACTTAGTAATAGAAAGTTAATTTGGGAGCTTAAATTAAATATATTAATGAAAATTAATAAAATATAATCTTATTTGATATTTTTGAGAGACCTGACCGAAAGATAAATGGCGAAGAAAACTCCGGAAGTATTCCCATGTGTATCATTTTTGCGGCTACTAAAAGTTATTATTATTTAAGATTTGCTAATTCATATTCAGCACGAATAATAAAATATTCTATGCAAATCGGTGAGCGAGAATTGTTAACTTTGCACTGCTAACGCTATTCCCTATCAACGTTTCTGAGCGGATTTTCCAAAAGCAGTTCACCGTTTTGAATGAATTTTCTAAAATCAGTTCATCGTCAATGGCGACTCGCCATGGCTTCGTTCGACAATAGGGGCATTAATTGGTTTGAAGTGGGCGATGGGAATGCCATGTCCCCTTTAACGATAAGTTATTAAGTACAATTTTTCTAAAATTTAAATTGTTATTTATATACAGATTACTTTTACTACATAAACGTTAAAGTTTTCTGGTTAGAGATATTTCATAAGAATAATCATTACGAGGCAATGTGCTTGCTTATTTTTTTTTAAACTGCAGCGACAACTGATTGTTATTATAATATAATTATAAAATGTAATTCAATTAATCGATAGTAATCATGGCAATGGACTGGCTACTTAGTTCGACAAACTGACAACCGATGGGGAAGAAAAGTTCTAGAGTGCCTTGTACCGGTAAGTGGAGCGCAAGACAGCCTCCCATTTTTTTTTATTTATTACTCATAAAATTCTACAATTAGTAATATACATTAAACACAGCGCAAACCACTGAGGTTTAGTTGCTGTGCTTGAGTTCGCTATGCTTAAAAAGAAAAACAAAATACTTATACCTACTCATATAACTATTCGATCTTTTATATCCAAAGAACTCACTAGAAACATCTTTAGTTTGTTTTTTATATTTTTTTTCATTAATAGAGTTCCTTAACTCAGGATCCAATTTATTTATGGTTCTAGGAATCAACTATACAGCAGTAGTGTTTCTGCCGTAAGTGTTCCGCGCTGCTGTCGTGACCAACTTGCCGCGAGTGATCGCCCGAGTACCCTTATTATGTTCCACTTTTATTTTAATAGAATTATTAAAAAATTCTTCCTTAAGAAGTTGGAGTATGAACTTGTCGTGCACCGGTAGTACGTTTCAATATTTAAATAATTGTATTTCATTTGACGAAAATTGTTATTTTATGTTACATGAGACCACTTATTTTAATATTCTTATTTGAAGATTATATATCCTATCCGGATATGTCTTAAAAGCTCGCCCATAACTGGAGAGGCCATAGCTGACTATAGAATTAGCAAACGCGTTATTTAATGCTAATCGAGTCTTAAAAGTCATTTGTTTTTTGATGATTCTTAAGTTTGCAAGGAACGCTCGTAATTTGTCACATACTCGCTCAACTTGGGGTCCCCAGTTAAATGTACTATCAATTATTAATCCAAGGTACACGTGAGAATCTACTGTTTAAATTGGTGGACACCTACAGGAAAGGTAACTCAAATTATGAAGGCAACTGTGAGCTATAAGATTGTTCGATGTACTTTTCTCTCTTATATAAGGAGATCTTATGTGTAGCATCTTAGTTTTAGCTGCATTCAAGACTAGGCCTGAGTCCTGATACCATTTATTTAAGTTGTTGAAGTCGTATTGCAAATTATTTAATCCTATTTGTGGATCTTTCGCAACACATATGATACATGTGTCATCCGCGAATTGATAAGAGATACAGTATTTCAATACATATAGAAAGTGGAGTGGACCGATCACCGAACCCTGAGCCGTACCTGTCGAGACCGATACGGACTTACTTAGGCATTCATCTATTTTTACTTTATAAGTTCTATCTTTCAGATAATCTTGGCACCAGTTTAGTATTACACCTCTGATTCCAGTACTTTCTAGCTTAGTTGTTAGTTTTTAATGATAAAGCGTATCAAAAGCGCCGGAAAAATCAATAAATACTACTAGGACGTGAACTTTTTCATTTAAATAACTATTGATCTCATTCGTACATGTTCGCAGCAATGTTGTGGTGCAATTACCAGATTGGAACCCATATTGGTTCGTACTAAGTATATTATTTAGCTTATAAAAGTTATGAATCTGTTCACGAATGTATTTTTCCACTATTTTGTCGATAGCGGGTAACAAAGTTATGGGGCGGTAATATGATACAACTCCTTTAGAACCCTTTTTAAAGATAGGTCGCACACAATCAGTCTTTAATTCTTCCGGGTACTTACTAACTAAGAAGCTTGCGTTTATAAGGTTAGCGATGGCAGTGCATAATTTGTCACCTATCTTTTTGATATCTAATACATTAATCCCGTCTAAACCTGGAGCTTACCTTGCATTGAGGTTCTTAATTAAATGAAAAATGTTTTTGGGGATGGCTTTTTTAAAACGCATACTAACTTGGGCTGGCTTGGTATATGAACTACATTTTAAGAAATTTGTATGGCAAATTGGGGTTATTTTCTTAACGGCATCTTTAAAATCACTCGCAAACTTATCAGCAATAGCTGGTGGAGACAATTTTTGTGCTGAAAAACCAGATAATATCAACTCATCGATGGATTACTCCTACCATATAGTGCATTAATAATTTGCCAAAGTTTCGTAGGATTTCTATAATTTTCATTAATTAATATCCTCAAATAAGAATTTCTATAATACTCAATAATTTTATTTAATTTATTACGTATATTTTTATAATTTATAGACAAAATATTGTTATTTGGATCTCTTCTCCATTGGCGAAAAGCTATCTCTTTTACGACTTAAATTGTTTATATTTTTATTTATCCAGGGCACATTTGATTTAGTAAATTTGGTTTTATTATAGTATTTAATGTCTTTATTATATGCTAGATAGATGATAGAGTGGTAAGATATATAAGTCAGTTGGCTCAGGGTCGTGATTTTCGGTTATATGGGAGATGCCCATATTCAGCAGTGGACTTGAGAAGGATTGTAATGATGATGATGAATTAGTATGATGATGGATTATTTTAATTTATCGGTGCATTATATCTTTAGTGTTATATCTGAGAAACTAAGCTATCCCAGATGGATAGTCCCAGTGGTTTCGAATCCGTAGTTAATATTTGTGATTATAAAAAACCAATTTGAAAATCAGTGATAAGTTTTATAACATTGTTTTAAACTATAGTAATTGTCAGATAGCTTTCGAGTAGTAGTCTCATGTCACCAGGAGCTGTACAGCGATATTTATTTGCCTGTTCATTTTAGCCACTTTTGCAAGTGTTCGCAAACTTTTAAAAACCTAAACGTGTTTATAATTAAAACCATTAATAAAAAATATTTTGACTACTAGATAATAAAGATAAAATTTTCTAATTCACCTAGTTTATATCTATTATCAGTTTTTTTTTAAAACAATCACTATAATTTCAATCAAAAGAAGTGTCTATCCTGTCAACCAATGTAATGCGTTATGGCACATTCTAACATTAAGCTTGTTAAAAAAGCAGCCCACATTAAGGTTACCGTTATCAGATATGACAGTGCAAAGCTGGTTACTAACACTAGCGATTTTAAGCTCTCAAATCCTCTACGCGGAGACTTTAACTGAATGTTAAAATCGTTAAAACCTCAACATATACAGAAGATTTAGTTGATATCATTGGATCGTGAGCGACTCGCCGTCTAAACATAGAGTTAGATATGCAACATTTGTCACTATTGTATGCATATTATATAATACAGTGAATACTTGAACCTAATGAAAGTTAACCATAAATCTTTATATACAACTAAAATAACATCTATGATAAAAATAAACTTTATCACTGAAACAATTTTCATTCTTAGTTAAAAAAGTAACCCTTATTTTAGAAATTTCTCCTGTGTCGTGAAGCTTTTAATATATATAAAATATACGTGGACAAGCCTAGTACCAAATGCAGGAAACTAATTCGCGACTGGCAGATCAACAGTCATACTCTTCGTCATTGCACTCACGGTTTGTTATTTATATGTTTAAGCAAGCTTTATATTTTTATAAGAGCTGGGAAAATAAATACCATTTTTATACTATAAACAATACACGTTAATAGGAACATAATCACTTGTAGCTTCAATCTTATCCGTTATCGCAACAAAAGTTGATTTCGATAAAACGCCAGACTCAACTGATTACACCTCCACTATCTCTTCCCTAACCAATTTGTAGTCAGGACAGCTCGTGATTGGTCTGTTTCGAATATCCCATTGGGGCAAATTGGATCCAATTAGCTTTTAGTGCGAGGTGAAATAGAAGATTTTCATGATTTTTTTTATTCAGAACTAAGTACGGTCATATTAGTTATTGGCGATGTTCAATTATTTTACGATATAAATAAAGATATTTTTTATTTGTAATCTCTTCATGTACATATAGCAAGTTAAATTTATTATGTATTAAGCGTTAAATTTTATAAAATTAGTGTTAGAATTATATTTTTTTATTCTTATAAAAATAAGTAGCTTAAGATAAGATTAGTTCATTACGTTATAATGTTGTATAGTTTTATGAACCTGTGTAAAATATGAATGTTCTAAGGGAGAAATCACATAGAATGACCATAACAACAATTTTATACCGTAAAATTTGTGCTATTATGTTTTCAAATTAGCATTATCCTAGGTGGAAAAACTGTTAGCTGCTGTACTTTTGTGTAATTTTAGTGTAACTATTAATTCTATTTTTAAATGTAAATCCATATCTTTTTCAAATAATAAAATAAACTGAAATAAAGTTCCAAGGTGATAGTATAACCTAAATGTAATAAATAACATACACGTTTTGTTTACACCTACTTTCAAATCGAAATATAATATTACATACGGTGCCGGGTTGGGTCGAGGACTGAGGTAAAATGAGAACCAGTAGCTAAAACTTTTCGCTTTGAGCAAAAGTTTTATGTGAATACGGACCCGAGGCTGCCTCCCTTGGGGTGCTAAACATGCATGTGTAATAGCGTCCTAGAAAGGTCAAGAGTTTTACAGTGAGTAGAAATAGGAAATATATTAGAAGCTCTCAAGTACGTACTCAGTGGGAAGACCTTGCTTTGGCCACGATGGCTCCGTTTCAACTTTAAGGAACTGACACGGCGCGGACAGGTTGTTTGTAGCTATCTCTCAAGCAAATTAATTGTGTCTTAGTTTTGAACAGAACGTGAAAGTACTCCAAACAAAGTTTTGGGTAAGGTACAGAGTAAAATTACAAGCGTTCGCTGCCAACTTTATATTACTGGCTGAACTCGTTTTGTTATGCCACGAAAACATTGCAAATTGTAATAATTTAAAAGTTTTGAACTCGAAACGCGATTTCCCAAATGATTAATGAATCTTTCTGCTAAGATGAAAATTTACTTGCTAGTGATATTGATGATTAAATATTGTAATTTTTTTGTAAATAACATGTTCAACCAGTGTAGATTTATAATCTTTTTTGAAGTAATATAATTTTGTAATGAGTAAAAGTAATAGAATTAAATATAATGTTACAAGATTACTAACCTTTTGGGGGATTAATGTGTAAAGCACTTCTAAAAAGACTCTCTTCATCATGCCAGTCAAGATTTCTCCGAAGCGTGCATCCGCACATCGTTAATAAAGTGACCATCAGTGCCAACATAAAAATACGGCACCGAATTTCGTTTCGGTTCCAGTTTCTCGTCAAAGCACCTGCTCCCAATCCGAGCAATAAACAAAATCCAACACTAGGAATATAAAGCACACGCTCTGCTACTACGAAACCAACATAGAATAGAGTATTAGATGCTGGCACGAACGGTAGCACCATAAATGCTATAAATACTATTATAGCTCCCTGTGGTGAACTGTAGATGTATTTTTTTGGCAATTGTACTTTTATTTTGTCTTGCGGTTTTGCACAAATGCATGTAGAATTATGCATCATAGTGTTGTTATTATTTACAGTGCGACAAACAGACGTATGTTCCATTGTCAATGAACGTTTGCAGCCGTTGCACGGACAAATTATCGTTTTGGTTACGGTGTCTTTGTTTGGAATTATATTTCTTCTTTCCATATCTAGATTTTTTAAATGTTTCTTGCAGTTGTAGTTCCATTTCTGCTTCAGTTTTGTCATTGGTTTCTTATAATATTTGATCTTTTTTTCTGTAAATGTTTTAATTTGCATCAAAAGCGCTCGCCATGTCACTTTTGATAAAACTAAATAAAATAAAATAGAAGAAATATTTCTTGGGTCTG
The DNA here is from genome assembly GCA_029286625.1 of Parnassius orleans. NCBI lineage: Eukaryota > Metazoa > Arthropoda > Insecta > Lepidoptera > Papilionidae > Parnassius > Parnassius orleans. The sequence continues at coordinate 973,032 of JAGSMP010000032.1, forward strand.
AAAAAGAAGTTATACGTGGTATGGAATCCATTGACCAATCGAAGCTCAAATGAAAGGGGTACAGTAGAAGAAAAAAATTAAACACGGGCAGATAAGTAAAAGTGTAAAGTCGAGTTAAAAAAGAGGGATCGCGTGCTGTCGGATTATCTGCTGCAGCAAAAGGAGACGGATTCCCTTTAAATTTTAAGCGCCAGTAGAGTAATATACAGCCTCCAGTTCCCAGCGTAACGATGCTTCGCCACCGATACTGAAACAACAAAAACAAATGTCAATTAATAAAAAATAATTAAAAAATTGTAAAGAATTATGTCAGGTCATAATGTAAGTGCATTTAACAAATTTTCTTTTAATACAATTCAACAATAAGTGTTTTTAATATATGTTAGATATTAAGTTGTTATTTAGTTCATATTATATTATAACTTCTTTGATTAAAAATAACCGCCTGTACTATATACCACCAGGTAGGGTTTTTATACAGTACCCATTATGTGGAAGATAAATCACACACACATAAGTGTGTAATATGATCCAATATTACAATACTTATTATTTTGTAACATAATAACTACAAATATACATTGTTTTCATCCAAATTACAGTAAACTTTTCTAAATAAATTGATTATTAAACGTATATAATATTTAATAATAAATAGTTAAGTAGATATCCTAAATAATTAATATATCCGTGATATCAGTGATGAGTTACGGAACCGGGACCATAGTCCTTCATTGGTGGCCATATAGGGAAGCTCAAAGTCACTAAGCAAGCTATGGAGAGTTTTCTGTTCCCATTTTATTGGGTGCTAAAACCCGTATCCGAGAATAATATCCGCAAAAGAAAAAGTATAACTAACACGGCAGCTTGGCCGGCCATAGAGCTAATAGAACTGCCAAAAGATGGGGAAGAAATCTCGATTGGCAGCATATCGTACTGACAAGCGTAGTTTGAGGCGACCTCAAATTATTTAATGGAGTTTCGACTATCTAAAAATTACGAAAGCATCTAAATTATATATTTAAATGATGTGGTGCAGTATAAACTAACTTAATTACGCGCCAATTAAACATTTCAAAAATAATGTCGCTCATAATTGAAAATCCTTCTTCAGTGTTCGTCTAATTAAGGCTCTATGTTCATAATATCTATGTACGTAATTATTACCGTAATTAGTGGAGTTGTTTTTAATTTAAATCGAAGAAATAAACGTTTTAACCAAACTCATGTTCTGTTATTAGCTTTTGCGCTTTAAATTGTAACTACAATAATGGCTCAAAATTGTTCCTCTACAAAAAACTTAGTGAATGAACTCATGTAAATTTTACACTATATTTTAACAATAATAAAATTTTGCTAACAGTATGATTTATAACTCGCAGCCATTTGTAAAACGTTGAAATCAGACTGTTTTCATTTTCTTTGCTTTCTTCGTATCCTAGGCTGTGAGAAGTGTATAGTTCTCGCTTGTACTTGGTAAATTAAACATAGTATAACGCAAAAATGGTATAAAATGTAGGAAGGTGTAGGTGAAGAAATATATTTTTTTATAGGTATTGGTGACAAATGAGTACAGAGTTACCTGCTGGTATGTGGATGATGTGACACATAGACATTTACAATCTACATCTATTCTCAATGAAAAATCAAAATGCAGATGCGTGATTACCTCTTAAGGACTATAATGGAAATCTTCGTTACCAGTAATAATTATAACTTTTAACAAAAAGTAAAAACCGACTTCTAATTGCTAAAAAAGAAGTTATTTATTTGCTACCCTTAGTGGTGGATTTTTTCTCTAAATTTTTATGGGACAACCCTTGAAGTATAACCTATTTAATAAAAAAAGAATCATTTAAATCGATTTTGCGCAGATATCATATGAAATTCCTTAAACAATAGTCCAATATGAAACTTCTTCCCCTATTTTCCACCCTTGAGGGCGGAAGTTTTTCTTCAAAATATGAATAGGACCACCTTTGAGGTAAAGCCTATTTAATAAAAAAAGAAACAATAAAATCGGTTCGCAATCTGCGAAGATATCGCGTAACATACGAGTACATACAAAAAAAGAACATACACTCGAATTGTGAACTTCCTCCTCTTTGAAGTCGGCTAAAAAGGGATCTCCGAAACTCTACAGTCTACACTTAACATATAAAATACGGCAGCGTTATACTGTTAGTTCATTAGAGAAGTATCACGGTCTCACTTCTGTGGTGGCTTCACAGAAGTGAGAGCGTGGTTCTTCTCCGGTCAAGGCTATTACCATAAATCGTAGCTGCAGTAAGGTATAAATATTTTTTATCAAGAATCTTTGACATGAACGGTATAAGAGCAATTGGTCTTTAAAATATCTAAATCTTGGTTTTTCAACAAATGTTTGATAAAAGTATCTTTCAATTTGTCAGGATAAATATCATGTAGGATTTAGTTTCTTAATTTTTTTTATAAAACTAAAGTGACTAACGTACACTTAATGGTAAGTCCTATTGTTGTCCATGAACACCTGCAGCAGACTTCAAAAATAGCTGGGTACAGATGTGTTGTTACCTCAGAAGACTAAGATGGAATGCCTCACAGCCTGTAATTATATTGGCTCTCTTTTTTTTTCTATCCTTCAGACCTGAACAAGCAGTGCCAGTACTGCTATTTGGCGGCTATAGTACTTACCCAGTCGAACTCCTAGGTAAAAAGGAGGACGCTAAATGCTTAAATGATCCCTTATGAGCTTATTTCGAAAAATAAAACCTATTAATTAACGAATATAAATGGAACTCACTGGAGGCAGCAATATGAAGTCCAATGAAGATTTTGCACCAAAGTAAAGTAAAAGTAAACTCCTGGTTGATTAAGAGTTTGCTATAACCATTTTACATAACTAATAGAAATAGAACAAAATAATTCATCTTCAATTAATATTTTATACTTATATTTCTTTTAATATAATTTTAGTGGTTTGTTTCCTAATGTAATAATTAATGCCATTATTTTATATGTTATGTTAAACCATATAAAGTATTAAATATTATTTACTATTCAGTATATACTAAGTATTAAATTATATTTAGGTACTAACGATATAGTCCTAGTGACTTTTTTCATTATAACGCTAATATTGAATGTATCATATCATACAGCTCTTGATCACAATCACTGTCATCATTTTGATCAGTCATGACTAATCACATGAAAGGTAATTTTTCAATTTTATTTTACGTCTACATTATTTTAAGCTCAAGCAAATATTAAACATGTATATTTGAATCTTTTTTATACTCCTAAGAATAAATGTGACAAATGATCACGGAGTCCATCTGACGGTTAGCCCACAGACATCTTCATTTCTATCTTCGACTGAGAATCAAAAGGCTTAATCAAAGGTTGTTACCTCTGAAGACCAAGATGGAATGCCTCGTTTCTAGTGAAAATGGTATTTAATTCACTACACTTATCATACGAAACAGCAGAATTAATGGTACTCTATGAGATGTTGGGTTATTCGTGCTACCGTTAACCGAGCTATTCGTGCTATGCATAATATAAGTGGGTCTACCACGTAAATACTTTTTCCCGACAGAAGGATCTTTAAAAGGCTAATATAGTAGTTATATTTAAATTATCACAATTTTTTTCAACATAAACTGTAGGTGCCATGTTTCAGAGATTTTAATCTCTTCCATTTTCTTTACATTACAGCTTCAACAAAGATGACCAAAATAAAGTAAAATTAAAAATGGGACCATTTGTACGTTTTATATTTGGCTGACGAAAATTTTCATAACTATAAATTTTGGAAAGAAAAAGAATTCATAGGAAAGAGAACTCATAGTGCCAAGAATTTTAAAAAGATTCTGCACAATGCAAATCCTTGGATCAATAGGGATGTATTTTTCACCTTTTTGTTTTGTGTTTGTCTATGAAAATGCTGCCAGAGTATACGAGAGTGCGCAAACAGTAGCGTGACCTTAAATCGTAGTACCGAGTGGCTAGGTCTGGCTAGGGTTGATGAAAACTCGTTATATATTTTACGTATACGACAGACCACGCAAAAGTTTTGCGAAAATAAATATTTTGTTTAGGACACTGGCCAGTTGTAATTAATTAAAAAAAACGATAGTTTCTCAGTAAAAATATGAATGTTCCAATTTCAGTTTTCCTTTCATATTTTTAGTAGCTAAATTAAAATATATGTTTTATTGAAAAACAGATCTACGTCGGTAAGAAAATAACGTCAACATCAGTCAAGTGCAATGTCCCTCTGCAAGATGCAGGAGTGTACAAACTTGATTGTGAATGTGGTCTCTCTTATATAGGACAAACTAAAAGATCAATAAAAACCCGCATTAAAGAACACATAGCTGATGTGAAGAATCGACGCTCCGGGAAGTCTGCAGTCTGTGAACACGTACAGGATCGCCCCCGTCACTACATTAGATTTGATAGACCACAAATCCTCGCTAAAGAACACCGATTCCTTCCAAGGATGATTCGCGAGGCTATTGAAATCAAAAAACATACTAATTTCAATAGAGAAGATGGCTGGGTGCTACCATCTGCTTAAGATCCCATAATTAATAAAATTAAATCCCAACCCAAGCATACAACTGCAACACTTCAAGATACTGTAAGTTCATACTGCGTAGATCGGAACAAAAATTAATAATTTTTAATCTGGACGTAGCCGTGGTTAACTATGACGTTGGGACGTCATACACCTCAGTCCCCCCCATGACCATGGGTGCTGTAAAGTACTCGAAACGTCGGGAATATAAAATAAGTTAATATACGCGATAAAATCCGTAAAACTAGTTTTATTTAAATGATGAATCTTGGATTTATCAATCCAGAAATAAAGCGCCAGTCGACACTTTGGCTATTTCAAAATAAACCAAGACCTATTAAAGTAAATCAATTGAGAAGTGCAGGGAAGGGAAGAGTTTGATCGCTAGTTCTTTTTTCACTTCGGGCTATCTGGTGTTAATTCCTTTACGAAATCGAAGTAACATCAATGCTGAATGTAATGCTGTCTTTGTTTACTGCTGAAAGCAACAAGAGACTGAACACGAGGCTCAGCAGGCTACTCTTTCACCATGATAACGCGCCGTGCACTCTGCACTCAAAACGAGCGATTTTCTGGACTGTATACCGGTTACCCTTTTTACAGACTATATTTGGCACCGTGTTTAAAAATTAGCTGTAAATAATACAATTTCCATCGCCGGAATATGTGCTAGCAGCGTTCAAGCAGGTCGTGGAAGAGGTGATGAATGAACAACGAGACAAATGGAACTTGGTATAAGTTTTATGGTGGTAAGACTCCTTTCCTCCCTAGGAGTCCGCTAGGTTAGCACCAACCTCTTACCTGTTTCTGCTGAGAAATTACAGTGCGTAAACTGCTGTGTTCTCGTTTTAAGGAGAAAATAGAGCGAGCAGTATAGTTACAGGCTGTGAGGCATTCCATTTGACCTCAGGGGTGACAATGCACCTCAAATTTGTGATAGAGTTGTTAATTAGGATCAGTTTGTATTGATTAATATATTTTTGGAGTCTCAACTAAAAATGACAGCAGGTAATGAACATCGTTAACTCTAAAGTTACTGTAATTCTTGTTATCCCCTTTAATATTTACGATATAACTTTAAATTGTTGTTGTTTGCGGATTTCGTTTTAAATTGTTTTCTTGATAATTTGATTTGAGATCTGTATTTAGAGTCCTAAAATTAGACATTTGCTTACTCTGTTTCTTTAATTTTCATTTCTTTTACTATTTTAAGTACATAATAAAATGAATACTCGCAATGCCAAAACGTACCAGATGGAGAATTAACTTAATTTTGCGCTCCAAGAACTCAAGCCGTCCAGAGCTGTGTAAGCAGCCACTTAAAGAAAGAGATGTCAATGAAAGGGAAATAATAATAATAGTTTCGAAAAATACATAGTTAAAAAGTGATATGGTGAGGTTGCATAAAGATTATACAAATGTTTTGGATAAAAGGGATCAGCTCGAAGGGACAGTCAAAGAGTTTGAGCGATGCATCAAAGAATACGAGAGAGGCCTCAGATGAATTGCTACATTGCAGTTACAGTTAACTGAAGCTAATAAGCAGATTTTGCAATTTAAAAATACATAGATAACTTGCAGGCATCGCAAGGTCAGACTCTGTTCACTCTGCACTCAAAACGAGCGATTTTCTGGACTGCATACCGGTTACCCTTTTTACAGACTATATTTGGCACCATGTTTAAAAATTAGCTGTAAATAATACAATTTGTATCGCCGGAATATGTGCTAGCAGCGTTCAAGCAGGTCGTGGAAGAGGTGATGAATGAACAACGAGACAAATGGAACTTGGTATAAGTTTTATGGTGGTAAGACTCCTTTCCTCCCTAGGAGTCCGCTAGGTTAGCACCAACCTCTTACCTGTTTTTGCTGAGAAATTACAGTGCGTAAACTGCTGTGTTCTCGTTTTAAGGAGAAAATAGAGCGAGCAGTATAGTTACAGGCTGTGAGGCATTCCATTTGACCTCAGGGGTGACAATGCACCTCAAATTTGTGATAGAGTTGTTAATTAGGATCAGTTTGTATTGATTAATATATTTTTGGAGTCTCAACTAAAAATGACAGCAGGTAATGAACATCGTTAACTCTAAAGTTACTGTAATTCTTGTTATCCCCTTTAATATTTACGATATAACTTTAAATTGTTGTTGTTTGCGGATTTCGTTTTAAATTGTTTTCTTGATAATTTGATTTGAGATCTGTATTTAGAGTCCTAAAATTAGACATTTGCTTACTCTGTTTCTTTAATTTTCATTTCTTTTACTATTTCAAATAGATAATAAAATGAATACTCGCAATGCCAAAACGTACCAGATGGAGAATTAACTTAATTTTGCGCTCCAAGAACTCAAGCCGTCCAGAGCAGTGTAAGCAGTCACTTCAAGAAAGGGATGTCAATGAAAGGGAAATAATAATAATAGTTTCGAAAAATACACAGTTAAAAAGTGATATGGTGAAGTTGCATAAAGATTATACAAATGTTTTAGAGAAAAGGGATCAGCTCCAAAGGACAGTCAAAGACTTTGAGCGATGCGTCAAAGAATACGAGAGAGGCCTCAGATGAATTACTTCATTGCAGTTACAGTTAACTGAAGCTAATAAGCAGATTTTGCAATTTAAAAACACATAGATAACTTGCAGGCATCGCAAGGTCAGACTCTGTTCAATGAGCTTGTCGAAAGTAAATGTAACGCAAACGTAACTAAAAATAAATATAACGTTGCAACCCCCACAACAATAGATTTGACTGGTGATGATTCTGTCACATCAAGAACAGCAGAAAGGATTACTGGCAGTAGCAGTAAATTAAAGGAAATGCATGAAATTAAAAAAAATCAGGAATATAAAGTTTAAATGATTTTCAATAAATATTCTTGTAATCTATATTGAATAAAAATGATTCTATTCTATTTTATTTTATGTGAAGTTGGCTGCAGGCGTCCATGGGTTGCAGTAAGTCAACGGACAAAATAGGAGATTAAGTGTGATGATCTCGAAAAGGTAATGATTAAACTAGACCAGTGGCGAGGAGCGGTATCAAAGTAACAAAGGATCTGATATTTAACATCAATATGCCCCCTAAGCGTGGCGCTTACGGCAAATCCTACCTTACATGTTTGAAAACCCACATTCAGATCAGACTGTTTTTTGTTTATTATAAGCATGCGCTTAACTACAATCTAATCTAGAGGTGAGAGTGATGAATCCCTTGATGGCAAATTGGACTGCCTTAGCATAATAGAAGCCTATCTAGTCTTGCCTTGAAAACATCCCAATTTGTAATCAAACAGAAAGACAGATACTGGCAAATTAAACTCCTTTGCTGTACGTATTACGAAATACGATGCATAACGTTTGGTTCGAATACAAGGAATATTGACAACAAAGGGTTAGAAACCCGCCGCCCGTTTGGTAGTCCGATGATGGAAAGAGAAGGCAGGTCTTAAAATGATAATAATTCCTGGGCACCCTCTCCGGAATGATTTTTTTCTATATAAAATTGACGGAAGTGGCTACTGCACACCATAGACAACTGCAACCAACTTTGAACAAAGAAGGCTGAAGATGTGTTGTCGCCACTCAGGATTAAGATGGAATGCCTCAACAATGAACAGCCTGTAGTTAATCTGGCTCTCTTTTCTCTTCAGACTGGAAGACAGCAGTGCATACACTGCTATCTGGCGGTAGAAATAGATAAGTGGATGGTACCTACTCCTACCATAAATTATGGCTTTGAAATTATAGTTTTTATGAATTTTAAGTAATCGTGAAACGTCTTTGTATTTTGTCACAGTAAAAATGCTCTGGAATATTTGAATCGGAAAATTTACTTTCCTTTATTCATAACACACCATCTTTTTTCGTATTATATTGATCGTGTTCAATTTACCTATCAAAAATGTTACTTCGTAAAATGGAGATATTATTTTTAATTTCTTTATAAATTTATGTACCAAAAACGTCAAAAGAAAATATACCTACTTCTTTATTCATAATTCCATATTGTGTTTATTCTTTAGTTTGCACATTTAGATATTAGTTTTAATGATCAAAATATTTAATATACTAATACAATTTAATATTAAATTTACGATATTAGTTTTGATACAAAGTCAGAAAAGGGATCAAACCATTGCTAAAACCTTACCGAATAGAGTAAACTAAACCACCAAGCGCTATTAATTTGAAACGATGAGAATTTTATTATATTTGGGATCGTGTTATTATGGAAGTTTACTCTGCTATTTACTAGGGTTGGGATAGAATCGACTCAAGTTAAAAGTACACCGTTGGCTTGTTAGTTGCGGGAAGCCAGAAGAAAAGATTTATGAAGGTAGCCGCCACGTTCTAGCCCGGCCTGACCCTAGGGAAACTTTTGTGCAGCGCTAACTATGCCGGTTCGAATATCCAACAAAATTTACACCGAAACGGTAAAGTTGCCTAGCTACAAAAATATACGGAAAGTAGGTTTTCACTTATTTTTTTACACTTTTACCACCGTAGCCAGGATGGTAGTAAAAGTGTAAAAAATTAACGGATAAGTATGCTGAAGTGGCAATGGGCCGGCAATATAACTCGAAGAACCGACAACTAATGGAGATGGAAGGTTCTCGAGTGGTAGCCTTGTACCGAGAGGTGAAATATAGGGCGGCCCCTCCACTAGATGGAGTGATGACCTGGTAAGACATGCAGGAAGTCGATGGATGCAGGTGGCTCAGCGTCATGCTTTGTGACATTCCTTGGAAGAGGTCTATGTTCAACAGTGGACTTGTGAAAGGCTGTAATGAATGAATGAACAATTTTACCACGTACCTAATGTAAAAATGGTAGACTAATGGCATATGGAACTTTGTACCAGATGTTTATATAACATTTGACTCACCAGATTTATGTAATTCTAAACTGCAATTATTTAATAAATTAAGTTAAACAATCTGCTAAAGGTAGTTAATTGGAAATTGTCAATTATTTTAACTATAACTTCAAGTTAAAGCAAACAACTAATGAAATAAGCGATTGAGCTCAGCCTAGACGTCAGAGAGGCGCTCATCAAGAAAATATACTGGCTAAATGACATTACCATCCCCGCCTCGCAAATAGCAGCTCATTTGCCAGTACGTTTAATAACGTTGCCAAGAAATATAAAATGTATTTTGGTATACTTCAAAGTTTTAATTTAATATATCGACACACACACGCACATATATATATATATATATATATATATATATATATATATATATATATATATATATATATAATTATATATATATATATATATATATATATATATATATATATATATGTGTGTGTGTGTGTGTGTGTGTGTGTGTTAAGTCCTTAAGTTTTTTTTTATATATTACTATTATACATGAAATGATAAAAGTTGCGTAGTGTCCTGGGCTCCATAATCTTTATTCCAGACTTGACGCAAACTCAATTTGAACCGGTGGACCGGTAGTGTGAACTAGGCTTTATTAAATACGAATATTATGATTAAATAATACTGTTTTGTTAAACCAAACTAACTCACTCACAAAAAAATCCAAACGACGTCGCTATAAATATATAATCTCCGTACTACCACATTGTAGTGTTGGCCGCTCCCCGGGCTGAACAACGTGCCCAGCGGGGATCTCCCTTTTTCCTACGACTGCCAAATTTTGATAAAATTATGATGTTCTTTTTGACACTTGGGACTATGGTGACATATTTCGAATATTACCAGGAGTTATCAATTGTAAAATAAAGTACTCGTCACACACAGACTTACAAAAAATGCGCCATTTGGCAGGCAAAGGCATCGCTCATTTCTAAAAGGGGTTGTGAAGCAGGGAAGAGTTCGCCGCTTGCCCTCTATACTTGTTCGCAGGTTTCACTTATTTTTGAAAATAATTTTAATTTTCTAGATATGTAGGCATCCTCATGATATTTCCCTACGCCGTCAAGCACCTAGTACATCAGTGTCTAAAATTGCAGTTACAAATTTAATTAGTGCTGGCGGAGATTGAACTCGATTTCTCATTATTATTTTAATTTTGTGCGGAACCACGACTCTAAAGTCTTCACTACAGAAGTGTCTACCAGAAAGGATATTATCTTTATATATAATTCTTCTGGCGTCTTGCTACGGTGGTGCTACGCCGTAGCGTAGATATAACACAGGTCTTGGTCTTCAAAAATATTATTATTAACCTGTATACTTTATAAAATACAAACCTTTATAAAAATCAAACAAATGCAAATAATTCTTGCTTCTAAAAATAATTACCATAAAGGTAATTCAGACAAGATAAGTCAGACCACAGGTAAAAGAGGGAGATACGTGAATGTTGAAGACAGCAAATTTTACTCTTATGAAAATTTATTTTTATTTTAAAGTTTAGAAGAATTTTAAGTAATTTGTCTGAGCCTTCATCATCACAGCCCTTCACAAGTCCACTGCTGAACATAGGCCTCCCCCACTGAATGCCACAAAGCACAGTCCCGAGCCACCTGCATCCATCGACTTCCTGCATGTCTTACCAGGTCGTCACTCCATCTAGTAATTAAGTCCTTAAGTAATTTGTCTGAGCCTTACGCGAACCAAATCAAACGGGAAAAATAACACCTTTATTTATAGTGCAATTTAATAGAGTCCATTCCATAAGATAATATCAACCAAATTCGACCTTAAAACAACATTATTTTTTCATCGTTCAACATTATTTAGTGACCCAACATTGTTTTCTCAATAAATAAATAAAAGCAACAAATCTTATATAACGCGATTCTCACAATTTTTACTCATTCTGTGTCTTATTAACATTCCTGTATTTTTAAACATTTTTCTCAGCATATATTTCTGGGAATGCTATATAAAACAGCAATTCTAAACCATTATGTATTTTCTAAATTCACATTTGATCTTCGGAATAATTTTAAATATAATACAAAGATTATTATTAAATGCAATGAAGCTAAAAATAATATATTATTAAATATTTTACGAATATTACTTTTTAAGTGCTATTAATTGAAACCCCACACTATGGTGAACCGAAAAAAAAAACTTTTCTTTTGATACTAGTGATCACTTGTAATTTCATTGGAAAATATAAAAATAGATTTTTTTTTATTAATTATCGTTGAAATGCATTAATTTATGCTCCTACCATTAACTAGTTCGGAAAAGAAAGAACCAGCAAAAGGCCCAGCAGGACTTTTTATAAACAATATGCAATGCAGTAAAATTAATGTTCATGGAAAAGGAACAAGAAAAATACAAAACAGGCAAATAAATATAATTATTCGTTTCATGAATTAAATTTACAAATAAAAAAATTGAGTTACAGCGTAAACAAGTCCGCGGTAAAACAATACGTCTTGTTAACTTGTTTGAACGGTCTTCTAGTTGGTTGGTCTGTATGTGGTGCTATGTAACGTATGGGCATTGAAGCGAGAAGTAGTGGGCTCAATATTATTAGTATGCTGTTAACTGTAGGTCAAGAAGCATTATACGCGGCGTAGACGTAGATGTTAGTGAAAATACAGTGAAAAAACATTTCCAAATAAGGAATTATTTCGAAAAGTTTAAAAAAGTCTTAGAAAAAACGTTATTGGGAATTACGGTCTGGGAGCTTTTAGTATGTTACAATCAATATTGTATTTAGCATACCAGTAATAAAGATTACTGTTCATTTGGGCTCCACCGCAGTGTAGTTGATAGAGTGAATCCTTTTTTTATAGGATAAGGGTGAAAAACGAGCACACAGTCCACCTGATGGTAAGTAGTTGCTGTGGCCCATAGACATCTACATCTATCCTCAACTACGAATAAAAATGCAGATGCGTTATCACCCGTAAGGACTAAGATAGAATACCTCCTTTCCAGTAAAAGGGGTCTCCGGTTCTCTACACTCACCATACGAAACACAGCAGCGTTGAGCTACTATTTTACGCTGATATTCTGTGAGCGCGTGGTCCTTCCCCGGTCGAGCCGTCCTATTCGTGCTACAACTATACTATTAATATAACTGTAGCATGGCTCTAGCATGTAGTAAATCATAATAAGTTCAAGTAAATAGGTCGCTATATGTGTATAAAATACTATACATTCACTACAATCATAGTTTAAACAACACGGATTAATTTTAACCTATATATTTTCTAGTTTTAAAAACTAGAAAATATAGTACTTGTGAACAAAACGAAAAAGAGTAATCTTTGATCAAAACAGTCGTTTGCAGTTACTAAGATAAAATCAATGAACCTCACCCGACCAAGAGTGACTTCAGTGCCCACCCTCAGAGAATATCTCGTGACGGTGGAGATTACCTTTGTTTGTTCCCTGAGTCGGTACAAAGCGAACAGTCTATTGACATTGAATGTCACTGTAAATACTCGGTGTACCTTTATTTACTGAGTGGACGTATTATCTACGTCAGGGCACGTCTACTCTTTGTGGCTTTAGTGGACATTCATTTATTACTTTGTAAAGAAAGTTATGTGTAATAAACTTTATTATGGTATATAAGCTACACATTGTAAAAGTTAAAGCTGTGTATGTTATAAAATTATTCATTTTAGAATTAATACTGTTCTAAACATTGCTAAGAAATGTCTTACAGCAGCACGTCGAAATACTAAAAGGTGAAAAAATAAATAAAACAGCAACAAACATTAATAAATTTAATACCTGTGGAAAAATTATTAAATTTTAAAGTAGAACGCGAGCAAACAAAGTTCGATCCCTGCCGTCATGTCATGGCCTTTGCGATTTTAACGCACTACATTTTTCACATCAAAAAATTTGTCGTATTATCAAAATTATTTATACATTTTCTAGCGCTGTAACTGTAATGGTTCGCAAAGTTCGCAAAGCTCCTAATAATTTACGTATATATTTCACAGTTTCCCAGCTGAATTGCATATCAGCTCACTTGTAGATTACTTGGATTTTCGTTCAGATGCTTTGTTTTAGATAGATACTGCACATAATATCTACTTTAAATAAAATCGCAACTCACAAAAGCAATAATAGCATAGGACGGAATGCGAAACTCAAAAATTCGTGGGGTCGAATCCGTTATTCGAATATTGTCGTGAATCTAACCGAGGACAAGCATTTTTAGCTTATTAAGAGTGATTTAATAGGGTATTAGTATAGTTAAAAGCATTGCTAGAAACCTATAGTAGATTAAAAAATACAAAAGGATATGACGCAAAGAGGGACAAAGAGTACATGACCAAAAGTATTCCAATTTTGAGATTAAGTAAGTTATTTTAGGTGTATTTCTTAAGAATTGGATAAATATGTAGGTCAGGTCTATAAATAAAAAAGGCCCTTATTTTATAAATGCTTGAAGGCAAAGATGGAATGTGTAGACTGGGCTTAATACATTTGAACTTTCGTGTGTAACACTCATTAAATTACTGCCATGAAAAAAATAAAACTTAAAAACTAGCCGTTTCTAAATTGATACTTACATTACCTGTAAGAGGGAGGCATGGAAAATTTGTAATAGTAGCGTATTACACCGAGTAATTGAGTCATGTCTATATTTTTATTCCATTTTAATATACTTGAATTTTAATATCGGACAGAGCGACATACATTTTTTATCTTCATGTTGTATCGGCGTAAAGAATGACATTTAACTTTCGCATACGCATTTAAAAACATAGTTTTTTTAAACATTTATTTAATATGACAACCTAGTTAACAGGCCACCTGCGACCAAGTTCAAATAAAGAAGGCTACAGATGCGTAGCCGCCCCTGAGGTCTAAGATGGAATGCTCACAGGCGGCACAGCAGTGGTTGTGCTAATGCTTAGCAACAGAAATAGGTAAAAAAGAATGGTTCCAACCCAAACAAACTTCTAGGCAGAAAAATAATTCTAAAATAAAATTATTCATAACAAAATAAATACAGCTTCTTCTTCTTTTTCAATAGTCCGTAACAGTCCATTGCTGGTCGTGGTTGACTCCCATAGTAGGTAGAATTTCCCATAATCCCCATGTTAACATGCGGATCGGAGATCGCTGCACTAATAGTTTGCTATTTTTCATCTGGTATATGCGAGATTCATAGTATGCGAACAACTCGAGTTCAATCTTTGGGCTAGTAACGGGCTCGGCGCCGACAGTGAAAAATTAGCATGTCCAAAAATATATTTCGAAGACATTTGGAGTCGGTGTGCTTCATCATAATATCAGAAATATTAGAAAGCACAGGACAATTATATATGTGGCATGTCCACATACACATACAAACAGCAATGAAACGATTACTAGTTTTGACTTTTAAATACGAGATTGTTAAACTGTCGTCTAACTTTTGTTTTGTGGTGGCGGCGTAAGAGATCTATCACCATACATCAAGCCATGAGTATCGTAAAATTTGACTATGGTAAAGGCTAAAATGACCTCATGACCCCTGACCTAGACGCGACCATCACACGACATAAGTATTTTTATAGAATAAAGCTGGTAAACGAGAACACAGTCCACCTGATGGTAAGTGGATGCTGTGACTCATAAAACTTCAACATCTATTCTCGATTAAGAATCAAAATGCAGATGCGTTGTCACCCCTGATAACTAAGAAAGTCGCCTCGTTTCCAGTAAAAAGGGTCTCCGGTTCTCTCTCACCATACTAAACATAGCATTAAGCCGCCATTTTACCCTTGTATACTGTGTGAGCATGATCCGACCCATTCGTGCTACAACCACAAAATAGCTGCAGCATGGTTCTCCTCGTAATAAATAAGTAAATTTATGATGTACTTAAATATAGATAAGTGACAGTAAAGTAATAATCAACAACATCACACACATGCCACACACATACCTTCTCTCAAATCTAATAAAACTAAGATCACTTGCGCCAACCACCCGAAATTGCTATGCGTATAGGTGCCTATTGAGCATGTAATCGTAGGTGAAGGCAAACCTGGGTTTTATTCTGTGTAATTTACTAGAGTCACCAGCAAACTAACCTTAAGAGCTTACTGTAGACCATGAGATTCTTCACCTTCTTCTTCATCAACTCGTAAGTGGCTACTCCAGGACATGTACCTCTCCCATTGTAGCTTGTTTTTTTTTTTGTTTTATATAATAAGGGTGATAAACGAGCACACAGTCCACCTGATGGTAAGTGGATGCTGCGGCCCATAGACATCTACATCTATCCTCGATTAAGAATCAAAATGCAGATGAGTTGTTACCCCTGAGGACCAACATGGAATGCCTCGTTTCCAGTAAAATGGGCCTTCGGTTCTCTACACTTACTATACGAAACACAGCAGCATTAAGATGCTATTTTACGCTGGTATTCTGTGAGAGCGTGGTCCTACCCCGGTCGAGCCAACCCAATCGTCCTGCAACCATAATATAGCTGCAGCGTGGTTCTACCACGTATAGATAGGATTTGCCTGAATTTTAACGCTTGGCTTGACGATCGCAGTACCAGACATCTCACAAAAACCTCACACCTTTAACGCTGTTGTCCGTCGCCGGTCTGGGTATTTTACGTCTGACGTTAAGGAGATGATGATACCGTGATCTATCAGAAGACATGAGATTTGCATGATATTTACCTCTTATGGCACCACGTGACGAAATGGTGTGATGGATTTTCTTATGCAGCTATCACATGCCAAGTACATCTGCAATCAACTTCATACAACGAAGCCTGCATATCAAACTCATAATAAGATAAAATACCTCACAGCTTTTGAATTTTACTGGCTCCTTTACCAACGAAATCGTATCACAGCATTGGTTGCACTACTGCTTGGGGAAAATTAAGTAAGAAGATGGTAACTAACCAGACAAACTCCTAGGCAGAAAAGGAAAGGAAAATTGCATTGCATGCTTTGAAAAGTTAAAACAATTTGGGGGACATGATACCGTTTCATCACCATTTTAGACTAGCGTGTCAGCCTTTCTTTACTCTATTACTTTCTAATAAAAATAGAAGGACGCTTTAACGCTTAACGCTTAATTTATTTTCGTAAACTGTTGTAAAAAATGTTCGGGCGTTTGCTGGTGTAAAAATTATTTAGAACCTCATATAGTACGATGTGTACGTATGAAAACGTTGCTCGCTCCCCGCAATTGTTGAGCGAATTAGTAATAAATTGGGAGAACTTTAAAAAAAAAGCCCAACATGCTTGAACTGTTCGATTTTCCTTATTTTCCATAAGAAAATTAATTTGTAAAATATATTCTCAACATTACCTCAAAAGAATAAGCCTTTACATTTGATTTTGAGAAGTAAAACACGGGAAAAAATCTCTGCAAGATAAGTTTAAATAGAGATTTAGTGTGTTCTTGACGTGGTAAAACCATGCTACAGCTATTATAGTAGTAGTAAAAATGGGTCAGCTCGATCAGGGAAGAATCACGCTCTCACTAAATACCAGCGTAAAATAGCAGCTTAATGCTGCTGTGTTTTTTATGGTTAGTGCAGAAAACCGGAGACTCCGTTTGACTGGAAACGAGGATTCCATCTTAGTCCTCAGGGATGACAACGCATCTGCATTTTGAATATTAATCGAGCATAGATGTAGATGTATGTCTATGGGCAACAGCATCCATTTACCATCAGGTGGCCTGAGTACTCGTTTGTCACACTTATTGTATAAAAAATCCGTATAATTTTTTTATTGAGCCAATAAGATACTTTTATACTTTTGTAAAACGGTTTTTTTGCGTCATAATTTAATTTTATGTAGATTTACATATATTAAAAACAAATAAAAAAGTCGCCTTAAGTGCCTCCTTGACTTTGCTAACCTGTGCGAGGCTGCCTCTCACGAAAATTTCTTCATCATCGCTTGTTAGTTTTTCGAGCTATATGGGAGAGCCATTGCCACTTCAGCTTACTAATCCGTTGGGTTAATATGTGTTTTTTTTTCTTCAAATTCATTTAATAATTTCCATACAACTAACTTATTTAAAACATTGTATGAATTTTATTTAAAACATTACATTTCAACCCCATCAGTGCCCCTGTGGTAGCAGCGTCGACAAGTTTGGGCTCCACGAACTTTCTTGTAAGAAAAGTGCTGGTAGGTTTTCACGGCACGGTTCTTTGAACGATGTCATCCGAAGGGCTCTTGTCTCTATAAATGTTCCCTCGGTTTTAGAGCCTTGTGAAACATTTAGAGACGATGGCAGGAGACCCGACGGTATGACATTAGTCCCTTGGGAGAGAGGTAAAGCCCTAGTGTGGGATGCTACTTGCGTAGACATTTTAGCGGCCTCTCATCTCAGGGGTAACTCGTTTAGAGCCGGGGCGGCATCAGAGGCAGCTGAACAGAGTAAGTGAAGCAAATATGAGTCTCTGAGAGATGACTACATATTTATGCCATTTGCTGTAGAGACTATCGGTCCGTGGGATCCACGTGCGGTGAAGTTCTTAAAGGAACTCCATCCGCGGCTGGTCGTTGCTGCTGGTGATAAGAGAGCTAGCTCTTTTCTCGCTCAAAGGCTAAGTATAGCCATTCAGCGGGGAAACGCAGCCAGCGTTCTTGGCACGATACCGCGTGGAGTAGGACTGTTTGATAATTAAATTACTAGTTTTAGTTTTTTTTTTATTATAGTTTTTAATATTGTATATTATGTTATGTAAAAAAACAAATTTATTTATTGTAATATTTCAACATTTTTTGAATTACATTTGATTAAAAAATAGTTGAAATTGCACACAATGTTTTCAAATAATTATTAAAAATATTAGACTACATTAACATAATAATATATATTTTAGGGTAGAGAACATAGGTAGTATAAAATTCACCAACACATTTCATGACTATTCTATGTTTTCCCAGTTCCTTGTTTGAGCAATTTCGTCTGAAATACGAGGTCATTGTTGGTGGCACCGACGGTGTCGGAGACTAAAGGGTGGGGCTAGGAGAGGGGGCGGCACCGGCAGTAGCTCTTGTGGAGAGAAGAGAACGGCAAACATGTTACTATAGCACGCTAGAGAGAAATAGGACACCAGTGTCGGGTTCCTTTTAAGTAATTTTATTTTATCTGTTCTTTTCTGCTTCAAAATTGAATAAAAATATTGATGAAATTTTAAAATTTCAATCAAGCCTCTAATAATAATAGATTGTGATCATGTAATAAACGTCGTTATCGGTATAGAACAAAATGTTACACGTTAATCCACATAAGCAATCGTAAAATTAATTTGATCTGGGTCCTTTGTATCTTAATTTCCTATTAATAATAATATCTAAATTTTTTATAAAGCAGCTTTCGTTTTTGACTTACTTACATACCATGTTTACTTTAATGACAATTGCGACTTTCATGGAAAGATTTTTATATACCTGTCGTGAACAGGTCGGATTATCCGTAACCTTTTGTACGTTGTCGCCTTCTAAAAGAATCTTGATGTAGTAAGTTGTTAAGCGGGATTCCTGTCATAGGTAGTTATTACAAAATTGAAATTTAGAAAAATTTGACCATCATTTTATTTCTCATTTTTTTAAAATAACTAAATTAAAAACTAAACTAAGTACTTTCTCTTTTACACACACTTTTTCTTTTTATAATTTGTGTTCATATAATAGACGTAATTGAATGCAGATAACGTATAATTTTAAAATAATTTTTCAACAAGTTTATAACTCAACTCATTACTTATCTTCAAAAAATTATAAATGAAAATGTGTATCGTGAGGAAACAACAAAAAGTACGACGATAAGCTTGTTAAACTAAACTGCTTTGGTTCTACGTATATCGTGTTTTTATTTAAATGAATGCGTATATATACACGTATTGTAAATGTAGGTGTTTATACACCTCTTCCCCGGAAGCAAAGTTCACCTTTGCGTATTTTCTCATTTACGACATCAGTGGCGGTGGTGTAAACGTCTATTAAATTACTGGATCCTATTTTACGTAACCCGGCGTTCTCTGCAAAACAAAAGGCAAGGAAGGAAATACCTTTAGTATAATGCTCGTAACAACTTTACACTAGCGCCGATTTAATATCTTTTATACTCGTTTGCTCTAACTTAATAAAATAACTTTCAAAGTATTCGTTTTAGAGAACTATATAACTGAAAAATAAGAAAATCGATTTACCGTGGAAGGAGAATCAATTAATTTTCTTAAAAGACTTCCGACCTTTATCAAAGTTTTATGAAAAATATATTTTAGAATACTGATTTGCAACTAGTCTATAAAAAATATGAACAACTTTCCGCAAAAGAATTCATCTTACGATAAAACTTTCTGTGAAGCGTTTTGATATATCTTATTTTTGATGTTTAACCCAGGAAACTAGTGGCGTTATCAACGGAGCGTAACGTTACACAGGTGTTGAACGAAGGATCGACTTTCTCCCATTCCAAACTTAAGGTACTATTCACAACTTTGTCCGAAGACGTTTCTATCGATTTTAGATTAAGGAAACTTTGTAGGCCTGAAAAATACTTTTTAATAAATTCCCCTCTTAGAGTTCATTATGTTCCCTGGATTGATGTTAATTTGAGTTGTTTTCAGGTTATATCCAAATATAGATTACAAAATGGGTTAAGAATACAAGAAGTTCATTCCGTACATTCAATTTTGTTAATATTATAGAATAAGCCTGACAAACGAGAACACATAGGAGTGATATTTTCCGTAGTTACCACGCTTGGCATGCAGTTTGGCAGATGTAGTTTTTATTATTTTCTGTTATTATCATGAATATTCTGCTGATCATCATGATAATAATGATGCTGTCGCTTCTTACGACACTCACGGCATTATATGGGGTCTTTTATAACAATGTAATTGGACAGTTGAGTGAATCGTTTTAAACTGAAAAAAAAAATAAGCTAAGCGAAGCAAGTGAATAAAACTCGTATTTATTATCAATTTAAACGTATTGAATATCCATATTTATTATATTGGCCAAAAATATAGTATTGTTGTGCATAATTCTCATCATCGCTAACCAGCAGTGTGTGTTAGATAAGATACGTAAATACTGCATAAAAATGAAAATTTTATAAATTTTATTATTGAACGATTGACAAATATATTGAGAACAAAAATTAAATTAAATTAAAAAACTCTGTTGTTAACAGTATGATACTGCCAGATAAATTAATATCGACATAGTATAATACGAAAAATATATATTCATAATAATATTATTTGATAACAGAAATTCTTGTTCAATATCGCTCAATTTTATTGGTAAAGTATCCGAGTACGAATGTCACCATAAGTGTACGTGCTTATTATGATCATGTCTTTTGGATATTTAAATTTATATTTCATCCGTATGGACCGACGTCCTGCACAGCGGTTAAGACGGATTACTTTATTCATATTCAATATAATATGCAAACAAGGGCATAGATACAGTTTCTCATACGTAACATAAGTATGTTATTTTGTTTACTTTAAGTTTTATTTACCATACTTGATTCAAATATAAAATAGAATTTACATATTTCCTTAATCGCAGTAATTTACAATGGAAAAAATAATGAATGGTAACATAGCAGTCAAATTTATTTTGTTATATATACAAAAATTAAATTTGACTGCCTCGAATGTACGGCTGCTGATTATGTGATACAAGGTTCGAATCTCGGTTCGGGCTAAATCAGTTATTGGGTTTTTCTTCCAACAAAATCTCTGTAGTCGCTCGGAGTCAGGAAATCAAGTATAGCTGGTGGTTATGTGCCTGATCTCTCTCCTCTCATCGGACTATGAGAGTGAGTGCTCTATAATCCTGTCCTGCGCAGATGGCTAATTTACGTTGAGACAAGGCGCCGCCGTGATCACTTTTATAAAATATGTAATTTTATTAAAATTTATAAAATATTTTTTAATAAAAACTAATTTATAAATGTTAAATTGTTATGTTATAATAAAAACTAAGTTTGTAAATCTTTAATTATCCTACAGAAAATTATTGTAAACAAACGTCACTTAAAGTACGAGTAGACAGTCGTATATTGAATGTAACAAGGACTTCCGTCTGAACTAAAAAGATCAGAACACGACGTTTATTAACGGCTATGTTTCTACGCTGCTCGCTTCCGCTCTTTTGTGATTGCGTCGCCAGTTTCTTTCTGTGTTTTAAATAGAAACATACATGGCCCTCCAATTGTCGAGAATATAAGGTGTTTTGTAACGACTAAGTACATAATACGCAAAGTGGAATAAACATTTATAGTGTCGTTTCTTACGTAAATTTATATTTGTAAGTTCCAGCATAAGCTTAGATATATTGGCAGGTTCATTATATGCGATATTAAAAGTAAGTAAATAGTTTATTTACTTATAAAATATAAGGCGATTTCAATATTTCATCCGACTAATTTTTGTAAAGAATACAAAAAAATCAGTTAAGTATCTTTGGCGATATTTTAATATAATTCGTCGTATTTGTTTCTTATGTATTTTCACTGATTTCGGAAACGGCTGAACCGATTAAAATTATTCTTTATTTTTATAATAATAATATCCTCCAGATCGAATTTCAATCATGGCGGTCGGTCTAAAGGAAGATTGCGCCATCTGCACAGGACAAGATTATAGTGCCAAGTGTATGCGCAAACACAGGTGCACTCTTTATTTTTCACTCTCATAGTAGACGGTACAGTAATTCGAGAAGATTAGAGAGAGACCAGATACAGGTCCAACAGCTTTACATGCTTTCCGGCACGGGGGTGAAACATCGCCAACTTCCTGACTTCGGGCTGTTACAATGAATTTCTTGACAGAAAAACGCAATAACCGATTTGACACTACCCGGTATTCAAACTCGGGACCTCATGATCAGAGGATTTTTATTATAATAGCTTATATATAATGTACTTCAAGGCACTGGTAACGAATCCATTCAATCCATCATTTTTGGATTTTTTTTTTATAACAGTAATGTAACAATTGCGCTAACAGTCAACTTGATAGTGAAGAAAAAAACCTGATAGCAACTACAGCTCATGGACACCTGCAACAAACTTCAAAAAAGAAAATTACCTATTAGGACTAATGGGATGACTCACGTCCATAAGGTACGTTGGAGTAAGATCGGTGATGGGGCAAGACCGTAAGATTCAAATTTCTGGCAAATTATGCTATATTTTTAAATGCTAGCAATATGGTACACGGCGCGATTACATTCTGCCCCGACTCAAAGTTCCTGCCAATCGCTCCGGGAAGCAGGGCGTGTACTGCGCGGCATTTTCTAAAACAAGGTAATTTCTGTATTTTTTTTGTCCATCCGGTCTTTCCCTGTCACTTTTATTTGTTATTTTTAGCGAGAATATAACTTCTTCCGTTATTATCTTGTCTGAATATTAAGTTTTATGAAGTTATAGCCAGATAAAACTGATCCAAGCAGGGCTAAGATTGCTGTAGGCTGAGATCCGATGTTTTCCGCGTGATTAAAGATCGGATGAATTTTATCCGATCTTTATCCGTTAAAAATATGGCAGTGGTTGTCAAACTTTTATATCTTTCGAAGATTGCTCTAGTGACTATGGGACTCAGTACCACTATCAAATATATTGTGCTTTAATGTACCTAACTGAGCTTAATTTTTAGGATAGTTTCATTACTTTTAAATACATATTAAAAACATTTATAACTCTTCGCATTTCGCAGCAATATAGTGATGAAGGACCTCTAAAATTAAAATTTTCGAATCTGTTAATATGCTGCTAACTTGCATTTTATTGAAATATTTCGCTTAAATGTTACCAGCATAGCTATTCATTAACTTAATGGCTTTTAACAACTGATAATTACAAAACTTATTTAGAACTAATCTTCAGAACGTCGAAATCGGTTCTGGCTTTGACGGCACTTAGTTATTAGATATTATGTATATGTACTACCTATATATTTTGTTATATTTTATTTAAAAATCTAGATTATTTTTAATAAAAATTTTCTTTCCTAGTAAAAAAAATCAAATGCAACTGATCTTTCCCTTATATTGATTAATTCTATCTTATGTCGTTACAAAGTTTGAGAACCACAAAATTACAATTTCTTTATATCAGGGATAAGATCAGATGCCACGAAACAAAAAAAAAGAGGATCGTTTGGAACATTTATGTTTCCAGTGATTTATAGATCATATTTAAGTACGTTTTTGAGCGGTGAAGATAGGAGAAACTCCTTTTATGAACTTTGTTCTCTAAGCAGTAAAAGTGGGTTTAAATTTAAATCCGGTCTTACTCCTTGATGGCCAATTCTTCATCATGCATATAAAAAGTTAATCTTGTTTTCGCACACGCTTAAAGCAGAAAACGTTGAGATTACAAAAGCAAAAAATTCTCATAGCTAAACCCCCTTTAACCATTAACAATTTGCACAATGTTCCAGAAATCTGACGTATACCGATGTCGAGAAAATAGAGTTTTTGCCAGACTCTTTCAACTATTCGAAAACCCGTCCGGTATTACCCCAACGCACCTTACCGTCTCTTTCTGGGTCTCTTTACGCTTCAATTATTCTACCTAATTATGCCCCCAAGTAGCACAGCAGTCAATATTGGGCTGCTTGGTGACATAAATAAGTAATAGAAATAATACTCAGGCCGACTGCTACACAGAAACGGGGTCATACTACTTAGTATAATATTATATATCAGAAATTGTGTTATCGATTTCACTCGTGATATTATAAACAAGTGTCATAGATTATATGGCATATAACTTGTGAGTGTACATATACACTGTGCCTGTGTATTTTTTTTTATATAGAATTAGGGTGACAAACGAGCACACAGTCCACCTGATGGTAAGTGGTTGCTGTGGCCCATAGACATCTACATCTATCTTCGTTTGCGAATTAAAATGCAGATGCGTTGTCAGCCGTAAGGACTAAGATGGAATGCCTCTTTTCCAGTAAAAAGGGTCTCCGGTTCTCTACACTCACCATACGAAACACAGCAGCAGTAAGCTGCTATTTTACGCTGGTATTCTGTGAGAGGGTGGTCCTACCCCGGTCGAGCCGACCCATTCGTGCTACAATTACATATTATAATGTTGCTGTAGCGTGACTCTACCACGTTTAAACGGGTTCGAATCTTATTTGGTGCTAATAATTGTGCAAATACACATTCAGTTTAAAAAAAATAAAGAGCTGAGAAAGTCTGCCACGTTACTCAAGTTCTGGTTAGTGTACTTTAGACTTTCTTGAATTTTTTCTTTAATATTCCTTAAACACATTATTATAAGTCTCCACTTTGTTTACCTTTGTCACTAAAACAGTGGTAAAAAATACTTCTGCTCCAATAAAAATAGTGGTACCAGCACCATGGTAGAAATCGGCTTGCACTGCTTAATGAAATTTGCGCCTTGCCCCTGAGAACCCACAGCTCTAATAGAATAGAACAGTTTTTTGAACATAGATAATAATACTACAATATTAATGAAAATCAAATAACAGTAATCGATTAGTATTAAAAAATTTTTGAAGTAACATAGACCAATCAATAGAACATCGTTAATATTATGAATAACTAAGATTAAAATAACTAAGATAAAGAGCAGTGGTAGAGAGGGGCTACGCGCTCGCTGTAAATTTCACAGTACGCGAGCAGCACGGGCACGATCCCCGCCTGCACCAATGAAATTGTTAATTGCAATTTTAAGTATCAATACCTATTTGGTGTTGAACAAAAACTTTGTAAGGAAACTAAAAATAAAATTAAATATAAAATGAATAGAAGTATTTCAAGAACATGTGAAGTTAGCTAACACACACTGGTGCTTCTTAGAAATATAAGTAGGCCTGTGCTCAATAGTGGGACGTATGTAGACTGTAACTTTACTTTTTTTTTACTTTTAAAATTAAAATAGCCAAACTAGTTCTTGAAAAAGTGTAAATCTAATAGTGGATTAGAAACGCATATAAAAAGGATATCGAAGAGAACAATATAAATATGAAATTGAAAATAAGTATAATAAATTGGCATGAGAAACAATATCAAGTCAATTCTTATGCCATAAGATAGAAATATGACGCATAAGTTCATATATTGAGTCAATAGCTGTTACGTAACTTTCTTGGTGTGAAAATAAGGAAATGTGGAGACTTAACGCAACTTTGATTTAGAACTTATTGGCAAGCAATTTTTACAATGAAATGAAAAAAGTTGTTTCATGAAATTTTCTTGGCCCTAGGTCGTTAAAGGCCGATGGAGTAGACTAATGTAGTGGTAGTTAATATTTTAACCTTACCGGGGAGTGTATTTAGAAAACTTTTTTGTATCCAGATGCGGGCTGATCAGCACCACGTAATGCTTTATAATTTAAATTATCCCGAAACCATTGCGTAGTACAGAACCGCGGTGTCCGCATTACACAATGGTTTTGAGTGAAAATCGACAATTATCTTGTCAGAATCCATTACAGAGCACAAATTTTCCTACTCATAAGTAGATTCGTATGTACAATGTACATCATAACGTCGCTCTATTACTCTGGAAAGCGCTATGTTTTATGTTTCTAAATACATTGAGCTTTGTCGTCATAAAGCACAATTTGAACTGGAGCGAGGGATATAATATGTATACTAAACGACAAATTGGAATATGTGAAGCATAAAAACGAATAATATTATATGGTATGTTACGGCTTATCTTAGTATTAAAAATAACCTTAAGATTAGCCAGTTTAGTTTTGTTTGTAAGCAACAATATTAATTTAACCTATAATATTAGTACACAAAGTTTTATGAAACAAACTTTTTCACCTTTAGACGAATAATTTATACACTGCACTTTAACCTTATCGCAATCTGCTACACGTAGATTTGGAAATAAAAAAATCAAATACACCTAATACCTACAACACGTTTATTAGTTAAACTAAGTAGTGTACAGTTTTAGTTATTGTTTATTAAATTCAATAAATGCCATATAATCACAAAGTGTTTCATTATTGGCTAATTTATCGGCAATTTCAGTCCCAAAACCTTGAGAAAATTGACAGAGCTTTTTTCTGTGTAATGATTACGGAATAAATAAAATTGTTCAACATTGCGTGGTGCAGATCACTCCAGTTCCGAGTACCGCAATAGTTTTTGAATACGTTATCGAAAAAAGGATTTTATTTATAGTTCTCTCGACAAAAAGGGAACCCTTTTTACGTTTCGCGATAACTGCATATCATAATTGCTTATTTTTTTATTGAATTAGGGTGACAAACGAGCACAGTCCACCTAATAGTAAGTGGATGCTTTGGCCCATAGACATCTACATTTATCCTCAATTAAGGATCAGAGTGCAGATGCGTTGTCAGCCCTGATAAACTATGATGGAATGCCTCGTTTCCAGTAAAAACGGTCTCCGGTTCTCTACACTCACCGTACGAAAAACAACAGCACTAAGCTGATATTTTACGCTGGTATTCTATGAGAGTGCGGTCCTTCCCCGGTCGAGCCGACCCATTTATGCTACAACCATATTGTATCTGCAGCGTCTCTCTACCACGTATAAAAGTCTCATTACTGTTATTAAATTGAACCTCGGGACAAATCACCAACTATTTTGTAGTTGGCGAATGGAATGCGGTTATAATTACAGCCTTTTACAAGCTACTGCTGAACATAGGCCACACCCAAGGAATGC
Organism: Parnassius orleans; assembly: GCA_029286625.1. Taxonomy (NCBI): domain Eukaryota; kingdom Metazoa; phylum Arthropoda; class Insecta; order Lepidoptera; family Papilionidae; genus Parnassius; species Parnassius orleans. Next base: position 1,000,195 of record JAGSMP010000032.1, read on the forward strand.
CGCAGAGCACGATCCTAAGCCACCTGCAAACATTGACATGCAGGTTTAAGACATACGAAACCATGTCGTTCATCTAGCCGCTCTACTAGACGTACGAGAACTTTTCTCCCCCGTCGATTATCGGTTATTTGAGCTATATGACCGTTCTATTACTACTTTAACTGAAGAGTATTGGTATATTAGGTAATTGTTAAAACTAGTATGAAATATGTATTACATAATACTCGACTTCTTATTGATACCGCCTGACTAACTGATCAAAGCATCACAATACAGAGGTTCGAATCTTCGTTTAACTACTAATACTTGCTACTCGGCTTTGGATGTGTCGTTATTAATTTGTTAAATGACAATGCATTCAAGCCTACCATCACATCATGAATGTTACCTTAAAACCTAAATTTCCTTCAATATTTTGAAGATATTGCAACTAAAATCGAAGAAGAAAAAATATTTAGAATATCTATTTAATCAATGAAAAGTGACACCACTTAAATTTAAAAGCGAATATGTAAACCCGATTCACGTTTCACATATTTTGAAAGAAAATTGAGACCTGTTCCAGTAACACTTAATTTTACATCTCGGCCGGACGGGAGGGACACTAGAACACGACACGGGCGTACGACGCAGCTGGCAACCATCCGAGCGGACGTAACTATACATAGCCAGCCTAACGAAATAGAAAATACCATTATTCTTCTTTAAAGACAAGGAGGCGTTCAAGCAATGTTATTTACAACCAGATTATTTGTTTGTCTCGTACTGTGTGCGTCTAAATAAACGTTAGGGTTTCCTTTGTGTATCTAAAATTATAAATATAAAAACAACTTTTAAAATTTAGTGTTATTTTGTATATAACTTACTTCTTTATATTGAAAAATAATGTAGTTATTGTCTTTTACAATATAAACATAATAAATTATTTTAAAAAGAAAGTGCTGACACTTTCTTTTTAAAATAATTTAATTCCAGAATTTATTCTGTCTTCAAGATTCGCGCAAAAATAGATGGACAGATTTTCATGATATATGTTAGGTATGCAGGTAGTAAAAGAAAAATTTTTTTTTCTAACTAGGGCAATGCGTAAAGGAGACGTATATTTTTAATTTTATCGATTTTTATTTTCATGTTTCTATTAAAACATCGCCATCTATCAAAGCGCAAGAATTCTTAGAATAAATAATCTTCTGTTATTACGAACAATTTATTATAATTCGGCGTATCGGGTTTTGAGAAAAGTGAAAATAACGAAGTGAATAACGGACAGTCGCTGAACGTTTTCACACCAGTGCCTGACTAAATATATGAAATGTTTACGTATTCTGTAACTGATATATTTAATACTTTATCCGCTTATTGCCGTACAGAAAACTGTCAGACCTAAAATATGCAAAACCATGACCATCAACCGGATTTTTATGCCTTACTAAATATGATTTATTTTGTGGCCGTATTCACCACAACTATCAGATTAATTTGCAATAACATAAATACGAGAGATAACACAATTCTGATACAGTAAATTATGATTAAAAGTTTGCTTAGTTGTTTGTTATGCGTACAGCAAAGGAGTGGATAATTTTCCAGCGTCTGTTTTTACATCCGACCGGTTCCGTCTGATTCCACCCGATGCGAGTGTCTCTACAAGGCAAGAGGTTTTTTTTTAAACTAAAGAGCTTTTATTAAACTAAACTGGTTTGCTTTATTATATTTGAATTCACCATCACTTACCATCAGGCGCGATGGAAGAAGATCTATTTTACTTGCAAGTTATTCCATGTTGGTAATAAAAAACTGAGTGGACAGAGATAGAGTTTGGTGGAACAGTTCGTAGCATATTAACATTATAAAAATTTAATAGTTTCTTATTATTTATTAATTTTTGATTAGCTTGTAACGTGGTCCACAATTGTGTAAAGTTGATAAACCTTTAGATTTTCATCCTTTGCTATACTTGACTATTGAAAATTATTTTTGACTGCCTCGTTGGTTTAGTGGTCATAAGTGCGACTGCTAGTTTTGAGTTCCGAGTCTGGCAAAAATCAGTCATTGGGTTTTTCTGTCAAGAAATTCTGAGTAGCAGTCCGGAGTAAGGAAATTGGCGGTGTTTCAAACCCCGTGCCTCAGAAAGCACGTAAAGCTGTTGGTGCTGCGTCTGATGTTTCTCCGGTCGTATCAGATTGCCGTACTACCAAACAATGACAGTAAGGAAATAGAGTTCACCTGTGCGCGCACACCCTTCTCATCTTACCGCGACCGAAATTCGGTCTAGGGGATATTATAAAAATGATACTAAGCTGCTAAAATGCCAAGTAAAATGTCCAAGCGAGTAAAGCTGTAGGAAAAAGTTGGTAGTAAATATACTTAATCTTTCCTTTCAAACGATACTATGAAAGGTGAGTTATTTATAATATAAAATTATCATGACGTAAAAGATTTGTTTTTCAACATATAGACGCATAAATTGTCTAAACATGATAGTGAAATATATTTTCAAACTGACTCAAGTAGTTAGAAAAACATCGTCTTAGTAATTTAGTACTAAAAACCAGTGAACTAACAAATAAAGTGCACTTGAGTTAAATAGGTTAAATAATCCACTCGTGCCAACGATAGGAGAAACTTCTTTAATACAAAAGCAATTCCCCTTATAGTTTAAAAGCAAACAAGAATTAGGCGATAAAGTTTTAAGATTTCGTTTGCGAAATTACAAAATATTCTAATAAAATTGAGTATCGCAGTTTAATTTTCTTAATCAAATGACAAGTTGACAATAACGTAATTCTAAAAGAGTATATATGTGTAGAATTGGCGTAAACATAAGAAATCATAATGAATAAAGTAAATTTTCTTACACCCCTTGATATAAAGAGGAGTAGTTGCGTAATATTAGCCTTAAAACTTCCCGCTGGATATTATGCGTGGTCAATGTTTGCAAACATAATGAGGAAGCCTAATTAATATTACTGTAATAAAGTTAATTTATGACATGTAATTTAAACAAAAACGACAAAAACCACCTCAATTTTGCTGTGTTTCGTATGGTGAGTGTGGAGAACCGGGGACCCTTTTCTCACCCGAGTCCTCAGGAGTGACAACGCATCTGCATTTTGATTTTAAATCGAGGATAAATGTAGATGTCTGTGGGCCACAGCATCCACTTAAAATCAGGTGTACTGTGGGTTGCACAACACAAATAAAGTAAATGTTAAGATAGGGTTTTGTTGGGGGCGTTGATTGTCTAAATTCCCAATTTAACACAAACGTTTTATTTGCGAATAATATCAGAATTAATATAAATATGTCTATGCATATTAATTCGAATTTTGAATAACCTTAAAGTTATATTTATTTTTAAAATTCAAATATTTACATTTTATTGAATGATATATAATATTCAACTATTAATTTCATCACTATGTAATCAAATTATAATAAATAATTATTAAAATAGAATTAACAAATCTTATGTCAAATGCTATAAATAATTATAAGTTTAGAAACAATAAATCAACAAACACTAAATGCTATACTTCTTATAAGAATGAAGTACTACAGCAATCTTGGAACATTGAAATGGATGGTAAGGGTACGTTTGCCATTAGAAGGGACTTATTAATTCCCCTTTCGACAGGCAGACCGAGGAGGCCATAAATTCACCTCGACCAAAGGGATGACCAATTTCAGAACATTTACGAGCCACAAATTACGCGACCGCTGAAATATACTGGACTGAGGACGGCACACAACGAAGCTGAAGAAGAAAAACTCAATTGTTAAGTTAAAATTGCTTAATCTTTTAGATAGAATAAATCATCTTCGCTCTACGCAAATGAAGATCAGACACAATATTTATTTAGAGTAAAAGAGTCAAGCAAATTGACTTTGAATTGATAGTCGTTTGGTAAAAGCTTACAGTTAGAATTTTTTGTAGAAACGTTATAACTTCAGTAGTATTTTTATTTTATTGTTCAATATTAAAATGTCTGTAGTATTTTTATTTATGTATTCTTTTATTATCAAATAAAAATGTTACATTTAAACTTGCACGTTACAAGTTGGTGAAAAAGGGAAAAACAAAATATTCAGCAAGTTTATGATTTTAATGATACTTTTATATGTTCACATCAATATATGAAATCCAGTTGGTAACGTTGTGCGAGCTAACTGTTTTATCACTTTATTGCATGAGATCGCATAAACTTGCGAAGGCAGAGGTAATAAAATGTTACCATAGTGATATTTTCGGTACAGAATTGGTCGTAGATAATATTAAATGGCAAGGCAAATATATTTTAGGAGATTATTCTAAAAACATAAAATACAAAAAAAAAGTTTTTAAATATTACATTTAGTTAATTAAACAAAACTATAATGGCCAAATATATTTACAGTTCTACAATCTGAATATTTTAATGGAGTCATTGTTCACTAAACATTAGGTACTTCACGAGGAAGTTGTATACACGTTAGTTTGTGTACAGATAAACGAATTGAAAAATAATTATTTTTTCTACATCTATCATCTGGTAATTTACAACAACAAACAACACGTTCGTCTTGCATCCAATAAAGAATTGCAATAATTTACCAGCGTCTGTTTTTATACTCAATTATAACTTATGTCAAAGTAAAAGTGAAAAAAGCCTATCCTTTAGAAAAGATGGATCAATGCGCTTTGACATCTAGGCCTAAATAATAACTTATCATTTGAATATGAACTGTGTTATTTAACTTAATAACTACAAACTTAATAGGTGCTAATTCCATACGCGACCACAGTCAGAATTCTCTTTACCATACGATAACTTTGACACTGGTGCAGACTCCGCTCTAGGGTTTCATTTTATGTTAAAAAGAGATCAAACACAAGATCTAAAGTTTTCTTTCTTTCTACCTATGCGAAACTTTTAAAGACGGGTTGGAATGATGGAATCCACTAATGTAATAATATACGCAATCACAAATATACGTTAAGACTATGTCATCCATTTCATTACAAACTATAAAAGTCCACTGCTCAAATTAGGTCTTCCCCATTGATTCCCTCTTGAGGGAATTTCGCCATAGTTGCCACGCTTGGCAGGCGGTTTGGCAGACGAATATTAAAATAATTCAAAATAAATTATTTAAATTCTTTGAACTACAAATTTTAGTACAATTGAAGAAAATTAAGTACGAGTATAGTATTAAGATAAATTGCTAATATAAAAGTTAAATTAAAAATTCATATTCTTTATTCGGAATTTCCATTCGTAGCAACTATCCTTCTCTAACCCACTTATTTTCCGTATACAAGAGAGTAAGTCAATTTCCAAGTTGCAAATGAGTCTGCGAGCCGGACCCACAATATCTCTGTCATGGCTACCCGCACGTGAAAATTAGATTTCATTAGCTTTGCTGTATAAAACCGGCGCGTAGTTCAACGCGGGTTACATACCTTTTTTTTTTTAAAGAAATAGCGTTGGTGCACCACCCTAACGCCGTTAAAAGAATTTTATTGACTAATATTAACATAACATTTTGCTCGTGGGTTACAAAATTTTAACCGAATACAAAAAACGATGATGAAACGAAACGATATTCGATGCGAATGTATTTTTGAATGTATTATGATTACAGACACAGACAAAAACAGACACAAAAATTTAAAAAATTGTTGTTTATCTTTTAAGAGCCTGAAAATTACCCCCTGAGCTTAATAGAAGCCAGTTATTATAAGACAGCAACTATGTATAGAAAAACGCCAGCTTCAAACATTTTTAAGAATAAATTGATATATACCTAATAGCTTCTGAAATCGGGGCTTTAATTCCTAGATATAGTTTGTCTTAGAACCGACTATTATGTTTAAGTTATTTCATTACTTTTAGTTTTAAAAGTAAAGTTTTAAAGTAAATTTAATTATTCGTAAAAAGGTTTATTGTTCAAGTTAAGAAAAAAATTTAATGTTTTCTTGTTGAAATATATTCAACAAGAAAACATTAATTTTTTTTCTTAAAACATAAAAAAATTTTTTAAAATAATTTAGTTTGTTATGTAACAAAAAATGCAAATACTGACCAAAATATACGTTGATAGCGTAGTCAGAATGCATCCACATCCATTTTAACCTTAAATTGTTTATACAATTTACAATTTATACAATTATAGATGACAAATAATGATAGTAAAAAAATAAAGTATCCTATAAATAGCTACATCTATCCTCGGTTAAGAATGAGAAATAGTACGATAGTCCTTCCAGGGTCGAGCCAAACCTATCGAACTTCAGCCGTAATATATTTACACAGCTCTTGCCTTGGCTCACCACAAAAATTATTAGTTAATTGAAACTTTTGACGGTTGTCACTTGGAAATACATTAATCTTTCATTGGAATAATGTTTCATTTTATATAATGCTTTAAATTAATTTATTCAAATTTGACGGATACTAAAAAAAATTAAAGTATAAAATCCTATGGTCATTACATCATTTGCCAACTCATTTTAATAATTTTATGCATTTCAGAGACTTGTTTGAATCGACTAGTAAAGAAAACTTTTATCCATTATTAAATAATACTTATTAGTAGTATTTTTTAAATTTTCCAATGTTTAGATACATTATATTATAAATGAATAGTGGTGGAGCGGAACACTCAGCTAAACACCTCAAGAAAAGCCAGGAGGCTTTTCATTACAGCTAAGAAAACCAAGTAATGACAATTATAATGAAGGCTAACCTGATTGTAACAAAAGAGATTCAGAAAACTTAAAGAGTATCGTGATAGAAGCTATACGAGAAAATTGAGATTCACCTCGGAGTAAAAAATGCTGTCGAAAGCTAAAACTAGTAAAATCAAGCTTGTAAGGTGTACCGCCATTGAGGTAACTAGCGCCAATCCACTTATAAAATATGATATATGAATATAATGCCTAATCGCGTAAAGTGGAAGATTTAGAAGAGGGTGAGCTTGTACGTGGTGCACTATTGGCAAATCCATCCTAGAGAGCAGAGCTATTTTGTGGAATGTCTAAAAGCCTGGCCTAGTTGACACTTGAAACCTTTTACCAAAAGAAATCTCCTGGTATGTCTAGTTGTCAGTTAGAAGGGTCACCGGTTCTCGTCAGTTACCATACGTAATCTTGCAAACACGTTCAAGCTGGTATTCTGTGAGAGTTTGGCCCTTTCGGTCGATCCAACCCGTTTAAGTTGCAAACATAATACTTCAGCTGCAGTTTGGTTTTATCATATAAACATGCTTATGTCTGATAACAGCTAAGCAACTCTGTTTTAATAATACTTCTATCTTTCTTAATTGCTACTATATAGTAGCAGTTAAAAAAGGTGTTTAATATAACCCCTCATGTGTCATGACGCCCGCAGGGAGTTGACACCTTATGCATGCCCGTGTGTCAGCTGACCCCGTGTGCCCATTTGACATTTAAACACGCCTTGTCTTTAATCTATGTTGTTCAAAGATGAAACGCTGTTTTAATCTTTGAACAACATAGATTAAAGACAAGGCCGTAATGTAACGTTTTCAAACGTTTTCGAATTGAACATTTTCGATTGTTTTAACCTGTTTTTGTTTTGCCGCGTAAAAGGAGATAGATATTAAAAAAGTTTGTTGTGTGAAAAAAATGTATTGAGGTGGTGTGATTTTTTAATTTCTTTTGATATAATGTTGTATTGTTATGCAAATAAAACAAATACCTTTTTAAACAATGGCTTAATTTCATAATCCTTACACTTTATCTACATTTCTTTATCTACATTTCTTGTATGCAATGAGCTTATTTCTAGATAAAAAAAAACTAATATATCTTAAAAATAGGGCGTAAATTAAAATGTCTTACCTTTAATGAAGTCTCATCATGTCGCGTATCTCTCAAAAGATCGTAAAGAATACATAGTGGCACAACCATTATTCCCGGCTCCTTACAAAGGGTTGCAGCAGTAGCAAACAAAAGTGTTCCAGCTAGTGTAAACCACTGCAAAAGTTCATATGAATGTACACTCACTATGTCCTTGCACTGACACTTTTTAAACTTCACAGTTCCCGGATTAATTTCGCACTTACTTAGAACTTGACTAGGAATTTTACTAAACCTTAAAAATTTTCGAAATATCATAATTATTTGTTCCACAAATCCATTGTAACTGAATCCTAAAATGTGAACCGTAATTGACAATGGTTGATTCGATAAACTGTCTTTTGAGTTATGCCGGCATGTTTTCCTTTGGTGTTCGTTGCGTAGTCTTGAGTGCTCGCAGTAAAGTAAAAAACTCAAAAGGAAAAAATTACATGCTGCTAAATCTGCCCGACCAACAACCCCGGCTACAGCTTCTGTGTGTATTGGGTGTGCCGCAAAACTTAGGCCAGCTACAGCACTACCTACACGCATACAATATGCTGGCATTAGACGGCGAGCTGTTGTGACTACTAGTGCTGTTGCTATGGTATGGAACAATACATTGAGAAAGTGATAACTCCATGGCTTGAATCCACTTAGGGCGTAATTCAGCCGATATGAGGCTACACATAAAGGCCTGTACGATCCATGTGAACCAGGATCCGTGAGCGGTGTTCCCCAGAAATCGTTTTCAAATAAAGCCTTTATTGAAGTATGTCCGATGACGTCCGGGTTGGAGAGGATCGCCCGTCTGTGAAATAAAATTGCAGCTTTAGATCCATTTTATTCAAAAACAGTTTACAAATTCAATATACATTTGCTAGTAAGCTTGGGTTTCATGTGATATATCATTATAAGTAAACGTTGTTTATTTGATCGTAAATACGTCTGACTTTATGAATGAATCGTTTTCTGTTTCAAATCCAACAAGGTGTTTAAAAAATATAAAATAGTATGTAAAAGTATGTATATATTCATTATAAATTTTAATTTAAAAATACTTTTACCGTCAACAATCCCTAAGCTTAAACAGAAAATTCGCGGTTATTTTTTCAATGTTCCATAATAGGGCAGCCGTTATGAAAATCCGTTGCATTCGGTCTGAAAGTATTTAAGCAATGAGTATGCCTGCGGCTCACGTTCTCCTATATTTTCCGTAGCGTTGATTAAAAAACTTTGTGTTGAATGTTTGTTCCGAAGCTAACATTTAGTTATTCCACTTTAAAGCAAATAAACACATTTTGTCGATAGAGTGAAACATCTGCGGTGCATACCTTCGTTGATATAAAACTCATATACCTAATAGAAATTATATCTAACATGTTAATTAAGTCTCATTCTTCTTCTTCACTAGCTCGTAAAAGTCCACTGCTTGACATGTGCCTGTGCTATTGAATCCATGTCGGAGCATTTGTCGTTTGGTGGTGGAATAAGAATCTATCATCCCATTTCCTCCCGTGGTGTCGTGACAGTTGACTAAAGGATATGCTAAAAGATCTCATGTTCTCCGATAGATAGGGCTAACCATCTTGTTTACGCAAGACGTAATAAACCCAGACCAGCGACGGGGAAGTGCGTCAAGGTTGCGAGACGTCTTAATCTGCGATCATCAGTCCGCCTGCCAAGCGTAGCATTCGAGGCTAATGTAATAATAATAATTTTTTGACGGTTGATAATAGGGGTTTTATATTGTTATAATCAATCATTGTGTAATGTATTTTTAAGAATAACAGAGTTATCATTTTTTATTCTATTTGCTTTTTCAATTGGATGAAATTCGAAAAATTCATGTATACATCATAATATCGAAATCTATATTTTTACTCCCAAATTTAAAGGAAAAAATCGTGAAAAGTATGACAATTTGCAAATATTCCCCCAATTGCCTTACGCTATCGCAGCACCCACATTTAATGCCTACCTCATCTCTTTATCTATTGATCCCTCATACATTTTATCCCTTCATCTTAGATTTGAAGTGGAGATCCAGTGAAAAAGGCGATTGAATAATATATTTTTATGGAACCAAAACGGTGCTTACTATGCGAAGAAGAGAAATCATTTCTACAATTCGGCCATTGTATTGCAAATTATCAAGCGTTTTCTCCATTCACTTATTAACATAAAAACGATCTACAAATACACCTATTTTTTGTCTCAAAGGATATTTATTTAAAGAGTCTTTATTTTAAATATTATGTTTAATAATTTTTACGCTTTCAATATTTTCAAAAATTTTAGATAATATTTTACTTATACACTAAAAGTAATATCAATTATATTACACAGTGTAATGCAAAATATACATATGTATCCTCTTAAAATACTCATTAAGAAATACCTACCTATGTGATGCAATCAAATTTATCAGATAATTTAAACCTAACTAGATGGTTAGGTGCAAGATTAACTGTTATATTTGATTACGAAGTAGTCTTCGTGGAAGGCTCCTTTATTTACTTTTAACTTGTCAAAGATATCATTTTTTAATTTTCGTTAAAAATATTATCATGGTAAACTAAAACTTAGATTGAGATGAAGTTGGCACATGGGCAGAACTCTTTCTAATGAAAGTTGGAGCCAGCTGTGGCGTAAAGTCGTCACGTAAGCCCTCAATTACGAAACACTCAAGTGGTTTGCAGCGCGCTCCAATCTCGAGCAAAGTTCGTCCATTCTTTCATCATTATCGTACGTTATATGTGTAAAATATAACAATCGAAACGAGAAAAAGCTTTTGTCTTTACTTCTTACTGATTTCAACGAGTTAGTTAGTTACTTATGTTTACTTTAAGTGGTCAACAAGTTTAGTATAGAAAAAATTGAATATTATGTTTTTCGCAGTTCGGAGTGAAATTCTTGCTTATAAACTTATCCGAATTCCGCGCATATAATTCAGCAGGAACGTCACAGATTTGGTGAAAACAGAAAATTAGTTGAAGCTATTGTAATTTCCAATGTTGGCGAAAGTCACTACATTATTGGCTTTAGTCTTTGTTCATCCACTGGGTTCTTGAAGCTGTGAAATCCAAAATGATGTGTCCATTTTAGTATCTATAGACGTTTGATATAACGTTAAACTTCAAACTAGGCAATTGGTAATTTCATGGGTATGGAATAAATAAATGATTTAATTTTGCTAGTAAATTGATACCGAAAGCATCATTACACACATTTGACACTTATTTTTAAATTTTTGTCGACTTATGTCTAAATAGGAAATTAAAATGAAATATAAAAACTTATTTAGGTTTCATATTTTTTATAAGAATAAAGTGACAAAAGAGGGAACAGTCCAATGCTGGTAAGTGGCTTCTGCGTTTGAAACGCATGCAGCTTACTTCAAACAAAAAGGATACAGATACTCACAATCTGGAATTATGCTATGTCTCCTTGCTTTTCAAACGGGAGAACAACAGTAAATGTCGTCGAAATTCATGTAAGAGGTTAGCCTACCTGCATAGACATCTAGTTAGAAATTAATGGTATGGTTCCGAGATGATAATATAAAAACGTTTTCATAATTTAAAAAAAGGAAACAGTCTAAGAAGGCATTTTACCCGACAGGATTACCAATATTTTTATGACGTGTTATAGGTGTAGTAGGTCCATCCAAAAATGCCTTACCCAATGACTTGTGATGGTAAACAGCATTACCAGTGCAATATCACTCAGCACTTACCTACTACTCAGCGCTGAGTAAATATTGGTTGCTTTGTTGGTTCCGTATTGGTTAGCCTTACTGCTAATCATGTGTGTGGGTTCGAATTAAAAATCGGGCCAAAATCATTTGTCGGGTTCACCATGTATAGTCATTGGTCTTGCGCTCAATCTCACTCCGATCGTGTCGGATCCCATCGGACTATGAAAGCAAAGGAATAGACACCGTCCGTCATTATAATCCCGTTCTTCATAAATGGCTAGTCTCCGTTGGGACTCTATTATTATAATAGTATAAGTAGGTATTACTTTTAAGACTGCAGCTTTCTTTTTAAGGATCTATATACTTACCTATATAAACAGTCCCAAATTTATAAAGATTGGTAAAGAAGAAAGTAGGCCAAACCTTACGAATTATCCAAGCTAATGAATTGAAAATATTTGTGGGAAATATAAAATGTTGTGCGTTAGCGATTTGAATAAAAAAAAACTTTGAATAACTTTGTTTAATAAATTGCTGATTCAGGCGTGATTTTCGACGAAACGACGTGATGAGATTAAATTACGTGAATAAGATTACGAAGAACCATGACAAAATTTTCTTATAATCGAAATTTATTATCTGATTTTAACATGAATATAAAATTAAGATTTGTTTTAGGCTTATATACCAATGAAATATCATAATTTTATTAAAGTTGTTGTATAATGAATTATAAAATAAATACATACTAATATAATAATCACTAAATATTAATATAATTTTATTCCTCTTAGTGGTCCTTTCTATTTTATTTTTGAATTATTGAATACGTTTTGTAATCGCATACTTAGTTTGGAGGGCTTTCATAATATTGCTTTAATGCTCCCTCTCTCCTGATATAAAAGTGCCTTTATCCTTTTCACTAGTGAATACTCGCCATAAGTGGGCTCTTACTGTAAGCATAAGAAACTAACTGCAAGGCTTCCTAGAGACGACATAAGATAGTCTGATAGTTACATAAGTAAGCATTTTATTAAAGTACGAGTTTAAAATTATGGTTAAAAGCAAATGATTTCTATTATTTGTTAAAAATATTTAAAACTTACTATATTTTAATTAAATTTAATTGTACCATGGATCCAAGTACTGTGTATTGGTATAATATTCACGAACCCGTATCGTACCGTGGCTGTCAAACAGGCCAAAAGATTGGCAGCAGCATCTTTCTAATAACAACAAAATAATATAAAAGCTGCGTTTGCCAACCCACCTGCTAAGCGTCGTAAGTATGGCAATATAGGGTATATTCCTTTTGGGACTTGGAGTGACGACCTAGTAAGGGATGCAGGAAATCAATGGATGGGTATGGCTCTGCAAAGTGCATTCTTCATAGGCATTCTTCAAATTTCATTTATCATCATTGTCATTATTAGGGCCCATCACAGACCACTGATGATCATAGGCTTGCTATAAAAGATTGCCATTCTTGAGCCAACTACATCCATCAACTTCCTGAATCGCTTACTTGGTTGTCACTAATATCTAGTGAATGGCCCCTACACTGAACTTTTCTTCCCCATCGGTTGTCGGTTCTTCGAGCTATATATAGGTCTTTCACCACTTCAGCTTACTGATCAGTTGGGCTAAGTCGTTTACTCTGGTTCTTCTGCAGATATTCTCATTAACATACGGATATTATATTCCGTCATTTGAACATTATTCTATTCAAAGCACACAACGGCTATACAGTCTGTGAAGTGAAGTTGTATACATTATTGAATAAAATTTATTACAACTCTCTTTATTTAACGTAAAATGAAATCTTCGTTTTATCATTATATCTAAAGCTCTTCTACCTTAACCTGAAACCCTCAAAGGCGTGGACAAATATTTTGTTATTGTATGATATTAAAATAATTAAAATTTTAAACACTTGTGGTGGATAATAATTATCCCTATTCACTATTATAATTAAGTGAGTATACGAGTATTTGTATTATTAATATATTACAAAACAATAATATTTTCATTTCTTAATATTAAATATTGTTAGATATATTAAATAAATTTTACAATAATAAATATTATAATGTTATTTTTTTTTTAATTTTTAAACCATGATTAACCGTTAGAAGCCTCAAATTTCTGCGTAAAATTTCTATCAGCAAACTCCTATCGAGATCACTCCCAAAACACAAATAAAACCTTAGATGACGTGAAATACCATTACAGAGAGCTGCAATTATACGTCTAATAACAATTTAACTACTAAGCACATCCAAATTGAACCAGCTCCTAAAGAATCTTTGGATGAAGTTAACTCATACTCCACCTCCATTGGTTGTGATTTGGCCGCACAAACGCTCTTTAAGCTTAATACTAGAGAAGACCAATTGGCTTCTGAAATAAAACTAAATAAATCTACAGCTGAAACAATTTCCTTTTTTCATAGATCTTAGAACATTTTGTAATATTATAGCAAACTTTAAAATTTAATGTGTATTTAATATTTAAACAACAGCCATTTTTAAAAATTGAATAGCAAATTTCTGGCTAAATATTTGGTAGTGCCATTATAAAGTTGCCTTACAATTCATTACAGGTCCATTTTTTTGTGATCTGCAATGATTATTACATTATTTATAAAGTAAAAACCTTTTATCTGAGCACCATATTGTAGCTGCAAATCGAGAGATGATGCTGTTGTGGCGGGTGGAAGGAAAAGGGGAGATCTCCCGCCAGGCAAGGTGTTTCTGCCCGGGGAGTGGCCAACGCTCCGAGTGGTAGTTCGGAGCTATTGTATATATACTGTTTTTAATTCGGAACTTTAATAGCGCGATTTAGGCTTCGATGTATTTCGCTTGTGGCGCGACGACAGCGCCGCCACATCACCCCCCTGCTCAGACCGGAGGTCGATAGTGCAGTCTAGATGTCGACGAATGTGCAAGTGGCAGGGAATTGCCTTGTAGTCCGCGGTGAGTCGAGAAGAAGGCAAGTAATCTGCGAGAGTGCCGTGAAGCAGAGGCGGGCAGTAAGGCTCAGAGCCGTGCCGAACACTGTAGCGCAGAGAGTAGCTTGAAGGAACAGGAAGCATTATTATAGTGCTGCGATGAACCTTTGTAAAGCTAGATGGCTTGCAGGATGTGAAGACTGAATATTTGCTCGGGAGCGAATGAATGGGGTATTTGAGAACGATGACGAGGATTTGAAGTTGTAGTTTTCGAAGGTTCTTGGTTGCGTGTTCATATCACGTCGGAGTCACCACTGTGGCGCGAGGAAGGAAAAGGGGAGATCTCCCGCCCGGCAAGGTGTTCCGCCCGGCAAGGTGTTCTGCCCGGGGAGTGGCCATTGTATATATACTGTTTTTAATTCGGAACTTTAATAGCGCGATTTAGGCTTAGATGTATTTCGCTTGTGGCGCGACGACAGCGCCGCCACACTGTCTTAAAGTTGACATCTTTAATAACTTCTCTTCTCAATCGGGGTAAAAAGTGTTTCGTTGGTATTCAAGGAGTAACAAAAAGCCTTTGCTACTGTCTATACT
Source organism: Parnassius orleans (assembly GCA_029286625.1). Taxonomy (NCBI): domain Eukaryota; kingdom Metazoa; phylum Arthropoda; class Insecta; order Lepidoptera; family Papilionidae; genus Parnassius; species Parnassius orleans. The sequence continues at coordinate 1,015,282 of JAGSMP010000032.1, forward strand.
TATACTGTTAATTCGTCTAGAAATCATTGGCATTAGATTTATCAGCAGTTCAAAAACTATTTGACTAATTAAGGGCAAAGAGTGAGAGTAGATAGAAAGCTTAGTAATTAAATTAATGTCATGTAGCTACGATGTTACGCACGGAAGTACACTTGGGCCCACTCTTTTCCTCATTTGGTTAAATATGATCGGTTGCAATCGTATGATGTCCACAGATTACAATATACTTCTATTTCACAGTGACAACTAGACAAAACTATGTAATTCAGTTGAAAATGGATTCAGAAAAGTAGCTTGATAAGAGGACTAAAAAAAATATGTTGAAGCAAAAGCAAAACTTCTTTCCCTAATTTCAGTTTTCTCATGTTACTTATCAACCTCTGTAATAGGAAACAATTCGGTAGTAGCTCTGCATGTGACTGTGAATATTTAAGTCCAGCATTCACGTTAAATATTATTTGGGTGTAAGTATTGACAATCACCTGGGATGAAGCTCGTACCTAAATGTAATGGCAGGTCTTATAAAGAAACTTATAAATTCTATGAAATGCGTCCATTTTGTTGATGAACACAAACTTCTTGTGAATATTTTTAAGGCTTTAGTAGAATGTGCCATCAATTATTTTGTCATGGGGTAAGGCAGCTAAATCTCATGTGATAATTGTAGAAAAAGCCCAAAAATTATTTTAAAGTTATTTTTAAGCTTTCTTTTCGCTATTCAACTGCAGCATTTTACCATAAAGCCCAAATACTAAACGTTAGAAAATTATTTATTAAACCAAAATTACAAGAAGCTATCATTGCTCAATTCCAAAGTCAGACTCCAATTTCCTTCAATACTGCTATCGAGTCTGTTTACAACTTGTTGGGGTTTCTTTTCTCAAAGACAATGTATTGGGTGTACGGTTATTTTAAATAAATATAAATTTTTCATGCTATACTATTGCCTACACTTTATAATAATAGTAAAGCCTATTAAAGTTTAATAACATTAAAATCATTCTTATTTTTTCTGTTATATGTTCTGTGTGTTTATAAAACAAGCTGTAACACCCTACTTCACCCCTTCAGAGGTTGAATTTTCCAAAATCCCTTCTGTATATATATATACATGTTTTTTAAATGCTAAGTCTATTGTATGTCCTATAAAAGTTAATTAACACAGGATAAAATCCTGAAAATTTATTTTATAGAATATGCAGTGTTAGTTATACAATTTAGATTTAAAAAAAACATGTGAATGGAAAGTTTTGACATTCGTAACGAAAACTCTCATGTGAAACTTTCATAGACTATTTTTTGCTGATTGAATTATTTACCGCTTTTATAAAACTACAGTTAAAATATGTCCAATTACCTGTCATCATATACAAATCCTGCATCTAGCGTGTTGTAATACAGAAGGAATGCTAGCAATGCGCTAGCCGCCGTCATCCACTGATCCATATTGTTGGCTCCGGAAGGTACATCAGCGTTGTTTTAGTTGAAGCACTGTAACAAAAGGAAATTAGTTCTTAAATGATGGAAGTACAGCAAATAGTTATAAATTGTTGTGTTTATTTGTAATTTTGGAATTTTCGTTTCTAATACATGTTATAACTTAAAAAAACAACAAAAATAATAAAATCAAGGAATTCCAATGACGCGTTGGGGTCGTGATCGGCGTACGGAGCAAAACTGAGCGTCACGACCCAGGGTTGTGATCGGCTGTCAAAGCGTTAATATACATCTTTTTTTACCATGTAGTGGCGGTGTAAGAATATCCACTACCCCATATCATTCCGTGGGTGTCGTAAGAGGCGACAGAGGGAAAAAAATCAGGAGATGGGCAGCAGCGTCTTCCTAATAACGAATAAAAAAAACTATTGTTGCCTACTCGCTTTAAAAGCGTGGCAACTATGGTAAATATCCCCTTATGAGGCAATCTATGGGGGTGGCTCATGTTCTGCAGGGAAATTTAATAGGCTGTAAAGATAAACATCTTTTTTTATAAAATAAGGGTGATAAAGGTAGGCTGTAACGATAAACATCTTTTTTTTATAAAATAAGGGTGATAAACAGGCACACAGTCCACCTGATGGTAAGTGGATTGCTATGGCCCACAAACATCTACATTTATACTAAATTAAGAATCAAAATGCAGATGCGTTGTCACCCCTAAGGACTAAGATGGAATGCCTCGTGTCAGTAAAAAGCGTTTCCGGTTCTCTACACTCACCATACGAAACATAACAGCATTCAGCTGCTACTTTACGCTGGTATTATGTGAGAGCGTGGTCCTACCCCGGTGGAGCCGACCCATTCATGCTACAACCATAATATAGCTCCAACGTGACTCTACCACCAAAAAAAAATCATACATTTAAATAAGATAAACATAATTCAATTAGAATGTTGCACATCAGGCCACCACAAGCTTACTGCTCATCATAAAATCCCCAGTCCAACAAAAATAACCATAATATTGCAGTTTCGGCGACTTCGTCCATCATCCCATTACACCCTCTGATCTTTTTATAAAGTTTTGTGGTAAAAACTATGTAGTAAAATTTAATTTTTAAGTTAAAAATTATATGATTATATACAAGAACTGTTATATGGCACCTGCATAGAACATCAGCACCATGACTTTCGTGTCAGCGTAACTGACTGTTCCGGAATTAATCGTACCTACTTTTATCACTAGTTATAATTTATGAAAAACTTATTGCCGTTTAGTATGTTAGACACTTTTTACTCATCTGTTTGACACTGGAAAGTTATACATCATCAGCTGGGTATTTACTAATAAATTTTACAAATATTTTATTTCGAAAATCCTTCTTATTTGAGAATCTGGCGCAAATCTGCTCACAGCAATGGAGCGTAGCGCAGTGAACACAATTGTCACTGTATAATTTTCAATGACTGTAAAAAAAGGTTTGAAGCCACAATAATATAGAAAAAAATTGCTACTTCTTTTGTGGACTCTGCTTATTTACGAGATTAGTTCTTAACTGATGTGCGGAGTTCCAATAACGAGAGGAAAGCTTTTAATAGGAAGCTAAGGTAGTCGCCGTTAAACGCGATCATACAAGAAAATCTTAGAGCAGTCGAAAATCCGACCTGAATACAGATGCCTACATAATATGTTGAACTTTTGCAAGAACTGTGTAACTGAGCAGGGATGCAAACCATCATTCACGATCAACTTTCTTTACAAAATCGTTGTTTGAGGTGGGTACCTATAAACTTACTGATGAGCCGAAACACCATCAAATGGATTGGTGCTAATTCATGATAGTTAAGAGAGTTGAGAAATTTGACGCCGACGAGAAGAATTATTATCCAACTATTTCCAAAGATGTGTTACCGTGTCTAAAGCACAATAAGCTAAGAAATGAACGCCTATTTTTTTCTGCAAAACGGGTCATACTGCTGCTGTACTGTTAGAGGATCAAATAATGGTTAATAAGGATAGATATAACGCAGTTGGTATTCCAAAAGCATTTGCAGCTAATTGTGACAAGAGACCAAAGTTATCATAGCCGTATACGTCTGTCTGAACACTCGACTTTTTAATTCCAAATATGTTACTAACCTACTTCACCCGCCATATTTCACTGACCTAGTTAGTTCCTTTTGATTTTTTTCTTTCCAAAATTCAAAGAAAAATTAATAGGAAATAGACCTGAAAGCAAATAAGCGTTTACTGCTTTTAATTTCGAAATTTCGGAGGTGTCTAAACAAGAATAGTTAGAAGTATTTTCCAAGTGGCTTAGACGTATGGTTATGTGTATACGTGCTCAAGTAGAATACTTACAAAGGATCGGTACTAGTCATCATCATCATAGGCTATTCAATGCCGAACCCCCTAAGGAATGTCAAAAAGCTCGGTCCTGAGGCACCTGCATCTATTGTTGTGTTGTATTATGTGTTTTAAAAGTTGAAATTTTGAACTTTTGAGCATCTACTTTTTTTAGTCCGACCCCCAACTCACAATTAACAACATTTCTATCTGCTTATGCTAGTTACGGGCAAGTAAGTAAGCAAGTAAGCACATAGTCACTCACTTGTGGTAAGTGAGTGACTTTGTGCTTGCTTATACGCAAGCTGTATGTTTTAGCCAATTGACAACTAATACAGTATCGGAAATTGCCACCGTAGTCTTAGTATTGAGATTGTCACCAACCTCTTACGTTAAGTTACGGAGCTTTGGCCGTATGGCCTACATACCAAAGCCCATCTTGGAAGGAAGAGGGTAAAAGGCTTCTTCAAAAGGTTAAAAGTTTAGGTACTTCCTAGTCAGATTTCGTAGTCAACGGTAACCGTATTTCCAGGTGTCTGCAACTCACTTCCCGCTACGTATTAATATTCTGCTTGTTATTGGCATATATTAGTCGATAGCACCATTGAAGGGAAATAACACAGAGTGCTTCGGCTACCTAAGATCATTCTTATTTCGTAGTCAACGGTAACCGTATTTCCAGGTGTCTGCAACTCACTTCCCGCTACGTATTAATAGTTTTCTTGTTATTGGCATATATTAGTCGATAGCACCATTGAAGGGAAATAACACAGAGTGCTTCGGCTACCTAAGATCATTCTTATACAAATCTCGTAGTACGTGAGATTTTGTAACATGAAGAGGCATGCTCATATATCATTATGTTCACCTTATAAGAAACATTATCATTCTTTATTAATAACAATACTGTCATTCTCAAGCGCAGGCCCAATGTAGTTAATCTCTCAGTATTGCACAGGATATATTTTGGAGGTTGTCTCCATTCCTTAATTGCTAATTACCACGTATTTGAACCAAACAATATCGTCATCCGTAATACGTATAGGTAAGGAGTGATATAATTTTCTGGGATCTGTATTTCCCCCCAATTTTAATTACCTTTAAGGAAGTACGCTTTATCTGCTAGTGCTATAGCAAAATTTGTATTTTTGGTATTGCAGTCAAGCAATAGCTTATAGTTTGTAAAAAACTATATTTGATTATTAATAAAAATAAATAAAAAAACCTGACGACATATTTCGTTATTAATCAGTGAAGTTTAATATGTATATTTAACAAACAAAATCATTTTATCTCTACATAGTATAAAATAAAGTCGCTTCCCGCCGTCTGTACACTTAGATCTTTTAAACTACGCAACTAATTTTGATGCGGTTTTCATCAATAGATAGAATTATTTAATAGAAAGTTTTATAAGAGTAATACGTGCATATTGAATATTATATAATACTTCTGTCCGTGTGTATGTGAGTGAACTCCTCCTAAACGGCTGGACATATTTTGATGAAATATTGTGTGTGTGATTAAATTGATTAGAGACTAGTTTAGATACACAATTGGACCAGGCAGGTGGTGTAGTTGTCTACATCCAGAAATCAACCGTGCGAAGCCAGGGCGGATCGCTAGTTTCGTAATAAGACTTGACTAACGGTCAAATCACGACTTAATATTCAAATGTTCTTAATTTATCTCATATATTATATGAATATACTTTAGGGGTTTTTTTTAATAATGAAATTTAATAAAAATTAATCGTGATTTATTGTCAGGTTATATTTAATAAAGTATGAGAAAACGAAGAAAGAGAAATTTCAGATACAATAAGACTACACTGAGAAAAAGCCAATCCATACAAACGAGTAATATCTTCCTTTCATTTGTTATGGCAGAATGAGCCAATCGCCCAGAGCAAATAAAGCGAAGTTTGTGAAGCGAAAATAGACAAAGAATCAGATACAGGTAAATAATCTCGCATGACTCGGACAGAAGGAGCATTTTCTGTAATACCGAAGTTGAACCGATGAAAGGTCACATAAAATTGTTGCTTATGTATGTGTGAAATGGACAATTAATTGTTATTAAATGTAGGTACTTAAATAATTGATCTTATATCTTAATAACAAACATTTTACAATTATTACTTACAACAGTCATTCATCTACTACTATATTCTTATATGATGCAGCTATATTATTAGTATAGTTGTAGCACGAAAGGATCGGCTCGAACGGGGAAGGACCACGCTGTCACAGAATACTAGCGTAAAATAGCACCTTAATGCTGCTGTGTTTCGTAGGGTGAGTGTAGAGAACCGGAGACCCTTTTTACTGAAAACGAGGCATTCCATCTGTCCTCAAGAGTGACGACGTATCTGCAGTTTCATTCGTAATCGAGGATAGATGTAGATGTCTATGGGCCACAGCAACCACTTACCATCAGGTGGACTGTGCGCTCGTTTGTCACCCTTATCTAATTAAAAGAACTCCCCATTATAAAGGAATAGTTTTAAATCGCCACTTTTGGTTATATTTAATACAGAATGAATCGGAAGCAGAGAAAAGATATGACGGAAATTAAACGGGAATCTTATATGACAGTGGAACCTCAAGAGGCCATTACTGATGTATCATAACAACAAGCTGTTGCTGGAATCTGGCACTAACTGTTGGCGATTGGATCTCTATTTTAGTCTTTAAAAAAACGTTACCCCCACACTAGGATTGCCTCCTGTATTGTGGAGGCAATTTACAAACATAAATTTCACAAGGAGAAACTTCCAGAACCGGAACAATTATTTGTAGATTATATAAATATTTTTGTTCCGTGCGGGATTCGAAACCGCGGCCCTCAGCGCCGCAACCCATTGCTAAGCCACTAAGCCATGGAGCCGTAAGTAATCCGTAATTCATTGTTGTAATTGTTAGTTGTAAGTTTCATTTTTAACTTATTTATACATTGTAATACCGTAACTCCTCCAAAAATTGCAGGATGATTTCTCTGATCATACGGAAATGTAACTTTATCAGACGTGAGAATATGATAATATAAGTGCATACATCGTTATATCTCTTCTTGGTACAAAACAAAAAATATTTTTCATGCCACTATAACCTATCTTATCTAGTTCACACACATTACATTAACAGCTATTTTAAGTCAATTGTTGAAGATAATATCTGTTGCGGACAATGCGCCAGCTAGCATGCAGTTTTGAAAAATCGGTCAATACTCAGTACGGACGGATCGAGTTGTGAGCTCTTGTTTGAATGTGTTGGGTTAAAGTCCTGAGTCTGATCAAAATTAGTTATTGGATTTTTCTGTCAATAAATTCCCACTAACAGCTCGGAGTCAGGAAGTTGTCGGTGTTTATTCCCGGTAGCCCGAAAAGCATTGGACTATGAGAGCTTGGGAATGGACAAGGCACCTTTGTAAACCAGGGCACCAGTGTGTGCGCAAACATTCGTGCACTATAATCCTGTCCTACGCAGATGACTAGTTTCCGTTGATTCTTGCCGCCGTGATCGAAATTCGGCATTCTTTTTTTTTATAATCAGAAAAAGAAGCTGTTATCTAATTAGTAAAGCGAAGAACGCCTTTTCTTTTACCTTTTCGGATAAATTACTATCATATATTTTAACGTCACAAGAATTTTATTTTAATACGTTCATACTAAAACCATTTTTTCCAAATAGAAATCCAGTAATATTTCTAATTCACACATCTTTTCCAAGCATCAAGAGTTCTTCACAGAAGATTAACACGCATTTCTAAGGTAACCGCCATTTCTGAAGCTATAAATTTCTTTTCGTGGATCGTTACATTCGTGAGAACTGAGGATTTATTGAAAATTAGCGCAACAATCTTTTTTGGAGCGTAACTAGAACTGGAAGTCAGATTCGAAGAAAAATCAACTTTTGATAATGAAAGGTTTCCGTTAGAGAAATTATACGTATGATTATTTAGTTACTCATGGTTTTATATACCCAATTATTATTTATGCGTTAGGATAATAAAGACAAATAAGTATTTGTTTTAGTAAAGGTCCTTCCCAATCTGGTATAAGCAATCTCACGGAGAAAGTTTCGGCCACTACATTTGGATTGATGTAAAAATAGAGCAGAATAGGGTGTATAAAGGCAATGAAAGTATTACTGCTTATTGGCATATGCGTATAGGCCTCCTCGCTTTTTGACAGGGCTATGAATCGGGAAAAAGTTAGCAATCTGTTAAGGAAGCCTTCTTTCAGCAGCGGACTTGGGATGGCCTGTAATAACGATAATGATGATGATGGGTCGGCATGCAAAAGTCTTAATACTCCACCTTATTGAACTAATCCAACTTGCTTAAAAATAAGGATAAAACATAAACATACAGATATGCGATAAAATGTCTTGCGGATATTTAAAAAAAATATGGCTAGACATCGTTTTGGAATATATAAGCCAAAAATCTAACAAGACTGAACTGACTGACAGCAAAGACCGATCAAAGTGGGAAGTGGGTTCTGGCTCAATCTAGAATACAAATAAGTCCAATCAGGAAAAAGAAAAAGAATAAGATAGGCTCCAAAGTCTACTTCGAATCAGTTCTTTTAATTTAATTCAAATGGCCTGTTTTATGTAGTAAAACAGATATAATATTATAAGGGTTATATAATGATAAATGTCATTCAGTTATAAATTGTCCGGACTTAACTATTACTAACCGCTTGCCAAGAGTGGCAATTATGGCAAATTGTTTCTACGGGAGAGGCGCATTATCAGCAGTGCACTTTCATAAGCTGATGAAGAAGTGAAGAAGGAAGAAGAAAAGAATAAGGACCATTTTTATGAAACAATGTTTAATAATGTTGTTGACTTCAACTTTTTACGTGATAAGAACATTTAAACGCTAACTTATTTTTTCTCTAAATATAGAATGCGTGTTAATAAGTATTCGCTTCACTGCAACCACTAGTCGAACAAGAATGTAATAAATCCTGTCTACCGTAGATTTCGTTCCGAGTTCAATGTTGTGATACATTACTCTAGATAGAGTGAAGATTGCTCTGAAAATAGAACTAGATTTTATTTTTCATTGGAATGAGAGCAATTTATGTAGAAATTACTTACTATTAATTTCTGTAGAAATTACTTTTTCACTTGCTTCTGAATTTAAACTTTACAATCTTACACAAAAATATCAAAATGATGAAGGAAAATTTTGATTTTTGTCGATTATTATAAAAAAATATAAATAGAAGATTTACATCCGAATAAAAATGATATTAATAAATAATATTGGCAATATTGTCATTAGTATGCCATCTATACACACGCGACTCCACGTGCCGATCGTTAAATAAAATGTTCAATATCATGTGAGCCGTAAAAAGGCTATGAGACGGCAGATAGGGTGTCAACTGTGCTCGAAAATTTTAAGGAAGCCGAAGACGCAAATACTGCCAATAAGTAATTTCTATCTCTTAACTTGCCGTTATTATAATTTGGGTGCCAAAGATTTAATATTCCATACTTGATTTAGTTTTATTTATGTAGGTAATTTACGTTTTCTTTTATTTTATAAATATGGGAGTTAACATTTTATAGAAGATATATAATACGTTTTCTATTTTTTATTGTGACTTCTTAAATAATATAAGAATTAAGCTTAATCGATCTCTAATTAAAATTATAATTGCTTACGTGAAAACAAACTATTATAAAATAATTTCTTGACTTTAATCCACATATATAGGGTGAGACAGAGAGCAGGAAATATTTAGTTAAACAGGTAACTGTAAAACATTTCTAATAACGTTATTAAGTTATATGTCTTACAATCAGCAGTCAAAAAGTAAATTTATTGAAATTCATATAACTTATCAATATAACAGTAACAATTGAGTGAAACATTTTATTTAATTCTCTCAAAAAATTAATTGTGAACATTTGTGAAAGTTATTCCGGATTAAAAACAAACACCACTTAGTAAAATAACTTTAATAACTATTATTGAAAAATGTTTTTACTTCAGTCAATCTCGTGCACAGATAGAATTTCTTTGAATTGTTTACTACAAACGTCTAAAACAGAAAATAGACTTTAAATATAGTAACACGATTAATTGTTTATTATTTTTGAGTAAATCATTAAAATTTACCTTCTTACCTTCAGCAGTCAAACACTAAATTTATTGTAATCCGTAAACCCAAACAAATAATATAAAAAATAACAAGAGAAAGAAATTCATAATAGGAAATATTTTTTTTTACTTAATTCGGTCAATAACAAATTTATTGTGACCATTTCAGAACAATTCATTGTGCCAGCTATTTCGAATTAAAACAAGTGTCACTTAGTAAATATAATTATATTCGCACGTCCGTAAATATTTTAAATTCCTATTGTTTACATTAACTTTGTTTACTTATTATGTATAAAAGTAATAAAACAATAATTATAAAAACACAAGGAGTTATCTAGCTTTAGAAATAACTAATCCCTAAAAACAAAGGACTATAATGGTATATTAGCAGCATTTAAATTTTAAACAAAAAGGATATTTTGCGATCCACAAAGGGCTTAGTTACCGATCTTATAAAGATACCATTGATATCATGTAAAGTACAAAGAACTTTTAAATTCATTACTAAATATAATTTTTCCTTGTTTGTCTAAAGACAAAAAAATACATTTTAGTTGTATGGCTTATTATTTTTAAGTCTGTTTTATCAGATATTACCTACCTTTGAATTCATAATCCGAACATCCCTCGCTTTATTTAATTTGTTTTTCGTTTTGCACATAACGAACGTCTCGATGACAATCACACAAATGCCATCAATTATTTATATTGTTTATAGTGAAATACATTTTCAATGTCAATAATCAAACGTCACAAAATTTTGAATAGAGTCACATTCATGATTTATGTCAGTTCTCTATGATCACCACAAAGAACAACGTAAACGTAGTATACCGGCCTGGGAACATATTCTGCTACTCTAAAGGCCTGCTGCTTACTGACTGACGTTAGTGTTCACGACACATCTGCATTTAAGAAGCCGCTATCGTTATGCGACTAATCGATTGGTCAGAACGAGAAGCAGTGTCACCCGTCTTGCTTCTTTCCCTCTCTCTCTGTCAGTTCGCGCAAGCGCTATTCCACGTGAATCTCTTTTAAAAGTGGCGGAAAGTAAATAAACTCATACGAAATGTTTGTGGGCGAGAACATAAGGTGCAAAAGAAATTAAAATATAACTAAAAACAAGGACTGTAAACCTAATTTCGATAAATTTTGGATAAATATATTTCTACATTATTAATTTTTATTCAAACAAGTATTTTTGTATATCTCAGGTTCGAGCTTCTAATAACGATATAACGTCACTTGTTGCACAGTGACTTTGTTCAGACGATAAGAAGCTACGTTCGCCTTTGCATGCCAATAGAAGAGAAAAGTGGAGGTATAAAAAATAAAGGAAATATTGTATTGAAAAACATAAAATATATTTTTAAAGTAAATAGACTTTTTATGGTAAGCAAGGATATCGAATTCATACAGATTTTTGGATGACTAAAATTCTTTATTTTTAGGAATTGGTGGTCAAGCGGTCAAGTAAATATCAATAAAAAATTTTTAGGAAACTTGTTTAATCACTTATATAAATAGAAGAGGTAGTCTTTCAAATTAAGGAAGCTTAAAGTACTGAGATTGGAAAGGTACTAATGCAACTGATACATCTGATACATCAGTTCTATGAAATCTAATCTACCTTGCGTACGACGATTACGATAAATCATTCCAAAGTCAGAAATTAACAGTTAACAATGCTGTTAGTAGTTGACGATGAAAAACCATTTTAAGAAGGAAGCTAATTGTATGAAATTTGCTGCAAATTTCATACAATTGGGTTCTTCGTCCGTTAACAAATTTGCGAGGAATGGATATATTTACTTGTACATGTATTTAATGTTACGCTTTGTTGTGTTTAGGAAAATTTCACTTATTTAGTCCAAACAGTTTGCAAGAATTAGCTGTGTCAAATCAGTCATATTTACAAGTTCATATTTATCCACATTGTTTTCTTTTTCCTTCATTTTGTTTTATCTTCGTCATAAAGTCTTTAACATGGCTGCCATTTAACCTTTGAATTTTAATTATTAAAATTTGTATGTATTTATAATTAACAGAAACATAAAAAGCAAAGGATACTGACAACGAAATGTGTTATAATGTTTATCGTTTACTGTATAAACGAAAATTAACTTTAATTTGGTTTATTTTATGCAATTGTAATGTTAAACCTTATATATGTATTAAATTCAGACGAAGGAAATATATTTAAAGGAAAATATATAAAAATGTAATTTCTCATAAATCCCTACCCTAATAAAACTGTTGCTTACTATTATTTTATTATGTAGCTTCTTATTTATCTGCTGATTGTCCTATAAAGAAGTATGTGAGGAAGGGTTTAGTCCAGCAGTGGACAAAGGCTTTCCTCGCAGATAAGCTGAAATGATGACGATCCGCTGAATTAAGTAATCATAATGCAAAAGTTGCATGATTAATTAAGCTGTCATCATACGTTTGCTTTCAGAAAATAACTGAGATGATTTACTATGGTTATATATAAGCTATCTAACATAAGTTATTTTACTGAAACCTCAAATAATTATGTTCTACTTGTGAAAGTAATAACACTCATTCGCTTACTGAGTTCCTATAACTACGATTAAATTAATACACAAGAGCACCTCGTGACGCTTTTTCGTTTGTGTGTCTCCTCAGAGGGACCGGTACTTCGACTGGCGAGCTCTTAACATTTAGCTGGGAGCTGTATCAAACGACGCGGAAATTCCCACTTACTCCCTGATTGCCACACTACGGGGGTTAATGCCATTGCTGATTCGGTAGACCGAATACATTTCATTTTCTGCGTTAACGGCTTTCCACTTTTTTCTGCGTATAAAAAGTAACATTTAATTTAATAAATGAAAAAAGTTATTAACGGATTTGTCGATTCTCTATATTAGGCAGTTTATAAAAAGGGTAGACCTTACATCAATTTAACCTTAACGAACACGCTTTTTACTTTTATTATAAAAAAAAAACTAAATGTTTTAACTATTCCTTAATAGAACTAGAAACTAGAAATGTATTTATCACTTGTTAAAAGCAAGTAAACAGTAAACAATAAAGGCATTCAAACAAGATGAGCTATCCACAAATTATTGTTTACAGTACGGTGTAAACTAAACACTACTTAAGTTGACAGCTCATTGTCACCCAGATGCTTTAAACTTGATTAATTGACGACTTGGGGACGCCTGATTAATACACAAACACCGATCAATTGTAATCCTTTATCGTAATAATCAAGTAATAACATAATGCTTTATTTGACTGATTATCCACCTGATTCAGACCACAAATTCGGGAAAATACTATAGAAATATTTTTCATAATTATATATGTCCAAAAACTAACGCTGCTCAATTTTAAAGTGCCGTTAAGTCTGGTGTTGTGTCTATCACGTTAAATCAGTGACTGTAACACCACGAGACTTAACGCCATCATAAAATGGAGTAGCGTTTGAATATTTGGCCAATAGTATTTTATATTTTTTCTGTATTTCTTTAAAATCCACGGAAGACTGTCAGCAGCAGGTTTAATGTCTATAATTTTTTTATCAATTTAATTAAGGTTTACATCAGCATAAAAAAACACTTTTGAACAACAAATTTGCCTAAACCATCATATTATTGGACACACAGACGGGTGATCTTTTTTTGTAGAAGTAAGGATTAAAAATAAGCAGTTCATAGTTCATCTAGTGGTAAAAGGATGATGTGGCCCATAGATATCTAAATCTATCCTCAACTGAGAATCAAAAAGCACATACCTTATCACACCTAAGGACTACGATGGAATGCCTTATTGCCAGAAGAAAGCGTCTCCGGTTCTCGTTATGCATAATGCTTAATACAGCAGCATTATGTTGTCATTTCACACCGATATTGTGTAAGTTCGCTGTCCTTCCCGGTCGAGTCGAACCATTCGTGCTGCAGCCATAATACGACGGAGGGTGGCTCTACTAAGCAAAAACTATCTGAAGTCGTTATTGCAGCTTCCCTTCGTAAACTGAATTAACATCTAGCACATACATATATTACCATACAGTCCGCCGACACACGAATGTGTCCCGCGAAGTGTCCGCCACGCTGCCCCAATGCAGCGTGGCGGCCACTTCCTTGCCCTAAAACCCTCTCAGAAATTAGGGGAGGCCTGTGCCCAGCAGTGGGACATATATAGGCTGTAACTTTACTTTACTTTTACATATATTACGATATCCATATCTGCCATCTATCGAGACTTCCAGGTATTTCACAAGTCGACTCCTATGACACCCATGGTATGAAATGAGATAACAGATTTTCAACGTGTTTTAAACTGTGCGTGCGTACGTTTTGAACTATACTGAATTGTATTATATAAAATATTTTTTGTACCCAGTTAAGTGCAAACGCAAATTAATTAAAGTTCGTAGATGCCATAAACACAACAAAACAATACAAGAGGGGGAGAGAAAGAGACGATGGCACTAATGAAATGTAGCAAGGGAGCTTCTTTAGATAAATGTAGCGAAATAAACGCACACTGTTACATTTCCCCAGCAAAACATCGTTATGAAAAAAATACAATGACTTCAGAAGATTTGTTTGGTGCGCCAAAAGTTTGATAATAATGCATTTATAATATTTTTTTTATTCCTCATAATATTCTATCTTTTCAACATTGCTAAGACATATTATATTTAATAAATAAAGCCCCCGACTTTAGAATTTATTACTTGGACTATATTATATTTTGTTGGTGTTGAGTTTTATAAAGAAAATATATATTTTGATTTTAATATTTTGAAGTGGACTAAGGAATATTACAAGCTCCAGGTAAACTAAAATACCGTCGAAACAGTTACATTAAAAACTTCACCCTCTATTTTTCCACCCTTACGGGTGGATTTTTTTCTTCAAATTGACATGAGACCACCCTTGAGGAAAAGTTAGCTCATAGATACAAAAGTATACAGTAGAATTGAGAAACTCGTTTTTTGAAGTCGCTTGAAAATCAATGTACTAAACAGCTACCTATTAAAGTTTTAAAATATATTACATTATAATATTTTTTATTTCTTTTGCAATTAACGCTTGGTATAATATTTGGATTATTAGTTTTTAAAGTCCAGGAGAAGTACATATTATTAAATTAATACTGAACTTTTGCTGTATTATTTAATTAAACTATTATCAATAATAGATTTTATTTGCATTAAATATTTAAGTATTAATTAAATAATATGTACTTTTCCTGTATTATTTAATTAAACTATTATCATTAATAGATTTTTTTGCATTAGATATTTAAGCATTAATTAAATAATATGTACTTTTGCTGTATTATTTAACTAAACTAGTATCAATGATAAATTTTATTTGCATTAAATACATTTTAAATTCATGTCTAGTAAAATGTCAGATCTGTGCCCCAGTCTCACATTTTATGTTAAAAGTACTTCGGTAGATGACTAGAACGTATTTTGCCAAAGAGGAATTGTGCACACTTGGTGCTACATCCAAAGTTTTCATTGTAACATCTAAACTTATGCAATATGGCGTCTGCTTCTTTAATACTTTCCACAACGCTCGATTACGTTTAACGGCACAATTCGGATGAATTTTCTTATTTACTGTAAGCCGGCAGAAAATCGGGTTGAGCTAAATTCCTAGTTGGAGCGATTTCACACTAGACATGTTTTCTAGAACGAGTTTATTGTCAGCGTGTACATATTTTATTCTGTTTTATAACTTTCTTTGTGAAATAAATCTTACTATTCACTATCAAAAATATTTCATGTTTTTTCACTTTTAAAGATTTTTACAAATTACAACACAATTTTTGTACACAACAGCCAATTTTAAGCATTAAAAACTACTCAACAAAACTGGTATCACTCAATTCACTGTTATGTTGCTTTTACGGTTACGTTAACAAAAATTTTTTCCACTTATAAATACACAATAACGTACTTATAGTACAGTCTTGATGTGAAACGATAAAAGCTTTTGTATGGTGGCCGTGTTAGTTACCTGTATTAAGGTACGCCTCGTTATTGATGACGACGATATCGACGCTCCCATATCGATATTATATCAATAACCCATCGACAAAAAGCCTCTTCGCTGTCACGGCGTAATTTAATTTCAGACTAAACTAGGAGTGGTCATTACAGACAGGATCGAATTCAACATACGAATTTTATTGCTATTGTTATTTTTTTTATTATTTTTTACTTAATATGTATAAACTTAAAATTTATTTAAGCATAATAAAGTAAATTTACGTAGGTGGGCTACAAGGGGCATACCTAAAGAAGTTAAATATTCTTTACTCAATAATAGACACTGGCTTGTAATGCATAATTGTAAAAAGGGCATTTATACTTTTAACGGACACAAATATTTTTATTTTCAAGAAGAGAATAGAATAGAATAATTTTTTATTTAGCGCTGTAAGTTTCACAGTACGCGAGCAACCCGGGTTCGATCCCCGCCGGCACCAATGAAATTGTTAATTGCAATGTTAAGTGCTGATTTACCACGTACTCGGCGGTGAAGGAAAACATCGTGAGGAAACCTGCATGTCTGAGAAATAAAAAAAAATATTTCGAAGACATGTGAAGTTCGCCAACACGCATTGGGGCAGCGCGGCGGACATTTCCTTGCCATAAAAAGGCCTGTGCCCAGCAAGTGGGACGTAATATAAGCTGTAACTTTACAAGTAATTCTTATGAAGGTCATTTTTACTTTTGCGACTGATTTGGAAAAAACATCTGTCCTGGCAAGAACCAGCAGAAACCCAGCGGGACATTATATAACTACTTATAAAAATACTTTTTTCGTGAGAATATGCCTAGAATTCACTAGCAGCAATAGCACTCGAGCTACTCGTAGTCGACGTGATTCTCGCGCAATGACTCACTATGACTGCAAAAAAGGTAACTAAAGTCCCAAAAATGTTTCAAGCTTATGACTGATAGATTTTATTAATTTGCTTTGTTTGAATATAAAAAAGCACAGGAAAGCTCTGATGATGAAACGAAGACAAGTCGGATGTCAAACGCGGTTTCTCAAGAGACTGTTCAAACAGCTGGTACACTAATTCGAATTCGATGAAGTGCCCGTTGATGTTGTAAGAGGCGAAAATGGAAATAATCCAGAATATGGGCATCAACATCTTAAAAATAATGAAAGAAACTTCGTTCCAACCGAGTGTTCCACAACACTATAAAATATATATAAATCAGCATTTAAAATTGTGATTATAATTTTGAAAATCGAACAAGGGCTGATCGCGCAGTATTAAAGTTTAAAACAAGCACCTAATTCCCGAGCACTACAGCTTCTATTATAACCCTGTAATAAAAACAAATTAATATGAAATAAAAAATGTCGTGACTATTTTATTATTAATTTAAACTTTTTTTTTGTTTAATTCTGTTTTTAAAGACATTGGTAGCTGGTTCATTAGGTAAGGGACCGTATTATATTCCAGAGTACGGTAACGATATAAATTATTATAATTTGTTAAGAATAATTTAGGTTTGTTTGAACTGTCGGTTTAGGAGTACTCATGAGTAACGGTCACTTTTAACTGCTTAGTAAAAAAACCTTAAAATTCTTCTACAAAAATGGTAAACTTTGCTGTTACATGTATCGGTTTATTTTTGCAGTAATTGAATAAATGTTTTTTATTATTTTCTAAATGCTGCATTAGAATTTTGTACGGAATTTTATGCTTAATTATGAAAACTTTTGCAGGTATGCCACGAAGTTTATCACTCTACGCTAAATGTGTTCTTCTCAATTTAGTTCTAATTTTTCATTATTTCACTATATATTACTATCTCACCTCGTTACGCAAGCTCATATGGTGTAACCACGATAGCAAGGAAATCACTTAAGAAAAGTCAGAATTAACAATACGATTTAGAGAATGCAATAATTATTTTTATTAAATTTCATGCGTCGATAAAAGTCAAAGGTATTTTTTTCTATTGCATCTTTATGAATTAAACTCAAAAATATTTAAATATATAAATATTAATAAATTAAAAATAAAACCACGAAATAATAAAACTTAATTAAGAAAAAAATGACTGTAAAATCGAAAATAATACTTAGTTGTTTGATAAAATAGTTTCTAAGTCCTTTTCTTTAAACATAGCTTAAAAAGTTACTATAAACCGAAAACTATGTGTTAATGTATTGTATTCCTAACACTTTGTCTAAATGTGAAGTCTGATTACAAGGGTTACACGAAATACGAGCTGTTTATTGGGAAGGTAAATAGGCCAAGCCACTTAGACTTTATTATTCGTGATGTACTATGTGTCCTAATAGTAATATATTATTAATGATATTCACCTCATACGAATACACCTTAAAATTATATGTAAAATACTTAAAAGTAAAAACATTCGTGTTATATATGTTCAGTTTCCATTAGAGCCTATCAAAGACCACTGCTGAACCTAGATCTCTCCCCATAGATTGCCTTATAAGGGAGATATTTACCATAGTAACCACGCTTGTCAGGGGGGTTGGCAAACTCACTTTATTTTCTAGTTATTATTAGCAAGACGATGCTACCCATCACCTGCCTTCCTTTGTCCTCTTTTGCTACACCCACGGACGATATTGGTCAGTGGATATTCTTACATCGCCACTACACGGTTACATCTTAAGTTAATGTATCTGAAAACACGCACGCATGCATTAAAATTATATATATTATCATTATTAAAAACCTTTAATATTTTATACATATAATTAACCTAAATTAAAAAATTATATATAAATTTTATGCTTATATTATTGCTACTTTGCATTTTTCTTCACTCACACTCACTCACTCACTCACTCTTTTGGCAAAGTGACCCCGAATTGGATCTTGTGCTCCGACACGAGAACATGTTACTTCTCCCAGTCCTGCGCAAGCTCTCGCCAGTTGTCATAAGCTTGTAGCGCGCAAAGGTCAGCTTCCACTCAATCGCTTCAGTGATATTTGGGTAGACCAACTGGACGTCGGCCAGTCGATCGACCCAAGTATGCTCTCTTTACACTCCGGGCCATCGGAGGCGACGTGCTTTATTTTTCAATGATGTTTGGCTTGGCCATGAGTTTTTATAATCCGAGTTTTCCGGACCTTCATGCTGACGTCATCCTAGCGAACTGGGCCATTCTCATTCTTTACTGAACTGCTTTATTTCAACGGCTTACTACGTTCTGAAACAAAATATATATTATCTTGGAATTAAAAGTGGCTACGAAAATACAATCCTAAAATCCTACTTTGACTTATATTTTTTTATTTATAAATAATCTCAGTCATTCTTTAAAATAATTTACTGTGTTTATTTTACGTCTACTTTTAAACCACGAATGCTTATAAATTGTAATTACCCTACAAAAAAGACAATAAAAGACATTAAAATTCACACTCGAAAATGAGCAAGGGTGAAAATTCAAGCATTGGGCTGCTTGCCAATTTTATTCGCATTGCAGAAAGATGAGGTATCCATAAAACATCTAAACCAATAAAAGTTATATTACATAATCTAAGTATTACTGGAGTACGAACAGTTAGGTACGAGGTGATAACATTCAGAGAAAGCTTATTATTTATATTTAAAATTGTCATAATTTTAATTTTATTCATTTTTAAATTTGGTGAATACAATGATAATCGGTCTTATTCAAAAAAGTTATCACAATTTTAGGAATAGGTGGTAGATCTCCCTTTCTGCCTAGCAGTCCGCCTGGCTAGGCACCACCCCATTACCTATTTCTGTCGCCAAAAAGCAGTGCTTGCTCTGCTCTACTCCGGTTTAAAGAATGTGTGCATGCATGCTGCATGTGTCCATGGACTGCAGTGGCCATTTACCATCAGGTGGACTGTAGGTTCGTTTTTCACTTCAGTTTTATAAAAAAATAACAATAATTGTAAAGGAATTTACACCAGTTATACTGACAAAGTGAAAAAAAAACTAACGATCAAAATCCGCGTTTCTTGATCGGTTTACTTTGGTAAGCGTAGTAGTAGGTAAACAGCAAAACCGTTGACGGGTGTTTCGTTTCGGGATCGTATTGATAAATACAAGATTCATCACTTACATTAATGTCGTAAACACGCCGAGACGAACCAGCTTCAAATTTAGTAATCATCTCACGGCCCAATTCCACGTGGGTCATGCTTCAGAGCATCGGTGAGGTTGTGCGAAACCTAACGCCTAACCGAACCTTACGCGAAACTATTCCCCTCACGCAAAGGTGTTCATGCAAAATCTCGTGAACGCATCTCAATTTAATCTGCAATATGTGCTAAAGTTTTTATACTTTATTCGCATCTTAATTCGACACCTGCAGCCAACTTCAAACAAATAAGGCTACAGATGCGTTCCCACCTCTGAGGACTAAGATGGATGTCTAGTGCCTGTAATTACACTAGCTCTCCAGTACTGCGTTGCGAATTAGTATCAATACCGAATAAAATATTACCCAATGCTTGCCAGAATTATTTATTGTCACTGCTGTGCAATATACGCCCGTACACGGGATTTCGCGGGCTTTTTCTTTATTATGACCCATTAAGTCCTTGTTTTAAGCGCACTATTAATGGACGGTTCACCAGTTAATAAACTTTTGAGTCACGCTACTTACGGCCCTGAATTGGTATTGTGTAACTTCTTTTAATACCTTTATAATAATAATTATTAAATAAGCAAACAAAATATGACAGCATTCAGGCAACTGAACAGACAGATCTCCAAATACATGCGGCGGGACTTACGCAACTTTAATACTGCTTGTATTGAAGAAGCGATTGAGCGGAACCAGGGCTCCAAAGTCTTTGCCAGAGATCTGTCTGCCAGAAAGAGCCAACTGTCGAAGCCGAAGACCGAATGTGGCAGCATTGTTTCCGGGCACCTGAGATTTGAGTGAGATTGAGAGGTTCTATGGGCAGCTGTACACGTCATCGTTGGAGCCACACGCAAGTGTGAGTACGAGAGCAAGTCTTATCCAAAACTATATCGATGATATCCCGGACGTCAGTGTGAGCGAGATTAGAATGGCTCTCCAGCACCTTAAAAACGGCAAGTCCCCAGGCGAAGATGGAATTACAGCGGAGCTTCTGAAAGCGGGTGGAAAACCGGTACTTGAAGTCCTTCAGAAGCTCTGTAATTCCATCCTCCATGGTGGCACTACTCCGGAGGAGTGGAGCAGAAGTGCGGTAGTCTTGTTCTTCAAGAGAGGCGACGAGGCTCTCTTGAAGAACTACAGACCAATTTTCCTTCTGAGCCGCGTCTACGTGCTGTTTTCGAGATTCATTACGAATCGTCTCCCACGCAGACTCGACGACTTCCAGCCTTCCGAACAAGCCGGTTTTAAATTGAACAAGTGGTTAAATTGTAGAGAAGACCAAAGAGTACAATCTGCCACTTTGTCTTGCGTATGTGGACTATGAGGAAACCTTTGATTCCGTCGGAAATTGGTCGGTGCAGCAGTTCAGCGGCGCCAAGTTGACTGTCGGTATATCGAAGTGCTGAAGTGTTTTTACAGTAGGGCTACGATGGCTATCCAAGTACACAACCAGAGTATGAAACCTATCCAACTGCAGAGAGGTGTGAGACAGGGTGACATAATATCCCCGAAATTCTTCGCCGCTGCATTGGAAGACGTTTTCAAGCTACTGGACTGGAAAGGATACGGTATTAATGTCAATGGCGAATACATCACTCACCTTCAATTTACCGACGATGTAGTCCTTATGGCAGAATCACTGAAGGGCCTAAGCACTATGTTCAATGACCTCAATAGTGTCTCCCAACGGATAGGTCTTAAGATGAGCATGGACAAAACAAAGATCATGTTTAATGTCCATGTCACACCTATGCCGGTTGTTTTTGGGAGCACTATACTCGAAGTTGTTGACGAGTATGTTTACCTGGGAAAAATATACCGACTAGGTAAGTCCAACCTCGACCGAGAGGTCAATCGACGGATTAAACTCAGCTGCGCAGCGTTCAGGAGACTACGACACATCTTCTCGTCAGGCATTCCTCAAAACCTCAATACAAGATTGTACAACTAGTACGTGTTGCCAGTGATGACCTATGGATCTGAGAGTAGTACTTCACTGCTAGCCGTGTGAGGAAGCTCAAGGTCGCTCAGCGAGCTATGGAGAGGGCTATGCTCGGGGTCTCTCTGCAGGATAGACCTAAAAACGAGGATATCCGCAGTAGAACCAGAGTAACCGACATAGCCCAAGTAGATTATTATAGATTAGTAAGCTGAAGTAGCAATGGACCGGCCATATAGCTCGAAGAACCGGCAACCGATGGGGAAGAAAGGTTCTTGAATGGCAGCCTCGTACCGTGCAAGTGCAGGGCGTCCCCCCACTAGATGAAGTGACGACCTGGTAAGACATGCAGGAAGTCAATGGATGCAGGTGGCTCGGGACCGTGCTTTGTGGCATTCTTTAGGGCCTATATTCAGCAGTGGACTTGTAAAGGGCTATAATGCTGTGAATATGATGAAGCGACCAAAATATCTGGACCTGGTCCATGAGAGGACCGACATGTGAGGTGGCCTGCCGACCGAAATTATTACAGTAGTCGTTTCTACGAACAGGGTAATCATGGTCAGCCTCTCGGGTCATCTGAGGTGACTGGGATTCCGTAACGGACCGCTCCGGGCTCAAATATAAAAGGCGGTGCTCCTCGATGTCACCCGCATCTTCAGCCGGGTTCTTTCCTTTTCCCCAAAACCCTCGGCCATTTGGTCCCCCCTGCCAAGGGCTTCCATCTGGTTGGGTTTATATTTATTTGTGTATTATTTATTTATTTATTTTACTATGTTTATTGTATAATTATTTATATTTATCATTTCCTTTTATAAATTTAACCAGATGAGAAAACTATACAATAATAATAATAACCCCATAATAATAATAAAATGATAAAAACCGATGCAGAAGCAGCCTCGAACGCATTCCGTAGAAGAGGTATCTGAGGCAGATTTAAAAAAGTGTTTTGAAAATTGGAAACTTTGTATAATTACTGGCTAAGTTACGTAAAACTTTCCGAGGGCCCACGTACGTTAACCGTAGTATTTCGTTATTTTCAGCTGTTATCAGGAATATGCTGCGGCCATTTTCTGTTTTTTTTTCCTCCGTCGCCTCTTACGAGACGAGTGCTTTATCCTTGTTCAATTTTTTTTAAATTATCTATACTATCGAAAACTTTACGTATTTAAAATATGTGTGTGATTTTTTTCTTTCGAATTTAATCGTACGGATGCGAATTCAATATTAGTTCCATAATCTTACATAGTATAAAAGTATTTTTGAATGTCTATAGTTAATAGGATCTACTGGGCTATCATTTTAAATACAAGCTGCAATGAGAAGCGAGACGTGTATAAATTGAAATAATCTTACAGCTCTTTATTACAATGGCTCACATAACATCAGGTCTAAACCCAAGGTCTTGAGTAGCTCCATAATTTTGCTTTAGTTATACACGCAATTAAATCATATTTATTCCTAGAAAAAAATATATCTATCTCTAAAGAAGGAAAATAAAGTGTAATACAAATACGAGTATTTAAGGTGGAACTTAACATTTATGTACAGTTATATTGTTATAGAATACATTAATCGCATTCAAAAAAGTTATTTTAATGATCTTTGCTATTTAACAAAATATTAGGTCCTTACATATGAAATTAGCGTTTTGTCGTACTGACCACTTTGATCTGAAATATCTCCTCTTTGGTTAAGAATTCCAAATTCAAATTTATAAATTCGTTTAGATGGTACATTTGAGTTTTGAAAACAGCCATTCATTTCTTTCTTCCTCATTATTGTTTTCTTTGGCGTCGCTTATCACCGCACAATAGAAAACATGAAATATCGGTATATTTACGAGTACGTGGCACCAGTGCTGCAGAAACAGCTCGAAGGATTAATGATGTGTACGGCGCTGGTGTCGCAAAAGAAAGCACGGTACGTTTTTGGTTTCAACGTTTTCTTTCTGGAAATTTCGACCTTCAGAACCAACCCCGTGGGCGGCCGGCGCTCGTCGCAATGGCTGAACCCTGGAGACCCAGCCAAATCCTGCCCTAAACGAAAATTGAGTCAGAAAAAGTTATTTGTGAGTATTTGGTGGACTAGCGCCGGTGTCGTTTACTACAGCTTTCTAAAATCTGGCCAAACGATTACGGCAGATATCTATTGTCGGCAACTGCAAACCATGAAGGAAGAACTAGCTGCTAAACAACCGTGATTGGTCAATCGCTCTAGGCCTGCTTCACGACAACGCAAGACCACACACTGCACAACAAACAACCACTAAGTTAGATGAGCTACAATTGGAATGTCTGCGACATCCACCGTACTCCCCGGACCTTGCTCCAACAGATTACCATTTTTCCGGAATTTGGACAACTTCTTACAAGGAAAAAATTCAACTCTGATGCGGCAGTCCAAACCGCCTTCAAAGAGTTTATTGATTCTCGCCCCCATGGTTTTTTTAATAAAGGGATCAATGAACTACCTATGAGATGGCAAAAGTGCATAGATAACAACGGTGCATACTTTGATAAATTAAATATATTTTACAAAAAAAATTGACTTTATATTCCTCCCGTACAAAACGCCAATTTCATATGTAAGGACCTAATAGTTAGGGCTGTTCGTTTTTTGCAACTGCTATGTTTATAATCTTCTTGTTTACTAAGATAAATTTTTAAACACAATGATATATGGTTATTATTGTTCCCATAAAATAATGTTAATTAATTCTTAAAAAAGTTTAATGCCGCTTGCAAGCGCTATTGAAATATAGAAATTAACCGTTACCGTTACAGCTTATTAAAGTCCACTGCTGAACATAGGCCTCCCCCACAGATTGAATCATAGGGGGGATATTTGCCATGGTTGCCAAGCTTGGCTAGTGGGTTGGTAACCGCAGTTTTTTATTTTTAGTCGTTATTAGGAAAACGCTGCCGCCCATCTCCTGATTTGTTTTCCTCTGTCGCCTTTTACGACACCCATGGGATGATATGGGGTAGTAGATATTCTTACACAGCCACTACACGGTCTATAGAAATTAAAATAATTTCGAATTACTTTCAACAAGTTTTCACTTAGTTCAGTTCTAATATCATTTATTTTTTTGTGGGTGTGTTTACTTTATTAAATAAGGGCCCTTTTTATGTACGCTTTTAACATAGTAGGTCATAATTGTTAGTAATAATCTACCTAGAGACACATAATCCGGTATACTTATTTATAAGTGAAATTAAAAACGCGGGCTCATTTCTGTTTTATCCATTTGCTTAATGGACTTATGTGACACGAGGGACTATACCAACTTTCATCATACTAAAAGCAACGTACTTGAAACTCCCTGAGATTAATACATTTTGTTTCTGCAACAATCTTTGTATAACAGAAATATTTGATGTAAACATATTTAAAAGACAGACTTATTATTTACATTAATAAAACTTTGCAAACTATATTAAATTAATTCTTTACATATAAATATTTTACATGTTAAAACACTGATAAAATTCAACTAAAAATATCTGAGTTAAAGTGTTCACTCAGATTCACCCTTGAACTTATACATCACCAAACGTAATGCTAAGGTAACCCTAATCTTTAGAAAGGGCATTGTCTCTGTTTGAATGTATTTTAATTGGTACAGTACCTAGTATGTACCTAGTACTGGATTAGAAATAACAGTACTATCGGCCATAGAACAGAATAGAACATGAAAATTTTGTGGCAGAAGACCATCCAGAAATTAAGGACCGAAATTCGTTTAAAGCGAGTATGAAGTTTGTAAGACTTGTCAGTGAACTCCGCGTGGTAAGTTCAGTACAAATGCAAAAGAATCTATGCACAACGCCAAAGCGTTGTATAGGATTAAGAAGAATCCTTTGAGAACGTGCTCCCATCTATAGAAATAACACCAACACTATGGAGTTTATTGTAGTCTTTTTACATTTTTAAATGTCTTTTACACGGATCATATACTTTTGCTAACATACTCGGCTTTACTTACTTAATCGACCCTAATAGATTTTGATTTTGATTTATATCTCCTATGAGGCAATCTATGAGGAAGTTCTAAGTTTAACAGTGAATTTTGATAAACTGTAATGATGATGATGAATGATGATGATGAACGAATTTGCGATTTCTTCGGTATTGCGGATGTTTACAGGCGATGATGATGACCTAGTATCAGGTGATACCAAACTCGCTTGCACCCTCTTTTTAATAAAAAGATGGAGACTGAGCAGTGTTTAGCAGGAAAAAAATATTTTTTTCGCTAAAATTCCTGCGTGACTTTTCTGTGTATATGTTACAGTCAAAACTCATAACCGGTCAAAACCACTTTTGACTGCAAAAATCAGGCAAAAGTAGTTTTGACTAAGGATGTTGGTCAAAACTACTTTTTACTGGTATATATGTTTTTATTTACTCTGATACTTACTCGTATGATTAAGCTATTTGCGTCTAATAATACATAACACCGATCTTGCAATATGAGTGACAGTAGGTTAAGGTGCGGCTGGGCACAACCACCGGTTATGAGTTTTGACTGTAACATATATAACACAATAAATGTTGGTATAAAGAAAAAACCTCGTGTGGTGAAAATGTTTCGATTTTCATTTAACTTTAATTGAGTTTTAGTATAAAATTTCAAATTTTAAGATAAACACATTGAAACTAGAATTAATTAATCTGAATAGTTTAGGCTTTTCAACAATTTAGATTCGGCCTGTTTGTATAAATTTGTTTAGTTAATAAAAGTGCTTAAAACTCAACTACCTTCTACTGGAAGGGGGTCTGAATTGTTAATTTGACCTCAGAGATTTAATTATGTACGTCACCTGCTGAAGCTGTTGCTATAAAGGAGGGTGTCACAGCCAACCTTGTTAATAATGTAGTAAGTAAAACGTTACCCAACCTTTGGTAGTCTGGGTGATTGCATTAACCTTTTATGTAATAAGAAAATGTATGTTTACGTGTTAACGAGGACAAAATTCATTTGATGTGAGAAAAGCGTCAACTAACAAAATAATTTCATAAAGTTTGAGTTAATTTCTTTAAATTTATTGTTCTATGATTTCAAACTTAATTTATAACGATCAAAACAATAAATTCTACTGTCGTATAGTGGCAGCGTAAGAGGATCCACTATTCTATCCACTATGTCATCCCGTGATTACCATCCAGAGGCGAAACTAAACCAGGAGATGGGCAGCAACATCTTCATAACAAATTAACAATAAAAAAACTGCGGTTGCGCACCCACCTGCCAAGTATGGCAACTATGGCAAATATACCTTTATGATCAATAGAATAAAGAAATGGTCCCCAGTGCCCGGCAGCCGCGCTACTTTTGGCAGCCATGGCAACGGCGGGGCATGAAATGCTCATAATATCCTTTCGATTGCTACCTAAAACGACTTATTCTGGCAACATAATATAACGCCGGCATGCTGAGAACTAACGAGAAGATCCTGGAGGTAGGAGAAGAGATGGACAGCTTGCGCTGCCTTTCATAAATAACGGATTGTGTACCTTATACTCAGAATTACCAAACGGTGTTCATTGAAGGCCATACAGGGCACCAACACCAACTTTTGCACACCCCTATAAGAAGTTTGATGCGATGTATAGGGATGTCTCTAGAGCCAAAAATTCCAATAAAAATCATTACAAAGTATTGATGGAAGACTTCAATACGAAACTAGACACAAGAAAAGACGATGAGCTAAATGTAGGAAAATGATGAATAGGGCAACGAAACCTCAGGAGCCAACAGCTGGCTGAACATATTGAGAATGAGGGACTTTTTTAATGAAGTCCTACTTCAAAAAGCAGTTTAAACGAAAGTGGACCTGGTCCAGGTCCGACGGTTTGACATAAATGAGATTAATTTCATTATGACCACCAATCTAAAACTGCTTAGTAATATCTCAGTGACCGCGAAGGTGAAAACTGGCAGCGATCACCGAATGGTGAAAGTCACATTAAACATTAACGTTAAGTTAGAGAGGTCACATCTAATGAAGTCAACGCGTCGTGTCCTCAAAATATTTTCATTGAATTACTAGAACTTTGCAACACTCTGGAGTATATAAATAACAAGCTCGTGGAAACTGCCTATGCGATCGGAGCTAGACCAAAAAGTCGCAATAGAACGCAAAAACTCTCTTTTTAATTAATCTTATAGTAGTTTTTATTAATCTTATAGTTGCTAGATGGAAAATGTAACTGCCCTCTTCTGTTGAATTTTCTGTTATATGACATTGTATTCATATCTGAACAGACAGAGCTAAAAATAATATAAGCAGCTTTAATACAGCTCGTCTTTAAAAAGCGATTGAGCAGAGCTTTAGCTCTAAAGTCTTCGCCAGAGATCTTTAACTTAAAAAGTGGAAAGAACCACCTTTTAAGTTAAAGACCGATTATGGCAGTGTCATTTGCGGGTGTCTTGAAATTTTACTTTGCTTGAGATTGAGACGTTCTTAGCACCATAAGCAAATGCCTTAATAGTTTCACCCAACTGATAGGCCTTAGGATGAACATGAACAAGATAAAAGTCAAGTGTAAAGTCCATGTAAAGTCACACCTGTGCCGGAAGTTGTTGGGTACACTAGACTGGAAGTTGGTATATTTTGTTATCCTCATCATCATCATCATCATTATTAAAAGTCTATTAAATTCCATTGCTGAACATAGGCCTCCCTCATCGATTTATTCATAGTTGTCATTGTCCCCGTTTTTAACACGCTTTTATTAGCTTGGTATGTATCTATGTAACGGAATTTTTGAATGTGATTTTCGTTTCCATCAAAAGTCGGATTGATTTGAAACTTCGCACACTTATCATGGACCGATAACAATGCAATAATTTAAATAGTTTGTCGCCACGCTTTTTTACATTAAAATTATTTTTTTATGTTAATCACTAGTTTCTTATTTTAAATTTATTGAAAATTATTTTATACTTTTTAGTTTGGTTATCTACAAAAGCGTGTTTTTTTTTAAAACTATTATTTATTTAAACCATAGCACTGGAAAGATTAGAACAAGTAAGCATCTTTGGTTGTGCTAGCTATCTTTTGATTGTGCAGAAGTTGTCGCCGAAGCTAACACTGACAGAAACAAGACATTCTCGAAATGAAATAACAGTGATTAATTCATTTATGCCATTCATTATACATACTTCTATGGAAAATCACAAGCATTAAAAATAAGACTGCTAATAAAGGCTAATAACATATCGTCGTAAAAGACAAGATTTTTTTTATAGTAACAAACGTTCCGCACATTAAACTATCTCTGTTTCTTTTTATCGTTTAAATTTTATTATGAAATACAGTATTTTATAATACACTATAATTTATATGGACAAAAGGAATATTTAGTCTATTAGTATATTGAAGCTTTGCTCATTACACCCATTGATATTTAAACAAACAGAGAGCCTTTATTTGCCACTAATTAAGGGAGTCAAGTAACAAGAAGGCACGGTCTGCAAATGTAAATCAATTAACAGTAAATACATAATTATATTATTTCACGTCACCGTCTTTAAATTAGTTTGACTACTAGCTCGATCTGATCCCTTACGTATAAAATAGAGTGGGTTTCAATAAATCCCAGAAATAAAAAGGTTTTCAATTATTTAAAATATTTTTATGAAAGTATTTTAAGACATCATGATGATGATGATAGAGCCACGCTACTGTGTATTAGAGCTGCAACATGAATGGATCAAACTTTTTTTACGTTGCGCAGGTGGATTGGTAACTTAATGGAGCTAATGGAGTCCTAGGTAAATTAGTATGTTTAACTAGGACAAAATTTCCGACTAAGTTCTACTAGGCCCAGGCACAGTCTTGAAACACACCTGTTTACTGCGTAATGCAGTTTTACTGGAGTCATCAAACCTAAGCTGAAATCTGCCGCCGATCGGTACTACAGATGATGGAATAAAAATAGTTCCATGCCCTGAAGCAAGTTCCGCCTGAAGTTCCGCCGCCTTATGCTGTAAAAACAGAAATCTTAACAGCGTTGAAACTTAATGGCAATATATGTATATAATAAAAGAATATAGGTGTAGCGATAATAAGCATAATATCTATTTTTTTTGTGTAATTAATTGTGTAATATAATATTATATGATTGTAAACTGTTATTTTTTTTCAAAAAAGAGCGTTGCTGCATTTACTGGTTCTTCCTAGGACAGAGGTATTTTCCGAACTAGTGGTAAATTAAATATAAGAATGACGTTCAATAAGTATTATTTATATTCTATATCGAATAAAAAAGTTTTTATTTTCCACTCTAATTGTAGATGTCCAGCGAGAGGTGTGATTAGCGTACCTACTGAACTCTGAGTGAACCGCAAATCCAGCATAGAGCACTCAGAATGCGTCATGTGATCGGGAGTTGAGTTTAACATAAAGAGGTCGGCTTTTGCGGCATATGCCAGCGAGTTATCCATCCTGCGCAGAAATTAATATGATGGCTGACAGAAATTCTCTTTTTTAATTGCATGCCGTAAGCGCTAAGCGCACAGGTATGTTCTACTAGGGCCTAAAAATTAAGTTTCCAACATTTTGTCGCATGAAATCGTATCTAACAATCATATTGTACATATAAGTGATATAAAAAGCACATTGTCAGAAAGATAAATGATTGTGGAACTTACTAATATTTTTTTTAAATCATTTAATTGCTATTTTTACATAAAAAAGGGGTTTTAGTGGCTTATGGTGTGAATTTATCAATTTCGTATGGCTTCGTAAACACGATAACTTTTGAAAATATCAATTGTTCAACTCAATCTATTTTTAAAACTCTTCATCTATCATGTGGGAAGCCATTGAATGTAAATAGCAGTTTAATTTTGTTTTGTTTAGTTATAATTTTTTTTTCGGCTGCGAAATGTGGAAATATTCGGTGTTTTAGCAGCCTTGTATGAATTTATTTTTTACTAAATAGAGACAGCCTCACTCACTCAGTTAGTTCGGCGTTAATCGCCGTCGTAAGTGGACACTGTAACGGTTGTTTGCAGCGGCTCAAAAAGATCGCTGTACAAATAAATACACAATATTCGAAAAACCAAATTTCTTACATACTTGAATAAAATAATAATAAGAGATTTTTATTAGAATATTTTAAAAGCAGAGAATAAATAATAGTAGTACGTACTAAAAGTAAGTAGGATGTAATATTTATACTTAAATACGTCTTGGACTTTATGGAGTGACCTGAATGATGATACGATGATCATATGAGCATTATGAGTCGTGCACTTTTGGATTTTCCAAACTTTTTTTAAATTGAAGTTTGACATAAAATTATCGGAAAATTGGAAGTATAATAAGGTTATTAGTGAAAACTTGTGTGTATTTAAACTACTTTAAAGAATTCCGTATAATCATGTTACACGTGATTTTTAATGCGCTTAGTGCATGCCCATTGGATTTACTAATTTTATTTCACCTTATTATTGTGTAATCAGTAGAGTAAAGTGATAATTGCGGAAATCGAGTCACAGTTTTAGTATGAATACTAGAATAGGCTAATCCTCTCTTTTGGCAGAAGCATTTTGTACATCTATAATAACTTGTGATTGAACAAATCCAAATAAATGTTGGTGTAAAGTTATAGTAGCACATGTATGTCGGTTCCCAGATTTGGTTGCATTTTTAGTTATTTTTTGTGACATTACATCATCATCACCGTTATTCTCACTGCCCTTCACAAGTCCACAGCTAAATATAGGCCTTCCGCAAGGAATGCTACATAACACAGTCCTAAGCCATCTACATCCATCGACTGCCTGCATGTCTTACCAGGTCTTCGCATATCTAGTTGGTGCTGTCTTACACTTCGCTTACCTATCCGAAGCAACCATTCGAGTACTTTCCTTCCCCATCGATTTTTGGTTACATAGCCGGCCTATTAACACTTCGACTTACTGATTCATTGTGTTATGTCGGTTACTTTGGTTCAACTGCAGATATCCTCATTTTGACTCACGGAGAAACTACCAGCATAAGTCTATCCATAACTCTTTGAAAGACCTTAAGCTTTCTCATGCGGCCAGCAGTAAAGGACCACGTATTGTGATAATACACATAAAATAAATTTTTCATCAGGCTCCCGATAGATTTTTTTATAGAAGAAGGGCGACAAACGAGCAAATAGTTCACCTTATGGTGAGTGGATGGTAAGGCCAATAGAAATCTATATTTATCCTCGATTAAAGATCAAAATGCAGATGCGGTGTCAACCCTGAGGACGACTAAGATGGAATGCCTCGTTTCCAGTAAAGAGATAAAGATTCAGTTTGAAGAACTTTTTATATAAAATTGCTAAGCAAAAAAGTTTTGTTCTAACCTTTTTGAAGTGAAACCTTCTTTAGAAGAAGAAGAAGCGACACTAAAAAGAGACAAGCATATACTTCTATAGGATTTAACGCCTGTGACCTGTGAGAGAATGTGCATAAATGATAGAATACAATATTGTAAGCGACAGTAGTCTAATGGCAGGGCGCGGACCGCGAACTCAAAAGTTTATATGTTCGTATGCGCTGTTCGACTACTGTCGTGAACCACTCCTAACTTAAGCATTTTCAGCTTACCAGTAGTGGTTAAAGGGAATATTAGAAATGTTAATAGCATTGTTATTTTTTTTAAATTTAGTGTTTCCTAATATCTCGGTCTCCTCTTTGTGCGGTGCTTTAAAGATGGTTAATCTAAAGTTTATCTGTTAAAATAAACAATATAAAAAATTAACAAATTTATTGAATCAATAAAATTAACTATACTGAATAAAATTATCATATCCACTCCACTCATAACAATCCACAATTTCATAACTTCAGGCCGTCTAACGTCTATTTTATGTACCACCCTGTACCACATCAAGTTTTGTTGGGTAAAATGACTTTACCTATAAAATGAAGAAGATGGCGCTAGTACAAAGCAATTTTATTCGAAAGAAAATAATATTTTAATAAACTATATTATAATTTAGTTTAAAACTAAGGAATGTAATCGACCAAATTGGCAATATATTGAAAATGGGCCAGATTAGGAGTACCCTTAACCGACGAGCGTGTATGCGTAGATATATGGATGTAAAGGAGGCGAGAGAGGTGTGCCAGGATCGTGCCAAGTGGAAGTCCGTAGTCTCTGCCTACCCCTCTGGGTGACAGGCGTGAGTGAATATGTATATGTATTATGTATGTATGAATGTAACTTTTATTTTCTATGAAATCAAATTTTTACCTAATATTTTATGCCACACCTGTTGATGAAAATTATCTTATTAATATATTGTTATCTTAAAGTATAAGGGTGATAATCGAGTACACAGCCCACCTGATGATAAATAGATGCTGTGGCCCATAGCCATCTACATTTATCCCCTATTAAGAATCAAAATGCAGATGCGTTGCCACCCCTGACAACTGAGATGAAATGCCCCGTTACCAGTAAAAAGGGTCTCCGCTTACCAGTGTAGAGACACTCACCATACGAAACACAGCAGCATTAAGCTGCTATTTTACGCTGGTACTCTGTGAAAACCTGCTCCTACCCCGGTCGAGCCGATTCATTCATGCTACAACTAGAGAATTCAATTTTATTTATGTGTTTGTATTAATAACAAGAACCAAGTAGAACCAGAGTAACCCACATAGCCTACTACATCAGTAAGCTGAATTGGCAATGGGCCGGCCATATAGATCGAAGGACCGACAACAAGAAAGTTAGAGCGCCCCGTCCCTCTTTAATAGAAGGAGTGACGACAGTTGGCTCAGGTTCGTGCTTTGTGGTATTCATTGGGGGAGGCCTGTGTACAGCAATGGACTAGAGAAGGTTTATAATGATGATGATGATGATAAAAAAACAAAAGACCGCATCACAACAACATCATTAAGTTTTTAAACTATTAAAATGTATGGCACTATTGCTACCTATAAATAAAATAAACTCAACTTAGTTTCGGAGGCTTGCGTTTTGGCATAGATTTTGCATAATAACTAATGTGTTGGCGTTGAATGGAAAACTGCGTGCAATTTAAAATTTGTAACAGGCATTTATTCAGTGACACATAATTTATCACAAAATACCAGCAGCACAAATTCTGTAAAGTATTACTCTAATATACATGTATTTACAGGCTATGTATCAAACACTACAATAATTTATACATTGACACTTTTAACACCCTGAAAGGCTAAGAGCGTAAGGGAGAATTTATTAGAGTAAAAGGGAGTGTATCAACTTTTTCTTCAATACTACTACTACTAAACTTTAAAATATATCCACATAAGTGAGCATTTAAATACCACAGAATAGAAATGGGTAGCAGCATTACCAGCGTGAGACTCTGTGCTCACCAGCCTTTCAGACGAGCGTGATGAGTACGGGTAAAACGGTTACGGAGTACGGTTTTGAGGAATAATTTTCAATGCATTCTCGAAAATTTCAATATGTGTGCAGATTCAGTAGGCTATTGAGAGTGAAGCAACAATCAAATAACCAATCATGCAGATAGTTGTTTCCTATGAAGGTTACAGACTAGGTAAACCAGAAGTTTCACTGCTGGACATGCTGCTATTTTTTCACCCACAGCAATCAAGTCTACGTCGATGCTCCTCATACACTAAAAAAAATCTGATTCTGCCTTTATGTCCCTTGGAAGAGTTGAAGCCATGGCAATGTCAGACTATACTGGTATCATTGACAAAACGCAAATTATTTAACCTTTGGCTAACCACGTGGGGTTATTTTAACCCCTACACTTTTAAAATGCAATGATTTCATATTAAAACACAACCAAATGACTGGATTTTCACAGTGGCTGAAGCTTAAGACCTGCCGGGTTGATTAACAGGTTTGTGTCAGTACTCCGCGCACCGCAGTCGTGTGTGCATGCGCATAAAGTGTTTCCCGGGCATTTTTAACCCCACGTTGTACAGGACATCGCTAAAAAGTAAGTATAGCTTTCTTCAGTTTTATATTATTTACACCTACAATAGGTGTATATGTATACAATATTTTATTTATTATAGGTGCAGATATTCAATAAACCCACAAAGATGAATGATGATCGTATTGCAGCATTGTTATCGGAGGAATTTGAGTCTAAAGAAAAAATAACCCACATGTACCATGCGATATAAGAAAACACGTGCATGAAATTCTAAATGAAAAAGATCCAGTACCATCACCAAAGCAGCCATGAAGGACTCAGAGATGTTCGTTCTGTCCTAGAAACAAGGACAGGAAGACCTTGAATGGCTGCTTCAAATGTGAAGCTGCTATATGCAAAGAACATGCAAATTTAATATGCCAAAATTGTCCTGATTTAGAAAACGAATGATCTCTCTCAAATAACCTACCGTGATTATAATAATTAGTTATATATGTTAAGACAGTTCTCTTGATTTAATTAATAAGCAAAATAATTACGTTTTTCTTTCAAAAATATTTTTGTTGATTTTTTTATAGCAACTAATGTTTTTTTTTTATAAATTTTTGTGTATTTTTTATTCACTTATTATTATAAATAACTAAAACATGCACATAAACTTATTACACTTCATTTACACACAAACTAGAGGCAAAGTCTTGTGGGGTTATTTTAACCCCACATGGTAAAGATGAGGAGTATTTTTCACCTTGTAAGCCGAAGGTTAAAAACTATTCAAAACCC
The DNA here is from genome assembly GCA_029286625.1 of Parnassius orleans. Taxonomy (NCBI): domain Eukaryota; kingdom Metazoa; phylum Arthropoda; class Insecta; order Lepidoptera; family Papilionidae; genus Parnassius; species Parnassius orleans. Next base: position 1,050,947 of record JAGSMP010000032.1, read on the forward strand.
GTACATTCTGATCGCTAGCTTAGGTCATAGGGTAGCTTTTGTCGTCCTTTTGATGACAGAGGGGACTTACGACGGACTATCCCATAATATGTTTACTCCGTGGCGAATGTTCTCATCCCTCTTGTGGAATCCCAATAATTAAAAGAATTTGCGAACGCTTATTTCGCAAAGTCATTTAATTGTTGGGATTCCACAAGTTACGTGAGTCTGCTGGACCTCTTATGCCGAAGACGTGAATACCGTCCATGCCAATACACATATTTTTAAGGATCACGTCTCACGTTGTACTGGATCTGTATATAATACCAGGTCTTTACCTATGAAATTGCCGTTTGGTATTGGAAAATATAATAAAAATTACCATAAAACCTTTACCGTTACCATTACAGCCAATAAAAAGCCCCCTGCTGAACATAGGCCTCCCTCACCGTTTTTTATTTTTAGTTGTTGTTTGGAAGACGCTGCTGCCCAACTCCCTGTTTGTTTCTCTCTATCGCCTCTTACAATACGCACGGGACAATAAGAGGATAGTCAATATTCTTCCTCCGCGACTACACATCATAATCATCTTTAAAGCCCTTCACAAGTCCACTGATGAAAATAGACCTCACCCAAAGAATGCCACAAAGCGCGGTCCGGAGCCACATGCATACTTTGACTTCCTGCTTGTCTTACCAGGCCATCACTCCATCAAGTTGGAGGTCGCCCTACACTTCATCTACCGGTACGAGGCTGTCACTCTAGAACTTTTCTCGAGTGGTAGCGGTAGTCGGTTGTTCGAGATATATGGCCAGCCCGTTGCCACTTCAGCTTACCACTTCAGTTTACCGTTAGGCTATGTCAGTTACTCTAGTTCTACCATCCTTACTTTTTAGTCTATCATGCAGAGATACCCCGATGGCATAGCCCTCTCCATAGCTCGCTGAGTGACCTTTAGCTGCCTCATACGGTCAGCAGTGAAGGACCACAGGAAGACAACACGCACTGGTTGTACAATCTTGTTTTCAAGTTTTGAGTTATACCTGACAAGAAGATGTGTCGTAATCTCCCAAACGCTGCCCAGCCTTTTTTTTAAAGTAGTGTAAAGCTATCGCGAGGGCTGGGACGGGTTATATCAGACTCACACCGACTAAAACCCCATGGTGTTCCACCTTCGCTGCATATTAGTAGAGCCACGGGAACGCTTTTACACACATCCGCGGCACCACCACCACCAACCGCTCGATGACAGCCCCTTTTTTCCTTTTCATGTAAGGCACGCCAGGAATATAAGGCGTGCCTTCCTTCGCGTCCTTAACTTCACCTGCGTAATGAACCCCGAGTCTGATACGCGGAGGCCATGGGGCCAGGAAAAACGTGCACTCGGAAGTACTAGTTTTCCCGACCCCAGCGGAGGATCTGTTATCTGACTCCGCCGCCAACCAAGTTACGGCCGCAGAGTGTAGGAAGAGCGGTGCCTCGCAATACCGACACTCCGCTCCCCCCCGCGACTCCACCTCGGCTGCAGCAGTAAGGGGAGAGGACACCCCTTTCGCCGCAGCCCACCAACATACATCCGAAGTGGGTTCGCCAAGCCCGCTCGGAGTGGCTACTTCGGGCCGGCCCTACACCTCGGGCCAGCCAAGTGGGTTCCTCTTTGTTCACCGTGGGTGACGAAGCCACGGCTACTAAGCCACCCCGCCACGAAGAGGCGAGGAGCCGTTCGGTGAGACGCTGCCTAGTTGAATCCGTCGATTTACCGGTCGGTCGAAGTTAGAATTACCTAGTGCCGTGTAAGAATATCCACTACTCCATATCCTCCTGTGGGTGCCATAAGAGGCGATATAGGGAAACTGAGGCAGGAGATGGGCAGCAGCATCTTTCTATACAATAAAATAAAACCGCATTTTTATTACAATAAAAAGGCACCTTGATCTCGCCACTGTGTATAGATCCCACTACTCATCGCTGGTAACAATTCGACTCCCTTCTTTCTAATTCAGCAATACGAGCTTAGTCCTCTTAATGTACGTCACTAAATTTGTAAGGTAGCCATTTGTCAAGCTTCTTTATTTTACCGATATACCGCAAATAATATTATCAAAAGTCTACGCTAGCTTCCACTAATTTTCCATTATCGGCTTCAGTTATTCAATTTGATTATGATAAACTAAAAACATTTTCCCGGCGGCAACGAGATTCATTTTTGTGCACAAAATTTCCCGAACTAAAATATGTAATAATAACACAGTTGTTTCGTTAGTAGTGATAGGTATGTATACGGTTTTTGTCGCCGTTTGTGACGAATTTTTTCCACATCGGATCTCATATTTTAAAAAAAATTTCTTAACACTTTCACTGTCCGGTTTTCAGACACAATAGTAAGACAATAGTAATGACCTATACGTACTGCACGGGACATCGAAAGGGTTAAAGTACATGGTTATAATTATAGCAAGCAACATTTCAGAAATAATAAAATAATAAATAATATGATAAGTGTTGAAAAAGGAATAACGTGCCTTAAATATGTAATGTATGTATTTGATTTTAGAGTTCTAATTCAAACATAACTAAAATATGTTTTTTACGTGGAAGAATCATGCTACAGCTACAGTATGGTTGTAGTCCACCGGGAAAGGACCACGCTCTCATAGAATATAAGCGAAAATCAGCAGCTTAATGTTGCTGTGTTTCATATGGTGAGTGTAGAGAACAGGAGACACTTTTTACTGGAAACGAGGCATTTCATCTAAGTTCTCAGGGGTGACAACGCATCTGCATTTTAGTACTCATTCGAGAATAGAAGTAGAAGTCTATGGGCCACAGGATCCACATAACATCAAGGGTACAGTACCCTAGTATAATCGTTTGTCATACTTATTCAACAAAAAAAATTTCAAAGTGACCAACCTTACATCAAAAAACGGCAATTTAATAGGTAAAAAACTAATATTGAAATGACTACAAGAAAAGAGCCTACTAATTTCTCAGATGCCCGCAAAATACTTGTATTTTCTAAGGGTTACTAACATTCTATGGCGACAGTGATTACTTCTTACCAGATGAGCCGCAGGCTCATTTGCTTCCTTTGCTAGCAAAATGATAATGCTTGTAAAATAAAATTCAAATATGATTGGATTTTGATAAACCGACTTCTAAACAATGAAATAATTTTCACATATTGTGTTTGAAGTCGGTGCTAAGGCATAGTTTATCGAAGTAGTTTTGAGACGCTAATAAATTATTTTATTCCTTTAAATTTTTGAAGTGGGTTCTTACTTTTTATTTAAAGTTAATTTTTTTGTTGCCGTCAGTTCAAGATTAACAAGAATGTTGTCTAAATAGTTTGCATTAAAATTTTATCCCCTATTTTTCTATACTTGGGATGAATGATTTTTTTTTAATTATATTTTACCTGCACTGATGTATCTCTAATTTAATAAAAAATTAATTTCATTTACATCGGTTCAGCCTTTTCAGAGAAATCGGTGAAAAACAAACACGTCAAATATAGACCCTTCTAGTTTTTGGTTCGCCAAATTTATAGTTTGAATTCTAAGAATCGCTTCAAGTACCTATAAATTTCTGTTTGTAATTTGTCTCCGTCAATAGACATTCCATAACTGAATGAATAACGGAGTGTCTTTAGACTGGTATTGTGACACACAATCAGAATTCCTTAATTTAAATTTTACTCAAAAACATATTGTTACGTGCGGGGTGAGTAAAAATGCCGATTAGTATATGAAATGGATGAATGAATGGATGAATGGATTTTTTTACACACACAGCAAGTTTATAATAACGTCGTCCAAAATCGCTAAGCTTCTTCGATAAGGCGCTTAATAATCGCAAATGTCGCAGGTCGAATTCTCGTACTCGCTTACTGTTGTAACAATATTCAACAAGAGGTTCATTTGTTTTTGAAGTAAAAACTTCTTCAAGCACGTCGGGCACTATATATATATAATTGTTATTTTATATCAATTGTATATGTTAATTTTTAAACAGTAGCCAAATTTTAAACTTAAGTTAAAATAATGATTTCTTATATTTAAGCGAACACTACACATTGAATAAAACTTTTAGGATATTATCGCGTTTAATTGATCTTATTTTTAATTCCCGACGTTCCGGGTGTTTTCTGCAGTCACGGGAGACTGAGGTGACTGACGTCCCGATGTCAGAGTTAACCTGGAGTACCTTTAGCTTTTTAATTATTAGTTTTGATCCAATCTACGTAAAATGAACTTACTGTGTCTTGAAGTTATGCAGTGGTATTCTTGGGTTTAGTTTTAATTTTATTAATAACAGGATCTCAAGCAGGTGGTGGTACCCAGTCTCCCTCTCTATTGAAATTAATATGTTTTCAATATCCTCACGTATCATCCTTGGCAGGAATCGATGTTTTTTCGCGAGAATTTGTGGTCTATCAAATTTATTGTAATGGCGGGGGCCGTCCAGGGTATGATCACAAACTGCAGACTTCCCGGAGCGTTGATGTTCCACGTCAGGTATATATTCTTTTACACGGGTTTTTATAGATCGTTTTGTTTGCCCTATATATGCTTCTATCAAGCTTGTACACTCTTGCATCTTGTAGAGGGATATTACACTTGAAGGATGGTAAGAACTGACTAATCTTCTTCGGCGGCTTGAAGAATGTTCTAATAGAAACTCGCTTCAAGATGTAGCCAATCTTGTATGTGACACCTCTGAAATATGGTAAAACAGCAGGCACACGGTTGACTGAGGCCGACTTCACTCGGTCACTGTGACGTAGGCTCGGGACCCGAAGCTTGTAGTCGTGCAGAACCTGCTTGACGTGCTGAAGCTCGGCGGCCAGATATTTGCTGTCACAGATCGCTCGTGCTCTCCGTAATAAGGATTTGCCCACGATAGCTAACTGTGAAGTATGATGGTGAGATTCACCGTTTAAATATCGGTTCGTATGGGTCTTTTTTCCTTACACAGATTGACCTATGGTGTTGTTAGGATTTCGGATGACTAACGCATATAGGAAAGCTAAAGAATTATTTGCCTCGAACTCCATAGTAAATTAAATTTTAAAGTTTATGGAATGAATATGTTCTAAAATGCAGTTACTTTGTCTCATGGTAAAATTGATAAAGTATCGTCTACGTACCGCTTGTAGAACCTTGGAGTCACAGGTGCAGTAAGAAGGGCTTTCTCCTCAAAGTCCTCCATAAATATATCGGCGATAATGACAGATACCGGTGAGCCCATCGCAACACCATCTACTTGCTTGTAAAACTCTTCCTTCCACAATAGATAGCCAGATGTAAGGCGATGTCTGAGTGATACTGCATATTCTGCTGGCATGTTGTTTTCCTCTAGTTTCCTATTTACAATTGAGATGCAGTCTTCAAAAGGTAGGCATGTAAATATAGACTGAACATCAAAACTGACCATGGTTTCATTGTCAAGAAGACATAGGTCTTTTATCTCACCGACAAATTGGTATGAATCCTTAGTGTATGCGTTTTTGTGTCCTCTGAGTGGTGACAGTATTTTTGCTAAGTCTTGAGCTAATCTGTAAGTTGGCGAACCGATCAGAGGTATGTGTATTTTTGGTAACCTATACCATGTTACAACCCATGTTGAGGATTATTTTATTACTATTATTACTAGCCTGAAATGTCCCACTGCCGAGTAATAGCCTCCCTACTCTCTTTCCACTTTTCTCTCTCCAGAGCCACCATAGACCAGTCCTTCATGAAGGAGTCCAGTTTATCCTGCCATCTCCACCTGGTTCTGCCCCGCTGACGTTTGCCTTTTATAGGAGCCCATTGAGTTGTCACTTTTGCCCATTGTTCATTTGGCATTCGGCAGATGTGTCCAGCCCAGTCCCAATTTAGCGTAGCAGCTTTTTGTGTGACATCAGTAATTTTTGATTTGGAACGGATTTCATAATTCCTCATCCGGTCTAAAAGTTTAATGCCCAGAATACTCCGTTCCATTTCTCTTTGACAAACCTCAAGTGTGGACCTCTGCTGGACTGTCAAAGACCATATCTGGGCACCATTGATGAGGATGGGAAGTATACACACGTCCATGAGCTTCTTTTTCAGGGATAAAGGAAGACCACCCTTCATAAGATCCTTCATAGACCAATAGCTCTTCCAGGCGTTTTCGGTGCGTCTTGCAACTTGTTTGTCTTGTCTTGCCTGGAAAGAGACTATTTGGCCCAAATACAGATACTCGTCGATGTATCAATATGCAATCTCTACACCATCGACAGTAATCTTGTGATGTGTGCTGTTTATCATCAACTTTGTCTTTGACATGTTCATCCGAAGTCCAACCTCAAGGCTTGCCTTGCTAAGATCGTCTAGCATCTGAGTCAATTCGTCGGCTGAAGATGAAAATAGGACAATATCATCGGCAAAACGGAGATTGGACAATCTCACATGTCCAACTTGAATGCCCCTATCAACCCAACTAGCTGACAGCGTTCTAAATGCCTCTTCTAATACGGCCGTAAATAGTTTTGGAGATAGCGGGTCTCCTTGCTTCACACCTTTACTAATGCTAAAATATGGGCCTGTCATAGAACTGATCTTAATGGATGTAGTGCTATTCTTGTAAATATTTTGTAAGAGTTAGATGTATGTGGTGTCTATATCTTGATTTTCTAAAGCTTTGAAAATTGAGTCGTGTCTGATATGAGCTACCAAAAGCTTTGGAATAGTCTATGAAGGCTAGGTAAAGTGGGAGCTGAAATTCTAAATGTTTTGCGATGACTTGATTGATGGAGTGGAGGTGGTCAGTAGTAGAGAGGCCACGGCGAAAACCGGCCTGTTTGGGAGGTTGGTGTTTATCGAGTGACCCAGAAATTCTGTTTTCGACTACTTTAATAAAAGCTTTGTCCCCAGACTAATGGGGCAGTAATTGCCAATATCTGTTATGTCACCCTTTTTATGAATAAGGATAATTTGTGAGTGACAAAATCTGAAGGGTAATATTTCTGTTCTTAAAATGTTGTTTCAAGGTTGGTAATATACAGTAGAAGGACTGACTCTCCTATTCATAGGGCTTCGGTAGTAATGCCATCATCGCCAGGCCTGTTGCTGTATTTCATATTCATTAGGCCCTTATGCACTTCCCAATCGGTGAATGGCGATATGAAATTGGAGCACGAATATTTACTGGCATTTGGTGGGGAAGTTGAATCCTCGTTGTATAACTTTTGGTAAAATTCCGTGCAAATGTCTAACATTTTGCCCCTATCAGTGTGTTTCACACCTGTACAATCCCTTAAATAAGCAATTGTAGAATGTCCTTTACCAAATATTCCCCGATTAGCCGTTTTCAGCGAAGTATTTTGTTCTAAAGCCGTCTGGATGTGATAAGTATTATAATTTCTTATGTCTCTACGAATGATTTGTTTAAATCGACGGTCTACAGCATTGTATTCTGGTGTGTACATATTAAAAGTTTGTCATTCGTCAATTAATTGTTTCGTTTGGGAGCTGAGTTTTCTTACTTTATGTTTAACTGTTTTTATTTTGTTGCTGACTGTTTGTATGTTGTTTTTAATACTCGTGTATTGATTTTCAACGTTGTTTTGATTTGTTTTGTCTAATAAACTGGAATTGTTCCTTTTTTAATTTTACTTAATTTTCTTATAGAATTTTTAATAACTTGAGCATGGTGTATCTTTTGATTAAATTTAATTGTTGCGCGTAAAGGTCTGTGATCCGAACCAAACTTGAAATTATTAAGAATTTCTATATTGTTAATCAACTGGTTGTGAGAAGTAAGGCAAAAATCTATTTCATTTTTGGTGATTTTATCGGGAAATAGCCATGACCATCGGCGATGAGGTTTTTTGTAGAAGTAGCTGTTGCTCAGACTTAAACTTTGACCAAACGCGAATTGGAGAAGTCTTGTCCCACGTTCATTTCTCAAGCCGAGTCCGTAAGATCCAAGTATTTTACTATTGTCGTGTTCTTGTCTAGCACCAACTTTGGCATTGAAGTCGCCTTGTACAATAATCCACGTCCTTCGGTTTTTTGTCACACGCTTTGTTTAGAAGGTCCTAAAAGTCTTCGACTTCATCGTTGGAATTGAGCTGAAGTTGGAGCATAGACTTGAATAACCGCTATGGTTTTCTTGTTGAGGATTGTCTGTATAAAAATAATATTGGTAATGAAGATTTAAAGGCCATACGTCACGACATTTCGTCTATGTTACGTCGAAGTTCAGCGCCAAAATAAATATTCCCAAAAATGAATTGAACGCATTAAAAAACTTACGCAACAGACCATAGATTACGATTCTCCGCGCAGATAAAGATAATGCTACGGTTATAATGCATACGTCGGATTACCATTTTAAGATACAACAACTTTTGTCGGATGGAAGCACTAGTACATACAGAAAAGTCAAAACAAACACTACAACTAGTACGCTTAAAACCACTAACGATCTTATTAAGAAATACTTCGAGAAATTTAATCTAGACGTTAATTCGATAATACCCGCGTGTGCCAAACCACCGAAGTTGTATGGGTTACCAAAATACACATACCGAACGCTCCATTACGTCCAATAGTGAGTTAGATCGATTCACCTTTACTAAGGAGTTCGAGGCAAACAATTCTTTAGCTTTCTTAGATGTGTTAGTCATCCGAAATCCTAACAACACCTTAGGTCACACTGTGTATAGAAAAAAGATCCATACTAACTGTTATTTAATCGGTGAATCTCACTATCATCCTCCATAGTTAGCTACCGTAGGTAAATCTTTGTTACAGAGAGCACAAGAGATCTGTGACAGCAAACACCTGGCTGCGAGCTTTTATTAGAACATTCGACAAGCCCCCAAAGAAGATTTTTCAGTTCTTACCATCCATCAAGTGTAGTCCTTCTTATATAGGGCAAACAAAAAGATCTATAAAACCCACGTAAAATAACATATAGCTGACGTAAAACACCAACGCTCCGGGAAGTCTGCAGGTTGTGATCATATTCTAGATGGCCTCCGTCATTACATCATATTTGATAGACCACAAATACTCGCGAAAGAACATCGATTCCTACCTAGGATGATGATATCTAGAAATCAAAAACCATCCTAATTTCAATAGGAACCTGGGTACTATCACCTGCTTGTGATACTGTAATTAATAAAATTAAAACTGAACCAAAGCATACCACTGCAAGACTTCAAGACACAGTAAGTTCATTCCACGTATATCGGAACAAAAGTAGTAAGTAAAAAGCTGAAAGTACTCCGGGTTAACTCTGACATCGGGACATCAATCATCTCAGCCCCCCCGTAACCATGGGTGCTGCAAAGCACTCGAACCTCTTGAATTAAAAATAAGTAAAACGAAACGCGATAAAATCTGTAAAATAATTTTATTCAAAGCAACAGTGAGTTGACAAGTTATTATGTCGAATATTAATAATGTCGAAATTCCTTACTAATTTTAGGTTAATTTGCTTAATATATAGGTATATCATCAATTTGCTTCGTATTGAAATTTATTAATATTTTTAGGAGCTCAGATGGTTAGCGTTCGCTGTAAGTTTCACAGTACGCGAGCAACCCGGGTTCGATCCCCCCCGGCACCAATGAAATTGTTAATTGCAATTTTAAGTGCTGATTTACCACGTGCTCGGCGGTGAAGGAAAACATCGCGAGGAAACCTGCATGTCTGAGAAATGAAATAAAAATATTTTAGAAGACATGTGAAGTTTGCTAACACGTATTGGGGCAGCGCGGCGGACGTTTTCTTGCCCTAAAACCCTGTCAGAAATGAGAGGAGGCCTGTGCCCAGCAGTGGAACGTATATAGGCTGTAACTTTAACTTTATTATTTTTAATTAAATAAGGATAAAAAACGTGCACAAGTTCGAATGGCAAGCGAATGCTGTGATCCATAGACACCTGCATGAATTTATAAAAAAATATAATTTAGAATCAAAATTCAAATAAGTTGTGATCTAGGTATCTGAAGACTAAGATGGAATCATCATCTTCATCATTACAGTCTTTAACAATTTCACTGCTGAACATAGGTCTTCCCCAAGGAATGCCACAAAGCAACCGTGCTTTCCCCAAGGAATGCCACAAAGGACCGCCTGATCTGAGGTCGTCACAACATCTAGTTTTAGAAGGGGGGCCGCACTGCATTTCGCTTATCAGTACAAGACTGTCACTCGAGAACCTTTCTTCCCCATCGGTTGTGGATTCTTCGAGCTATATGGCCGGCATATTGTCACTTCAGCTTGCTGATCCGTTGGGCTATGTCCGGTTACTCTAGTTTTACTGCGGATATCATCATGTCTAAGTCTATCACACAGAGAAACTCCGAGCATAGTTCTCTCCATAGCTCGCTGACCGACCTTGAGCTTCCTCATACGATCAGCAATAAAAGACTACGTCTCAGACCCCAATCAGTTGTAATACCTCGTTAAAAATGTTACTTTTAATAAAAAGCTAAAACTGAAATAAATAAAATAATTTCCACATAAGAGCTTTTGAGGTCAGGGGCTTTAATTCTTCGATGCGCTAACTTAGCAGCGACTTCAGAAAGCTTTTATGTGGAAGTTATATTGTTATTTTTAGCTCTTTGAAGTTGGTGTTATTACTTTTTACTAAAAGTTTAGTTTTTAAAAATAACCTAGTAATGAATCTTCTGACAAAGACATTAATTTGCCTTCGCTATTATTTTCACTAATTTATATTTTCTCTTTGATATTACAGAATTAAAGATATCAAAGGTCTTGTCAGATAACGCATTAAAATTCAAACCAATTTCTGGCTTCTTTAACGGTTATTAACTGAGAATTGACGAGGGTTAAGCATAAACCTAATTTAAGTTGAAACTACCAGGATAGCAGTAAGATTCGATAATGTATCAGATTGTCATGTAAATGAGCAGTAGCCACGAAGTATCTTCTTGACAGAGCTCAACATAGATTTTGAAGATTGGTTTCCATTATATCCTACGCACGATTAAGAGAAATTATTAAGTTTAAGCAGAACTCTTTAAACAAAAGAAACAAAATCGTTAATTTAATACATATAAATAAAATTGATGTGTCTGTCTGTAATGGCAAAATAACTGTCTATTATTGACCTCGGGGAATATTTGTATGCCAACAATTTAAGTTATGAATAACCAATTTTTAAATTTTTGTTTGTCTGTCTGTCTATCTGTCCGGGCCAATCTTAGAAATAGCTGAACCGAAATTGATGTAACTTCACAATCAGATAGAGAGCCATGCCAGGAGTGAACTACGCTGCAATTTATCCAAAATTATTTTAGTTTTTTGTAATATCAAAAAGATTAATAAAATAAAAATGGTTGTTGATAACTATCATAAATGAGACTTAATTATGACATAAATGACATTAGTTGATACCACCCAGGCGAATTCGGGGTGGGTCGCTATTTAAAATTAAAATAAGCTTATTTATTGCATACTTATATATATTAATAATCATATAAGAAAAATGGCAGTGTGCCTTGAGTGGTAAGCTTGCTTGCGTGCCACGTGCTCGGCAAACCAGAAGAAAAACACCGTAAGAAAATTGCATGTAAAAGAAATCAAGGACAATTATTTTGAGGACATATGAAATCTGCAACACGAATTGGAATAGCAGTGACAAGCGAGCACACAGTCCACCTGATGGTAAGTGGTTGCTGTGGCCCATAGACATCTACATCTATCCTCGTTTGAGAAGCAAAATGCTGATGCGTTGTCAGCCGTGAGGACTAAAACGGAATGCCTCTTTTCCAGTAAAAAGGGTCTCCGGTTCTCTACACTCACCATACGAAATACAGCAGTATTAAGTTGCTATTTTACGGAACCACCCTTAGAATTCGCGAAATAATTTACCTAGGACTCAGTAGTAGACTTAAACAATTGTAGAACGACTTTTAGATTTTGTAAAAAAAATATTAAAAGTTACTGCTCTTAAAATTTTATATTCCTCACTTCTCACAGGCAGGTGAAAAGTTGGAAAGTATCTTATGAATAAAGTTAATGTGATAAGACTTTAACTGCCTGGTTATCATAATCAAGGAATGTTGCGTATCCACACCTCTTTTGTTATATTAGTTGTATGTGTGTTGTTTGACTAAAGTAATATTTGAAAATCAAGGTACTTAGACAGTAGTAGGAGTGTCTGTTCTATATTACTGTTTAAAACTAAAACTATATACATATATATATATATATATATATATATATATATATATATATATATATATATATATAGTATATATATGAAACACATATAAACGTACATGGTAAAGCAATGCTGCAGCTATATTAGTAGTATAGTTGTAGCACCAAAGGGTCGGCTCGACCGGGGAAGGACAGCGCTCTCACAGAATACCAGCGTAAAATAGCAGCTTAACACTGCCGTATTTCGTATGGTGAGTGATGTAGTATATAGATATAGATATCCATAGGTCACAGCAACCACTTACCATCAGGTGGACTGTGTGCTTGTTTGTCACCCAACCCTATAAAAAAAATGTAAATATTCCAGGTAAAAGTAATCACTCGACGTCAGTTTGGACTGGCCATTTCTCACCGTGATTCAAACGGCGATTCAAAGTAAGGTGATGTTAAAGTGTTTTCACTTCTGTCTCCAATTGTGATTGTTTTTCGTGAAAAGCATTCCATGCCTTGCACACTGATGCCGGATAGCCTATCTCTCTGTCTCTGTCTCTCTCTCTCTCTCTCTCTCTCTGTCTATGTCTCTCTCTCTCTCTCTCTCTCTCTCTCTCAATTATTCCTTCGTCATACGTTACAGCTCATACCAAATGAAGATGTCATTGATTCCGAAGGAATTGAATGAATATTCAGAAGAAGATATGTCCCTTGAAAAAAAAAACCAAAAGTGTGTAATAAAAAGAAAAACAAGAGAAGGTGAAGACAGTAAGGACAAGGTAGTTACTACCGTAACTGAAACAAAATATAAAGGAATTGTGAGGGTACCTCGAGAAACTGTGGAACAAAATAACAAGGAGGCAAGTATTGCGAAAGATTTAGAATACTATGAAGTCTGTATAACATAGTTGGAAAACTTACCACAGCCAATGGCGCTTGCAAAATTACTTAGTAGGTATTCGATAGGTTGAGACTTTATTTGTTAGGACTGCTAGGAAAAGTAAATCATTGGATTTCTTCATCTAAGAAAGTTGTTAAAGTTTGAAAGTTGATATGAATATTTCACAACTCTTTTAAAAGTACAACAGAGAGATAAGTGGTTTGGATGCGGTGGACTAGTCCATAAGTCTCTACCGTATCAGTATTAGAATCAATAAGTAAGGCTAGTTCAATTTACATATAATAATAATAATAATAATAATAAGCCTTATATTTCATGCTAAAATGAGATACATACATTGTTTACATAGTTTAGAAAAAAGCAAAAGAAAAAAATGTTTTAAATCTGTAATAATATATAAGTTTGTTTGCATGAACCCTCCTCAAGTGAAGGTGAAGGCCTCCTCTAAAGAATTCCATGTGTCTCTATCTTGAGCTATTTGCGGCCAGCAGGTACCAGCTATTTTTATCAAATCGTCTGCCCATCTCGTGTGGGGTCTGCCTTTGAGACGTTTGCCGATTGGACCCTTCCACGTTGTTACCCTGGTGGTCCATCTCAGTTCAATTTACATACAATATAATAAATATGGCAGTTTCAGCACTTGGCGTTTATGTGTCTTATCTAGCAAAAACCATATTAAAATTGTCTTAATCAACTAGCTCTTAGACGATGTAACGCAAGAGCTTATTTTTCCAACAAAGAAAACAAATACTCTTCTTTTTCTTTATCGACATTTTGGGTTTAGGCAATGATGGTTATTACCCAGAGTAAATCATTAATGATTTTCGGTGGTTTTTTTTCCATTGCTGGGGTTGTAATCGTAATGTCTCTGCGTAGAGTGCCACCTGTTTTGAGAATTTCTCATGAACCGTACATGCCTGTATACATGCCAATTTTCAACTTTTTAATTTTTTAATGTATTTTTCCATTTAAATGTTACTAAAATATAAAAATATATCTTAATTTTACTTTAGGCGTTATTTGGTTAAAATATTACAATGGAACGCACAAAGTCTTAGGCCTAAGTTACATTTGCAGACTTACAGAGTTAAGCGTAGAAACCCGTGGTAATTGTCTCTGAAACTTGGTTGATTGACTGCAAATATTTGGGTATATGTTAAAAGTTATAATTATGTATGATAACAGTAATGATTTTTATGGTTGTGTAGCGATAGTGGTCGATCAATCGATTCTATATCATTTAAAACATACAGGCATAGAAATTATCTGTGTTAAGCTTACTAACTGTAAAATGTCGTAAAAATATCGTATCTGTTTACTGCGTATCTTTCCATTGGACTAGAAACAATTATTATCACATTTTAGGATAAAAAAAATAATTAAAGGTAACTTTAACCGACACAAAACTCAGATTGGTCGTCGACAAAAACTGATAAGAGTGGCACGCATATTATAACTACATGTCAGTATAGAACACGGTTTTGTTCCACTCAGTAGTGGTATGATCACTAGATTAAAATTGATCAATACTATACAATACAACACTATACAACAGTCTTCGACTTATACGAATATATGTATTGATTCTATGGACATAGAAAACGAATCAAATGGATTGTTAAGTAAGTAACGAAACTTTAGGTACTGATTCAAATGATCACTTAACATATCTGTAAACATTCCCTAGTAAATTTTGCTAGACAAAAAAAAAACGGAAAATTTAAAAAGTAAACTGGATTGGATATAAGAAAGAACTTTACGCAAGCTTTCTAACAGCGAGGATAGGTTTGAAGCGATTCAAGAAATGTTTGACCAACAACAGTTAAAACAACCTGCACGAGTAAATCTACCAACACGGGTCAAGAAGTCAGAGACGGGGTCTGCACACCTCTGCTCGGACGGCGGTCAGATAACTCGAACTCCATCTAGGTGACGATTAGTCATGAACCAAATAATCATCATCATCAGCATCGTCGTCACCGTTCTCTTTTTTAATAGTTTTATTTATTAATTTATTTATCAGTCAAAAAACAAAGCGGCTGGTAATCATATATCCCTCTTTATAATACTTGTTTTAAACCACAACCTATGAAAATGGATGATTGGCGGTCCACCACTGTGCGATTTAGAAGAAGTTTTATTCCTCGCACAACTTCCTTGTGGAATCGATTACCACCAGCGATTTTTCCGGACCGATACGACTTAGGGACCTTCAGGAAAAGAGCCTACTCCTTCTTAAAAGGCCGGCAACGCATCTGGAATTTCCCTGGTGTTGCAGTTGTTTATGGGCGGCGGTAGTCACTTACCATCAGGTGAGCCGCATGCTCGTTTGCCCCCTCTCCTATAAAAAAAAAGAAAATTCAAGTATCTCATAGATTAATAAAAAAGCAAATAATTTTTACTGGTAGCATTTTGTGATAACACCAATCCAATTTTTCAATTCATTAGCTTGAAATTAGCTCAAAAAGAATGATTGTTCCACAGGTGATTACTTCACCTGTGGAACTATCATTCATTCATTTCATTATTTATCTGGTGTCATATTCTATGGTTTATACCTGAAAACGACAAACCATTTTCACTTAAGTTATATAATAATTTTTTTAATAATGGATGTTTCTTCAGAATGGCGTAAAATTCAGATCCTTCCTATATCTAAAGTTAATGACTTGTATATAAAACTCGGACCTACTTCATTATTTTCATGTTTCTGTAAAATAATCTCTCAACTTTTAAGGTAAGATTTAGATCTCGCTCTTTCTTGGACGTATTATCTCGCTTGGTTACATACATTCAATACATTCAAAATTGGATTCTCGAATAATGTATTTCCTGAATATTGATAACGCTAACAACGATGTGTCGATTGATGCAGCAATGAAAATTATAGATTATTATTGCTATTTTTGAGATTGGTTCATATTTGCGGTCGTTTCTCAGTAGCGTGGACGATACAAATCTTAAATAGATATATATATATGATTTTAGTTACAATAGAAATCTATCTTCTATGCATATAATAAAAATGGTAATTGCATGTTTCTGTACATTGTATATTTTTAGTGACAAAAAATATTGAGAGGGACTAAAACTAAGCAATTAAATACATTTCTATAATTTTTAGCATTGTCTGTCTGTCTATTTGTTTATGTATATTTTCTTCTTTTTAATTCTATCAAACGTAATTAATATTCTGAAGTATGGGTACGAAGTGTAGGTACGAATTTGTTAAATAATGGCGTTGTGTCATCAAGTGCATTATAATCTAATCTCAGTTTTCTCACCTACACAACAAATTACATACCTACCGTCTTAGTTAAAAAGTACCATAGTTAAGCAGTGTCATCGATAGATGGTGTTGTGCAAATGTAGTGCAAACAGGCGGGCTGTGTTTTTCTTTCCCTTAGGTATGCCTAAGTAATTGCTACTGATCTTTATATTACTCATAGGTGGAATAGCTCATATACCAATATAAACTTTATTACGTAAATTTTAATTATATTATGCTGTGTTAGTCCCTACTTTTATGTATGGTAGTGAAAGTTGGGTCTAGCAGAAGAAGCATGAGAGTAGAATAAATGTTGTAGAAATGCGGCTAGGGCTGAATCTGAATGACAGGGTGAGAAATAGTGTGATGAGAGAAAAGTGTGGTTTGCAAGATGACTTTTGACCAGGATTAAGAAAGGAATGCTTCGGTGGTTTGGTCATGTAGAAAGAATGAATGAGGAAAGAGTTACAAAGCAAATTTAGGGAAGGGACGCCCTAGACGAAGGTTTATCGACCAAATTGGCGATATATTGAAAATGGGCCAGATAAGGAGTACCCTTAACCGACGAGCGTGTATGCGTAGATTTATGGATGTAAAGGAGGCGAGAGAAGTGTTTCAGGATCATGCCAAACGGAAGTCCGTAGTCTCTGCCTACCCCTCTGGGTGACAGGCGTGAGTGTTTATGTATGTATGTATTAAATATATTAACGGTAACACTACCCCATATCATCCCGTGCGTGGCGTAAGAGGCAAAAGAGGGAAATAAATCAGAAGATGGGCAGCAGCGTCTTCCGTAGTAATAAAAAGCTGCGGTTGCCAACCCTCTTGCCAAGCGTGGAAATTATGGCAAGTGTGGGGGATATTGGGGGAGGCTATGAGGCAATCTATAGGGGAGGCCTATGTTCAGCAGTCGACTTTAATAGGCTGTAACGGTAACGGTAAAGACGTTGTGATATAGAGCTGCGATGGCAATCAAATAAAAGAGTTAAGTTGTATTTTTTTTAAATAGCGCCAATCTATTACATGGGCAAAAAATAAGATGTTCTACTTCAATTAAGAGGAACGTAACGGCGTTTATACGCGCTACAGCTGGGCACAGGCTACATGTTTCTAAAAGAGTGTTGTTTTTTGTTTTTTTTTTAAAGGGAAGAGTTCATCAAGCTGCCCTGCTGCGTGATGACGAATAAAATTTTCTTACATTTTAAAGTTTAGGTTTGATCATAATGTTTGCCATCATTACCAAAAATGTGGTAAATCAAATTATAATGTGTTATTAACGATTTTGTTAATCGATTTCGATAAAACAAAAATCAAACTTATACTTTATTGAGCTATCACGACACTCCTTCTGTTATTAATCTTCCCATAAATTCATTAAGATACGTATAATCCCTATGCTCTCGATTATTGAAAACCTGTCAGAATGATAATCTGATTTAAAGGTTCTTTTGTATAATGTATCAATTGCGTCGAAATTTTTGTCTTTTATTTTTAAGAAATGGTGATAATATTATAGTTCCATTTCTCTTTAAATACAAAATAATGTGATTTTTTCGTTTAATTACAAATAATTGATTTTTTAATATGATTGTAGATTTTTTTTTATTATTCGTCCTGTTCCTAACTATAACAAACTGGATGAACTGAACTCATGTTCTGAATGATTAATTACATGGAAATTTCTGACTTTCATTTTAAAACCAAAATTAAAATTTTGTAATTTTATTACTTTCCGAACGTTACTTAGTTATAAGGATATTGTTACAATGTTGTAATTTATTAATTTATTTTGTTATTTGCTAAGGGAAATCTTCGAAGCTGACAAAAACCACATTTTTAAGACAAATCCTATATTTTTCTTTTAAAAAATCGCATAAGAAATTTCATGTACAGCCTAGCCTACTCGTTTAACGGACAGACTTAAGAAAAAATGCCGATTATTATATAAAACATGTTCTTTATCGGACGGTACGAATTTGGCGGATGGGGGCTAGGCGAGAAACACCTAATCCGTCATCGGCCGAAGTTTGCTCGGGCGACGACCTTCGCTCGCGAAATGCAAAGCACAGCGGCTTATGGTCGGTATAGATGGTGAATGGTGTTGCCTCTAGCCAATTTATAAAGTGCCTGATGCCTCGTAAACAGCAAGGAGCTCCCTATCGTATGGTGAGTATTTCCTGCGACGGGCTCAGTTTACGAGAGAAAAGGCTAGGTTGCCAATCACCACCTATTTGCTGTTGCAAGACTCCACCGATTGCAATATCAGAAGCGTCAGTTACAAGACCTGCTTGCCTTTGAGTCAGGATGTGCCAACAATGCTGCATTGCATAAACTTTCCTTGCACTCTTCGAAGGCTTTCAAAGAGTCTCCATTTAAATGGACCGGGTGCGATGCTTTAATGGCGCCAGTCAGTAAGGCGTTCAAGGAGCTTGATTTTGGCAGCTTGGGGATAAACCTCCCATAAAGTTTATCATGCCCAAGAACCCAAAGCTGTTTGGCTGTTTTAGGACAGGGTACCTTTATAGCCTGAACTTTACCTTCCAGAGGTTTCGTTCCATGTTGTGAGATGTGGTAGCCTAGAAATGTTACCTCTGACGCACCAAAACGCATTTAGCGGTGTTGATGAGCATGCCATAATCCTTCATCCTCGTAAATATATGACGAAGGTGCCTTCATGCTCTAATTCATCGCGTGAAAATATGAGGAAATTGTCAAGATATGGGAACAATAATCTAGACCACGGGTCATCTCATCAACGAACCTCTGAACGTCTGACTAGCTCCGCGCAATCCGAACGTCATATATGGAAACCCGAAGAGTCCAAAGGTGTCGTAATGGCAGATTTGGGAATGTCCGCCTCAAATATTGGTATTGGTTATACGCCTTCACCAGATCTATGGTTGAAAAATTTTGCAACCAGATAAATTGTGGGCAAAGTCCGTATGTGTCAGATAGGGTACTTATCTGGCACTGTCCGGCGTTGAGCATGTGATAGTCACCCCATGGTCGCCAACCATTGTCCTTTTGGGAGCGAGGTGTAGTGGTGACGACAGGGGCTTTCGAAGGACGAGCAGTTCCATTAGCCAACATTGCCTCGAACCAAGCTTTGGCAATTTTCAGCTTGTCCGGGGCGAGTCTGTGGTGTACATGATACTGGAGGGCCTGGGTGGTACGGATGTGATGTACTGTGTGATGCTTGGGTGTGCGATGAGCTCTGCTGGTCGTGTCAGTTCTGGAAATTCAGAAAGTATTTTTATGAAATTTAGAATCACCAGTCACGACCTTACACTCAAAATATGGCTACCGCTAGAAGCAATAGAAGCTACAGCTGACAATTTAGTAGTGCCATCAATCAAAAGCTATTACGAACGTCGACAATAAGGTTAAAATGTGACAAAAATCTACGCCTATAATAGCTTTGGTTACATCAGCAGTAAAGCGCCACACAAAGTCTCTACGTAGGCCTAAATTGGTTGAGCTCAACATAACCATAAGTACTTATTGGCGAACCGTTGGCTGTACACAGTTGGTAGTCCGTCTTCGCACGTCGTTGATGAAGCGCAGATCGAGGGAAGACGCATAAGTCGCTTCCAGTGTCCACCAGGAATTGAACGCGCGATCTGCGATCTGTCACGAAAGAAGCGACCAGTAGTAGGGGACGGGCAATCTTCAGTCGCCATTATAGATTGCCTGCGTTTCCTGACCTGTAGTCACATGGCTGGATGCACTCTTCGCTTTGCTGCCATATTTGTGATGGTACCAACAGTTGGGGAACTTCCATAATTAGACTGGGACCTCTTGATGGTACGGCTTCGCCCACGTGACGTCTGTCGTTGGCGGGGGCGAGAGCGGTCGTTAAGTCTCGTTGTGAGTGCACTAACCTGTTTCGTCAGTTCCGTGATTTGCCGTGCCATAACTTCTAATGTGGAGTCCATTCTGGAGCTGGATGTTGCTGCAACCAGTGGCGATGCCGGTGAGATGTCGTGGACCCTGTCTGTCAGGTCAGCGAGTTCGCTGAGGGACAGGCTCATCTGGGATGCGATGATGGTCTGCAGGTTGCTTGGAAGGCGGCTCGTCTAAAGTGACCTCAAAAAATCGTCTGGTATCGTAGGGCCAGCGAGGTGTTGCAGGTGACGCAGGAACTGTGATGGCTTGCGATCACCTAACTCTTCCGACTGTGGAGCTGTTTCACTTTTCTTTCTTTAGAAATAGAGACGCTTGATTAGCTCACTTTAAGTTTCTCGTACTTCCCGTGGCTGGAGGCGAAGTAATGATGTCTTCTACCTCTACTGCATACTGCCGGTCTAAATGCGAAAGGACGTAGTGGAACTTCGTCAAGTCGTCCGTGATTCTCGATATGCTAAACTGACCTTCTATTTGCGAAAACCATATTGTCGGTTTTTCAAGCCAAAACGGTGGTATTTTCACGCCAACACGAAATATATCGGATGCATTATCGTGCGAGTCAATGGACACGCGCTCAGGTTTTTTTGTTGACCGCGCCCTTCTTTGCGAATGCGTTGTGTCACTACCGTCACTACTCATCTTTTTTAAATGTTCTGCTCGGGGTCACCAGTTATGGAGTGTAAGGTTGTGGTAGTATGGTGTACCTGATGGTAAGTCCGTCGCCGGAATAAACAAAGAAATCACGATCAGACAGTTATTTATTTCACGACACAACACATAGAAAACAGTCTCACATGAAGAAGCAGAAGGCGATAAATACGATTACAAATAGATAAAAGATGATAGCAGAAAGTACAGTTTACAAGTCACTAACATAAAATAGGAAATGAACACTAGAACAATACTTGTTATACGTAAGGGCAAAGGTCGGCGTAGGCGCAAGTGGCACAGTATTCGCGTCAGACGGCTAGATCGTGACTGGCTGGTCGTTGAACATATCGCGACGTAGGCTCAGTACTCAGGTACACGGTGTTGATAATAAAACTTAAATTGAATGTTTGTTTCCAATGTCCTTCGACCGGCCGGCGCCGAGAATTATACTATAATACAATACTAAAATAAAATGTACTATAATAAATAGAATTAGTATAATATATATGTGTGTGATTGTAATTGTATTGTAGATATATAAACAAGATAAATATTATAATAATAATATTAAATTTTATACATACACATCTGTGGAATAATTATTATTTCTTTAAATAAAATAAATAAATGTGTGAGTCGCCACAGTAGCATAACAATTGTAACAAAAATGTACAATATTTGTCAATAAATAAGTTTAAATGTTTTATTAAAGAAAAATTGTACAAAAAGGGTTATTATGATATCAAAGAATACATAAGTGAAAAACCCCTGGGAATGGGGTGATCGCCACCATGCTGGTTCTATTAAAACTCATTTAAAATTTGTACAAACAAAAAAACAAAATGATTGTAAAGTGAAATATGTATGTTTAAAAAAAAAGTCCCGCTAGGTTACTTGCTGGTTCTTCCCAGGACAGAGGTATTTTCCGAACCATTGGTAATTAAAAAAAATACTTTCAATAAGTATTATATAATAATCTATTGAATAAAAAAAAATACTCTAGTCACCAAAAACACAATATCACAATAGCTCTAGTACGCGCTGCTCGCCGTTTGTTCGATCCCGGCAGCCCGGCAGCGAACGCACCATATAAGGTAACATCGTGTGGCATTGGCTGCTGGCTGGCTGCGTTGCGTCCCTTTCACCAGTCACACGTTGATCACGACTTGAGATGCCTGTCGCTTGCGAGCTGAACTAAAATATTGTACACGCGTGCTTTAGTGTATAAAATTGTCTTGTGCTTGTGCCTATACCTCTGTACTTTCTTTTCTGTCTTTCTTTCTCTGTTCTATAAACTATTGCTGTAATCTCTGTGTTATTCTTCTGATTGTGAATCGTGTACAAGTCTTGCGTGGAACATTAAAACTGTTAAGTGTAGAACTTTATTTTAATTCCGATCTCTACTCTCACTCCATCCACACAAATAACCCTACAACTGGTGACCCCTATAGAAGACGCTACAGGTAGTGCCTCCTCTACACGCCTCAATAATAACGCGACTTGCAGGAGCGCATTTATATTGGGAGGTTCAGAGACTGAGGACTTTTGTCACATTACTTTATCACCAAAAATGTCAAAAAAATTATTATTCCTCACCTTTTTCATCATCACCGTGTAAAAGCAAAGCGACAGTAGCCTAATGGTCGGGTATGGACCGCGAACTCAAAGGTAGTGAGTTCGAATCCACCATTCGACTACTGTCGTGAACCACTCCTAACACAAGCATTTTAAGTTTACCAGGAGTGGTTAAAGGAATATTAATAATGTTTATAGCATTGCTAGTATTATAAAAAATATCTACTGTAGGACATGAACTTTTCTCAATAAAGCTTTGATTTGCCATAATTGTTACGCTTAGCAGGTAGATTGACGATCGCAATATAAGACTACGCGCACCTTTGACGTTGTTGCTAGCAGACGTTCTGGGTATTTTATGTCTGCTATGACGTAACCAAAAACTATGACAAAAGCCATTTGATTTTTCTAGCGTCTCCCATAGACATGTCTCACTACATCCTCAGGACGTAACGGTGTGATGGATTCATTTACGCCGCCGCTACACGGCAAACGAATTATCGTTCCCTCCTTATCATTGAAGTTTGCAATGCAAGAAATCTTATCTATTTATAAATTACGGTTATTGTTACCCTATTCCTTAGTTTCTTTTTCATATTTTCTTAGTGCATATCTACGTTACATAGTTTTAATTTAAATATAATATTGAACGTATACGCCACCCCCAGTATTTAAGTAATCCGTAGTGTCGTTTAAAAAATGTTACAAATAGTCCAAACAAATACATTATTTATAAAGATTCTATGCGAACGAAGTCGCGGGCACAGCTAGATATGAAACAAATTTTTCTGCACACTCATTACAAACGGAACATCCCACTATTGAACTTAGGATATTTTTTGATTTTAATAGCCACTAGCATTGATTCTTCACATCAGCTATGTGTTCTTTTACGCGGGTTTTTATTCATCTTTTAGTTTGTCCAATGTGAGAGAGACCACATTCACAATCAAGCTTGTACACTTCTGCATCTTGCAGAGGGACATTACACTTGACGGATGGTAAAAACTGACTAATCTTCTTCGGCGGCTTGAAGTATGTTTTAATGAAAATTTACTTCAAGATGTAGCCAATCTCGTCAGTGACACCTCTGACATAATATGGTTAGGTACAAGAGGCACACGCTTGACTGTGGCTAATTTCTTTCGTTAAATTGGTATCGTGATAACACCTTAAGCCACACTGTGTATAGAAAAAAGACCCATACCAACAGATATTTAAAGTTTTGAATATGGTATGTGACCACAACAAAGCCTTAGAGACATTTTAACAAAATTTCTTCTAAGTTTACAATCGTTATACCAAGGTTTACGATAAAACTCGCTTTGAATAGTGTTATGCCTAACGCCCTTTGTTTTGAATTTTTCTTGGAAGTAAACTTTAAAATTTTTGTAACAAACTTTTAAACTTTGATGTTACTCTCTGCAACTAGCTCAGATTTATTAAACATAATAGTAAATTTTATAATATTATAAGTTAGCGCACCGATCATATAGAGCACATTTTCTATCACAAAAAAAAATATTTTATTAATTTTGTTCACATTTGCACTTATCAAAGTTTGAAAAATTGCAATTACTTTCAACGTAAATTTAGCCCTACATCCTAAATATTGGATAGACACCAGCTCCAACTCAATTTTTGTTTTCAATCCGCCAGTGTTTACTTTATACCACCCGATCTAACTTCGAAATAAGCTTCATAAATAATTTTACGTGAATTTCGTTCTGTTACCTAAGTATCCAAATCAAACGTATTTAAAACCGAAAAAGAATTAGTAACGAATTTATTTAATTACACACTGTGAAGAGTAGCCTTTTACTAACCCAAACAAGTGTTTATACTTCTTTATTTCACACTCAATTCTCACAAAAATCTGTAAAGTTTATTGGTATAAGGTGGTTTATGGTTTAATGGTTAAGGGTTAGGATGTGGCGCTCCGGGCCTCGGGTTCGAATTCACGCACGTAGTAAATTAGCTCTAAAATTTCAATTTACAATTTCAATGTTGGTATTGCATGTATCAAACTTTGGTACCTCGACTGTGAAATATTATTACTATCCTGAAATGTCCCACTGCTGGGCAAAAGCCTCCCTACTCTCTTTCCACTTCTCTCTTTCCAGAGCCACCATAGACCAGTCCTTCATGAAGGAGTCCAGTTCATCCATCTCCATCTGGGTCTACCCCGCTGACGTTTGTCTTTTATAGGGACCCATTGAGCTGTCACTTTTACCCATTGTTCATTTGGCATTCAGCAGATGTGTCCAGCCCAGTCCCATTTTAGCGTAGCAGCTTTTTGTGTGACATCAGCAATTTTTGATTTGGGACGGATTTCATCATTTCTATTCCGGTCTACAAGTTTAATGCCCATACTCCGTTCCATTGCTCTTTGACAAACCTCAAGTGTGGACCTCTGCTGGACTGTCAAACACCATGTCTGGGCACCATAGGTGAGGATGGGAAGTATGCACACGTCCATGAGTTTCTTTTGCAGGGATAAAGGAAGACCATCCTTTATAAGACCCTTCATATTTGAAATATAATATAAATAAAAGATATGCGTTCAATTTCGTTACATGTCATAAAATGTCAGAAGAAAAATGATTGATCACTCTTGGGGGATGAGTCGCTCGCGTCCGTAGGCTCCGACCACCTAATGCTAGGCCCACTCTACACGTGTGCCCCGGGTGGTGCTAAACAAGCGACAAAGCCGAAAGAACAGACTTGGCTCCTCGCCGTGTGGTAACGGCGTAAAAAATACCACCCCCTACTTTCGCACCATGAGGCACAAAATAAAAGGAGTGGCCCCGAGTTCCCGGCGCCCCTTTAATGGGGCAGGGGTGCGAAGAATCTCCGGGAGGAAAACCGGTGCCGAGGGTCCCCACCCGTCACGTTCTGTCTCCCGGAAGGGTGAAAAGTGGATTGCGGAAGCCCGTCTGGCTACGTTAAATGTATATGGAGCAATGAATGATAAGATGGATGAAGTGTGCGGTATGATGTATGATAGAGGAATAGATGTGTTATGTGTAAATGAGACGAAACGGAAGAGAAAGCATGCCACTACACATGGCATGTATACCGCGTACTGGTCTGGTGTAGACGAGACCGAGCGGGCATGCCAGTGAGTCGGTATCATCCTTTCAGAAAGTATGGGTCATTGTGTGAAAGAGTATGAATGTGTAGGCCCGAGACTGCTATGGATACGAATGAAAGTGGGCTTAAAGAAGTTGTTTATTCTAGGGGTCTACACCCCAGACATGTCTAAGCCCACTTATATCCGCGAGCAGTTTTGGGAGATGGTAAGAATGGTGCTAATGAAATGCAAGGGTAATGAAATTATTGTTATATTAGGAGATTTTAATGGAAGCGTTGGCGTGAAGAGGCTTGGTTATGAAAGGATATTGGGAACTTTTGGTGATGAAAGTATAAATGAGAATGGTGAAAGCCTCCACACCGTATGTGTGAAAAAGAATCTTTTTGTGACGAACACTTTCCTTCGTCATAAGAAGATTCATATGTATACATGGGAAAGAGGTGGTGATAGAAGCATGATAGATTTCATAATTGTGGATGAAAGAATGAGGAGCGCAGTGGTAGATACAAGGGTTTACCGGGGGTCCAACGTAATAACGGATCATTACTTGGTCTTATGACGAATTAATGGTCTATTCAGACGTTGGCGGCATCGGACATCTGTGTCTACCACTGCGTTACAGCGCATAAGAACAGAGAGTTTACAAGATGAAGGTGCGAAAGAGAAGTTCAAATATAGACTGAGAGAAAATATAAGTGGTATGGATGAATTGTGTATGAATGATTTAGAC
Organism: Parnassius orleans; assembly: GCA_029286625.1. Lineage (NCBI taxonomy): Eukaryota > Metazoa > Arthropoda > Insecta > Lepidoptera > Papilionidae > Parnassius > Parnassius orleans. Next base: position 1,077,212 of record JAGSMP010000032.1, read on the forward strand.
TTGGAGACTGTGTGGTATAATGTCAAGAAAGGTTTGGTGGATGCAGCTACCGAAGTATGTGGTGTAAGTAAGAGAACTAATGAAAGGAAAAATAATACGCTGTGGTGGGATGATGAAGTACGGATGGAAGTTGAAGCAAAGAAGAGATCATGGCTAGATTTACTAGCAACCAAAGCTGGTAAGTCTAGCGGTATGGTTGATGAGATTGATAGAAAAAAGGCAGACTTTAGACGTATAAATAAGAGAGTAAAAGAAGTTGTTGAAAGGAAAAAGCAAGAAAGAACGAATTAGAATGATAGAAAAATATCGGATAACTTTCGGGCAAATATTAAAATGTTCTGGAAACTCGTAAAACTGCCAGCGGACATTCAAAACAGCCTAGAATGGATGCTATACGAGACCAGAATGGCTGTATTCTGAATGACGAAGTGTCGAGTTTAAGGAGATGGAAGGAATACTTTAAAAGCGTGTCTATGAGTGATGAGACGTTTGAATTAAATGAAATAGAAATTCCGAAAGAAGAGGAAAGAGATAGAGAGATAAGTATAGACGAAATAGTGAAAGCAATGAAAAGTATGAAAGCAGGTAAGGCAGCCGGATATGATAGAGTATCACTCGAGATGTTAAGGGCTGGAGAGAGAGTGGTGGCAGACCTGCTGTACACCTTGTTTAATTTGTGTTGGGAACTTAAGCGGGTACCGAGAGACTGTTGCAAAGCCGTTATAGTCCCACTTTATATAGGAAAAGGATCACAGCAGGACTGTAAAAACTACCGTCGTATCAGCCTTCTTAGCATTGTAGGAAAACTGTATGCTAAGGTACTAATTGAAAGAGTTATGAAAGAGCTCTATACTCTGTTGAGGAAAGTCAAAATGTGTCCAAAAAGGCACGTATGGCAATTCACAATGCTGTGTTAGTCCCTACTTTAATGTATGGTAGTGAAAGGTGGGTATGGCAGACGAAGCACAAGAGTGGAATAAATGCTGTAGAAATGCAGTCATGTTAGGGCTGAATCTGAATGACAGAGTGAGAAATTGTGTGGTAAGAGAAGAGTGTGGTTTGCAAGATGATGTTGTGACCAGGATTAAGAAAGGAGTGCTTCGGTGGTTTGGTCATGTAGAAAGAATGAATGAGGAAAGAGTGACAAAGCAAATTTATGTAGCAGAGGTGAACGGCACAGTCAGAAAGGACGCCCTAGGCGAAAATTTATCGACCAAATTGGCGATATATTGAAAATGGGCAAAATTAAGAGTACCCTTAACCGACGAGCGTGTATGCGTAGGTATATGGATGTGGATGAGGCGGGAGAGGTGTGTCAGGATCATGCTAAATGGAAGTCCATAGTCTCTGCCTACCCCTCTGGGTGACAGGCGTGAGTGTTTATGTTTATGTATTATGATCACTCTTCTTTAACACCGTCGCGCAATACAACCAACTTTTCCTAACATGAGGGAACGTTCTGTTACATTATATTTCTTCATGGACGATGAAATGTAATATTAATTAACTTATTAATAAATAAAATTTACCACTATTTATCAAAACAAAGAGAGGATTACCATAGTTGCCAAGCTTGGCAAGCGGGTTGGCGAACACACTTTGTTTATTTTTATTAATCTGTTATCAGTAATCTGTTCTGTTAGTATTAACTGCTTATTATATTTTGTTGTATTTTATTTTGTAAAGCACGCATATTTGTGTCATCCATCATGAGGCTTCTGAGAGTGATCCTCTGTCGCCTTTATATATACCTTCTATATATATATATAAGTTGTTTTCCACCTATGTACTGACTCATCACGATATCTCTGGAACGATAAGGCCTAGAGACTTGAAATTTGGTAAGAATATTCCTTTCGGCGAGTAGAGCATGTAGTTAAGACTGTTCTGTCAGTCTTTTGTCCTGGCTAATCTTCGGAACGGCTGTGACCAACGGCTTTTATGATCATATATCTAAATAAGGCCATATTAATAGATATTACCTAATGTTTTATATATCCATATCGTTGATAGTACCAAGTGAAGTCGGGACGGGTTGCTAGTTATTTATGAATTACAGTAGTAGTAAATTAATACTCTTATTAAAAGAATAAGAAAACTTGTGTGTCGATTTCTTGAATACAGCCCAGGAGATTTGGATTCGCCGGTTAACCCATTAGATCAAGTCTGAGGTTCTATAAGCATATATTAATGTGGCATGGACAATTTACACAATGTACTGGTTATAATCAATCGTTCGGAAAGAGACACTATTGTAGATAGATAGATAAAGCATTTATTTGTTTCTCCAATAACACACGTAAATTCAGTTGTAGTAAAAGTTGCAACCTATTATACGTCACATTCCTAAGCACAAGCCTCGAAGGGCAAGGAAACGTCCACAGCGCTGCCCCAATAATTGTTGGCAGATTTCACATATCTTCATAACATTTTTGAAGACTTGCAGACATAAGGTTTCCTTACGATGATCTCGTTCATCGCCGAGGACGTGATAAATCATCACTTAAAATTGAAATCATGCTCGCATATTGTGAAATTTACAGCAAGCGCTTAATCCTCTAAGTTAGTAATTAGGCATAGCACTGGAATCTTCCAACAATTTTGTCATAATTATTATATCCTGGGATCGAAAATATACATTAGTGATGTATTCGCTATCGATGTTTATACCGTATAATTTCAATCCAGTAGCTTGACATGTTGTCTTCAAGTGCAACGGTGAAATATCTCTGGGATCTAGACACAGGGCAGTGTGTCAGCCAAGTTTAAAAAAATATTTAATACCACCATTACCAGGAAATCTTGATTTGTTTAAATAATATTGAGTGCAAATCCTAACACGTAAATACATTTCAAAAGAGAAATGAGTGAGTAGTTTTTCATTGGAGCATTTTTGCCTTTATTGAATTACAACAACGAGCTTAACTAAAGGGCTTCTATCTGAATAACAATTTAGTGTTTACAGTATTCAAGTTGTGTTGGCTCTCATGCATTTTAATAAATGTTGATGTTTAAAAACATTACATGGTAGAAGTAGACCGTCGGCGCAGATCCAGGCTACGTTACGCCATAAAATTTAACATATTTGAAAACACTACTTATAAATAATTTACAAATTTTAACACGTTCACAGCGGCACTGATTTATCTATACTTTACTTTACTGCGCTTCGGGGGGTTTTAAACCTAGTCCTAAACCAGACAGCTGTGATGGCACTGGGCTTGTTAAGCTCCGCCGCCATTAGGAGACTAAAATCGGTTTTTTGGCGTGAAGTAAAAAACATGGATTTTTGTGTTTATCATTATTAACATTGAATTGATACATCTGAATCTGCCGCCACCCGTGTTTGGGTTAATTAGTTTAGAATCTGTAGGTAAAATAAAATGTGGGATCTTATAAGACCCGCACTGAATAAGGACAGTTTTTCATTTATAGTTTTGTGATGGGAAATAAAAATATCGGTAAACTTTATTTTGATTGTATTTAAAAAAAAGATAAGTAGACCCACTTTTCAAGTGAGACTTTGTCTTATAATAAAAAAAAAGGTATGTATGTTTAAAATATCTTAATGTTTAGACTTAATAAATCCTAAATAACAGAGAATTTAAGACTTGCATCTTTCCTGCTAGTACAGTTTATTTTGTCAAACAATAATATTTTTGCACCCAGTGCATTCTGTGAGAATTTTCTTCACTTTTTTGTCAGTCTGACGACTTGGTAAGAAAGTACGGAGTTTTGCATAACATCCGACACATCTCCTCTTCTTTAAACCCTTTTCGAGATGATGTGTTTTGTTTGTTGTGGATTCTGAAAAGATTGAATGAATATGTTGTGTTTGTGCGTATTTTTCAAGGGTATATATTAAAAGTTATTTCTGCTCAACCTACTACTAGGAGATAAAAGCGTGTTTATATTGTAACTTTTGTAAGTAATAGCTGGTGCTAGCGCAGAAGAATAAATTGCAGAAATATGGTTCTGTAGGGACGATATACAGTACCCGCCTCAGTGAAATCATACAGAATCTATGCCCTCATTTACCACCCGTATCTTCTTCATCACTGTCTTTTAAATATAACTTTTTACGGCAACGCTTCGACATCCCATCGCGTGAGCAGTCTCGAATGCGATGCACAACACTGGCCGCGTGAAGCTAACGTAGGGTGCGTACGAGGTACGCGGGTATACACGGTGTTTTCAACCTTGTTCCACACTGTATTAAAATTTTATTTATCTGTGCGGCACAAGGTTTAAGTAACCCGACATTAAAGTAGGCATACCACAGAATTTGGGATCCGTAGCATATCTCAGATATATATTTATCTCTTTCCTACACTGATCCAAGTAGAAGTTACGCCTTCCGCACCACAGAGAAGTTTATGTTTTTCCTTGCCGCAAGAGGCGAGACATGGACAAGGTGTTTCAGGCCCTGTTTCGCACTGAACGTGTTAAGAGCTCAACATTTTTCACCTTATGACTAATAAAATTAGCAGTCGTTAAAGAAAAAATCAGCCCCGTTTTTTTGGCTTTTTCGTAGTTGGATTAAAAGTAGATTACACTACAGGTACTGTCTAGTATTCGTCTAGTGTTCGTAAATATCGTGAATCGTGAAAACATAGTCCGATAGACAAACAGATAAAAATAAATTAAAAGCACTGATTTCACTTCGGCAATATACATAGTTGTCGTACTTATTACGTATTTTATATTCTAGTGTTTTTCCAAAAATAATAGTCTGTAATACTACTTCTTTATGTATCGATGAGTACAACTCCCGCACTGCATAGCATTATAATAAGTCCCATTAAAAGTATAAAATACACCTCAATTCTATCATCATAATTATTGCAATCCCTTACAAGTCCACTGCTGAAAATAGGCCTCCCCAAAATACCACCAAACACGGTCCTAAGTCACTTGCATTCGTAGACTTTCTACATATCTTAACAGGTTGTTACTCCATCTAGTAGAGAGCCACTTTCACATCGCTTACAGACTACCACTTAAGAATAATTTTTCTGTTTCAATTTTTTTAAATGACAACATATGTCAAATGTCATTAAAATCCATCGAGCCGTTTCAATGTAATTAAATAACAAACACCCGAAAAGATAAAGAACGATTTTTTTAAAACAAAAGTAATAGTCGAGCTCTAAAAGCAGGGGCTCTTTTGGAGCATTGCTTTTAGTTTAATGAAAATTGCCACGCCATATAATTTGCATTATCTGAAAATATAAAGCCGTGAATATATTAAACGGTAAAACTTTAAACCTTTTAGTTTATTACAAGCAAAGTCCAGATTAAAGTCAATCATGCGGTATAAATAATAATCGTTTGTATTTAGATACAAATTTTCGTCGTTAATTAACAAACTAAAGAAAGTTAACTGTTGAATATAGAAATTCCTATGGATGGATACATATGGGGGATATTTCACAAAGTTTCCACGCTTTTAATGTAGGTTTAAAATTTTTGTCTCCAGCCCGTCTCCAAATAATTGAAACAAAAGTCTATAATTTTTGGTCCATCTATCACGTTTACAGATATACAAATAAAGATTTTATCATTACCATCTGAGCTCAATGGGATTATAAGATTCAAGAAGTGGGCGATAATGATCTCTCGGGTACTAATATATAAGTTCAGAGAATAAAGATTAAAATAATATTTATCAACATCTAATATTACCTTAGCTACATAAGGCTAGTGGAGTAGTCTTGGTAACTATGTCCAACTACATACATCGTCTTCTGCATCTTACAGGATCTATTCTAGAGTAATAATTATGCCCTCTATCTGACCATTGATGCGGCAAGACCGAGTAAAAATCAAATACAGTTGGATATTGTGACTACTACAAAACTATTTCAAGCCTTTAATTGCAAAACGCTTACCCTTGCGAACAGGAGTACAAAAACATTTAAATAAAATGGTTTATACGGATTTTATTGTATTTATTTACTTATTTTATATTACCGATATTTCGAATACTTTTAATTACACCACCCATGGTCACGGGGGAACTGAGTTGTTTGACGAGGGAGATGTTTTCTATCAGAGATCCCTTGTGCTCTCTGAAACAAAGATTTTTCCCACGGTAGCTAACTATGATGGATGGTGGTGTGAGATTCAGCATTGAAATATCGGTTGGTATGGGTCTTTTTCCAATACACAGTGTGATCAAATATTATCAGGATTTTGGATGACTAAAACTTCTCGAAAAGCTAAAGAATTTTTCGACTCTAACTCCATTGTGAATTGTATTTTACAGTTAAGGTGGTCTAAAAATGCAGTTACTTTGTCCGTCAAGTTTAATATCCTTCTACAAGATCCAAGCTTGATGTGGTCTGTCTTACATAGGACAAACAGAAATATATGTGATAATATCTATACAAGTGGTAAAATAAAATAAATTGTACAACCGACTTAAATATAAATAAAATGAGGACATCGTCAATGTAGTCGAAGTCAATTAAATACGCATTATTAACCCTACATAGCTAACGTTCCTGAACTACTATGATAAGCTAACCATTCGACTTTTTGACGATCATTTTTTAAATGTGTTTTTGGAACGAAGTTCCTTATCGGACGGTACGAATTTGACGGATGGGGGCTAGACGAGAAAAAGTGTAAGATTTTTCCGTCACGACCCCTTCTGACGTAGTGTAGACGGCCTTGGCGGCTACAAGGAAGCGAGATGGAATAATATCCATCTCCATCCCACTTTTTCTTATCTTGCCATGAAAGAAATATTATTTTATTTTAAATGACGTTTCATTTTAATAGACGCTAGTAACTTATATATTTGTATTTGTTAATCATTAATATAATACGTTTTTAATAATAATATACTACGAAAGGAACTTCGTTCCAGTCGAGTGTTCCACGACACTCATGCATGTTTTTTATTAAAATTTTATTTTATTTTAATCAGGTTTGTTACATTTATAGGAAATTGGGGATATAAATTAAAGATAATTATTACGAAAATGAATATTTGTTGAACTTTTAATTACTAAATCACAAATATTAAATGGCACATGTTTTTTTGACATCAGTAAGGGTAAGGCGCTAAATCTTACAATGACTAAATTAGGAACTATTGTTTAGAAATTTCGTTTTTCTTTTTGGTGGTATAAAGAAAAAACATTAAAATCAACGGTAATTATCAAATGACTCACACTTTTTTGGCCCAAGTTGGGCAAAGTCATTCGTTGTATATTCGCCCAAAATAAGAACTTTGCAGCTACATGACATAAACAAATCCATAGACACATCATTCAGTGAGTTAAAGGCAGTCTTAACGACATTTGATTATAATGTTTGCATTGAAACGTTAAATAAACGAGAAATTAATAAATATAACGAATTGAATTAAACTACTTTTACGGATTATATCGCGTTTAATTAACTTATTTTATTAATTCCCGACGTTTCGGGTGCTTTACAGCACCATGGTCTGAGGACTGGGGAGGTGATTGACGTCCCAATGTCAAAGTTAATACGGAGTACCTTCAGCTTTTTTAATTATTAATTTTGGTCCGATCTAAGCAGAATGAACTAACTGTGTCTTGAAGTCTTGCAGTTGTATGCTTGGGTTGGGATTTAATTTTATTAATTATAGGATCCCAAGCAGATGGTAGCACCCAGCCATCTTCTCTATTGAAATTAGGATGTTTTTGATTTCAATAGCCTCGCGAATCATCCTTGGAAGGAATCGGTGTTCTTTAGCGAGTTTGTGGTTTATCAAATCTAATGTAATGGCGGGGGCCGTCTAGGATATGATCACAAACTGCAGACTTCCCGGAACGTTGGTGCTTCACGTCAGCTATGTGTTCTTTTACGCGGGTTTTACTAGATCGTTTTGTTTGCCCTATATGAGAGACCACATTCACAATCAAGCTTGTACACTCCTGCATCTTGTAGAGGAATATTGCACTTGACGGATGGTAAGAACTAACTAATCTTCTTCGGCGGCTTGAAGAATGTTCTTATAGAAGCTCGCTTCAAGATGTAGCCAATCTTGTCTGTGACACCTCTGACATATGGTAGTACAGCAGGCACACGCTCTAATTAAGAATTACTCCGAGAAATTGAATCTAGACGTCAATTCGATAATACCTGCGTGTGCCAAACCACCGAAGTTGTATGGGTTACCAAAAATACACAAACCGAACGCTCCATTACGTCCAATAGTGAGTCAGATCGATTCGCCAACACAGATTGGCTCAACTCTTAGCAAAACACTATCACCACTCAGAGGACACACAAGAGCACACACTAAGGATTCATACCATTTTGTTAGTGAGATAAAAGACCTATGTCTTACTGACAATGAAACTATGGTCAGTTTTGATGTTCAGTCTCTATTTACATGCCTACCTGTTGAAGACTGCATCTCAATTGTAACTAGGAAACTAGAGGAAAACAACATGCCAGCAGAATATGCAGTACTGCTTAGACATTGCCTTACATCTGGCTATATATGGAAGAAAGAGTTTTACAAGCAAGTAGATGGTGTTGCAATGGGCTCACCGGTATCTCCCATTGACGCCGATATTTTCATGGAGGACTTTGAGGAGAAAGCCCTGCTTACTGCACGGTTCTACAAGCGGTACGTAGACGATACTTTCACAATTTTACCATCAGACAAAGTAACTGCATTTTTAGAACATCTTATTTCCATAAACTCTAAAATTCAATTTACTATGGAGTTAGAGGCAAATAATTCTTTAGCTTTCCTAGATGTATTAGTCATTCAAATCCTAACAACACCATAGGTCACACCGTGTATAGAAAAGACCCATACAAACAGATATTTAAATGGTGAATCCCACCATCATCCTTCACAGTTGGCTACCGTGGGCAAATCTTTGTTACAGAGAGCACGAGGATCTGTGACAGCAAACACCTGGCCGCCGAGCTTCAGCATGTCAAGCAGGTTCTGCACGACAACAAGCTTCGGGTCCCGCGCCTACGTCACAGTGACTGAGTGAAGCCGGCCACAGTCGAGCGTGTGCCTGCTGTACTACCATATGTCAGAGGTGTCACAGACAAGATTGGCTACATCTTGAAGCGAGCTTCTATAAGAACATTCTTCAAGCCGCCGAAGAAGATTAGTCAGTTCTTACCATCCGTCAAGTGCAATATTCCTCTACAAGATGCAGGAGTGTACAAGCTTGATTGTGAATGTGGTCTCTCATATATAGGGCAAACAAAACGATCTATTAAAACCGCGTAAAGAACACATAGCTGACGTGAAGCACCAACGTTCAGGAAGTCTGCAGTTTGTGATCATATCCTAGACGGCCTCCGCCATTACATTAGATTTGATAAACCACAGATTCTCGAAAGAACATCGATTCCTGCCAAGGATGATACGTGAGGCTATTGAAATTAAAAACATCCTAATTTCAATAGAGAGGAGGCTGGTACTACCACCTGCTTGGGATCCTGTAATTAATAAAATTAAAACTAAACCCAAGCATACCACTGCAAGACTTCAAGACACAGTTAGTTCATTCTGCGTAGATCGGACCAAAATTAATAATTAAAAAGCTGAAGGTACTCCGTATGCTTTGACATTGGGACGTCAATCACCTCAGTCCCCGTGACCATGGGTGCTGTAAAGCACCGAAACGTCGGGAATTAATAAAATAAGTTAATTAAACGCGATATAATCCGTAAAAGTAGTTTAATTCAATGTGTAGTGTTCGCGTAAATATAAAAAATCATTAAAATGTAACGAATGCAAAAACAAACATATAGTAAAATATCAAATGCTCCACTACGTCCCATAGTTAGCCAAATCGATTCACCAACTTACAGATTGGCTCAACACTTAGCGAAAATACTTACACCGCTCAGGGGACATACAAGAGCACACACAAGGGATTCCTACCATTTTGTCAGCGAGATTAAAGACCTACATCTGGCAGACAATGAAACTATGGTCAGTTTTGATGTGCAGTCTCTGTTCACATGCTTACCTGTTGAAGACTGCATCTCGATTGTAACTAGAAGGCTGGAGGAAAACAACATGCCCATAGAATATGCAGCATTACTTAGACAATGGCTTACATCTGGCTACCTATTGTGGAAGGAGGAGTTCTACAAGCAAGTAGATGGAGTGGCGATGGGCTCACCTGTATCTCCCATTGTCACCGATATATTCATGGAAAACTTTGAGGAGAAAGCCCTACTTACTTTTCCCGTAAATCCAAGATTCTACAAGCGATACGTAGACGACAATTTCACAATTCTACCTTTAGATAAAGTAACTGCATTTTTAGACCATCTTAACTCCGTAAATTCTAAAATTCAATTCACAATGGAGTTAGAGGCAAACAACTCTTTAGCTTTTCTAGATGTGTTAGTAATTCGGAATCCTGATAACACCTTGAGCCACACTGTGTATAGAAAAAAGACCCATACAGATAGATATTTAAACGGTGACTCTCATCACCATCCTTCACAGTTAGCTACCAATCTTTGTTTCAGAGAGCACGAGGGATCTGTGACAGTAAACACCTGGCCGCCGAGCTCCAACACGTCAAGCAAGTTTTGCACGACAATAAGCTTCGGGTCCCGCGCCTACGTCACAGTGAACGAGTGAAGCCGGCCACAGTCGAGCGAGTGCTTGCTGTACTGCCATATGTCAGAGGTGTCACTGACAAGATTGGCTACATCCTGAAGCGTGCTTCTATTAAAACATACTTCAAGCCGCCGAAGAAGATTAGTCAGTTTTTACCATCAGTTAAATGTAATGTCCCTCTGCAAGATGCGGGAGTGTACAAGCTTGATTGTGAATGTGGTCTCTCTTATATAGGACAAACTAAAAGATCAATAAAACCGCGTTAAAGAACACATAGCTGATGTGAAGAATCGACGTTCCGGAAGTCTGCAGTCTGTGAACATGTACAGGATCGCCCCGTCACTACATTAGATTTGATAGACCACAAATCCTCGCTAAAGAACACCGATTCCTTCCAAGGATGATTCGCGAGGCTATTGAAATCAAAAAACATCCTAATTTCAATAGAGAAGATGGCTGGGTGCTACCATCTGCTTGGGATCCTATAATTAATAAAATTAAATCCCAACCCAAGCACAAAACTGCAAGACTTCAAGATACTGTAAGTTCATACTGCGTAGATCGGAACAAAAATTAATAATTTTTTTAATTTTTTAATCTGGAGGTAACCGTGGTTAACTATGACATTGGGACGTCAAATACCTAAGTCCCCCCCGTGACCATGGGTGCTGTAAAGTACTCGAAACGTCGGGAATATAAAATAAGTTAATATACGCGATAAAATCCGTAAAACTAGTTTTATATAAATCTATGTCATGCGCTTTTTCTTATAGGGATACAAACTGCAGCCTTTTTTACTTGTTGAGGTATTTTCATCAAAGGACATCCAGATGGATCGGGGTCTTTCTGCCTGATAAACTTAGAAATGAGGATGCCTGTAGTAGAACCAGAGTAACCGACATAGCCCAACGGATTCGTAATCTCAAGTGGCAATGGTCCGGCCATATTGCGAAGAACTGACAACCGATGGGGAAGAAAGGTTCTCGAGAGACAGCCTCATACATGATCATTAATAGCCTCATAAGGAAAATGTATGGCGGCCCCCCCACTAAATGGAGTGACGACCTGGTAAGACATGGAGGAAGTCGATGGATGCAGGTGGCTCAGGACCGTGCTTTGAGGCATTCCTTGGTGGAGGCCTACGTTCAGCAGTGGACTAGTGAAGGGCTGTAATGATGATGATGACTTCCAGAAACTCACTTTCCACGTCATCTACCAACAAACCATTCTCATTCTCACTATTGGAGGAAAACATAATTTGTGTTGACATAATCTTCTTCATCTATCAACGCACGAACTATATCGCTATCTGTGATCGATCTCGCATCCATTTTTCACAACCAACGTTATAATTTTAAAAAAAAAAACATCAAAAATCAACACAAAGTACCGGTGTAAAAGTTACGCATAAGCTAACCATTCGTCATTTTGACGACAACCGACATTTTTACAGACAAACATTTCAATTTGACTTATATGTATAGATATAGATTACTTTCGACCTAATCCTATTAAAAATACTATGGATATCAAAGGAGACAATCATTTTTGGGCTCACTAGAAATTTTAACGTAACTTAATTTTATTACACATAAAAAAGATACCAATATATTATAGTAAACGGCCTAAGGATTTTATGAAAATCTAACCGGAATCATGAAATCTGCAAAAAATAATTGTTTTGGTATTCGTCTTCTGACTAACGAACAGGATATGAAAGTCCTCAATAGCTTGCTTTTACGTTGATACTAGCGCCATCTCAAAGTCATTAAAAGCACTATTTTCCACAATATTTTTACACATTTTATTAAAAGATGACCTGGCATTTATTATTTATACCGAAGCCTAAATCATATTCATATTTTAATTGTTAATTTCTCATTATTCTCGTTAGATACGGTAAAACTAATATTGCTTTTGTAATCTATAGGTTCTAAGGAATAAATCGACATGTATTTCATTAAGTTACGCCACAATTTGTGGTGGGCCCATTCTCCATACAAAAAGAAATTGTCGGCTTTTGCTATATTTATATATCAGGTTTATTAGTTTTCCTAATAAACCTGATATATAAATATATCAGGTTTATTAGGAAATAACCTCGAAAAGAATAACCTCGCCTACATAACATAATTTAATAAAAAACTTCCTGTTGAATGGGTCAAGTAAAACATTTCTTTATTTAATCTCTTAAAACCTTTGAGACATATTTTTAAACGACTTTTACCTCTCACCTTCTTTAATATATACAAGATGGAACAAAATATTATTTTACTTTTCACGTCAAAAGATAATGCGCTCTGGTAAAAGCTTGAAAAAGCTTTCCGATGTTTCAGTACTTCACCTTTAAGTTGCTTTCCTATAAAAATAATATGCGAAATATTACAACAAGGAATGTCAAATTTAAGTGTTTTGTTTGCTCGGAAATATTTAATATAAAATTGTACTTTTATTGTTTGCTCACTCAATCAGTACAGGTCATACTATTTTATTTAAAAAAAAAGAATAGTATCTTCTTTCCACTTAAAAAACTGTCACAGGCTAATGAAGACCACAATTAAGATTTTTATATGCTTATGACAGCTTAAGCCTTACTAGCCTCATAAATCCCACTATGGGGCACAGCAATCGTATTTCTGAGAGTGTTGTGTAACATTAACCTCTTAATATATAACCACCATGACTATAAAAATAAATTAATGATGATGAAGTCTAGTGAAAACTGTGAAATAATAAATTCATTTAATTGGAGAGGTAAATTTGTAACAACCCAATAATTAAAAAACTGCTATTCAAAATCTTGTTTACTTTATGTGTTTAAAATCGCTTTCACCATTGCCAATGCCATCATAAATTTAATTACGTGTAAGTTCCCCTCATTTTATCATAAAATTTACTAACGTATGTCTACAGATAAAACTTATTGGGCTATGAAAAATATTGTGAAACAACAATCATATTATTATTATGCATGATATAAAATATATTACAAAATACTTATCCCTACCAAGTAGAAAATCTGTGGTGAAATAAGATTTTTTTAAGTCATCTATCTATAGAAACAGAAACAGAAACAGAAACTTTTTTATTCAATATAGATTATAAATAATACTTATTGAAAGTCACTCTTTTGTCTAATTACCACTGGTTCGAAAAAAAAAACCTCTGTCCTGGGAAGAACCAGCAAGAAACCCAGCAGGACTTTTTTTAAATAACAGCTTACAATCATGTATATTACACATTAACCACACAAAACAAATTAGAAACAGCCTGGCAGCGAACACCTCATTCCCAGGGTTATTATCATCCATAAATTCCTTAACATTATAATAACCCTTTTTATACAAACTATGTTTAATAAAGTTTTTGAATTTTGAGCAGGTCGAATTTTGTATATTTTCTGGGATTTTGTTGTAAAGCGTATACATCGCCCCAAGAATGAATTACTGACTCAGTGGAGTCAGTAACTGGTACTACTAGCTTGTGTTTGTTCCTAGTATTTACAGAATGAACATCACTTATTTTTGTATAACTTCTTTTATTTTGTGTACGTACATTACATTTTCATAAATGTATTGAGAGCCAAAGTTAATATATTAATTTCCTTAAATTTTGTCTGAGCGACTCCTTAGGTTTTAAATCATAGATTGCTCTTATGGCCCTCTTCTGTAAAACAAATATAATTTCAGTGTCAGTTGCGTGTCCCCATAGCAAAATACCATACGACATTATGCTATGGAAATAGCTAAAGTAAACAAGTCTAGCTGTTTCCACACTGGTGAATTTCTAATCTTTTTACAGCATATGCTGCAGAACTAAGTCTGCTTGCTAACTTTGATATATGGGGCTCCATTGAGCTTCGCGTCTAGTGTTATTCAAGAAAAATGGTGGTATCGACAAGACTCAGTTCTTCCCATTTAAAATTACATTAGTATTTAATTGTCTGACATTTGGAGTCATGAACTTCATACATTTCGTTTTATTGCTATTTAAATGCAAGTTATTAACATTAAACCAATTTACTAATTTAGATATAGCATTATTTACTTCGTCATATTTTAATAATTGTCGTTTTAATTTGAAAATTAATGAAGTGTCATCAGCAAATAATACTATATTATGGTTATCCTACTATGTAAGGTAAGTCATTAATATATACAAGAAACAGAAAGGGCCGAGAACTGAGCCTTGAGGCACGCCCATTTGTACTATCGACCCGGAAGAGCTCATACCATTAATGACAACTTTTGAGTTCTGGTACTTAAATATGAAACAATTAATTTAAGAGCATTACTTCTTACACCGTAGTGTTGTAGTTTCCTGATTAATGTTTCATGGTGAACACAATCGAAAGCTTTGGATAGGTCACAGAATATACCCAAAGCATCCTGTGAATTCTCCATGCATTGAAAATATATTTAATCAGCTCAACACTGGCATCAGTTGTCGAGCGACCCTTGTGAAACCAATTGATTTTATGAAGTAAATTATTAACATTAAAAAATTAACATTTGATCAAAATAATTTTTCAAAAATTTTACTTAGTGTTGGCAGTACAGAAATGGGTCTAAAATTGGCGGGTCTAATATACTACCAGATTTAAATAAAGGTATTACTTTACTATGCTTCATCAAATCAGGAAACACACCATATTCGATACTAGTATTAAAAATAATAGCTAGTTGAGGCGCGATTATATCGATTATAGACGCAATAACTTTAACGGAAATGCCCCACAGATCCGCAGTTTTCTTAACATCAATAGTTTTAAAATATTTTACAATATCTTTTGATGATATTTTATGAAATGTAAAATTCTTTGTACACGCATTTACATTTTGTTTAAGCAATGATTCGGCGACGGCAGGAGGAGAATTCAGTGACATAGTGGTTAAGATCGGAATATCCGTAAAATACTTCTCAAAAACCAAAATATATATAATATATAAATCAATTGCCGTGCGTTAGTGTCGAAAATGGCTCGACCAATTTTGATGAAATTTATTGTGTTTTCTTATAGTGGGTTTTGAGTGGGTCCCTGGATGGTTTAGATTTATAATTGGACCCAGTAGGTGGTGCTGTAGTCGAGATCCTGAAATCACAATAGAATTTTATACATTGTTTTTTGCAATTTTTTTAGCACAAGATAGATATTATGTTTTAAAGCATTTAGGAATGCGTTATGCAAATTAAGCAGAAAATTATATTGGTGTTAATATAAAACAATTATTATATAAAACAAGACTAAATATCTAGATTTAATGTACTTAAAAGAGTTATATTTTAATGTATTTCAGCTAAAATGTTGAAATATTATTTTACATACGTACTTTACATATTTTATATACGTGTATTATTCTTAAAGGGATTCCATTGTATAAATAACTCAACGCTAGCGATTTTGAGCCAAAATCTTAAGTATCCACCAGGAGTGTTACCTTAGCTCCGATGTGTATATTTGCGATTCAAATGCCACACTTAGTGGCAAACTCCTTATGAATTCCTGAATGTAGTGCAAGCCTAAAACAGTTTTTATAAATGAAGCTTTAAAGCGTAAACATAACTGTTCATAAAAAAAAATTCGAGATGTATATCTAAAAGTGTAAAATCATTTTTGGGGTTCCGTACCCAAAGGGTAACCAAACCCTAATACTAAGCCGCCGCTGTCCGTTAAAAGTTAAAGGGGGCACCCCTACTAGAAACATTTTTTACGATGGTACGGAACCCTTCATGCGCGAGTCCGATTCGCTCTTGGCCGGATTTTTTCTAATAGCGAAAAGTTTCTTGATATTAAGCGACATTATTTCAAACTTTTTGTAACAACAAAAATAAATTCTTGCAAATAACTGTAAATTTACAGTTAAAATTATTGGTTTTGATATAAGTTATTTATTTATTTATTTATTTATTCTTAATTGTACACCTTAACTATAATAATTTAATAACATAAGCCTTTATTCAGACACATATCTTTTTACATAAATCTTATATTCACAACTCTGGTGAGTCGATTACATCAACAACTTGGTCTCTTTGCCCAAGGCCTACTCCATTTTTTTCCACTCTGTTCTGTTCATCGCTTTCCTAGTCCACGTTTTCCTGCTGTGGCCTTTAATTCGTCTTCCCACCTTCGAAACTGTCAACCTCCTTTCCATTTTCTATTTCTTGGGTCGACTCTAACTTAATTTTAACCATCCAGGGACCCACTCAAAACCAAAATACAATGGTTTTGTTCCATTTCTCAATACCTATTATTATATGGCCTGTCCATTTTCACTTGAGTTTTCTTATTCTCGTTGTTACGTTTTCTATTTTGGTACGTTTCCTAATAATTTTGTTCCTTATTTTATCCGATTTCTTTATGTTCAAAATGCTCTTCTCCATTGCTGACTGACAGGTTTCTAGTTTCTTGTTTTGCGCTTTAGTGAGCGCCCAACACGACAGCAACGACTGGTAGCATGCAGTTGTTGTACAGCTTTTATTTGATGGACATCTTAGTTTCTGTATTCTTCATTACTTCTTTTAACTGCCAATAATATTTCCATGTTTTCCCAATTCTTGTATCTATTTCCTTTGACGTTATGTCGGTGGTTGGGATTTGTTGTTCTAAATAAGTGTACTCTTTCAAATACTCAATCCACTCGCCATTTATGACGATAGTGTCTTCGTGTGAATTTGTCATGGTTTTATATTTAGAAGTGTTCATTGGTAAACCTACCGTGTGACTTTCTCTTTCCAGGTCTTCGAGCATATTTTTAAATGCTCTTTTATTGTGGCGAATGATATAACGTCGTCGGCAAAGCGTAGTTGGGTTAGTTTTTCTCAATTTATATTTAGTTTAGTCCATACTGGTCCCATTTTAGTTTTGCGAAATATTTCTTCTAGTACTCGTACAGCTGTAAATAATTTAGGGGATAGCGAGTCTCCTTGACGTCCGCCTCTATTTTTAAGCAGTCTTATTTGGTGTTTTTCTAACGTCTTCGGGCAAGGAGTTCCAGAGAAGTGCAAGTAACTAAATTTGTGAAATGTAGTGGGATACTTAATTTACGAGTATAATTAGACGAGGAACGCAGAGTTCTTCAAGATGAATCAATAGTTCTTCAATTTGATATTTTTTAATTAAAAGTTTAAATTAATCGCGATGAAAACCCTTAAATTAGTTTTATTCAAAGTCTTACGCAATTTTTATATAATTGAAGTTTGTTTTAACGACATTTTACTTTTCTATTGACTACTGAATGGATGTGGCCAGTGACGAATTTGCTTTGGTTGTGCATAACGCGTATGTGCTTCGAAAAAGATCCATCAGTGAAACTCCGACACGATTCGAAGAGCAAGTTTCCTCTATTCAGTACTGAAAAGAGCGGTTGGCAAGAAAGCGATTTAGATTTGTGAGCCTATCGAACAATTTAAGTTTATACAGCTTATAAAGCAAGCAGTCGTGCAAGACCTTGTCAAACGCTTTTGAGACATCGAACAAGACAGCAACAAGTAATAATTTAAATAATCCGACTGTGTGAAAAGTCTACTGAAAAGAGAAAAAATTACATATTATACCCTATGTCGATGTAGCAACTAAGACGCAACGAACGATAGTGCATAATCTTCCTGCTGTTCACTCACTGTTCCTCTAGTTTCAGGATTCCGATTACATCAGCTTCTTTTAGGCGACCGAAAACTAAATTGAAATGCCTACAACGATGCAGATTAATCACGTTGTTAATGATTTAAACACCCTATTATTTATGCTATAGGGACTGAGTGCTGATCGTTTATTCACTCTTAACTATGATTTCATCGAGAGTCATAGAATCTAAAAGTTCACATACTGGTGATAACGCAGATCTCCGCTCGACTTCCGCTTCTACCTCTAATAGGTTGAGCGGGATCAGTGAACTCGCTTGAGCATTAGCTCTCTCTATTTTATTATGCTGTTAATTAAAATACTAGTACAAAAATTAGTAAAATATATTGTGTGTATTTATATTGCTTATTGGTTGGTTGGTTGGTCATATGAATTAATTGTGTTGTTTTATTTTAAAAAAAAATATTGCGTACAAAATGTTTCCAACATCATTTTAATATTTAAAATAAATAAATGTACACTTATTATGTAATAAGCGACTTTAAAAGTTACACAACCTTTAAAGTTGGCGGCCACTCCAAGATAACTTTTAAATTACCTTGCCGCTTTTGCTAAAGTATTTTAAATGGAAACAAAATTTAATTTTACTTTTAAGCCAAACATTTAAAAATATAAAAGTTTTCAAAAAGTGATTAATATTAGTTCTGAAAGTAGCATACGTTTTTTTCGTTCTGACATTAAGACGAGATACAGCAGAATCAAAAAAGATGCAATAATAATCAACATTTTGCTACTTTTAAACAAAATATTGACTTATAGCGTTTTTAATTTTTTAGTAAAGCTACCCCTAACAGATTATTTTATGTCTGGGTTACCCTCGACTAAACTACGGTTATAGCATTTTTATAGTTCTCCCTTCTTTCGTCATAAGCCTCTAATTCTACTGCTGCACATGGGGTTCTCTCTTACTATAGAAAGAAATTGTCTTAATTTTCACGCCCAGCAGTTGATTTTTTTTATAGGATAGGGGTGACAAGCGAGCACACAGTCCAACTGATTGTAAGTGGTTGCTGTGGCCCATAGACATCTACATCTATCATCGTATGCGAATCAAAATGCAGATGCGTTGTCAGCCGTGAGGACTAAGATGGAATGCCTCTTTTCCAGTAAAAAGGGTCTCCGGTTCTCTACACTCACCATACGAAACACAGCAGCATTAAGCCCTATTTTATGCTGGTATTCTGTGAGAGCGTGGTCCTTCCCCGGTCGAGCCGACCCATTCGTGCTACTACTATACGTTTATTATAGCTGCAGCATGGCTCTACCACGTAAAACGATTTCGCACCTTTGACGCAACTTCACGTCGTAGGTCTAGGTATTTTACACCTGACGTAAAGTTTTGGTTATACTGTCATTTATCAGACGCATATAACTTCCTGATAACGACTCAAAATATTAAAAAACCGCAACCAATTGTGGCAACTATGGAAAATATCCTCCCTATGAGACAATCAAGGGAGAAGTATATGTTCAGCAGTGGACTTTGATAAGTTGTAATGAATAAATCAATAAATGCATTGTTTCGATCAAAATTCGCATGCGATCATCATCGCGCTGTGTAATGCAAAAAACATGTTTTTTTTTATCTTTTCTTTTTACTTTAACCTTAATAATAATAAAATAATCACGTAGTCTTAGTAGTTTTACTAAGCAACTGTGTTACTAATGTGTTACTACACAGCGGATACGAGGGGAGCAGCCATACGCAAGCGTTTCTCTCTGTCAAAGTATAAGGCCACGCGGTCCTATGCGTACATTAAAACTAGTTGCAGCCGCACTGCTTACTAGACTAAATCTAGTTGAACGACTGAACTGACGTCCTACAGAATTACCTTATTTTACAGCTTTTTGCTACAAAAAGAGATCTGCTACGTCAAATTTACAAAAAGATGACGTTTCCTTTCATATATAAATAATTTTTAATCACGTTATTGCTATTTACTTCTTTTCAAACTAAAAAAAATGAATAATGACTGTCGTGTTGTTTCGGATTTGTTTACCAACACAGGCCGCTCACCCTCATACAATATGCAGATCAGTTGCGCGACTGATCCGAATCTGTATCCGAGTTGTCGCTGTCACCGAGCGATACTGTTATAAAGTATCTGGGCGTTTTACAAAAAAGTTGTACCTTGAAAAAAGTCAGTGTCCGACCACTTTCAGAATAAATTATCAAATTTTATAAAAGTTTTTATTACATATCATTTATTTTAACAATAAAGTAACATATAGTCACATAAATCAAATAAAAATAAGGTCTGAATCTGTTATAAATCAAAAATAAAATCAAAATAAGTAAAATGAGGTCGATGTTTTTGGTATGTCCCACATCTACTGTGTCAAGTTCAGAGTCACATAATATGGTCGTGTTATATTATTATTCAAACGTTTTGCATTTGACTGGTCATTTATGACCGTAACTTCAATTTTAAACCTTAAAATGTACATGTTACGGTTGAAAATTATTTTAAAATACCAGATTTTGGGTTGTCCTGAAAAATAGCGTATGATGGAATTTCCGCGTACGTGACCGCATTTTCAATGACTTCCAACAAAAAATACTACCAATTCAATACATTTTCCCAAATACAGCAACATTATTAGTCTATGGTGGCTGCCATATTTAATTTTGACAGCCATTTCGCCAACAAAACGTACTCGAAGTGGTTGTCTCGACTCATGTGAAAAAAATATTTCCACAAACGATACTGCTTTTCTCCAGGTAACGTATTCATGTGTATTTCATTCTATTTTCTATTAAACATGTTAATTTATTGTTATTTGAATTGTTAAGTTATATTGAACAAAAGTTTGATAACTAATTAGTAAATTCATTTGAAAATTTTATTGGCATGGTTACGTTACCTCCATTAACGCTACTATCGCATGAATGGAACTCAAAAGTGACGTAATGGTATCCTAAAGGTCGGTTCATAAAGTCATCGTTTTAATTAGTGTTCCAAAGTCTAAATAAATAAGTATGAATAAAATAATTATGAAATGCCTCGAATTTTTTAAATGAATTGCTTATTACTTAATTTCGTGTGTAAATCAAACAAGATTTTTCGAGTAGGTATTTCGGCTCAAAACACTCCATTCAGGAACATTAAAAAAATAACAGTGAAATAACGATAGTTATTACGTTATATCGTTGAAATGGCTGCATTTAGTATTCAATTTTAATGGTATCCTGAATGAAAATCTTTTTTGTTTTTTTGCGTGAATTGATCGTCAAAATATATGTGATAAACAGTTATCACATTTATTTTGACAATTATTTCACGCAACGCTTTTTGTAAATCTATATAAATTTTTTCACAAAAATTTGAGATTTTTCGTACGGGGTACATTATGATAACTCACTATTGTTTTTAGGCTTAAATATGCCCTTGACGGCTGCAGAAAAGTCAAAACGGTACCGAGAAAATATCAAAAGAAGATTAAAGAGCTCACTGAGGACGAGAAAATAGAAAAAAGAAAACTCTGGAGAGAACTAAAACGAAAACAAAAAAAACATAAACACTCAACCGAATCCACAATTAGGCCAATCACGTGACGCATCCAATACTTCAGCTTCACATTCATTGAAAATTAGGTACCGAAAATTATTAAATAACTATAAAAAGGCTTTAAAGACGATTCGTCAATATAATACAACAATACAGACTCTGAGAAAGAAATTAAACCGAATGAAAAAAAAACATGAAACCGAATTTGATTTATTGAACACAGAAAACGATAAATTGAAAGCAAGACAAGAAATAATGGAAATATCAATTCGTAGTACGTACAGGAATTGTAAGAAAAATAAAGAAAAACAATTACTTAAAAACGTGATTAGGAAACAGGCGCAAATATTGGAAAAAGCACCTGAAAGTAAGATTTTAGGTCTTAAAGGAAGAATCAGGAAAAGGGTTAATGTACAACGACCAATAAATAAGAAGACTTAGGAAGAAATAGAACTTTTTTATTTCAGAGACGACATAAGTAAAAGCACAGCTGGTAAGAAGGAAACCAGGTCCAAAGACAAACAAAAAGTACAAATAAGATACTTAGTCGACACACTGAAAAACGTATACGAAATTTATAAAAAAGACGGTGGGTCATGCGGCTTCACCACCTTTTACAGATACAAGCCTTATTATGTACTGTCTCCAAGTATCAATATTAGAGAAACCTGCTTATGTATTAAGCACAGTAACTTTGAGTACATGTTTAATGCACTGAAATGTAAAGGTGTCATAACTTACAAGAATATAAAGGAGCTCTTGAACATCGTTGCATGTGATATTACGCGTTATGACTGCATGTACAATAAATGTAAAGATTGTAAGAGTATTTCATATGATGAACAAAAACTCGATTCTGCTATATCATGGTTCAAATGGGCTAGGGTAAACCATGAATATGAAAAATCTGGCAAAAGTATATACAACTAAAAGACCACCAAACAACAAGTAAAAGGAACTGTACTTGATATCATCACCAACTTTCAGAACGAGCTACCGGCGTTTAAAACTCGTTTCTATAATTGGATTGAACAACAACGTCAATACAGAAATTGTATCAAGAACATGAAAGATGACGAGATACTCATTTTATGTGACTTTTCAGAATTTGAATGTAAATATAGTGAAGAAGTCCAATCAATGCACTTTGGTGCCTCCAAAAACACGATCACTTTACATTGTGGGGTAATTTTTTGGAAAAATCTATTCCAATCATTTGTATCTGTTTCAGATAACAATTGCCATGAGCCGAATGCCATCTGGGCACTTGATACCAGTTATCAAACTTGCAAAGAAATGAACCTCATATCAAAGTTATACACTTTTTTCAGACAGCCCATGCAGCCAGTACCGTCAAAAAGAACTTTTATCTTTGAGTTTATTCACCCCAAAATTGAAACTATCATATTCAACATGGTCATTTTCGGAGGCAGGTCATGGCAAAAGTATGGCAGATGGGATTGGGGTGCCGTTAAGAGACAATTGGATAAAAGTTTCTTATGGTCATGATGTTACTAACGCCACTGAAGCATTTCAAATTTTAGAGAACAGCATGAAGACAGTAAAGTGCTTTTACATAAGTAATCAAGATATTGAAAACATGAACCAACTTATTCCCCGGCATTCAAGCTGTTCCTGGTACAATGCAATTGCATCAAATATCATCTACACAATGTAACCAGATTAAATATCGGCAACTGAGTTGTTTTTGTGGGGAATATCGTGGTTTGTGCAGTTGCTATTGTCCCAAAATACATAATTTTGTTAAACCATCAAAAGAAACTGCCGAATTGAGTGTTGAGGCCTTAATAGTTCCTGGGACGTCAAAAAACAACATGAACGTTACTCCTTGTTATTCGGGCCTAAGCATTGCGCCCCACAAAATGAATACGGCAATTGATTATGAATTTCCAGAAAATACCCGACAGATAAGCAGTTCCCCTATTGAGGTTATTCCTGATCACATGCTCCAAGATTTAGAAGCATACCAAAGTGATAATGAAGAAAACATAAATTTTGATTTCCATGTGGGTCAAATGGATGAAACTCCAATTTATTCCCTAGAAGACAACAATATTTCTGGACCACTCATAGAGATAACTTCTCTGACCGATAATCAGAGATTAGTCGAACCTAAATCTGATAGCATAATTCCAATCCTGGAAAGTTCATGCATGACAGCTTCAGATCACGTTCTTGGTAATACCCAAAATAAACAGCTCAAAGAGAATCTTGCATCTCTTGAATGTCAGCCCTCTAAGAAGAGAAAAATAAATATATCGAACGACAACAAACATAACGGAAAAGAATTTAAGTCATCAAGGACTTTTTTGTGCTTTATTTGCAAGGAGCGTCAGCCTTTTGTTATACAAAGAATGGTAAAATGTAATGCATGTAAAAATTGGGTTTGCCTGATATGTAGCGGAACAACCTTTTTGACTACATTTGTTCTTTTTGTTTTTTTTTAAGTGTTGTTTAAGTTACTTACTTTTTTACTTTTTTTTTACTCTTTTTTGTTACAGTTTAAGACCGTTTACAACGTACGGCATTTCATACAAACTTTCAAGTCTTTATTTTTCGAAATAAATGAACCGATTTTAATGAAACTTCCTACGCATAAGCAGGATATATAGGTCCAAAAAGTTAATGAGAACATTTTCGAAAAATAATGTTACAGCTAAATTCGACCGATTTTAAATTTTCCATAGAAACAGATATTTCCAATTATCTTGTTTTAAATAAGACATTTCGAAAATGTTCTTTACTAACTTTTTAGAGCTTTGTGTCCTGCTTATGCGTATGAAGTTTCATTAAAATCGGTTCATGCATTTCGAAAACAAGGACTTGAAATTTTGTATGAAATGCCGTACGTTGTAAACGCTCTTAAATGACATACTAGTAATATTATGTTTAATACGATAAGTACAAGTTATCATGATTGTTGTCATAATTCAGAGTCATATAGACGTTGCCTTATAGTTCCTAAACGTCATTTTCGAATTCCATTAACGTCACTGTCCTATTATTACTGTGATTTATTTTCTAAGACTAATTAATAGATCTCAAAGAAATTTGACTGTTTTTGTTCAATATAGTTTGTTATTAATTTTTAATTTGTTATAATTAAACTTTTGAAAGAATATTTCTCATATTTGACGTTCTAGGATGAAAAAAATATAGTACAAAGTACCCAAAAGTAGCGTAAGGAAAATCTTTGTTAAAACATTTTTTGATTAGATCTAATATGCTGAATTATCAATATTTTTTAGAAGACTGATTGTGTTTATTTTTCATAAATAAAGTTAAAAATACTGAACTTCTTTTAGTTTTCATGAAAACTATTTTAAAATTAGTAACGTAATGGAATTTCTTGAGAACATAATTTAATTAAAATTGTAATTATTTTCAAAATTCATTATTATTTTCTTAAAAAAATACTATTTTCATACTGCTCATACTATATTTTATCAATTTATTACATTTTGAAGCTAAATGTTAAAACTCATATAAGTGGAATTCTGATTACGTCACCGACAATTTTTTTGAAAAACGCCCATCTATGTTTGTGTAAAAATATTAGTTAATTGTTTTAATTGTTATGTGTGACTTTCGTAGTGACGATTGTTTTTGTGTGCACAGATTTCCCCCCACAAAATATGACAGACAATTTTGTATCGGGGAAAAACGCTACGGCAACTCGCCTCCTGTTCTTAGTACTAGCTAACAGTTGTGCAAATAGTTTTTATGTTAGGTTCTTGATGTCTTCTCATGTCTCTCGCACTGTTCCCCTGGGTATCTACAATCTTATCGCAAGCTTAAGCTTTACATCGAGCAGGGTTAGGGTAGAACGAGTTTGAGTCTTCGTGTTGTTGCAAACACTTGTGACACTACGATAATATTTAATGAGTGTTTAACAATCTGAAGCAGTATTTGATAGTTACCGCTGTTTTTAAAATCTGAAAGAAGATCGATTGATCATTATTTTCATAGATAAAATGTTATATTCCAATAAATTGATTTTTTGATGATGATGAATTAAGACTTAATACTCTGGTCCATGGCACGCATACATCTAAACTCGTTTAATAATCCATCTAATAGACTCTATCTGAATTTTGATTCATTCCTGAGGACTTAGATGAAATAGCTCGTTGCCAGCCAAGATAGTCTCCTACTTTCGTCATTCTGAATATAAAGTTTGATTATGTACATTATACTACTGTTTTAAGCTAATATTCTGTGAAAGCCTGGTCCTTTTCAGAACAGCCGACACAATCCTTCAGTGCAGCACCGATACGTTCTGGCTCCAGCTTGTTGACTTTCGTACTATTTTCTCAATCTTTTCTGATACATGGTACGGCTTGGACTTGACTCGGTCTAGCGCAAATGACGGTTATTGCGTATTCATTATACGTGTATTTATATATTTATTTTGAGATATTATGACCACCGCACCTGTTAAGGAAAGTTAAATGGTAACTGATGCTTTTTCGATCATAAAGATAAGAATTTCAAAGAGGATAGTGTCACGCTACAACAAATATGGGCTTCGTCTCTTAAAATCTTCGCCACATCACTTTATTTTCTTCTTTAATAATTTATGTACATGACGGCGCCTGCGCCATTGCATGTGTGGCCGTGCCAGTGAAGCTAGACAGAATTCTTATGAACAACACGTGCACCGCACACCTGCGCCATTGCACCTGCGGTGGTGCCCGATTGTGTAGCTACTTATTTTGCTTGTATAAAACGGACGGAGCGGCCGCCTTTAAGGCAAATACAAACGAATTAATTATTATTCTCAACTACAAAATTAGTCTCGGTACAATTTATAGTTTGTATTAAGTAATATATTGTAAATTAACCTTATTTAAAAGAAAAGTCCCGCTGGGTTTCTTGCTGGTTCTTCCCAGGACAGAGGTTTTATCCGAACCGGTGGTAGTAGTACTATGTTGTATTAAAGTGATTCTATTCTATTCTAAAAGCCTTTTTATGTGACTCTATTCATCATAATAACATCCTGCATCAGAAGTGGGAATAAAGATTTCCATTAAAGTTCTCTATATTCTAATGAACTTTCTACAATATGGAGAGAGAAATTACTATTAATAAAAAGCAGTATGTACTTCTTATACATAAAATACATACTTCTTTTTATTTTAAATTATATCTACAACGTTTTAAGCTTCAGGTTTGTCCATATGTATAATAAAAATAAAATATGTATAACTCAATAACTAAAAGAAGTTAGTGCTATACACGTATACGTTTTGGATAGCACAATAATTACATTTGTGTATTTTTAACATCTACAAAATTAAAAACTAATTGCGATTTATGGTCGAACCATTTACTTAATGGATTTATTCACTGCGAAGGACTTAGCTCACAAAATTTCATTACGCTAAAAGCAAAGCACAAAAATACTCTTAAATCCTAAGTAGATAAAAAAATTGTAATTAAAGTTTGATTCTTCTTGAGAAATTATTATACACTATAATTCTGTCCTGCGCAGATGGCTAGTCTCCGTTGAGGCTGGCCGTCGTGACCGAAATTTAGTCTGGAGGACATTATTGTTGACGCTCGTGTACGTTTGTGGATCGGGTCCGCTGGCGGGATGATAATTGGAGAAAGTTTGGTGGTAGCAAGGTGTTAAATAACGCTTCTTCGGAATTCTTAGTTTCTTCTTCTTTATTTTCCTTTTTCTTCTTATTCCACTGCTGGATTCGGAATGCCTGACCACGGAAAAGTACCCTTCTTATATAGACAGCTCTGACCAATCAGATCTCTTCAATTTTGTACACGACATTAATCATTTTTAACTCGACTAGAGTGCAGATAGTTTGCAAACGGCACTAAAACACTTTTGTATGGGAAAGTTACATCTGCTGTTTTCCGTAATCAAACACTTCTTACAATGTTTTTCTTATTTTCCTAGCCTTGAGGTAGTTTTATTTTAATTATTTACAAAAAATATTATCAAAACCTTAATTTACACCTTAAAAATAACAAAATACGAAAAATAGGATTAACTAACAATTATAATATACTTGAACTGTATTCAAACGAATATTTTGATTACTACAGTAAGTCTTGGAGCACAAACACTGATTATTAATAGTAATTTCAGAGAGGTTAACTACACATATATGGGAAAATTTTAAAGGTTTGGTTGTTTACATCGGTCCATTAAATAATTATTTTAAACATTTATTTTAATGTCGCGCCTGGTCGTAATTCTACCATTTAATTTGTCAAAGTGTTTTTTTACCTGCCATATCTGCAACATGCGCAATTGTTTGTTTCTGTATATATACAGCACAGTATCTTTTCATTTATATAGGTTTCAATGCCCTGCTTTAATAAAAAAAATACAATAATTTTCGATTTTCTAGTATAAATGTATTATTTTCTCAAATTATGTCATTATCTCAGATATCTCAGATATCTGCTATTATTTTTGGAACTAGAAATTCATGTTTTCGTATATATTTCCTATAATCGCTCGTGAAAGTTATAATATTAATATCGAATCACCGGAGTGCAAATTATAAATAGCGCGCACAACCCTCTTTTCAAAATAAGGATAATATCACGTGATAATATCTCCCAACAATAAAATTTAATGAAACGAAAATATTTTTTTTAAATAAACCAGTTTTTTTAATAAAAACCAATTTGTTGACGAAGCAGCTGAACTGCATTTGTCAGCTAACGTTTTTATATATTATGTTGTTATTATTTGTCATTTACAATAAGTCAAAATAATAAAAAGACACCAACGAATACTTTGATCAGTTTCTCTAAGGCCATATAAAACTCTAGTTTGAAAACTATATACATTGAAAAGAAATTTTTATTTCTAAATTATTGCATAGATCGCAGGATTTTGCTATAACACACAATTTGGCAGGCGGGTTAGCAACTGCAGTTTTATTATTTTGAGTCGTCATAAGAAAGATACTGCTGCACATCTCCTGTTTCAGTTTTCCTCTGTCGCCTCATACGTCATTCACAGGACGATATGGGGTAGTGGATATTCTTACACCGCCACTACACGGTACGCTAGCACGTTACTTGCAGTACTATTTATTATGTTCTGCGCAGTTAAAAAAAACATAGTATTCTTATATAGCATTGAGAGATCATAATCATTATAATTCTACTGTGGCGGTGCTGTCGTCGCGCCACAAGCGAAACGCACCGAAGCTTAAATCGCACTATCAAAGTTCTGAAGTTAACGAGCTATATAAAGAACAGCTCCGAAGTAACACACGGAGCGTTGGCCGCTCCCCGGGCTGAACACTTTGCCCGGCGGGAGATCTCTCCTTTTCCTTTCCATAGCCAAACCACCATCGCCCAAAAGTTTAAGTTACAGATAATATACGTCCCACAGTTAAGCTCAGACCTCTTATTTCAGAGAGGGTTGTGGAGCAATAAATGCAGTGCATATTGCCGGACTTTGCATGTCTTCGAAATAGTTTTCTTCTTTACACATGCAGGTTTCCTCACGCTGTTTTCCTTCACGGTCGTACACGTATTTAATTCCTACATCTTTTACTTTAAAAACACAAAATAGTATAGTATAGAATATTTTTTCCCAATAGATGTGGTAATTTTTATTCCTGTTTCACATATGCCTTGAATAATAATATAAGAACGCCGAACTAAAAAAAAAATATCCCCAAAGTGTTTGTCACGTAACATTCCAATTTGCTTCACATCCCCAATATAATTTTTTCTCTTTTGGTCAAATTTCTTTTAGACTAAATTCAAACCATTGTTTTAGTATTATAGCGTTATTAGATTTTTAAGTTTCACATCAAGAGGCATATTATGCCTTTCTAAAAGTGAACCAGCAGGTAGACGTTTAAAAAATTACTCATTCTTATCATCACACAGGTAACGCCGTTCTGCGTCACCCACTTTTGTGATTTGGTGGCAGCATTGTCATCATTTGCAGCATTTGGCCAAGGAATCATCAGTCTGTCGTCATGCTACCTGCACATGTAGACATTAAAAAAACTTGCCTTCCTTAATCTTGGAATGTATTTGTATATGCAGACTTATACCTATACGTAATTAGTAATAAAAATAATTAGCGGGACTCATACTTATAATATCCGATTCATTAATAGCGTCAAAAGCCTAATCTATAGTTTTAATATAAATTTATTTGCTCATTTTTACCCAATTAGCGGCGAGACAATGTCTTCTTTTGATTTTTATAGAACGTTCCTTCTCAGTTTGTTTGAAGGAAAATCCATTGTCAAGGTAAAAACGTCTGAACAATAAGTTAAGTGAATTTTATAGTTCCGGATTTTTACAGTTATTTATTTATTTGAACACGAACATAATAAACATTACATCGCTGCAAATAGAACTACATATTCGGTTTGTAAAGCTTAATGCTATTATAATTATGGGTGAAGACTACATGCAATAAAAATTTGATAAGAAGCAACAGGAAAGGGTTTGTAAGGTTCAAAACAATTTAGTTATGTAAAATTCAACAACACTATTGTACAGTCAATGACTTTTTAAAGCTGCGAATGCCACCCGCGCATAGATCTAAGTCTATTGTTTTGGCCATGTTTCTGTACTCTCTCACAAAACGGTTTAAAGGGGCATTTTAACCAAGATTAGATTTACAAGATTGATCAACGAGAATGTTAAATCTCGATGGCCGAAGTAGTTTGAATGGCGCTGAGAAATTAAGTAGGTATAAATGATCCGGAACATCTATAATGCCATTCGCTAACTTGTACAGGAACAATAAGTCGTGCAAGCGTCTTCGATCTGATAGAGAACAAATTTTAAAATTATCTAACGTCGCTTGATAATTCAATAGTACCTTGCCTAGGTTACAGTTATATGTAAGATGCCACAGAAATCTTTTTTTGATGTTTTCTAATCTCTTTTTATACAAGTCATGAAACGGATACCAAACCACACTACAATATTCCAAGCCACTACGTACAAAATAATTGTATATATTATTTTAGTTTTGGTTATAAAAAAAATCATAGCAACTTTATTTAAAACTATCGGTCTATTTTATTCTATTTTTTTATTAATGTGGTGTTATTTCGATTTGAGATATCATCAAAGGCCATTAATTTTATCAAGTTTTCGTTTCTCAAAAAAATAAAGTACATTATTTTTTCGGATTAAATTTAGCCTCGATTACTCCTGTTATTGATCTCCAAATGTTGGTGAAGTCTAATTACTATCTGTTCAGCCATTCCGAACATTCCGGTCACAGACAAAATTTTTAAAATTCTTTATTCATATCTTGATGTAATGACGTGTAAATAACCCCTCAGCTCAATAAAATGCAGTTACTTCGATATTACAGACAGACACTTTAATTTAATTTATATGTTTAATTATAGATTGGTAGATTTTATATGTAAAAAAAAAACTTTGTCTTCTTATTTCTTTTTAGCAATCCGTAACAATCAACTGCTGGACACGGGTCTCCATACTAGGAAGGATTTGCCATAATTGGCAATCGCATTACCAAATGTCGCAGCAACCATGATGCAGCTCTCTGTTTCATACCTAGAATATACAATATAATAATACCGCCATGAGAACTTTCTGATGCTTTGCATTAGACTTAAGATACCCACAATACGAAATTCTCTTATGCTAACATCATCATCATCATCATCATCAAACACTGCTGAACATAGGCCTCCCCCAAGGAATGCCACCTGCATCCATCAACTTCCTGCATATCTTACCAGGTCGTCACTCCATCTAGTGGGTGGACGCCCTACACTTCGTCCACCGGTACGAGGCTGCCACTCGAGAACCTTTTTTCCCCATCGGTTGTTGGTTTTTCGAGCTATATGGCCGGCCCATTGCCACTTCAGCTTACTAATCCGTTGGGCTATGTCGGTCACTCTGGTTCTACTGCGGATATCCTCATTTCTAAGTTTATCACGCAGAGAAACTCCGAGCATAGCCCTCTCCATAGCTCGCCGAGCGACCTTGAGCTTCCTCATCCGGCCAGCAGTGAAGGTCCACGTCTCAGTTCTATAGGTCATCACTGGCAACACGCACTGGTTGTACAGTCTCGTTTTTAAGTTTTGAGGTATACCTGACGAGAAGATGTGCCGTAATTTCCCGAACGCTGCCCAACCGAGTTGAGTCCGTCGATTGACCTCTCGGTCGAAGTTGGACTTACCTAGTCGGACTATTTGTCCCAGGTAAACATACTCGTCAACAACTTCGAGCTTAGTACTCCCAACAACTACCGGCATAGGTGTGACATGGACATTAAACATGATCTTTGTTTTCATCTTAAGACCTATCCGTTGGGAGACACTCATGAGGTCATTGAGCATAGTGCTTAGGTCCTCCAGCGATTCTGCTTTAAGGACTATATCGTCGGCAAATCGAAGTTTTTTTTTATAGGATACGGTGACAAACAAGCACACAGTCCACCTGATGGTAAGCGGTTGCTGTGACCCATAGACATCTACATCTATCTTCAACAAAGAATCAAAATGCAGATGCGTTGTCACCCGTGAGGAATAAGATGGAATGCCTCTTTTCCAGTAAAAAGGGGTTCCGGTTCTCTACACTCACCATACGAAACACAGCAGCATTAAGCTGCTATTTTACGCTAGTATTCTGTGAGAGCGTGATTCTTCCCCGGTCGAGCCGACCCATTCGTACTACAACTATACTACTAATATAGCTGCAGCGTGGCTCTATCACGTAAAGAGTGAGTGATGTACTCGCCATTGATGTTAATACCGTATCTTTTCCAGTCCAGAAGCTTGAAAACGTCTTCCAATGCAGCGGTGAAGAGTTTCGGGGATATCACGTCACCCTTTCTTACACCTCTCTGCAGTTGGATAGGTTTCGTACTCTGGTTCTGTACTCGGATTGCCATCGTAGCCCTACTGTACAAGCACTTCAGCACCTCGATATACCGACAGTCAACTTGGCATCGCTGAAGGGACTGCAGCACCCCAAATTTCGACGGAATCAAAGGCTTTCTCATAGTCCACATACGCCAGACATAGTGGCAAATTGTACTCCTCGGACTTCTGTACAATTTGCCGAAGGGTATGTATGTGGTCTATGGTGCTAAAGCCTTTTCGGAAACCGGCTTGTTTGGGAGGCTGGAAGTCGTCGAGACTGCGTGCGAGACGATTCGTAATGACTCTCGAAAACAACACGTAGACGCGGCTCAGAAGGAAAATCAGTCTGTAGTTCTTCAAGCGAGCGTTGTCGTCTTTCTGGAAGAACAAGACCACCGCATTTCTGCTCTATGCCTCCGGTGTAATGCCACCATGGAGGACGGAATTAAAGAGCTTCTGAAGGACTTTAAGTACCGGTTTTCCACCCACTTTCAGAAGCTCCGCTGTAATACTATCCTCGCCTGGGGCCTTGCCGTTTTTAAGGTGCTGGAGAGCCATTCTAATCTCGCTCAGACTGACGTCCGGGATATCATCGGAATAGTGTCGAAAAAGACTCGCTCTTGGATCGTTACTCACACTTGCGTGTGGCTCCAACGATGTACAGCTGCCTATAGAACCTCTCAATCTCACTCAAAATTCAGGTGTCCCGGAAACGACGCTGCCACACTCGGTCTTCAGCTTCGACAGTTGGCTCTTTCTGGCAGACAGATCTCTAGCAAAGACTTTGGAGCCCTGGTTCTGCTCGATCGCTTCTTCAATACGAGCAGTATTAAAGTTGCGTAAGTCTCGCCGCATGCATTTGGAGATCTGTCTGTTCAGTTGCCTGTATGCTGTCAAATCTACTGAAGAGTGCAGCTTCATATCCCGTCTTATAGCCATGAGATTAAGAGTGTGATCGGAGAGTTTTTGTGTTCTTCTGCGGCGGGTCTTGCAAAACTTACCTCCAACCGAGGAGGTCTCTTCTGAAAGAAAGAGTTCATCATAAAGAGTCCCTCTTTCTCCATGAAGTCGGCCAGCTGCTCGCCCCTTGGGTTCCGTTGTCCTATTCCGAATTTCCCTAATTTCAGCTCACCGTTCTCTCTTGTGCCTAGTTTTGCGTTGAAGTCTCCCATTAACACCGTATAGTGGGTTTTGGAGTAATGCATGGCTCTAGAAATATCCTCATACATTTCCTCCACCTCCTCATTGGGTTGTGCCGAGGTTGGTTCGTAAACCTGTATGACCTTCAGCGAATACCGTTTGGTGATTCTGAGTATAAGGTACGCAACCCTCGTCGACACACACCCAATCTTTACAACGTTGTTAACAAGAGACTTGTGGACCATAAATCCGACACCTCCTTGGGACAGATGGTCGCCCCCCCGGTGATAAAACAAGTTGCTGGATTCGAGGATTACCGTGTCCTCCCCCTCTCTTCGGACCTCGGATAATCCTATAATATTCCAGCGTAACTTGTCTATCTCTTCTTTCAGCTCCAGGATCTTCTCTTCAGTCCTCAGGGTGCGTGCGTTATAAGTTGCCAGGTCAAGTCGTCGTAGGTGGCAACCGAACTTCCACCGGAGATCACCGCCGTTACCATGGTCGCCACCGTAGCCAGGAATAGCGGGGCCGCCGGGGACTGGGGGTCGTCTCTTCGTTATTCGTTACTATCATGGCAACTATGGCAATATGGGGCATATTGCCATAGTTGCCACGCTTGGCGAGCGGGTTGGCAACCGCAGTTTTTTTATTGTTGTTTTGCTGTAGTCAGTAAGATGCTGCTGCCCATCCTCTGCCTCAGTTTCCCTCTGTCGCCTCTTACGACACCCACGGGAAGATATGGGGTAGTGAGTATTCTTACCCGCTACTTCACGGGGATGCTAACATCACACTGCAAAAAATATTTCACTATTTCAAATTGCTGGTTAACCTGTATTTGAAGTATCTATTGTATAATGTAATCATATCTCTATTTAGACCCGAAAACTACTAAAAAATAAAATTAATAAATAAAATAATTTATTTTTCTTTACAAAACTTAAATGAATTACATAGTTGATTGGGGTCTCCATTTAAGCAAGTAATGCCGGTGTTTGGAAACCCCGCTCTTCCTTATCTAAACATACATTTTTTAATTCTAAAAACCAAAAATAACAAAAACTAATAACTCTATTTTAAGAAACAAAAATTACAAAAATTACAAAAGTATATTACAAAATCATATATGTGTGCATGCGTACGTGCGTGCGTGCGTGCGTGCGTGCGTGTGTGTGTGTGTGTGTGTGTGTGTATGTGTGTGTGTGTGCGCGCGTGCGTGCGTGCGTGCGGGTGTGTGTGTGTGTGTGTGTGTGTGTGTGCGTGCGTGCGTGCGTGCGGGTGTGTGTGTGTGTG
This sequence comes from Parnassius orleans, assembly GCA_029286625.1. NCBI lineage: Eukaryota > Metazoa > Arthropoda > Insecta > Lepidoptera > Papilionidae > Parnassius > Parnassius orleans. Next base: position 1,112,270 of record JAGSMP010000032.1, read on the forward strand.
TGTGTGTGTGTGTGTGTGTGTGTGTGTGTGTGAGTGTGTGTGTATACAAATAATTATTATGTTATATATTGTACAAAACAGCGAATAATGAAATGCGGTGCAGCAGAAATTCAGTTTCGTCATAGGTTTTCGGCTGCACCCATTTTAGTATAAGGTTTTTACACTCCTTGTACGTTTTGTCGTATATGTTTATTTCTCTATTTATTTTATTATATAGGAATGCAGAACGTGAGCTAAATTGCCTACTAGTAAACACTGTTTTGGTACCAGAAGACACAGTTTTGGTACCAGAAGACACAGCCACAACATCTTTTCGCCGCTTTTTAAAGAAAACTACTGATTCGTTTATTACAAAAATGTTCTCCTCGGCTTGAGTTTGAAGAATTCCTTAGATCTTATCACATAAGAATTACATCGGGTTCGCAACACTGTTTGTTCACAAGGAAGATAATATTTATAATATCAGGCTTTTGATATGACTTTTGGGTGATAGGTCATTTACTTACACTAAGTTAAGCAAAGTATTTAACCCAAGCAACAATTTTCAAATCTGTCATTGTTGTACAGATAAATTTTGAAAGACTGAATTAGATTTAACAATTTATTTGTTACCTTTTCTCAGACGCATATATTTTTTTGACTTTTCTTGTCAGATGCATATAGCGCTACCTTACATGCATTTTTTTATCCTAACGTGATCCCTATGTATATCGTTATTTAACAATGGTGGAATATTATTCAAATATTGTACGCTGAAGTGCTGTGGTGTGAAGTGCAACTGTATTTGTTGGTACAGTGGCGTTACCGTAATATGCAAATTTCATTCATTAAGTAATTTGATAATAATTGTTTTGAGTCTATATATTTGTCGTTGTAGGATAAGTTATACATTGCGACAAGTTTTAAAAAGACAAAGATAGAGATACTGTATAGAGTCAAGAACGAATGCTGTGGCATTCTGTCGTACTCCAGAAGATAAAGCTGTTAGATGGGTTGTGTGCCTCTTTGTCAAACCTCATCCCGTCAACAGTCATTTTAAGTCTAATCAAGTTTTTTATTTATAATATACGTGACAAACGAACACATAGTTCACCTGATGGTAAGTGAATGCTGTGGCTCATAGATACGTCTATCTTTGATTAAGAATCAAAATGAATTGTCTCCCTTAAGGACTAAGGTGGAATGCCTTGTTTCCAGTAAAGACGGTCTTCGGTTCAACCCTAATAATATAGCTGCAGCATGACTCTACCACGTACAAGGAAAAATGAAGTATATTTTGAAATAAAAATCCTTTACTTACCACGTTCGGCAGGTGAGCTGGTGAACTCAGTGCCAATAATTCACGGGTCCGGTAATTTTTTTGCCCAATCATGACTCAGCGTTATTGAATTCGACTTTATTCGACGAATGTCAATATCGAATTCAGCTGGAATGAAAACGAGACAATATAATTTTATATTTGTTAATGAAATTGCTATTTTTCAATTTGGTTTAGGTTTGGTTTTGGTTTTTAATACAAGAAACAAAAATTAATTTATGGATGGTGTTTATAGTGGAATAGGAACAAACGAGCATGCTGCTCATCTGAATAAGATGAGCACCATGCTCGTTTCGTTCTCGTTTTTCTTTCGTGGTAGAGCCATGCTGCAGCTATATTGTAGTTGCAGCAAGAATGGGTCGGCTCGTCCTTCGGGGTAGGACCACGCTCTCACAGAATACCAGTGTAAAATAGCAGCTTAATACTGCTGTGTTTCGTATGGTGAGTGTAGAGATTCGGAGACCCTTTTTAATGGAAACGAGGCATTCCATCTCAGTCCTCAGGGGCGACAACGCCTCTGCGGTTTGATTCTTAATTGAGGATAAATGTAGATGTCTATAGACCACAACATCCACTTCCATCAGGTAGACTGTGTGCTCGTTTGTCGCCCTTACTCTATAAAAATACGCTACCTATATACATAGATAATACCAGAGAAATTGCAAATGCATTGCCAACCTTTTAAGAAGAAATAGGCTGTTTGTAAATATAGTGTTTTAATTAGTTGAAGTAGAAGAGATTCTTTTTAGAAGTCTATCTCAGGAATAATGATTATGGAAAATGTGAAAAAAAAATCAACTGATTGCGGTACAAACCTTCTGTTTGCTACAACGAAAAGCTCGTTTCCATTGAATGATGATGAAAAGGGAGAAAAGGTGAAGATGCGGAAGCTCATTTCCCGGGTGTTTACGTAAAATTTGATTTCATTTGAAAATAATAATAAGGCATATTATGAAAACCTTACTTATCTCCTCTCAGATCAATATTATTATATATACTAACAATATTTTTAGCAATATTTAAAAACAATATTAACTAGGTGAACTCCTTTTTTGCCCAGGATCCCTTCTGGATAGGTACCTATCCAGAAGGGATACCTCGGGCCTATGCAAGCACTACTGTGTTCCAGTCTGAAGGGTTTAGAGAGCCAGTATAATTACAGGCCGTTAGGCATCCCATCCTAATTCTCAGAGGTGACAACGCATCTGTAGCTTTCTTTGTTTGATGTTGGCTGCAAGTATTCAATGAATTCAGTAGCCATTAACCATAATTTTAACTGAAGTTCGTTAGTCAACTTAGTTTCATAAAAAAATATTGCAATAATTATTTTAGGAATTAAACTGAGATTGCTTCTGTAATTTAACTGATTAAGATGAATGACCAGGTTCTTTGCTTAAACAGCTCTACGAAAAATAACTTCTTTTTTTCATTATCATCAGCGCGTAGAAGCCTACTGCTATTTTAAATATTATTGCTTAGTGAAAAACTTCGGAAGTTATACTTTTTTTATGTAAAAACAAGATTTACAGAATACAACCGTTACCTTTCCAGCCTCTTATTTTATTATTATTTTATCCTCCCCCATAGATTCACTTTTTAAGGGGGGTATTTGCCATATTTGCCACTCTTGGCAAGCGGGTTTGCAACCGAAGTTTTTTATATTTTTAGTCGTCGCCTCTTACACGTTTTAGTGGATATTCTTACAACGACACTACTCGATAGATATACTACAAGTTCAAAGATTATTTATTACAAAGTTCCACTGATTTTACAAACACTGTTGTACTGCACTGCTGTGTAAACAGCACTTCCTGCATGGAGCACTTACACCGCGGGATGGTCGGTGCTATGTTCCCCCCGTCATCGAGTGTCGAGTTGGAAGCTAAAAGAGAGCCTAGCAGATCGGCTTTCTCCTTTGCGTCATGGGCCAGTGAGTCGTCTACCCTGTGCAGAGATGGCAGAGATGGCTGACAGAAGTTCCCTTGGACAGCCTTGGCGAGGGATCAGAATGCACGTGTTCCCGAAGGTAGGCGAACTAGTTTCTCGCCAATTCTGCCGATTTTCTCTGACTTTGCCTTGGCAATGACGCAGGCAGGACGAATGACGAAGGACCTGGAGGCGGAATTATACTTCTTTTTAAGAGCGCTGGTGTTTACATCCCGGGACGTTGATGCATCAGTCCAGGCCCGGTAGCACTCCTGCTTATAGCGTGATGCAATTTTACAGGAGCGACCAAACCATGGCTTAGTTCTGCCTCCGATATGCACCACAGATGATGGAATAAATAATTCCATTCCTTGAAGCACCACATCAGCGACAGAATCAGCAACAACGTTGCGATCATCTGGCGAGAAGCAAAAAGCCAAGGGTAGGATGCAAAAAGACGTTAACGTGAACCAAGCCATTCGGCGTGGTGGGCGTTAAAATCACCGAGTATCACGATCTCTGCGGATGGGATCTGTTGTAGCACGGAGTCTGCAGCCATTTGGACGTGGTCGATAAGTCGGTCTGTGTCGGTTACCGCTATGGGACCTATAGAGGCACCCGTAGACGCGGAGATGATCGTCGCTGTCTACGCGCAGCCATAGTATGGAGAGGTCCGTACTTTCAAGACTGCCGAGGCGTCGAAAACAGATGTCCTCTTTGACGTACACGCAAACTCCAGCCCGGGGCACAAACGAGTGTTCTAATTTGTACCCCGGGTAGGAGAGATACGAAGTATCAGCCGGAGACGACACCTGCGTTTCGGTCAAAAAGAGCAAGGCCGGCTTTGCCGTCTCCAGATGGTAGTGGACGGCGTTAAGCTTTGAATGAAGTCCCCTGAAATTGAAAAAAATTACGGAAAGCGTGGCAGGGGTCGCCTTTGTATTTTTGCTCCGATTGCCCCGAGCAGGTTTCTTCTTGAAGTGCTTAATTTCTTATGATAATTGGAAACCAACAACGTAGTCATATAACGCAATGGACTAATAAGATGCTTATCTACAGAAGGGTGACGATGACTATTTGGTGATGCTTTATTGATTGCTTATAATCCTAAAAAACTTTCAATTTACTGCTTATTTTCCACAGTGTCCTCCCATTTGTAAACCATTCACTTTTTTGAAGTGAAAAAGATTTTAGATCATCATCATTATGGATTGTAGTTGATTTAGTCCTAAAACAATCTATATTTGAAATGGATTTGTGCATGTTTCTTTTCCTCTTTTATTAAAAAATAAAATGACATTTTTTTAAGTTGCTATTACTTTTAAAAATAAAATTCATTTGATGTTTAACATATTTCTTGAATCTTAATAGGAATATACCAAAATAAACCTCTAGAAAGTCAGCAGAAGTGCAGTAGTCGCCTCTTACGCCACTTGACTCAAGACCACTGCTGTAGCTTTATTGGAGTATGTTATGCTACTTGACCAAGCTACTTGAATACGGTATAGTAGACAAGTTGTTTGCACTTTTAACATTTTTAGTGTAATAAACAAAAAAAAAATTCTTGTTGCGGTAATTAAGAAATAGAAAACGTTTTAAAAATCAATTAAACGTAAATGACATTAAAGGTTAGAAAAGTAATTAGTATCAGTAAAAGCTACTCTTTTATATAGGTAATATAATAAATTCATTTAATTTAATAATATTAATATACAGAATAAGTCCTTTTAACGTTTTTAATAAAAATTATCAACATAAAACATTTTAATAACCCTAAAACCCCTTGCGGCGTTTCCACACCGTGAGCGGTTCGGACCATCTTGAATCTCCCACGTGCTCTTTTTGAATGGGGCATTCCGGACCACGGTGTAAATTGCCCACGATTATTTACTTGTGCAGTTCGAACTACAGAGTGAATTTCCGAATTATTCTTTCAGTGGCGTAATTCTAATCGCTATATAAAGATAAAAAAAATATTGTATTAATTAGATTTTTATGTACCTACCGTTTGGCGGAAAAATTTAAGTTTTTATAACATACTTTAGCTGATAACATTTATAAAGTCTAATAAATATAATATTTGTTAGTATTTATATGTCATTAGCTAAATATTTATAATTATCAATCAGAATAAGAGATTGTGTGTGCTCATCAAAATATATAATATATAATTTATAAGAAAACTGTAAATTATCTATTACTACAATAAAGTCTTTAAACTCGACCCCTTGAATACATGCTATGAAAAGTCCATTGCTGAACATTGGCCTATCCCATAGATAGCCTTATAGGGGGATATTTGCCATAGTTGCCATGCTTGGTAAGCGGGTTGGCAACAGCGGCTTTATTCTGCTGTTATCAAGAAGATAGCTCAGGATACAATAAAGTCAAGATCCTAAGTTAATACAATAAAATATTAAAATAATCGAATACAGTAAAATTATTCAACAATAAAAATACAACAATAAAACTTGAAAAAGAAATTAATGAATTTTAATCGTTAGATTATAAAGTAAGGTATATTATTAATCAATTAATAACTAAGGAACATGTTTAATATATTAAAATAATCTTTGAAAAGAAATTCATAATTAACAATATTAATAATAATTATTAATTGATAACTAAAACATGTTTAGAAATATTAAAATGACTTTGAAAGCAAATTCATAAATTTTAATTTTCATTAAGTATATTAACAATATTAATTAATTGATAACAAAAAAAAAACATGCTAAGGAATATTAAAATAGCTTTAAAAGAAATTAGTAAGTTTTTATCGTTAATAATTACTTAAATTCCGGTTGGAAGAAACTCTGTTAATTTTCCTAAATTGAACCTTGTCCTTGTTTTTATCAATCTCTATTTCTGGGAGACTCCTAATCGATTTCTTGTTGTATTCAATTGATTCCTCTGAAATATCTGTTAGTTGAATAGAAGTCTTAACATTGGTATCATTTTTATTACATTTTTATTATAACACTGATTATCTATATTTGGATGCAACAAGATGTACTTTTACAACAATTTGAAAAGCATTTATTATATATCTTATATAGTATATACTCGTAACTAAGAATACTGGCAGTTACAATATAAGTAAGCTGTAGTGTGTCTACAGTTTACAAGATGAGTGCAAAACGAGATGTAACGGAAAGTTAATGTACGAAACAAACCCAATGGAAGTCGTTCTAACACTGATTTTATTGTAAAGTAATATAATTTATATAGTTATATGATTATTATAAAAATGATGTATAAGCAGAAGTACGGAAGTTATACAAGTGTGCGTAATTAACAAATAATACCGTTTCTAAGTGACCTAACTTAGTGAATAATGCATGTATTATTAACTATTGTGCGGTAACCCGTACATCTTGCCGGCCCAAAAGAGGGAAACTAAGAAGTAAGTACACAACAACAGGAATATAAAAATCTAAAATAAAGAAAACAACCTAAAATAATATAAATCCTTAAATATTTCATTACTGCACTACACTTGTGACGGAATGTCCAGTCGCACGGATCGCGGTCGGGTTCTCGGGGGTGTGACAGCCTCTTGGTCTCCGCTCCTTACCGCCGCCCGAGGGTGTTCGCCACAGAAAAGTTCAGTGCTCCCTTGCTTCTGCGACATCGCATGATCACGTAAACACATCCCGCTATAACGATCAGTCCCAGTATTGAATACATAACTGAGTACTGGTGTACGTCATGTACGCTAAGTGGTGCGTTTTCTTGTTTGAGGTTTGTGATCTGAGTCCTCATTCAACGCCACTCATCTTCATGGTCTTCGGGAGTAAACTGCTCGAAGTCGAAATTATTGATAATGGAATTCAGTACCGAAGTGTCTGATGGGGTCGGTATGTTCCCTTGAACTTTGACTTGGCTCAAGTAGTTGTTGTGACCAAATATAGAAAAGGTGTCACTCTTTATTGTACAACCTTGACCGATATGTAGTAAGCCATTCCCGGTCAGTGACTTCATTATCATTCCAGTGTCGATGCAAAATATGCGCACTGTGCATTTCCCACAGCAAGAGAATAGCCACTTGTTATCGCAATGCAACTTGACCCATCGCTCGCGACACGGCGCCTCCCTTGTACTGCACATTGTTTTATTATGTATGTTCAAGTTACAAATTGCTTGTGTTATTTGTAACTCATAAATCGGTTTATCTATAGAGCATAATAATTTTTTTGTCTGTGTATGGATACAATTTTGAATGTCCGATTCTGTTAGTGAGGAGCAGGTCTTTTTGTAGATTGAATGCGATATAGGGTGTGATGAATTCCACGATGTAGTTCTGCCGAGGAAGACTAATAACTTTGTCCAGCTCAAAGGTTTCCTTATTCACCAGGGGAATCTTGATTTTAATGATCAGGTAAGAGGAGCCAATGTCACCACTTGTTTTCATCAACTTGTATAATTCCTTAAAATCATGCTTGTCGACAGGTAAAGTCAGGTCGTTTGGTATGTGTCTATATGATGTTCACCTGCTCTTCCAATTGTTCTGGAGGCAATAAATTGCGCCCATATGACCATGTGCTAGGTCTGTCATGGTATCAGTCACACTTTCTTGTATTTGTCGGACGTTAGAGAGGATGATCATGGCTGACATGGATGATGATAAGATGTGTAATTCGTTGTTCGTTAATTTTTCCAGACGTTTGGTAGCAAAGGAAACATTTTGTAGATACCTCTCAACCAATTCAAACTGCTTGTTCATAATGGCTACGTTTCTCTAAACAATGTTGTATTGAGCTTCTATAACGCTGGTCTGATTTTTCAACAGAAGTTGTAGGTGATTTTCATTTATATAGATTTTTTATATGTCCTTTTCATATTTCTTGACGAAACGCTCATCCAGGACCCCAAATAAAGAGTTCGCTAGATACGCCGTTAAGGAGTCCTCCTTTTTGTCTTCTATGAGCACTGTCCTTCAGTATTCTGTTGTAATGTTGAATTTCCGAAAGTTCGTGTTGTAATTGATATATGATACTCTTGTACTGTGTCGGAAGCGTAGTAGTGTGTAGGTACTCTTCCAAGTGACCGACGTAATTCTGCACGTGACGTAATGCTGACCAGTATGTACTCATGTTATAATAAACGATCAGTTTCTATTTGCCCCGTATGAGATTCATGTCATACATCTTGTCATAATAAATGTTTTGATTGTTTTTCAAAGTTGATATGTTGTATGAACACTGAGCAGGGTTGAAGCAAAATAGGAACAGCATCATTACCGTCGTAAAAAATGTTCCTACGAGCCTTCTCGCCGTGCGCCTTGAACGTTGTTGTCTTGGTTGCGAGACGGCCAGTGTGACGTCATCAAAAGTCGATTATTGAATGTCACCTGTTTGTTGCTCAGTGTGTTCATCTCTCACAGGTAAAAGTGATAATTTTAAAATCGTCGTCTGCATAATTACATTCTTAGTTTTGACGGACACCACACGTACGTATCTGTCCTTGCCAGGGTGAACGGTAACGACTTTACCCATTGACCACTTGCCGGGGCGCAAGTTTTCGTCTTTGATAAGGATGACGTTGACCTCAATATTTTTTGATGGTATTCTCCATTTTGTACGAACTTGCAACTGTTGTAAGTATTCCGATTACCACTTTTTCCAGAACTGTTTGTTCATGGCTTGGATCATCTGCCATCTAGTTTTGAAGTTCATGTGATCCGGATCTGTTTGTGGTCTTGATATTAGTGATCATCCAACCAGGAAGTGTCCAGGTGTTAGGTATTCATCATCTGGATTTTCGGTCAGGGTAATCAGAGTTCGAGAGTTGAGGCACGCCTCTATCTGGTGAAGTAGTGTGATAAACTCTTCGTACGTGAGTTTTTGCTCACCTATCACCCGACGTAGATGGTGTTTTAAGCTTTTGACGGCAGCCTCCCACAGCCCACCTGCTGACGGGTAGGCTGGCGCCTTAAAGTGCCATTGAATGTCATAGTCATCGATCTTGCTCAGGAGCTTTTCATTGATGGTTGCAAAGATATCTTTGTATTCTTTCTTCAAGTCTTTGGATGCTCCGATAAAGTTACGTCCTTGATCGCTGTATATATGTTTGGGTATGGATCTTCTGGCGCAAAAACGTCGAAATGCTGCCAGAAACCCAGGTGTACTAAGATCAGACACGAGCTCAAGATGAACAGCCTTTGTCGCGAGGCAAACAAACACTGCGACGTAGCCCTTGTGTGTTTGTACTCCACGACCCTTGTTTGCTTTGATGTCAAAAGCTCCTGTGAAGTCGATGCCACAGTGGGAGAAAACGCGCGATGGATTGACCCGAGGCTCTGGTAGATCAGCCATAATCTGAGTGTGTTTCTCTTCTTTGAAACGTTGACATGTTACACACTTGCGAAATTCTCCCTTCACTCAGTCAATCCAGTAATTTTCCCGTATGTAAGACAAAGTTAAGCTTGGGCCACCGTGTAGCGTGGCGGAGTGGGTGTACTGTATAACCAGCTCAGTTAGTTTGCCATGACTTGTAGGGCAGTATTGTAGGGTGTTTGACTGACTGGCTGAGTAAGGAATTGTTTAACCTTGCGCCCACTTTTAGCAGTCCATCACTTTGGTCGAGGTAAGGATTGAGGCTCAGCAGCTTACTGGATCTTCTCAATTTCTCGTATTTTTGTAGTTGTTTAATTTCATCCTCAAATTCTATCGATTTTACTGTTTTGATAACTAAATTTATAGCATGTTGTCTTTCTGATGACGATAGGTAATTTTGCCGAGGTAATTGTTTGTTTCGCAACCATTGTGTGAAACGTGATAGCTAGCCGATTATAGTTGTTATGCACTGTGTCGAGCTGCATTCATTTAATAATTGTACAATTAAATCGTTTTTGTAAGATAAGGCTGCGTTCACACTGGTCTTCTTGGCCTCTAATTCCGGCGGTTGGTATGTTTCATTTTTGATAATGTTTGGATCAAATGTCAACAGCCACTGCGGACCCTGCCACCACAAAAGATGTTCTGATAATTGGTGTGATGACAGTCCTCTTGTAGCGCAATCCGCAGAGTTATCTTCAGATCGAACATGGTGCCAAGATGATGATGGGATGACGTTGAGTATTGTACGTACTCTGTTGGCAACAAACTGTTTCCATCTATTAACGTCACCATTTAACCAACCAAGAACTACCATGGAATCAGTCCATGCGTATACCTGCACGTTTTTGGCATTACGTTCATGATGATAATAAGTTGTAATAGCAGTAACGCGCCATAAAGCTCAAGTTTAGGCAATGTGAGCTTGTTCTTCAAAGGTGCCAACTTTGTTTTAGCGATCATAAGCGTCGATGTCAACTCGCCCTTATGATTTTCTGTAACTGTATAAATAGCACTAGCTTTTTGGATGCGTCGCAAAATCCATGGAACACGTAATGATTCTTGTGGCCTAAGTATCTCGTGATCTTGATCTGGTTTATGTTTTGAAAATCACGCTTCAGCTTTATTCACTCGTGGGTTATGTTTTCAGTCACTTTTGTTTGTTTGTTTTTTGTACATGGTAGAGCCAAGTTGCAGCTATATTTATAGCATAGTTGTAGCACGAATGGGTCGGCTCGACCGGGAAAGGACCACGCTCTCTCAGAATACCAGCGTAAAATAGCAGCTTAATGCTACTGTGTTTCGTATGGTGAGTGTAGAGAACCGGGGACCCTTTTTACTGGAAAGAGGCATTCCATCTTATTCCTCAAGGCTGAGAGCGCTTCTGCATTTTGATTCGTTATCGAGGATAGTTGTAGAAGTCTATGGGCCACAGCAACCACTTACCATCAGTTGGACTGTGTGCTCGTTTGTCACTCTATTTCTATAAAAAAAAAAGTGAAGTGTGTATCCCAATCAGCTGCCTTTTCAGACCAAGTTCGTTGAAATAGAGAGAATTAGCTCGGACAGAAAGTGGGCAAAGGTATCCCATAGGATCATACACCTTTGAGATGTTTGATAAAAGCTGTCGTTTTGTTATGGCGTCATTACTGGTCTCATTTTCGAATATGTTCTTGAATACGAATACATCAGATGAGGGAATCCAGCGTAAGCCCAAGGTCTTTCGGTTTTATAAGCCCTTGAAGTCGAGCGGTGTGTCCAGTTGATCTGCTGACAGATCTTCAATTAGTTCCTTTTACATTACTGAACCATTTGCGAATATTCATTCCGGCGCCCTTCAATATATCGATTATCTCTCTTTGTAACTGTTTCGCTTGAGAGATATCATCACAGCCTTCAAGAAGGTCATCCATGTATAGTGACGTCATTAGTGCAGCAGCAGCCAGGGGAAACTTGTGCGCGTCATCTATAGCTAGTTGCTTTAAAGTTCGCATTGCGAGGTAGGGGGCCGCCTTCGTACCGTAGGTGACTGTTGTTAGTTGGTACTCCTTCAGGGGCTCTTCTGGTGTGCTCCTCCAAATAATGCGTTGTAGGTGTTGATCAGGTTCTCGAATCATTATTTGGCGAAACATCTTCTCGATGTCCGCAGTTATGACGTATTTGTGTAGACGCCACCTTAAGATGAGATGTTGTAAGTCCTTCTGTAGGTTAGGACCACTCTCCATTAAATCATTGAGGCTGTGTCCACTAGATGTTTTTGATGCACCATTAAAAACTGTTCGATGCCTTGTCGTAGTGGAATCAGTTTTCTCAACACCGTGATGTGGGAGATAGTTCACGATTGCACTGTGTTGTGTAACCGGAGACATGTGACCTTGTTGCTCGTAATCTCGCATAAATTTTTTGTAACTTTCAGCAAAGACTTCATTTTTTGACATCTTTTTTTCCAAGTTGTAGAATTGTGCAATTGACCTTGATTTATATTCACCTAGATCATGTTCGAACCCAGGCTTCATCGGGAGAGCAACCTCGTATCTTCCGTTAGGTAGTCGTCTTGTTGTGGACTGGTAGAATTGCTCACAATATTGTTCGTCTGGTGTCACTTCAGCAGCTGAGTCACTGATCTCTTCGAGCTCCCAGTTTTGAGAAATCTCTAATAAGTCGGTAATTACAACGTGAAATTTGAACGTTTTAACGTTACCCGAGAGTATCCAGCCCAGTCTCGTTTGTTGAGCTATTGGTGCCATGTGCTACTGGGCCTTTGATCAGACCGCTCATGATTATCTCAGAGTATATGCTTGCGTCTAGTAGCAGATCAACAGGCTTAGAAACGTTGTAATCGGGATCAGCCAGTTGTATATGTTGCAGGTGAGGCCATGACTCCTTACTGAACGACATATTTGGCAGATTTTTGATAATTGATGACTAATGCTTGAGTTGTGAACTCATAGTCTTGGTAAATGGATTGACATTCAAGCGTAACGACTCCTTTGCCATTTTTCGATCTATTTGCAATGCCAGATACAAATGCGTGATACGGTTGTCGAGGCAAGCCTAGCATCTGTTCGGCGTTCTCAGATATCAGTGAAATTTGAGAGCCTTGATCTAGAAGGCATCTCAAGGTGATATACGTGCCATCAGAAGCTTTGACCATGATAGATAAGGTCGTCAATAGAATCTCCTCGTCATCTGTAGCTACGTGATTAACGCTATGTTGTTTAGTATTTTGTCGCGTCGACACTTGAGGTATTTGCGTAACTGGAGCGGTAGGTACGGCCAACGACCCGGCGGTCACGTCGGCCTGTCTATTTGCTGACAACGTATTAAGGTTCATAATCGCATATACGTCATGTAACATTGTGTTATGACTCTTTTGACAAACTTTGCATCTTTTTGTCGACGTACATGGATTGTCACTGTGTGGGTACACACAATTGTGGCAATAATTTATTTTCTTGACGGTCATTAACCTCTTGTCCGCGTAAATTTGATGAATTTTCTGCACTTGTATAGGCAATGACTGTTGTTGCAAATAGGACAGTTATGCATGTCGCAACAGCTTGAAATTCTCTGTTCGGATATTTTCCATAGCGATTACCACCAATTTGGTGAAAATGAGGATTGTTTGGCTTGCTGTTAACCATCTTCCTTTGGTAATTTTTGTTGGATGATGTTGAGACTTCTCGCTCCCTTTTACTCATTTAGAGCCAATGGGTAAAAGGGAGCGTTGAACTTGCTCTCTAAAAATCCATAAGTTTAGAAAGCGATGGTAAGTCTCTTGGCGACTTTCGTGCTTCTTTATATTCACGGTATGTTTCAGTACCCAGCTTCTTTGCTATGAGGTGGACTATCAGTGGGTTCCAGGTATTTGTATCGATACCTAGGTTCTGTATAGCATGGATACATTCCATAGATGTGTCTTACAGACATCTCATCTCATATGCCGACTCTTATTATGTACAAAAACACAGTTTTTTCTCGTATGTCGACGAGAACTGTCTGTGATAGCTGAAGTAGTAAAGCTTTGTCTAGTGATCCGGGCCACTTTAATGTCTTCGCGAACCTATTACGACCTGTTCTGCGCCTTCTCAATTGAACTGGTGGAACCCGCTTCTGGGAAGCCAGTCAATTATTTATTAATTCCATTTCATTATGATACCCATACATGACGACTTGAATAAATTCAGATTGGCGGGGGCTTAAAACCGGCCCCCCGTCACGACCGGCTTACCGTTTAGCATTGGACTCCCCTTACCTGATCATTGAAATCAAGATTCCCCTGGTGAATAAGGAAACCTTTCAGCTGGACAAAGTTATTAGTCTTCCTCGGCAGAACAACATCGTGGAATTCATCCATCCTATATCGCAATTGTTGAATAATAATGTCCGTCGTTAACAATATGGCGCTAATTCTAGGCTTGATGTATTTAATTCTTTAAACTATGTTATTTATATGACGCTAATTTTAACGATTCCAAGTCTGTTAGCATAATTGGGGTTAGAAAATTAGAACTGTGGTTTAATAAATTGTATTTGCAACAATTATCTTCAACTATGTTAAAATCGATTAATATTTGACTAGGTGAAATTGCAGTGTTTGGTTATACAAGTGTTATGTCATAGATATTATTTACTTTATATTATAAGTCCTGTATACTTTATATTGTTTATTTACTAAATTACTTTCTTAGTAGCCAAACTAATGTTATGTCATAGGATACTACTCGTATTTACTTTATGTTATAAAACCTGTATACTTTGTAAATCATATCGTTTACTTCCTTAGAATCCACACTAATTCGATTGTAATATTATATGCTAATGTTTATAGTTTACCATAAGTTATCCTTAACACCAAAAACAATGTTGTTCCCTTATGTTTACCCCCACCTCCAGGCATCCTACACTATTTAAACCAAATCTTTCGATCCCTCAACATAATTCAATTCCCAAGTTCTCTGTATCAACTACTATATTTTAAGTTAGCTTAAAAGTATTAAATAAATTTATATTTAAAAAGTTTTTGTCTCTGCCACATAACAAATTTCCTCCCCCCTTAGAACAAAGATTGAGCGGTTTTGTTCGATTTTTGAGTGTAGTCAGCAGCTTCATCTTCGTCTTCTGATATACAGGATGTTGTAGCAGTGATGTTTAGTGATGATATGGGAATCTCGACGTGATGTCGGCGTCGAGAACGGTCAAAGCAATTATTAAAAATTTGTATACAGATACCATGTAAATTTGTAGGTATGTTATTCCATGGCAAGCGTTTATAACATTTATAACAAAAATATGTCAGCATAATGATGCCAGTAATCGTACTTAATATGGAAAATTTTGTTATATGATTTTCTAAGAATGTAGGTTTATTATCTTCAAGAAATTTTGTGTGAGTTTTTATTTGTTCTCTAACCGATTTAAGAGAGTCAAGTTGAATGTTGTTGAGCTGGATTGGTGCAAGTTCTGGTTGTTGCAGCTAAATTTCATCTGGGACGCAAATGTGTTCAATATCCACATATATAATAGGATGGCTGATGTTGATCGATTTTGTATCCTCAGCTAGGAGTGTAACAAACGCGGTGTACATTTTACATCCTTGTTCTAGAGTGATGATACCGGCTCAAGAGATTTCGCCGTGAGTCGTTTTGCTTTCGCATTCTAAAGCATACGGAGTCTTGCGTTGGAGTATGTAGATCCAGTTGTTGTTTCTAAGAGCTTGGAAAGTGTTAATGTGTGCAGAAAACGTAGTTACATCACAAACTTCAGGAACTTGTTGACTCGTTCTTGTTAAGATGACAACTTCGCATATGGGTCTGGTGTTGATGTTGTAGATGAGAAGATCCTTGCAGACTTTGGATTCCGTTGCAAAGTCTTTGCATTTTTCCAGTGAGCTCATGATGACGTATTGCTGTCTAGTGGTACTCATGGCAAGATATATTTGTTCGGAAAGGATAGTAGAATATAAAGAAGACTCAGGGTGTAGAATAGGGATAGAATATAAATGGTATAATGTAAATTTTTCTTTTTTTACTAAAGGAAATTCTAAGATATATATATATAATTTTATTCATATAAATATAGGAAATAATAGAGGCAGATTCAAGTATTTTGTGTAAATTAGGTAATGCTATTGGGGCAACTAAGTTTTTATTGAGCCTAGCGGGATTAGAAGACAGTAATTCTTTGTATAGGTGCATAGTGGATATTATAGAAGGGTGAATTACATTTGATTTAATGAAAATTATGCTTGTAATGACATCATCGATATCTCGTTCCAAAGAAACTATAGCTTCTAGAATTTGAATTGAAACGGTGGATATTTCTTGAAGAATAGTTAAATTAAATATAAGTTTGTTTGTTGAGGTAATGTATGAATTTATTTTTCTAATATCTTCGTTAATAACGTATTCATCATAAGAGATTTTATGTAATGTTTCATTAAAATTCGTGATCGTTGAAGAAATAATTTGTAATTGTTGTTTTAAGATATCATTAGTAGATATTTGCTGTTTCTCTAACTGTTCAATACATTCGTTATAATGTTTGGCATCTTTTGCGTCTGGAACACCAATGAGCCATTTCAAAATTGAACCTAAGCCGTCTAGTATTTCGCGTTTAGATCGCTTGTTGTCAGTGTAAGAATTAAGTTCGTCGAGTCTAGAATCTATTCTGTCTATGTTTATTTTTATAAATGAAGTAGTAGTTAAAACATTAGGTAAATTTGAATGCGTGGTAATGAAAGATTGATAGTTATTTATAAGTCGTTTGATAGAGTTGCGAGCTAGAAATAAAGGTTCAAGATTACGATATACGATAAATTTCCAGGAAGTTTCAGATATTAATATTTCACAATTGTTTTCGAAATAGAGTCCAGAATTAGAAGGAATAGGATTTATGTGGGTATCCCCATCAACAAAAGTTGTGGAGTACCTGAAAATTAAATTATAAGATATAAAAGATTTTCAATTAAACTAAGGGTTTTATTAGGGATGCCATTATTCGTGAAATAGATTTAAAATTAAATATTTATGAATAATTACGATCTAGTCTTAGAATAAAATGTTATGATTATTGAATGAAGTCATGCAATGGTCTTAAGCGATTCGCATGCACTA
The DNA here is from genome assembly GCA_029286625.1 of Parnassius orleans. Taxonomy (NCBI): domain Eukaryota; kingdom Metazoa; phylum Arthropoda; class Insecta; order Lepidoptera; family Papilionidae; genus Parnassius; species Parnassius orleans. The sequence continues at coordinate 1,128,967 of JAGSMP010000032.1, forward strand.
TTTGGTTTTTTCCACATTTTTGTATAATATAATTTTCACTTAAACCTATTCTAACAATAACATGAGGCCTGTCCCATAGGTAATTTAAGTTTTTTGGATTAGGGACTTAAAGCATGACTTTATCTCCTACGTTAAAGGAGTCAATCGTTTTTGGGCCCACTAGATATTTTAACGACCATTAATGGTATTACACACAAAAAAAGATACCAATTTATTATAGAAAATGGCCTACAGATTTTATGAAAATCCAAACGGAATCAAGAAATCTGAAAAAAAATGAGTTGTATTTATATTCGTGTTGTGATTAATGTAATATGGGGGGAAAATGCGTGTAATGGATCATTTTTGCAGTTTCTATAAAAAGAAAAATATATTTTTACAAAGAGAACTTATTATATAATATATTTATTACTTAAAAGAGATACCATTGAGAACTTTGTATTTAATCCTACTTCTAAAAGTGTTAGCTAATCATAAAAATGTCATATAACATGGTTCAAAGTGACCGTGGAACGAAACGCTATTTGGTCATTGACTTCCGTGTCTGGGTAATAACCGGCGGCCGGGTATTACTTTATGGCTTTGACTTTCTTCACGCTGCTGTTTTTTGGTATTTATTTGCGATTTTAAGAAAATGGCATCTGAAAGATCATCATACACTGTAAATAGTTGTATTAATTGTGGAGTTAGATTTCAACGCAGTGTGCGAAGACAATTACTAGCCGAGACAGGAGCAGATGTGCGCCAACTTTTATCTGTGTGGATTTCTAACGAGGTGAGTATTTTATCTTATGGAATGCGCAGAATTCAACTGTACCAAACCTATAATCGATTTAAAGTTTCAAACTTTTATGAGAAATATATCTTATTTTTATCACTCTCGAAGCTCGACGTTCTAGTCTAAAAATATTGCAGAAACGAAAGCTACTAATTTTCATTTTTAATGTATTTATATATTATATATTTATACATTTTATAATATATTTTTATTTATTTTTTCATTTTTACTGAATATGAGATATGATACGATTTTTTAGAAATAACAATAAACGACACACTTAACGATCTATACATGTTTTAGTACCTAATTATTTTAAGTTTGTAAAAAATACTAATAAATATCCCTTCATATTACTTTCTCGTAATTTCTACGAATATAATTTTAATCTATGATTATAATACATATTTAATAATATAATACATCTTTTAAAATTGTAGACACTGCATTGACTTTCTTGTTATCGGTGTTCTTTTTGAGGATTTGTGGTCTATCAAAGCATTCGATTTGATAGACCACAAATTTTTTTTTATTGGACAGGGGCAAACGAGCATGCGGCTCACCTGATGGTAAGTGACTACCGCCGCATGAACAACTGCAACACCAGGGAACCAGAGGAATTGCAGATGCGTTGCCGGCCTTTTAAAAGGAGTAGGCTCTTTTCTTGAAGGTCCCTAAGTCGTATCGGTCCGGAAAATCGCTGGTGGTAAACTATTCCACAAGGAAGTTGTGCGAGGAAGAAAACATCTAAATCGTACAGTGATGGACCGCCAATCATCCAGATGGTGTGGATGGTATCGGGAGTTCTGCCGCGATGTGCTTTCGTGAAATTTGGCGGCTGGGATTAATCTGAACAATTCCTCAGAGCACTCCCCGTGGTAAATGCGAAAGAAAATGCATAGAGATGCAACATCTCTTCGCAGCGTCAATGAATCGAGCCGATCGGAAAGGACTCGGTCGTCGACGATTCGAGCCGCTCTGCGCTGGATGCGGTCAAGTGGAAGGAGCTGGCACTGGGGAGCCCCAGCCCAGAGATGGAACAGTATTCATGTGAGGCCGAACCTGCGCCTTGTAAAGTTGCAGGCGTTGTGCCGGCATGAAATACTGTCCCGCTCTGCTGAGCACGCCAAGCTTTTAGAGGCCAATTTGGCCTTCTCTTCCAAGTGATCGCGAAACTGCACGCCACTCGAAATGTCGACGCCGAGGATTCCGATACTGGCTGCGGCAACAAGTGCCTTGAAACTGAGGAGATACGACAAAGGGTTCTTTTAGCGGTAAAAGCGCAAACTTGTGTTTCTGAGGATTAAACTGGACTAGATTTAGTCGCCCCAATCCGAGACTTTGTTCAGCAAAGACTCGACTTCAGACACAAGTTTGTTCCGGTACTCGACGTTTTCCGAGAAATATTCGCACGGCCGGCGTATAGAGCATCACCAGTGCTATCATCCGCATAGCAATGAATGCTACCGGTTTGCAACATATCATTGATATGCAGAAGAAACAGCGTTGGTGATAGCACGCAGCCTTGTGGAACACCAGCGTTAATCGGCTTGTAGTCGGGCATGCACCGTCTACAACGACCTTGATGCTCCGATCTGCAAGAAAGCTGGTGATCCAATTGCACAATTTCTCAGGAAGCCCATAGGAAGGAGCTTCGAAAAGCGCTGTGCCAAACCCGATCAAAGCCTTCGCAATGTCAAACTAACGTAATGCCTCCCCTTGGACTCTACTGCCTCCGCCCATCTATGAGTAAGGTAGACCAGAAGATCACCAGCTGACCGACCCGACGAAAACCGTATTGGCGGTCACTAATCAGCTGGTGATCCTCAAGGTACCGCATGAGCTGGCAGTTTATAATGGACTCCATTATTTTGGAGAACAAGGGGTGATGGCTATAGGCCTGTAGTTGGACGGGTCTGAGCGGTCGCCTTTTAGGATCGGTTGGACAAAAGCTGTCTTCCATGATTTCAGGACTACGCCTGGGAGTAGGGTACCGGAAAAGACGCGTTAGAACCGGTGCCAACTCCGGAGCACACGTCCTCAGCACAATTGGGGAATTCCGTCAGGCCCACTCGACTTGTGAATGTCCAGGAGAAGAGTGCTTTATGAACCGAGCGCTGTGAGAACCGCACATCCGGCATGGAGCACTCACCGCGGGATGGTCGGCGGTGTGTTCCCCGTCATCAAGAGTCGAGTTGGACGCAAAAGTGAGCCTAAAGGTCGGCTTTTCTTTGCGGCGTGGGCCAGTGAGTCGTCCTCCTGTGCAGAGATGGTAGTGATGGCTTACAGAAATTCCTTGGACAGCCTTGGCGAGAGACCAGAATGCACGGGTTCCCGAAGGAAGGCGAACTAGTTTCTCATAATTCTGCCTATGTGCTCAGACTTTGCCTTGCAATAACACTTTGAAGGACCTGGGCGAAGTTATACTTCTTTTAAGCATGCTGGTGTTTACATCCCGAGCCGCCGAAGCCTCAGCCCAGGCCTGATAGCACTCCTGCTTACTGCGTAATGCAGTCTTACAGGAGCGACCAAACCAAGGCTGCGATCTGCCTCCGATGGGTACCACAGATGATGGAATAAATAGTTCCATTCCTGTAGTACCACATCGGTGACAGAGTCAGCAACAGCGCTGGGATCATCCGGCGAGAAGCAAACCCGCCCCATGGGTAGGATGCAAAGAAAGACCGCATTCCGTCCCAATCCGCCGACCTGTAATGCCAAACACGGCGGCAACCTGCAAACGCAACCGCGAGGGGCGTGAGTGGCACCACTCGGATCAGACAATGGTCCGAAGAGCCGAGAGGGGCATCGACGGAAACCTGATATCCGTCCGGATGAGAGGTCAGCAGAAGGTCCAACAGGAAGGTGTATGATCCTTCACATCTGGAATCCGCGTAGGCGAAGTAACCAGCTGTGTCAGACCATATGCCAAGGCAAAGTCATAAACAGATCTCCCATGATCGGTTAAACGTGAACCGAGCCATTCGGCGTGGTGGGCGTTAAAATCGCCAAGGACCACGATCTCTGCGGATGGGACCTGTTGTAGCAAGGAATCTGTAGCCATTTGGACGTGGTCGATGAGTCGGTCTGTTTCGGAATTACCGCTATGGGACCTATAGAGGCACCGTAGACGCGCGGATGGTCGTCGCTATCTACGCGTAGCCAAAGGATGGACAGGTCCAAACCTTCAAGACTGCCGAGGCGTCGAGAACAGATGTCCTCTCTGACGTATACGCAAACTCCAGCCCGAGGCACAAAGGTGTTCAATTTGTACCCGGGTAGGAGATACAGTATCAGCCGGAGAGGACACCTGCGTCTCGGTCAGAAAGAGCAAGGCCGGCTTCGCCGTCTCGAGATGGTAGTGGACGGCGTTTAGGTTCGAGTGAAGTCCTGATGTTGCAGAAATCCACGGATAGCGTGGCAGGGGTCGCCTTGGTCTTGTTGCTCAGTTTGCCCCGAGCAGTTATTGTTTTGAGCGGAATTTTGCCCCAGAATACGCAGGGCAGCCTGAGCACCCACGCTCAGTAGTGAGTAGCATGGTCGTGGATGCTCAGCGAGGATTCTCCAGGGTGCTGGTACCTCCTGGGGTAGTCTAAGATTTAATTCCGCTACCATGTTGATGGAAATTGGGCCTCGGTCACCTGCACTCACCAGACGAAACGCAAAAGCAGAGCTTCCACTTCACGCCGGTATTCTGTGAGGTCGTGGTACCAACCCGGCTCGAGCCGGCCCATACGTGCAACAGCAAAGCTGCTGCGTGGCTCTACCACCGTTAAAACAAATCCTCAAAAGAACACCGATTCCTACCTAGGATGATTCGCGAGGCTATTGAAATTAAAAACATCCTAATTTCAATAGAAGATGGATGGTGCTGCCATCTACTTGGGATCCTATAATTAATAAAATTGAATCCAAATCCAAGTATACCACTGCTAGACTTCAAGATACTGTAAGCTCATTCTGCGTAGATCAGACCAAAATTAATATTAAAACGGAAGGTGAAACTGGAGGCTAACTATGATATTGGGACGTCTAATACCTCAGTCCCCCCCCCCCGTGACCGTGGGTGCTGTGAAGCACCCAAAACGTCGGGAATTAAAAAGTAAAATTAAACGCGATATAGTCCGTAAAAATTAGTTTCATTTAGTGTGTAGTCTTCGCGTAAATATAAGAAAACATTAGGGATATGGAATTACAATGCATGAATATTGAAGAAAACGGTAACATCCCACAACCACCCCCTATCCCTGCAACTGTAACTCCTGCCATTTCCAGAACGGTATCAATAATTACTATGGCTAATTATAAGCGTGCTGCTTCTACTTCCCGGCACTGTATTTTTAAGTTATGTAATTATTTATCTAGATTCTTAATACCTAAACTACTAAAAGAGAGATTGCTGATTGATCACTCATTTTATGTGCCACTGTGCGCTCGTATTTGTGAATACCACTTAAATGAACCTCACAATGATTGGAATACTTTATACACAAGTAGTAACTGTTCAGATTTCACTGCATCTCAAATAGACAACCTATGTTCACTACTTAAAGTAGTGTTACTCAGAATTATAATATTTTAAATATCATTGAACATAATTCAACGTTATGGTTAGGATTTACTAAATACCAATTTGAACAATTACTAGTTGAAATTCCATCTATCAGTGAAAAGGTTAAATCACCTAAAAGAAGTCTAGCTATGTTCTTAATAAAACTTCGTACGGGTGATAGCAATGAAAGAATAGCTTCTCTTTTTAATGTAGCTTCATCGACTGTTTTCAAACACTTAAATATTGTAAGTCAGTGCTTTGAAGAGCAATTCATCCAACTGCATTTAGGGACAAATACAATTTAACTTGACAATACCAAATGGTTTATTTGGTAATCCAGACATGGATCCTGAATTTATGCCAGCCATAATAATATGTGATGGTACATATGTTTAAATTACTTTTACCAGAAGCAAACATACAATTTACATAAGTATCGTAACTTATTTTTTTTATTTTATTTTTATTTATTCACAAAATCCACAGCTTGTAACAATTTATTTACACTCAAAACTTATAAAATAGGTCTTGAAGCCAATTACGGATTTACAATATACTTATTAAGCTAAAGAAAAACGTCACAAAGTATTTACCACCTTACTTAAAAATAGAAGTATGAAATATAAAAATATTTAAAGGTAAACAAAGCGCTCGAAATTTGTTTAAGTGCGGAAGAGTGTATGTTTGTGTGTGTATGTGAGAGTGATTGAATATGTGTGTGTATGTGAACGTGATACAAGTTTAATTAAATAACGATATTTTAAGCAAATATATAAATGTAATAAATATAAACATGATGTATGTAAATTATAGTGTATATTTATGTATCCAATTACTTTCATAAAAACTTTCTTGCATTTATATTATTACTGCTATATACTATTTAAATTTATAGATTAGTTTATAATTTGACATATTCTTACAAAAGTACCTTGGCAACTTCACTTTTGAATGAAGTTTTACTAGAGTGAAAGATATCAATTGAATTAAATGTTTTATTATATATTCTGTGAAGCCTATTGACAATCAATTTTGAGCATAGTTAGTTCTTTCAAGGCAGTAGCAAAAAGTGTCGTATGTCTAGTTCGTTTATTTGGAACATTAAAACTTAAAATTTGTAACGCTAATTCACAACAGTCTATGTAGTTAAGCCATTTTACTTGTGTGCTGTAATGGTTATATCCTTGATGTTTATGGACCATATCCTGCGACAGAATTAGATGCTTCGTAATGCTTAGACTGTTCAGCGATAATAGTCCTGCGAACCTATTTTAGAAAATGATGTGTTTATTCTTGATAGAGGTTTAGGGATGCAATTCCATTCTTGCAGCAATGTGGTTTACAAATTCATGCCTGAATATAAACAAGCTGGTGAAATCTACATATATAATAATAATAATAATCTTTATTGATAATTGTACAGTGAATATGTGAAGTCTCTGATTGCTGAACTAGGAATAATGCCTGTATCTCAGCAATCAACGCCCTCTCCATTTATGACCTAATAAATTAACAATAAAGGTTCAGAATAACAATAATGTTTCAAACAGTACATACTACTTATTTTAAACAGTACATATATACTATACGCGCGCGTGTGTGTTTGTGTGTGTGTGTGTGTGTGTGTCAGCAAACGTATGTTTGCATTTGTGTATACTTATAAATATATGAAAATAACGACATACACTTCCTATGATAATAGTAAAACATAGATACACTATATGAGTTGATTAAAATAATATATAAATTTTAGATAAATATACATGTAGCGGATTACATTATAACATTAAACAAGTCCTCCATTTCTTCATAATTTAATGATAAAAGCCATTTTTCTAACTTTTTTAAATTTATAAAGTGAAAGTGAATAAATGTTAAGAATTTTGTTTATTTTGTTATACAAATGTACACTAAGATAACCATGTTGGCGTATGGCAAAGGACGTGCGGAAAGCGGTTGGAGTTAAGACATTAACTATTGTACGTTTTCCTTCTACTTTGTCTTTTCATACGCAGTAGCAAGATGTTGTTTGCTTATAAGTTGTAAAATGTATAACTGCCGAACAGTAAGAACTTGACAATTACTATAAAGTGTTCTAGTTGGGAATCTATACCGCTTAAAAGTCATCGTTTTAAGCAACGATCTTTGGGCTCTTTCAAGTCGCAAAACGTAGGTTTTGCATGCCACCAAACTCTAATACGATAATTTATTACTGACTGAGCAAGCGCGTAATATACCTTGAAGTGTATCAAAATCAGCCACATACCTAGATGTTTAAACGCCCAAATTAGCTTCCTTATTCTAGAGGTTTGTAGATCTATATGACTAAGCCAGTTTATTTTACAATCTAAAATGACGCCTAGGTATTTAACAGTATCAGATTTATTGAGCATATGGCATGAGCAATGTCGATTTTTCAGTAAGTTACAGCAATCTAGCTTGATTGATATATTTTCCGTATGGTTTTCCTTGATACTAAACTGGATAAAAGTTGTTTTTGACAGGTTTAGAGTAAGTAAATTCAGCCTTAGCCAGCAGTTTACCTTGTGTATTCCAACTTCAGCATTTTTACAAGCCTTATCCCAAGTCTCTCCATAAAATACAATCGCCGTGTCATCTGCATACGTAAATATTTGTCCATTATATAATGGCTGTTGGCAAAAGATCATGTAAATCAAGAAGAGACTTGGGCCAAGTATGCTTCCTTGTGGAACACCATATGTAACTGCGGCATAAGAACTTACTATTCGATCGATCTTAACACATTGTACACGATCACAAAGAAAGTCCTTGAAGATGGAATACGCTACACTACGAATTCCTGCTCTTTCTAGCTTGTCAAGAAGAGAAGGAATCGAAACAGTATCAAATGCCTTGGCAAGGTCGGAAAAACACCGATACATTTTTGTTTATCAAAGCAATGGTAACGTAATCAACCAAGTCACTAACAGCATTTTCTGTACTTTTTCCCGACCTAAAACCATATTGATGACGTGACAGAATATTATTCTTTTCTAAGAAATATCAACCATTGCAGCCAACAAGTCCAGATGTGTGATTTTGTGTAGGTGGGTGGTTGAAATCGTAAATGGGAGATTTAAACGGGACTTCAAATTATTCCGTCAGGAATATTTTAATACTGCATCTACTCATCTTATGCTGTACTTTAAAATTGCAGCTGCCTTAATAAATCGATTTCATACAATGATTCATGATAATTTTCATGCTGTAGAGATATTAGCAATTGCTCAAGCCAAACTAAACACTCCAAATAATTTAGCCTCCTAAGAAGCGCACAATTTAAACAGAGTGAGAGTGCGATTCACCAACATTGATGGTAATCTTCCAGAGCTGGATAATTTTCCACGACTGACATTCCAGGATCTAATTCTGTTTAGTCTAGGAATATATCAAATGAAACAAGCTCGTAATTATTACGGGGAGCATGTCAGGGCCTCTGGAGAATATAAAATCGAGGTATACCTGAAATCTGTCCATGATTTTGGTCCAAATAGTTATCTACTGCGAGGTAGGATACAATCACGGTACACAAGTAAGAAAACTTATTATACTTATATACTAGTTGACACCAACCCATCAATTGCTAACACTAGGGCTGCTCTTACTGGGTACTGTAGCAACTGTTTGGTGAGGCAGACGCACTATTGTGCAATATATCATGTCTGTTGTTTGGTTTTATCTTGGGCACGGCATCGAGATGAATTTGAACCACCTGCATCTTTTTAGATGATATATTACTTTCAAATGATGATATAGAAAATGATGATTTTATTAACAATGATGATTATTAATATAGTTATATAAATATAAATGGTTTTTTTGGCCACAGTTGCTACGCTTGTTGCAGCCAAAGTTTTTTTGTGGTATTCTATAAGAAGATGCTGCTGCTCATCTCCTGGTATTTTTCTCTGTTTCGACTTTTACAACACCATACGGGACGAAACGGAATTGCAGTTCACGGAAGGCCTATATAATATTTTACATTATATATTTCATTTAGCGGAGGCCCACTGTTCAGCAGTGGACTGTTGTAATGATGAATAATGATCAATAAAAATTGTGATTATTGTTGCTTATTTGACCTATTTCTATTTACTGTGTGCCTTATTTTATGTTATGTATTATGTTATATGTGTAATTTATAAATAAACGCCGAGCAAGTTGTATTGATGCTCTGGCACCTTTTCTTATCTCTTTTAATTCACTTTCTCCTTTGTTTTTTTTTAAAAATAGAATAACGATAACAAACCAGTACATAGTGCACCTGATGGTAAGTGGATGCTATGGCTCAGAGACATCTACATTTATCCCCGATTAAGTATCAAAATGCAGATGCGTTGTCGCCCCTGAGGACTAAGATGAAATGCCTCGTTTCCAGTGAAATGGGTCTTCTCTACATTCACCATACTAAATACAGGAGCATTAAGCTGCTATTTTACGCTGGTATTCCGTGGGAGAAGGATGATAGAGCAATGTAAACATGCTAATCAATCAACACATATTATAATTTAAAATTAAAAATTTTGTATAACCGACTTCAATATAAGTTATTAGTTATAACTCCAAAACTATTGGTCAGACCTTGGAACCACATGAGAAGCATCAGCTTTCAAATAAAAAATGAATCACCGAAATCGGTTCACCTAGAAAAAAGTTATTAGGTGACACACTTTAAAAAAACATACCGTCGAATTAAGTACCTCCTCCTTTTTGAAGTCGGTAGAAAATAATGTTCTGGCACTGCACTTGGCGGCCTGTGCTACTTTTAATAGACTGCTTTAAGAATGTGATGATTTTGCAATAATAAAAATGCAGTGACAATACAGTATTTTTTATCCTAACACAACCAGTTCAAAACACCTATTTTTCGTGTTTTATATCGTAAATGGATATGTTGCTACCCAGACATTTTGGTTTTAATTGTGCTTTGGATGTAAACTTGTTAATCAATCAATACATATTAAAAATATTCAAATGCAATGCAACTAGTCTTATTTATGGAACAATTGAGAACTCGTAGAGTTTTACACGTTGGAATTTGTACCGTTCCTATTACAATCGCCGTAGAGGTAAAACTCGCAATAAAAGTGTAAAGCTTCATGTACTCTTATACCTACACTTTCCCGTCCTCTATATTATTACCTTATTAAACACTCCTTAAAAGTGTAGGTACTTTTATTGGACACAGATATACCATAAACTGGTTGCAAATGATATTAGATAAATAAGTACTTGTATGCCGGTTTTCTAAATTAGCTAAGCATAGTTTTAGCTTACTTTTTGCTTCACTTGAAATGTATGCAGTGCTCAATCTTTTTTTCTTTCTTGATCTGTGCTTAGTAATCAATACATCACAATAAATAATAAATACAATTAAGAATCAATACGTCACCGCATCTGTTTATTCGTACTGTTGACTCCGGTACTACTAAAAAAAATCCATCCACTAAGATTTTGAAGAACCTACAACTTTTTTATACTTTTTATTATTAACAGTGTACTATTATAACATATAATATCGATAAAAACTATTAGACAGTCGCTTGTTTGAGATTTTAGGTTGTAGTGAGGTTGCCGTTTGATTGTTAATTTCTCGGCATTCCCTTTAGATATGGTAAAACTAATATTACTATAGTAATCTAGAGATTATAAGGAGTAAATCTACATACATTTCATTAAGTGTCGTCACAGTTTTTGGTGGGCCCATTCTCCATACAAAAAGAAACTGTCTCCTTTGGCTATATTTTTAATATTGCTGTCGTATCGCTCTTTTGCCTTTTCTCTCATTGACTCTACATTTTGACGAGCTATGTCCCGTGATACCTTGAGTCTTTAGTTTAAATCTCGTAGGTAGTCATGAGTTGTATAGTCGTCGTTTGCTTTTAAAGAATATAGAGAACGCGTTTTGTAACCAAAGAGTAATTCACGAGGTATAAGTTTTGTGGAATGATTAATTGATGTGTTATGGCACATAACGGCAAATGGCACAATTTGATCCCAATTAGATTGATTACGTTTGTGGTACATTCGGATGTGATCGCGTAATGTTGCGTGGAATCGTTTTAATTAACCGTTAGTTTGAGGATGATATGCGGTGCAAACTGTTTGGTTGGATCCTAGTAATTTCATCAATTGTTTGATCACGCTATTTAGAAATTCTGTACCTTGGTCGGAATGGAAACGTTTAGATACACCGTAATGTTGACAAAAAATTAAAAGAGATTTGGCTACTGTAGTTGCTTGTTTGTCTTGAATGGTGTATGCTTGAACAAAACGAGTTAAGTCATCTTGTAATGTGAGTATATACGTATTTATTAAAGTCATTAGTTATGTCTGAATAAGAAACTAAGTCAATAGTTACGCGTTCAAAAGGTTCAGTAGAAAAAGAAGTAATAATCATGGGAGCTTTATATGTTTTACGTTGAATTTTGTTTCGTTGACATATTCGGCAATTATCTATATAATTTTTAATAGTTTCTGTCAATCCTTTCCAGAAATAATCAGATCGTATTTTGTGTAATGTTTCGATAATGCCACGATGCTATCTCTTCTGGAGCTGGAGTTTTAACTTTATGTTCACATATGGTGATTTTGCATTCGTAAATGTCTGCTAAATAAGCTGTGATGTGTAACTGTTCGTTTCAAGTTTACAAGTAGGGTCGTTTTTAGATTTGGAATGTAAAGTGATTTTAATTTATGGTTGTGTAGGCAAGCGAGTAATATTTAAAATAGCTTTCAGAATCCCAAGGATCAGTTAGTGGGTCTCGAATAGCCAAATATAATATTTTGTTTCTTATCCGAAACTAATAAATCGGTTTCGTAAAGTGTTTTTGGTTTATTTAAATATGGGTTCACTTGAGAGCAAGTGGAAATTGCTTGGTTGAAAAGGGTATTTTTATCGGAAAGTTGACGTTTAAGAGGCAGTCTGGTGAAATGTGGAGATATGGAGTATTAAATGTGTGAGAGTCGATTTCTAAGTAGTGTTGAAAGTTTAGTTGTAAATAGTCTTCTGAAGTGTTTGAGTCAAGATGTGTGTTTTTGTCGCTATTTGTTGGATTATATATGTTCGTGTGGAGAATTGGTGGGCGTGAGAGAGCGTCTGCATTAGTATTGATTTTACTGCCTTATATACTATTTCGTACTCTCGTACTCGCGATTAAGTCAACGAAATAACCGACTACCAGGGTCTTTTATCGAGAAAAACCATGTAAGCCGTTTGTGGTCAGTTACAATTTTAAATTTCCTACCAAACAAATAGGGTCTAAAATGTTTGACGGCCCAAACGATAGCTAATAACTCTCTTTCGATAGTGGAATAGTTGGCTTCAGCTTTATTGAGTGTTCGAGATGCATATGCTATAGGCAAGTCCTTGCCTATTTCGCCTTGCGATAGCACAGCACCTAAAGCGTTTATCAAAGCGTCTGTGGTTAGTATGAATTGCTTTGTGAAGTTAGGATATTGTAAGATTGGAGGGTTAGTAAGACGATGTTTACATTCATTGAAGCATTGTTGTTGGGTTTCGCCCCATATGAAACCAGTGTCCTTTTTAAGAAGGCTAGTTAAAGGTTTAGTGAGTTAACTGAAGTTAGGAATAAACCGACGGTGAGTACCTAAAATGCTTTTATATCTTTTGATTTAGGAATAGGAATTCTTGAACTGCCCGTATTTTATCGGGGTTCGGCTTAACGCCTTTTTGGAAATGATATGGCCAAGATAAACTTTGCGTCTAAGAATTCACATTTGTCTGGTTGGATTTTAGTTCATATTTTCAAGTCTAGACAAAACTTCTTCAAGTTTTGTTCATGTTCTTGAAGGCTAAAAGCAAATACTACTATGTCGTCGAGGTAAACAAAACATCTTTCACCTTGTAAGCCACACAAAACGGAGTCTATTACACGCTGAACCGTCGCTGGCGCGCTTTTCAGGTCAAATGGCTTTCTTTTATATTTGTAATGACCGTATGAAGTGCTAAAAGCTGTTTTAGGAATATTTTTTTCATCTACTTCTAACTGATGAAAACCTGAGACGAGATTCAATGTGGTAAAATATTGAGAATGACCTAATTTGTCTAGAATGTTTGTGATGTTGGGAAGAGGATAACTGTCTCCTACTGTGACTTCATTTAACTAGCGGTAATTAATAACTAATCGCCATTTCTGTTTCCCAGATGCGTGTAGTTTTTTTAGGAACAACCCAGATGGGGCTACTCCAAGGAGATGAGCTAGGTCTGATAATGTCTTGGTCTAACATTTTTTGGACTTGTGATTTTACTTCTTGTACGTGTACTTGAGGAAAGCGATAGGTTTTTGTGTGAATTGGAATGTCGGTAGTGGTAGGTATTTGATGTTTTGTATGATTTCTAAATGTAAGTGAGTCGCTTTCGATGAAAAATATGTCGGAATATTTGGAAACAATTTTATCTAATGAGTTCGACTCTTCTTTGTACAAATGTTCGCGTCTAATAAGGGTGAGTACTTGGTTTTGTCTATCGGTGTCAGATGTGTGATTAAGATTGTTAATTTAGTGGTTATGAATGTTGTTTGTTTGTTGAATTGGTTGGTAAGGGAGAACTTCGATGTTTGGAATGCTAATTACTTTGTTGGATTTGTTTGTATTTACACAAGTGATAATAAATGAGTTGTTTTTGACTTCAACTAATGCATTGGACATAACAATACCGTTATCTATTATTTGTTTTTCGACTATTGCTGTCCCGGAATTTATATTGCTTGTTCTACACATAATTACAATCTCAGAGCGGCTAGAAAAGAATTGGTTATTAGAGTCGATTATATTTTGAAGATTTTCGTTCAAATAATGTAATTTGTAGGATCTTTCACGTATTCTCATAGTTTAGGATTGATTGTAAATGTTGCAATTATTCTTTATCATAAAATCATTACCTAGTATACCGTCTGCTTTAATGTTAAGGGAGGCGATATGGAAACGATATTTAGGTAAATAATCTAGAGATATGTCGGTGGTGCCTGAGGTTATAATTGAATTTTGGCTACCGGAAATGCCTAAGATTGACACGATGTTTAATTTATTTAAGGGTGAAGAACCTATTTTATCCTTTTTTATAACCAAGATCCCTGCTCCGATGTCTATGAGAAATGTGACTGGTTTGCCTTCTATATGAAAAGTGCAGTGTAAGAGGTTATAGGGTGGTACATCATTTAAGAAGGAACGCGACGACGTAAACATCGAATCTGGTTTGCTCTTCAATCTTAAAGTGTAGAAAGTGAATTTACAGTATTAATCAAACGAACAATGCAAGAAACGAACAATTTTTAGTGAATACTGTTATCCCTAAAAATAATAACTGATTACAATACCAAAACAATAGTGAAACATTATAAAAAAGTACAGTACAGTGTTGGCTTTGTCGAACAAATAAAATGTAAGAACTCAGTATAGTGTTAATTACAATACATATAGTGTTAATAACATATTATACAGGGTATTTTTGAAACGCTCCCGAAAACAAAGACAGATGATGGTACTAAGGGTACCTATGATGATGGGTCACAAAAAAATTCGATCCCGAGGAAAAAAAAAACATCTTTTCACAACGTTTTATTAACTTTATTCACGCTCCATCATGTTACTACAGTTAATTGAAACGATATTTCACTAAAAAATCATGAAAATACTGAAACATAAAACCAGAGTGGAATTACTGAATTACAATCAGCTGACTAGACGTACGCGCGAACGCCGAATTCGTGCGGCCCGCAACTAGCGATGGTACCACAATACCTAATAATTTACAACACTTGTCTAAATACCCAACTTATCTACTTAACCTACTATTTTGCCACTGTGCTTGTCTCCACGTAGCCACTTTAATTCGAATTCACAGGTTAAATAAACCAAATAACTGGTTCGATTCCCGCTAATGAAAAAAATACTTAAATAAAATGTTAACAAGGTTAGAGTCATGCTTTTTTATCCATTGTGTAGGTATGTTTATTATTCTGATGTATTCATTTATGTAGCTATTCAGATCAGTTCAGTACTAAGTTATTTAAAAAAAATTAGGTTTGAAACAGCTTACCGATCCTCCATGGCCTTATGAGATTCTCCAAGGCACATTAACATGTTGCCGTATTCACGAGCACTATAAACGTACCTACGCGTTAGGCATTATTAAAACAAAACAAAAAACACAAAACGTAACAACAAGAACAATATCATTAATTAATAAATAACAAGTAATAACGACAATAATTTAATAAACAAAACAATTGAACTATCGCTCGTGATAGTCAACACGGAACTGCCTCAAAAACTAAAATTATTAATCAATCCCGCCAAAACAAATGCGCACGTTGTAACGTCCTTGAAGCATGTGTAAATTCCACAGCGCGAGGCGACACGAGGAAGCGTGTGTGTGAAAGGGAAGGTTAGAGTGAGTAGTACCTAATGCATTGTTTCGTATAGATTTAGATAAGAGTTCGGCTCCCGCGAGGATATTGACCCTATTGTCAGCTGATTTTCTTTTTTAAGTTTCACTGCTGGTTTTATGTTTCAGTATTTTCATGATTTTTTTTAGTGAAATATCGTTTCAATTAACTGTAACAACATGATGGAGCGTGAATAAAGTTAATAAAACTTTGTGAAAAGATGATTTTTTTTTCCTCTCGATCGAATTTCTTTGTGACCCATCATCATATTAGGTATCCTTAGTACTATCATCTGTCTTCGTTTTCGGGAGCGTTTCAAAAATACCCTGTATAGTGTTAATAACAATATACGCATAGATATAGTACTCAGTGAATGGATTTAAAATATTATTAGTGAAAAGACTACATATTTATAACCTATAATTACAAAGTTATTTTTGCTTTGTCATCCATCAAGACCCGTGTCTGTGCAATAGTTGCGACATCTATTCTCAATCGTAGAACCACTTCATAAGTTCAAAGACATCGATATATTCTTCGTACGACCAACGAAAATTTATTGAGTTAGAGGGGAAATGTATACTATGGACTTTCCGCAGAGGGCGTTACCTGTACGAACGCTGCAGAACGATTGTGTAGATTTGTTTATACAGTTACATTCCAGTACTTCGGTTATATTATATAAGACGCTAAAATGTCAGAAATAGAGAACCTACTAAAGGAATTGAGAGCCGGCACAAAAAACTCCGAAGAATCGCTGTAAAAATTGGAAAATAGAATTACGACTAAAATTAATGAAAAACTTGATAAAAAATTCGACTTTATACACGAAGAATTAGAAAAATAAAAACTAGCACAGAACAAGAAAAAGTTTCTAGTTTAGAAAAACACCAGACAAAGAAATATTATATTTTTGGCGTAAAAGAAGAACAAAAATACTAAAGATTTAGAACGAAAAATTCTGCAAATAATAAAAGATGAATTAAATATAGAATGCGACAGTAAAGAATTAGAGATGGTTCGTCGAATGAGCAAGTACAACGAAAACAAAGTTAGACCTATTGTTGTAACTTTTACTACCTATGGCCGAAAAATCACTATACTGAAAAATAAAAAACTGATGAAGACAGAAGGAATTTATCTTAAAGAAGATTTTGCACCCCAAATCTTGAAGACAAGGAAAACATTGCTGGAACAACTTAAAAAAGAGAAAGAAGCCGGAAAAGAAGCCTATCTACGTTACGACAAACTAATAGTCCGAGAACCATCAATAAAGAAGAAAGGCGAAACAGATGAAGAAGAACAAAAGGGCAATAGAAACCAAAAAAGGGTATTAGAAATAACACCACCAAACCATAAAGAAAATCTTAATAGACAACCACAAACACACCAACAAGCACTAAAGAGAAATAAGATACAAGCGATGAAAACCGGGGATAGCCAAAGTTCCATATAGAAGTTCATCAACAAGCAAAGCATAACTAAAGCTCCAGAATTCAGAACGACTTCCTTTTACTCTGAAAATTCTGATTCAGATGAATAGCAACTAGGAAAGCAAACAAAGTCTAAAATGCGTTCCCCCCAAAAATAATACAACAAAAAACAAAAGAAACATAATAAAACCTCCCCCAGAACGACTCGTCACCGTGGGGGTTGTAGACGACCCAAGAAATAAGAGAATGGAAGTCAGAAAAACATATACTTAAAAATAAGAAAATAAAACCAAACAAGAAAAGGAAAAGTTAAGCAAGCTATACAGAATAATACACAAGAAAAAAAAAACAAAATATGAGGAACCGTAGAATAAACATAATAAGTAAATTCTTAAAAGAAACAGGAGGTATTAAAAAAGCATATAAAAAAATAAACAACACTAAACAGATTATGACGCAACTACTAAATACTTGAACTATTGTTACACACAGACGGAGCTTAATTAAGATAGCAACCAAATTTTACAAAAATCTCTACACAAATACAAACAAGATAGAGGAAATTCATACGAACGTATTAAAAAATAATGATGCAATACTACCTTTCATGGAAAGCGAAATAGAACTATCGATAAAGAAATTAAAAACAGGAAAGAGCCCAGGACCAGATGGTGTGATAAACGAGATGATTATAGCTGGAAAAGAAAAAACTATAAAAGCACTAACCAAGCTCTTTAATATTATTTTTTACAAAAATGAATTACCAGTACCTTGGACTTGCTCAGAAATAGCTCTACTTTACAAAAAAGGGGACTCAAAACTAATAACAAATTATAGACCCATTAGCCTGATATCCTCTCTATACGAAGTATTCGCATCAACCTTATTACGACGCATAACAAAAACAATCGATGAAAACCAACCAATCGAGCAGGCCGGCTTTATGAAAAAGTATTCCACGACAGATCACATACATACACTCAAACTTATTATAGAAAAATATGCAGAGCATGACTTACCTCTTATAGCCTTCATAGATTATTCAAAAGCCTTCGATTCCATAACACATAATTCTATTTGGCACACATTCGCAAGGAATCGAAAAAAATATGTTGATCTGATTAGAACCATATATGCTAAAAGTATGACTAGAGTACGTTTGGATAACATAGGACCGTGGTTCCGTGTAGAACGAGGGGTAAAACAGGGAGATCCACTTTCACCAAAATTATTAATCGCGGTATTAGAATCCATCTTCAGAAACCTCAATTGGAAAGATATGGGCATCAACATAAACGGTGTGTACCTCTCACACCTCCGATTTGCAGACGACATCGTTCTACTCTCCGAAAACCCAAAACAACTAAAATACATGCTAGAGACACTCAGCTACCATAGCGAAATAGTCGGACTACAAATAAACAGGGACAAAACGAAGATTACGACGAACAGGTACAAAGAACCTATACCAATACAGGCAGTATCTATTAACTACGTCAAAGAATATATTTATCTCGGGCATCTTATAGTATTCAAGTCCTGCACAGAAAGGGAAATAGACCGCAGAATTAAGAGTACATGGAACAAATACTGGTCTATGAAGGAAATATTTAAAGGATCTCTACCAACAAAACTAAAAACAAAGGCAATGAACATTTGTATGACTCCTTGCTTAACATATGCATGTCAAACTTGGCCACTAAAAAAAACATTTTTTAGTAAAATAAGAACATGCCAAAGAGGGATAGAAAGAAGCTACATGAATGTAAGACTACAAGATCGAATTCAAAGCGCTTTGATCAGGAAAAGAACAAAGGCAAGAGATGTAGTCGAAAAAATCCTAACGCAAAAATGGAAATGGGCTGGCCATATACAGAGAGTAACAGACAGTAGGTGGTCACAAACAGTAACGAACTGGTACCCATTATATAAGAAAAGAAGGCCATCAAAAAGGTGGAGCGATGACATCGTCGAAGTAGCTGGTACACTATGGCCAAGATTAGCGTAAGACAGAATCACTTGGAGTTATTTGGAGGAGGCTTTCACCGCAAAAGGCGGCCCTTACAACTAACACAATACTAACAAAAATTAAATATTAAGACATACTAACACTACTAACAAATAAAATAAGAGCAATAGATACTATTATAATATTATACACATAATAATATTTATGCAATGGAAAAAATAAAGCTACATAACATATACATACATAAACACTCACGCCTGTCACCCAGAGGGGTAGGCAGAGACTATGGACTTCCACTTGGCACGATCCTGGCACACCTCTCGCCTCCTTTACATCCATATATCTACGCATACACGCTCGTCGGTTAAGGGTACTCTAATCTGGCCCATTTCCAATATATCGCCAATTTGGTCGACAAACCTTCGTCTAGGCGTCCCTTTCCGACTCTGCCGTTCACTTCTGCAGCATAAATTTGCTTTGTCACTCTTTCTTCGTTCATTCTTTCTACATGACCAAACCACCGAAGCATTCCTTTCTTAATCCTGGTCACAACGTCATCTTGCAAACCACACTTTCTCTTATCACACTATTTCTCACCCTGTCATTCAGATTCAGCCCTAGCATACTCCTTAATGACCGCATTTCTACAGCATTTATTCTACTCTCATGCTTCTTCTGCAGACCCAACTTTCACTACCATACATTAAAGTAGGGACTAACACAGCATTGTGAATTGCCAAACGTGCCTTTTGACACATTCTGACTCTTTACAATAGCGTGTAGAGCCCCATTCACTCTATTTGCTGCGTTCACTCGTCGTTCTATATCCTTATCATATCTACCATCCCTACTAAATAAACATCCCAAATATACAAACTCATCCACTTGCTCAATCAACTCCCTTCTATTCTTATTTCACATAACGTTTTACTTTCTTCTCTTTCAAAACCATCACTTTCGTCTTACTTGTTCACTTTCATACCTCTTTCTTTTAATGATCGGTTCATTAAAGTAACCATCATTTGCAACTCGGCCGCCGACGATGCAAATATGACTTGATCATCGGCGTACAAAAGGCATTTGACGGTTAACTCACCCATTCTCAACCCAAATTCTTCAACTTTCAAAGTTTGCAAACAACTGTCCATAAATAGGTTAAACAGCCAGGGGGAAGCTACACAGCCCTGTCTGACACCTTTTTGGATGCCAAACCAGTCCGAGTAGACCCCGTTGATCCTGACACAAGCACTAGAGTCCCTATAAAGAGACTTCAATGCCTGTATCAAACCAGCGCTCAAACCAAATGAGTTAAATGTTTGCCATAACACATTCCTGTCCACTCTGTCATAAGCCTTTTCCAAGTCCATGAAAGCACAAAAAACTTTCTGGTTTTTGGCCAAAAACTTCTCCGCAATCATGCGCATGGAAAATACTTGATCCGTACACCCCATTCCCTTTCTAAATTTAGCTTGTACATCCCAAATTTTTCCATCAGTTTCTTCCATAACTCTTTCAATTAACACCTTAGCATACAGTTTAACCACAATGCTAAGCAAGCTAATACTACGGTAGTTTTTACAGTCCTGCTGTGACCCTTTTCCTTTATATAATGGGACTATAACGGCTTTGCACCAGTCTTCCGGTACCCGCTTCAGTTCCCAACATAAATTAAACGAGGTGTACAGCAGGCCTGCCACCACTCCCTCTCCAGCCCTTAGCATTTCGAGTGATACTCTATTATATCCGGCTGCCTTACCTGCTTTCATGCTTTTCATTGCTTTCATTATTTCATCTACACTTATCTCCCTACCTCTCTCCACTTTTCGGAATTTCTTTTCACTTAATTCAGACGACCCTTCACTCATAAACACGCTTTCAAAGTATTCCTTCCATCTCTTTAAATTGAAACTTCATCATTCAGCATACAGCCATTCTCGTCTCGTATAGCATTCATTCTAGGCTGTTTTGAATTTCCCTAGCAGTTCTTACAAGTTTCCAGAACATTTTAATATTTGCCTGGAAGTTATCAGATATCCTTCTATCATTCTTATCCGTTCTTTCTTGCTTTTTCCTTTCAACAACTTCTTTTACTCTTATTTATAAGTCTAAAGTCTGCCTTTTTCTTTCAATCTCATCATTCATACCGCCAGAATTACCAGCTTTGGTTGCCAGTAAATCTAGCCATGCTCTCTTCTTTGCTTCAACTTCCATCCGAATCTCATCATCCCACCACAACGTATTACTTTTCCTTTCATTCGTTCTCTTACTTACACCACATACTTCGGTGGCTGCATCCATCAAAACTTCATTCTTCTTAACATTATTCCATACAGTCTTCAGGTCTAAATCATTCATACATATTTCATTCAAACCATTTATATTCTCCCTCAGTCTACATTTATACTTCTCTTTCACACCTTCATCTTGTAACCTCTCTGTTCTTATACGCTGTAACGCAGTGGTAGACACAGATGCCCGATGACGCCAACGCCTGAATAGACCATTAATTCGGCATAAGACCAGGTAATGATCCGTCCCTACGTTGGATCCCCGGTAAACTCTTGTATCTACCACTGCGCTCCGCATTCTTTCATCCACAATTATGAAATCTATCATGCTTCTATCATTACCTCTTTCCCATGTATACATGTGAATCCTCTTATGGCGAAAGAAAGTATTCGTCACAAAATGATTCTTTTCCTCACATACGGCGAGGAGGTCTTCACCATTCTCATTTACACTTTCATCGCCAAACATTCCTAATATCCTTTCATAACCAGACCTCTTCACCCCAACCCTTCCATTAAAATCTCCTAACATAATGATATTTTCATTTCCTTACATTTCATCAACACCATCCTTACCATGTCCCAAAACTGCTCGGATATAAGTGGGCTTAGACATGTCTGGGGCGTACACCCTAGCACAAACAACTTCTTTAAGCCCACTTTCATTCGTATCCACAGCAGCCTTGGGCTTACAAATTCATACTCTTTCACACATTGACCCATTCTTTCTGAAACGATGACACCAACTCCCTGGTATGCCCGCTCGGTCTCGTCTACACCAGACCAGTAAGCGGTATACATGCCATGTGCAGTTTTATCCTTTCCCTTTCGTTTCGTATCCTTTACATATAACACATCTATTCCTCTATCATTCATCATTTCGCATATTTCATCCATCTTATCATTCATTGCTCCACATACATTCAGCGTAGCCAGACGGGCCTCCGCAATCCACTTTTCGCCCCTCCGGGAGACAGAACGTGACGGGTGGCGAACCTCGTCGCCGCTGAATAAATAAATAAATAACATCATTTAAGGCGGATATGGCAAAAAAATTGGTATTAGATTTGGATTTAGGAAGTTTTGATTTAGGCTTTTTAGTTTTAGTTTTTGATTTCAAACGTGGTTTACTGGAAACAGTGGAAGAAGTGGATGTAGTAGGTGCAGTGGTCTTGATGGAATCAGTGGATATAGGAGGTGCAGTGGTCTTGAAAGAATCAGTGGATATAGTAGGTGCAGTGTTCTTGAAAAAATCAGTGGATATAGTGGGTGCAGTGGTCTTGAAAGAGTCAGTGGATGTAGTAGAAATAGTAATAATAGAGTCAGTGGATCTAGAAGGAATAATAAGCTTTGGAAAACCAAGGGTTTGGGGCTGGCTACCCTGTTCGTAGGTTTCCGTTTGAGAACTAGAATTTGTGAGTACTGAGTGATGTGTAGTAACTAAGTCGCTAGTTTGTGTAGACGCATTTTTCAATTGTGTCTGACACTTAAGCGGTGATTTGAAAGGTACATTGTTTGTTTGTTTGTGTAATCTCAATGGTTTGGCAGTTGAGGACGCCTTCGAGAAATAGGATTTGATTTGCTAGAATTTATATTTGTAGTTTCTTCATATCCTGAGTCGGGATCGGTGAGCAGGATACTGAAGCGATTTCCAACGAGTTGCTCGTCTCGTCTTGATTATTTCTTAAATTGTTATTGTAAGTTCTTTTACGGCATTCTGTAATATTATGCCCAATATTTTTACAATAGCTACATAGTTTCGTAATTTGTTGTGGCGTGTTTGCGTTATTGTACATGGTGTGTGTAAACGGTAGATGATTTCGACTCATAAGCTTATTTGTATTATTATTATTATAATTATGGTTATGGTATGGTGGTTTTGTAAAAGTTGGTGGACGCGTTGTGTTCAGTTTAAATAAAGATTGCCTAGCTTTGTTCATTGCACGAATTTTATCTTATTGAAGTGCGAATCGGACTGCTTCGCAAAGACTAGGAAATTCTTTCGTTCTTAACATTGCTCCGATGTCGGAGCTAATGCCATTAATAAAAACGTTAAGAGCCGTTTCCTCCATTGTCGCTAAGCGACCTAATAACGTCTTATCGCATGTTTCAGCGTTTAACTTTTCAATTATTTTAGAGCGAAGAAGGTCGACTCTGTGAAAATATTCGGTTAACTTTTCTGTAGGTTTTTGGAACACGAATTGCAGTTCAAGGTTAAGGTGTGCTATGGTTTTAACGTTAGAGAATTTTTCAATAAGGAATGTCCTTAAACCGGTCCATGAGGCATGTTCTTTACTGTGAACGGCTGCCGCGCCCGAACCAGTGATATTGTTTAACGCGTATACTAAAAGTACTGACTTCTGGTGCGCTGAACTTAAGTCGAAAGCTGAATTGCATGACCTAACGAATCTGTACACTTGGTCGTTATTATCTGTGTCGAATGAGGGAATTAAGTTAAGTAATGTGGTGATGTCTAAGGCCATTTTAGGGTTCTTTTGTGATTGTTTTACACAGGCAATGAATAATTGATATAATAGAATAGTATAATATAGTAGTATATAATAGAATAGTATGATTACTTATATAAAAAAAAATGAATATGAATGAGGTGGTAGATGTAGGACAATATTTTGTGAAAATGTAATTACTATTTATTCGAACAAACAAGTTTAGCCACTTACCACAAACAATAAAATGTGGAGCTGCATAGTTTGGCGAAGTTTTTCAAAAGTCTTCGGTTACCGTACGTTGTCTTCTTGTTGGGCGATGCTATCCTGTCGAATTTAGTATGTTTTTACTTCGTCTTTATGCGATTTAAGCGAATGAATCACGCAAGATCCTACCGACTGCGCCAAATTTGTTATGTGGCAGAGACAAAAATTCTTTAGATATAAATTTATTTAATACTTTTAAACTAACTTAAAATATAACTTTACGTGGTAGAGCCATGCTGCAGCTATATTAATAGTATAGTTGTAGCACGAATGGGTCGGCTCGACCGGGGAAGGACCACGCTCTCACAGAATACCTGCGTAAAATAGCAGCTTAATGCTGCTGTGTTTCGTATGGTGAGTGTAGAGAACCGGAGACCCTTTTTACTGTAAAAGAGGCATTCTATCTTAGTCCTGACAGCTGACAACGCATCTGCATTTAAATTCGCAAACGAAGATAGATGTAGATATCTATGCCACAGCAACCACTTACCATCTGGTGGACTGTGTGCTCGTTTGTCACCCTTATTCTATATAAAAAAAATAGTAGTTGATACAGAGAACTTGGGAATGGAATTATGTTGAGGGATCGAAAGATTTGGTTTAAATAGTGTAGGAAGTTAGGAGGTGGGGTAAACATAAGGGAACAACATTGTTCTTGGTGTTATGGTTAACTTATGGTAAGCTATAAACATTAGCAAATAATATTACAATCGAATTAGTGTGGCTTCTAAGGAAGTAAACAATATGATTTATAAAGTATACAGGTTTTATAACATAAAGTAAATAGTATCCTATGACATAACATTAGTTTGGCTTCTAAGAAAGTAATTTAGCTTTTAAGTAAATAAACAATATGAAGTATACAGGTCTTATAACATAAAGTAAATAGTATCCTATGACATAACATTAGTTTGGCTTCTAAGAAAGTAATTTAGTAAATAAACAATATGAAGTATACAGGACTTATAATATAAAGTAAATAGTATCTGTGACATAACAATAGTCAATTTATTTTATTTAGACTCAACATAAATAAATCTTCCATCACAAAGTTTTGCCATAAATTAACGTAGCATATATTATTTTCGAATCACATATTTCTGGAAGTGACAAAATTACTTCAGTCAAGAGGTGAGTTACACAGAACTTATTATTAACATTTTTACATTCACTTAAGCTATCAAACAATTCGTAATTTAATCTATCATCCGTAAGGGCTACATACAGATTAGAAAGATGAATAAGAAAATCAGTTTGTAAACTACGCTTATCATGTTGTGTAGGTAATGGTAAAATGTTATAAACACGAAGCTTAATAGGGTTAATTAAGGAATTCTTATAACAAATACTATCTTATTATTATAGTAATACGAAGTTAATTCAGCTAGATCAATAATTGTATGTATATTCTCTAATGATAAGGAAATGAGAAATTCCACATTAGTTTTGCTCAGTTTGCTATTAGAAAGCTCTATAAATACCTTAGTTGGAGTTAAGACATAGGGATAGAGGATATTTGATTTTGCAAATAAATAGAGTTTAAAATTGTGGTTAGTATATTTGAAGGCGGTAGTAGTAAACCTTCAATCACATTAAAAATGGAATTTATTTTTGCTGAACTAATTAAGTCGGTATTAATTTTAGAATTTTCAGAAAATATGTAATTTAATTTTTCAATTTGTTTATTTAATCTAATTTCATTATTATTTAATGGACAAATGGAAACATTAAAATTATTGACAGTTGATTGAATAATGTATATGTTGTCTTTCATTAGTGAATATATCTCGTTTTCATTATGCTGACAATTAGAAATAGCTTTATTGTATTTTCTGGCGTCATCGGCATCTAATGCACCAAAGAAGAACTTAAGAATCTCACCGCCAAATTCAAGAGATCTTTTAAAACGGTTAATAGGATTTTCAAAAATAATATGCGATAACGAGTCATATTTAAGATAATAAGCGTTAATTAAAATTCCTAATGGGCTTATAATATCTTTGCAATCTATTGTAATGATCGCGGTATTCTGAGCCTTATCACAATATCGCGATCATTAACTTAATAAGACATAAACATAAAACTAGATATGCTCGAAATTGATTGATCAATTTTCTTTAAATAAGGCCTTATACGTATTATTTCCACATAGGTTACTTCATTCCAATAATCGTTGTAGAAGTATGCCATAGAAGTCGGATCGAAGTATAAACCTGGACTATGTACAATTTGTTCAATCGGTTTTGAATAACTCGATCGGAGGAGAAATCTGAAACAATTATTACATAATTTACGCTGGTTTTATTTCATTAATGTGTTATTTTACGTGTTACCTATTTATGCATGCAGTAACATTACTTTTGCCGTTAACCTTTATCATTTTAAAAGGTCCTTCAAATTGGAGACAGGAACTTGCGCAACCTATGGTGTTGTTTAATATAGACTAGATCACCTACTTTATAATATTTTTCTCGCGAAGAAGCATCTTAGTACCTTTTGGATGATTCTTTGCTTTTATTTATATTTTCTAAGGCTTTTTCGCGGGATTATTTCATTCTATATTTTAGAGCGCGAATGTACTCGTGATAGGTTGTATATTCGTCAGAGCTGTATATGCTACTAGGGATATACGGCTTGTATCCGTATAATAATTCAAAAGGAGTAAATTCAGTAGTACAATGTGAAGTTGTATTGTAAGATAAAATTGCGGTAGCAAGATAACAGTAACAATCGTCATAGTTTTCATTTAAAAAGGATTTTAAATATTCTTTAAGAGTAGCGTGACTACGTTCTAATGCGCCATTCGATTGGAGATGGTATGGACTCGAGAAGATATTTTTTATTTTAAGAATGCTAGTCAATTGCTTAAATAACTCTGAAGTAAAGCATGAATCTTGATCGGTTACAATCATTTTAGGAAATCCAAATAATGAAATAAAATGAATGAGATTACGCGACTTCATCAGTTGTCGAAGTAATCAATGGATAGGCGCAAGAAAATTTGGTTAAGTCATCCTGGAACGTTAATATGTATTTAAATTTTTGAAGACCCACTTCGGGTAGAACACCAACAATATTTAGCGCTAATATTTCAAACGGCTTCGTGCTTGAGGGCCATGGGTGCCTTGTTACAAGTGCGCAACGGCTTATTAATTTGACATAGTTTACAATCTTTAACGAAATGTTCTATATCTGCACGCATGTTTTTCCAATAAAACAAAGGCTTAGTTCTACTATACATGCGTTTTATATCTGGATGACCAGCTACGGTAGTCTCGTAGTTTTCTTTTAAAATGTTTGGAATCTCGGCTGGAGACTGGTGATTATTGTATTTGATTCCTGTATATGTGAACCTTTATATTTGTGCCATGGAAAATATAAGATATAATATTGTAAATCTATAAGTATACTAACTTTGTAAATGGTTCGGAAAGGTCAGATAATGCTATCTCAGTATCATAGTTATTTTTAGAAATAATTTGGTCCCTAAATTTACGTAATCCTACTAACATTATAAATGTGAATGTTTGTGAGTATGTATGGATGTTTGTTAATCTTTCACGCAAAAACTACTGATTGGATTTTAATGAAACTTTACAATAATATAGCTCATACATCAGAGTAACACAAAAGCTACAATTCATAAAAATATTGTGTAAATTGGTCAAAATATAACGATAAATGTTAAGTAAGTTTGAAAAAAATCTGTCATCTGCGAGCTAGTTTGGCGGGAACACGCATCCCGCAAATACCTTTGAACCGATTTGGATGGGACTTTCACAAGCAGATAGCTGATGTTATAAGAAGTAACGTAGGCTACTTTTATTTTAGGGTTCTGCGCAGAAAAATTCCACGCGCGATGTCGCGGGGACCAGCTAGTAAATTATAAATCGTCTTATAACTTGTCTCATCATAATGATGAACTTTAGTAACTGAGATAAGGCATCTGCATTTGAATTAATTCTACCTGGCTTGTAAACAATTTTAAAATCGTATTCCTCTTATTTTAATCGCCATCTGAGAAAACGAAAAGCCATGAAGGAGGGCGATGATCTGTGACAATCTTAAATTTGTACCCGTAAAGATATAGTCGAAAAGTATTGATACCGAAGAGTATCGCCAATAATACCCTTTCTGTAATCGAATAATTTCCTTCTTGTTTATTTAAGGTACGAGATGCATAGGCGATAGGTTTATCCTTTCCAATCTCGCCCTGAGACAAAACTGCGCCAATAGCTTAATTAAAAGCATTAGTAGTTACGATAAATGTTTGAGAAAAGTCAGGGTATTGAAGTAAAGGAGCTATAACCAACTTTTGTTTAAGTTGATTGAAAGCATATTCTTGCTCATGAGACCAGTGAAAGATTGTGTCTTTTTTAAGTAAAGAAGTAAGAGATTTTGGTGATATGAGGAAAGTTTTCTATTAAACGACGATAGTAACCTGTCAATCCAAGAAACGACTTTACATCTTTAGGAGTCTTAGGTGTGGGAAACTGATAAATAGCCTTTACCTTATCAGGGTTAGGCGAAACACCTGTATCTGTAATTACATGTCCAAGATAAGCGCCTTCTCGTCGCAAGAACTCACATTTGTCAGGCTGTAATTTTCAATTTGCCTGTCTGAATATGGAAAAGATTAGTTCAAGTTTTTTCATATGCGAGTCAAGATCATGAGAGTATACAATACAGTCATCTAAATATATATAACAATAAAGACCTTGTAGTCCAGAAAGAACAGAATTCATCAGTCTTTGAAAGTTGATGGGATATTTTTGAGGCCAAAGGGCATATGTGTGAATTCAAAATATCTGGAACACTATTTGTGGTAACACTGAAGCCCGTTTTTTCCATATTTTTTGGATCTAAGCATATCTATGAAATCCAGAGGCTAATTCTAGTGTACTTAAATATTTGGAATTACCTAGTTGATCGAGAATATCCGTAGTGAAGGGAAGAGAATAAACTTCAGAAACAGTGACGTCATTTAGTCGGCGAAAGTCAATAACAATTCGCCTCTTTTGCTTGCCGGAAGCATCTAATTTTTTGGGACAACCCAAACTGGGGTATTCCAAGGCGAAGTGGAGGGTTCCATTTTTTATTACCCTGTGTTAAAAATAACTTAGGAACACAGGAATCGAGTCTTTTATTTGAAGTGGAGCATATTAATCGAGAAGAAGGTGCATTAAAATTAGAATCCTGTGCAACCTAGAACTAACGACCTTGAAACTCCATTGAAGACTCATTGAACGTAGTATTTGAAAAATGGTCATCGATATTTTTTGTCATCCGTGTTTTATAACATAATTTTGGAACTCGGGATTTAGAAAGCTTAATAGTTTTCGTGTCATTTAAATTAATAGTACGTTTTGGCAGACACGGCACCGAAACCCTGTTTAGTTCAAATCGTCATTATTATTTTCAGAGGCGCAAGCAACGTATATACGTCAGTGATTATTATCCGGCACATTACTAGTGCTCGGTACTTGTGTACTTGATAGTGTAGTGTTACGATGATCGAGGCGTATATTATTGTTTTTAAATTTAAGTTTGCGACACTCGCTTATTAAATGACCTTTCTTTTTTCAATATGCACATACTCGTATTTTACTAGGATTAAAATTGGAATGAGGTTTGTTATTATTTTAAAGCAATTTGTAAGAAATGCGGGCAAAGACTCGCCATTTCCATGGTAGGGCTTAATAAATTTGGTTAGGACCGAAAGCGTGATGTTTTCAGACATTTTTTATTTACTATTTTTCGGTGTTGGATTTGGTCAGAATTTTAAAAAACATTAATTAATAGGGAATATTTTTTAAATACAGTACAGATCATCAGAAATACAACAAAATATGTTAAACAAAATATTAATGTTCAATGATTTAATGATAAAATAAATGTTTTATAATTGATAACTTTTTTAAATTAAATCAATTTCACTTGCAATTTCACTTTAATTAATAACTTTTGAAAACATTAATTTTATTTTATATAAAATTATTCATAAAATGTAGATTCTCACGAACATCTCGGTTTTTCAAAACGTGTCAGTTAATTCGACACTGCAGCACGCGGCGTGTGCAGCGATGACGTCAATGGCAGCGGTGGTTTTGAGTATCCGACGACTCAGGAAGTCTTAAATTATGGCGCTACCTCGAAGTCACGTTGCGTTGTCCGTGAGGAGACCTTACACATGGTGATGATGATGGTGATGCAAGGTCTGATTTTGGTGGCGAGCCAAACTGACCGGTGATCCGATAGTGCAAGGGGGATGCGGGCTCACACTCGAAAGTGGAGGCTTAACGTCGATAACGATGGGCAGCAGGAGGTTCTTGAATGATGCGGTGCGGGCTCGCGCTTAGTAGCGAGTCTTATCGTCGACCATAAGTGCAACCGTGCGGGCTTAGGCACATGTACCCAAGACTAACCGTCGATAGCTGGCACCTTAGCCAAGCACCGTGGTGATGAACGCTGAGCTTCACGGAGCTAAATAAATATTAGGCGGCAATTCTTTATCGCGACGCGCCTAACATCTAAGAATCTCATTACTTTAACTCTTCCCAGGATATCCCACTTCTGACACCAAGATTTTTATCATGGCTCACCTTGGGTCCTTTTAAAAAAATACACTTTTTACTTCTGCAAACCTAATTTAATTTCATTAAAAATCGGAATTTTATAAAATATAAGAAAGTTGTGTACCGAAAAAAGGTTAGAGTTTGACTGTATAAATTATATGAAAAATCACTTTTATATACTTAACATAAAGCTTACAATAGCAATTACTCACTTATACATCGGTTCATAACAGAACGAAGTCGCGGGCACAGCAGAAACAGAAACAAAATTTTTTATTCAATATAGATTATAAATAATACTTATTGAAAGTCACTCTTTTGTTTAATTACCACTGGTTCGAAAAAAAACATCTGTCCTGGGAAGAACCAGCAAGAAACCCAGCGGGACTTTTTTTTTAAAATAACAGCTTACAATCATGTCATCATCATCATCATCATTACAGCCCTTCACAAGTCCACTGCTGAACATAGGCCTCCCCCACGGAATGCCACAGTACGGTCCCGAGCCACCTGCATCCATTGATTTCTGCATGTCTTACCAGGTCGTCACCCATCTAGTGGGGACGCCCTACACTTCGCCTGCCGGTACGAGGCTGCCACCGAGAACCTTTCTTTCCCATCGGTTGTCGGTTCTTCGAGCTATATGGCTGGCCCATTGCCACTTCAGCTTACTAATCCTTTGGGCTATGTCGGTTACTCTGGTTCTACTGCGGATATCCTCATTTCTAAGTTTATCACGCAGAGAAACCCGAGCATAGCCCTCTCCATAGCTCTGCAGAGCGACCTTGAGCTTCCTCATACGGCCAGCAGTGAAGGACCACGTCTCAGTTCCGTATGTCATCACTGGCAACACGCACTGGTTGTACAATTTAGTTTTGAGGTTTTGAGGTATGCCTGACGAGAAGATGGGTCAATCTCCCGAACGCTACCCAGCCGAGTTGAATCCGTCGATTGACCTCTCGGTCGAAGTTGGACTTACCTAGTCGGACTATTTGTCCCAGGTAAACATATTCGTCAACAACTTCGAGCTTAGTGCTCCCAACAACTACCGGCATAGGTGTGACATGGACATTAAACATGATTTTTGTTTTGTCCATGTTCATCTTGAGACCTATCCGTTGGGAGACACTATTGAGGTCATTGAGCATAGTGCTTAGGTCCTCCAGCGATTCTGCCATAAGGACTATATCGTCGGCAAATCGAAGGTGAGTGATGTACTCGCCATTGATGTTAATACCGTATCCTTTCCAGTCCAGTAGCTTGAAAACGTCTTCCAATGCAGCGGTGAAGAGTTTCGGGGATATTACGTCACCCTGTCTTACACCTCTCTGCAGTTGGATAGGTTTCGTACTCTTGTGTAACAAACAATCATGTATGTTACACAATTAACCACACAAAACAAATTAGAAATAGCTTGGTAGCGATTACCTCATTCCCAGGGGTTATTATCATCCATAAATTCCTTAATATTATAATAACCCTATACAAACTATGTTTAATAAAGTTTTGAATTTTGAGCAGGTCGAATTTTGTATATTTTCTGGGATTTTGTTGTAAAAGCGTATACATCGCCCCAAGAATGAATTACTGACTCGGTGAGTCGAGTAACTGGTACTACTAGCTTGTGTTTGTTCCTAGTATTTACAGAATGAATATCACTTATTTTGTATAACTACTTTTATTTTTGTGTACGTACATTACATTTTCATAAATGTATTGAGAGGCCAAAGTTAATATATTAAATTCCTTAAATTTTGTCTGAGCGACTCTTTAGGTTTTAAATCATAGATTGCTCTTATGGCCTCTTCTGTAAAACAAATATAATTTCAGTGTCAGTTAGTGTCCCCATAGCAAAATACCATACGACATTATGCTATGGAAATAGCTAAAGTAAACAAGTCTAGCTGTTTCCACACTGGTAAGATTTCTAATCTTTTTTACAGCATATGCTGCAGAACTAAGTCTGCTTGCTAATTTTGATATATGGGGGCTCCATTGAAGCTTCGCGTCTAGTGTTATTCCAAGAAAAATGGTGGTATCGACAAGACTCAGTTCCTCCCCATTTAAAATTACATTAGTATTTAATTGTTTGACATTTGGAGTCATGAACTTCATACATTTCGTTTTAGTGCTATTTAAATGCAAGTTATTAACATTAAACCAATTTACTAATTTGGATATAGCATTATTTACTTCGTAATTTACATATTAATGAAAAAAGTCATGATGAGACCGGACGTTTCATGGCTGACATTATATTGAAATAAATTTTCTATGAGATCATTATATTTGATTCTTACAAATTCGAATTTATTATTTGTTATCCTTATACCCAACAAAACCTAAGAAATACTTTTGACAGCTGTCAGACTTACTGTATTAGGCATACAAACCAAAAAATCGGTAATAACAATATTCGATTCTTAAGAAAAATCGATATCAATTCTTTAGAGTTGGTAATCTTTAACAGTTTTGTTTCGATTAATACCAGAATTAAAAGAAAGTAAGTAGTTCGGGTTTAATGTTATTAACGGTGTATACTTACTAATCATTCAAAACATATTAAAACAAAATCTTGGCACCGCGCCTGTCTTTCTGTTGTACTTTTAAGAGACTACTTTGGAAATGATGACTTACAATAATAAATGCAGTGACATTTCACTTTGTGTCTTTTATCCCTACACAACAAGTTTAAAAAATATTTCTTACTATACAGGGTTAATGGGAACTCGACAACTTTCTGGCAGGGCGTGATAGGGGTCAAAATGCTACAATTTTGACCCCCATATGTATGGCCGAAAATGAATATGGTTTTGAGATATACGGATTTTAAAGATTTTTCTTCAAAATTTTTTTTGTCATCATCCAAACGGTTAGGTACATAGCGACATATCATTGAAACAACGTCAGGTAAAAAAGTTGACTCTAGTTATTTTTTTTTTATATTTTGCTTTTTTGAAAGATTCTAACTTAAATTAGTGACAAAGAACTATACATGTAGTAATAAAATATATATTACTTCATAATTATTGGGATTTATGTAAAAGGTTATTGTAAGTCTTGTGAGTACGCTTGTACAAAGTTTTTGCGGAATGATTAATGTAAAAGGTCAAAAGGTATTTCTTAGATTTGAGTATAATTCTATTTCAACTTTGATTTGCTCCCAGTAGGCATCACTTGTCGAATAAAATACTGTCAAACTGTGTTAACTTTGTGACCGTAAGCCAACAGAGATGCTGGCTCTGTTTCATGCAATGACGCTGTTATACTATTCTCAATTTTTATCACTTTGAAACCACTTTATTTATTCTTGTTAGTATTAAAGCCAATGACATTTTACTAGCAGTCAAACTAAAGAAGAAACTCTTTCATAAGCTAAATATTATGATATATAATAAAAATATAATAATTACCCTATGCCATCCAATGGACGTGGTAAGACGACAGAAGGAAACTAAAACAGAAACATGAAGGCAGTAGCGTTTTTCTCATAGCAACTCAAAATAATACAAATCTGCGGTTGTATTCTATTATTTTTGATTGAAAAATAGAGAAGATGATGTATCTAGTCATGGATTCAACCCCATACAGAATGGTACAAGTACGTGCATAAATGCTATCGGTGACTTTGCACCCTGCGTGTGGCCTATATCGCGACACTCTAGTAATTAGATGTAATAAGGTCTGCATGAAAGACGTATTAGAATAAGTTTGCCATTATTAGAGTACATGAGCTTCTGTACGGATATCTCTTAGTTTTATTTTAGTTTTTAAAAACGCCTCCACCGCTCCCGTTAACATGACTGGCGCAACCGGTGGGATCGCCATTTGCTTGCGCCGTCCGCGAATAAATTCGTATAATATAGTTTTCCGCGTTCGTGCCGCGAGGCGATCCTGCAAAAGCAGCTGAATATGACGAAGGCCGACTGGTGAGTCCAAATTTTCACCACACTTTCCTTGCCATATTATATAGTTTTGTTATTTTGTAATTAGACCTCTTGCGATAGATTATCTGGTTTTACATAAAAATCTGTGAAACTTATATTTAAGAATACTTAAACTTAATAACTAGCTGCATAAAGAAATACTAGGAATAACTAGATAAGTAAACGCGACCATGCAATAACGACGCGTTAAGAGCTTGCACTGTGGGAACAAAGCGATTATAACTATTACAAATTATAATTGTAGTGTATGTTTGTTTATTAAATTTTTATTGAGGACTTATTTATTTGATATTGTGTATTTTACTTAATCATTGTTTTACTTTTATGTTGACTGTGTTTTGATTGTGAATTTGAATTGTTGTGTTAATTATATTATTTTATCTTCGTATTTTATAAAATATAGTTGTACAAAATGGAAGGACAAGTGCAAATTAAGATGATTCCTAATAAAATGCTGCAATTAAATATTTTTATTCGCAAATGTGAGTATGTATTAAATAAATATAGGGGATCCGATGAACAAAATTTATACGTAATGTACGCGACAACAAGTAGACTCGTAGGCGACGCTGCAGCGCTCTTTAGCGAGCGTGAGAACATGAATTCGTGGGAAGATTTTAAAGAAAACTATTAATTTCACAATTTGGAGACCCTAGGAGTGAAGAATATATTGCTATAGAACTTGAAGGTTTGCGTATCCGAAACAACGAGTCGTATTTACATTTCTGTAATAGGGTCCAATCCGTTCGTAGTGTTTTAATATTGAAAGTAAATAGATTAACCGATCAGAATGTAAAGAGTAGCAAAATTATTATATATAATAACACATCTTTAAATGTCTTTTTGTAAAATTTGACAGACAATATGGTGCGCATTCTTCACTTAAAAGCGCCCAGTACACTAGAAGAGGCTTTAAGTGTGGTCATGGAAGAAGTCAAAATTCATGAGCAGTATACCTTGCGTAATAAAATGTATAGTAATCCTAGTAATAAACTAACGCCACCCAGTTTACCAAACATTACGTTTAAATTCGGTACAAATAATTTTAATTCAATGGCATCGACTGGCTATAAGCCCGAATTAATCGCTAACAAATTTAACTTTGGACTTTCGCAGGGGTCACAATCAAAAATACCTCAATTTAATAATAATCAACAAAATTTTGGATACCGCCCACAACAATTTGGCTTCTGCTCGCAAAAATTTGTTATAAGCCCGCAACAGTTTAACATGCGCCCACAACAATTTAATATGCGTCCCCAACAGTTCGGAATGCAATCACAAACATTTAATAAACCTCAGCAATTCGGTATACGCCCACAACAATTTGGAAACCAACAACAAAACTTTTATAAGCCCCAACAATTTGGTTACAATCCTCAGTTAAATAAAAATCAATACACTAGACCCAGTGATGTCACAATGCGAACGGCACCACCACTTAAAACAAATCAACAAGGCCAATTAAATGAAATCGACCTTGATAATACTTATTACGATATTGCGTGCGGCGATGTGTACCCAATTTCTTATGATAACTGCTGTTATGAAGAGTACCCAAGCAGTGGCCTTAATATTCCCGAGCTCAGTTATTCAAATCCTGTCTTTACCAATTTTCAACTGTAACGATTCATAAACTATACCTTTACAATGTCGACTCTAGTTACGATGGATTAATTGGGAATGATATACTTTGCAACCTAGAAGCAGCAATAGATTTAAAAACGAGATCCTTAAAACTAAAACAACCGTAATACCTATAATATATAGTAAATCTTCTTAGGTTTTGGAGTTATCTCCCCGTTCCGAGCATAGAGTCAAACTCCCAACAAGTTTATATTCGGGTAATGCTGTAATCAATTATAAAGAATTTTGTAAGGGTGTGTGAATGCCTAGTGCGTTAGTGAGATGTAAGGATGGTTATACGACTACAGTAATCCAGAATACTTTAGATAAACCGATAAAATTAACTTTTAAAAGGCCATTGAATGTACAAGTATACGAAGAGAGTAATGTGACTAGGTGTGTAGTTAATCATGTTACAGATATACCAGATATTGAAGTAGATAAAATATTACAGCAAAATTTAGAGAAATCGCGTTTAGAACACATGTCGAAAGAAGAACAAAAATCGATATATCACTTGTGTAGAGAATATATTTTATATATTGTGTATATATATATTTTTATAGTGATCATATACCTTTATCTTTCCTTAATGAAGTCAAACACTATATTAGAACAAAAAAAAAGAACCTATCTATATAAAACCTTATAGACAATACTGCTCGGGGCAAGCGGAGCAATAAGACCAAGGCGACCCCTCTCACGCTATCCGTGAATTTTTGCAAAACCAGGGGACTTTATTCCAACCTTAACGCTGTCCACTTCCATCTAGAGACGGCGAAGCCAGCCTTGCTCTTTTTAACCGAGACTCAGGTGTCCTCTCCGGCTGATACTTCATATCTTCCCTACCTCGGGTACAAATTAGAACACTCCTTGTGCCCCGGGCTGAGTTTGCGTATACGTCAGAGAGGACATCTGTTTTCGACGCCTCGGCAGTGTTGAAGGTACGGACTTGTCCATCCTATGGCTGCGCGTAGACAGCGTCTACGGGTGCCTCTATAGGTCCCATATCGGTAATGCCGAAACAGACCGACTCATCGACCACGTCCAAATGGCTACAGATTCCTTGTTACAGCAGATTCCATCCGCAGAGATCGTGACCCTTGGCGATTTTAACGCTCACTACGCCGAATGGCTCGGTTCACGTTCAACCGATCATGCGGGGAGATCTGTTTATGACTTTGCTTTGGCATATGGTCTTACACAGCTGGTTACTTCGCCTATGCGGATTCCAGATGTGACAGATCATGAACCTTCCCTGTTGGACCTTCTGCTGACCTCTCATCCGGACGGATATCAAATTTCTGTCGACGCTCCTTTAGGCTCGTCGGACCATTGTTTTGTCCGGAGTGTGGTGCCACTCACACTAACGTCGTGGTTGCATTCTGCAGGCTTGCGCCGTGTTTGGCACTATAGGTCGGCCGATTGGGATAGGATGCGGTCTTTTTTTGCATCCTACCCTTGGGGGCAGGTTTGCTTCTCGCCAGAAGATCCCAGCGTTGTTGCTGATTCTGTTGCTGATGTCCATCCTCTGTGGTGCCCATCGGAGGCAAATCCCAGCCATGGTTTGGTCGCTCCTGTAAAATAGCATCACGCTATAAGCAGGAGTGCCACCGGGTCTATGCTGACGCATTAACGTCTCGGGATGTAAACACCAGCGCTCTTAAAAAGAAGTATTATTCCGCCTCCATGTCCTTCAAAAGAGTCATTGCCAAGGCAAGGTCTGAGCACATCGGCAGAATTGGCGAGAAGCTAGTTCACCTTCCTTCGGGAACCCGTGCATTCTGGTCTCTCGCCAAGGTTATCCAAGGGAACTTCTGTCAGCCATCTCTACCATCTCTGCACAGAGAGGACGACTCACTGGCCCATGCCGCAAAGGAGAAAGCCGATCTGTTAGGCTCTCTCTTTGCGTCCAACTCGACTCTGAATTACGGGGGAACTCCCGCGGTGTGAGTGATCCATGCCGGACGTGCGGTTTACACAGCGCTCGGTTCGCAAAGCACTCCTCTCCCTGGACGTCAGCAAGTCGAGTGGGCCTGACGGAGTCCCTCCCATTGTGCTGAAGATGTGTGCTCCGGAGTGGGCCCCGGTTTTGACGCGTCTTTTCCGGTACTCCTACTCCCAAGGCGTAGTCCCGAATTCATGGAAGACCCTTGTTCTCCAAAATAATGGAGTCTATTATAAACTGCCAGCTCATGAGGTACCTTGAGGATCACCAGCTGATTAGTGACCGCCAATACGATTTTCGTCGTGGTCGATCAGCTGTTGATCTTCTGGTCTACCTGACTCATTGATGGGCGGAGGCAGTAGATTCCAAGGGGTAGGCATTGGCCATTAGTTTGGACATAGCGAAGGCTTTCGATCTGGTCTGGCACAAAGCGCTTCTTTCAAATCTCCCTTCCTATGGGCTTCCCGAGAAATTGTGCAATTGGATCACCTTTGAAATTGTGCAATTGGTTTCCTTGCTG
Source organism: Parnassius orleans (assembly GCA_029286625.1). NCBI lineage: Eukaryota > Metazoa > Arthropoda > Insecta > Lepidoptera > Papilionidae > Parnassius > Parnassius orleans. The sequence goes on from JAGSMP010000032.1 coordinate 1,167,747, forward strand.
ATCTGAGCATCAAGGTCGGAGTAGACGGTGCATGCTCTGATTACAAGCCTATCAACGCTGGTGATCCACAAGGCTGCGTGCTATCACCAACGCTGTTTCTCCTGCATATCAATGATATGTTGCAAACTTGTATTATTCATTGCTATGCAGACGACAGCACTGGTGATGCCTTATATACCGGCCGTGCAAATATTTCTCGGAAAACGACAAACTTTTGTCTGAAGTCAGTCTTTGCTGAACAAAATCTCGGATTGGGGGCGACTAAAAATAGTCCAGTTCAATCCCCAGAAGACACAAGTTTACGCGTTTACCGCTAAAAAGAACCCCTTTGTCGTATCTCCTCAGTTTCAAGGCACTCCCCTTGTTGCTTCAGCCAGTATTGGAATCCTCGGTGTCGACATATCGAGTGATGTGCAGATTCGTGGTCATTTGGAAGAGAAGGCCAAATTGGCCTCTAAGAAGCTTGGCGTGCTCAGCAGAGCGGGACAGTATTTTATGCCGGTGCACCGCTTGCAACTTTACAAGGCGCAGGTTCGGCCCCACATGGAATACTGTTCCCATCTCTGGGCAGGAGCTCCCCAGTGCCAGCTCCTTCCACTTGACCGCATCCAGCGCAGAGCGATTCAAATCGTCGACTACCGAGTTCTTTCCGATCGGCTTGACTCACTGCCACTGCGTAGAGATGTTGCATCTCTTTGCGTATTTTATAGCATCTACTACGGGGAATGCTCTGAGGAATTGTTTGGACTAATTCCAGCCGCTCAATTTCACCATCGCACATTGCGATAAAACTCGCGATATCATCCATACCACCTGGATGATTGGCGGTCCACCATTGTTTGATTTAGAAGAAGTTTCCTTCCTCGCACAACTTCCTTTTGGAATCGATTACCACCAGCGATTTTTCCGGACCGATACGACTTAGGGACCTTCAAGAAAAGAGCCTACTTCTTTCTAAAAGGCCGGCAACGCATCTGCAATTACCCTGGTGTTGCGGTTGTTCATGGGCGGCGGTATTCACTTACCATCAGGTGAGCTGCATGCTTGTTTGCCCCCTCTCCTATAAAAAAAGACAACCTTCCGCTCAAACACATGAAATTAAAAACCAAGTATAGAAACTACCAAATGATAATGTGATTCAGGAATCATTTTCCCCTAGTTCAGCACCAGTCCATTTAGTTCCCAAAAAGAGAGACGCATCTGGTGAAATGAAGTATAGGATGGTTATCGATTACAGACGTTCAAACGACATAACTGTGGACGATAAGTACCCTTTACCTTTACCTATATCACTGACATTTTTGACAAAGTGGGTAAGAGCACTTACTTTTCAACCTTGGACTTAGCTAGTGGATACCACCAAATTGAGATCAACTAGTCAGATAGACAAAAAACGGCATTCAGTACAGAAAACGGACACTATGAATTCCTTAGGATGCGCTTTGGCCTGAAGACGGCTCCAAACACCTTCCAAAGAGCCATGGATAACATCCTAAGAGGCTTACAAGGAATTCATTGCCTTGTCGATCTTGATGACATAATTATTTTCTCGAGTAGCCTCTAAGAAAATTTACAAAAATTAAGGACAGTTTTTGTCAGATTGATATGGACTAATTTAAAAATACAACTTGACAAATCAGAATGTTTGAGAAAAGAAGTGCTATACCTAGGACACGTTATTACTAAAGACGGACTTAAACCAAACAATGATAAGATTCAGGCTATATTAAGCTACCCGTTACCAAGGACGACTACCGAAATCAAGAGTTTCTTAGGATTGATTGGTTATTACATACGCTTTGTAAAAGACTTTTCCAAAATCACTCGGCCCCTTACAGCATGCTTAAAAAAATTGTAGTAGATCAAAAATATATTGATGTATTTCAGAAGTGTACGAACTTCTGACTAATGCACCTTTATTCCAATACCCAGACCCAGACAAACCTTATGATTTAACTACACATGCTTCTACTGTTACTTTAGGTGCGGTCTTATCGCAGGGGACAATAGGATCAGATAAACCCATTGCCTATGCCAGTAGAACTCTCAGCGACACTGAGGCTAGATATAGTACAATAGAGCGTGAACTACTCGCCATAATATGGGCCGCAAAACATTTTAGACCATTACTTTACGGCCGTAAGTTCACCATATATACCGACCATAGACCACTAGTTCGGCTTTATTCGCTCAAAGAATCGAACAGTAAGTTGGCCCGTTGGCGGTTACGACTTCAAGAGTACGATTTCGATATTATATACAAAAAAGGAAAACAAAATAGTAATGCTGATGCCCTCTCTCGGACAAAACTAAATGCCATAGACACTGATCACTCACAATCATTGGAAGTAAACCTGGACCCTATAGAACAAAAACGACAAAAATTACTGACTGAATTAACTGACCAAATTGTGGACTTGACGACTGAAAACAGGGACGACTCTAAGACAATAACTATAACTGACACATCCGCCACTGTATCCGTCGACCAGTTAGAGACTAACACGAACTACCCGTTATCACCTTTATCTACTGATAGTAGTATAGCAACGGTGCATTTTGGACAAGATCTGAAATCTAATGGTATTCCGATATTAAAGGAGGCCATTGACTCAAAACCAAACCAAATTTTATTTTATACCTGGCATAAAAATGAGGTACAAGTGAGAAATTTATCCAGGGATAAACAATAGTTTCTCGAAGTTTTTGCCCCACTTAAGAATGAAGATCTTATTAAAAATTTCTTAAAAGAGTACATTAAGCCCAAGATTACATATTTTATTTATTTCGAAAACATTCATAATAGATAAGAATTCTCTAAAATTATTCTACAGCTATTTAAAAAGGGAATGGTAGAATTTATTGAATGTACAGATCGTGTTATATATGTAGAAGACGAGAGAAAACAAAAAGAAATCATACTGCAACATCATGAGGGAAAGACGTGTCACAGAACAATAAAGGAAACAATGAGTAGAATTAAAATAAATTATTATTGGCAGAACATGCAAGAGACGATTACTGAATGAAATATGAAAGAAAACCTATTAAACCATTACTTCAATTAACTAAAACCCAAAACGCCCCCTTTCAAGAAGTTTTCATGGACCTTTTTTTCAATTGAATCCGTTTATTACCTAACTTTGGTTGACGCATTTAGTAAGTTAGGACGAGCTATTGAAATCCCAAATAGATCCGCACCGGAAATCGTAAGAGCGCTTATTAAATATTTTTCAATATATGGAACACCTAAAAAAATAACTTCTGATCCCGGTAGTGAGTTTAATAATGACCATGTATAATATACTACTACACATTACTACTCCGAATAACCCGAATTCATCAGGCATAATAGAGAGATTCCACTCCAGAATTATAGAGATATACAGATTGGCGAAATACAAACGAAAGTGTACAGACGCAGTTGATGTAATGAGTTACTCAATTATGGCTTATAACCTCACCATACACAGTACAACCGGCCTTACTCCTTTCGAAATCGTTTTCGGCCATACCGATTCTAATTCAACTTCCGCCGCGAATTTCGAGAAATGTTACACCCAACAACTATTAAAAGATCATGCTTAACATATTAGATATCTATATAATTACATATCAGATAAAATGTTAGAGAAAAAGGAAAAGGTAATGGAACAAAGGGGCGGTGAAACAGATAGAAATTGTAGAATAGATGTAATATACGCCAAGGAATCTAACACTAGAAGAAGTAAAGATAAACCGTGATATAGGAAAGCTGTAGTTAGTGGTAATATCCTGCCTGTCAAACTGGGTCGTGCCTCCTTGCAAATAGACAATTGGCTTATTATTAAAACTTTAAACTTAGAAGGTATAAGTAGTAATTTAGATTTTAGTACATTAAAGTATGACGAATTCGTTGCGTTGATAGATGTTAATAAAACAAATATTCATGAATTTTTAGCTGCTATTCGAACACATGTAGGGTATACAAGAGATCCAACTATAGAAAAATTTCGGCAACTTGTGCCATCGAAAAGATTTAAAAGAGGCATTATTGACCCGCTTAGGTCTATGATAAAAATAGTAACTAGAAATTTTACCATGATGATGCCAACCGATATGACTCATTGATTTCTAAACTAAACGATAATCAGAAAGTGTCCGATAAGAAAATTACATTGGTCTCCAAAATCTTGGATAGTTTCATCAACAGTACAGAAACCTTACATAACAATACTTTAATTTTAGATGAACGCTTAAATAGAATTGAAAGAATTGTTAAATTCCTATTTACAAAAGAAGAAAACTCCATTTATTCTACTTATGTCTTAGGTATATTTGACATATTTTTGAGTTATTTTAGAACTATTAACGTAATACGAAATCGAAACTGCATTAGCGTTCAGTAAGGTATCTGTTCTGCATCAAGCAATTTTTAACTCTACGGAGTTGTTAAATTTATTACAATCAATCGCGACATCTGAAAATGTGTTATATCCTGTAAATGAAAATAACTTAGTTTAATTAGAAAATTATATTTAGGTTAAGATTTTTATAAAAGAAAACCAGAACACGTTTGTCTTAGAGGCCCCTTTTGTAGGGAATAAAACATATAGTTATTTCAAAATTTATTAATTGTCAATTGCTATTGCAAACAAAACTATTATAGTTATTCCCAAATACCCATACCTATTGGTGAAAGAAAAACAATACTTGCCAGTCCCGAGAGCCCGTAAGCAAATTGCTTTGGATAATCAATTCCTGTGCAATAACGACAATGTGCTGCTGCATACAGAACAAAGCTGCGTGGAACAGCTCATGGAGTTTCTATCAAAACTCGATGCCTGTGAACAGCATACTATTGACAGGCACACGAAAGCTGGATACTATACGTGAGAAACCATAGCCTACTTACCAGAAAGTGCGACAATGACGTCACTCATGAACCGTTATGTGGTACTTACATAATCACGGTAGACGATTTCTGTGAAGGCGAAATTGGAAATATTCATAATGATTTCTTATATTTACGCGAACACTACACATTGAATAAAACGGATTTGAAATTGAAAGGAAAAGGATTATATCGTGTTTAAACAAGTTGATTAAACGCGATATAATCCGTAAAATTAGTTTTATTCAATGGAAATATTCATTTTAAATACCACCAATCTTTCTCAGATTAGGTCATCTTAATTCTCAATTACCGAATTTACCCAATGACTAACTTTTACAAGAACTGAAGATTTCGAAGCCTCCCAGTGTCAGTGAAGTGAGTTTAAAAGATATAAATCTAGACGAAACTAAACAACTGGTCCAATTAGTAAAATTTAACAAAATAAATCTCAGTGAAAATGCAAGTGCTATTAACATTAAAAGTGTTAGTTTCGGAACGATAATTTTGTATGTAATTCTACCAATTATTTTCTGTATTGTAATTATAATAAGATATAAACTGTGTGTAATTAAGCGAAATCTTCTGATTCCTGAAAATGCCGATAATTTTGCTCTTGAGGAGGGAAGAGTCATGGATTCAACACCACACAGAGTGATGCAAGTACGTGCATAAATGCTATTGCTGACTTTGCAACCTGCGTGTGGCCTATATCGCGACACATGAGTTAAAGTTAAAGTTAATAAGTTTGCCATTATTAGAGTACATGAGTTTCTGTACGGAAATGTCTTAGTTTTATTTTAGTTTTTAAAAACGCCTCCACCGCTCCCGTTAACTTTACTATCTTGTAGTTTTCATCTACCATGCGCATAAGTATTTCTTCACGCTCGTGTATATGACGGTGCCTGCAACATTGCACGTGCGGTGGCGCCGGTGTAGCTAGACAGAATTCTTGTAAATAACACGTGCACCGCACACCTGCATCATTGCATCTGCGGTGACGCCCGTTTGTCTAGCTACTTATTTTGCTTGTATAAAACGGACGTAGTGGCCGCCGTTAAGATAGTCTTGGCTCTGGCATGGAACGGTGCACTTGTCGTATTCCGTAACTAGCTCATCCTTTACACTTTGGATAATTAATTCGTGCAAACGAATCAACTACAAAATTAGTCTCGGTACAATTTATAGTTTGTATTAAGTAATATATAACGTGGCCGCTACAATGGTGACTTTAATTTAACACGCGGGTAGGGTTAGTGCCCATTAATCATATTAATTTTGATAGGTTAAAATAACTCGTAAATTGACAAATTTTTTTTTCAAACAAACTTAATAATAAAAAAGTAACTAAAATTGGGATCATCCTTGCAAAAATTCATTCATGAAATTACTTACCTAGCTGGCTAGGCGACGCGTCGCTTCGCGCGCTGGCAACCGCGCAACGCGTCTTGTAAATTCCTACTCCTAATCGGTCCGATTTTTTGACGGCCTATTATCAAAGAAACCGAGCGGCGCCGGAGAGTACGGAGGTGCTTAGTCAAACACTTATCATATCACCCTCTCTTGTTACTATTAGTTATAACAGTCATCACTAATCACTGCTTTTATTCGTCTTTATTTTAAATTTTCTTATTTTCAATGAGACCACCGTGTTGGTGGATACAAAGTTTTAAACGGCGTTTCATGTTTTCCCGCACATCTGAAAATAAATTGTCACTTATAGTCATTTCCCTCAATTTCTCTAACGCATTTATTATTCGATGGCGTAATTATTCCACCGAAACCACGTTCTCCGCGTACACATAGTTTTTGATTTACCCCTGGAAAAAAATCGAGTGGCGTGAGATCTGGCGATCTTGCTGGCCACCTATGAGGTCCAAATCTACCAATCCAGACAGAACGTGACTGGTGGTGACGAGGTTCGCCACCCGTCACGTTCTGTTTCCCGGAGGGGCGAAAAGTGGATTGCGGAAGTCCGTCTGGCTAAACTGAATGTATGTGGAGCAATTAATGATAAGATAAATGAAGTATGCGATATGATGTACGATAGAGGAATAGATGTGTTATGTGTAAATGAGACGAAACGGAAGAGAAAGGATGCCACTACACATGGCATGTATACCGCGTACTGGTCTGGTGCAGACGAGACAGAGCGGGCATGCCAGGGAGTCGGTATCATCCTTTCAGAAAGAATGGGTCATTGTGTGAAAGAGTATGAATGTGTAAGCCCCAGACTGCTATGAATACGAATGAAAGTGGGCTTAAAGAAGTTGTTTGTTCTAGGGGTCTACGCCCCAGACATGTCTAAGCCCACTGATATCCGAGAGCAGTTTCGGGAGATGGTAAGGATGGTGCTAATGAAATGCAAGGGTAATGAAAATATTGTTATATTAGGAGATTTTATTGGAAGGGTTGGTGTGAAGAGGCTTGGTTATGAAAGGATATTGGGAACGTTTGGTGATGAAAGCATAAATGAAAATGGTGAAAGCCTCCTCACCGTATGTGTGGAAAATAATATTTTTGTGACGAACACTTTCTTTCGTCATAAGAAGATTCACATGTATACATGGGAAAGAGGTGGTGATAGAAGCATGATAGATTTCATAATTGTGGATGAAAGAATGAGAAGCGCAGTGGTAGATAAAAGGGTTTACCGGGGGTCCAACGTAGGGACGGATCATTACTTGGTCTTATGCCGAATTAATGGTCTATTCAGACGTTGGCGGCATCGGACATCTGTGTCTACCACTGCGTTACAGCGTATAAGAACAGAGAGGTTACAAGATGAAGGTGTGAAAGAAAAGTTCAAATATAGACTGGGAGAAAATATAAGTGGTATGGATGAATTGTGCATGAATGATTTGGACTTGGAGACTGTGTGGTACAATGTCAAGAAAGCTTTGGTAACTAAGAGAAAGAATGAAAGGAAAAATAACACTTTATGGTGGGATGAGGAGGTACGGATGAAAGTTGAAGCAAAGAAGAGAGCATGGCTAGATTTACTAGCAACAAAAGCTGGTAAGTCTAACGGTATGATTGATGAGATTGAAAAAAAAAAGGCAGACTTTAGACGTATAAATAAGAGAGTAAAAGAAGTAGTTGAAAGGGAAAAGCAAGAAAGAACTGATAAGAATGATAGAAGAATATCTGATAACTTCCAGGCAAATATTAAAATCTTCTGGAGACTCGTAAGAACTGCCAGGGGACATTCAAAACAGACTAGAATGAATGCTATACGAGACCAGAATGGCTGTATACTGAATGACAAAGTTTCGAGTTTAAGGAAATGGAAGGAGTACTTTGAAAGCGTGTTTATGAGTGATGAGGCGTTTGAATTAAATGAAATAGAAATTCGAAAGAAGAGGAAAGAGATAGAGAGATAGGTATAGATGCAATAATGAAAGCAATGAAAAGTATGAAAACAGGTAAGGCAGCCGGATATGATCGAGTATCACTCGAAATGCTAAGGGCTGGAGAGGGAGTGGTGGCAGACCTGCTGAACACCTTGTTTAATTTGTGTTGGGAACTTAAACGGGTACCGGGAGACTGGTGCAAAGCCGTGATAGTCCCAATATATAAGGGAAAGTGATCGCAGCAAGACAGTAGAAACTACCTTAGTATCAGCCTTCTTAGCATTGTGGGAAAACTGTATGCTAAGGTGCTAATTGAAAGAGTTATGAAAGATACTTATGGAAAAATTTGGGATGTGCAAGCGGGATTTAGAAAGAGAATGGGATGTATTTCATTTCCATGCGCATGATCGCGGAGTAGTTTTTTTGTGCGTTGGTGGACTTGGAAAAGGCTTATGACAGAGTGGTAGGAATGTGTTATGGCAATCATTGAACTCATTTGGGTTGAACGCTGGGTTGATACAGGCATTGAAGTCTCTGTATAGGGACTCCAGTGCTTGTGTCAGGATCAAAGGGGCCTACTCGGACTGGTTTGGCATCCAGAAAGGTGTCAGACAGGGCTGTGTGGCTTCCCCATGGCTGTTCAACCTATTTATGGAAAGTTGTTTGGAAAATTTGAAAGTTGAAGAATGCGGGTTAAGAATGGGTGAGTTAACCGTCAAATGCCTTTTGTACGCCGATGATCAAGTCATCGGCGGCCGAGTTGAAAATGATGGTTACATTAATGAACAAAAAAAAGTCCCGCTGGGTTTTTTGCTGGTTCTTCCCAGGACAGAGGTTTTTTTTTCGAACCAGTGGTAAAGTAAAAAATGACTTTCAATAAAAATTACACATGTAATCTATATTGAATAAAAAAAAATCTATTATTCTATTATTCTTACAGGTCAATAAAAGAAAGGGGAATGAAAGTGAACGCAAGTAAAACGTAAGTTATGTTTTTTGAAAGAAAAGAAAGTAAAACGCTATATGAAATAAGAATAGAAGGGGAATTGGTCGAGCATGTAGATGACTTTTTGTATTTGGGATGTGTACTTAGCTGCGATGGTAGATATGGTAAGGATATAGAACGACGAGTGAACGCAGGAAATAGAGTAAATGGGGCTCTACACTCTATTGTAGAAAGTCAGAATGTGTCTAAAAAGGCATGTATGGCAATTCTGATCCTAAATTAGGATCATGTCCGCATATTTAGCTGTTGTGTAGTTCGGATGTGTATTTGCAATTACGATCACAAGTTTACACAAACACTAATCACACAAAAAAAAACGTCCGTATCGCAAGAGCTGTAAACGTAGCTACTTGATTAGAAAACGAAAACAAAACAAAGCGTCTTTATCGCATTACCATAATCTAATTACTATTCTAATTACACAAAAATTAATAAATAAAGCAAAAGGTAAGCGTCTTTTTCGCGGAAAAGTTCACAAAAATATTAGTCGACGTAATTATGCGCACTACTGTGAAGAAGTGTGTCAAGGACACGGATTCGGCTAGCACTAAAAAAGCATTTTTGCAAAATTTTGAAAAAAGAATTCGATTTCGGTGCAGCGGGTGGATGGCACGCATCGCCTGCGCCGCCCACTTGCCGACAAAGGGATGTTTCTTTCCTTCAATAGTATTGCTTATTTGTTTTAATTTCAATGATGCGATATTAGTCCGTGAGTCCGTGACCCCGGCAAATGACCGCATCGCGACAGTTCTCTAAGTACAGGTTGCTCTAAGATGCTATTTTCAAAAATTTTAAATAAATCCGTAAATAATAACGTTTAATGGAAATTTAATTTCTTCATAAAACGAAAATGGAAAACCTATATGTATGTTAAATTAAAGTCACCATTGTTGCTGCAAGTTGTATTGTAAATTAACCTTATTTAAAAAGTCTCGCTGGGTTTCTTGCTGGTTCTTCACAGGACAGATGTTTTTTCCGAACCGGTGGTAGTAGTACTATATTGAATAAAAGTGATTCTATTCTATTCTAAAAGCCTTTTCATGTGACTCTATACATCATAATAAGATCATTTATCAGAAGTGGGAATTAATTTTTCCACTTAAGCTCTCTATATTCTAATGATCTTTTCTACATATATATTACTTATATGAAAAGTGTAAATTTTTTGTTATCTAGACAAACAGCAGTATGTGAGCCAAGTTCGTAAAAAAGGGGTGACTTACTGGCAGTGTGTATATTTACACGAAACATTTCCAGCTACTTTGGAATGCCCCAAAACTCAAATCTATTTGATCTCCATACTTGTAATTTTGCATACCGAAAAATAGCCTAAATACATTGAATTCTAAATATTATGAAAAATCTATTAAAGTTACTTAAGTGGTTATGTTCCAAAAAATGCCACTTTTATCACTCAGTCATATAAAACCTAGGCCACTTCTAGGTTCCCTAAAAACATGAAATTCGGCACTAAGGTAGTAGCCGTTTACAGAGGAAAAATACTGAAAATTACAAATTATCGATTTTGATGTTATCATTAGTTCAAAAAATGATAGGTGCGGGTTAGTTTCAAATATTGTTTCAAGTACAGTACTAGAAACTAACCCAACTTTGCCAACAGTTTAAATTAAATTTTCATAAATTAATGATATCTACCAAAACTTTAATGTGAAAAGGGGCCAAGTTCGGTACACACGATAGTTCGGGTTTGTCGACTCCGCTAGTAAAAGAGTGTTTTAACGGTCGCAAAGCTCCAAAGCAGTTCCAAAAACAGACATTCCTATAGACCTTGGCCCATTTTTCACATTTGTGTCTTTGGTGGGATATTATTAATTTTTGAAAATAATAAATAAATGTCAGTTAATTATATATCTCTCGTTTTACCTGTACTCTGAATTATAACACGATTTTATTGGTACAAAATTTAAAAATCATAGCTTTCATTTACTGTTTGAAAACAATGTGCTATAAATATTTTTATGCACATAAAATTCCCACTAATGCAACTTATACTACGCTTCAGTATGGATTTTCATTAAGCTAAAAGCAAAGTGCAAAAATGACTGTGCTTTTAGAGCTCGGCCATAACTGCAGTGTTTTTATTTTAAAGGCATCAGACGCAGGTATCATATTAAACGTACTACCTATACATAATATATCAATGAAACGCTAAAGTTAGTAAGAATATTTTTCTTCGACTGCTTTAAATATGATTAAGTTAGGAGTTTACTCGGTTTAGACCTTTCTTCTTTGGACCTAATATAGATTTCATTTTAAATTATTAGAACTAATGTTTCAGCTCAAATAGTAATACAAGGGAAAATAATATTATTTATTTATTTGTTTATTTATTTATTTATTTATTGGATGTACACAACAGTTTATATTCACTTTTACGTAACATAAATACCTAATATATACAAAGTTTTGAACTGGAATACAAACCAAAAACGCGTACATACAGTTGCATGCATTATACGTAAACATAACTATGAAAAAAAAGATTGTTAAACAATTTTATGACAATTTACTGAAAGTTTTTTTTTTTTTTGATATAATTAAAGACGATAAAAAATTTATGTGGAGTTGACTTGAAGTAGTGGAACAGTTGAGTGCGAAGTTTATTAATATTATTGTCAAAGACGTCAATGTCCCTACCTTACTCTGTCAAAACCATATCATTATAAGAGCGACACATTCGTGTTAAAGGATTATAAAATGAAGTATTGTTCTTATAAACGTTTAATATAAACGTATTAACCCCCAGTTAACCTGGTGCCTAAATATACTTTAATTTATCTGGTGGAGTCCGAGGGACTTCAATTCAAGAAATTGTTGATAAATTTAAAGTGAAACGACATTTTATGTTCAAAATCATTTATTTAACTAAAAAACATTACCTTCTCTTACTTTTATATAAAACTTTGGTATTAATTATCATTTGAACATTTTAGCATTCGAAAATATACTACCCTTGAAATTAAATTAACAAAAATTTGCTTCAACTTCTAGCTGCTATAACAATTTGAATATAAGGAATATTAATTTTTTTACTTAGAAAATACTTAAACAATCTAATGAACTTATGAAAATAGACTAAAAAATAATACTGTTTCATATAAAAATAAAAAACGTGCAACACTTAATCTTTAGCTGTCGCAACACAATGAGTGCAAATCTTCTTCGTACATGCCAAACATACTGGCTTCATACAGGTATGGCACAAAAATGAAGTCTTTCTTTTCAGGCGTTTAGGACATATATGGCAGTATTTTCTTTGGTTTCTAGGCAATTTGTCATCTAAACCTTGTTGTTCTTCTACAAGAGGTACCTTTGTGATGTCAGATATCAACTCGCGTAGCTGACGAGGAAGTCTTTCGTTGTATTGCCGTGATTTCAAATTCGTGTCATTTAGTTGCTCAGCCAATCCTTTTATGTAATTTAGACGTGTCATTTTGCTGATACCTGGCTTTTTGTGAATAACATAGCTGTTCCACACTCATGTCCAATATGCGGAAAAAACTGCCATTGGCCAACGTCGCGTACGCCGACTGCATGAATATACAGAGCATTTTTGGTCCTGAATCTACGCTACTTTTGTGTCATTATAATATTCAATAATTTCAGGCTTTAGAGTTTCTGGATTAATTTTAGAATCGTGATGCATCGTAGAGTACAATATTACTGCTTTGTTTTTGGCACAAAACTGACTAAAGTGCAATCTTTCGTAAATCCAAACAGTGAACTATTCAGCTCTTTGTTCTTCAGGTAAAAACTCTTTTGGAATGACAGCTTTGTTTTCAAAGTACCTGTAGTCAATCCTTTATTTTTAAGTTCTTGTGAAAGTTCTATTGACGAATACCAATTGTCTGTTGTTATATTTCTGTTGGTGTTAAATATTGGCTTACACAGTCTAAGTACTGCTTGAGTTGGAACAGGCTTTTTCTAATCTTCTTCTGATAATGTGTAAGAGTCAGATCCTGTTCCTGTATATATGTAAGTGTTATATACGTAGAATGTTGCAGAATCAGCTAGACATTGTACCTTTACTCCATATTTGGCTGGCTTACTGGGGATATACATTTTAAACTTACACCTTAACAGTAACATTAGCACCTAGGACATACCTTGCTTGTGAGTTTTTATTCAACATTTCAAGAAATTCAGTAACACCACAGCCTGGATCGATTATTTTTCGAGCTTCACAACAACACAGTGAGACCGCTGTCTCCCGGGACAGCGTGCTTCGCGCACCACAGTGAGGACACCAAGGCAGCAACTAAACACAGAGCACCACGCAATATAGCGTATTCCGGTGAATGAAAAAATTATAATAATTCATGCGCAGGGGCAGTGAGAGTGGAGCGACGGGAGTGAACTCGACCGACACGTCCGAAGTCTACAGAGCAAGCGCAGAATCTGTAACCTGTCTGTAACCTGTAACCTGCCTGTAACCGAAAAAAAACACTGGCCGCTCCGTCGCTGCACGGTCGTTTTATATCTGTTGCAAAACAAGTACAGTAGTGGGGCGGTGGTCGAAATCGATTGGTGCGCCAGGTGGCGTGATCGATGCACGTGTTGTTTACAATTTTTGCTGTACTGGCGTACGACAAAGCCGCCGTCATGCCGTCACGACCATGTTGACATGCAGACGTCCTCGTACGCAGCGACAGAATCACTATGGTTCTGAAACAATAAGCATCTCTCGATTATCCTGACAAAAATCATAAATTTTTACACATTCAGCAATATGTTCTAGGCCGTTCTATAATGACCCTGCAGATATTAACAATCAGCTCTAGTCCGGTGTATATCGACCCTTCAGGCAAATAGTATTGGACCGGATCCTTTGAGCCCTGCAACACTAATCAGTTTTGGTCCGGCAATATTCAAATTTCATTCAATATTCAAAACTCTTTTTTTTAATAGAATCATTCGATTTTCTCTTTTTTTTTACAAGTACCGTTTATGCTAGTCCGGAATCACTATTCACTATATTTAAACTTGTTTATTGACTAATTTTGAACAATTTTCTGGGATTTTGTTGTAAAAGCATACATTGCCCCATAAATGAATTACTAATTCTGTGGAGTCTAGTAACTGGCATTACAAGCTTATGTTTGTCCTTAGTGTTTAAAGTATGAACATCCTTATTCTTGTCTAAGCTATTTATGTTTTTATGTACATACATTAAATTTTCATAAAAATATTGCAATGCCAAAATTAATATGTTTATTTCTTTATATTTTTCTCCGAGGGACTCTTTACAATTTAAGTTATAAATCGCCCGTACGGCTCTCTTTCGCAAAAAATGGCTTTAATGTCAGTCATGTTACCCCATAGCAAAATTCCATAAGATATTACACTATGAAAGTAACTAAAATAAACTGATCTAGCTGTACCAACATTGGTTAGACTTCTAATCTTCCTTACGGATTACTTATGCTGCAAACTAAGTCTGATTGCTACTTTAGATATATGGGGGCCCCACTGCAGCTTAGCGTCAGTAGTAATACCAAGGAAAACAGTGGTACCCACAAGACTCAACTCCTCTCCATTTAAGAGCATATATATAGGAGAAGGGTCGGCAATGCTGAATAAAGTCAGGAATTACAAGATAATATTGGTTTTATTAATTATAAATTGCACAGGGCACTTTTATAAATAATGATAATAATTAATTTCAAATTAATTATCCGTGAGCGTCTAGGATAAGCTAGCTTGGTACAACTAGTGCAGAGTCACGCCAGAGCCAAAACTGCCCGTTCCGTCGTTTTTTTTTGCGCCAATGCAAGACACCCTCCGGAAGCGGGGAGGGAGGTGGTCAATGCCGCATGCCACCACGCAGCCGGCTGCGTGGTTATGGCGCGACTCACTTTAAAGAAGTACCTACCCACTAAACACCACCTGAGAACGGCTCTAGCCCGAAGGCTTTATCGTCGAATCGGAGACGACCTCCCCCGGAGAGAGGGGCCGTGGGGCACAACCGTCAGGGGACGGAAGCGCAGGTCAACTAACACAGCTGCAAAGTGCGGCGGTACTGGAGTGGGCGTCGCATGAGCGAGAATGTATTAACCGTACGGGGACGGTGAGCACTGACTACCAGCGCAACCGCGCGAGGGCGGCGGCAACAGTGGAGGCGGAAAGGGAAGGGAAGGCACTCGCCGTTCAACGGTGAGCGTGGGCGCACAACACAACCACACGGGGGCGGCTGTGCTAGCCGAGGCGGGAGAGCAACTCCACCGTGCGGGGACGGGAGCGTGGGAGGGCACTCAACCGTACTGGGACGGGAGAGTGGTCAGCTAACACAACCGCATAGGGGCGGCGGCGCTAGCTGAGAGGGACGGGACTGACGTTCAATTCCTCGACTGAGGGAGAAGACCCGTACGGGGACGGGTGCTCGGTCAGCTGGCAGACTCCGCTAGCGCACGACCGCACGGGGGCGACGGCGCAAGCGGAATGTGACCGCTCCGTCGCTGCACGGACGTCTTATATCCGTTGCAAAACAAGTCGAGTAGTGGGGCGGTGGGGAAATCAGTAGCGCGCCGAGTGTCGTGATCGGTGCGTGTTGTTTATAATTTTGCTGTACGTCGTACGCCCGCACATAAATCATGCCGTCAAGCACATTGGTATTAGAATGTTTAATTTTAGGTATTTTTAATTTAATACATTTTGTGTTATTGCCGTTTAAGAGTAAATTGTTGGCATATAACCAATGTACTAATTTCGATAGAGTATTATTTTCATCGTCGTAAGTAATTGACTGCCGTTTGAGTTTGAAAATTAAAGAGGTATCATCAGCAAATAATACTATATCGTAATTGTCCCTTACAAGATAAGGTAAGTCATTAATATAGATTAAGAACAGGAATGAGCCATTAATCGAGCCTTGAGGAACGCCCGTTGAAACTACCAATCCGGAGGAACCTTTACCATTGATAAAAACTTTTTGAGTTCTGTTACTTAAATATGAAATAATAAGTCTAAACGCAATATTTTTTATACCGTAATGTTGTAGTTTCCTAATTAATGTTTCACCATGAACACAATTGAAAGCCTTGAAAAGATCACAAAAATACCTAAGGCATCTTATGAATTCTCGTAAAACCAAATTGATTTTATGGAGTAATTTATTTATATTAAAAAAAATTAACAATTATTACAAAATTATGTTTTCGAAAATTTTACTGAGAGTCAGTAGTACAGAAATAGGTCTAAAATTAGCGGGGTCCAATGTACTGCCAGATTTAAATAAAGGTATTACTTTACTATGTTTCATTAAATCAGAAAACACAATAGATTCGATACAAGTATTAAAAATAATAGCAAGATGAGGTGCATTTAAGTCTATTATGGACGCAATAACTGTAACGGAAATCCCCCATAAATCTGCGGTTTTCTTTACATCAAGGGTTTTGAAATATTTTACAATATCTTGCGGTACCTTTTCAAAACTAAATTCTTTTAAACAGGTATTAACATTCTGTTTGAGTAATGACTCGGTGACAGTTGGAGAAGTATTCAATGACTCTGTTGTCAAGATAGCAATATCAGTAAAATATTTCTCAAACACCGCTGCGACTTCTTGATTTTAGTCAATTCATTGTTAATTTTCAATATATATTTTGTGTATATGAGGTTTGTCTTTACCGGTTTTGCTATTAATTATACTCCACGTCATTTTAATTATATTCTTAGCCGTCTTGGTTTTGTTGCTAATATGTAAAAATTTGGTTGTGGAGCACACTCTTCTAAACATTGTAGAATAATTTTTGACAAATTCTCTAAAAGTATCGGATAGATTGTATTATGATCTTTCTGGTAAAGTTCATATAACCTTCGCCTGCTCTTATGAATTCCTACTGTCGCTCACTCATTAAATTCCTTGCGACTGTTTCTGGAGAAGATTTTAGATGTAAATGTTTTTTTTTTTAAATTCATCGTTTATAAGGGAAAATAATACTTCATATAAATAGTCTGCAATGTTCTTATAAGAAAGCGATGGAAGGCCTTTTACCATATTACTCTTAAATGTCTCCAGGCGTTTTGCATTAATCGGAACAAACAAAATTTTCTCAATTTCCTGTATTTTTGTGTGTATACGAGAGGTAACGAAATCAGTTGTCCACAGTAATCTAAGCTAAGTTTTTGTATTATTAATTTGTTGATTGGTACAAAACCTGTAAAAATATTATCAATACAAGTTGCACTACACCCTGGAATACTTCTAATAATAAATTATCAAGATTGTAGGATTTGAACAATGAGCATAATGTAATACTGATGGAAGAAGCTTCCAGGAGATTGATATTAAGGTCTCCGCTTTATTATGTTTATTAAGCTAAACTAAAACTTCCATAATTTTTTCAAAGGTACCATAACTTGATCTACGGGGGTTTGTTAACACTGCCAACAATGAGGTGCTCAAGCTCAACACGTGCCATTTCTACAGTTCGTTCAACAGAGGCTCACAATATTTTTACGTTCTTTACATGATAAGGATTTATTAGCTAATATTAAGGAGCCACCCGTAATTTAGTATCTCTATTGAAGGAACTGACCACCTGGTGATTACTGAAATTTTATATTATGGAGTTGTAATAATTCAACCAATGTTCAGTAATACATAAAATATGTACCCATATCCTTACTGTACAACAACATTATTTCTGGAAACATTTAAGTAATTCAGATTATTTATTGTTCTGGAACTGTCATGGAGCTTATAGGTAGGAGGGGTTCTTTTTGTCTATTATTAGCACATACCGTCTCTGAAGTAACCGGTAATGAGCGCTGACACCCACTGTTGTTTTACTAATGACTCAAAACGTTCCTCATTATAATTACACAGTGTCACCAGTTCGTCCATGGCCAGTATATTTCCTTTCTTTCATTTTGAGCTGATTTATATTTATTTGTCATAACTTTTAGTGCGTTATGAAGTGAATAAATTTCTAAATTAAGATACTCCATGTCAATCTCATAACTTTTCCTAATGCTACCCACAAAACATTTTTGGATATTTTTTTTGCATGTTATATGCTGCGCAGTAACGAAATAACCGCAAACGCTCTGCCAGACTCATGGGACTGGATATATTTTGACCTTATTAATTAAATGTTATTTTTCTTTTACATAACTTAACATGATTTTTAATACTTATTTAATTTTTTATGTTTTTTTTTGTAACTAATTAATGTATTTATTAATTTTAATGTATTTCTTTATTTTTTTTGTTACTGCAAGCGATTCTTCCTGCTGTTCTTGATATGAAAGCATCTTTACCTGTCAAATCCACTGTTGATGATGTTTGTAACGTTTTTGAGGATGCTTGAGAGGTTGTGCATTCTACAAGTTCATGGAACAGACTCTGTTTTAGTTTTGTTGAAGTTTTGGAGGCTATTAAGTTGTCAAAATTTTGTTTAATTGTACTGCACTTGAGCTTAATTCAACTTTAATTGCAATGCAGCAATGAATTTGAGAGCTTCCTCATATTACTTGCTGCATTGATCAAACCCATTGACCGTTCCTTGAAGCTGGTCCCTTTCTTACATCAAGATAATCTGTGTGTAACATTGCCATGTCGCACTTTAATTGTGTATTCTTTTTAATTATTTCAACTATTTCTTTTTATTGTCATCCCTTTCTTTTAGTAATATATCACACTGCTCCTTGCACGACATTAGTTTCAGAAGCGCGAGCTGGAGCTGGGTCTCAAGCTGGTGCGTATTGGCATTACAAGTATTCATTTTGCTACGTATTTATTAGGTAAAAATGTTAAAAGTAGAACTTCTACTGAATAAAGAAGTAGCAGTGTAAAGAAAGTCAAGAAGAAGAAGAAGTAAGGTTAATTTGTAGATCTTAAAACGCTTAAGAAAGCATTTAAAAATATAACACCGAACTGAACCTTTATGTTGTAAAAAGGGATAACAAGAATTACAATAATATTCAAACAATATGTACGTTACCTGTCACTTAAAATCTGAACATTTAAATCTATACATATAATAAATCTGTAGAAAAATAGTGTCTGTAATTATAATATACTCTTGAAAAAACAAGTCCAGGGGACTAAATAAAGGGTACTGAAGCCAAATTAGTGGTTTTTAGAATTTTTGTCTGTCTGTCTGTCTATGTACTACCGATTCACGCAAAAACTACTTGACCGATTTCCATTAAATTTTATATCTACATATATGTAGGTAATTTTATATGTAGGTAGTTAGTAACCCGGGGCAACTTATAGGTTACTTTATATCCGATTACGGAACTTAAAAAAGAAGGTTAAGTATTTTTCTTCCTTTAGATGTTAATTGGCGGGATGACGAGTGTGATTTATAAATAAACGATTTGTAAATAAAGTTTAAAATTAGTTTTAACCTTTGCATAACAATTTGAAACTCCACTGATGATATACGTTTTAATTATCAGAACAGCGCCGTAACGTAACTAATAAATTAAATAATATAAATAACTTACATTTATATGTTTACATACTCGTAATTAGATTTATAAAATTATTTACAAAATCCTAACGTTTAATTTTTTAGTTTTTTAGTTTTTTCATTTTAAAAGTGTAATAATTAAAATTTAAAAAATTATAGATAATAGTGACATCTAACAAACGTATGAAAATTGATATTTTTTGAACTAAAAACATATCAATTTTCATACGTTTATTCTCTATATCTGTATGTAAACTGATTAAAACTGGTCTGCCTGCAATTATTGCAAAATTCTAATTAAATCATTATTTCGTGAAATGGTGTCATTTCATGATATTTATCAATGTTTGTTGACCATGAACCAAATCAATGAATAGATCGTTTAACGATATTAATAACTAAACACAACATTGCTATTTCATGATAATATGGTCATATCGTCAAATAGTTTTTCACCGCTAGCGGCACTAATAGCGTGTTTTTAACAGAAACAGATTTTTAACAGAATCTACATCACTTTATGCCTATTTGTATAATAAAATAAATGTTTGCGGCTTTGGGGTGGCTCTTGAGCCAGTCGCACCCCAACCTTCTATAGCTGATATTACTAGATAGTATAGTTTTGACTTTCATATTTCATCATTTTAATATAGCGCCTTTACTTTCTGCTAATTTTTAGGTGTCTTTATTTTTGTTTTTAATAAATAAATATCATTATTTTATGTCCTTTGTAAATAAATTGTCTATACAGAATTCAAGAATCAGAAAGAGTGAAAATATTACCATTACAGGCAATCAAAAGTCCATAGTCCTTATCTATAGATTGCCTCATAGGGGGGATATTTGCTACAGTTCGCTAGGCAGGCGGGTTTGCAACAGCAGTTTTTTAATATTATTTAGCTGTTAATAGGAAGACGCTGCTGCCAATCTCCTGCTTTCCCTCTGTCGCCTCTTACGACGATGATATGGGGTAGTGGATATTCTTTCATCACCACTACACGGTTAGCAGGAAAAGCGTAAGTTGAAAATTATTTTTAATTTTTTAATTACTTGTTATTCACTTAGTTCTTGCATATCTGAAAATAAATGAGAGTAGAAAATACAAGTGGTGAAATTAAAAATTTTGTACAACCGACTTCAATATAAATATAATTTATTGTTGATTTTTTTAAAACCTTTGAAGCAAAATAAGAATTTTCCAAATCGGTTCTGGCGTTTACGAGTAATCGGTGAATATACATAAAAAAACAAGGATTCCGACGAATTGTAAACCTCCTCCTTTTTGAAGTCGGTTGAAAAGAAGATACAAAGAAGTTAGGCTTTAACTCTAAATTTACTCGCTCGAGCAGTATAAAGAACGGCACAAACATCCTAAATAAGTCATCCGACGAGTCTTAATCGTGTCGTGATAATCTCCGTTGTGGTTATTCTTTTGATACGAGAATAGAATAATGTTATAATAATATATAAATTTAGATGACAAAATCATGTTTATTATATTTTTTATTATGTAAACCATAACATTATACCCATATATTTAAAGAAAACACGAAATTAAGTAAATTATTTCTCCCGGGCAGTAAATTCAAGCCGCAATGGTTGCAACACATAAGAAATGACGCCATCTTAAAAGATACTGTTGAGGGGTTATGATAAAAAATGAACCCACTTTCATCGGACGAAGCTGAAAACCGTCGCCAAGTATCCAAGATATATTTTTAATAATACCAATATTCAATTTTATACTTATTTGAACAAAAATAATTAAATGTTTAAAAAAGAAAGTTCTAAAATAAAATTATTTAAGTTGAGACCGGAGCTAAATCGGAAAGAAAACTTTCAAATTCTAATGTAAATACTGTATGGTTCTTTTTATGTAATAAATTTCTAGGACAATCTCAAATCGACTATATTATGTTCCTTTTTATATATTTATTTATTATTATTTATTTTACTTATACTCTTTATTGCTCACAAAATATTATAAATTTATGTACAATTAGGTAACCTTATCGCTAAACAGCGATCTCTTCCAGGCAAACTTTGGTGAAGGAGATAATTTTCATTTAAATATATAGAAGTGTGAATAAATAGAAACAGAAACAGAAACTTTTTTTTATTCAATATAGGTTATAAATAATACTTATTGAAAGTCACTCTTTTGTTTAATTACCACTGGTACGAAAAAAAACTTCTGTCCTGGGAAGAACCAGCAAAAAACTCAGCGGGACTTTTTTATTTTAATTAACAGCTTTCAATCATGTATGTTACACAATTAACAACACAAAACAAATTAGAAATAGCTTGGTAGCGATTACCTCATTCCCAGGGGTTATTATCATCCATAAATTCCTTAATATTATAATAACCCTTTTTATACAAACTTTGTTTAATAAAGTTTTTGAACTTTGAGTAGGTCAAATTTTGCATATTTTCTGGGATTTTGTTGTAAAAG
This sequence comes from Parnassius orleans, assembly GCA_029286625.1. NCBI lineage: Eukaryota > Metazoa > Arthropoda > Insecta > Lepidoptera > Papilionidae > Parnassius > Parnassius orleans. The sequence goes on from JAGSMP010000032.1 coordinate 1,189,879, forward strand.
CGTATAAATCGCCCCAATAATGAATTACTGACTCGATGGAGTCGAGTAACTGGTACTACTAGCTTGTGTCTGTTCCTAGTATTTACAGAATGAATATCACTTGTTTTTGTAAAATTACTTTTATTTTTGTGTACGTACATTACATTTTCATATATGTATTGAGAGGCCAAAGCTAATATATTAATTTCCTTAAATTTTGTCATGCGACTCTTTAGGCTTTAAATCATAAATTGCTCTTATGGCCCTCTTCTGTAAAACAAATATAATTTCAGTGTCAGCTGCGTGTCCCCATAGCAAAATTCCATACGACATTATGCTATGGAAATAGCTAAAGTAAACTAGTCTAGCTGTTTCAACACTGGTAAGATTTCTAATCTTTTTTACCGCATATGCTGCAGAACTAAGTCTGCTTGCTAGTTTTGATATATGGGGGCTCCATTGAAACTTCGCGTCTAGTGTGATTCCAAGAAAAATGGTGGTATCTACAAGACGCAGTTCCTCCCCATTTAAAATCTCATTAGTATTTAATTGTTTGACATTTGGAGTCACGAATTTTATACATTTCGTTTTAGTGCCATTTAAATGCAAATTATTAACATTGAACCAATTTACTAATTTAGATATAGCATTATTTACTTCGTCATATTTTATTAATTGTCGTCTTAATTTGAAAATTAAAGAAGTGTCATCAGCAAATAATGCTATATCGTGGTTATCCCCCCTACTATGTAAGGTAAGTCATTAATGTATACAAGAAACAGAAAGGGGCCGAGAATTGAGCCTTGAGGCACGCCCAATTATACCATCAACCCGGAAGAGCTCATACTGTTAATGACAACTTTTTGCGTTCTGTTACTTAAATATGAAATAATTAATTTAAGAGCATCACTTCTTACACCGTAGTGTTGAAGTTTTCTGATTAGTTTTCCTGTTTATTGAATAGTAGATAAACAGGTATATATTAACAAATAATCAAATACATAATATTATATATACATATACACATGAACACACAAATACATATACACATATACTTATATATAATAATACATATACATATTTATAAATATTTTTGTAATACATTATCATATACACAAACCGTATCAAGAAAAGTAGATATGACAATAAAATATATTAAGTATGAGAACTCATATTTAAATAATAATTTTAATCATTTTTTTAAAGATTTGATTGCGTTGACACAAAAGGAGGAATGAAAATATTTGAGTTGTGAGCAGGCATTCGCAAAATAAGGTTATCAGCTAATCTGGAATGATCTTTATCTTGCTCCCATGAATTCAAATTTTTGTTTAAGATACATAATATATATGTCGCAGTAAGATGGTTGAAGCCGTAATATAGTTATATAAAAGTGGTTCATACATGTCTTACTAAGAATTTAATTATGATACGAGCACGATCTAGTAATTTAACTATCTTACTAGACTAATTTAGAGAAATAATTATATGTATATGTTACAATCAACACTCATAACCGGTCAAAGCAACTTTTGACTGCAAAAATTAAGCAAAAGTAGTTTTGACTAAGGACGTTGAACAGTACCACTTTTAACTATTTTTGAAAAAAGTATAATTTTTTGATTTTTTAAATTACAAAGTTGAATTCTTTCAATATTATATTTTATATAATTATATTGTACGCGGCTTCAGGGTGGCCCAAGGGCCACCCCAGCCTCACCTTAACCTACTGTCAAAAAAGTAACATGATCAACAACATAACAGGAACTGAAGCTCCAATGTCAACGTCGTGAAATTTGTTGGAGGACTCTTTATAAATTTGTGCAGCAGCTCTTTTTAAGTATAAGTTTTTGATCCTGAATATCTTTTTCGTTGTTGCATTAATTGCACAATAGTTGCGATCCGTAACCTTCACCACATAACGATATTCCACAAGTAACATGAATATTTCGTCTACACGAGTAACATAAGTGTGCTCCTGTACGTTCAGTCTGCCATTACATATACATATAAGTGTGTGTGTATAAGAAATATCAGTTGGACTTATTATGGGTAAATTCAAACCTTGTTCAAAGACAGGTAACATTTTAAGAACTACATTTGTTAGGAGTAACAAATTCCTATTTATTTTAAAATAAAGTAAAAAATTAACTCACTCTCATAGGAAGAAGATTGAGCTAAAAAGACACCACCAAGAATCCCAAATACATTTTAATTATAACATACTTAATATTATTCTTAATTTCACGAATATAATGTAATATATACAACATAAAGTACTAAGAAAACAACGTTGCTTAAGTTTACCTGGTGCGGCTTAAGCTAAAAAGAAAAAAAAAGCTTATTATGTTCCTTTTATGTAATAACTGTTCTTCGACTGGAAAAAAAAACCTAAAGTATATTTAATTTATTATAATTATTTAATCATTTATTATCGTAAAATCTACTTTCTTCGCTTTAACTGTGGCAAGTTTCATTGTTATGAAAAGTATCCATATAATTATTTTTTGTAACAGTGGAATTAGCTAAAGATTGAGAGAAAGCAGAATATCACAGAAAGTGAAACAGAGAAGGTGCACATAATATTACATCGAAAATACCAATTAAAAATGTTGTTGCTAAAATCAATGACAGTATTGATAACGTTATTATTTTTTCCATTATTTCCGGATATTTTATTGATGTATTTTTGCTGAACTGATAATATTTTAGGTTATGATGTGCTATTAACTTCAACCGCATTGGTTTGTGTATGCACGCCGTTACAAACATATACAGGAAAATTGCTAGTCGTGACAATAACTTTTAATAAAAGTGATTTATAATGACAAAGACAATTTTTTTTTCGTGATTTTCGAAATTTATCATATTAACAGATGAGAAAACTTATAAGTAGTCATTAGCATTTTTATCACTTATAAATGTTTGAGCTAACACTTTCTATATTTCACTTTTAAAAATATTATATAATTTCTTTTATGTAAATTGAAACGATGCAGCAAGATAAAGTATAAATAAAAAAGTATATTCTGGAATTTTATTTGTCTACTTATTGCGTAGGTTCCATGTATTTAAAAGAACAGCCCAAAAATATTTTTATAAGATTAGAGGTTATTACGTGATGGTACGCTGATTATATGATTATATTATGATATTATGATTATATGTTGCTATTTTACACTGGTATTCTGTGAGAGCGTGGTCATTCCCCGGTTGAGTCGACCCATTCGTGCAAGAACCATAATATAGCTGCAGCATGGCTCTACCGCGTATAAAACGATTCTGCATTTTGATTCTTAATCGAGTATAGATGTAGCGAAACGCACCGAAGCCTAAATCGCGCTATCAAAGTTCTGAAGTTAACGCACTGTATACAGAACAGCTCTGAAATAACACATGGAGCATTGGCCGCTCCCCGGGCTGTACACCTTGCCAGGAGGCTGTACATCTCCCCTTTTCCTTCCACGGCTAAAATATCTATGGGTTTTCACTAACCATCAGGTGGACTGTGTGCTCAACTGTCACCCTTATTCTAAATAAGCTTATTCTCAATAATAACAGTAGTGGATATTCTTACACTGTCACGACATGGTTAGTAGATATAATATGTACAAACATAAATTGTTTAACCGGTTGAGGGCAAAAGAGGGTAGGTCTGTATACAGTAGTGTACGAACATAAATTGTTTAACCAGTTGGGACAAAAGAGGGTAGGCTGTATACAGTAGTGGGACGTATAAAAACTGTAACTTCGACTAACTAATTGAGGTCATAATAATTATATTCTTGTCCCAGCTGAAGCTAAATAGTAATATGCAAATAATTGTTAGAGTGTTGTGATAGTCCCTGTGTCTCTAAATTTATCCCCGTCTACCTTTGGTCTTTTCGCATAAGCATCATATCAGGCACGGGTAGATCAAGGTGAATTAATATCTCTATGCTAGCTAACATTTGTGGCATTTCAACATTTTTTGAAGTTGTTATCATAGTCGCAATCAGCCAAGATTATTCCAGTAGTGTAATCGGTTAACAGCACACACTGGTGGCGTTGTAAGAGAATCCATCACCTTTTGGCCCGGGGATGCCGTAATAGGTGACTATGGGAACTGCTCAAAAGATCTTATGGCTTCCGACAGTAATAAAGTAAAATATCAGACCGGCGACGGGAAGCAGCGTTAATTGTAAGACGTCTGGTACTGCGATCGTCAATACGTCTGTCAAACGTGAATATTATGGTAAATCATGTTTACAAAGAGATGTTCTTGTACAGAAGTGGACTTTATGGGCCGATAAAGAAGGAAAAAGAAGAAGAAATTATTATATTAAGTTTTAAGGAATCGTAATGAACTTGCCATTGGCATGAATGATTGCTTAGAAAATTGTGTATACGCTCTGCTGACTTACTGATACTCTAACAATAAGAACTGATGATAGGGAGGTTAGGCTCTAGTATCCTGCAGCACGATTTCTTTTTGAGTTTTGTCTTAATGGATGTACAACAATGCTTGATGCAGGCCCTACCAACTTTTACGCGGAAATACGTTTTCAAATCAGTTTCATGAAATAATTTTAAAGTTTTGAGTTTAATTAGAGTTAAAAAGAGAACATATTTAATGATTTCTTATATTTACGCGAACACTACACATTAATAAAACTATTTTTACGGATATCCGTAATCACAAAAATTGTTTTATTCAATGAGAAACATATTTATTGCCTACTCAGTAAAACAACAACAGGGAATATGATAGAAAGAGATAAATAGCGGTAAGATGTAACACGGTAACAATTATTTCTTTCTAACACTGTATATTATGATGACTAAATTGAAGTAGGTGTGTCGTCGCGCCACAAGCGAAACATATCGAAGCCTAAATCGCGCTATCAAAGTTCCGAAGTAAAAGCAGTTATATAGAATAGCTCCGAACTACCACTCGGCATTCCGCTTGCGCCGTCGCCACCGAGCGGTCGTGCGCTAGCGGAGTCCGCCAGCTGACCGAGCACCCGTCCCCGGTACGGGTCTTCTCTCTCAGTCAGTTCAGTCGAGGAATAGAAAACGTCAGTCCCGTCCCATCCCCCTCAGCTAGCACCGGCGCTCCCGTGCGGTTGTGTTAGCTGACTACGCTCCCGTTCCCGTACGGTTGAGAGTGCCCTCCCACGCTCCAGTCCCCGCACAGTCGAGTTGCCCTCCCGCCTCAGCTAGCACAGCCGCCCCCGTGCGGTTGTGCTGCTGTCTCACTCCCCGTACGGTGGGAGCCCTCCGTCTTCTGCCCAGCCGCCCCGCGCGGTTGCTGTGATCAGTGCTCACCGTCCCCGTGCGCTGAGTACATTCTCGCTCATGCGACTCCCACTCCATCACTCCAGCACCGCCGCACTTTGCGGCTGTGTTGGATGACCACTTCCGTCCCCGGACGGTTGTGCCTTCGCCTCCCTCTCCCGAGGGAGGTCTTCTCCGATTCGGCGATAAAGCCTTCGGGCTAGAGTCGTTCTCAGGTGGTGTTTAGTGGGTAGGCACTTCTTCAAAGTGAGTCCCACATAACCACGCAGCCGGCTGCGTGGTATGCTATGAGCATTTACCGCCCCCCCGCTTCCGGAGGGTGTCCTTGCATTGGGCGCAAAAAAAAAAACTACCACTCGGAGCATTGGCCGCTTCCCGGGCAGAACACCTTGCTCGGCGGGAGATCTCCCCTTTTCCTTCCACCGGCCAAATAAGGAAATTATGGATATTTCATAAGAAGCGAGCTTGGTCTACGTTTTATGTAATTATGTTACATCATTTCGACTTATATCAATAACTAGGTGTAATAAGGTCCGAAACAAACCAGGAGTAGGGCAGCAGCGTCGTTCTAATAACAACTAGAAAATAAAAACTGCGGTTGCCAACCCGCCTGCCAAGAAACAGAAACAGAAACAGAAACTTTTTTATTCAATATAGATTATGAATAATAGTTATTGAAAGTCACTTAATGTTTAATTTAGCACTGGTTCGGAAAATACCTCTGTCCTGGAAAGAACCAGCAAGAAACCCAGCGGGACATTCTTTAGTTGAAAAATAAAGTGGCGACTATGGCAAATAACCCCCATGTGAGGCAATCTTTGGGGAGGTATTCAGCGGTGGACTTTGTAAGCTGTAATATAACTTTTCTTAACTTTGTAAAATACAAAAGCACCTATCAAATATCATCGACAGTGTTGTCAACATATACCAGTAATATGTTCTCTGTGCAGTTATTCCTATATGAGTACGTTACTAATACAACCCTTAAAATTGCCCTACAGAAGAAAGGTCACTGATAAAAGACGCGAAGATAAAGTAAGTGAAACTGACATTAGAATAAGGCATTCTTTCATGCGTAGATTTTTTACATTCCTTTGCCCTTTTCTGTATAATCAAGTCAATACAATTTTACATTGTACATGTATCCATTAAAAATGGTAGATTGTAAAATTGTAATTTGAATATGGTTACGAAATTTGTCATACGATGATACGGAAAATCTGCTGATTGTTTTAAGTTAATTAATGATAATATATTTTACTGCTATTAGCCCTAATTAATAGGTATGTAATTCATTTTATATAAGAAACGGAAAATATTTGTTAGTGTATCTATTAGCGCGTACATCTGAGATACAGGTTTATCCTAGTTCAGGTACCTGTTTAAATTAAGGCATTCTTTGAATTAATTGTACAGTTAATTGAAATAAAATAAATTAAAATGGAAAAGGATGAAGTGTAAGAGACAAAGGGACAGTCAAAACATAGCAGACCAGGAAAACAGTTGCAATGGAGCCTGCGATAGCCAATGGAGCCTACGACGGCTAAACGCTTATTATAACGACTATGTCTACTGATGATGCCTTGTTTAGAGTTGAAACACGTGTCGCATTATTAAGGATAGTGTGTATTTCCTAGTGTAGTGTTGTGGGTTTTGGGCTTGGTAATGGCAGTGTTGTGCACGCAATTATGGAAAGGAATTGTGGAAGAGATTGTATGTTTTACCTAGTTTGAACTACGAACACAATTTTTTTCATTAACATAAATTATAGCACAGCTATTTTTTTAAATATGTTAGTATATTGTCATAAAATAATGTTTGTAGTTGCTTTTCTATGGTGATGAGCAGTCATCAAATATATTGTAACGCTCCCCCGCCCCCTCTATATAGAAAAAGAGGCCGTCTATAAAAATAATAACCATATATTGATCTTTCTCAAGGATCTTTCTAAAGGTTTAGTTATAGGCCGTTTAATAAATTTATGGCGTGATCGTCTTAGTTAGAACCCTTATTTACGTTGTGTTTATTTAGTAACTTAGTTCTATTAGGTGTCTTTTGGAAGAATGAATATTCACTAGAGTAATCGAAAGCTGTAGGTATATTATCTTAAGAGGCCGGTCCTTAAGAAACGCGCAAATAGGCAGTTACGGTTTTAAAGATATTAAAGAATTCATTTAATGACACCACAAAAAAATATCTCAATTAGTTAATAGATGAGTTCACTTTCACCGCGTGATAATTATAAAAAAATCTTGATTTTCGCGAAAAAAAATCGTCAACAATGGTAAAAACACTTGAAACGGCCTTTTCTACTTTAACCCCCAGTCAACCTGGTGCCTAAATATACTTTTTTATCTGGTGGAGTCCGAGGACTTCAATTCAAGAAATGTTGATAAATTTAAAGTGAAACGACATTTTATGTTCAAAATCATTTATTTAACTAAAAACATTACCTTCTCTTACTTTTATATAAAACTTTGGTAATTATCATTTGAACATTTTAGCATTCGAAAAATATACTACCCTTGAAATTAAATTAACAAAAATTTGCTTCAACTTCTAGCTGCTATAACAATTTGAATATAAGGAATATTAATTTTTTTACTTAGAAAATACTTAAACAATCTAATGAACTTATGAAAATAGACTAAAAAATAATACTGTTTCATATAAAAATAAAAAACGTGCAACACTTAATCTTTAGCTGTCGCAACACAATGAGTGCAAATCTTCTTCGTACATGCCAAACATACTGGCTTCATACAGGTATGGCACAAAAATGAAGTCTTTCTTTTCAGGCGTTTAGGACATATATGGCAGTATTTTCTTTGGTTTCTAGGCAATTTGTCATCTAAACCTTGTTGTTCTTCTAGAGGTACCTTTGTGATGTCAGATATCAACTCGTAGCTGACGAGGAAGTCTTTCGTTGTATTGCCGTGATTTCAAATTCGTGTCATTTAGTTGCTCAGCCAATCCTTTTATGTAATTTAGACGTGTCATTTTGCTGATACCTGCTTGGCTTTGTGAATAACATAGCTGTTCCACGCACTCATGTCCAATATGCGGAAAAAACTGCCATTGGCCAACGTCGCGTACGCCGACTGCATGAATATACAGAGCATTTTGGTCCACCAGATCTACGCCACTTTTGTGTCATTATAATATTCAATAATTTCAGGCTTTAGAGTTTCTGGATTAATTTTAGAATCGTGATGCATCGTAGAGTACAATATTACTGCTTTGTTTTTTTTAGGCACAAAACTGACTAAAGTGCAATCTTTCGTAAATCCAAACAGTGAACTATTCAGCTCTTTGTTCTTCGCAGGTAAAAACTCTTTTGGAATGACAGCTTTGTTTTTTTTCAAAGTACCTACTGTAGTCAATCCTTTATTTTTAAGTTCTTGTGAAAGTTCTATTGACGAATACCAATTGTCTGTTGTTATATTTCTGTTGGTGTTAAATATTGGCTTACACAGTCTAAGTACTGCTTGAGTTGGAACAGGCTTTTTCTAATCTTCTTCTGATAATGTGTAAGAGTCAGATCCTGTTCCTGTATATATAAGTGTTATATACGTAGAATGTTGAATCAGCTAGACATTGTACCTTTACTCCATATTTGGCTGGCTTACTGGGGATATACATTTTAAACTTACACCTTAACAGTAACATTAGCACCTGGGACATACCTTGCTTGTGAGTTTTTATTCAACATTTCAAGAAATTCAGTAACACCACAGCCTGGATCGATTATTTTCGAGCTTCACAACAACACAGTGAGACCGCTGTCTCCGGGACAGCGTGCTTGCGCACAGTGAGGACACCAAGGCAGCAACTAAACACAGAGCACCACGCAATATAGCGTATTCCGGTGAATGAAAAATATAATAATTCATGCGCAGGGGCAGTGAGAGTGGAGCGACGGGAGGTGAACTCGACCGACACGTCCGAAGTCTACAGAGCGCGGAATCTGTAACCTGTCTGTAACCTGTAACCTGCCTGTAACCGAAAAAACACTGGCCGCTCCGTCGCTGCACGGTCGTTTTATATCTGTTGCAAAACAAGTACAGTAGTGGGGCGGTGGTCGAAATCGATTGGTGCGCCAGGTGGCGTGATCGATGCACGTGTTGTTTACAATTTTTGCTGTACTGGCGTACGACAAAGCCGCCGTCATGCCGTCACGACCATGTTGACATGCAGACGTCCTCGTACGCAGCGACAGAATCACTATGGTTCTGAAACAATAAGCATCTCTCGATTATCCTGACAAAAATCATAAATTTTTACACATTCAGCAATATGTTCTAGGCCGTTCTATAATGACCCTGCAGATATTAACAATCAGCTCTAGTCCGGTGTATATCGACCCTTCAGGCAAATAGTATTGGACCGGATCCTTTGAGCCCTGCAACACTAATCAGTTTTGGTCCGGCAATATTCAAATTTCATTCAATCTTCAAAACTCTTTTTTTTAATAGAATCATTCGATTTTCTTTACAAGTACCGTTTATGCTAGTCCGGAATCACTATTCACTATATTTAAACTTGTTTATTGACTAATTTTGAACAATTTTCTGGGATTTTGTGTAAAGCATACATTGCCCCATAAATGAATTACTAATTCTGTGGAGTCTAGTAACTGGTACAAGCTTATGTTTGTCCTTAGTGTTTAAAGTATGAACATCCTTATTCTTGTCTAAGCTATTTATGTTTTTATGTACATACATTAAATTTTCATAAAAATATTGCAATGCCAAAATTAATATGTTTATTTCTTTATATTTTTCCGAGGACTCTTTACAATTTGTTATAAATCGCCCGTACGGCTTTCGCAAAAAATGGCTTTAATGTCAGTCATGTTACCCCATAGCAAAATTCCATAAGATATTACACTATGAAAGTAACTAAAATAAACTGATCTAGCTGTACCAACATTGGTTAGACTTCTAATCTTCCTTACGGATTACTTATGCTGCAAACTAAGTCTGATTGCTACTTTAGATATATGGGGGCCCCACTGCAGCTTAGCGTCAGTAGTAATACCAAGGAAAACAGTGGTACCCACAAGACTCAACTCCTCTCCATTTAAGAGCATATATATAGGAGAAGGGGTCGGCAATGCTGAATAAGAAGTCAGGAATTACAAGATAATATTTAGTTTTATTAATTATAAATTGCACCAGGGCACTTTTATAAATAATGATAATAATTAATTTCAAATTAATTATCCGTGAGCGTCTAGGATAAGCTAGCTTGGTACAACTAGTGCACCGAGTCACGCCAGAGCCAAAACTGCCCGTTCCGTCGTTTTTTTTTGCGCCAATGCAAGGACACCCTCCGGAAGCGGGGGAGGGAGGTGGTCAATGCTCATAGCATACCACGCAGCCGGCTGCGTGGTTATGTGCGACTCACTTTGCAAAGTACCCACCACCAACACCACCTGAGAACGGCTCTACCCGAAGGCTTTATCGTCGAATCGGAGACGACCTCCCCGGAGAGGGCCGTGGGGCAACCGTCAGGGACGGAAGCGCAGGTCAACCAACACAGCCAAGTGCGGCGGTACTGGAGGGCGTCGCATGAGCGAGAATGTATTAACCGTACGGGGACGGTGAGCACTGACTCACCAGCGCAACCGCGCGAGGGCGGCGGCAACAGTGAGGCAGCGGAAAGGAAGGAAGGCACCTCGCCGTTCAACGGTGAAAGCGCACAACACAACCACGGGGCGGCTGTGCAGCCGAGGCGGGAGAGCAACTCCACCGTGCGGGGACGGGAGCGTGGGAGGGCACTCAACCGTACTGGGACGGGAGAGTGGTCAGCTAACACAACCGCATAGGGGCGGCGGCGCTAGCTGAGAGGGACGGGACTGACGTTCAATTCCTCGACTGAGGTGAGAAGACCCGTACGGGGACGGGTGCTCGGTCAGCTGGCAGACTCCGCTAGCGCACGACCGCACGGGGGCGACGGCGCAAGCGGAATGTGACCGCTCCGTCGCTGCACGGACGTCTTATATCCGTTGCAAAACAAGTCGAGTAGTGGGGCGGTGGGGGAAATCGAGTAGCGCGCCGAGTGTCGTGATCGGTGCACGTGTTGTTTATAATTTTTGCTGTACGTCGTACGCCCACGACACCGCCGTCATGCCGTCAAGCACATTGGTATTAGAATGTTTAATATTAGGTATTTTTAATTTAATACATTTTGTGTTATTGCCGTTTAAGAGTAAATTGTTGGCATATAACCAATGTACTAATTTCGATAGAGTATTATTTTCATCGTCGTAAGTAATTGACTGCCGTTTGAGTTTGAAAATTAAAGAGGTATCATCAGCAAATAATACTATATCGTAATTGTCCCTTACAAGATAAGGTAAGTCATTAATATAGATTAAGAACAGGAATGAGCCATTAATCGAGCCTTAAGGAACGCCCGTTGAAACTACCAATCCGGAGGAACCTTTACCATTGATAAAAACTTTTTGAGTTCTGTTACTTAAATATGAAATAATAAGTCTAAACGCAATATTTTTTATACCGTAATGTTGTAGTTTCCTAATTAATGTTTCACCATGAACACAATTGAAAGCCTTGAAAAGATCACAAAAATACCTAAGGCATCTTATGAATTCTCGTAAAACCAAATTGATTTTATGGAGTAATTTATTTATATTAAAAAAAATTAATAATTATTACAAAATTATGTTTTCGAAAATTTTACTGAGAGTCAGTAGTACAGAAATAGGTCTAAAATTAGCGGGGTCCAATGTACTGCCAGATTTAAATAAAGGTATTACTTTACTATGTTTCATTAAATCAGAAAACACAATAGATTCGATACAAGTATTAAAAATAATAGCAAGATGAGGTGCATTTAAATCTATTATGGACGCAATAACTGTAACGGAAATCCCCCATAAATCTGCGGTTTTCTTTACATCAAGGGTTTTGAAATATTTTACAATATCTTGCGGTACCTTTTCAAAACTAAATTCTTTTAAACAGGTATTAACATTCTGTTTGAGTAATGACTCGGTGACAGTTGGAGAAGTATTCAATGACTCTGTTGTCAAGATAGCAATATCAGTAAAATATTTCTCAAACACCGCTGCGACTTCTTGATTTTAGTCAATTCATTGTTAATTTTCAATATATATTTTGTGTATATGAGGTTTGTCTTTACCGGTTTTGCTATTAATTATACTCCACGTCATTTTAATTATATTCTTAGCCGTCTTGGTTTTGTTGCTAATATGTAAAAATTTGGTTGTGGAGCACACTCTTCTAAACATTGTAGAATAATTTTTGACAAATTCTCTAAAAGTATCGGATAGATTGTATTATGATCTTTCTGGTAAAGTTCATATAACCTTCGCCTGCTCTTATGAATTCCTACTGTCGCTCACTCATTAAATTCCTTGCGACTGTTTCTGGAGAAGATTTTAGATGTAAATGTTTTTTTTTTAAATTCATCGTTTATAAGGGAAAATAATACTTCATATAAATAGTCTGCAATGTTCTTATAAGAAAGCGATGGAAGGCCTTTTACCATATTACTCTTAAATGTCTCCAGGCGTTTTGCATTAATCGGAACAAACAAAATTTTCTCAATTTCCTGTATTTTTGTGTGTATACGAGAGGTAACGAAATCAGTTGTCCACAGTAATCTAAGCTAAGTTTTTGTATTGTTAATTTGTTGATTGGTACAAAACCTGTAAAAATATTATCAATACAAGTTGCACTACACCCTGGAATACTTCTAATAATAAATTATCAAGATTGTAGGATTTGAACAATGAGCATAATGTAATACTGATGGAAGAAGCTTCCAGGAGATTGATATTAAGGTCTCCGCTTTATTATGTTTATTAAGCTAAACTAAAACTTCCATAATTTTTTCAAAGGTACCATAACTTGATCTACGGGGGTTTGTTAACACTGCCAACAATGAGGTGCTCAAGCTCAACACGTGCCATTTCTACAGTTCGTTCAACAGAGAGGCTCACAATATTTTTACGTTCTTTACATGATAAGGATTTATTAGCTAATATTAAGGAGCCACCCCGTAATTTAGTATCTCTATTGAAGGAACTGACCACCTGGTGATTACTGAAATTTTATATTATGGAGTTGTAATAATTCAACCAATGTTCAGTAATACATAAAATATGTACCCATATCATTACTGTACAACAACATTATTTCTGGAAACATTTAAGTAATTCAGATTATTTATTGTTCTGGAACTGTCATGGAGCTTATAGGTAGGAGAGGGGTTCTTTTTGTCTATATTATTAGCACATACCGTCTCTGAAGTAACCGGTAATGAGCGCTGACACCCACACTGTTGTTTTACTAATGACTCAAAACGTTCCTCATTATAATTACACAGTGTCACCAGTTCGTCCATGGCCAGTATATGTTCCTTTCTTTAATTTTGAGCTGATATATATTTATTTGTCATAACTTTTAGTGCGTTATGAAGTGAATAAATTTCTAAATTAAGATACTCCATGTCAATCACATAACTTTTCCTAATGCTACCCACACAAAACATTTTTTGGATATTTTTTTTTGCACATGTTATATGCTGCGCAGTAACGAAATAACCGCAAACGCTCTGCCAGACTCGCGGGACTGGATATATTTTGACCTTATTAATTAAATGTTATTTTTCTTTTACATAACTTAACATGATTTTTAATACTTATTTAATTTTTTATGTTTTTTTTTGTAACTAATTAATGTATTTATTAATTTTAATGTATTTCTTTATATTTTTTTGTTACTGCAAGTGATTCTTCCTGCTGTTCTTGATATGAAAGCATCTTTACCTGTCAAATCCACTGTTGATGATGTTTGTAACGTTTTTGAGGATGCTTGAGAGGTTGTGCATTCTACAAGTTCATGGAACAGACTCTGTTTTAGTTTTGTTGAAGTTTTGGAGGCTATTAAGTTGTCAAAATTTTGTTTAATTGTACTGCACTTGAGCTTAATTCAACTTTAATTGCAATGCAGCAATGAATTTGAGAGCTTCCTCATATAACTTGCTGCATTGATCAAACCCATTGACCGTTCCTTGAAGCTGGTCCCTTTCTTACATCAAGATAATCTGTGTGTAACATTGCCATGTCGCACTTTAATTGTGTATTCTTTTAATTATTTCAACTATTTTTTTATTGTCATCCCTTTCTTTTAGTAATATATCACACTGCTCCTTGCACGACATTAGTTTCAGAAGCGAGCTGGAGCTGGGTCTCAAGCTGGTGCGTATTGGCATTACAAGTATTCATTTTGCTACGTATTTATTAGGTAAAATGTTAAAAGTAGAACTTCTACTGAATAAAGAAGTAGTGTAAAGAAAGTCAAGAAGAAGAAGTAAGTTAATTTGTAGATCTTAAAAAAACTTAAGAAAGCATTTAAAAATATAACACCGAACTGAACCTTTATGTGTAAAAGGGATAACAAGAATTACAATAATATTCAAACAATATGTACGTTACCTGTCACTTAAAATCTGAACATTTAAATCTATACATATAATAAATCTGTAGAAAATAGTGTCTGTAATTATAATATACTCTTGAAAAAACAAGTCCAGGGACTAAATAAAGGGTAAGCCAAATTAGTGGTTTTAGAATTTTGTCTGTCTGTCTGTCTATGTACTACCGATTCACGCAAAACTACTTGACCGATTTCCATTAAATTTTATATCTCATATATGTAGGTAATTTTATATGTGGTGGTAGTTAGTAACCTGGGGCAACTTATAGGTTACTTTATATCCGATTACGGAACTTAAAAAAGAAGGTTAAGTATTTTTCTTCCTTTAGATGTTAATTGGCGGGATGACGAGTGTGATTTATAAATAAACGATTTGTAAATAAAGTTTAAAATTAGTTTTAACCTTTGCATAACAATTTGAAACTCCACTGATGATATACGTTTTAATTATCAGAACAGCGCCGTAACGTAACTAATAAATTAAATAATATAAATAACTTACATTTATATGTTTACATACTCGTAATTAGATTTATAAAATTATTTACAAAATCCTAACGTTTAATTTTTTAGTTTTTTAGTTTTTTCATTTTAAAAGTGTAATAATTAAAATTTAAAAAATTATAGATAATAGTGACATCTAACAAACGTATGAAAATTGATATTTTTTTGAACTAAAAAAACATATCAATTTTCATACGTTTGATACTATATCTGTATGTAAACTAATTAAAACTGGTCTGCCTGCAATTATTGCAAAATTCTAATTAAATCATTATTTCGTGAAATGGTGTCATTTCATGATATTTATCAATGTTTGTTGACCATGAACCAAATCAATGAATAGATCGTTTAACGATATTAATAACTAAACACAACATTGCTATTTCATGATAATATGGTCATATCGTCAAATAGTTTTCACCGCTGGCAGCACTAATAGCGTGTTTTAACAGAAACAGATTTTAACAGAATCTACATCACTTTATGCCTATTTGTATAATAAAATAAATAGGCTTTGGGGTGGCTCTTGAGCCAGTCGCACCCCAACCTTCTATAGCTGATATTACTAGATAGTATAGTTTTGACTTTCATATTTCATCATTTTAATATAGCGCCTTTACTTTCTGCTAATTTTAGGTGTCTTTATTTTTGTTTTAATAAATAAATATCATTATTTTATGTCCTTTGTAAATAAATTGTCTATACAGAATTCAAGAATCAGAAAGAAAATATTACCATTACAGGCAATCAAAGTCCATAGTCCTTATCTATAGATTGCCTCATAGGGGATATTTGCTACAGTTCGTTCAGGCAGGCGGTTTGCAACAGCAGTTTTTAATATTATTTAGCTGTTAATAGGAAGACGCTGCTGCCAATCTCCTGCTTTCCCTCTGTCGCCTCTTACGACGATGATATGGGGTAGTGGATATTCTTTCATCACCACTACACGGTTAGCAGGAAAAGCGTAAGTTGAAAATTATTTTTAATTTTTTAATTACTTGTTATTCACTTAGTTCTTGCATATCTGAAAATAAATGAGAGTAGAAAATACAAGTGGTGAAATTAAAAATTTTGTACAACCGACTTCAATATAAATATAATTTATTGTTGATTTTTTTAAAACCTTTGAAGCAAAATAAGAATTTTCCAAATCGGTTCTGGCGTTTACGGGTAATCGGTGAATATACATAAAAAAACAAGGATTCCGACGAATTGTAAACCTCCTCCTTTTTGAAGTCGGTTGAAAAGAAGATACAAAGAAGTTAGGCTTTAACTCTAAATTTACTCGCTCGAGCAGTATAAAGAACGGCACAAACATCCTAAATAAGTCATCCGACGAGTCTTAATCGTGTCGTGATAATCTCCGTTGTGGTTATTCTTTTGATACGAGAATAGAATAATGTTATAATAATATATAAATTTAGATGACAAAATCATGTTTATTATATTTTTTATTATGTAAACCATAACATTATACCCATATATTTAAAGAAAACACGAAATTAAGTAAATTATTTCTCCCCAGTAAATTCAAGCCGCAATGGTTGCAACATAAGAAATGACGCCATCTTAAAAGATACTGTTGAGGGGTTATGATAAAAATGAACCCACTTTCATCGGACGAAGCTGAAAACCGTCGCCAAGTATCCAAGATATATTTTTAATAATACCAATATTCAATTTTATACTTATTTGAACAAAAATAATTAAATGTTTAAAAAGAAAGTTCTAAAATAAAATTATTTAAGTTGAGACCGAGCTAAATCGGAAAGAAAACTTCAAATTCTAATGTAAATACTGTATGGTTCTTTTTATGTAATAAATTTCTAGGACAATCTCAAATCGACTATATTATGTTCTCTTTTATATATTTATTTATTATTATTTATTTTACTTATACTCTTTATTGCTCACAAAATATTATAAATTTATGTACAATTAGGTAACCTTATCGCTAAACAGCGATCTCTTCCAGGCAAACTTTGGTGAAGGAGATAATTTTCATTTAAATATATAGAAGTGAATAAATAGAAACAGAAACAGAAACTTTTTATTCAATATAGGTTATAAATAATACTTATTGAAAGTCACTCTTTGTTTAATTACCACTGGTACGAAAAAAAACTTCTGTCCTGGGAAGAACCAGCAAAAAACTCAGCGGGACTTTTTTATTTTAATTAACAGCTTTCAATCATGTATGTTACACAATTAACAACACAAAACAAATTAGAAATAGCTTGGTAGCGATTACCTCATTCCCAGGGGTTATTATCATCCATAAATTCCTTAATATTATAATAACCCTTTTTATACAAACTTTGTTTAATAAAGTTTTTGAACTTTGAGTAGGTCAAATTTTGCATATTTTCTGGGATTTTGTTGTAAAAGCGTATAAATCGCCCCAATAATGAATTACTGACTCGATGGAGTCGAGTAACTGGTACTACTAGCTTGTGTCTGTTCCTAGTATTTACAGAATGAATATCACTTGTTTTTGTAAAATTACTTTTATTTTTGTGTACGTACATTACATTTTCATATATGTATTGAGAGGCCAAAGCTAATATATTAATTTCCTTAAATTTTTGTCGCAGCGACTCTTTAGGCTTTAAATCATAAATTGCTCTTATGGCCCTCTTCTGTAAAACAAATATAATTTCAGTGTCAGCGTGTGTCCATAGCAAAATTCCATACGACATTATGCTATGGAAATAGCTAAATAAACTAGTCTAGCTGTTTCAACACTGGTAAGATTTCTAATCTTTTTTACCGCATATGCTGCAGAACTAAGTCTGCTTGCTAGTTTTGATATATGGGGGCTCCATTGAAACTTCGCGTCTAGTGTGATTCCAAGAAAAATGGTGGTATCTACAAGACGCAGTTCCTCCCCATTTAAAATCTCATTAGTATTTAATTGTTTGACATTTGGAGTCACGAATTTTATACATTTCGTTTTAGTGCCATTTAAATGCAAATTATTAACATTGAACCAATTTACTAATTTAGATATAGCATTATTTACTTGTCATATTTTATTAATTGTCGTCTTAATTTGAAAATTAAAGAAGTGTCATCAGCAAATAATGCTATATCGTGGTTATCCCCTACTATGTAAGGTAAGTCATTAATGTATACAAGAAACAGAAAGGGGCCGAGAATTGAGCCTTGAGGCACGCCCAATTATACCATCAACCCGGAAGAGCTCATACTGTTAATGACAACTTTTGCGTTCTGTTACTTAAATATGAAATAATTAATTTAAGAGCATCACTTACACCGTAGTGTTGAAGTTTTCTGATTAGTTTTCCTGTTTATTGAATAGTAGATAAACAGGTATATATTAATAAATAATCAAATACATAATAATATATATACATACACATGAACACACAAATACATATACACATATACTTATATATAATAATACATATACATATTTATAAATATTTTTGTAATACATTATCATATACACAAACCGTATCAAGAAAAGTAGATATGACAATAAAATATATTAAGTATGAGAACTCATATTTAAATAATAATTTTAATCATTTTTTAAAGATTTGATTGCGTTGACACAAAAGGAGGAATGAAAATATTTGAGTTGTGAGCAGGCATTCGCAAAATAAGGTTATCAGCTAATCTGGAATGATCTTTATCTTGCTCCCATGAATTCAAATTTTGTTTAAGATACATATATATGTCGCAGTAAGACATATAGAAGCATGTAATATACAGAGAGACGATTAGATGATTGATGAATCAACACTCATAACCGGTCAAAGCAACTTTTGACTGCAAAAATTAAGCAAAAGTAGTTTTGAAAGGACGTTGAACAGTACCACTTTTAACTATTTTTGAAAAAGTATAATTTTTGATTTTTAAATTACAAAGTTGAATTCTTTCAATATTATATTTTATATAATTATATTGTACGTGGCTTCAGTGGCCCAAGGCCACCAGCCCTCACCTCTTAACCTACTGTCAAAAGTAACATGATCAACAAATAACAGGAACTGAAGCTCCAATGTCAACGTCGTGAAATTTGTTGGAGGACTCTTTATAAATTTTCAGCAGCTCTTTTAAGTATAAGTTTTTGATCCTGAATATCTTTTCGTTGTTGCATTAATTGCACAATAGTTGCGATCCGTAACCTTCACACATAACGATATTCCACAAGTAACATGAATATTTCGTCTACATAATAACATGTGTTCCTGTACGTTCAGTCTGCCATTACATATACATATAAGTGTGTATAAGAAATATCAGTTGGACTTATTATGGGTAAATTCAAACCTTGTTCAAAGACAGGTAACATTTTAAGAACTACATTTGTTAGGAGTAACAAATTCCTATTTATTTTAAAATAAAGTAAAAAATTAACTCACTCTCATAGGAAGAAGATTGAGCTAAAAAGACACCACCAAGAATCCCAAATACATTTTTAATTATAACATACTTAATATTATTCTTAATTTCACGAATATAATGTAATATATTTACAACATAAAGTACTAAGAAAACAACGTTGCTTAAGTTTACCTGGTGCGGCTTAAGCTAAAAAGAAAAAAAAAGCTTATTATGTTCCTTTTATGTAATAACTGTTCTTCGACTGGAAAAAAAAACCTAAAGTATATTTAATTTATTATAATTATTTAATCATTTATTATCGTAAAATCTACTTTCTTCGCTTTAACTGTGGCAAGTTTCATTGTTATGAAAAGTATCCATATAATTATTTTTTGTAACAGTGGAATTAGCTAAAGATTGAGAGAAAGCAGAATATCACAGAAAGTGAACAGAGAAGGTGCACATAATATTACATCGAAAATACCAATTAAAAATGTTGTTGCTAAAATCAATGACAGTATTGATAACGTTATTATTTTTTCCATTATTTCCGGATATTTTATTGATGTATTTTTGCTGAACTGATAATATTTTAGGTTATGATGTGCTATTAACTTCAACCGCATTGGTTTGTGTATGCACGCCGTTACAAACATATACAGGAAAATTGCTAGTCGTGACAATAACTTTTAATAAAAGTGATTTATAATGACAAAGACAATTTTTTTTTCGTGATTTTCGAAATTTATCATATTAACAGATGAGAAAACTTATAAGTAGTCATTAGCATTTTATCACTTATAAATGTTTGAGCTAACACTTTCTTTATATTTCAAAATTTATATATATTTCTTTTATGTAAATTGAAACGATGCAGCAAGATAAAGTATAAATAAAAAGTATATTCTGGAATTTTATTTGTCTACTTATTATGTAGGTTCCATGTATTTAAAAGAACAGCCCAAAAATATTTTTATAAGATTAGAGGTTATTACGTGATGGTACGCTGATTATATGATTATATTATGATATTATGATTATATGTTGCTATTTTACACTGGTATTTTGTGAGAGCGTGGTCATTCCCCGGTTGAGTCGACCCATTCGTGCAAGAACCATAATATAGCTGCAGCATGGCTCTACCGCGTATAAAACGATTCTGCATTTTGATTCTTAATCGAGTATAGATGTAGCGAAACGCACCGAAGCTAAATCGCGCTATCAAAGTTCTGAAGTTAACGCACTGTATACAGAACAGCTCTGAAATAACACATGGAGCATTGGCTGCCCTGGCTGTACACTTGCCAGGAGGCTGTACATCTCCCTTCCTTCCACGGCTAAAATATCTATGGGTTTTCACTAACCATCAGGTGGACTGTGTGCTCAACTGTCACCCTTATTCTAAATAAGCTTATTCTCAATAATAACAGTAGTGGATATTCTTACACTGTCACGACATGGTTAGTAGATATAATATGTACAAACATAAATTGTTTAACCGGTTGAGGGCAAAAGAGGGTAGGTCTGTATACAGTAGTGTACGAACATAAATTGTTTAACCAGTTGGGACAAAAGAGGGTAGGCTGTATACAGTAGTGGGACGTATAAAAACTGTAACTTCGAACTAACTAATTGAGGTCATAATAATTATATTCTTGTCCCAGCTGAAGCTAAATAGTAATATGCAAATAATTGTTAGGTAGTGTTGTGATAGTCCCTGTGTCTCTTAAAATTTATCCCCGTCTACCTTTGGTCTTTTCGCATAAGCATCATATCGGGCACGGGTAGATCAAGGTGAATTAATATCTCTATGCTAGCTAACATTTGTGGCATTTCAACATTTTTTGAAGTTGTTATCATAGTCGCAATCAGCCAAGATTATTCCAGTAGTGTAATCGGTTAACAGCACACACTGGTGGCGTTGTAAGAGAATCCATCACCTTTTGGCCCGGGGATGCCGTAATAGGTGACTATGGGAACTGCTCAAAAGATCTTATGGCTTCCGACAGTAATAAAGTAAAATATCCAGACCGGCGACGGGAAGCAGCGTTAATTGTGCAAGACGTCTGGTACTGCGATCGTCAATACGTCTGTCAAACGTGAATATTATGGTAAATCATGTTTACAACCAGAGATGTTCTTGTACAGAAGTGGACTTTTATGGGCCGATAAAGAAGGGGAAAAAAAGAAGAAGAAATTATTATATTAAGTTTTTAAGGAATCGTAATGAACTTGCCATTGGCATGAATGATTGCTTAGAAAATTGTGGTATACGCTCTGCTGACTTACTGATACTCTAACAATAAGAACTGATGATAGGGAGGTTAGGCTCTAGTATCCTGCAGCACGATTTCTTTTTTGAGTTTTGTCTTAATGGATGTACAACAATGCTTTGATGCAGGCCCTACCAACTTTTTACGCGGAAATACGTTTTTCAAATCAGTTTCATGAAATAATTTTTAAAGTTTTGAGTTTAATTAGAGTTATAAAAGAGAAACATATTTAATGATTTCTTATATTTACGCGAACACTACACATTAATAAAACTATTTTTACGGATATCCGTAATCACAAAAATTGTTTTATTCAATGAGAAACATATTTATTGCCTACTCAGTAAAACAACAACAGGGAATATGATAGAAAGAGATAAATAGCGGTAAGATGTAACACGGTAACAATTATTTCTTTCTAACACTGTATATTATGATGACTAAATTGAAGTAGGTGTGTCGTCGCGCCACAAGCGAAACATATCGAAGCCTAAATCGCGCTATCAAAGTTCCGAAGTAAAAGCAGTTATATAGAATAGCCCGAACTACCACTCGGCATTCCGCTTGCGCCGTCGCCACCGAGCGGTCGTGCGCCGGAGTCCGCCAGCTGACCGAGCACCCGTCCCCGGTACGGGTCTTCTCTCAGTCAGTTCAGTCGAGGAATAGAAAACGTCAGTCCCGTCCCATCCCCCTCAGCTAGCACCGGCGCTCCCGTGCGGTTGTGTTAGCTGACTACGCTCCCGTTCCCGTACGGTTGAGAGTGCCTCCCACGCTCCAGTCCCCGCACAGTCGAGTTGCCTTCCGCTCAGCTGCGCACAGCCGCCCCCGTGCGGTTGTGCTAGCTGTCTCACCGTCCCCGTACGGTGGGAGCCCTCCCGTCTTCTGCCCAGCCGCCCCCGCGCGGTTGCACTAGCAGTCAGTGCTCACCGTCCCCGTACGCTGAGTACATTCTCGCTCATGCGACTCCCACTCCATCACTCCAGCACCGCCGCACTTTGCGGCTGTGTTGGTTGACCCACGCTTCCGTCCCCGGACGGTTGTGCCCCACGCCTCCCTCTCCCCGAGGGAGGTCTTCTCCGATTCGGCGATAAAGCCTTCGGGCTAGAGTCGTTCTCAGGTGGTGTTTAGTGGGTAGGCACTTCTTCAAAGTGAGTCCCACATAACCACGCAGCCGGCTGCGTGGCGCTATGAGCATTTACCGCCTCCCCGCCCGGAGGGTGTCCTTGCATGGGCGCAAAAAAACTACCACTGGCCGCTTCCGGGCAGAACACCTTGCTCGGCGGAGATCCCCTTTCCTTCCACCGGCCAAATAAGGATTATGGATATTTCATAAGAAGCGAGCTTGGTCTACGTTTTATGTAATTATGTTACATCATTTCGACTTATATCAATAACTAGGTGTAATAAGGTCCGAAACAAACCAGAGTAGGGCAGCAGCGTCGTCCTAATAAACAACTAATAAAACTGCGGTTGCCAACCCGCCTGCCAAGAAACAGAAACAGAAACAGAAACTTTTTATTCAATATAGATTATGAATAATAGTTATTGAAAGTCACTTAATGTTTAATTTAGCACTGGTTCGGAAAATACCTCTGTCCTGGAAAGAACCAGCAAGAAACCCAGCGGGACATTCTTTAGTTGAAAAATAAAGTGGCGACTATGGCAAATAACCCCCATGTGAGGCAATCTTTGGGGAGGTATTCAGCGGTGGACTTTGTAAGCTGTAATATAACTTTTCTTAACTTTGTCACAAATACAAAAGCACCTATCAAATAATATCAGCGACAGTGTTGTCAACATATACCAGTAATATGTTCTCTGTGCGCCAGTTATTCCTTATGAGTACGTTACTAATACAACCCTTAAAATTGCCCTACAGAAGAAAGGTCACTGATAAAAGACGCGAAGATAAAGTAAGTGAAACTGACATTAGAATAAGGCATTCTTTCATGCGTAGATTTTTTACATTCCTTTGCCCTTTTCTGTATAATCAAGTCAATACAATTTTACATTGTACATGTATCCATTAAAAATGGTAGATTGTAAAATTGTAATTTGAATATGGTTACGAAATTTGTCATACGATGATACGGAAAATCTGCTGATTGTTTTAAGTTAATTAATGATAATATATTTTACTGCTATTAGCCCTAATTAATAGGTATGTAATTCATTTTATATAAGAAACGGAAAATATTTGTTAGTGTATCTATTAGCGCGTACATCTGAGATACAGGTTTATCCTAGTTCAGGTACCTGTTTAAATTAAGGCATTCTTTGAATTAATTGTACAGTTAATTGAAATAAAATAAATTAAAATGGAAAAGGATGAAGTGTAAGAGACAAAGGGACAGTCAAAACATAGCAGACCAGGAAAACAGTTGCAATGGAGCCTGCGATAGCCAATGGAGCCTACGACGGCTAAACGCTTATTATAACGACTATGTCTACTGATGATGCCTTGTTTAGAGTTGAAACACGTGTCGCATTATTAAGGATAGTGTGTATTTCTAGTGTAGTTGTGGGTTTTGGGCTTGGTAATGGCAGTGTTGTGCACGCAATTATGGAAAGGAATTGTGGAAGAGATTGTATGTTTTACCTAGTTTGAACTACGAACACAATTTTTTCATTAACATAAATTATAGCACAGCTTTTTAAATATGTTAGTATATTGTCATAAAATAATGTTTGTAGTTGCTTTTCTATGGTGATGAGCAGTCATCAAATATATTGTAACGCTCCCCCGCCCCCTCTATATAGAAAAAGAGGCCGTCTATAAAAATAATAACCATATATTGATCTTTCTCAAGGATCTTTCTAAAGGTTTAGATAGGCCGTTTAATAAATTTATGGCGTGATCGTCTTAGTTAGAACCCTTATTTACGTTGTGTTTATTTAGTAACTTAGTTCTATTAGTGTCTTTTGGAAGAATGAATATTCACTAGAGTAATCGAAAGCTGTAGGTATATTATCTTAAGAGGCCGGTCCTTAAGAAACGCGCAAATAGGCAGTTACGGTTTTAAAGATATTAAAGAATTCATTTAATGACACCACAAAAAAATATCTCAATTAGTTAATAGATGAGTTCAATTTCACCGCGTGATAATTATAAAAAAATCTTGATTTTCGCGAAAAAAAATCGTCAACAATGGTAAAAACACTTGAAACGGCCTTTTCTACTTTAACCCCCAGTCAACCTGGTGCCTAAATATACTTTAATTTATCTGGTGGAGTCCGAGGGACTTCAATTCAAGAAATTGTTGATAAATTTAAAGTGAAACGACATTTTATGTTCAAAATCATTTATTTAACTAAAAAACATTACCTTCTCTTACTTTTATATAAAACTTTGGTATTAATTATCATTTGAACATTTTAGCATTCGAAAAATATACTACCCTTGAAATTAAATTAACAAAATTTGCTTCTTCTCTTAGCTGCTATAACAATTTGAATATAAGGAATATTAATTTTTTACTTAGAAAATACTTAAACAATCTAATGAACTTATGAAAATAGACTAAAAATAATACTGTTTCATATAAAAATAAAAACGTGCAACACTTAATCTTTAGCTGTCGCAACACAATGAGTGCAAATCTTCTTCGTACACAAACATACTGGCTTCATACAGGTATGGCACAAAATGAAGTCTTTCTTTTCAGGCGTTTAGGACATATATGGGTATTTTCTTTGGTTTCTAGGCAATTTGTCATCTAAACCTTGTTGTTCTTCTACAAGAGGTACCTTTGTGATGTCAGATATCAACTCGCGTAGCTGACGAGGAAGTCTTTCGTTGTATTGCCGTGATTTCAAATTCGTGTCATTTAGTTGCTCAGCCAACCTTTGGCGTGTAATTTAGACGTAAAATATCTGTCCATCACTCATGTATATGCGGAAAAATGATTGTTCCACGCACGCCGTGCAGAGCATTTGGACCTGTCTACGCCACTTTTGTGTCATTATAATATTCAATAATTTCAGGCTTTAGAGTTTCTGGATTAATTTTAGAATCGTGATGCATCGAGAGAATAATATTGCTTTGTTTTTTTAGGCACAAAACTGACAGTGCAATTCGTAAATCCAAACAGTGAACTATTCAGCTCTTTGTTCTTCGCAGGTAAAAACTCTTTTGGAATGACAGCTTTGTTTTTTTTCAAAGTACCTACTGTAGTCAATCCTTTATTTTTAAGTTCTTGTGAAAGTTCTATTGACGAATACCAATTGTCTGTTGTTATATTTCTGTTGGTGTTAAATATTGGCTTACACAGTCTAAGTACTGCTTGAGTTGGAACAGGCTTTTTCTAATCTTCTTCTGATAATGTGTAAGAGTCAGATCCTGTTCCTGTATATATGTAAGTGTTATATACGTAGAATGTTGCAGAATCAGCTAGACATTGTACCTTCACTCCATATTTGGCTGGCTTACTGGGGATATACATTTTAAACTTACACCTTAACAGTAACATTAGCACCTGGGACATACCTTGCTTGTGAGTTTTTATTCAACATTTCAAGAAATTCAGTAACACCACAGCCTGGATCGATTATTTTTCGAGCTTCTCTATCAGTGAAATTGTCAAATCTGAGAACTAGAAGTAGTATAAGGAAACGTGTTTTAGACATAGAAGCCCGAAATATAGGTCTCCCTGTTCCGTCAGTTGCAAACAACGACAATACACTTTCATGATTGGACTTAAATGCTGCACTATATAGTAGCAGAGAGAGAAAACCTTTCAGTTCTATTTGGCTCGTCTCCTTGAAACCGTATTGCTCCTTTGGTGAAATGGTCTCACGAACTATTTCCAATTTTTTATTAGTCCACTCTAAAATCGTTTCTATCATTTGATTATCAAAAATAAGCTGAAATGCATCCAAAGGAAAAATCGGACCATTCTCTGTAACTAAATCATTTTGGTTTGAAGGGAAACGAAGAATATTGTGAGACTGTGTGCGGATGTTTCTTGACGGGGGTTCGCTTGACCATTTGAATCGGTTTTTTCCATAATAATATTTAGCGCTCTCACCTGAGGTCAACATATCTTCATCATCTGAGTCAACTGAACACTCTGAGTCCGAGTCGTGAGCAGAAGGTATACAGTCATGTTCAGAGTCGGATAATAGTTCTTCAGGTATCACAGCTCGAGATGGTTCAAGTGATTGAGATTCATCGTCGGTACAATCTTCGTCATTTAGCCAGTCGAGTAGAATAGATTCAGAATTTGGTTGATCTACGCTAACTACTTGTCTATTCGAAGCCATTTTCCAGTCTAAAACAAAAAAAAAAAACAAAAAAACAAAAATAATAATAAGTGATATTGAAAAAAAAGTTACACAAATGCCCTGGTGGAGTCCGGCGGACTCTACTAGCTTAAAAACTCACCGATGGATGAAGCGCAGACGCACGTCCTCTCTCTCCTGCGCATCGCACGCTACTGTATGAAGGTACTGTGACGCACAAGCCTTTGAGTGCCAAAACAAAGAAATCACAACACTTTGAAAATCGCGTGGAGTCCCTGGGATCTAACAGATCAATTAAGGGTTAAGACGACGCCTGGGATTCGACTTGATATTAAAATTGATTTGGGATAAAGGATTTGGGGAAACAATTTTGCAGTTTATTAATTTATGTAAGCAAATAATTTCTTGTATTGCACGTCTATTGCGGAATGATGAAACTCCAAGTCTAAGTAGTCTCTCGCTCCTGATAAAACGGTAGTTTGCGACCTATTTCCAGCCTATAACTAACTATCTTAAGAGCTTTGTTTAGGATCTGTTCAAGACGCTTGGAGTGCACTTCGTAAAATGGAGACCATATAACAGAACCATACTCAAGAGTACTTCTTATCAAAGCGTAGAAGAGATATATAAATGTGCATGGTTTTTTGAAATGTTTGGTTGTTCTAGTAATAAAACCTAATGTTTTGTATGACTTAGAAACAATGTGATCATAATGATTTCTGAAAGTAAGTTTTTCATAAAAGTAAACACCTAAGTCTTTTGCCACTGAATTTCGCTTAAGAATTTGACCTTCAAGTATATAATCGTGATTTATTTTATTACGTTTGTTGGTAAAAAAAAAAAATAACGAAGCATTTATTTATATGTAAGTACATACAGTTTTGTTTGCACCAGTCAGCAATTGTGGCAGCATCATTTTGCAAATCTATACAATCTTTAAGGTCATTAATTTTCTTGAACACTTTAAGGTCATCTGCGTATAATAGACAAGGACAAGTTAGTTTTGGGATTACGTCGTTTATAAAAATAAGAAACAATAGAGGACCCAGATGGGATACTTGTGGGACACCAGATTTAATGATGACGGCAGTCGATTTATACCCCTTTACAGTAACCAATTGGCTACGATTTTCTAAGTAAGTCTGTATCCATCGGAATAAATTACCATGGATGAAATACCACTTGAGTTTCTGAAAAAGCAATGCATTGTTAACTTTGTCAAATGCCTTGCGGAAATCGGTATACATTGTGTCAACTTGACCACTTACTGCGAAGGCTGAACAAAGATATGCCTTATATTCCAACATATTTGATATTGTGGACTTTCCCTTGACAAAACCATGCTGATGCTCGAAAAGGGCTGATTGTACATGATAATAAATTCGATCATAAATAAGATATTCTACCACTTTCTCGATACAAGAAAGAATGCTGATAAGTCTATAGTTTTCACATAACGAATAATCTCCTGATTTGTGTATTGGAACAACATGTGCAAGTTTCCGCGCTGATGGAAACGACCCTGTGCTTAAAGACTTGTTAAAGATAGTTGACAAAGTTAGACTTAGTTCAGTAGCACATTTTTTGAGGAACGTAGGTGATATTTGGTCTTTATTAAGATTAAGTTGCCTTAATTTAAGAGTTACATCATGTTCTGATACAGTGAATTCCGATAGCACATTTTCACACATTTGGAGTGATGGTAGATTAATTCTATCCATTCCTTCAATACCGAAGGCTACTTACAACAATATTAAAAAAATATATACGCTAAAATAATATGCAAAAGAAACTAAGGCACAGTTACATACATATACATACATAAACACTCACGCCTGTCACCCAGAGGGGTAGGCAGAGATTATGGACTTCCATTTTGCACGATCCTGACACACCTCTCTCGCCTCCTCCACATCCATATACCTACGCATACACGCTCGTCGGTTAAGGGTACTCTTAATTTGGCCCATTTTCAGTATATCGCCAATTTGGTTGATAAACCTTCGTCTAGGGCGTCCCTTCCCGACTCTGCCGTTCACCTCTGCCACATAAATTTGCTTTGTCACTGTTTCCTCATTCATTCTTTCTACATGACCAAACCACCGAAGCATTCCTTTCTTAATCCTGGTCACAACATCATCTTGCAAACCACACTCTTCTCTTATCACACAATTTCTCACTCTGTCATTCAGATTCAGCCCTAACATACTCCTTAATGACCGCATTTCTACAGCATTTATTCTACTCTCGTGCTTCTTCTGCCACACCCAACTTTCACTACCATACATTAAAGTAGGGACTAACACAGCATTGTGAATTGCCATACGTGCCTTTTGGACACATTCCGACTTTCCACAACAGAGTGTAGAGCCCCATTCACTTTATTTCCTGCGTTCACTCGTCGTTCTATATCCTTATCATACCATACCTACCATCCCTGCTAAATACACATCCCAAATACACAAACTCATCTACTTGCTCGACCAATTCTTCTATTCTTATTTCACATATTGTTTTACTTTCTTCTCTTTCAAAGACCATAACTTTCGTCTTACTTGGGTTCACTTTCATTCCCCTTTCTTTAATGAAATGTTCATTAATGTAACCATGATTTGCAACTCGGCCGTCGACGACGCGAGTATGACTTGATCATCGGCGTACAAAAGGCATTTGACGGTTAACTCACCCATTCTTAACCCGCATTCTTCAACTTTCAGATTTTCCAAACAACTGTCCATAAATAGGTTGAACAGCCACGGGGAAGCCACACAGCTCTGTCTGACCCCTTTATAGATGCCAAACCAGTCCGAGTAGGCCCCGTTGATCCTGACACAAGCACTGGAGTCCCTATGCAGAGACTTCAATGCCTGTATCAACCCAGCGCCCAACCTAAATGAGTTCGGTGTTTGCCATAACACATCCCTGTCCACTCTGTCATAAGCCTTTTCCAAGTCCACGAACGCACAAAAAACCTTTTGGTTTTTGACCAAAAACTTTTCCACGATCATGCGCATGGAAAAGACCTGATCCGTACATCTCTTTCCTTTTCTAAATCCCGCTTGCACATCCCAAATTTTTCCATCAGTATGTTTCATAACTCTTTCAATTAGTACTTTACCATACAGATTTCCCACAATGCTAAGAAGGCTAATACCACAGTATTCTTACAGTCCTGCTGCGATCCTTTTCCCTTATATATTGGGACTATCACGGCTTTGAATCAGTCTGCCGGTACCCGCTTAAGTTCCCAACATAAATTACATAAGGTGAACAGCAGGTCTGCCACCACTCCCTCTCCAGCCCTTAGCATTTCGAGTGATACTCTATCATATCCGGGTGCCTTACCTGCTTTCGTACTTTTCATTGCTTTCATTATTTCATCTATACTTATCTCTCTATCTATTTCCTCTTCTTTCGGAATTTCTATTTAATCTAATTCAAACGTCTCATCACTCTTAAACACGCTTCCAAAGTATTCCTTCCATCTCCTTAAACTCGACACTTCGTCATTCAGAATACAGCCATTCTGGTCTCGTATAGCATCCATTCTAGGCTGTTTTGAATGTCCCCTGGCAGTTCTTACGAGTTTCCAGAACATTTTAATATTTGCCTGGAAGTTATCCGATATCCTTCTATCATTCTTATCCGTTCTTTCTTGATTTTTCCTTTCAACTACTTCTTTTACTCTCTTATTTAGATGTCTAAAGACTGCCTTTTTTCTTTCAATATCATCATTCATACCGCTAGAATAACTAGCCTTGGTTGCTAGTAAATCTAACCATGCTCTCTTCTTTGCTTCTACTTCCATCCGTACCTCATCATCCCACCATAAAGTGTTATTTTTCTTTTCATTAGTTCTCTTACTAACACCACATACTTCGGTAGCTGCATCCACCAAACCTTTCTTGACATTATACCACACAGTCTCTAAGTCTAAATCATTCATACACAATTCATCCATACCACTTATATTTTCTCTCAGTCTACATTTGTACTTCTCTTTTGCACCTTCATCTTGTAACCTCTCTGTTCTTATACGCTGTAACGCAGTGGTAGACACAGATGTCCGATGCCGCCAACGTCTGAATAGATCATTAATTCGGCATAAGACCAAGTAATGATCCGTCCCTACGTTGGACCCCCGGTAAACCCTTGTATCTACCACTGCGCTCCTCATTCTTTCGTCCACAATTATGAAATCTATCATGCTTCTATCATCACCTCTTTCCCATGTATACATGTGAATCTTCTTATGACGAAAGAAAGTGTTCGTCACAAAAAGATTCTTTTCCACACATACAGTGAGGAGGCTTTCACCATTCTCATTTATACTTTCATCACCAAACGTTCCCAATATCCTTTCATAACCAAGCCTCTTCACACCAACCCTTCCATTAAAATCCTAATATAACAATATTTTCATTACCCTTGCATTTCATTAGCACTATCCTTACCATCTCCCAAAACTGCTCTCGGATATAAGTGGGCTTAGACATGTCTGGGGCGTAGACCCCTAGAATAAACAACTTTTTTAAGCCCACTTTCATTCGTATCCATAGCAGTCTCGGGCTTACACATTCATACTCTTTCACATACTGACCCATTCTTTCTGAAAGGATGATACCGACTCCCTGGCATGCCCGCTCGGTCTCGTCTACCCCAGACCAGTACGCGGTATACATGCCATGTGTAGTGGCATCCTTTCCCTTCCGTTTCGTCTCATTTACACATAGCACATCTATTCCTCTATCATACATCATATCGCATACTTCATCCATCTTATCATTCATTGCTCCACATACATTCGGTGTAGCCAGACGGGCTTCCGCAATCCACTTTTCGCCCCTCCGGGAGACAGGACGTGATGGGTGGCGAACCTCGTCGCCGGTTTTCCTCCCGGAGATTCTTCGCACCCCTGCCCCATTAAAGGGGCGCCGGGAACTCGGGGCCATTTCTTTTAATTTGTGCCTCATGGTGCGAAAGTAGGGGGTGGTATTTTTTACGCCGTTACCACACGGCGAGGAGCCAACTCTGTACTTTCGGCTTTGTCGCTTGTTTAGCACCACCCGGGGGACACGTGTAGGGTGGGCCTAGGGTTAGGTGGTCGAAGCCTACGGACGCGAGCGACTCATCCCCACAAGGCACAGTTATTAAAAATTATTTTAACTTAATAAAAATAGACTATCTTCTTGGATTGCTAACTACAATAATAAGGAAGGAACGATGTCAAGTAAATATTTCGACATTTTAGGATGTAACATAACGCGGCAGAAGAAAAATTTAGTATGAAATATGGATGTAAATGTAACTATGGACTGTTATTGTTGAATTTGAAATTCTTTCACCAAAATACCTTATTACTGGCAAATAAATTCTACAGTTATGACAAATTCAAGTCAATAAGTAAGTCTAGTCATAGTCAAGCAATAGTTAGACTAAGGCTGTCTCAGAGTTACACTAAGAAAAATGGCATAATAAACTCGTCAAAAAAGTTACGCTTGGATTTTTTAAGAACGGGACTCTAAAAAATATACATATTATGTAAGTAAATAAGGCAAATATTCAGCATTTTTAAATTAAGAAATATCAGTGATCGGTGAATAGTCAGGAAATATAAATGCTAAATCTACGGATTGTTGAATATGGGATGGTTAGTCGATAATTGAATATTAGACATTTCTTTTGACTTTTACATAATTTTTAACAACTGGTATGTCGTTATAGAGGGTGGAATTTTTCATCAAATTTATATGTTTGAAATCGATGAACATATATTAAAAACATACGCATCAAACATAGAACCTCCTTCTTTTATGAACTTAGTTAAAAAGTAGTCTCACTGCTAGGTATAGACCTTCTGTCATTTTAGAGAGAGAGCTATGGAGCCTATCGCGCTGCTCCAATGATTAAAGTTGTCCGATATAAATGAAATTTGATAAGCGATATTTTTAAAGGCTTGTGTTAAAATGTGATTTTTCTCTCTAATTTATGTGTAATAGTTTTCTTGTGAGATTTTTTTAGCAAATACTAATGTACATTAAAATAAAGTATAACATCCCATAGAGCAACACAGGAGGGGAGAAGCCTAGAGATAGCCGAAGAGAGTGCGCCGCGCACAGGTTCTCAGACTCCCACACAAAAGTAATCGTCTGTCACCACAGAATAAATAATAAGTACAAGAACTGTCACTACGAAACTCACACATAACAATTAAAATAATATATTAACAATTTCACACATACGTCGATACTCGTATATTCTGTGTCATAACAGTGTAATGAAGTGACGCAACTACATTGACAAGTTGCATACAGCCATGGATGTAACTACTGTCGATACGCATTATCGATGAAAAGGTGGATATTATAGTAAAGATAGAACTTTATTTATTACTACTATATTTACCTATCATTTAACCAATAAAATTAATTTTTATGTAATTTGAAAACCAGTTATAATTTTATCTATTACTGGTTTTTAAAATGGATTAGTTTTTTATATATATAACGAATATATTTTTGTGGGTCCGCTTTTTTTCATTAAAAAGAAATTCTTGTATCAGTATAGAGAGTTAAAGCAAAACATCGCAGTTGTAGTGAATACTTCGCTCGTGAGAGCTTCCACTTTTATATTTTTTCTTAAGTCGACGCTTAATAAGGCCTGTTTTTTCAACGCCAATTTTTTCAAAAACCATCCGTTTTCCTTTATCTATCAAAGATTTTTCATCCAAATTCTGAAGAGATTTTTTCTACCTAACAACTTTTCCTTAAAAAAATAGGTTTAGCTTGTAGCCTTTTAATATTTTTTTCTGATAATACAGGTGTTGATTTTTCTTGGTGTAAGTGAAATAGTGGTAATCGAATTATAATTTTCAGATGTTTCCTTTGACTATATATAGCTTGAAAAACAAATGGGCTATATTATGCTGTTATCATCTTTCTATGCAGCTTACTCAATCTCAATAATAAAATAGTAGAAATTACTATTTGATAAATATTTACCTATTTATTTTAATCAAACATATTATCTACAGTAAACTATTAAAAGGAAACACGCAAGTGGAGGAGTTGATGTTGTACATGCAGATGTCAACGAATCATGAATAGTGAGAGTGGCACTAATGGCATCGTAAGATGATAGTCATCTGGTAGAGTAAAATATGATAATTGATGGCTTTGGAAAATTTGATTTAACATTGTGCATTTTTTGAAATAGAGAAATCTGAGCTACATCTCACAACTATGACTAACCACGTACTACACTATACTACATATTCAACATTTTTCGGGTAGCACGGGGCATTAGTCCTCAGGTTTGGCGACGCATTTGCAATCTGTAGCGGTTTTTTGGCCTTGAGATCGTAAATGAACATGGGTTACAGTTTACTTACCATCAGGTTGACTGTACGCTAGTTTGCCGTCTCCATAATGTAAAAAATATTACGGAATAATAATATAGTAAGGTATTAAAGTTAAAGGCGATTGGTCGAGGGCATGTAGCAAAATTAAAGTTTTGTATTATATGTATTTAATTGGATGCAATTTTAATATTAAAGTATATTATAATAAAGCTCAAAATATATATTAAATAAATCAGAAAACATAATCTCAAAAATAATTATATGCACAATACACATGACTGTATAGACCATATTTGCCATTTGCCATTATTATCGATAACTATTTACAAACCGGTATATCAAAATTATCGCTCGGTGACAGCAACAACTCTGATACAGACTCAGATCAGTCGCTCGACCGAACCGCATATTGTATTAGGGCGAGTGGCCTGTGGTGGTAAACAAATTCAAAATCAACACGACCGTTACTATGACAACTATTGACTGTTATTATTCTAATTTTTAAGATTAAAAAGAAATAAATAGTACTAATATTATAAAGAATTACTTACAGAAAGGTAAAGCCATCTTTTTGTAAATTTGACGTGGCAGATCTATTTTGCAGCAAAAAACTGAACAATTTGGCATTTTTGTAGGACGTCGGTACAGTCGTACAATCAAAATTAGTCTAGTATGCAGTGCAGTTGCAACTAGTTTTATTGTAAACAAAGGGCCGCTGTATGGACTTATACTTTGGCACAGGGGAACGCCTGCGTATGGTTACTCCCGTCCGGTACGTTGGTGACCCTTTGCTTTATGATGACATCCTAACCATTTCATATAAATAAGTAACATTCGGAAAGCAATAAAAAATTCAATTAGTTTTTTAATATTCGGGAACAGTACGATTTATAATAATAATAATTTATAACCAAAGTGATAAAATATTTTCATAAATAAATATCATAACCACATTTTTTTTAATTATGACTTAAAATGCTGCTGTCCATATCCTGTTTCAGTTTACCTTTGTCGCCTTGTACGACACCCACAGGACGATATAGGGTAGTGGATATTCTTATACCGCCATTACAAGGTGTATATGAGAGTTATACGAAAATATTTAATACTAGCCGTGCCCGCGACTGCGCTCGCATGGAAACTTTGCCTGCTTTAAAGTTATATTATTTTGGGATTAATTGATTTTACCAGGTTTTATTAAGTAACTTTCTTAGTTTTCTCTCTGTCTGTCTATTTGTCGTTGCGGGTGGAATCTTGCAACTCAAATTTCGAGCATTTCCCGAAAAAAGTGGTATATTAAGTTTTTTTAGTACAAAATTTTAAAAATCACTTGTTTATAAACAACACTACAGTTAGAGCTCAAACAGTAATAGTATAAATGTGTTTATACTTATAATTTCATCATAAACCCGATCAAGTGCAATGATAACTTAAATGCCGAGGGTGCCGTTAAGTTCAATATTGTATCTATTAAGAATAAAACTCAGTAACGTAGATACGCACTTAGAAAATAAGATATAGGCGGTGCGGTTGTTTTTGTGTCAAGCTTGCCTGACACGAAAACAACCACACCCTGTTTAACACAAGAGTGCACATGCTAGGCGTAAAAGGCGGTAGATAGGAAACTCAGGAGTGGGCTTTGCAGTACTCTCATTGGATAACAATTAACGAATCTCATAAGCGTTAGTACTTGCAAATTGTCGCGAACATCCCCCCCGCCTTGAGGTATCCTCAAATAGCAAAAGAAAATATAAAATAATATATATAGTGGATAAATACTTATATAGTAGCGAAACGAAACGATATTATGACCTAGAAATTGAAACTAAATAAATAAACAATAATGGAAATTAACTTATAATATTTATAATGTACTTAATCATTGTGTTGGTAAAGGACACAGTTTGACAAGTGGGCGTTTTAAATTAGTATTCTTAAGTTTAACTTGCGCAACGCGTGCCGCACCATCTCTACTAGGATACAATTCGGTAACAACGCCTAGAGGCCACTGAAGCGGTGAAGCATTATCCATGTCTATTAGAACAAATGTTCGTGCAGAAATGGTGACAGTATTCTTATTCCACTTTGCCCTACTTTTTTATTATGTAATATTCAAAACTAAAGCATTTCCAAAAGGACTGAACTAAAGACTCTATTAAAGAAAATCGTGATAACAGATTAATACGTTCTTTCCTTAAATCGGCGGCTGATAAGCATTCAAGCAGTTTTAATTTTAGGAAATGTGTGGGCGGGAATGCTGTAGTTTCCGATAGATCACTACTTAAAACATAAAGCGGACGTGAATTTAAGATACACTTGATTTGACAGAGTGTAGTAAGCATTTCCTCATACGTGAGGATTTGCTTACTTCTGATAACAGCAAAGTAACAATAAAAAACTGCGGTTGCCAACCTGCTCGCCAAGTATGACAACTATGGCAATATACCCCCCATGATGAGAATCACGAAGAGACGGCCCCCAGTCCCCGGCGGCGCCGCTATTCCTGGCTACGGTGGCGACCATGATAACGGCGGGGCAGGGGCTGCTAAGAATCTCTGGTAGAGGTT
This sequence comes from Parnassius orleans, assembly GCA_029286625.1. Taxonomy (NCBI): domain Eukaryota; kingdom Metazoa; phylum Arthropoda; class Insecta; order Lepidoptera; family Papilionidae; genus Parnassius; species Parnassius orleans. Next base: position 1,226,924 of record JAGSMP010000032.1, read on the forward strand.
CGGTTGCCGTATCGTCGATAGGTAGCTCAGAAAACAGAAACGTGGGGAAGCCGGCGATCAGGAAAGCGATGTCGATATTCTTCTCTACGAGCCCCAGCAGTGTTGCCATCAGCAAAACCATAACAGTACATGGTGTTGGCATATTCTTTATTAGAATATGACGCCATTTTATCTTCGACGCACAAAAACAGTAACAATGAACAGCCAATAACAGATAATATCAATAATAACAATAACGACTGAAAACAATAAGAAATGAATTAACGCGATGAGAGTTTATTAGAAGGATGTTTAAACACGTGCTTGCGCAACGATAGTCAAAACTAACTAACGAGCGTCGCTACGACTCAATTTAAAATGGCCAGCTGCTTTCTGAAAAGTTGTCAATAACCAATCAGACGCCAAGTGACTAAAAGTGTGCAAGTTCGTTCCTAAGAGCAATCATTCTTTGACGTTCTCTACCTGCGTTAAGTAAAAGACCCTTTTATTATTTATTATTAGTCATTGATTTCACCGGGATATTATTACGTTTTTGATAGCTGATTAAATGGGCATTTTTTTGAAAATATTTTTATGTCTCATGTCATAGTGATTTTTTGAAGTAAGAAAAAAATGTATTAAGACCCCTATTTTTTTTATTGTGAATACTTTTTGTACCTTTTATGATTGTATTCGCTTGGTTGAAGCTTCAAAAAATAAATAAACTTAAAAGAAACCATACAAAAAAAGGTTTTATTTTTATTTAGAATTTAATACAAAATTCTGGGTGATTATTGAAAAATCTTTAAAATCCGTATATCTCGAGACCTGTTTATTTTTGTTCATACATATTGGGGATTAAATTTATAACATTTTGACTCCCCTATCACGCCCTGCCAGGAAGTTGTTGAGTTCCCAGTAACCCTGTATATAATAGTATTTTGCTATATATAATCGTATTTTGCACAATATGTATTTATTAAGTTACTTAGCTATTTATTTCGGTCCAATAAAATGGGCTATTTAGCTTATGAGCCTTCCGGTCCTTGTTCTGACTTTTCAAACTAGCAGAGTTACCCCTTTTCACTTGTTTACTTGTTGGCGGTTACGAAACAACTAACCGACTCACAGCTGACTTTTATACACATTAATAATAATAATAAAAATTCGCGCGAGAGGTGCGCGAGGTGCTGCACTGCCATCTAGCATCCATCATCCCCACCTGATGGCTTGGTGTCAACAGGGTCTTTTCGGACTCAGCAAGCGGTACCCGCCGCTGGTGGAGCACGTCGCATACGTTGGACGGAAGTAATGAACGCAAACGCACTGCGGGCGTACTATAAGGCGAAAGGGAAAAAAACTGGAGGGATAGCGTATAGGGCTCGGATGCATCGCTTTATTGCTGAGCTGGAGACGTCTTTTCCCGTCACACAGCAAAACCTGGCAGACCGAGTTCGGTACATCATGCGCTCGAAAATATTTGATGATGCCATAAAATATAGTTTACCACAGGCGATTTTTCCGGACCGATACGACTTAGGGACCTTAAAGAAAAGAGCTTACTCCTTTTTAAAAGGCCGGTAACGCACCTGCAATTCCCCTGGTGTTGCAGTTGTTCATGGGCGGTGGTAGTCACTTACCATCAGATGATTCGTATGCCCGTTTGCCCCCTCTCCTATAAAAAAATGCCGAACTCGAACGACTACGGTGTGAGGCTATTCCCTCATCGCATGGACCGGCTATAGCTGGGGATACGTCTCCTCAGGCCACAGACCAGCATCCATATGTGGAAGCCGCTCTGGTTGATTCAGGCGATGATGGAATGGTCACCCATGAAGTAGAGCAGATGAGGAGTAAATTGGAGGAGATTGTGGAAACGCGCTGTACGCCTCTCGAAAATCGACCGCGACTTCAGCGCATAACCCTAAGCAAGCAGAATCGGGATATCGTTAAGGCCCTGAACCCATTGCTGGCAACCTATTTGGAAACCAGCCGGGACCTTTGTAATGTGGACTTAATGTTCTTAGGCGCTGCTTTGACAGTTTTCCGCATTGTTGGTGCCAAACTTCCCACGTCTGGATGCGTTACTGGGCAAAGTAGCGCTATCCCAGCCTGGAAAAGAAGGTTTGAGGACCGTATCGCAAAGGCAAGGGCCCTCATCGGCAGACTGATAAGCTTCAGGTCGGGCAATAATAGGCCGAGAATTGTGCGCACCGTCAGGATGGCGTTTGCTAGGACAAATATCAGTTTGTCCCAGCCGAATGTAACGTAAAAAGTGACGGAGCGCATAGACGACCTAAAGCAGAGAATCGCTGCTTGGGGGAAGCGGATTCGGCGATATACCGAGAGGTCAACACGGTTCAAGCAGAATCGTCCTTCCAGAGTGATCAGAAGAGGCTCTGTAAATCATTGAGCGGCCAATGGTTCGTGGAACGGGCCTAGCATCGAATCAGGCAGATATTGTCACATTCTGGCGTGGCCTGTGGTCAGAGCCCGTAAACCCTTGGACGGAAATTGTGGCGAGTAAGTGTGCGAATGTTATGCTCATGGATCCAGTTATCATAACGCCGGAAGACGTACCTGAGGCGGTCCATCGAGTCCCGAACTGGAAAAGTCCGAGGCTCGGCGGACTTCATCACTACTGGCTGCAGGGTTTCGTGGTGTGTCACGCCGTGTCCGCCCGACAGTTTTAAGAGGCTCTCGGCCAGAAATCGCTCCCGAGCCTCTTCACTATTGAGAACAATCATTTGCTTCCTAAAGACTAAGATACCACAGACCCAAGCAACCCACCTACTACCATATACAAGACGCTAACATCCATTTTGCGCGCGAGAATTACCCGTCACCTGTTCTCAATCATGTGATGTTGCGCGCTCAAAATGGATGTCGGGGTGGTGGTCGTGCAACTAAGGAACCACTCTTCATAGACGTGGTCATTGGTAAGGTGGTTAAACTCAGCCATCGGAACTTCTCCGCTGCTTGGATATAAAATTAACTGATTATAAATAGCAAGTTAATAAGCATTTTATATTTAAGTAATTGTCAATTTGTTTTTCTTTTAGTTGATTTTTATCACATAATATATAATTAAAAATAATAAAATTGAAGTTTATAATATTTACTGAATTTGGTTATAAGCATAAATTAATATCATAATTTATTATATTTCTTATTTTCCGGGTGAAGGCCTTCTCCATCCTTTTCCATGAGGTTCTGTCTACCGCTAGCCTAGTCCACGTTGCTCCTGCCACCTCTACAATATCGTCGCACCAGCGCGCCCGCGCCCGACCGCGCGAGCGTGTGGCATCACGCGGGTACCAATGAAGCACCCGCACAGTCTATCTCCCATCATTGACTCTTGCCACATGTCCTGCCCATCTCCTCTCTATTCCTCACAGGTGACTTTTATACACATTACATAACATTAATGTTAGGTTCGCCGAAAGCTGAGAAGCTTACGGCGTCAGTTGTTATTATTAAATTGTCATTTATTTATTCTTATTAAATTATCTTATAAATCCAATAAATGACAGTAATTATTTAAGTTATTAGTCAACACTTAATTATTCGATAAGCTAGTGAACCAAGAACCGGAAGTAAAGAGCTTATTGATACAAACTTAATTTAAATCGGAAGTACTAACAATCTTGTTTTGTGGGTAGGAAGTAAAATAAAATATAGTTTGGAAAATCCAAAATTTAGTTTCATTTAATTTTGACGAAAAAACTGTACTTTTACAGCATACCGGTCATTGCAAATGCAAAACGAAGCAATATTCCTTTCTCCGAGACTTCTCTTAGAAAATCCTAAAAACTACCTAAAAACCACTTTTAGAATTACCAAATGGTTATTCACAGTATATTTCTCTCTTCTCACCTGTGTCACCTTCATCGTATTTTTCAGTGCTTCCTGGTCCCTAAATATTATTTGTAAGATTTTTTGTACTTTAGTCATGCTTATTTTAAACAAGCTCGTAACTATTAACAGATTACTCCTTTATCATTTTCTATTAGCCGTCAAAACCAGGACATATTATGTCCTGGTTTTGTCGTTAAAGGACTTCTCTCACACAAATCATCAGGGAGACACAGTGGTTTTAGATGTGGTTTCATCGTGAAATAGTGTTAGAAGCCTTTCATACATCTTAACTAACCATTGCAGCCTTACGGATCGTTTGACTAACATGACAATGGCAGGTTCTTAAGTGGAAACTTCATTCCGGCATGCGCAGTGCAAGGTGATTAGTTGTTTAATCTTCGTAAAATTACTGCACCTTGAAATAATGACTAAAATAACGAGAGTATTAGGTAGTGTTAACGGCACCACTAGTATTTTTAAATAAATAAAAGACAAAGTCAAATACAAGTCGCTTAAAATATTTACACGTAGATTGAACAATGCATGATTTCAATTATTTTCAGTCTACCGAGTTTTCGAAATAATAACATAACTTTTTGCAATTAAAATTTGGAATGTATACAGTTTCAAGGACATCGTTGACTAAACTTATTCAATCCAATTAGGGACGAAGTTGACTGTCTGTGACGTTATGAGGTATATTTTTTATTATTTCGCAGATTTTTCTTATAATAATGGCGTATATTTCGTGTCAATCTAGAGTAAAATATGACATTACATTGATATTTTAAGTTTTCGTTGTTCTGAAATATGTAACGTATAATAATAATATTTGTGAGCTATTGTAATGTTAATTACAATAGCTCACAAATATGATTTTAATAATTAGAAATTATTCCTCAATAGATAAGTAGTGGATGTTTTAATATGTTGCTAACTAGTTGCATACATGAAGAAAGGGAATAAGGAAATCATCCGTCGGACCCTGAAACTACTTTGTTCAATAGAAAGCAAAAAAGTTCTTAGTAGTGGACATAAGCTATGTGTGCTTTTATTAGTTTCACTAGCAAAATCACCTTGGCTCAGGCACAGGCATACTTACCATCACGTGTGAAATGAACACTTTTTTATAGAATAATGGTGCCAAACGGGCACACAGTCCACCTGATGGTAAGTGGATGCTGTGGTTCACAGACATCTACATTTATCCTCGATTAAGAATAAAAATGCAGATGCGTTCTCACCCTGAGGACTAAGATAGAATGCCTCGTTTCCAGTAAAAAGGGTCTCCAGTTCTCTACACTCACCATATGAAACACGGCAGCCTTAAGTTGCTATTTTACGCTGGTATTCTGTGACAGCGTGATCCTCCCCCGGTCGACCTGATCCATTCGCGCAATAACTGCAGCGTGGCTCTACCACGTATAAATTCTACTATGATTTAATAATTAACAAATATAAAATTAACAAATAAAAATATAATTAACAAATATAAAAAAATTGCATCGTCTTTTGAAAAAATGTCGATTTGTTTACCAACACAGGCCGCTCGCTCTCATACAATGTTATGCAGATCGGTCGAGCGCCTGATCCGAGTCTATATCAGAGTTTTCGCTGTCACCAAGCGATACTGTTATAATGTATCTATGTGTGTCTGAAATTGTTAGTTTATTGATTTATTGTTATGCGTGAGTTTCGTAGTGACAGGCAATTGCTTTTGTATGCGCAGATTTGCCCCGCAAAACGATAGACAGTTCTATATCGGGGAATACCGCTATGGCTACCCCCTCCGGTCCGGCAATGGCCCGCGTTGCTGTATGGTGATTATATTTCTACGAAATAAATATGGTAGCCTAAATTGTTGTGTTTTGCATATTTTTTCGTTAATATTTTATAATATTAATGTTAGGAAGTGAACCTCTCTTGCACAATCGAAACATTTTGGACGTCATTTACAAAGAATTTTCACTGTTATTAAAATAAATGCTTTCATTTGAAAATTATTATCATCGTAAGAAACAAAAAATATAATAAGTACTTTAATTGTAAAAAGGGTGTTTCCGGTGTTCTACATTACTGCTTAAATTAAATATTTCAAGATTTAGTACAAACTATCGGTTGAAAAGTAAAAAGCACACTCACTTTTCATTTTTAATAAAATTCTCTTGTTTAGAATAAAAATATCCACAGAATCCGCGATAAAATAAGGAAACTCCATCGCTATATCAAATTTTAATATGGATAACAGGTGACGGAAATTGGTTTGACTTTTATATAATAAAGTGTGCACTGCTACGGAGGAAAAAACAATAAATTTATATAATGATTTGAATAAATGATTGAGGTAAATAAAGAACTGAATTAATATTATTTTTCTAATTGGGTTGTGGCGGCGGCCACAAAAAAGAAAATTTGCCCATATGCACTACAAGTGTAACAAATAATGAATATGAGTACAAACATCCACATTCTTAGAAAGGCCTCTATCCACAAGCAGACTTACAAAGGCAGTGAAAAAAAAAGGAATATATTTAGTCACAAACCTTGTGTGTCATCATTCATCTTCATCATTACAACCCCTCACAAGTCTATTGTGAACATAGTTCTTAGGGTGCGTCAGTAGGTAGCGGTGCCGCTGGGCCCAAGGGCCATCCCAAAGCCTCACAGAATACCAGCGTTAAAAATAACGGCTTAATACTGCTGTGTTTTGTATGGTGAGTGTAGAGAACCGGATACCATTTTTACTAGAAACGAGGCATTCGCTCATCGTCCATCTTAGTCTTAAGGGGTGACAATGCATCTGCATTTTATTTGTATTCGAGGATAGATTTAGATTTCTATGGGTCAAAGCATTAACTTAAAATCAGTTGGACTATGTGCTCGATTGTCACCCTTATTCTATAAAAATATCACAATCTCAATATCGTCTAAATAGTTGTACATTATAACTTCATCCCATAATTAGGTGATTCCCAGAAAATATCCCACCCTTTTATTTAGATGGAATATATTGTTGGAATTTTATCTATATATGGGACTACCCCTTTAACCTATTTAATAAGAATACTATGACATATTTAATAAGAATACTTTTTTAAAGTTATAATTTAATTAAACGCGATAAAATTTGTGGTATTCGCGTAAATATAAGAAATCACAATAAAAAAGAATCATCTAATTTCTTTTACAATTGACGACGATATCGCGTGACATACGAAAATTTATATTATATATATACAAAAAAAAACGATATGGTCGAATTGTATATTCCCCCTTTTTTAAAGTTTGCTTTTAACTAAATTGTTAAAACATCTTAACTTCATAAATTCTAAAATTCCATCAAGAAATCGATTTGGGGACAAAAATTTTCTGGATTTATTAGGAATTCGGAGTTCTAATAAAACCTTAAATCATAAGGTATTCAGGAAAAAGACCCATATTAATGAATGTTTAAAAATTATTTAATTTATGGATATTTAAATTTAAAAAATCCAAAGGTTAGTTAATTTTTGCCAACGGTCAAGTGTGCAGTTGAGTTTAAGCATGATTTTAAATGTTGTAACTCTTACATTGAACTTAATTTTACATTGGGTGCTAAGAATCTCCGGTGGAGGTTCGGTTGCCACCTAAGATGATTCGACCAGGCAACATACAACGCACGCACCCTAAGGACTGACGAGAAGATCCTGGAGCTGGAAGAAGAGATAGACAAGTTACGCTGGCATATTATAGGATTATCCGAGATCCGATGAGAGGGGGAGAACACGGTAATTCTCGAATCCGGCAACTTGTTCTATCACCAGGAGGGCGACCATCTGTCCCAAAGAGGTGTCGGATTTATCGTCCACAAGTCTCTCGTTAACAACGTTGTAAAGATTGTGAGTGTATCGACGAGGGTTGCGTACCTTATACTCAGAATCACCAAACGGTATTCGTTGAAGGTCATACAGGTTTACGCACCAAACTTGGCACATCCCGATGAGGCGGTGGAGGAAATGTATGAAGATATCTCTAAAGCCATGCATTCCTCCAAAACCCACTATACGGTGTTAATGGGAGACTTCAATGCAAAACTAGGTACAAAAGAGAACGGTGAGCTGATGGTAGGAAAATTTGAAATAGGACAACGGAACCCAAGGGGCCAGCAGCTGGCCGACTTCATGGAGAAAGAGGGACTCTTTATGATAAACTCTTTCTTCCATAAGCGGCCTCACAGGAAGTGGACCTGGTCGAGCCCCGAAGGTTCGACAAAAAATGAGATTGACTTCATTATGACAAACAGACGACAACTGTTCAATGATGTCTCAGTGATCGCGAGGGTGAAAACTGGTAGCGATTACCGAATGGTTAGAGGCACACTGAACCTAAACGTTTTCATTGCCTAGATGACTGCAATGCAGTGGACGATATGAATGATAAGCTCGTGGAAACTGTCCATGCGATCGGAGCTAAGTTCTGCAAGAGCCGCCGCAGAAGAACACAAAAATTCTCCGATCACACTCTTAATCTCATGGCTGTTAGACGGGAAATGAAGCTGCAGTCTTCAACAGATTTGACAGCATACAGGCAACCGAACAGACAGATCTCCAAATGCATGCGGCGGGACTTACGCAACTACAATACAGCTTGTATTGAAGAAGCGATCGAGCGTAACCAAGGCTCCAAAGTCTTTGCCAGGGATCTGTTTGCCAGAAAGAGCCAACTGTCAAAGCTGAAGACCGAGTGTGGCAGCATCGTTTCCGGGACATCTGAGATTTTGAGTGAGATTGAGAGGTTCTATGGGCTGCTGTACACAACATCGTTGGAGCCACACGAAAGAGTGAGTAACGATCCAAGAGCGAGTCTTATACGACACTATTTCGAAGATATCCCGGACGTCAGTCTGAGCGAGATTAGAATGGCTCTCCAGCACCTTAAAAACGGCAAGACCCCAGGTGAGGATGGAATTACAGCGGAGCTTCTGAAAGCGGGTGGAAAACCGGTACTTGAAGTCCTTCAGAAGCTCCTTAATTCCGCCCCTATGGTGGCAATACTCCGGAGGCGTGGAGCAGAAGTGCGGTGGTCTTGTTCTTCAAGAACGGCGACAACGCTCTCTTAAAGAACTACAGACCGATTTCCCTTCTGAGCCGCGTCTACGTGCTCTTTTCGAGAGTCATTACGAATCGTCTCGCACGCAAACTCGACGACTTCCAGCCTCCCGAACAAGTCGATTTCCGAAGAGGGTTTAGTACCATAGACAACATACACACCCTTCGGCAAATTGTACAGAAGATAGAAGAGTACAATCTGCCACTTTGCCTTGCGTATGTGGACTATGAAAAAGCCTTTGATTGCGTCGAAATTTGGGCGGTGCTACAGTCCATTCAGCGGTGCCAAGTTGACTGTCGGTATATGGAAGTGCTGAAATGTTTGTACAGTAGGGCTGCGATGGCTATCCGAGTACAGAATCAGAATACGAAACCTATCCAACTGCAGAGAAGTGTAAGACAGGGTGACGTTATATCTCCGAAACTCTTCACCGCTTCATTGGAAGACGTTTTCAAGCTACTGGACTGGAAATGATACGGTATGAACATCAATGGCGAGTACATCACTCACCTTAGATTTGCTGACAATATAGTCCTTATAGTAGAATCGCTGAAGGACCTAAGCGCTATGCTCAATGACCTCAATAGTTAATTAATAGAATCAGGCTTTACTTTGTGGAAATCCATTATATTAAAGTTGTAAATATTTACTTTGCAACTTTATTTACTACTTTAATTTGACCTCAATAGTGTCTCCCAACGGAATATGAACATAAACAAAACAAAGGTTATGTTTAATGTCCATATCACACTATGCCAATAGTTGTTGGGGGCACTAAGCGCGAAGTTGTTGACGAGTACGTTTACCTGGAACAAATAGTCCGACTAGGTAAGTTCAACTTCGACCGAGAGGTCAGTCAACGGATTCAACTCGGCTGGGCAGCGTTCGGGAAATTACTACATATCTTCTCGTCAGGTATACCTCAAAACTTGAAAACGAGACTGTACAACCAGTGAGTGTTGACTTATGGAACTGAGACGTGGTCCTTCACTGCTGGCCGGTTGAGGACGCCCAAAATTATAAGTTCATAAACACGAAGCATCGAAATTTAGAAATAAGTAAAAGTTAACTTTATTCAATGTGTTATATTCCCGTAAATAATAAAAATCGTTAATGACGTGTTATTGACAATGAGATTTGATAAATTATAAATAAAGATGATGAGATAGTTTAATTTTATAGCATAATAAATCATTGAAACCTGAACGGTAAACAATTTTCATAATTTGGATAACAGGTACGGCGAAATTGGTTAATCGTTACGTTACAAAGTATGCTCGGTTGTATGAAATAATAAATTATCTTTGTACTTTTTATACTGTTAGGATAAGGGTGTTCTATTTCGTTTGCTATTTTCATCTTAACTCTAACATTTACCACACAAATAAAATGTTAACAATAAAATTACTATCGTCTGTTTAAATAAAAAATGTCCTGAGTGACTGACTCATCAGATTTCTCATCTATCAACGCAAATCTGAAATTTGGATGGACAGTAGCTGCCTTTTATAACGTAGGCATCAACTAAGAAAGTATTTTAGAAAATTCAACCCTTAAGGGGTGAAATAGGGTTTAACAGTTTGTATGAAACTTTTTATTTTACGGGGCGATTGACTCAAACCTTACTAAATGTACTCTGCAAATAAAATAAATTTTATGTTAATATAAATTTTACGATTTTTCAAAACAACCCCTTACGGAGAGGGGAGCGGGGCGGGGAGGGGAGCGGGGTGTCAAATTTGTATGGAAAATTTTTTTTAATGTTTTTTTATTTAAACAATTTGAAAATTAAAAAAATGCTCTGGAAATAAAAATAATAAAATTAACTTTTTTAGTTTTTCATAAATACCTATATCCTTAGGGTCTTAAAACGTAAGTGCAAAGTTTGTACGAAAAATATTGTTTTATGACGCACAGCCCAAAATGCTAGACGTAGAAGTCTAAAATTTGGACAGTTGCTGCCTTTTATAACGTAGGCATCCACTAAGAAAGGATTTTGGAAAATTCAGCTATGGGGTAAAATAGGGCTTTACAGTTGTATGAAACTTTTTATTTTAAGGGATAATTCACTCGAAACTTACTAAAACGCACTCTGTAAATAAAATCAATGAATCTATTTTTTCAATTGAAAATTGATGCATGAGTATATGCACGGCGAATATAAAGAGAGAAGGAGTTTCACAAGCGTACATCTGTTACAAAAAATAATTCATTAAAGAAGGAGGATGAATATAGTATGAAGAGATAAATTATTAGAGCGATTTTCACTATTTGAAATGCCTTAGCATAAAATCTGCGATCGTTATTATCCTGAAATATGAGAAAGCTTTTATGCGATAGCTTGTGCTCTCCGTATTATGTGATATCATAATAAGTGTGGGTCATAACTGACTGGCTAGTTCACAGTGTATTGGCGGTGTAAGAATAACCACTATCCCATATCGTCCCGTGGGTGTCGTAAGAGACGACTGAGGGAAACGTACCAGAAGATGGGCAGCAGCGTCATCCTAATAACTAGAAAATAAGAATTTGCGGTTAACAACCCGCCTGTCAAGTGTGGCAACTATGGCAAATATCCCCCTTATGAGACAGTTCAAGAGGAGACCTATGTTCAGCGGAGGACTTTAATAGGTTGTAACCTGTATGACTGTTTGGACGCTATAACGTGGACGCGGGTAACACCGTGTGGCGAAAAGTTAATTAAAGATAAAGTATTTTACTCTTCTAGTTTATTTTATCGAATCCGTACAGTCACGCTTCATTTATATTATGGTTGATACACGAATGGGTTAACTCGACCGGGGAAGAATCACGCTTTCACAGAATACAAGCATAAAATAGCCGCTTAATGCTGCTGTACTTCGTATGGTGAGTGTAGAGAACCGGAGACCATTTTTTTAAGAGGTATTGTATTTTAGTTCTCGGGGATGACAACGCATCCAACTTCTGATTCTTAATCGAGTATAGTTCAGATTAGCGGACTGTGTGCTCGATTGTCACACCTATTCTATACCATCTTCTTAACATTAAGTGGACTACAAACGTGTGCTCGTTTGAATATATCGTCTTTTTATATGAAATAAAATAAAAAAATTAATATGTCAGATTCCTAAAAATTTTGTATCAAAAGAGTTGATACATTTCGTTAGTATCGTATTGGATTTTCATGAATTAGGATATCATAAAATGATCTAGGACCTAGGATTATGATAAAATTTAGCCTGAACACTCGAAACTTAAGACGAAATATAACTATTTAATAGTCGGGTAAATACAAGAAATGCTAATACTGTCTACGCTATTAAAAAAGGGTTAATATTAGGTCTTTACATATGAAATTAGCGTTTTGTACGGGAGGAATATAAAGTCAATTTTTTTTTTGTAAAATATATTTAATTGATCAAAGTATGCACCGTTGTTGTCTATGCACTTTTGCCATCTCATTGGTAGTTCATTGATCCCTTTACTAAAAAACCATGGGGGCGAGAATCAATAAACTCTTTGAAAGCGGTTTGGACTGCCGCATCGGAGTTGAATTTTTTTCCTTGTAAGAAAATATCCAAATTCCGGAAAAAATGATAATCTGTTGGAGCAAGGTCCGGAGAGTAAGGTGGATGTCGCAGACATTCCAATTGTAGCTCATCTAGCTTAGTGGTTGTTTGTTGTGCAGTGTGTGGTCTTGCGTTGTCGTGAAGCAGCAGTGGCCTAGAGCGATTGACCAATCTCGGTTGTTTAGCAGCTAGTTCTTCCTTCATGGTTTGCAGTTGCTGACAATAGATATCTGCCGTAATCGTTTGGCAAGATTTTAGAAAGCTGTAGTGAACGACACCGGCGCTAGTCCACCAAACACTCACAAGTAACTTTTTCTGAGTCAATTTTCGTTTAGGTCAGGATTTAGCTGGATCTCCAGGGTTCAGCCATTGCGACGAGCGCTTCCGATTATCGTACAGTATCCACTTTTCATCACAAGTAATGATTCGATTTAAAATACCTTCATTATTGTGTCGGTTGAGCAAAGTAACACAGCAGTCGACGTGTGTTTGCAAGTTCGATTCACTCAATTCATGAGGTACCCATCATTCAAGTTTTTTTACTTTCCCGATTTGCTTCAAGTGGATTAATACAGTTTTATCACTTACCCCGAAGCCTGCAGCTATCACTGAAGTGCTTTGTGATGGATCCGCTTCCACAATAGCCTTTAATTCTTCATTTTCCACTTTGGTCTCCGGCCGTCCACGGGGTTGGTTCTGAAGGTCGAAATTTCCAGAACGAAAACGTTGAAACCAAAAACATACCGTGCTTTCTTTTGCGACACCAGCGCCGTACACATCATTAATCCTTCGAGCTGTTTCTGCAGCACTGGTGCCACGGTAGAACTCGTACTCGTAAATATACCGATATTTCATGTTTTCCATTGTGCGGTAATAAGCGACGCCAAAGAAAAAATAATGAGGAAAAAACAAATGAATGACTGTTTTCAAAACTCAAATGTACCAGCTAAATTAATTTATAAATTTGAATTTGGAATTCTTAACCAAAGAGGAGATATTTCAGATCAAAGTGGTCAGTACGACAAAACGCTAATTTCATATGTAAGGACCTAATATGTAAATTAATTTCGCTATGCAGCCGAAAATGTATAATGAATATGTGTTATATCTAAGCCGTTATTAATAGATATTCTTATGATAAACAAAGAAGTTATTATTTTATATGTTCAAAAGGTCGTCAATTCCTCTAGTATGGATGTGCATGGGCGGCGGTGCCTAGTTACTTACTATTAGGTGAGGCGCAGTTTACCCGCTAGTTTTCCTATAAAAAAATTATGAAAAGCTATGAAAAGCGGGAAAAAAGCGATTAAATCCTAACTCATAATATAAAAACTTTAATTTGATGATGATGATGATGATGACCACTCAAAGAATTTTTGCAATAAGACCATTTCTGGAAAAAGTAAGACTTCTTGAAAAAAAAATATCTATAACTCATAGTTTATATTTACACCGTATAGCTCATCTCAACACACTACCATTTATAAATATAAAGCTTATTACATAAAAACTGTTGTTATAAAAAATAAAAAACGAACAAATGACAAACTGTGATTGTCCTAGTCTAGAAAGGGTCCATGCTTTAAAATATCTGGAAATAATTTTTGATGATAGACTCACTTTCAATCTTCACGTAAGCTTGTTGTCTAGTAGGGTTCGAAAATTAATATTTGTGTTTAAACACCTGAGAGATGTAGCTTAACCTAACGTTATTAAAATGATTTACTTTGCACTTTGTCAATCAATACTTAGCTACTGTATTTCTATTTGGGGTGGAGCCGCTAATACCTGCATGATTTAAGTTGAGCGTGCTCAAAGGGCAGTACCCAAAATAAGCACTTATAAAAAGTTTCGACATCCAACTTCCGACTTATACAAATCATGTGAAGTTTTGACAGTGAGACAACTTTTTATACTATACATATTATTAAAACAGCATGCTAATGTACATAAAACTGCTACTATTACTAGCGAAGTAAACAGTCAACAGACATATCGCCAACAACGCAAAAATATAACTCGGTCGGTGCACCTTAAATTTTCATATGGCCAACGTTTTTATTAATTTCTTGGATCTTTTTTGTATAACAAGTTAAATAATTTATTTAATGTAAAATATAAAACTAAATATGAGTGTAAACAAAATGTTATTAAGTGGCTACAAAGTCTTGATTATAACACAACGGAATCTATGCTGAAACCCATAAGTTGATATATTGTCCATATAAACACATCCACAGGATCTTAACACCTTAATCCTAAATCATTTACGACTTTATAGTTTAAAATCTTTTTAGTTTCCACAAAAGTTTATATATAGATTAAAACCTCTTTTATTCTATTTTTAAAATATAAAATGTAAATTAAAAAAAACTAAAGAAGAAACAAAATACGGCGGAATAATTGTTAGCAATTCATTACGTCAAGGAAAATTAAAATTGTTCTACTGATATTAATTAATGAAAAGGGATTAGATTGTTTTTCTTTTTTAATTTGACGTGCCTTGTAAACTTTAAAAGTCATGTCACGTCGTCATTTGAGTCGAAATGAAATGTTACGAGCCGTGGGCATGTTAGAAAATGGTACTATTCAACGCATCGTTCCTTAGGCCCTATAAACCAGCCAAAACGTGATATCAAGGTTGTGCTCACGTTATGGCAGTAGATATAAGCAGGAGTGCTACTGGGCCTGGGCTGACGCATCAACGTCTCGGGATGTAAACAAAAGCGCTCTTAAAAAGAAGTATAATTCCGCCTCCAGGTCCTTTAAAAGAGTCATTGCCAACGCAAGGTCTGAGCACATCGGCAGAATTGGCGAGAAGCTAGTTCACCTTACTTCGGGAACCGTGCATTCTGGTCTCTTGCCAAGGCCGTCCAAGGGAACTTCTGTCAGCCATCTCTTCCATCTCCGCACAGAGAGGACGACTCACTGGCCCATGCCGCAAAGGAGAAAGCCGATCTGTTAGGCCCTCTCTTTGCGTCCAACTCGACCCTAGATGACGGGGGGAACACACCGGCGACCATCCCGCGGTGTGAGTTCTCCATGCCGGATGTGCGGTTTACACAGCGCTCGGTTTGCAAAGCACTCCTGTCCCTGGACGTCAGCAAGTCGAGTGGGCCTGATGGAGTCCCTCCCATTGTGCTGAAGACGTGTGCTCCGGAGTTGGCACCGGTTTTAACGCGTCTTTTCCGGTACTCTCCTACTCCCAAGGTGTAGTCCCGAATTCATGGAAGACAGCTTTGGTCCACCCGATCCCTAAACCGCTCAGACCCGTCCAACTACAGGCCTATCGCCATCACCTCCTTGTTCTCCAAAATAATGGAGTCTATTATAAACTGCCAGTTCATGAGGTACCTTGAGGATCACCAGCTGATTAGTGACCGTCAGTACGGTTTTCGTCGGGGTCGATCAGCTGGTGATCTTCTGGTCTACCTGACTCATAGATGGGCGGAGGCAGTATAGTCCAAGGGGGAGGCATTGGCCGTTAGTTTGGATATAGCGAAGGCCTTCAATCGGGTCTGGCACAAAGCGCTTCTTTCGAAGCTCCCTTCCTATGGGCTTCCCGAGAAATTGTGCAATTGAATCACCAGTTTCCTTGCTGATCGGAGCATCAAGGTCGTAGTAGATGGTGCATGCTTTGATTACAAGCCTACTTACGCTGGTGTTCCACAAGGCCACGTGCTATCACCAACGCTGTTACTTCTGCATATCAGTAATATGTTGGAAGCTGGTAACATTCATTGCTATGCAGACGACCGCACTGTTGATGCCTTATACACCGGCCGTGCCAATATTTCTCGGGAAAACGTCGCCCAGTACTTGTGTCTGAAGTCGAGCCTTTGATGAACAAAGTCTCGGATTGGGGGCGACTAGATCTCTAGTTCAATCCCCAGAAGACACAAGTTTGCGCGTTTACTGCTAAAAAGAACCCCTTTGTCGTATCTCCTCAGTTTCAAGGCACTCCCCTTGCTGCCTCAGCTAGCATCGGAATCCTCGGCGTCGACATATCGAATAGTGTGCATTTTCGTGGTCACTTGGAAGGGAAGGCCAAATTGGCCTCTAAAAAGCTTGGCGTGCTCAGCAGAGCGAGACAGTATTTCATGCCAGCACATCGCTTGCAACTTTACAAAGCGCAAGTTCGGCCTCACGTGGAATACTGTTCTCATCTCTGGGCCGGGGTAACCCAGTGCCAGCTCCTTCCACTTGACCGCATCCAGCGCAGAGCGGTTCGAATCGTCGACGACCGAGTTCTTTCTTTTCGGCTCGATACACTGGCGCTACGTAGGGATGTTGCATCCCTTTGCATTTTCTATCGAATCTACCACGGGGAGTGCTCTGAGAAATTTGTTCGGATTAATTCCAGCCGCCAAATTTCACAAACGCTCATCGTGTCAAAATTCACGATAGCATCCTCACCATCTGGATGCTTGGCGGTCCACGACTGTGCGTTTTACTAGGAGTTTTCTTCCTCGTACAACTTCTCTGTGGTATTATTTACCACCGGCGATTTTTCCGGACCGATACGACTTAGGGACCTTCAAGAAAGGAGCTTACACCTTTCTAAAAGGCCGGCAACGCATCTGCAATTCCCCTGGTGTTGCGTTTGTTCATGGGCGGCGGTAGTCACTTACCATCAGGTGAGCCGCATGCTCGTTTGCCCTCTCTTAAGTTTTCAATTTTAATTAAAATTAATAGTTTTAGTAGAAGAAATTAAGTTTTTTTAATTAAGTATTCATACAAATTTTCTACGTCAATTAAAAAAATTAACATTTATACATATTTAAAACAAAAAAATTACGAAATGTTTTTTATTTTTTAATAAAGACCTAGAAATAACCTTGCATGTGTGTATATATATATATATATATATATATATATATATATATATATATATATATATATATATATATATTATTTTAACATACGACTGATTTATTATCAACCCTACATAATAACATTTTGTAATTGCACCCTCCATTTGCTTAATGGACGTGTCCCCAAGACGACGACGTCGAGAACTTTGCGAACAAAATTTCATCATGGTAAAAGCCATGCATGAAAATAATTCTAAATACACGTCGGAGTAACATCGTCTTTCTGTGTATCACTTTTAAACAGATAAAGATCATTTTGTTTTTGGTAAATGATTTTCTCTCATATATATAGAGAAAATCAATCTCTGATAAATATATTAATGACTGCTTAACTTAACTTGAGCTGTACTGTTTTATATATATTTCTAGTATCATCATCTTCATGATTATTACAGCCAATCACAACTCCATTTTGAACATAGGGCCTAGTAATATCACAAAGCATAGTCTTGAACCACCTACATCCATCAATTTCCTGCATCACTTTCCAGGTCCATTCATCCAGCGCGGCGTAGTTCTAAACTTAGCTTACCGGTACGAGGCTGCCACTTACAAACTTTTCTTCCCCATTAGTTTTTGCTTCCTTAAGCTATATGGCCGGCCCATTGCCACTTGAGCTTAATGATTTGTTGCGCTATATCGGTTACTCTGGTTCTATTTCGGATATCCTCATTACGAAGTCTATCGCGCTATAAGCTCCGAGCTATAGAAGGGGCTATTCTCTCCATAGCTCGCTGGACGACCTTTGGGCTTCTTCTTACAGTGAAGGACCACGTCACAGATCCATGTGTCACACGACATAGATTTCTATTATATAATAGTTTCCAGACAACCGGCTTCTTATTATGGTTTGAGTCTCAGCCTAAAGAAGCTTGAGTTTTTTTTTGTTATTGATTTTAAAATTAAATTGACTAACGAACTAACAAGCCACTTGACGATAAGTGGCTACGGCACCCCATGAACATCTGCAACCAACTTCAAAGAAGAAGGATGATACATACCTAGACGAACACTTAAGCTTCCTAAGAAAAGGTGTCCTGTCATCTCAAAAAGTTTTATGATTTTACCATTATACAGGGTATTTTTGAAACGCTCCCGAAAACGAAGACAGACGACAGTACTAACTATATCTTTGATGATGGGTGAAATATAAAATCGATCCTGATGAAAAAAAAATCATCTTTTCACAACGTTTTATTAGCTTTATTCACGCTCCATCGTGTTAGTATAGTTAAATAAAACGTTAATTTCATTTCAAAAATCATGAAATACTTAAACATAAAACCAGCAGTGGAATTACTGAATTACAATCAACTGACTAGGGGTCAATGTACGCGCGAAAGCCGAATTCGCGCGGCCCGCAACTAGCGATGGTACCACAATACCTAATAATTTACAACACTTGTCTAAATACCTAACTTATCTACTTAACCTTTCGCCACTGTGCTTGTCTCTACGTAGCCACTTTAATTCGAATTCACAGGTTAAATAAACCAAATAACTGGTTCGATTCCCCGCTAATGAAAAAAATAGTTAAATAAAATGTTAACAAGGTTAGAGTCATGCTTTTTTATCCATTGTGTAGGTATGTTTATTATTCTGATGTATTCAGTTATGTATCTTTTCAGATCAGTTCAGTACTAAGTTATTTAAAAAATTAGGTATGAAACAGCTTACCGATTTTCCGTGGCCTTATGAGATTCTCCAAGGCACATTAACATGTTGCCGTATTCACGAGAACTATAAACGTACCTACGCGTTAGGCATTATTAAAACAAAACAAAAAAAAACACAAAACGTAACAACAAGAACAATATAATTAAGTAATAAATAACAAGTAATAACGACAATAATTTAATAAACAAAACAATTGAACTGTCGCTCGTGATAGTCAACATGGAACTGTCTCAAAAACTAAAACTATTAATCAATCCCGCCAAAACAAATACGCACGGAGGTTACGTCCTTGAAGAATGTGTAAATTCCACAGCGCGAGGCGACACGAGGCAGCGTGTGTGTGAAAGGGAAGGGTAGAGTGAGCAGTATATCTAATGCATTGTTTCGTACCGATCTAGATAACGAGTTCGGCGCCCGCGAGGATATTGACCCTATTGTCAGCTGATTTTCTTTTTTAAGTTTCACTGCTGGTTTTATGTTTAAGTATTTTCATGATTATTCGGGATCGAATTTCTTTGTGACCCATCATCATAGGTATCCTTAGTACTATCATCTGTCTTCTTTTTCGGGAGCGTTTCACAAACACCCGCTATATATCATATATATTTTAGTACTACATTATATAATGTATATGTAACACTGTATGCAGACTTATCTTAAATAAAAATCCGATATTAAAATTGCAAATGATATATATTTTAATAAACTCAATGGTATTTACTAAAAACGTTGACATTTTGTGTAAAATTTTCATGTTTTTAAACAAATTAAAAATGAGATCAAAAATTATAGAAGTTTATAGTAACACTATAAAACATAGTTAAAACACAAAAATATAATCAGAACATAACAAGGGCCTTTTTAGATAAAAATGCCTCATAGACTACTCATTTTCCGCGCAATTTTTGAATTTGAAATATGCATTCTCTTATGGATATTGACTTTTCATTGTATTATATTGGCTTTTTACATTTCATTTGTAGTGCAATAGTCTCTATGTATGTAACTCTTAACTATTTTTTGGGATATACTCGTATTGTTAGATGTGTCCCGAGTGCCCGTCTGTCTTTTATCGCGTTTATTTAAGGATGCGCTTATTGTTCTACTGTATCGGAGATTTTCAGGACTCAAATATGAGCCTTTAAGTTTACCCACGACGTTTCGTTTACATTCTATAGTTTTCGCGATAAATTATTAGAGCAGTCATATTAATCAGGCCATAAAATACATCAAAAACTAAATTTTGTGATGCCGAGTTTCGTCAGCAACCCAACGTTTTGGTCACATACGAAACCAGCTTTTTGTTTTTTTATTTTATTTAACTTCATACAAGATTGAATTTACATATTAATTTACTTATTTTGATTCCCAACGTCGGGAATTAAAATAAGTAAATTGAACACAATAAAAACGCTCTCACAGAATACCAGCGAAAAATAGCAGATTGATGCTGCTGTGTTTCGTATGTTGAGTATAGAGAACGGGAGACCCTTTTTACTGGAAAATAGGTATTCCATCTTAGTCCTCAGGAGTGACAAGGCATCTACATTTTGATGAAATCTGAAAGGTCAGCAAAAGCTCCAACAGGAAAAGGTATGGTCCATCACGTTTGGAATCCGCGAGGGCAAAGTAACCATATGTGTCAAATCATATTATGCCAAGGCAAAGTCATACCGGTAAGCGAAGTGTAGGGTGGCCTCCCACTACATGGAGTGACAACCTGGTAAGATATGTAGAAAGTCAATGGATTCAGATGTCTTAGAACCGTGCTTTGTAGCATTCCTTGGGGAGGCCTATGTTCAGCAGTGGGCTTGTGAAGGGATGTAATGATGATGATGACGCCGATGAAAGTCGTAAAGAGATCTCCACAAATAATCGGTTGTATAAGATCCAAGCAATTGAGCGTGGTGAGCGTTTAATCGTCAAAAATAACGATCTCTGCGGAATGGATGGATTTGAGTCCTGAAACCATGGTACTTCCCCAGCTGGAACCGGCCCACTCTTGCACCAGCAAAAGCTAATTTGCAGCTCTACTTCTTCAAAAAACTTTCAAGCGTATTTTTGTCTGCATTAAAAAATGATAATAATAAGCCATATGACTCAGTGAACTAGTAAGCTAATCGCTTAACCACATAATCGTTTTCATTAATTGTTTAATGATTTTATAACTGTCGGAACTTTAGAGGATCTTTTAGAAGGTAAAGATGGAATGCAACATGTTCATAACCATACGCCATTTGAAAGCCAACATGTTCATAATCATACGCCAATAATAATGGAAACAATTGTTTTATTTGTACGACTGAAGAAAATTGTACATTGTACACAAAGATGTTGCGAACAAAGAACGGTTATTAACACAAAATTGTTACAAAAGCAGTTAAAGAAAGCGCAAGGTGCAATTACTATTTAAAGCTCCAAGGGAAAGGTAAAGTAAATGAGCGGAAAATTATTCATAATTATAGTTTGCTTCGCTATATTTTGTGTCTTCTGTAATTTTGAATAATTTTTTCATCAGGTTAGGATGACAAATGAGCACACAGTCCATATGCCGGTAAGTGAATGATGTGGCACGTAGACACATCTATCACGGATTAAGAATCAAAATACAAATACGTTGACACCCCTGAGGATTAAGATGGAATGCGTCGGTACCTGTACGAGGGTGACACTAAAAGTTCTTAGAAAATCAAAAACTGAACAAACTAGCTAGTTATTAGTTTTATTATATCTTTTCAAAATAGTGTTCATTTACATCAATACATCGCTTCATCCAATGGAACTACTAAGAAAAGCACTTTGCCCACTCGTCCTTAGGGGTCTCTTCGACGGCAGTTTGAAACGCAGCCACTGCTTCCTCGGCGTCCATAAAACGTTTTTCTCGAAGTTTTCTTTTATTTTCGGAAATAAATAAAAATCGCAAGGTGCAAGGTCGGGGCCATAGGGCGCGTGACACAGTAATTCCACGTCTAACATCGCCAAGTAGTCGATTAATTGCTTGGCGGTGTGTGACGAGGCGTTGTCGTGGTGAAGGGGGATCCTAATGCGGGGTCGTTTCTCCCGAACTTTTTCCAAGACAAGTGGCAAACAATTGTTAGTGTACCACTCTGCAGTAACTGTTTTCGAACCTCTAAAACAATTGTTGTGTAATGATCTGTCCTTCCGAAGAACGAGGCCACCATATTTTTTCCCACGCTTCGACCTCTCTTCACTTTAGTTGGCAACTCCTCGGAAGGAAACACCCAGACAGCAGACTGTCTCTTAGTTTCAGGATTATAACAATAAATCCAGCTTTCGTCACCCTTAAGTTTGTCGAACACAGTACTTGAGTCACTTCCGTTAAATCTTTGAACCATTTTACGACACAAATCAACACGACGGAGGCCTCTGTCAAATTATGAGGTATCCACCGAGCACAAAGCTTCCTGACCGCTAAATGTTCATGGATGATTTTGTGCACTAGACTCATACCGATGCCTAAGTTTGTCCAAATCTGCTGAGAAGTCACTCTTTTGTCAGTCTCTATCGTACGCCGCACAACACTGATGTTATCTTCAGTCGTCGCCGTAGAAGGCCATCCCTCACGCAGATCATCACTGAGATTAGTGCGACCACGTTTAAAATCGTTAAACTAGTTGTAAATAGTGGCACGAGATGGGGCTACATCGTGAAAGGCCAATCGAAGTCTATCATAACTTTCTTGTTGACTTAAATGACATCGAATATCATAAAAAATCATTGTACGAAAATTTTCTCGCGTTAAATTCATGCTGACGTGACACAGACAATTCAATTTTCCGCCAAATCGTAAACAAATGACAAAATAATAAAATACATACACAATACTATTGGCAAAGAGTTCCATTATGATTTCTTATATACGCGAACACTACATTGAATTAAACTACTGTTACGGATTATATCGCGTTTAATTAACTTATTTTATTAATTCGACGTTTCGGTGCTTTACAGCACCATGGTCTGGGGACTGAGGTGATTGACGTCCCAATGTCGTTAATACGTGAGGTACCTTCAGCTTTTTAATTATTATTTTCCGATCTACGCAGAATGAACTAACTGTGTCTTGAAGTCTTGCAGTGGTATGCTTGGGTTTAGTTTTAATTTTATTAATTACAGGATCCCAAGCAGGTGGTAGTACCCAGCCTCCTCTCTATTGAAATTAGATGTTTTTAATTTCATTAGCCTCACGTATCATCCTGGCAGGAATCGATGTCTTTCGCGAGAATCTGTAGTTTATCAATCTAATGTAATGGCGGGGGCCGTCTAGATATGATCAAACTGCAGACTTCCCGGAACGTTGGTGCTTCCAGCTATGTGTTCTTTTATGCGGGTTTTAATAGATCGTTTTGTTTGCCCTATATGAGACCACATTCGCAATCAAGCTTGTACACTCCTGCATCTTGAGGAATATTGCACTTGACGGATGGTAAGAACTGACTAATCTTCTTCGGCGGCGAAGAATGTTCTTATAGAAGCTCTTCAAGATGTAGCCAATCTTGTCTGTGACACCTCTGACATATGGTAGTACAGCACACGCTCGACTGTGGCCGGCTTCACTCGGTCACTGTGACGTGCGCGGGACCCGAAGCTTGTTGTCGTGCAGAACCTGCTTGACGTGCTGAAGCTCGGCGCCAGGTGTTTGCTGTCATAGATCTCTCGTGCTCTTGTAACAAAGATTTGCCCACGGTAGCCAACTGTAGATGATGGTGGGATTCACCATTTAAATATCTGTTTGTATGGGTCTTTTTCTACACACGTGACCTATGGTGTTGTTAGGATTTCGAATGACTAATACATCTAGAAAGCTAAAGAATTATTTGCCTCTAACTCCATAGTAAATGAATTTTAGAGTTTATGGAATTAAGATGTTCTAAAAATGCAGTTACTTTGTCTGATGGTAAAATTGTGAAAGTATCGTCTACGTACCGCTTTGTAGAACCTTGAGTTACTGCAGTAAGGCTTTCTCCTCAAAGTCCTCCATGAAAATATCGGCGACAATGGGAGATACCAGAGCCCATTGCAACACCATCTACTGTTTGTAAAACTCTTCCTTCCACAATAGATAGCTTCAGATGGGCAATGTCTAAGCAGTACTGCATATTCTGCTGGCATGTTGTTTTCTCTAGTTTTAGTTACAATTGAGATGCAGTCTTCAACAGGTAGGCATGTAACAGAGACTGAACATCAAACTGACCATAGTTTCATTGTTGCAAGACATAGGTCTTTTATCTCACCAACAAAATGGTATGAACCTTAGTGTGTGCTCTTGTGTGTCCTCTGAGTGGTGATAGTGTTTTTGCTTAAGAGTTGAGCCAATCTGTGTTAAGTGAATCTAAATCAGCAAAACAAAAATCAGCTCAGTGCCGAAATTAAATCTTCCGAAGGATGAAATTACGCATTGAAAACTTACGCAACAGACCAGAATTAACGATTCTCCGCGCAGATAAAGGTAATGCTACGGTTATAATGGATACTTCGGATTACAATTCTAAAATACAACAACTTTATCGGATGAAAGTACGTACGTAAGGTCAAAACATACGCTAGAACGTCCCAGTTGATCGATTTCGGCGAAACCCGTACTGGCAGTCACTGAGGAGATCATTCTGCTCTAGGTATGCCCTGAGGTGTGTTCAATATAAGCCCATAATCTTGCAGAGTATTGAGGATGAAAGTATTGCACAAAGGCCAGAACAGACCCTACAACTAATACGCTTAAAACAACTAGCGATCTAATTAAGAAATACTTGAGAAATTGAATCTAGACGTCAATTCGATAATACCTGCGTGCAAACCACCGAAGTTGTGGGTCACCAAAATAAACCGAACGCTCCATTACGTCCAATAGTGACAGATCGATCTCGCCAAATCATACCGTCAACTCAGCTAAAACACTATCACCACTCAGAGGACACACAAGAGCACACACTGAGGATTCAGCACCATTTTGTTAGTGAGATAAAGACCTATGTCTACTGGCAATGAAACTATGGTCAGTTTTGATGTTCAGTCTCATTTACATGCCTACCTGTTGAAGACTGCATCTCAATTGTAACTAGGAAACTAGAGGAAAACAACATGCCAGCAGAATATGCAGTACTGCTTAGACATTGCCTTTACATCTGGCTATCTATTGTGGAAGGAAGAGTTTACAAGAAAGTAGATGGTGTTGCAATGGGCTCACCGGTATCTCCCATTGTCGCCGATATTTTCATGGAGGACTTTGAGGAGAAAGCCTGCTTACTGCACCAGTAACTCCAAGGTTCTACAAGCGGTACGTAGACGATACTTTCACAATTTTACCATCAGACAAAGTAACTGCATTTTAGAACATCTTAATTCCATAAACTCTACAATTCAATTTACTATGAGTTAGAGGCAAATAACTTTAGCTTCCTAGATGTATTAGTCATTCGAAATCCTAACAACACCATAGGTCACACCGTGTATAGAAAAGACCCATACAAACAGATATTTAAATGGTGAATCCACCATCATCCTTCACAGTTGGCTACAGGGCAAATCTGTTACAGAGAGCTGAGGGATCTGTGACAGCAAACACCTGGCCGCCGAGCTTCAGCACGTCAAGCAGGTTCTGCACGACAACAAGCTTGTCCCGCGCCTACGTCACAGTGACTGAGGAAGCGGCCATGTCGAGCGTGTGCCTGCTGTACTACCATATGTCAGAGGGGTGTCATGAAGATCATACATCTTGAAGCGAGTTTATAAGAACATTCTTCCGCCGAAGAAGATTAGTCAGTTCTACCATCCGTCATGCAATATTCTTACAAGATGCAGGAGTGCAAGCTTGATTGTGAATGTGGTCTCTATATATAGGCAAACAAACGATCTATTAAAACCTGCACAAAGAACACATAGCTGACGTGAAGCACCAACGTTCCGGGAAGTCTGCAGTTTGTGATCATATCCTAGACGGCCCCGCCATTACATTAGATTTGATAAACCACAGATTCTCGCGAAAGAACATCGATTCCTGCCAAGGATGATACGTGAGGCTATTGAAATTAAAAACATCCTAATTTCAATAGAGAGGAGGTTGGTATTACCACCTGCTTGGGATCCTGTAATTAATAAAATTAAAACTAAACCCAAGCATACCACTGCAAGACTTCAAGACACAGTTAGTTCATTCTCTGTAGATCGGACCAAAATTAATAATTAAAAGCTGAAGGTACCTGTATTAACTTTGACATTGGGACGTCAATCACCCCTCAGTCCTCAGACTGTAAAGCACCCAAACGTCGGGAATTAATAAAATAAGCATTAAACGCGATATAATCCAAAAGTAGTTTAATTCAAAGAGTTCCATTTTCATAATTTAAACTTATTTTTTATTACAGTCGTTTACAAGTGGCCAGTTCTAAAAACTCTGTGTCGCCCTCGTATTATGTAGGTATACGTGTGCTGCTCTACCATTATGCTGCTATTTTACGCAGGTATTTTGTGAGAACGTGATTGAGCCGGTCCATATATGCTGCATTCAATTAAATAGCTGTGTTTTTTACCGTAAACTAGTTTCATACTATTACAATGACAATTATAATATATTTCTCCAAAATTCTGTAAAAAATGATTAATGTTATATATACATTGGAAAATTTTAAAGCTTTGGAAAGTTCATTCTTTGTAAATATATATTTTAAGGCATGGTAATAAACAGCCAGTGCTCCATACACAAATAGATTCTTATTTATAATACCAATGATAAGTTCCATAATAACGTTTCAATCATTTTTCATTTGTTTTTACAAGTTTCGTTTTTTGAGGGTCTCCGGTTCTCTACACTCACCATACGAAACACAGCAGTCTTAAGCTGCTATTTTACGATGGTATTCTGTGAGAGTGTGGTCGTACCCCGGTTGAGCCGACCTATTCGTGCTACAACTAATATAGCTGCAGCGTGGCTCTACCACGTGCAGTATGCATTTATTTATTTATAGATTAGTAACGATAGGAAAAATATAGTATGTTCATTTTTAATAAATGGCGCTGTTTTAAAAGAGTACAATGTAAATTGTTGTTGCCGTTGCCAATTTCGTCAATACGGCTGGAAATTTTAAATTATTTTTATGAAAGTATAAATTTTATGAACTCTGTGTTATCTCACTTATGACTAATAAACTCATCTGCAGCTGTAACAAAAATAATATATAGAAAGGCATAGCCGTCTTATTTGTACTTCTGTAGTCGGATGAAAAGTAGCCAATATAATGTTACCTAGATTCATGAACTACCATACCAAACTTCTTTGAAATGCATCCAATATTTTTAGCGAGAATGGTGAATACGCAAACAGACAGTCCAAAATTCTAAAAGTTATTAATATGGCTTCAGTATCATTTAATTTGCCCTCCGACTTGTTTATTCAATAAAATATTTAAATTACAAACACGATTTTTCTGCAGATTAAATAAATATAATATGTATAGATATCATTCGTACATCTTTTACTTAAATAGGAATATAACTATTTATATCAGCTGTTTTTCCGTCTTAATATAAAACTACAAACATATGCGATAAAGGCCAACTTCCTGGAGCGTAAACTAAATAGCTAAGTCAAGGATTAAAAAATTCTCGAACTAAATGGGTCCTTCGATACACATACTATAAGCAAAAAGTACACGTAATAAAATGACCTACATAAACTATTCTAATATTTTAAAGAAATGTATTTATAAATCCAAACAAATTGATAATATTAAATATATAAATAATAGTAATAACAAATCCAAGGCAGCATGGAGAATTATTAAAAATGAAGTTCATAATCTGAAAGTTAAGGATAATATAGACACCATTAAAATTGGAAATAACGTATTATCAAATCCCAAAGAAATAGCTACTGCTTTTAATGATTATTTTATTGATACGGCCACAAATCACACCTCAATAAAAAAATTTAATGTAAAATTCGATTTAAGTAGAAATTCAAAAGTGAATTCGATGTACCTAAAACCTATGACAGAAAGTGAAGTAAAAATGGAAATATTATCATTAAACAATACAAACTCAGAGGGATATGACGAAATTAACACGAAAATTTTAAAATCATGCGCTGATAATGTATCCAAAATTTTGACTTATCTTATTAATTTATCATTCTCATCAGCCAAATTCCCAGAAGCACTAAAGTTGTCAATAATAAAACCTTTATTTAGAAAAGGAAGAAAGGACGATATTCAAAATTATCGTCCAATCACCTTGATACCTATTCTGGCCAAAGTTTTTGAAAAATGTATGTATAAAAGAATAGTTGATTACTGTGATAAATACCAGATAATTAAAAGCGAACAATACGAGTTTCAAAATCACAAATCGACCTCACTTGCCATGTTTTCATTAGTAAAAACAATACTTAGTTACGTAAATAATAGACTATTGACAACAGGATTATTCTTTGACCTCTCAAAGGCTTTTGATTTCGTTTCACATGATATATTATTGCAAAAAATAGAGACGGCTGGGATCAGAGGACTAGTACTTCAGTGGTTATCGTCATATTTAAATGGCAGACAACAATGCGTTATCATTGATAAAATAGATAAAAACAATAACTTGACATCTTATTCATCTGGATATAAATATAATAATTTCGGCGTTCCGCAAGGAAGTATATTAGGACCGATTCTTTTCCTATTATATATTAATGACATTGTTGACATTACGAATCATAAATGTGTTCTGTACGCTGATAACATTTCAATTATTGTGACATGTAATAAAAATAATAATACAATTAGAAATCATGAATATGACATTAATAATACAATTGACACACTAATAGAATGGCTTGACATAAATAATTTGAAAATTAATCTAGATAAATCCCATTATATACAATTTAATAAATCTATCAATTCCAATCATAATATGAAATTTAATACACCAAAACTAAAAGAAGCAACATGTACAAAATTTGATGAAGATATAAACTGGAAAGAACAAATAGATAACGTATGCAGTAGAATTAATAAATTTGTATATGCCCTTAAACACGTCAAAAAAATTACAAATATTAAAACGGCAATTGCAACTTACCACGCATACGTAGAGTCTATTTTACGCTATGGACTTATAATATGGGGTAATGGTATTGACCGAAATAGAGCATTCGTTGCCCAAAAAAAATGTATTCGTGCAATATGTGGGATATCGCCAGGGGAATCCTGTAAACCGCTATCGTCACTATACATTTATGAAGTTGGCTTGTTTGTTTTTAAAAATAAGTCATTATTTGTTAAAGCAAGTGATATATATCCTTGAAACCGACGTGACCCAGACAAATTTGTCCTAGATGTTATTCCTAGGCTCGTTAAATATAACAAAAGCTGCCTAAAAATGTGTGTAAAAAAATATGATAAAATACCTAAAGAATTTAAACTATTAAGCGAAAGACTATATAAGAAACATTTGTATGATTGGTTAAAAATTGAATGCTTTTATGACTTAAAAGATTTTTTTTGAGATTAATTTTCTGAATTTAAATAATTATTAATATTGTCTAAACATTTTAAAATTATAATTTGCATGCTATTATTAGCGAAACACGACTGCACTATATATTGTAACATGTTTTTATACCGTGATTCTTGCAAATAAAGATTTATGATTTATGTAGCACTAGCAAGTAATTTGGAATTTTATTTTGTCACTGCGTCCTTCAATAACTACAGGATCATCATCATCATCATCATCATTACAGCCCTTCACCAATCTACTGCTGAACATAAGCCTCCCCCAAGAAATGCCACAAAGCATGGTCCTGAGCCACCTGCCTCCATCGACTTCCTGCATGTCTTCCCAGGTCGTCACTCTATCTCGTGGGAGGTCGCCTTACACTTTGCCTACCGGTAAGAGGCCGCCACTCGCGAACCTTTTTTCCCCTTCGGTAGTCAGATCTTCGAGCTATATGGCCGGCATATTGCCACTTCAACTTACTAATCCGTTGGGCTATGTCGGTCACTCTAGTTCTACTGCAGATATCCTCATTTTTAAGTTTATCACGCAGAAAAAACTCCGAGCATAGCCCTCTCCATAGCTCGCTGAGCGACCTTGAGCACCCTCGTACGGCCAGCAGTGAAGGACCACGTCTCAGATCCCTAAATCTTCACTGGCAACGCGCACTGCTTGTACAATCTCGTCTTCTCGTTTTGAGGTATACCTGACGAGAAGATGTGTCGTAATTTCCCGAACAATGCCCAGCCGAGTTGAATCTGTCGATTGACCTCTTGGTTGAAGTTGAACTTACCTAGTCGGACTATTTGTCCCAGGTAAACATACTCGTCAACAACTTCGAGCTTAGTGCTCCCAACAACTACTGGCATAGGTGTGACATGGACATTACATATGATCTTTGTTTTAACCATGTTCATCTTAAGACCTATCCGTTGGGAGACACTATTGAGGTCATTGAGCGTAGTGCTTAGGTCCTTTAGCGATTCTGCCATAAGAACAAGAGAAGAACTACAGAATATAAATAACAAAATATATTTACAGATAGTATTTGAATATAATAAGGAAATGCAATTATTTCTTAATAAACAAGTTTCTAATGGTATAAAAAATGTATAATGTAATAATTATCAAGAATTATTCCCTACTATTAAAACTATAAAATTTCTTTATTTTCATATCATAATCATAAACCCTTACGAGTCTCACCCAGAGGGGTATGCAGAGACTAAGGGCTTCGATTTGGTAGGATTCTGACACACCTCTCTAGCCTCCTTTACATCCATATACATACGCATACATGCTCGTCTGTTACTGGTACTCTCAATCTGGCCCATCTTCAATTTATCGCCAAGTTGATCGATAAAAATTCGTCTAGGGCATCCATTCCCGACTCTGTCGTTTATTTCAGCAACGTAAAGCTTTGTCACCCTTTCCTTGTTCATTCTTTCTAAATTACTAAACCGCCGAGGCATTCCTTTCTTAATCCTGGTCACCACATTATCTTGCACACCACACTTTTTCCTTATCACACAATTTCCCACCCTGTCATTCAGATTCAGCCCTAACTTACTCCTCAATGATCGCATTTCTACAGCATTTATTCTACTATCGTTCTTCTTCTGCCACACCCAACTTTCACTCCAATACATTTAGGTAGGAACTAACATAGCATTGTGAATTGACACACGTGTCTTTTTTGACTTTTTTGATACATTCTGGCTTCCCACGTTAGAGTGAAGAGCCCCATTTACTCTATGTGCCTGCTAAATACACATCCCAAATACACAAACTCATCCAATTGCTCAACCAACTCCCCTTCTATTCTTATTTTACATATTGTTTTACTTTCTTCTCTTCCAGAAACTATCACTTTCATCTTACTTATATGTACTTCCATTCCTCTTTCTTTTAATGACCAGTTTATTTGCAATTTGGTCGCCGTGGACGCAAATATGACATGGTCATCGGCGTACAAAAGACATTTGTTTTTGACTTTGAAAGAATGTGGGTTAAGAATTTGTGAGTTAATATCCATTAACCCACTTTTTTCAACTTTCAATATTTTCCGACAACTGTCCATAAATAGGTTGAACAGCCACGGGGAAGTTACACAGCCCTGTCTGACACCTTTATGAATACCTAATCAGTCCAAGTAGGCCCAGTTGATCGTGACACAAGCACTAGACCCTATAAAGAGATTTTTATACCTGTATCAACCCACTGCTTAACCCAAATGTTTGCCACAAAAGTCTAGTGTTTGCCACAAAACATCCTTTTCCACTCTGTGATAAGCTTTTTCCAAGTCCATGAACGCACAAAAAACTTTTTGGTTTTTGGTCAAAAATTTCTTCGCGATCATTCGCATAGAAAAGACTCGACCCATTTACCCCATTCTCTTTCTAAATCGAGCTTGCACACCCCAAATTTTTACGTCAGTTTCTTTCATAACTCTTTCAATCAACACCTTAGCATACAATTTTCCCACAATGCTAAGCAGGCTGATGCCAAGGTAGTTTTTACAGTCCTGGAATGACCCTTTGTCCTTATATATTGGGACTATAACGGCTTTATACAAGTCTCCCGGTACTCGCTTCAGTTCCCAACATAAAATTAAATAAAGTGCACAGTAGGCCTGCCACCACTCCCTCTCCAGCTCTTAGAATTTCGAGTGATACTCCATGATACCCGGCTGCCTTACTTTCATGTTTTTCATTGCCTTCATTATTTCTTCTATACTCATCTCCCTTCCTCTTTCCTCTTCTTTCGGAATTTCCAATTCAATTAATTCAAGCTTCTCCTCACTCATAAACACGCTTTCAAAGCATTTCTTCAATCCCCTTAAACTCAAAATATCATCATTAAAAATACAGTCATTGTCGTCTCGTATACGAGTAGCATTAATTTTAGGCAGTTCTTTTTTTTTGCGAGTTTTCAGAAAAATGTTCTGAAAACTCGCAAAAAAGAATATCTGATAGAGAGATAGATAGACTATCAGATATTCTTCTATCATTCTTATCCGTTCTTTCTTGCTTTTTCATTTCAAGTTTCTTCTTTAAGATAAAAGGCAGTCTTTAGACATATAAATAAGAAGACGTCTAAATACTGTCATTTTTCTTTCAATCTCATCATCCATACCGCCAGAATTACCGGCTTTTGTAGCTAGTAAATCTAGCTATGCTCTCTTTTTTGCTTCAACTTTTCTCCGCACCTCATGATCCCATCGTAACGTATTATTTTTCTTTTCGTTCTCTTACTTATACCATATACTTCGGTTTCTGCACCCAATATACCTTTCTTAACATTATCCCACACAGCTTACAAGTCTAAGTCATTTCTACACATATCATCCAAACCACTAACATTTTCCCTCAGTCTACATTTATACTTCTCTTTCACACTTTCTTCTTGTAACGTTTCTATTCTTATACCCTGTAACGCAGTGGTAGATACAGATGTCCGTTGCCGCCAACGTCTGAACAGACCATTAATTCGGCATAAGATCCGTCCCTAATTTGGACCCTCTAAACCCTTGTACCTCATTCTTTCATCCACAATTATGAAATCTATAACGCTTCTACAATCTCCTCTTTCCCATGTATACATGTGAATCTTCTTATGACGAACGAAAGTGTTTGCCACAAAAATATTTTTTTCCACACATACAGTGAGCTGCTGCTTCTGAAATTTCTGTGCTCCTAGCTGCTCATAATTGCTTGTATTTTGAATGTTATATTAAAATTGAAAAGATTAGAAACTCATATTATATTGATTGAAATAATTTTAGAAGGAAAGTCACGTGTAAATTGTTTTCTGTCACAAGTTGAAGTTTATCATTCTTAGCAAATTATTTTTAAATGCGAAAATATTGCACTGCTCGTCTTCAAAATGCTTTTAGGAGGGAAAAATCTTATTTGTATTGGTATGAATCAAATTCAAAAAAAATTACACCAACATTTAAAAGTTAAAAACTTTGTTTTCGCTAGGTTCCGCATGAACTCATCCCGTAATAAAAACGGTCTTGAGTTGATTAGTATAAAAAAATGTTGTATGATCATGGACTTTCAAATTATGTGTATGACAATGTGATAGGAAATGAAACATGCATATCTTGTTAGATTCTGGAAAGGTTGCAACAGTTTTCTGTATGAGCGTTTGAAGTCAATAGCCAATCGACAAAATTGAGGCAGGCAAGAACCATGGGGGAAAAAAATCGATTTTTTCTCCCAGACTTCCTAAAAATCAAAGATTTGAAGAGAGGTTTGCATTTACGGAGCCAGAAAAGGCTGTGATATTTTTTAACCAGCACGTGAAAATCATGCCACTTTCAACAGATGAAAAAAGGGTTCGGAATGTAATGAAGGATACTTTGAAAATACATACAATACAATACATACAAGTTTGTATATAAAAAAAATATTTATGGGTTACGCAAAACTCTAAGTGTACCCCACGTATAATCATACTACTCTTATTCAAGCTATAGTTCCATGAACTCGAAAGTGATTTATGATCCGTTAGCCGGACGAATAATTTTCTTTAACTTCTGTTAACTTTTCCATAAGTAGAATAGCGCCTTTCAAGCAAATTTCAGTGACAGTATGTTAAAAAGGTGCTCTCTTGGATTTGTTTATATCATCACCGCGGATTTAAATACCTAATAAATATAAATTAAATGGACTAAGCCCAAAAGGCTAATAGGTGAGTAATTTCCCTAAGATGGCCCAGATAAAACTTGGTTTATTATTTCTTCTAGCATTACATGTATGTAGCATGAATAAGTCGAATACAATTAAGTTTAATTAAATGTAAATTACAGTTGAACCTATAGGGTCCGACAGAAGCCGGTTAAACTAGGTTTAGTCATGAAATACATAGGCCTCCACCTGCACAGTCGCTGTCGCTTCGAAGAACACATCGAGTTTCCCATATTGCAAGGGTAGCGGGTACTATATACTATAGACTGCTGCCTAATTTAGACGGACCAAGGAAGGAAGAGGATCGCCTACATGTGGGGGCAATACGGTCCGTAGCCATGTACGGAGCGCCTGTATGGGTGAAAAGGGTGGCCATTCCAAGCTCTAGAAATAAAATCTACAATATCCAGCGAAGGACGGTCGTACGATAGAGCAAAATATTCTTGGAGGTTGCAACAGTCCTTGCTCGCTTTCCACCTACATACCTATACTGGAGGCCATGGATGCGAGGGTTTAAGAGCGTCCTCCGCCAGAGCAGTGGTAGTGTTCCAAATAAGGTTCTTTGTGAAAAGCGTTACGCGCAAACGCATACGCGTTGTTGAAGCAGTCCTGCCCGTCTTATAAGCCTGTATGCAAGCCTGGGTGCTTCGGTGATTACCTATGTAAGATCGGACTCAAAGCGAGGGCAAACTACTTCCACTGCGATGGGCGAACCCAAGATATGCCCAGCATGGGAACGGGAGCGGACGATCCTATTGAGCTGGATCGGTCGGAACCTCACCCTGCCTGCAGTCATGTCAGCGATGCTGAGTGCGGATTTGGCGTGGAGAACCGTAGCCACCTTCTGTGAGTCCGTCATTGCTCAGAAGGAGGCTGCTGAGCCGGGATCTAGAGGTAGGTAGCTACGAGAATTTCCCCACAATAAAAAAATATTTAGCCGACTACTAATAAAATAGTTGACGAGTATATTTACCTAGAACAAATTGTCCGTCTAAGTAAGTCCAACTTCGGCCGACATTCGACGGATCCATCTCAATTGAGCTGCAATCGGGTGATTACGACACATCTATTCCTCACGTGTTGCTCAAAAC
This sequence comes from Parnassius orleans, assembly GCA_029286625.1. Lineage (NCBI taxonomy): Eukaryota > Metazoa > Arthropoda > Insecta > Lepidoptera > Papilionidae > Parnassius > Parnassius orleans. Next base: position 1,262,236 of record JAGSMP010000032.1, read on the forward strand.
AAAAGTTTACTACCAATGCGTGTTTCCAGTGATGACATGTGGATCTAACACTTGGTCCTTCACTGCTGGCTGTATGAGGTAGCTCAATGTCGCTCAGCAAGCTATGGAGACGGCTATGCTCGGAGTTTCTTTGCATCATAGACTTAGAAATGAGGATATCCACAGTAGAACTAGAGTAATTGACATAGCCCAACGGATCAATAATCTGCAGCGGCAATGCATGTCACGCAACAGAGCTTGAGGAACCTACCGACCGATGGCGAAGAAAGTTTCTTGTACTTACCGGTAAGGATACAGGAAATCAATGAATGCAGGTAGCTTAGGACCAAGTGTTTAGTAGCAATTCTTGGGGGAGGCCTAAGTTCAGTAGTTGAATTTGATATGTTGTTACAGTGAAGGTAATGGCTTGTGCGTCTCATATAATATAAATTGCAACTTTGAAATAATTAAACAGTTCGGTTTCATAAAGAGGCCACACAATGCGGCTCGCCAGTGGTCCGGTGCTGCACTGCAATAATTTCGCACTTTAATCCAGGCAGGCCACGGTTACACGGCCAGGCTAATCTGTAGCCGCAGCAGCGATGACGGCAACAGGTTTAGCAAAAAGTTAAACTAAACCTTGTTAAACATAACAAAGTACTGGTTTTGATACTAGATCGCTTAACTTGCAGAGTCCTTGTGAATATCTAACTGTATCATATATTAATGCAACAAATTTTTACGAACACTCAAAAGCCGCGCCGCCACTGCAACGAACCTTGTGGCCTCGCCCTGTAACAATAAAGCCACAACTTCGAAGCTTTGTTAATATTATTTGTAGAACAGAAGTATTAAACTGATGGATCCCACAATCTCAAACTTGGCCTTTAATACTTTTAAGTGTGGTGAATAAGTTGAAGCAACAAATAAGTAATAGGTTGAAGTAAATGTTAAATAGTTTAGAACATTTAATAAACACAGGTTTGTTAAGATGCTAATTTCGATGAGATCTTTTAAGGGGAAGTCTGTGCATTTACGTTTTTTTTATTTATTTTGTTAAAAGCAACATATGAAATTTACTAAACTTCAACAGAGATTTTATACTGTACAACAGACAGCATACTTTTGACTTTTGAATAGGTAATACGTTGCTTACTACTAAGTGTGACATATTTATTTTAGTATGTCATAATTCTTGTTTATTTTATTTATATATACTTTATTGCAAAATACCAGTAAAAGGATTTGTAAATGCTGGACTAAATGTGCATTTTTCTTTAGTAGTATTTGAGTTTAAGGAGTATATCAGTGCGTCTATAAAATACCGGATGGATCGAGAGTGAGCGAGAGGTTTGCATCACTTTAGCAAAGTTTCATATTGATGGTGGCGTGGTAGAATTGAGGGTATATCAAAAAACCCCCACTCGTTTGTGCAGTATAAACTTCACTGTAGGCGCCGTGCTCGAGAGATTCCGCCTAAATCTTTCAACAAGTACTAAGACTCGTAAAATTACAGTATCGTGGTTCTCTCCGTTGTATTAATTCTTCTAGTAGAGGCAAGGAAGATGGTGTCGCTAAGAGGCTGTTCTGTATAACACTGAGATGTGTAGTGTTGCTGTTGGTTTGCATACTTTGGTCTAATCATGTAATTACGTCCCTCACGTTACACTACTGTTGTATGGTTGAACTGTAATTTCTCTATACAGAATGTATAGTGCAGTACACTGTTTTATTGCTGATAATGATTAATTGCGTAAGCAGAGAGCAAGTTGAACATCCGCCCTTACATTATTATTATGTTTAACAATTAATCTTATGATGTTGTACCGACATTTCCGACAAATACAATCTGCAAGAAATATTTTTAGATACAAAACGTGTGATCACACATCACTTTTTAACCATAACTGAATATTACAGAATGTGGTATTATGCTTTTATGTTTTATAATTTCTGTAAAAAGCAGAATTGATTTCATGTTTATTGGTTTTTCCTCTCGAGTAAAACAACGTTCTAACAATTACTTATCCCCTATATGTTGTTTATATTATAACTTAAGCCTAATATTTTTTATATAAACTAAATTCACTAATGAACTTACAGTCCACTTGATAGTAACAGGCTACTGCAATCCATAGAAACCTACAACCAACTTTAAAGAAGGAAGGCTATTTATGCGTAGTCGAGGTGACTACACATAAGAACCATGATAGAATGCCTAACAGCCTGTAATTATACTGGCTCTCTATACCCATCAGACACACTAGTGCAGGCATTGCTATTAGGCGGCAGAAATATGTTAGAGGCTGGAACCTACCCGATCGGACTCCTTGTTATTATTGTTTTTTTTTTCAATATTAAATGTACTATTATGACAAAATAATTTGGCAATTTATCAACTGCCTATGCAATGTATCGCCAAGTTTTAATAGACTCGGTAACGCATCAAAAAATATTTTGTTAGGAAAAGACACAAATAAAAAAAGCCGGCCAAGAGTCGAGCAAGTGCGAGTCGGAATCGGGTTCCCTACTATCGGCAAACACGTTTCTAGTGGGAGAGGTCCACTTATATTTTAATTTATTTTAATTTTTATTATTTGTTGTTATAGCGGCAACAGAAATACACATTCTGTGAAAATTTCAACTGTCTAACCTAAATACAGCCCGCTGACAGACGGATGGACAGCGGAGGCTTAGTAATAGAGTCACGTTGGTTAACCTTTGGGTACGGAACCCTAAAAATTAAGTGACAAACGAAGTTACAGTTGATGCGAAAAGGGCACAATGTGGACGCAGTTCCTCTCTTGTACACTTTATCTCCTAGCACTAACTGCACCACCTTTGCCGTTCCAATTCGGCAAATCTGCCAATACTAAGGGATCGCAATCTGGTATCGCACTGCAAGAATCTTAATGTTGTTCTTATTTTCTGCGTTGACCATTGTGAACAAATATTACACAAATAAATTAAAATTAGATCCCAATACATCTTTTAAAAGTGTAACTTCATCTCTTTTGCTTGTAAGTATAAGCTAGATTACGGTGTCTGCACAGTGAAAGAACACTTTTTCGAGCGAGTATCGGTTGAAAGGCACCTACAGGACTTTGCATGCCTGGTTTCGCAGCAAACCTATTAACTTCTTTTTTTTTTATAGAATAAGGGTGACAAACGAGCACACAGTCCACCTGATGGTAAACGGTTGCTGTGGCCCATAGACATCTACATCTATCTTCGTTTGCGAATTTAAATGCTTAAATGCTTACGAAACATAGCAGCATCAAGCTGCTATTTTACGCTGGTATTCTGTGAGAGCGTAGTCCTACCCCGGTGAAGCCAACCCATTCGTGTTACAACCATAATATATGTAGCTGCAGCATGGCTCTACCACGTGAATATTATCGATTCAACAATAGAAACACTGCCATATTTTAATTTAATTATTAATACACTGAAACAGTGCCGTATGGTGGCAGCAGATAAATGATAACTATTTCATGGTTTATAATAAAAACTAGCTGATACCCGCTCGCTTCGCTGAGCGCACGATAATGTTTTATTGCGGAACCTATTAAAGTTTTTTTTGATGGTACTATCGTAAAATTCGTTCTTAATGTGCGTCTACATTGCGAAATTAGTAACTATACTAAATTTCAAGTCAAGTGGGTGTATAGTTTTAGAGATCTCGTGATGAGTCAGTCAGTCAGAGGTATTTCGCTTATACTCGTATATACTCTTAGATAATGTTATTGTTGTCGGCAAACGACACACACGGTTTAATTGTTTTCTTGCAATTATTTGCATCCAAAGGTTGTCTGGAAGCTATTAAAATATATTTTTATTTAAACTATCCAAACTGGCGACAGGGAGCAGCGTTCAAGGGAAATAAATAAATTCTTATTTACTTCTCACCACAATAAAGCAAATTGAATAAACATGAACGCTACAGAATTAAATAGAATAGAATAGAATAGATTTTTTTTATTCAATATATATTACATGTGTAATTCTTATTGAAAGTCATTTTTTACTCTACCACTGGTTCGAAAAAAAAACCTCTGTCCTGGGAAGAACCAACAAGAAACCCAGCGGGACTTTTTTTGAAGTAAATTTTACATTAATGGTTGTACAAACTATTTAAGTTTTTTTTTTATAAGATAGGGTGACAAACGAGCACACAGTCCACCTGATGGTAAGTGGTTGCTGTGACCCATAGACATCTACATTTATCCTCAATAAAGAATCAAAATGCAGATGCGTCGTCACCCGTGAGGACTAAGATGGAATGCCTCTTTTCCAGTAAAATGGGTCTCCGGTTCTCTACACTCACCATACGAAACACAGCAGTGTCAAGCTGCCATTTTACGCTGGTATTCTGTGAGAGCGTGGTCCTTCCCCGGTCGAGCCGACCCATTCGTGCTACAACTATACTACTAATATAGCTGCAGCATGGCTCTACCACGTACAAAAAATAAGTACAAAATTTAGTACAAAATTTATTTTAGAAACTGCTTGGAAGCGACCACCTCATTCCCAGGGGTTATTATCAACCATGTATTCATTTATACTGAAATAACCCTTTTTATACAGTTTCAGCTTAACAAAACATTTAAACTTGGTAATAGAGAGAGCCTGTACACTTGGACCTTGTTGTAATAGCGTATACATTGCCCCAAGAATGAATTACTGATTCTGTGGAGTCGAGAAACTGGTATCACTAGCTTGTGTTTGTTCCTAGTGTTTACAGAATGTATATCACTTTTTTTACTAAAACTACCTTTGTTTTGTGAACATACATTAAATTTTCGTAAATATACTGAGAGGCCAAAGTTAATATATTTATTTCTTTAAATTTATCTCTAAGAGACTCTCTCGGTTTTAGGTTGTAAATAGCTCTAATGGCCCTCTTCTGTAAAACAAAAATAGTTTCTGAATCAACCGCATTTCCCCATAGCAAAATCCCATAAGACATTATGCTATGGAAATAACTGAAATAAACTAATCTAGCTGTCTCGACACTAGTGAGACCTCTAATCTTTTTTACAGCATAGGCTGCAGAACTTAGTCTGCTTGCTAGTTTGGATATATGGGGGCCCCACTGAAGCTTTGCGTCGAGAGTGATGCCAAAAAAAAAAACAGTGGATTCAACAGGGCTCAGTTCTTCCCCATTTAAAACACATTGGTACCCAGATTTTTAACATTCGTTGTTGTAAATTTAATACATTTAGTTTTATTTCCGTTTAAATGTAGATTATTAACGTTAAACCAATGCACTAATTTTGATATAGCATTATTCACTTCGTCACATTTAAATGATTGACGTTTAAGTTTAAAATCAAGGAAGTATCATCAGCAAATAATACTATATCATGATTATCCCTACAAGGAAGGTAAGTCATTAATATATACCAGAAATAGGAATGGGTCGAGAATCGAGGCCTGAGGGACACCATTAGTACAGGTGACCCGGAAGAACTTTACCATTGATAATAACTTTCTGCATTCTATTACTTAAATATGAAATAATAAGTTTAAGCGCTGTGTTCTTGACACCATAGTACTGTAGCTTCCTGATTAATGTCTCATGGTGAACACAATCGAAGGCCTTGGAAGGTCACAAAATATACCAAAGCATCCTCAATTTCTCACATGCACAAAAATATGTTTAATAAGCTCAACTCCAGCGTCAGTTGTCGAGCGACCCTTGTAAAACCGAATTGATTTTTATGTAGCAATTTATTAATATTAAAGAAACTTAAGATCTGATCTAAAATTATTTTTTCAAAATTTTTACTAAATGTTGGTAGTACAGAAATCGGCCTAAAATTGGCGGGGTCTAATGTACTACCAGATTTAAATAAAGGTATGACTTTGATATATTTCATTAAATCAGGAAACATACCAGATTCGACGCTTGTATTAAATATAGTGGCTAGATAAGGTGCTATTATATCTATTAGAGATAAAATAACTTTAACGAAATCCCCATAAGTCTGCTGTTTTCTTAACATCAATAGTTTTAAAATATTTAACGATATCTTTTGGCAATACTCTATGGAATTTAAAAGTATTTGAACAAGCCTTTACATTTTGTTTAAGCAATGATTCGGCGACAGTAGGAGAAGGATTTAATGATTTTATTGTCAAAAAGGAACATCAGAAAATTTTTCTCAAAAGCCATAGCATAGCCACTTCTTGATCAGATCGAGTTAAATTATTGTTAATATTCAATTGAAAATCCGAGTTGCGCGGTTTGACCTTGCCCGTTTCACTATTTATTATTCTAATAGGTTAGTATATGGGGAAAACTATGGCATAATAAATGGTGTCAAACGTCTGATACTGCGATCGTCAATCTGCTTGCCAAGCGTGACGGTTAAGAGAAGTTCCAGTCGGGAGAAGTCCATGTCCACCCGTGTTCTTTTAACAGGCTGATATGGAAGAATAAGAAGTGCTATATTGAAAAAGACTGTTATTTAGTCTATAAAATTACGGAATAAATTTTATAATTTCATAAAAATAATACATGAAAAACAGTGAGTTTTTATATATCTTACAACATTTGTATCAACGCAATTAATTTTATCTTACACATATCTTATACATAAAGTTGACACAAAATAAAGTTAGCAAAAAAGAAGAATAATTAAGAAGTACTTGGGTAAAAATGATAGCTGTTTATATAATATTTGCACAAAATTTTCTAAAACATTTACCAAAGAAATAATAGACATTAAACATAGCTTTGTAATTTAAAATTTTTAGATAGAAACATGTACGTTACACAAAGCGAGGTGTCTTTTAGGTTTAAGGGAGTGAAATCATGTGACATAGAAAAAGTAATTGATATATTTTTTTTTGTTAACAAAGATTTTTATCTGCCTACTTGAAACGTGTAATTATTCTTTAACATTGTTAGCCGAATACTACAAAACCAAAAAAAAACACGATTTTATTTATGCAAGCGTGATTAAGTTGGATTAAGGAGAATATTTTTATAGATCAGATTGTTTTACAAAAATGAAATTAAATAATGACTCGAATAGGACCGGAAATATGACTTTAGTTTTCTTTATATCCTATATATTTAATGAAAGAAAGAAAGAAATAATATTATTTTTTATATGAGAGGGGGCAAAAGAGCATACGGCTCACCTGATGATAAGTGACTACCGCTGCCCATGAAACACTGCAACACCAGGGGAATTGCAGATGCGTTGCCGGCCTTTAAAAAAAGAGTAGGCTCTTTTCTTAAAGGCTCCTAAGTCGTATCGGTCCGGAAAAATTGCTGGTGGTAAACTATTCCACAAAGAGGTTGTACGCGGAAGTTGTGCGAGAAAGAAAACTTCTTCTAAATTGCACAGTAATGGACCGCCAATCATCCAGATGGTACGGATGGTATTTCGGGTTCTATGTGTCTGTAAAATTGAGCGACTGGAATTAGTATCCGTAGTAGATACGATAGAATACGCAAAGAGATATAAAATCTCTTCGCAGCGCCAGTGAGTCAAGCCGATCAGAAAGGGCTCAGTCGCCGACGATTCGAACCGATTTGCGCTGGATGCGATCAAATGTAAGGAGCTAGCACTGGGGAGCCTCGTCCCAAAGATGGGAACAATCTTCCATGTGCAGCCGAACCTGCGCCTTGTAAAGTTGCAGGCGGTGTGCCGGCATGAAATACTGTCCCATTCTGCTGCCAAACTGCACGTCATTCAATATGTTGACGCCGAGGATTCCGATACTGGCTGAGGCAACAAGGGGAGTGCCCCGAAACTAAGAAGACACAACAAAGGGGTTCTTTTTAGCGGTAAATGCGCAAACTTGTGTCTTTTGGGGATTGGAGACGTTGTTCAATAAAGTGTCGACTTCAGACACAAGTTTGTTCCGTTAATCGGCGACGTTTTCTCGAGAAATATTTGCACGGGCCGTGTATAAAGCATCACCAGTGCATTCGTCCGCATAGCAATGAATTTTACCGATTTGCAACATATCATTGATATGCAGAAGAAACAGCGTTGGTGATAGCACGCAACCTTGTGGAACACCTGCATTAATAGGCTTGTAGTCAGAGCATGCACCGTCTACAACGACCTAGATGCTCCGATCTGCAAGAAAGCTGGTGATCCAATTGCACAATTTCTCGGGAAGCCCATAGGAAGGGAGCATCGAAAGAAGCGCTTTGTGCCAAACCCGATCGAAGGCCTTCGCAATGTCCAAACTAACGGCCAATACCTCCCCCTTGGGCTCTACTGCCTCCGCCCATCCATGAGTCAGGTAGACCAGAAGATCACCAGCTGATCGACCCCGACGAAAACCGTATTGGCGGTCACTAATCAGCTGGTGATCCTCAAGGTACCACATGATCTGGCAGTTTATAATGGATTCCTTTATTTTGGAGAACAATGAGGTAATGGCGATAGGCCTGTAGTTAGACGGGTCTGAGTGGTTGCCTTTTTTAGGGATCGGGTGGACAAAAGCCATCTTCCATGATTTCGGGACTACGCCTAGGGAGTAGGAGTACCGGAAAAGATACGTTAAAACCGGTGCCAACTCTGGAGCTCACGTCTTCAGCACAATTGGGGGGATTTCGTCAGGCCCACTCGACTTGTGGATGTCCAGGGAGAAGAGTGCTTTGCGAACCGAGCGCTGTGTGAACCGCACATCCGGCATGGAGCACTAACACCACGGGATGGTCGGCGGTGTGTTCCCCCCGTCATCGAGAGTCGAGTTGGACGCAAAGATAGAGCCTAGCAGATCAGCTTTCTCCTTTGCGGCAATGGCCAGTGAGTTGTCTTCCCTGTGCAGGGATGGAAGAGTTTGCTGATAGAAGTTCCTTTGGACAGCCTTGGCGAGAGACCAGAATGCACGGGTTCCCGAAGAAAGGCGAACTAGTTTCTAGCCAATTCTGCCTATATGCTCTGACTTTGCCCAAGGCAATGACTCTTTTGGAGGACCTGGAGGCGGAAATTTACTCAAGTTGCTGCTCAGATATAGTAACTCGGGGTTCATAAGGGAGGATCGGAAAATTATATCTTCGAATGAAGCGACTCCTATAATTTAAGACATAGATTCTGCAAATTCAGCTTCATTAATGCAAGAGCAGCTAGTTTAACCAGCGGTTTTACGTATTGTGTCGATGCAGACGCCAGCGGAACTTGCAGAGGAGTTTGAAGCGTGTCGTGCTCGTGTGTTGTGTTCACTGAATATTGAAGTATCAACCTTACTTTCTGATAATACCAATTTAATCCATCGAGTAATTGTCTGGGCTGTAGCCGCTTTATTAGGTTTATTAATTGTTAATATTAAATTATTTTCATTCGTGTTTCTTAGATCTTTTGTTATATTAATATAATCTCATAGATTACGGTAGCAGGACAAATATTTTTATTTTCTACAAAGTAAGGAATAAAAAGTATAGGTTGTTCTCTTCCTAGAGCTGAGGTCTTTATAACATCGGTTATCACTATCTTCACTCCGTTTGTTGCGATATGTATATTATCAAGCTTTATGAAGAAATCGTTTAGAGTCGCTTTGCCGTACATGAGGCATGTAACATAAAATTTTTTGGTCAATTGGCTCAGTTTTAGATCTCTATTTGGATACTGTTTAGAAATATAATTAATTACTAATTGTAGGTCCTAAGTGTGTGAATATTTTGGCCTACTGAATTTTAGTTTATAGGCACCTTTTAATAAACGTTTAATAAATTCATAAGACCCAATGTTGAACTCAATAATAGGGAGAGTGCGGATCTATGAAAACACGAGTATACCACACGCTTCATCGTTTATTATCTTATTTAAGTATTATTGAGAATGGGGGAAAAGCGTAAAAAGATATAACGTTCAGGATACATATATTTTGCATTTGGCATTAATGCGAGAAGCAAACAATTCAATTACTGGTTGACCTAATTTGTGAGTAATTGTGTTAAATGCTTAATCTGATATACTCCATTCTATATCGGGGTTGATCTTTCTTGATTCCACATCTGCTTCAACATTTTGTTAAGTATTAATTTACATAATATGTTACACTTCTCGCACCATTGCCAGATTTGTTTGGTCAGATTGTGTAAGTGTAAATATTATATTCATCCCATGCTATTAATATAGCTTAAGGCTGTCTAATTGTCAACTCTTTACAATATAGCAAAGTTCGACAGTTCCTTTGCAAATGTTTTTAGTGCTAAGAATATGGATAAAGGTTCTAAATAATTAATATGATACTTCTTTCGGTTTCCTTCCATGAACCATGAGCGCAATTACCTTGCAAAATGCTTCCTATCCTATTCTCGAGGCGTCCGAGAATAAATCTAACTTAAAGTCTGGACTTTTAATGGAATTTGAAGATTTATATATGTTTTGAACCCACGCAATCAAATTATTAAGTATATATCGATCTAGATTTATTCTGAAATATTTTTAACAAAAGGTATTTTTGACTTTCTAGGGTTTTGGTATATAACCATCCATATTTAACGGCCGGGCATGCTGCGGTGAGTATGTCAATTAACTGAACGAGTTCTCTGATTGTGCAGGGGAGTAAGCCAAGGAACTTTTTAACAAGCTGCGCGAGAGTAGAGCGGTTTTTAACGGGCAAGGAAAATGAAAGATTTGTTGTATTATAAATGAATCCTAAATATTTGCACTCTTGCTGCGGTATTAATGAGCTCTTGTTATAATTAATTACGAAACCAAGACAACTTAGAACTAGTAAAGTTTCGTTAACATCACTAAGACATTCTGAATAATTTTTCCTTTGCATAATATATCATCAAGATACACTACCGATTTATATCCTCAATATCTAAGGTGGGTCATAACCTCTTTCAATATTTTTGTAAATAGTCTAGGAGCAATGGAAATACCATAAGGCATTGCGTTATATTCATATGTTATTTTATCAGAACTATCACTCTCAAATTCAAAACGTAGGTATTTACGTTAGGAACTAAAAGATAGGCTTCTTTAAAGTCTATAGTGGCTAAGAAGCCATTTTTTGGAATAAGTTTAGACGCTGTCCTATGAAAATGTAAGATATTTTCTACAAATTGATAAAATAATTTAACGTTTAGTATAAATCGTTTTCAGCCGTTATTCTTAGGTGCTAAAAATATACGAGATATAAATAGGTCCTTTACGGGTGCACAAATGTTAACGGCATCTAGGTTCAAAAGTTCATTAATAGCGATTTTCATATCTTTTTTTATTGATATAACCATAACGTTTTAGTTATATGCGGTTGTAGAATACTTTTTCAAAGAGGAATATTGTCGGTTATTTTAGTCCAACACTCATAATATTTTTTTTTTCTACCTGCATGTTCCTGGCTCAGGGATGTCGTGTTGGAGCACGTGGTTAGTGGCTAGTCTTCGAATGGCTGGGTGCAGAGGCAGCTCGGTGACTGATTCGTTTCTGACCTCCTCGTCCCCTGTTCAATTGGAAACGAGAAGGTCCTGACCAGTTTCCCTGGTAGCCAAGCCGGTTAGCTATTGTTTGCACTCTTGAGCTGGAACTAGAAGGCTTTGAAATGGGCAAAGTTTTCTTTATTTGTTCCTCTTGTTTTACGATAACCTTAGACGCTCTTATTTTTTCCGAGAGATCGTTACCGAATAGTTTGTTATGTATGTATTTCAGAACTGTTTAAAACTTATAAAAATGATTTGTACAAACCGGGGATAATATATTTTATTCTAGCCTCCGTATTTTGTTGATGTAGGTCGGATAAAATTCGGCATCCATCGCTAATGAACCTAATGGGTCTACCCTCTTTTTCAACCTTCCTGCATGATTAACCTTCGTGTTACCATCGCGGGCAACCTCCCGGTATTGATACTCTTAAATGCATCAAGTTGTAAAACTACAACATACCATTCAATCAGCCTCAAAATCATCGCTATGTGCTTAACTCATACAGTTGTAGAATTAGCACTATCAGGATAATGTATTTTATTTATATAAAAATTTTAAAATGTACAATTGGCGGACTTAATATCTTTAGGCATTCTCTACCAGTCAACCACGAGCTAAGCAGAGAAACTTAAGCAGGTGCCATAAAAACTTGAAAATATGTACGTGAATGTAAATATAAACATATACACACCATACTTGTAAATACAAAAAAATATATAATAAATATATTTTATCGAATGGCAACACATTTCTTTCTTTCACGACTGTTTTTTTACGTGGTAGAGCCATGCTGCAGCTATATTAATAGTATAATTGTAGCACGAATGGGTCGGTTCGATCTGGGAAGGACCACGCTCTCACAGAATACCAGCGTAAAATAGCAGCTTAATGCTGCTGTGTTTCGTATGGTGAGTGTAGAGAACCGGAGACCCTTTTTACTGGAAAAGAGGCATTCTATCTTAGTCCTCACGGCTGACAACGCATCTGCATTTAAATTCGCAAACGAAGATGATGTAGATGTCTATGTGCCACAGCAACCACTTACCATCAGATGGACTGTGTGTTCGTTTGTCAACCTTATTCTATAAAAAAAAAATGTCAACTTGGCATTGACAAAGTAAAGACTATCGGAAAATCCGAGCAGTTGGAAATAGCATTGTTGTATTGTTGTGTAATTATTTGATTTTCGAAGGTGAGTACAAACAAAAATAGTTTAATACGTATAATTTATCATCTTTTCAGTACAGTTATAAGTTTGGAAAAATATAATTTAGTATTTTTAGAAATTTCGTTTATTTTGATGTTGTAAATCTACAACATTATGCATTTAATGTAGAATGTCCTTGTTTAGGTTCTGTTCAAAAATTATTATTTTTTCTCAGATGATCAAAAGCAAATAAAAGAGTATTTTAGCCTAAATTAATGACGGAGAGAGATCTGAAGATGATTTTGAGGAGTGCGATGCAGGAAAACATGAGAATTTTTATGAAAACCGAGAAGATTTACTTCACAATCTTGGAAGACCTGAAGATGAGGAAAATGATGACGCAGATGATGTTCCTCTCTTGGTAAAAGACCCACTATTGTTAAATGAAACCCCTGCAGTTGACCAAGTGCCTCAGATTTCTTTTCCCTCAACAAGACAAGCCAGTTGACGAGCAACTATGAGGGGACTTGTTTGGAAGTTAAAAAGTTTGTTTTGAATTCTGACCAAACTGCATTTCTTGGAAACACTACATATCCACCAGAACTGAGGGTTCAAAGTACTACTGGTACTCTCTATAATATTTTATACACCATACACCCCGAACACGTTAGGCTCAATAAGACAAGGCCTTTAATTAGCCATCTAAATGAAAAATTTGCATCAATTACTATGGAACAAAGATTATCTATAGACGAACTGATGTGTGCTACAAAAGTAGCACATTTCATGAAACAGTATCTACCAACAAGCCAAATAAGTGGGGATTTAAATTGTATAGGTAATGTGCAGTGTAAAAGGTTATGCTAATAAATTTAGATATACATTGGTCAAAAGGATGAGCGGTTTCAAGAACAACCGGATTTTGTTCCAGTGGGAAACGTTGTATTCCGGCCAACCAGAAGTGTCCCAAGACATATAAATCATATTATATATTATGACAATTTTAATACCTCTGCATCACTAGTTACTTATGTTGCCAAACAAGGGATCTATACCCTAGGTATTGTACAGTCTAACAGACTTGTAAACTGTAAACTACTTGACAAAAAAGCACTAATGAAAAAAACTGTGCCCCGTGGAACTTATGAAGAGCAAACGACTAGCTTTAATGGCGTGAATTTGACAGCTGTAACTTAGAAAGACAACAAAACTGTCACTTTCCTATCCTCATATGTTGGAGCAGAACCTGTCTCCCAAATAGAAAGATTTGACAAAGCAACTAAGACTAGGATCAAGATTTCATGGCCACATATGTATAATAAAATAATTTAGTGCCCATATGGGTGGGTCAACCCCACCCATTATGGATAGCTTCATTGATAGGTATCGCATTGCAATCAGAAGCTGGAAGTGGTACCTACGTAATACGTTTTACAATCTATTGGATATGACAGTTATAAATTAGTGGCTTGTTTATAAAGATTTGAAAGGAACTGAAGCCAATTCATCAATTCTAAATTTGTGTCACTATAGACTGGAACTAGCTGAGGTACTATGAGGCCAATGTAAACAATGCATCTGAACTCCATAAAAAACAAGGAAGGCTTAGCACCAGTAACAGCGTTGAAATGGAAATACAAGACTAGAAAAGGAGAGGACCAGTTCAGCGTCTTCCACCTAAGGATATAAGGACAGATAATGTTGGTCACTGGCCTGGTGATTGTGCCCACGGCAGATGCAAAATGCTTGGGTGCAATGGATACACACAAACAAAGTGTGAGAAGTTTGGAGTAGCCCTTTGTCTTACTAAAGTCAAGGATTGTTTCAAAAATATTCGTATGTAATTAATGTTCAGTAAATGCGTGGTGTTGAATAACACAAATTGTTGTGAAAAACAAATGTTTTCTAATAAAATACTACATTTTTTTTTTAAATTATATTTCCCTGCATTAGCATGTACATGTCTACTAGATATATTTTTCAAAGATATAAGAAAAAATAATGCATCTAAGGGTTTTTTTTCTTTTTATTATGTGCTATGCAGGTCTAGAGAGAGAGACCGGTATAACTACGACCTAACAGATCGATTGTGATCGCTGCTATGTCTATAGTTCACTGCTAAGCCCTACATCCTCAATGAATAGAAGGAGTTGCTTAGCTGTGAGCAATTTCACTTCTTATGGGCGGAGTACATAGTTTCCCAGATGAGGATTACGTTTGCGCATTAAGGATCTGCAATCAGTTAGGATGTGTAAAGGCGTTTCTTCCTTTAGGGAACAAAACCGACACATACTTGAGTTGCTTAGTCCCAGGATGGACATGTATTTTTTAAGAAAACAGTGTCTTGTCAGAGCTCTTGCCAGAATGCGCAATTTATTTTACCTAATGCCAGAGCTTCCGAAGCGAATTTACAATCAAAAGCCCGGATTGAGGTTTTAGAATGTGTTAAGCCTGGTATATCAGACCAGATCTTAAGTGATTTATTGTGATATAGAGTTTCAAAGGTCAATCGGGCGAGGCTTTTTGAGATTAAACAAAATGGCTCGGGTCCAAATTGTGTACTCTTTGAGCCCTCCCGTGCGAGCTTGTCGGCAATTTCATTGCCTACAATACCCGCGTGACTCGAAACCCATCTTAAAACGACCCTGTTGTTACCTCCCAGGGCATTTGGACGATTTGCACAGTCTCCAACTAGCTTTGAGTTCACCAAGTTTGATCTCAGCGCTAGCAGTGCTGCTTGACTATCAGAGTTAATATAGATTATATGGTTGACGTAGTGTTTTTGCAAATTGATTTCCGAACATTTCTGCCTGGAAGATGGAGGTGAATCTACCTAAATTCAAACTAAGTTTGAATTTGGGGCGTTCCCCATAAATTCCAAAGCCTACGTCGAGGCCCATTTTTGACCCATCGGTATACCATATAAGGCTACCGACCTCACAGATGACCTGTCCATTCAGCCAGTCTTCTCTGGAGCGTAGTTAACTGTATACTTTTTAATAAAAGTATATACTGGACGCATGATATCTGAGATCATGCATAAGACCGGTGTTTCCTTAATTGAGTCGAGCATGGATGTCAATCTAATGGAAAGCAAGCTCAGACCGCCCTGAGCGTTAATCCTATAAAAACTAGCCCTCGCCTCCTTGTCTAAATCAATATCAAGGGGTGTTAGGCCTAGAAGTGTATTAAGAGCCGCTTCAGGCGATGATTGCATCGCTCTAGTTGCCATTAAGGCAGGCAGTCCTTTGTAGACGGACTGCCTGCTTAACGGCAATTTAGTCTGTCCGCAGTCGACTTTTGATTGGCTTTATTACACCAGACAGTGGGGGGTAGGTAAGAATCGGTCTCATTATGCTACTGTACAGCCATAGGATCATACTGGAACGCAAGCCCCAGTTGTTCCCGACCATGCGACCGCACGTACCTAAAGCAATTTTAGCCTTATGATATACGTTGCTAAGTTGAGAGTTCCACGTTAGTTTTTGGTCGATTGTTACGCCCAAATACTTAACTT
Organism: Parnassius orleans; assembly: GCA_029286625.1. Taxonomy (NCBI): domain Eukaryota; kingdom Metazoa; phylum Arthropoda; class Insecta; order Lepidoptera; family Papilionidae; genus Parnassius; species Parnassius orleans. The sequence continues at coordinate 1,278,290 of JAGSMP010000032.1, forward strand.
AAGTGGAGAATGGTACTTCTTTACCATAAAATTTTGTGTGACTAATTTGTCCAATTGTCTCTTTTTGGTAATGGGTTTTATAACAGTTTTATCAGCATTAACCGATAAACTGTTGTTTATGGTATTTAGAGCTCTTTGTATGATTAATGATAAATTCATTTGGCAAAAGCCTCTCGCAATGATCACAAGGTCATCAGCATAACCCAGTATGTCAATGCGAAGGTCTGCCATCTTGTACAATAATTGGTCAACCGCAAGAGTCCAAAGGAGGGGTCACAAAAAACCTCCTTGTGGATAGCCTCTTGTAGTTGCAACCTCAATCGAAGTTTGAAACAGGGCTATTTTTGCCCTTCTGTTTGAGAGCATCGACTTCACCTACCTGATGGTTGTGGGGTCAACATTTTTAGATGTCAGGCGCCCAAGCAGCAGTGACGTGGGGCTACTGTCGAAGGCGCACTCAATATCAAGAAAGGCACAAAGAGCTATTTCTTTATCCTCCAGCGCTTTTGCGACCCTGTCAAAAACACTGATCAGGGTTGTTTCCGTAGATTTGCCTCTGCGGTAAGCATGTTGGTTGTAGCGTATAGGCCTTGTAGCTAGAGCTACATCCCTTATATATCTATCTATTACCTTTTCCAATGTCTTAAGAAGAAAGGAAGAAAGGCTTATAGGTCTAAAGGACTTTGGCACAGCGTAGTCCTTTCTACCACCTTTAAGTATTAATAGAACTTTGACAATTGTCCATCGTTCTGGATTAAATCCCCATGCAAAACTTACTCTGAAGATTTTCACCAGATAAGGAAGAAGGATATCGATACCCCTCTGTAGTTGGATGGGAATTATTCCATCCTCCCCGGTTGTCTTACATGGTTTAAAGGAGTCAACAGCCCACTGCACCAGGCTTGGCCTTATTATCATTGCAACCCTACACCAATCCTCATTACAATGCCTTCGTAAGGCTCTGAAAGAGTTCGAGGCAAGAGTCTTATGTGATTCTGGGAAATGAATTGACGCTAGTAACTCCAATGTTTCTGTTTCACTATTAGTGATCAGGATTTTTAAGAAGCCGGATCTGATTAGGTTTAGATTTTGATAGCATTTCGTGTAGTCTTGCACTACGAGGCAGAGACTCAACTTCCTCGCATAGCTTCCTCCACGGTGCTCTCTTAGCTTTCCTAATTTCTTTATTATATTCGGTTAGGGCTGCACTATAAATATCCCATTCTTTGTTTTTTTTTAGCCCTATTGAATAGTGTTCCACCAAGGACCTTTACGTGTTGAGGTCTTGGTTTTGACGGGACAACTGCCCTCGAAGGCTTCACGGATACCTACGGTTTACCGTCTCCGTCGCTAACTCCAGACCTTCAATCGTTTTGATGCTTTTAGGAAACATTTCCAAATTCCTCCTCAGGCTATCTCTGTAGACATTCCAAGACGCTTTTGGATCCCTAAAAGCAACAGTTTCATAAGTTGGTGATGCTCCAATCACAAACTTAATGTGTTTGTGATCAGACATCGAGTTCTCACTACTAAAATGCCGGTCAGTAATCCGCCTGGATATGTGATTGGTAGGAAAGGTGTCTAACACTTCTTGCCTAGAATGCGTTACAAAGGTTCGTGTGCACCCTAAGTTTAGGCTGAATAGGCGATTTGATATGAGAAATTCATAAAGTAACTCACCTCTTTCGTTGATGTTAGTGCTTACCCACGCTGTGTGGTGAGCATTAGCATCACATCCCACCACAAGTTCGGCGTTGTGCTTTCGGGCGAACTCCACCACTCGCTCTAACTCGATGGCAGGATCTGGGTTCTCCCCGGAAAGATAGACTGAGCAAATGATTACTCTGGCCGCTGTGCATCCCTTGCGATTTATGAAGGCTGTGACCAGGTCGTCATTGCAATACCTGAAACAGCTAAAAGTTCAATATTTTTATTATAAATTATACAACCTCTGGGTCTACTGCCTTTAGTATTGACTAGGATCTTACTGGCAGCCAACAATCCCAGATCTTGACCGTTGGCCACCCAAGGCTCTTGTATGAGGGCGAGGTCGATGTTGTCCTCTGCAAAGCAAACCTCCACCACGGCAGAAGCAGTTGCTGCATGGTGAAGATTTGCCTGGAAGACCCTCGTCTTATCCTTTACCTAGGGTTAGTCATTTATAAGCGTGGGGGGGAGTGCAGGGGTCGTTTTCACCTGCTGAGGACGAAGCCGTCCTTTACTGGTGCTCTTGACCCCCGCCGTACCTTTTCGTCTACCGCTCCCACCTCCATTCTCTTCCGACTTCAACCACAATCCAGTCCTGGCTTGCCTTATTCAGGCACGTTACCAGAATCCAACCTGGATTGTGGGTGAAACCTGAAAATTTCGGTCCTATTCTTGGCTGCGCCCCACAGGCCGTCTTAGTGATAGCCTGCGTTAGTGCCCGGTGGACCAGCCTCATCTGCTCCACGCTCATAGGATTAGAATTGCGAATTCCTACACGCGCGGAGCCAGCTATGGCACTGAAGTTGAGCTTCTTCTCCCCCGTTGGCAGCTTTACAGATTTTCTAGGCAGGTCTTTGAGAGACTCCTCCTAAGACCGACTGCGATTATTAGCCTTCGGAACTGGAGGAGGTTTGGGCAAATGAATTTCGTCCCAGGGCTTCTGGTAGAGAAAGAGGGCCTCTTCGGCTCCTATCTCAGTTGCTATCAGCCTTCGGTACCTCTTTCGTGATGCCCCACTAAGCTTATAAGGCTTAGCGAACTTTTACTTTTCCCCTTCCTGGTTCGTTTCCGACTGTGGTTCGGCTGCAGACGTGCCTTCCGCTTCTCGGCTTGTCCGAGGTTGAGGCATAGTGTTGCAGGGAGTTCGTGAGGCTAAAAAAGCCTATTCCAGAGCTCCAGACATTTCGGAGAGTTCATATTTTTATCCAAATGTGGGTCTCGGGTATGAACCGTTTGCGACCAGCCATGTATCCATCGGCACGGTACGCTTAACACCTTGGATTGGTTTAAGATAGGAAAAATGGGGTGGGATAAAAAGAAAACAAAAAGAGGATCGTCTGAGTGTTTCTGTTCTGTCTCTTTAATATTGAACCAGACCAAATAACAGGCGGCAACGACGTGAAGGAAGAACTCCTCAGACTTGCCCTGGGGATGAAAACCTTATTCCCGGTCTTAGTCGGTCAGACCCGGGTCTTATCTGGTTCACCATGTAGTGGGGGCCGGGTAAGACTTGCAGTAATATCAGCGACATTTGCTTAAGGTGCGGCAGGGTAATTCTTTTATTTTATGTTCTAATATCTTGGCGGGGTTTCTGGGTAATTCCAAGTTAATAAAATAAATTAGTAAGTAAATGTAGGCTTATTATTTCGTATAAGACTACCCGTACCATGAATAAATTCAGTATACCTAAGTTAAACAGTAACCAGCCGCAATCGACTGCACCTAGTCGTAGCCGGCTAAACCTACAATTTGATCAACTGTATTTCTTACAGAAAATACTAGAAATCCTATATCAATAATATGCCACTCGAGATTGACGAATGGGATGAGAGTTTTTAGCGGTTTTATTATCATAATGATCATAACGACTTAGAAACATAAAAATACTATCTCAGCGCATCACCGTTTTAGGGCGTGACGGAGGATTTAGCGGTCAGAGGTTGGATGACGAATCGCAAAACATATAGGAGAACAAAATGGATACCAAGGAATGGGATCTTATAATATTATATAAAAATACGTGCCACGATTTTCACCTCCAGTGGGACTCCATACGAGCCGTATAACATGATGCATTCCATAAACATGATAACAAAGGTATATGTATAAATAAGGTGTAGCCACTCTTCACGAGTTGCCTCTGCATGAACTGAGAATCCACAAAACGCGGCGCGGGACGTGACCTACAACGTGAAGAAGAACTTAGTATAACTCAACCGTCAAATTTATGAATTATAAAGCCTACGTAGACCACGAACCGCGAAATCTCCTGCGTCTTTTTTATCCATGCAAATAGAACACAATTTCATAGATCTTACAGAATCCGTAAACAGTATATTTATACGTGGTAAATTAGTTTTGGATTTGTCTCACCCCCGTGACTTGAAACGAACGTAAAGCCGTTGGTCCTGCGCCTGATCTCTCTCTGGCCGTGTCAGTTTACCGCCCCATCGAACTATGAGAGTGAGGGAATAGAGAGTGCATCTATGCTTGCGCATACACTTGGGCACTATAATTCTGTCGTCGATAGCTAGTCTCTGTTAAAGCTGGCCGCCGTGAACGAAATTCGGTCTGGAGAATATTATACGTGGTAGAGCCATGATTGAGCTATATTATAGTTGTAGCGTGAAAGGGTAAGCTTAACCGGGGAAGTACGACGATCTCACAAAATACCAGCGTAAAATAGCTGCATAATACTATTGTGTCATACGGTGGTGAGAAAATAAAACCAGAGACCCTTTTTACTGGAAACGGGGCATTATATCTTATACCTCAGGGTTTTTTTTAATTTTTATTCAATATAGATTACATGTGTAATTCTTATTGAAAGTCATTTTACTTTACCACTGGTTCGAAAAAACCTCTGTCCTGGGAAGAACCAGCAAGAAACCCAGCGGGACTTTTTTTAAAGTAAGTTTTACATTAATGGTTCTACAAACTATTTAAGTACAAAATTTATTTCAGAAACTGCTTGGTAGCGACCACCTCATTCCCAGGGTTATTATCAATCATATATTCATTTATACTATAATAACCCTTTTATACAGTTTCAACAACAAAACATTTAAACTTGGTAATAGAGAGCCTGTACACTTTCCGGGACCTTGTTGTAATAGCGTATACATTGCCCCAAGAATGAATTACTGACTCTGTGGAGTCAAAATCTGCATTAGCATCTGCACTGTGGTGATAACGCATCTACATTATAATTCTTAATCGAGAAAAGATGTAGATGTATATGGGCCGCAGCCCATCAGATGGACTAAGTGCTAATCTGCCAATCTAAGTCTATAAAAAAACAGATAATATAATAAAAAATGATTATAGTATCCAATGTTGCAAACAAAAGTTTCTGTATATGCAGAGTGTTTTAAGATCAAAATTACACGATCATTTTACAAAATAATTCGTTTGTGAAATATTTACTGAACGATGAAACATTTTATTGCGATTCCGTTCGTTAATTAATGGCTGTGAGAAATTTTAATTAATTAATAGTAATTTGGATGATGTTCAATTACAGTCGTTAATATTATTGCAAAGTTAGTATGAATCAAAAATTATTATTTATTCATTAAGTTCAAGTACATTAAACGTTAACTAACATATAAAATGTGTATGTCGCAGGCAACTAGCTTAATTAGCCGTTCAATTAAGCGGTTAATATGATGAACTTGCCATGTAATGCCGCTGGTCTGTGCCTAATAATGTGGTACATTATATAAATGTACGCGGCTTTAGAGTGGCCCAAGGGCCACCCCAGCCGCACCATAATCTACTGTCACTATATTACAAGATAGGTGCTATATTGTATTAGTCGCATCGCTTAAATTTTATTCAGGCCGCTAGTTGAACGACGCCGTTTAGTAAAAAGGCTAGGCTGTTAACTGTAAGGCTAATTAAGCTAGTTGGCTGCGACATATACATTTATTGAATGACATTTTAAGTGGGAATTTGTCAATCCTGAAAACTGCAAGCATTCTTTAACATGTTATATTAGGTTCCCGAGTTGCAGCCGGTACCGGTATACCAAGTGGAGGGTGACCTCTACTAGATGGAGTGACGATCTGGTAAGAATGGAGGTAGCTCAGGACCGTGCTTTGTGACGTTCCTCGAGGGAGGCCTATGTTCAGATGTGGACATGTGATTGGCTGTATAATGATGACAATGATAATGCATAAACGGTGTTACATAGCTCACTCTTTATTTAATCCACTTTCAGGTCACATTTTCTTTTAATTTTTAATTTTTCTAATCGATCTCAAAAACGAGTATACAATACGAATCGATTCTTACTCGTCCTTTTACGGTTTTTTATTGCGTAATGATTATTTGGTTATATATCCTAAAATTTTTTTCATATAGAATAAGGGTGACAAACGAGCACACAGTCCACCTGATGGTAAGTGGTTGCTGTGGCCCATAGACATCTACATCTATCTTCGTTTACGAATTTAAATGCAGATGCGTTGTCAGCCGTGAGGACTAAGATAGAATGCCTCTTTTCCAGTAAAAAGGGTCTCCGGTTCTCTACACTCACCATACCAAACACAGCAGCATTAAGCTGCTATTTTACGCTGGTATTCTGTGAAAGCTTGGTCCTTCCTTAATACAATATTTTTAAATAGGTATATTTTATTTTGGTTATGTAGGTACGTGAATTCTAAATTAATGTTTTAAAATTTAGACAATGTGAAATGTATTGCCAATGTAAATAAAATATTATCTCATACTCTTAAATATTTTTTTTTCTAATTCTTTATTCTTTGAAAAAGAATTAATACATCTTTCAAACCAGTATTTTTCTTTGTTTCTTTTTGAAATTTATTTTATATTTTATCAGACTATAACATTCCACTGCAGTACATCAGTTTCTCCATAATATGTAGAGAGGATTGACGATCGCAGTACCAGATGTCTAGCGTCATGCTGCTATGTCGTGCTGCTTGCTGCTGACGGTGTGCTTAATGTATTTTATATCTGATGTGAACGAGATTCCACCATCTATCGGTGGCTTTAATACTTTTGTGGCACTTTCTCGGAGTCACACCGCAGGCCAAAACGGGCAGGACGAAAAGTTGTGACGGTCTTTCTAAAGCCACCAACACACGGCGTCTAATAATATAGTCCATTTAAAATCTTAAAAGTCACACAATTGACCGCATAGTGGTAATGTAAGAATATCCACTAGCCCATATCATCCCGTGGGTGCCGTAAGAGGCGAAATAGGGAAATAAGCCAGGAAAAATAAAAAAATAAAAAACTGCGGTTGGGAACCCACCTGTCAAGCGTGGAAACTATGGCAAATATTCTCCCTATGGGGGAGGCTTATGTTCGGCAGTGGACTTTAATAGGCTGTAACAGTAACGGTTACGGAACACAATAGCTAACATTTTATGTGTAGCGTCATCGGTATGATTCCCATACGGAACGGATTTTTATAGCAGTCAAAAAATTGTTCCACATACAGGTGAAATTTCTACATTAGGGGTATAGCAACCTTTTTGAATGATTAACAGAAAAGTCAAGGTGAATTATGAAATTATAAATTACTAAATATTTGAATGGCTTGCTTTTCAATGAATTCAAAAATGAAGAGGTTTTCAATTCGGTTGTATGTTATTTTTTAATGTATAACACAATATTTTTTATTTTTTATACTTACTATAAGCCAGTGCTTGACCACAATCCCACCTGGTAGTAAGTGGTGATGCAGCCTTAGATGGTAAATCGCACTGTCTTAGCGTAACAAAATCCTATTCACTCTAGCCATGAAGACGCCCAGATTGTATTCGGACGAAAAGATAGACGCCGGAAAATTATTCCACTATTTTGCTGTACGCATTAAAAAAGACGAAGCAATGCGTTTGGTTCTAATGCGTGGAATATCGACAGCAAAGGGTGAAGACCCACCGACCGCCTGGTTTTCCGATGGTGGAAAGGAGAGGGAGGAATTAAAGCGTGTAATTCCTGCGCACACTCACCGAAATGCATCCTATTGAATACCGAGAGGCTGGCTACTCTGTGCCTGTGCTCGAGGCTGACAAAATTGGTTTCAACCAAATCAAGGTTGCCAATGAGCCTCTTAGCACGTCTCTCCGCTGAGTCCAACGCTGCCAGGTGGCATTTTGCAACACCAGCCAATATGTGACAGCAGTAATCCATTCACGTCTGGACTTGCGCTTTATATAAGGTAAGAAGCTGCCCCGGAGTGGAATTCTGCCGCACCCTTGCAAGGACACTTAGTTTCCTTGCGGCTGCTTTGGCCCTGGACGCAATTATTCGCCCATATTTGTGGTTCGGAGAAAATTCACCCCTAACAACAGAAGGCGGTCAGTGTACTCCAAGGACACATTCCGGAAAGTAGGAGCCAGGGTGAGTGGGCTCCTTTTAGCAGTGAAAAGACACGCAACTGTTTTGGAGGCGTTAAATCTCACGAGATTGGTATCACCCCGTTCGGAGACTGCCTGCAGTGAGAGATTCGCACTCGCACTTCTCGCACTTCGCACCATAGCTTATCTTTCGCACTGAAATTGATCCCGACTGGCCCGAGCATTCGGCTGGTACCTCTCCACAACTCTGCTGTCTACATACCCATAAATACCGGGAATGGGCAGATCATTAATATGCAGTAGGAAGAGAGTTGCAGAGAGAACGGACCCCTGAGAAACTCTGGCGTTTGCCGTAATACGTAGGTCACTCAATAAGTTTCAAGTTGCTCGAAATTTAAAAATGGAACGCACCCGTGTTATATGTTTCTAAAAAGCAAATTTATTGAAAAATAGAACTCCATAAAACAATTGCTCAATATTAAAAAAAAAACAAAGTTCTATTAATTTTCCTGCAACGCTTCTCGCGCTTTTCATTTAAAACTATGGATCTTAACTGTGAACATTTGCGCGCTACGATATATTATGATATTAAATTTGGTTTAACCGAACAATTAAGTTTACACCGGTTACAATTAGCATTAGGGGACTCAGCTCCACCACGCGTAACAATTTTTAGGTGGTCTACTGAATTCAAAAGGGGTAAAATTAATCTTAAAGATGACCAAAGAACTGGGGCCCCGCAAACAGCAGTAACGGCAGAAAATGTATGAACAACTGAAATTTTGGTGCGAGAAGACCCAGGAATCACATATACGGACATCGAAAAGATTATAGGCATTAGTTCGGGGAGCATTCATACCATCCTACATCAACATCTTGGAGTGAGGAAGCTTTGTTGTCGATGGATCCCTCGTTTGCTCTCCGAAAGCGAAAAACTGACTCGTGTGAATTGGTGCCATGAAATGCGTCTACGTTTTGAAAACGGGGCATCTAGGCGTGTTTCAGAAATCGTTACTGGTGACGAGACATGGATCTAATAATATGATCCGGAAAATAAAAGGCAATCATCGGTATGGGTCTACTCAGAAGGACAGTTACCGACAAAACTGCATAGACCTCGCAACGTCGGCAAAAAAATGGTGGCTAGTTCTTTTTCGTAGAGCGGACATTTGTCGACGTCAATGCTGGAAAATTGTAGGTCAGTCAATTCTAAATGTTATACTACAGTTGCATTACCCAAAGCTTTTCAAACTGTGCACGAGACTTCTCGCGAGACTTCTGCGAGACCAAAGACCGTACTTCGGGGAATCATGTTGCATCACGATAACGCCTCTTCACATACAAACGCTTCCTCAATAAATGATTTTGTCCCTTAGAACAAAAGCATTTATTGAGGAATCTGGTGTTGAAACTCTAAATCACCCACCCTACAGCCCTGATATAGCTCCTTGTGATTTATTTTTGTTCCCAAGAGTCAAAGAAAAAATAAAAGGCAAGTGTTTTCAAACACTGAAGAAACCGTGGCTGCCTACGAAGAAGCGATTTCTGACCTGTCAGATCAAGACTGGCAAAAGTGTTTTCAGTGTTGGTTTAGGCGTATGGAACTTTGTATAGAGCATGATGGAGAATATTTTGAAAAGATGTAAAATAAATATTAATAGTATCTAGAATACTTTTTGTATATCTTAAAACTTATTTAGTGTCCTACGTAGGACTAGACGAGCAACCATCGATGACGACTCGGAGAGATCGTTCACTCAGAAAGTCCTTCACCTAGTCAATTAGGCCAGGGGATATGCTATACGCTGAAAGCTTGTCCAATAGGCTAGCGTGCCAAACCCTGTCAAATGCCTTCGAGACATCAAGGAAACAGCAAGTGCTTCCCATTATTCTCCAGGGCTTCGCCCCATATGTGAGTGGCAAACGCTAGAACGTCCCCAGTTGATCGATTTCGGCGAAACCCGTACTGGCAGTCACTGAGGAGATCATTCTGCTCTAGCTATGCCATGAGGTGTAGGGTAATTGAGATTAGCCGATAGTTAGCAGGGTCGGTATGACTGCCTTTTTAGGCACAGCCTGCACATTGGCTAGCTTCCAGGATTTGGGCACTATTCCAGTCCTGAATGAGAAACGGAACAAGCGAGTCAACACAGAAGACAACTCAGGCGCACAGAACTTTAGCACTATACCTGGTATACCATAAGGTCCACTAGCTTTGTTCACGTCTAGATATCGAAAGGTTTTAAGAACCTCCTTGTTGGTAATACGGACCTCTGACATAGAGGTTCCGCAGTGAGGTAATTGAGGTGGTACGCTGTTGCTACTGTCCAGACGCCAATTGCAAGCAAAAAAAGAAGCAAATAAGTCCGTTTTCTCCTTAGCCGCCTGCGCCAGTGAGCCATCTGATGGAAGATGTGTACGGCGCTGGTGTTGCAAAAGAAAGCACGGTATATTTTTGGTTTCAAAGTTTTCGTTATGGAAATTTCGACCTTCAGAACCAACCCCGTGGACGGCCGGAGACCAAAGTGGAAAATGAAGAATCAAAGGCTATTGTGGAGGCGGATCCATCACAAAGCACTTAAGAAATAGCTGCAGGCTTCGGGGTAAGGGATAAAACTGTATTAATCTACTCGAAGAAAATCGGGAAAGTAAAAAAACTTGAACGATGGGTATGTCATGAATTGAGTGAATCGAACTTGCTAACACGCGTCGACTGCTGTGTTACTTTGCTCAACCGACATAATAATGAAAGGATTTTAAATCGAACCATTCCTTGTGATGAAAAGTGGATACTGTACGATAATTGGAAGCGCTCGTCACAATGGGTGAACCCTGGACACCCAGCCAAAACCTGCCCTAAACGAAAATTCACTCAGAATAAGTTACTTGTGAGTGTTTGGTGAACTAACGCCGGTGTCGTTCACTACAGCTTTCTGAAATCTGGCCAAACGATTACGGCAGATATCTATTGTCAGCAACTGCAAACCATGAAGGAAGAATTAGCTGCTAAACAACCGAAATTGGTCAATCGCTCTAGACCACTGCTATTTCACGACAACGCAAGACCACACACTGCACAACAAACAACCAACCACTAAGTTAGATGAGCTACAATTAGAATGTCTGCGTACTCCCCGGACCTTGCTCCAACTGATTACCATTTTTTCCGGAATTTGGACAACTTCTTACAAGGGAAAAAATTCAACTCCGATGCGGCAGTCCAAACCGCCTTCAAAGATTTTATTGATTCTCGCCCGCATGGTTTTTTGTAAAGGGATCAATGAACTACCTATGAGATGACAAAAGTGCATAGATAACAACGGTGCATACTTTGATTAATTAAATATGTTTTACAAGAAAAAATTGATTTCTTATATTTACGCGAACACTACACAATGAATAAAACTACTTTTACGGATTATATCGCGTTTAATTAACTTATTTTTATTAATTCCCGACGTTTCGGGTGCTTTACAGCACCTATGGCCACGTGGGACTGAGGTGATTGACGTCCCGATGTCAGAGTTAATCCGGAGTACCTTCAGCTTATTTTAATTATTAATTTTGGTCCGATCTACGCAGAATGAACAAACTGTGTCTTGAAGTCTTGCAGTGGTATGCTTGGGTTTAGTTTTAATTTTATTAATTACCGGATCCCAAGCAGGTGGTAGTACCCAGCCTCCCTCTCTATTGAAATTAGGATGTTTTTTTAATTTCAATAGCCTCACGTATCATCCTTGGCAGGAATCGATGTTTTTTCGCAAGAATTTGTGGTTTATCAAATCTAATGTAATGGCGGGGGCCGTCTAGGTTATGATCACAAACTGCACGTCGGGAATTAATAAAAATAAGTTAATTAAACGCGATATAATCCGTAAAAGTAGTTTTATTCAATGTGTAGTGTTCGCGTAAATATAAGAAATCATTATGTAAACCAGTACGGACGGAAATAGCAAATAAAATACGCGGACCAGAAGATCTCAAGACCAAGCGCGCAAGATACGTAACATCATTAAATTTCTTGAAGAGATGCAGAGACCATAATCTCATTCCTACGTGTGTCAAGATATCTACTAAAAAAGACATTCGAGGAATTTTAAATCAGGCAAGCAAGAAATTGTTAATAACGGTGATTCAGCAAAAACGTACCGATCTATGTTTCATAAACAAAACCATAGACAAATCGTCCAGTGATCTAAAGACAGTTTTATCGATATTTGATTATAAGAATTGCATGGAAACTTTAGATACACGTGAGACAACTATATACAATGAATGCAAAAATAAACATATAGATAAATACCAAAAACTAACAACCAAATCAAATGTCCAACATCAATGTCAACGTAAGAAGGGAACGTAACCATTGACAACAGACGCGAGTAATAAACAACGCGCGGTCTATAACCTGTCAAAACAATCTCTGGACGACGTGACAATAAAAGTTTTGGCCAAAGGTATGAATTTCGCAATAACACCGCGAAAAATTCCGTATGAAAACATTATCTATAGTGTTGAGGACTGTCTGTATAAAAATAATATTGGTAAGGAAGATTTAGAGGCCATACATCAAGACATTTCGTCTTTGTTACATCGAAGCTCAGTGCCGAAATTAGATCTTCCCAAAGATCTAATTTCGGCATTATTAATGCATTGCAAAACGGCAGATTAATGCATTGAAAAACTTACGCAACAGATCAGATCTAACGATTCTCCGCGCAGATAAAGGTAATGCTACAGTTATAATGGATACGTTGGATTACAATTTTAAAATACAACAACTTTTATCGGATGAAAGTACGTACGTAAAGAGCGGACATTTGTCGACGTCAATGCTGGAAAATGGTAGGTCAGTCAACTCTAAATGTTATACTACAGTTGCTTTACCCAAAGCTTTTCAAGCTGTGCACGAGACTTCTCGCAAGACTTCTGCGAGACCAAAGACCGGGCTTCGGGGAATCATGTTGCATCACGATAACGCCTCTTCACATACAAACGCTTCCTCAATAAATGCTTTTGTGCCTTAGAACAAAAGCATTTATTGAGGAATCTGGCGTTGAAACTCTAAGTCACCCACCCTACATCCCTGACATAGCTCCTTGTGATTTATTTTTGTTCCCAAGAGTCAAAGAAAAAATAAAAGGCAAGTTTTTTCAAACGCCGAAGAAGCCGTGACTACCTACGAAGAAGCGATTTCCGACCTGTCAGATCAAGACTGGCAAAAGTGTTTTCAGTGTTGGTTTAGGCGAATGGAACTTTGTATAGAGCATGATGGAGAATATTTTGAAAAGATGCAAAATAAATATTAATAGTATCTGTAATACTTTTTGTATATTTTAAAACTTATTTAGTGTCCTACGTAGGACTAGACGAGCAGCCATCGATGACGACTCGGAGAGATCGTTCACTCAGAAAGTCCTTCACCTAGTCAATTAGGCCAGGGGATACGCTATACGCTGAAAACTTGTCCAATAGGCTAGCGTGACAAACCCTGTCAAATGCCTTCGAGACATGAAGGAAAACAGCAAGTGCTTCCCCATTATTCTCCAGGGCTTCGCCCCATATGTGAGTGGCATACGCTAGAACGTCCCCAGTTGATCGATTTCGGCTAAACCCGTACTGGCAGTCACTGAGGAGATCATTCTGCTCTAGGTATGCCCTGAGGTGGGCGTTCAATATAAGCTCCATAATCTTGCAGAGTATTGAGGATGAAAGTACGTACGTAAAGGTCAGAACAGACCCTACAACTAAAACGCTTAAAAAAACTAGCGATTTAATTAAGAAATACTCCGAGAAATTGAATCTAGACGTTAATTTGATAATACCTGCCAAACCACCGAAGTTGTATGGGTTACCAAAAATACACAAACCGAATGCTCCATTACGTCCAATAGTGAGTCAGATCGATTCGCCAACTTACAGATTGGCTCAACACTTAGCAAAAATACTATCACCACTCAGAGGATACACAAGAGCACACACTAAGGATTCATACCATTTTGTCAGTGAGATAAAAGACTTATGTCTTACTGACAATGAAACTATGGTCAGTTTTGATGTTCAGTCTCTATTCACATGCCTACCAGTTGAAGACTGCATCTCAATTGTAACTAGGAAACTAGAAGAAAACAACATGCCAGCAGAATATTATGCAGTATTACTTAGACATTGCCTTACATCTGGCTATCTATTGTGGAAGGAAGAGTTTTACAAGCAAGTAGATGGTGTTGCAATGGGCTCACCGGTATCTCCCATTGTCGCCGATATTTTCATGGAGGACTTTGAGGAGAAAGCCCTGCTTACTGCACCAGTAACTCCAAGGTTCTACAAGCGGTACGTAGACGATACATTCACAATTTTACCATCAAAGTAACTGCATCTTAATTCCATAAACTCTAAAATTCAATTTACTATGGAGTTAGAGGCAAATAATTCTTTAGCTTTCCTAGATGCGTTAGTCATCTGAAATCCTAACAACACCATAGGTCACTCTGTCTAAGGAAAAAAGACCCATACGAACCGATATCTAAACGGTGAATCTCACCATCATACTTCACAGTTAGCTATCGTAGGCAAATCCTTATTACAGAGAGCACGAGAGATCGGTGACAGCAAATCTCTGGCCACCGAGCTTCAGCACGTCAAGCAGGTTCTGCACGACAACAAGTTTCGGGTCCCGCGCCTACGTCACAGTGACCGAGTGAAGCCGGCCACAGTCGAGCGTGTGTCTGCTGTACTACCATATGTCAGAGGTGTCACAGACAAGATTGACTACATTTTAAAGCGAGCTTCTATTAGAACATTCTTCAAGCCGCCGAAGAAGATTAGTCAGTTCTTACCATCCGTCAAGTGCAATATTCCTCTACAAGATGCAGGAGTGTACAAGTGGTCTCTCATATATAGGGTAAACAAAACGATCTATCAAAACCCGCGTAAAAGAACACATAGCTGACGTGAAGCACCAACGTTCCAGGAAGTCTGCAATTTGTGATCATATCCTAGACAGCCTCCGCCATTACATTAGATTTGATAAACCACAAATTCTCGAGAAAGAACATCGATTCCTGCCAAGGATGATACGTGAGGCTATTGCAATTTAAAAAAAATCCTAATTTCAATAGACAGGGAGGCTCGTTACTACCACCTGCTTGGGATCCTGTAATTAATAAAATTAAAACTAAACCCAAGCATACCACTGCAAGACTTCAAGACACAGTTAGTTCATTCTGCGTAGATCGGATAAAAATTAAAAATTAAAATAAGCTGAAGGTACTTCGGATTAACTCCTATATCGGGACGTCAATCACCTCAGTCCCCCGTGACCATGGGTGCTGTAAAGCACCCGAAACGTCGGGAATTAATAAAAATAAGTTAATTAAACGCGATGTAATCCGTAAAAGTAGTTTTATTAAAAAATACTTAATATTCCTCCCGTACAAAACGCCAATTTCATATGTAAGGACCTAATAGATTAGTTGTCTCCTGGTCACGGCTGTGCGATAATTGGAAGCGCTCGTCGCAATGGCTGAACCCAAAAACCCAGGAGACCCAGCCAAATCCTGCCCTAAACGAAAATCGACTCTGAAAAAGTTACTTGTGAGTGTTTGGTGGACTAGCGCCGGTGTCGTTCACTACAGCTTTCTAAAATCTGGCCAAACGATTACGGCAGATATCTATTGTCAGCAACTGCAAACCATGAAGGAAGAACTAGCTGCTAAACAACCGAGATTGCTCAATCGCTCTAGCCCACTGCTGCTTCACGACAACGCAAGACCACACACTGCACAACAAACAACCACTAAGTTAGATGAGCTACAATTGGAATGTCTGCGACATCCACCGTACTCCTCGGACCTTGCTCCAACAGATTACCATTTTTCCGGAATTTAAACAACTTCTTGCAAGGAAAAAAATTCAACTCTGATGCGGCAGTCCAAACCGCCTTCAAAGAGTTTATTGATTTTCGCTCCCATGGTTTTTTTAGTAAAGGGATCAATGAACCTATGAGATGGCAAAAGTGCATAGATAACAACGGTGCATACTTTGATTAATTAAATATATTTTACAAAAAAAAAATTGACTTTATATTCCTCCCGTACAAAACGCCATTTTCATATGTAAGGACCTAATAACTTAGTTGTCTCCTGGTCACGGCTGTGCGATTGATAGACACAAGAATAAATAATTTTATCCATTCCTGTGTCTATCGATACCCCGATCGTGGGGAAAGTGGGGTCTTCGAGGTGACAGAGACGCTTACAGCAGATGACGTTGCGGTCGTAAACACAGACTTCACCGCCCTGGTGGAAATTATGCTCCAATGTGTACCCAGGGTAGCCAAGGTACGCCGCATCTAGAGGACATCTGATCTGCACCTTAGTCAAGAAAAGTAAGTGCGGTTTGTCAGACTGAAGGTGGTAGTGGACTGCATTGAGATTACAGTGCAGGCCTCGGATGTTTCTGAGGTGCACTTTGATGAAGAGGGAACGCAACCGCTTTACAGACTTACTCTTCTTTTTCCTTTAAAAAAAATCCGAAATAAGCCTTTTCTTGCCGATAGTGTTTATTTCCTCAGTGATCTCATATACATTTTAACAATGGTTGATGATATTTTAACTAACTATTATAGACGATGAGGCCTTGGCCGTTAGATTGGACATAGCGAAGGCCTTTGATCGGGTTTGGCACAAAGCGCTGCTTTCGAAGCTTCCTTTCTATGACCTTCCCGATAAATTGTGCAATTAGATCAGTTTTCTTGCAGATCGGAGCACCAAGATCGTAGTAGACTATGCGTGCTCCGATTACAAGCCTATCAACGCTTATGTTCCACAAGGCTGCGTGCTATCACCAACGCTGTTTTTTCTAGATATCAATGATATGTTGCAAACCGTAACATTTATTGCTAAGTGGTCGACATCGCTGGTGATTTTCATACACCGGCCGTGCCAATATTTCTCGGGAAACGTCGCCGAGTACCGGAACAAACTTAAAAGTGAAGTCGAGACTTTGTTGAACAAACAAAATTGGGGCCGACCTAAGCTAGTCCAGTTCAATCCCCAAAAGACACGAGTTTGCACGTTTACCGTTAAAAGCAACTCCGTACTCCGTTGTCGTATCTCCTCACTTTCAGGGCACTTGCCTTGTTAACTGAGCCAGTATCGGAATCCTCGTCGTCAACATATCGAATGACGTGCAGTTTCGTGGTCACTTGGAAGATAAGGCGAAATTGGCCTCTAAAAAACATGGCGTGCTCAGCAGCGTGGGTCAGTATTTCATGCAGGCACACCGCCAACAACTAGCTCTTTTTATCTTTTACACTGAACCCTATTCTAACTCCGATCTTACCGCAGGAGCGTTAAATCGGGGACGCGTTAGATTTATACATGTACTCGTATAGCAACCAGTGTAAGGACGTAAATTTGTCTAATTGAAATGTGAAAACCTTTGAGCTTACCTCAAACCTCTGATCTTATCAGATATAAGAGATACTCTGAATAGAGGTTGGCTAGGACGAGTCGTATTTAAATCCTCTTATCTCTATATATAAAAATCAATTACTGTGCGTTAGTCTCGCAAAAACTCGAAAATGACTGGACTGATTTTGATAAAAAAATTGTGTGTTTGAGTGGGTGGTCTAAACGCTTCACAATTGGACCCGCTAAGTGGCGCTGTTGTCGAGATCCAGAAATCACGCGTGCGAAGCGGGGGCGGATCGCTAGTAAAATATAAATATAGTGTAATATTTTTTTTAAACGTTACCACACTAGGATTTTCTCTTGTATCGTGGAGGCAGTTTCCATACATAAATTTTACAATAACTAACATCTAGACCAGAAACAATTATTTTTAGGGCATACGAATACTTGATCTGCCACGCATACACCACGGAGCCGTATTATAGATACCTATTTTATTTTTATTCATTGATCTATTCATACCAAGGGATTTATTACCACCAATAAATCGGCTTGCTTGTAATTCTTGTTTGAATGTAAAGAGAAAATGTGCTAGAGGATGGACTGCATAATTTCTCTTTAATTCTAATTAATCCATGCCGAGGGTCAGCTAGAAGGTCATTACAATTATTATTGTAAACAAGGTAAAATTACAGTTGGAAGAACTAACAGTGCAAATTAAAGAAATTGCACTCTTATTTCTTTCAAGTGACTAACAAAATAATTAATTTAATTTGAGCCGTCATAGCTAAGGGGCAAAGGAGCAACTCGGGTTCGATCTCCATCGGTACCTACCAATGAGATTGTAAAATGTAACTATAAGTCTCGACTAACCACATTTTCGGCGGTGAAGGATAACATCATGTGGAAACTGCATCTCTGAGAAACAAAAATAATATTTTGAAGACATGAAGTCCATCAATACGCATTGGGGTAGCAGAAATAACACAAGGCCTTTGTCCCGCAGTGAGAAAGGTACAGACTGTAAGTTTACTTATAAATTTAACCAGAAGAATTAAGCACAATTTAATTTATTCAATACCTATGAATAATTAAATATAAACAGGGCTTCCGCTAATTGTAGGCATCTTCCAAGTTGGAACGATAATCCATAATTGACATGCTTAGTATTCGAATGGTAATTGAGCGATTATATTTTTTACAAAAAAGGGTTCAAATAATTTTTAATTTTTAAATGATTAAAAATATAATCCTTTTAAATTATTTTTAAAAAAATATTTTGAGGTGTAAATATCTGAGATTATGTAAATAAATAAACATAATGTAAAAATTATGAAAAACATCATTAAATCTTCACCCAAAATAAATCTAAACAAAGAAATAAAAATAGTTACTTGTGTACTCGTAATTATCTTTTTCTCTCTAAAACACGTTCTTTTTATAAGTGGAAAACAATGTTAACTTAAAACACTTCCGTAATTCTATAAATTGATTTAAACTTTTTATTACAATTTATTCGTAAATATATTTTGGCAGTACACAAAATTAAGCCAGTTGAGTTTTGCATTATTTGCTCCCTCTAAAGTAACCTTTTCTGTGACACGGCCACGACCTTAGCCCTTCTAATTTATATATACATAATTGAAGCTTTGCGGGAAAATTAACAGTTTCTCTAGACAAACAGGTGCCTGCTCGTTGGTTTAACACATTTGACCTAAAATTTACCTCCCAAAAATAGGGAGGACTTATGAGGGGTTTATGCCAATATTAATTTGATACTTGCAACTTTAAAACGTCTTCGTTATGAATAACGTTTCGGAAATATTTAATTCATTTTACAGTGTACCTACTAATAAATTAAAAAAAATAACTCCAAAATTTTTACCGTTAATATATTACTATTATAAATCATCATAATCGTCACCATTACAGCATAAAAGGCATGCTAAAAGGCTTATTGTTGACCCAAATTTGGGTAAAACCAATCTTACTAGCCTCAAACATAGGCACAAAGTAGCCAGCCTTTCGGGTTTCTACAGGATGCATTTCGGAGAGTGTTTGCAGGAATTGCATAATTTAATTCCTCCCTCTCCCTTCCACTATCGGACAACCAGACGATAGGCCAGTCTCCCCCTTTCGTTGTTGACTTACCACGCATTCGAACCAAACGGTTTGCTACATCGTTTGTGGTGCGTACAGCAAAGGAGTGGAATAAGTTGCCAGCATCTGTGTCTGTCTCCATTCGATTACAAGTTCAATGCTGCACAAGTCCAATGCTGACCGTTGGCCACCCAAGAAATACCAAAAAGCACGGATCAGAATCATCTGCATTTATCGACTTCCTGCATGACTTACCAAGTCGTCAATCAACCATCTATCAGAGGACTATGATGGGTGAGGTATTTTTTAATAATATTAATATTTATTTGCACACCATACAAGGTCCTTAACAATAAATACAAAATTTTACTTGTTCTACACAGCAGTATTTTAGTTGATGCTTACAATAGGAAAACTTGAGCTTTAAACGTCAGTACTCTTCCAGTGTCAAAATATCCAAAAATTAAACAATAATGACAATCAAGCTTATGAAAGGGTAAAGTAAAAAGTAAAAATTATACCATTTTTTTGGAAAACAAATAATATACCGCTTTGCGAGTGCGTGTGTGTGTGTGTGTGTGTGTGTGTGTGTGTGTGTGTGTGTGTGTGTGTGTGTGTGTGTGTGTGTGTGTGTGTGTGTGTGTGTGTGTGTGTGTGTGTGTGTATGTGCGCGTGCGCGCGTGTGTGTTCGTGTGGTATGCGTGTTGATGAGGTGTGGATGTGGGTGTAAATACCCATTAGTTGATAAATTATCCATGTATACCATATATATGGATAATGTATCAACTTATGGGTTTTAGCATAGATTCCGTTGTGTTATAATCAAGACTTTGTAGCCATTTAATAATATATTGTTTACACTCATATTTACTTTTATTTTTTAACATTAAATAAATTATTTACCTTATTATACAAAAAGGGTCCAAGAAATTGATAAAAACGTTGGCTAAATGAAGTTTTTAGATTTATATTTTGACATTATTATAGCTTCACTTAACAAAACACTGTGTTCAGCGCCTTTCGCTATAAGAAAAAATAGGCAGTTACCTAACATCGATACTGCAAGACTAGTCTATTTCAGTTATTTTCACAGTCTATTGTCATATGGAATACTTTTGTTGGGCAAATCATCAGACATTGAATCTGTATTTGTCATTCAAAAAAGAGTGAAAGCGAAAGTCTTCACGAAAGTCTTTGAGAGAATTGTTTAAAGAAATTAACATATTGACTGTAGCTTCGCAGTATATCTATTCGAACATTATTTATGTATATAAATATATTTCATTATTTAGAATAAAAAGTGACATTCATAAAATGAACAATAGAAATAAGCATAAATTTGTGGTTTCTTCCTTAAGACTGAAGAGAGCAAGTAATTCTTTTGCAGGACAATGTGTACGCATCTTCAACAAGATATCCAAAGAGAAAGTAAACTTACCTTTAAATATTTTTAAAAATACATAAAAGAGTCGCTCATAAAGAAAGCATATTACACAGTCAATGACTACCTCGTAGATAAAGATGCTTCGTCTTAATGTCTTTCAGTTTAACACACATACAATCTAAAAATAAGTTATACTCTACTTATACTCGCCAAAGACGTATTTCGTCGTAGCTATTTTCTCTGTATGAGTATAGTGTAAACGCCAAGCAACAATTATTATTATTATGATATAATATGTTGACGTTCATAAGTGCTTTATTTAAAGTCTACATGAATAAAGATATTTGACTTAATTTGATTTGAAGACAAACATAAATCTTAACAACTTTTCTGAAGAAGATATGAACCATATTAATTTATATGATTAGCAAGCTACCGTTGAAGAATTGACCAACCCAGTCGTTGTCATTGATGTTTTTTGATAGGTGCTCTCGTATTTTTTACAAAGATGACAGAAGTCAAATTTTAATAGGCTTCCCCTAAGGAATGTTACAAACAATGGTCCTGAGTCACCTACATCCTTCGATTTCGTGCATATTTTACGACCTCACGAGGTCAATTCAGGTTTAATTCGCTTACTAGTACCAGGCTGTCACGCTAGAATCTTTCTTCCCCATCGATTGTCAGTTCTTGGACCTATATAGAAGGTCCATTGCCACTTGAGCTTACTGATCCGACTATTAGTCACTTTCAAATATCTAATACTGAAATTTACTAAACTATTTCGATAATCATAGTCAAAAGTTACAAAGGCAAAGTTTGACGTTTGATGGCTCGTTTTACATCACTTTAATACTTCTGTTATTTCAAACAATGGTGACATCGCTTTAAATCTGTGGACTTACCCCTTATGAAATACTATGCGGGTTTGTTCGCCCAACTGAATAATTTCGAGAAGCTTATGAAAATAGTTCAACAGTTAAGTATATTATTACAATATACGAAAACGAAAAGGAATAAACAACTTTAAACCGAAATGTGATATAGGAATTTAAAGCCATATAAAGAAGTACCTATGTTATAATTCAAAGTATATTGATTTGTATGTATATTTTTGCCAACCCTTCTGCCAAGCGTGGCAAATATTAGGCAATCTAAGGGAGAGCCTATGTTTATTATTAAACTTTTCATAGGCTGTAATATCGTAATATAATATTATTATTTAATTTATTTGTATTTTCTTTGCAATAATCAAGAATGATATTAGTTGACGCCTCCTCTGTATTCGTATACTATGTAGTAATGAATTGACGGACCGAATCACACGAATTTTAATCTTCCGGGGGAAAAATAAAATTTTTACTGGTATACCAACATATATCAACTCCCACTGGCAACACTAGTACGCCTCATGTCATTGTGAATTTTTCGCGTCGAATCAGCTAGTCGCATCTTCTATTTTAAAATCTTAAAATTGATTTTTTAAGTGAAATTTCTGGATTTTATAATAAGCAAAATGTTTAAAAAACTAATTGAAACACCAATTATCTTTATGGATGATTCCAATCAGATGCATAGTTTGGGTGGGACAAGTAGGGATATGCCTCGGGCGCCTTTCAAAAGGGCAAAATCACCAATTATTCAATTTAAAAATCAAAATAAACCACTATAAACCAATTCATATCAAACAGTCCTTTCCACTTAGAGCATATAATTACAGTATAGTAATATATAGTAATTAATAATTCATATAATAGTAATTACTCTAAGCCTTTCCACGATTCCCGTGCTTCGTGAAGGACCGAGAGGGAATGAGTAGTGCGCGCAGGCAGTAACATTTGCGCGTTCGAATTCGACACCTTCGTAGAACTAGATTGAGTTTTGTTTCCGAGTTTTGTTTAGCGCTAAAAACAAACGAATTAATTTTGTTTTCTTTATTTTGCAAATTGAATTCGTAGGTAGTTAAATTGATGTGGATACTGGATATTTTGTTAAATTCACAATATTAAAAATGAAGTATGTTTTTACGGAAAAGTTCTATGACCTGAATCAAGTTTCGCGCCTTGCATGAAGATTAAATTTCTAGTTGAATCATCATCATCATTACTGCCTTTCACAAGTCCACTGCTGAACATAGGCCTCCCCCAATTAATGCCACAAAGCACGGTCCTGAGCCACCTGCATCCATCGACTTACTGTTTGACTAACCAGGTCGTCACTTCATCTAGTGGGGGGCCACCCCACACTTCGCCTACCAGTACGAGGCTGTAACTCGAGAACCTTTCTTCCCCATCGGTTGTAGGTTCTTCGAGCTATATGGCCGGCTCACTGCCACTTGAGCTTATTAATCCGTTGGGCTATTACTTTAGTTCTACGGCGGATATCCTCATTTCTAAATGACAATGTCCAGAATCGCCCTGAGCAAAAAAATCATCGGACATACACGATAATTAATTGTCTATTTTATTATATTAGTTGCAAATAATTTTATAACATGGACTAGCTGCATGCCGAAATGAATATTAAAAAATATTCTATTCGACTAATAACATTAATCACCGCCATCTTCGCCAAACGTCATGTGGTGTCGAAAAATGATTAGGGATGCCCAATGTTGCATATTTTTTAATCTGAATCACATTTTGAATTTATTTCGAATAAAGTGCAAATAGAAGCTTGAATAAAAACATTCAATTACCATTCCTTTATTATTATTCCCTTAAAGTATGATTTAAAAAACCTTCTATACCTAATGAATGAGGTCATACTCGTTTTTAAATTATAGGTAGTTAGAATAATGCTGAAGTAAACAAAACCTACATATTTCGTCATGATCATTATTATTCAGGGTTTTCTAATGACTGTTTAGAAAAGTGTGTAGTTTACTTCTAAATAAACGATCACTTACGAATTTACGACAATTAATATTAAAAAAAAAAACACTTATTGTTACTTCATGAATTATAAATGTTTTCTTTATAAAAAGTAATATTGCAGACTAGATACAGGTGTTATTATTAATATTGTTACAATTATAGAAGAAGTAGAGAAGTATCGTGTCATTATAAGTAAAGTAGACATTGTCATACTTATACATAAGTAGTTATTCTAATCTATACATATAAAAATGTCAAATCTTACTTATTATATATTATATTCATATTATATTTACATAACACAATTTATAAAATAAAATATATACTAAAATAATATAATACATAATAATATTATCGTATGGCAAAAGTTGATGTTATACTGTTTGTAACATATGGCCATAGTAAATCTTATTAAATGTCGATAAATCGTATAGTATTTAGCACCCCTATTCTTGACTTCACTAAATGGTCACTTGTCACTTGTCAGTCTCTCTCACATATCCTTAGAATACGCCGGTATATTCTAAGTCTATGGTCTCTCACCTGTGCTCTCACTCTGACAGACATTGACGTCGCTGTCGCTCGCTCTTTGTAATTATATCGGTGTGTTTTGGTGACTTTCAGGACTATCTATTGAATATTATGACTTGGCTATTTTAACGGACTCCGCTCAAACGATAACCTGGCACTCATAAACGGACTTACGCATACGCAATGGAAAGTGTATTTTGTGTAAATTGTGGCTCTGCTGTTGGTTCTATGTTCTTGGAAGATGAACAGATTCGTCACTGTGTACAACAATGGACTGCACCTCTTTTTGTAATTACATTTCTACTTTGTCTGCATATTCCGAGTCTCGTGATGTATTTAGAAGATGAACAATAAACATGAAATTAAATCTGTTTTTTATTTCTAATTCAAAAATAATAAGTTAATGTAGGTTTAAAAACAACTTACTACCTAGCTGGTAAGGCTGGTTTCATAGTCACGCGTTTTAACAGCGCCATTCAGACGCACAGGCTTGCAAATGAACTAGATAGTAGAAGCGACTATATTATTTATACGTTGCACTTACTACATTTAGGCTTTAGAACAAAAACTACATACCCAATTATCTAGGTAGGAACTAAAAATAGCTAAATGTTTTGGATATTGTATTTCAGTTTCTTAAAAATCACTCGGAGCTATGAAAAACCATAATGTTCGTGGTTCGATTATAACTTTATAGGTTCGATTATACTTTTTTTGAAATATATCTATTCTGCAGCTAGTCCGCTATAAAAATAAGATCATATAGTAATTTACTAATTATCGAAAATATATCACATAATTTTCCGATGATCTTGGTTCGAGGGCGAACAATGTATGGGCGCAGAGCAATGTCCTTTATCACTTTTTTTTTTATTTTTTTATTAGGAAACTCAACAGCATTTGTTTTCACAAACAAACTTAGAAATATAAATAAGTACACTTAGCCAATAACAGAGCTTCACAACATGCTTAATAACACTTACGAAGCAGAGAGGTAAAATTCTAACTTAAAATAATTTAAATAATATTTTACATACGATTGCAATATAGGGTTCTAAATTTTGTTTTTATGTCTAGATTTGTGTTTAGATTTAGATTGGCAGCTATTTTATAAATAAAATAACAAGAATAAAATAAAATTCACTGAATAAAATAAAATAAATTGTTATATATATAAGATGTTACATGTCATTTTATATACCTTAAAATTCTATTATTACTATTATAACAACATGCTCTAAAAGTTGATAATTTTACAGAATTACGATAATACACATGGAGTTGATATATAGCCGCAATCGTCACATAACGTATATCTACGCTATGTGACGATTGCGGCTTCGTAGTTTCAAATAGCTTCAATATAAGTTGGCGTTTAAAGTTAGACTTAGAGAAATTGAAAATATCAACATTACTATATTTACTATAATAAATTTTGGGTAGACGACGAGTCATGACAGCATTCATACCGTATTCGGTACGATGACGCAGAGAAACCTCGAGCACAATCCTGTCTATAGCTCCCTGAGCAAACTTGAGCTTCCTCATGCGGCCAGCAGTGAAGTACCACGTCTCACTGGCAACACGCCCTGGTTGTACAATCTAGTTTTCAAGTTTTGAGGTATACCTGATAAGAAGATGTGTCGTAATCTCCCAAACGCTGCCTAGCCGAGTTGAATCCGTCGATTAACCTCTCAATCGAAGATGGACTTTCGTAGTCGGACTATTTGTCCCAGGTAAACATACTCGTCAACAACTTCGAGCTTAGTGTTCTCAACAACTACCGGCATAGGTGTGACATGGACGTTACTCATGATCTTTGTTTTGTCCGTGTTCATCTTAAGACCTATCCGTTGGGAGGCACTATTCAGGTCATTGAGCATAGTGCTAAGGTCTTCCAGCGATTCTTCCATAAGGCCTTTGTATATCGTCGGCAAATCGAAGGTGAGTGATGTATTCGCCATTGATATTAATACCGTATCCTTTCCAGTCCAGTAGCTTGAAAATGTCTTCTAATGCAGCGGTGAAGAGTTTCAAGTATTACACCTCTCTGTAGTTAGATAGGTTTCGTACTCTGGTTCTGTACTCGGATAGTCATCGTAGCCCTACTGTACAAACACTTCAGCACTTCAATATACTGACAGTTAACTTGGCACCGCTGAAGGGACTGCCGCACCGCCCAAATTTCGACGAAATCAAAGGTTTTCTCATAGTCCACATACGCAAAACAAAGTGGCAGATTGTACTCTTCGGTTTTCTATACAATTTACCAAAAGGTGTAAATGTGGTCTAGTTGAATAGTTCAAAGAAATGTTTTAAAAAATAGAAACCATGGTAAGTTTATGGCTTAGCGTTATATAGTCTTGTTCATATAGTTGCACCAAAAATTCGTAAGCGAAATCAATATTTTTCATACAGACGATACTTATAGATAGTTATTGAAATTACTGTAGTGGCATGGTTACATAATCGAATATTTAAAAAAAAGTGTCGAGTAGTCTACAATATTCCATAAATTTAAATTCAATTTTTGATTTTTGTGTCGCAAAATGTTTTAAAATCGACTTACATTAAGTATATGAATTGTTTTATCTTATATTTCTTGATGTCGTTCACAATGTTATGACAATGCTGCTGTGATGACAGTACACCGAACTGGAGCTCTTCAAAGAATAAGAAAAAAGAGTAACCTTTCGATATTTGTGAATTGCGGTAATGATTCACTCAATTTGATCGTTGCACACAGCCAAGCAGGACACTATAATGGACATCTTTACCAGGAATGGAATGTAGCTACGGAAAGGCATCAAAAGCGAAAAACTGGAGCTGGAGACAGTACGTAGGACGCAGGGTTGACCGTTAAAGAAAAAATGAAATGAGTAATGAAGGGATCGCTGCTACGTTTGTGAAATGAGTGAAAGATTTACTCGTTTGCATAAAACTGATACCAGATTTGGATTTCTTCTTGACGTTGAAACACTGTTTTTGGCACCGACGACTGCGGTGATTTAAAAGAAATGTGAAGAATTTGGAGACTTCTATGGTTGTGAACAGTTGAGAACAGTTATAAATGAGAATGAGAGATGAATAAATATTATATTTTCAAATGCTAATATATACAAGAAAAAACATCAACATAAAGAAATCGTATGAGCTATGAAATTTATTATACAGTACGAGGATGAGAGCGTATTTCAAGATCTCTGCATTTTCATTCAAATTCTGTTTACAATTTCAGTATCCATCGCAAGTTGTGAGGGATCTCTCAATATTATTTAAAATTAATACTTTCGTATTTGAGCCCCATGAGGTAATCTATGAGAATAGGTCTGCTCATAGAGTCAGCAGTGGAATTTTGATAGGCAGTAATGAATGAATGAATGAAATGTGTCAAAAAAGGTAATGCGACCTAGTTCTGATATAGATATGTTGCGTCGCAGAAGTCCAGGAAGGTGCAGTTGTAAGTGTAACACAGGGTTTTATAGGCCTACTTTCGTTGTAGAATAGAAAATGAATATGTTTGGTAAGATTTATGTCTGTATCATTTAGTGTATCTGTTTTTAAATTAAAATAATTTACGAAGAGGCGCAACTATGCCGCGTGCCCTAGTTGCCATTTTCGATTCGTACGCCTCTGATCCCTAATAGTAATTATCGCATTTAAATTACTTGTAGGGTAGGTTTATAAAAACGCGAAATGTAAAATCTATGTATGAGTTAGAACGAGCATCTGAACATTTTTTTTTAAATCAACATTATATGTTAATTGATTTTAAATCTGAAAATCGTGTTGCGTAATAAAAACTCTAAAATGTAAGATCTATGTTTGAGACATAACTTAGGCTTCATTAAAATCACAATTTCCAATACAATTAAAACTACAAAAATAAATAATTTTCAATCTAATTATACCATTCTATAGAAAAAATATGAGTATATGATCAGCTACAACCTAAAAAGTGATTACTAAATGTCACATCGTCTGGAAACCCGCTAGACATTTCCCTAGGGCTGTTTAGATGTTCCAAGAATACCGTCTATCTGTCATGGCTGCGGTTTCTCATTTTGAGAGATTGGAATTTTCTGTCAATGTATTATAAGTATAAAATTAAGACATGCTATACAGAAGTTATTTAATTTGCGTTGTCAATGTAAATTTTTCTAAGAATTTTCTTTTATTAAAAATTATTCAAAGGTTATGATAATTTTAGACTTTAGCAGTTTTTGTGTGTTCTGTTAAACATCTATCGATCTATCTATTCATTATTCTTAATAAGACTGTTATTTAATTTAGAGTACATATAATGTCCTCCACACTAAATGTCACGGCGGCCAGTCCCAATGGAGACTAGCCATCTGCGCAGGACAGGATTATAGTGCCCAAGTGTATGCGCAAGCACAAGTGCGCTCTCTATTCCCTCACTTTCATAGTCCGATGGGACGGTAATTCGGCACAACCGGAGAGATCAGGCGCAGGACCAACGGCTTCACGTGCTTTCCAAGGCACAGGGGTGAAACACCGCTAACTTCCTGACTCCGGGCTGTTACTGAGAATTTCTTGACAGAAAAACCCAATAACTGATTTTAGCTCAACCCAGAATTCGAATCCGGGGACCTCATGATCAGCAATTGCGTTTACAACAACTAGACAATCAAAGTACTTATATAATGATATTGACACTATAGTTAAGGTGTATAAATATCCACTACCCTATATCCTGTAGCGGGTGTCGTAAGATGTGACAGAGAAAAACAAACCAGGAGATGGGCAGAAGCATCTTCCTAATAACAACTAAAAATTAAAAACTGCTGTTGCCAACCCGCCTGCCAAACGTGTCAACTGTGGCCAATATTACCCCTATGAGGCAATCTATGGGGAGGCCTATGTTCAGCAGTGGACTTTTGATTGGCAGTGACGATAACGGTATATAATGTTATATATAATATTATGTAATTTAAAGTACTTTTACGCATGGTTTATACGTATGAGGACCCAGCTCCCTAAGCTACTTTTGACCCTTTCCATTCAAGTCATAAGTTATTTTTCCACAATTTTCATAGTATTATGTATTATATTTCCCAGATTTTCACTTTTCATTGATGGTTTCAGTTCTCTTTCTATCTTTCTCTCTCTCTCTATCTTAACTGCTGGTGAGTTTAACCATCTAAAAATCTAAATATCAACTTTTTCAATTATATTATTATTACTAGCCTGAAATGTCCCACTGCAGGGCAAAGGCCTCTCTACTCTCTTTCCACTTATCTCTCTTTAGAGCCACCATGGATCAGTCCTTCATGAAGGAGTCCAGTTCATCCCGCGATCTCCGCCTGGGTCTGACCCGCTGACGTTAGCCTTTTATAAGGACCCATTGAGTTGTCACTTTTGCCCATTATTCATTTGGCACTCGTCAGATGTGTCTAGCCCAGTCCCATTTTAGCGTAGCAGCTTTTAGTGTGACATCAGCAATTTTTGATTTGAAACGGATTTCATTATTATAACCTAAGTAAAAAAATAATAGATAACCAACCTGGCGGCCAAGCTCCAGCACGTCATGCAAGTTTTGCACGACCCAAACTTCATCCCTAGCTTACGTCATAGTGACCGGCGGCCAAAGTCGAGTGTATGCCTACTGTACAATTATAATACGTCAGAGAAGTTAGGATGGGGGAAAAGCACTGAGCTCTTTTACCGTCTGGAAAATTATATAGTGTTTTGTGTAAGTGCTATAGAAGCTATCCTCGAAAGTATTTGTAAAATATAACTGATAGGCAAAATTTCCGAATATCCAAAAATACATAAAAATAATTATTCATCTTACGGCATTTGTGTAAAACTAAAAATAGATGATATTAAACGGCGTAGGCTACAATAGCTTGTGAATGAAAGAGTTGTAAGCTCTATAATGAATTTATAAACAGTTTCTAATAATCATTTTTATGCCTACCGTATACTGCAACATCTTAGGCGTATTGAAAAGATCGGAATCAACTTATTTACAAACTACACTGATAAGTATTTACAAAATTATACTACATTATTGTTATTTAAAAAAATACATTTTTAATAATAGCTTCCATACCACATACTGGCTTACGCCAAACCGACGAGCGGATTGCCGGGTGCTCCTTCTCGGTGTCGTTGAAAGTAGTCCAATATGGTGTATTCAATGCGTCTGGACAAGGGTGGCCGGCCCCTGCCTCAGGCATGGCTGGGAAGATGGAACTGGCCATGATCATGTAAGCGCTGATACGTCCGTAATATTAAATCAGTGCTGGGAATTTGAGGAGCAACACCTACAATCGCTGCGCCGCTGCGCAACGATTGTTCTTCTTTTGTTACATTCGTCTCGCACCGTCTAAGTTTTCACCAGACAAGATATAAAATCTCACCATTTCTAGGTACTTGACATTAGAGTATTGGTACATGTTTACGATAACTACTATCAGATGCACGCACACGCGGAAACAAAAACAATACGACGTCACGCCATAGCTAATCATAGGTGACTGAAAACTGAAACTGAAATGAGAGCGCGGGGCACAGGCGGGGGCAGGTATGCGCGGGCGGCACTTGCGCCTGCCAAAGAACATCAAAGAGGGCTACCGCGGGTGTGTCGAGAGTCGGTTGTTTACTATATATACTATAGCAACACGTTACAAATTCATTGATATTATTGTCGCTCATAAAGTAGGGTGCGTCTGAATTGAATTTAAATAGTTTTTAATTGATTTATTTATTTATTTAAAAAACTTTTGTTTTTATGTTTCTAGTGTGGCGGCGCTGTCGTCGCGCCACCAAGCGAAATACATCGAAGCCTAAATCGCGCTATCAAAGTTCCGAATTAAAAACAGTATATATACAATAGCTCCGAACTACCACTCGGAGCGTTGGCGGCTCCCCGGGCAGAACACCTTGCCCGGCGGGAGATCTCCCCTTTTCCTTCCACCCGCCACAGTGGTGACCAACCGACGTGATATGAACACGCAACCAACAACCATCGGAAAACTACCTTCAAATCTTCGTCATCGTCCTCAAGTACCCCATTCATTCGCTCCCGAGCAAATATTCAGTCTTCACATCCTGCAAGCCATCTAGTGGCCTACAAATAATTGTTATGGGTCTGGATGTTTGTCCTTGCGCAACTTGTGTTTGTAAACTGCCTCCACGATACAGGAGAAAATCCTAGTGTGGGGGTAACGTTTTTTTAAAAATGAAAAAAAAAAGATTTTTTTAAAATATATAAGTGAATATGTTATCCCGTCGTTACCAGGCGCTGTATCTTTTTGTTTAAAACACTTACACATTTCTTGAAGGGTGAAATCAGGCTTTGGGAAGACATAATCGGGAGCTAGATTACAAAGGAGTTCAAACTTCTGTTCGTTTGAAACGTGTGACCTTGATGAATTAAATCCCTTAATCCAACCCATGCGTTTCCACATATCGGAGTTAGACGTTCGTTCATCAATACTGCTACAGTAACTTTGCCAATTTCTTGCCTTCGCCTGATTAATTGCATTTTTCGTCGCTTTTGTTTTGCGCTCGAGTATAATTAGCCTAGTTGGGATGGGGTTCTTTCAAAAATTCTTCAAGGCCATCCTACGTTGTGCTACTAAATGGGATAGTGTGGGATTCCCGTAAGGCTTAGGCCGGAAGTCATTTTTGGGATTATCACAGCTTCTTACTAACGGTATATGTTCGTACGCAGCTTTATTCACCTTCTTAATGAAATTATCATACAAGGATTGGAAACTGACGTCATCTATAGGCTGTAATAAATAGTTTTCTAAAGACTTGCTATACGCTGGCCATTTTGCTAGTTTAAAATTACGCTTTTTAGTTACCCAAACTCGATTCATATTGTTATTATACTTGTAGGAAATCATAATAAACATATGGTCGCTTCCTAAGCTTTCATTCATAACACTCCAGTTAAATGCAGCGGATAAGTCAGAGGAAACAAATGTCATATCAGGCGATGTCTGCTGAATAATGTTATCATCTAAAGTTATTCTAGTTACGCTACCATCATTAAGGGATATAAAGCCATCCCATAAAGCCGCATCATATATCTGTCCTCCTTTTCCATCGGTTTTAGAGGACCAGGTTGTATGGTGGCCATTAAAGTCCCCAGCTATAATACATTTATTCGGAAATAGTGAAAAAATTTGTTCCCAATACGACAGACTTGTTCGCACGAATGTGATTTATGGGCAACAACGTTTTTGTCTACCGATCGACGCTTACGAATGAGTGCGTGCGCAGTAAAATAAGTTAAAATAATGCATTACCACGCATTTTGAATATAAAATATTAAAAGGACAGAATGTTTGATTTTTTTTCAGTTAATTTTTTCTTCACTATTTGCCTATATTACTTATTCTGAACCTTCTCTGCAAATTTGGCCGGTTATTGCAAAATACCCTGTACATTATGAAATAACATATCACTAGATATGTTATTACATTACACGATACACATTATACATACTTATACGTGGTAGAGCCATGCTGCAGCTATATTAGTAGTACAGTTGTAGCACGAATGGGTCGGCTCGACCGGGGAAGGACCACGCTCTCACAGAATACCAGCGTAAAATAGCAGCTTAACACTGCTGTGTTTCATATGGTGAGTGTAGAGAACCGGAGACCCTTTTTACTGGAAAAGAGGCATTCCATCTTAGTCCTCACGGGTGACACGCATCTGCATTTTGATTCTTTATTGAGGATAGATGTAGATGTCTATGGGTCACAGCAACCACTTACCATTAGGTGGACTGTGTGCTCGTTTGTCACCCTATCCTATAAAAAAAACTAGATTATGACTAATGTAAATTAAAAAAATCCAATTTATTTCTCCATCATTATCATTACAGCCCATCACAAGTCCAATGCTGAACACAGGCTTCCCCAAGGAATACCACAAAGCACGGTCCTGAGGCACCTGCATCCAACGACTCCCTACATCTATTACCAGGTCGTCACTAAATAGTAGTGGGGGCCGCACTATAGTCCGCTTACTAGCAATATTCTACCACTCGAGAACCTTTCTTCATAATGTTATGTAATTCCTATCTTCCAATTATAACATAAAACGAAAAATGTAAGACATAGATACGTTAAGAATTTTTATTTTCTAACGCAAAAGTTTTGATTCAAATTAGGTACTTATTATGTTTAATGCATTAATAATATGATTTTAATACAAAACCTATAACTCAAATAAAAACTGATTCCTTTGTAAATTATACATTAAAGATACAAAATTATATTATACTTCATAGAAGTTTCTCTTGCTAACGAAATTTCATTAAAAGTTTTAATTAATTTTAGATTCGTAGTTACAATGGAATTTTATATGTACTGAAGTCAGTAACTCTTTACTAACTTCAGTACATGTCATTATTGTTTAAGTAAACCAAATAAATAATAATATAATAAAGAAAAGCTTAATTTTTCGATTAATTTTTGCTAATTTTACGAAAATGACGGTGAAAAATGTATTCTACCTACGTATTCATACCATTATTTAGTTCAAAAGACCTTAATGCGGTGTTAGTAAAATTTCTTTACGAAATTCGTCGATAACAATAAAAATAGGCAACTATATGTGTTAACGCCGTTCTCGCTGATATTTAAACACTGAGTGAATACACAAATCATATCAAAGTATCATCATATAATTATGTTCATTATTTATCATCCCTTTCCCACTCCTTATCCTAAAGAGTCGGTGAAAAGAGATAGCATGCGCTGCGACTAGAAGATTCGATGTAAAAGACAACGGCCGTTTTTTTTTCAATTCGTTTCCGGATCACTTACGAGTAACATCGGACACCGCCTGTCTTTACTAACCCGCTGTGAAATATATCCAGCCTCCCGTAATTTTGAAATGTTCGTATAAATTATATTCAGAAAACTATTGTCGAGTGAATGGTGCAAGCAAGAGAAAAGACCAGCAACCGCACAAAAAATAGCTTAGCTATCGGGTAAGTCACCGACTATTCCCTCCTGAATTACTATAATAGTGCCTTTGCACCACCATTTTTGGTCCTTCGATCCTGAATTCCCCTTCATATATATTTACAATACTACTTCCTTTATATATATATAATAATAAGAAATAAAATAAAAAGGTTCACGTTCACCGAGAAACATCGTTCACTCAATCATATACATACATAGGTACGCATTACATTTACATATACGTAATTATATGCCTTATAATTTAATTTCTCTTTACCATTTATGTATATACATTATACATAAATAAAGTCATAACGCTTAATTACTTTAAACCATCTTGTTATAAACGGTAGTTCACATTCGCAAGTTATTTCGAGTTGCATACACGCGATTACTAGTGTAGTGTTAACACTACTATTGCATGCATTTATCGTCAATTTTATCCAAGTGGACGGTCGGCGTAGAATTCATTGTATATTATTGTTGCTTGCTTTTTCATTTAAAGTTTTATCATTTACCCACTTAATTCATAATGCCTAGGTACGAAACGCCAGCTCCATCTCCTACGGCTTCGGAAATGGAAGTTTTAATGTTAACCGCTAAACAGGAAAGCTTATTTCAATTATTACAAACTATGTATGATCTGTCCTTGAATATTACTGACGAGAAAATGAAAAATACTTTTATTATTCGTACGAAGTCACTAGAACAAGTACGTACAGAATTTATTGAGGTGACAGAAAAATTAAATATAGCCTATATTAAATGCGACCCAACTTCTAAACCCAGTTTCGAGAAATTATTGTCGTTCGATCAATTATATTGCCACGTAAAATTTGTCGAAGCGGAGTTAACTGTTAAGGAGGCTCAACAACCACCACAAATTTCAAATAATGAAAATAGAAATTTTGAGATTTTGAATAGAAAACTTCCCGTTTTAGAACTTATGAGTTTTGATGGATCGCCAAATAAATGGGTAATGTTCTATGAGAATTTCAACGCACTTATTCATAATAATAATAATTTGTCAAACGCGGAAAAAGTTCAGTACTTGATCGGCAAATTATCGGGCAAAGCCCTAACGGTTTGCGCTGGTATACCGCCCGTCGCTGACAATTATGAAATAATTTGGAACTCTTTAAAGGAGAGGTACCAAGATGTTAAGACATTAGCTTCGATGTACGTAGAGCAAATGCAAAACTTTAAGGGCAGTTCAATTACTACTTTAAATTCGTTGGATGCATTCGTCGAACATTTTGCATCTGATTAATTTTGCGCTTAAACAGCTTAATCTTTAAGATTTAGGTGATTTCATCATAACCCACATAGCATTGTTGAAATTAGACAAAGAAACTGTAAGCCTTTTTGAGCAGAAACCGAAAACTGAAGATATACCTTCTTTTGATTCCTTACTGGCGTTCGTAAAGGAAAGGAGTAGGATTTTTATGTTACATAACCTTAGTTCTAGTAGTGTGAGTCATAAAACGCCCCACAATTATCAGAAATCGACCACTCCGCCAAACAAAACAAATAGGCATTTCGCTCAGACGATGGTCGTGTGCGGCAGTAATACCTCACTGCCGCACACGACCATCGTCTTAATAACTCACCAAAATGCTTGTTTTGTAAAAGTGAACCGGGTCACCAATTATACAGATGTGATTCCTTTTCTAATTTAGAACCTGCAGCTCGAAATGACTTTGTTCGAAGTCAGAAACTATGTATTAACTGTTCGGGGTTCCATTCGGTTAAGTCGTGTAGATCCTTTAACCGCTGTAACATTTGCAACCGCATGCATCATACAAAGTTACACTTAGATTCGCCCGTTGTCGAACCCGCGACCGCATCGCGAGGCATGCTGTGAGTTACGGAGCCAGATCACATGCGCCCCCTAACCTGCCTTCCCCGCCGCCGCTGCTCGTGTCGCCGCACTTCACCGCGTCCGCGGCTACAGCCGTACACAATATCAACTCTGCCGCAGAGAGAGTAGGATGCGTCGCAGGCGCGACTGACAGCAGACCGCAATCACCGCCCGCTAATAACGTCACATTGACCGTGTCCGCTCGCGATAATTTTAATTATTTCGTAATGTTGCCTACCGCTACCGCTTATTCATATAATTTCTCTGGGGAACGCATTAAAGTTAGAGTATTATTAGACAGTGCTTCCATGTCACGTTTTATTACAAAGGAATGTTGTGATCGTCTAAATTTAAAGCCCCCGCTCATAATTATGGTTTAGGTTGTACACCTAAATCTTTCTTAGATACCGCTGAATTTACTATTTTTTCTCGCTTTGATTTCCGGTG
This sequence comes from Parnassius orleans, assembly GCA_029286625.1. Taxonomy (NCBI): domain Eukaryota; kingdom Metazoa; phylum Arthropoda; class Insecta; order Lepidoptera; family Papilionidae; genus Parnassius; species Parnassius orleans. The sequence goes on from JAGSMP010000032.1 coordinate 1,314,906, forward strand.
TAAGTACACGTGTAAGTGTAAGTACGTAAGTACGTGTAAGTAAGTGTTAAGGCAAGTGTCATCGACACTATATCATACGAGGTTCCCGCTACGCGTGCTAGAAGAGATAATTTGGAACACTTAACACATAACTTACCGCTAGCGGATGAAGACTTTCATATCCCTGCAGACGTTGACTGTCTGACTAGCGACGAGCTGTTTCCGTTCATACTGGGTAGTCGTAAAATCTTACCCACTTCTTCTTCTGCAGTGGGCATCGAAACTACGCTAGGTTATGTCGTCATGGGACGCGCAAACATAGACTTTACTTCTTTGTGTAAAAACCGTCAAACAAATACTAATCAGTGTTTGATGGTGTCCACCCAACCTACCTTAGAAGAGTTAACGCAAAAATTTTGGGAACTCGAAATTGTACCTGTGAGAAGACATTTAAGTCCCGATGATACGGAATGCGAACGTATTTTCACAGAAACGCATACGCGCGACGTTGTGGGCCGATACATAATTACGCTCCCTTTCAAATACGATCCGAACGGACTCGGTTGTTCGGATAACTTGGCCAGGTCATTACTTATCAAGTTGGAAAAACGCTTAAGGCAATTCCCGGAACTCCGACAAGAATACAATGCAACTATAAGGGAATATATCGACAAGGGCTATCTCAATTATATCGAAACCCTTCACCAGGTTCGTGCTATTACATCCCGCATCATGCAGCGTACCGCCCGGATAAGGTTACTTCGAAAACACGAATAGTCTTAAACGCTAGTTGCAAGACAAGTTAGGGTGTACCTCCTAATCTGAAAACTGACATTTTTGATTTGTTGTTAAATCTGAGACTATACGCTATAGCAATTTCTGCAGACATTGAAAAGATGTTTTTCAGGTCAAGGTGCATCCAAATCACCATAGATACCAGAGAATCTTATTTAGGTTCAACCCTGAGGATTCTATCTCAACATACGAGTTCAATTGCGTCTCGTTTGGCGTATGCAGTTCGCCTTATTTAGCCATGCGCGTCATACGTCAGCTAGAGGCCGACGAACGTACTCCGTGGCCCGACGCTGCGTGGGCCGCTGAAAGACACTTCTACATGGATGACTATCTTTCATCCATGCCCTCCGTTTCAACAGCCGAGAAACTCTACAAAGAGCTCGTTGAGCTATTCCAAGTCGGTGGTTTCAAATTGGTCAAATGGATCTCGAATAGCGAAGAGCTAATGTCGCGCATTCCTTCAGATCATCGGGTTCCGGATGCTATTCGTTTTGATTACGACACTTACACTAAAGTTATTGGTCTTCGGTGGAATCCGAAGGAGGTTGCTCTTATTTTTAAAATTATTACAGCTGACAGTAAATGTTCGAAACGCACAATTTTATCGGTAGTTGCCCGATTCATTGACCCGCTATCTTTACTGGCACCCGTCACCGCTTTTCTGAAGGTCCTCATTCAAGAATGGTGGAAACAGAACTTGAATTGGGATGATAATGTCCCCGATTATATTGAAAATCAGTTTAACCAATTTCAACGCGAAGTCCGGTTATTGGAAAATATTAAAATTCCGCGTCATATTGGAATTTTAGAACTTACTCGAGATATCTCGCTGGTCGGTTTTGCTGACGCCAGCGAAACGTATTATGGCACTGCCCTTTATTTGCGTACTAGTCCAACTGAGTATGATCCAGGTCAAGCAATGCTCCTCTGCTCTAAATCTAGAGTTGCTCCAATGAAACATATCACGCTTGCGAGACTTGAGCTTTGTGCAGCGCTGTTGTTGTCTAATCTAATCGTCGCGGTTAGAGATTCCATTCAGGAACGTGTTCATATAAATAAAATTATTGCATTCTCTGACTCTACTGTAACTCTTACATGGATAAACGCACCACCTTTCAGATTTTAAACTTTTGTCGCAAATCGTATTTCAAAAATCAATGAAAATTTAACCACGGAACACTGGTTTTCCTGGCAAGGAAAATCCCGCAGACATTGTCTCTAGGCCAGTGACGCCTGCAAAGCTCGTAGGGAACAAGCTCTGGTTCCATGGACCCTCCTGGATTAATCTTCCAAGAAGTCAGTGGCCGATAAAACCGTTCCATACTGCAAAGGACGCCGGTGAAATACCCGAATCAAAAATAGTCGCGATGTCAGTTCAAACACCGCTGTCTAACGAGGCTAAGCACGCGTTCTATGGGCTAGCTGAACGTATGTCTAAATGGAATAAGTTTATTCGTGCTGTCCTTTATGTCTTGCGTTTCGCAAGAATTCTAAAGTCGCTAAATTTTATTTCTGTACAAGATATAGAGATCGTCAAAAAATATATCTTTCTTTGTATTCAAAAGAGACATTTTAATGACAGCAACAACCAAGCTTTAAGTAAATTAAATGCGTTTGTAGACAAGGAAAATATCTTAAGGGTCGGTGGACGTCTAAATCAATCGCCTTTAAGTTACACGCAGAAGCATCCCATTGTCTTGCCTGCAAAGGACCCGATTGTAGCGTTACTGGTAGATCATTACTACACGTTAAATTTACACGCCGGGCCCAGCCTTCTCTTAGCAATCTTGCGTCAAAATTTCTGGATTCTTGCAGCGCGTAACATGATACGTCAGCGGGTACATCGTTGCAATGTATGTTTTAAAACCAAGCCAAAAACACATTTCCTATAATGGGCGATCTTCCTTCATATCGCGTTAGTCAAGTAAAAAGTTTCGTATTCACAGGAGTCGACTATGGTGGACGTTTTTTTGTAACACCATATCGTCGCCGCGGTGTAAAGTGTATTAAAGCGTACCTTTGTCTATTCGTATGCTTAACGACAAAGGCGTTACATCTTGAGCTCGTATCGGATTTGAGTTCAGAGATGTTCTTAGCCGCTTTTAAGCGCTTCATTAGTCGAAGGGTCCCATTTCAATGATAGTTAGGGGTACAAATTTTGTAGGTGCCAAACGAAAACTGGACGATCTCTATAAACTGCTACATTCCACGGATCATGAGAGGTACATAGGGCAATACCTGTCAGACATGCATATACAGTTTAAAAGAAACCCACCTCTTGCTCCTTATTTCGGAGGGATTTGGGAGAACAATATTAAATCAGTAAAGTCACATTTGTATAGAGTAGTGGGAAAGCAAGTACTTACTTATGAAGAACTCAACACAGTCCTCGTACAAGTCGAGAGCATACTGAATAGTCGCCCGCTTTGCGTGCTTAGTTCTGACCCTTCTGAGCCTACTACATTAACTCCCGCGCACTTTTTGAATGTCGTGCCCTTGAAATATATACTATATACGTCACTTACGAGTAACATCGGACACCACCTGTCTTTACTAACCCGCTGTGAAATATATCCAGCCCCGCGTAATTTTCAACTGTTCGTATAAATTATATTCAGAAAACTATTGTCGAGTGAGTCGTGCAAGCAAGAGAAAAGACCAGCAGCCGCACAGAAAATAGCTGAGCTATCGGGTAAGTCACCGACTATTCCCTGCTGAATTACTATAATAGTGCCTTTGCACCACCAATATTATTTATCAAACTTGTCCTACAGGCCAAGGGTAACGAACTATGAAATTTTATGGTAGTACTTCCAATACATTGAGCTTATTTTCTCTTTTAATTGATAGTTCCCTTGTTGAAGTCTTATGAAAAGTGTGAATCAGCAAGTTCATTTTAACTTTAGATAAAAGTTGCGGTTTTATATTAAAGTTTTCAGTGACTAAATGTAACTAGTTCTTAATTTCAAAACTTTAAAACAAAAATCTAACTCTAAACCATTTTATACTCCTATTTAATTAATATGATAATCTAATAACTTTAATCATTAACAATGCTAATAAACGTAATAAAAGTTACGTTTAGTAGCTACTAAAAGTAACGACTGAAAAGATATGTGAAAACCATAGACTTAGAATATACCAGCGTATAGACCAACATAGTGTGCAAGGGAGAAGAAAATTCCTTATGGCAAAAATGCAACATAGAAAAGGATACCAAATCTCATGACTCTGTAACCGATTTTGAATGACAGGTCGGCACAAGTCGGCACGCAAGAAATAGCTCCTAGATATTTTATAATTTTTTTGAGAGTAATAGTTTTATTTTTAGTAAGTAATTTTTTTCCAAAATGGTTAATTCTTTCGTGAGTGACTGTGCTGTTAATAATAGAAATAATAATGATAATTTCACATATCACAGGTAAATTCTCAAGACGTCGTCAATGTTATCACGCGTTTATTTTTGGTTAAAATTTATATTTCATCCTGTTTTACGCCAGTATATTCTAAGTCTATGGTGAAAACCGTGAACACAAAAATGACAGTTACTATTTGACATACTGTTGCTAGTGAAACTTCCAGTGGCATAAAACCTTAATGCAGAGAGGAGTTTACTTAGTAACATTATTTAATCTGTGATTCAGGCTTCAAGGCTCACGTAAGTTTTCTACAAAAATAGGAAAAATGATGTTTGTTACTGCAATTGTGTGAAAAGATCCCATTTTGATACTCTTCTCACAGTAACATTGAATAAAACTACTTTTACGGATTTTATCGCGTTTAATTCTACCTTTCTCAATTTCCAACGTTACGGGTGACTATAAATACGAGTGTTTGTGCTCCATGCCGACCACTATACCGCCTGTAGATGACATTTATAGTAATAATTATGATAGTATTTAAATATTATTTAAAAGAACTTTACTGAGATAAATACTTCATTCTGTGTTTTCCCAAGCTAAGCTGTAGAATTTTTCTTTGAATTTAGCTGAGAGCAAACTTTAGCTTTAAATCTATGTATTAAAAATGAACTGTTACAATAAACTATTCCATTTATGAGAAATCGCTAATATATAAGTCATACGTATATCGTATCAGCAAACGGAAATCATCCGTATTCTGACAGAATACTTTGAGTATTTGCAACTAGGTACGTTAATATTTAAAGATCACAGATACAGTTATCGTCGTAGCTCCTAGTTATATTAATTATTACTTTGACTTTTCTACACGCAAGATGATTATTCCAGATGGTAAGTCCAATTTTTGTGAATAGTATTTTATGAATGATTTTCTAAGAAATGTTTTTTCTAGATAAACCTATTATTGAATAAAACTTATCCAATTTCATTGTAAAAGAGTATTTATTTTAATACATATTTATTTTACAAAGCCCCAAAACTTAAATTAAAATACGTGAGTAATAAACTAAGCCTTTTATTTTTTTAATTGTTTAACAGGTAAGATGTAAATTAGCGGCAAAAATTTTGTTTCTAAGACTATGACACAATTGTCTTGCTTCACCGTATTTATCAATGTCAGTCACCAACGATTCATTACTTCCTATTTAAAACAGTGAAACCATTCTAACAGATTAGCGCACTTTGACGAAAAATCTCCATAGTACTCTGTGGTAATTTCCAGAAATGTTTTATTTCAAAAGTATGAATATGTTTTATAATTTTTTAGATCAACTTCATATAAAAAATCAGGTATATGAACTAACTCTATGAACACTCTAGTGGTTAAAATTGCTATTACGAGTAACTAGTCCTTCCATCACATGGTCACCGTATTTCAATTCTGCAAAAAGTTACTAATTTTTTTGCCCATATTACAATTCTGTAGATACACTAACGAGTGATTAACAAGAAAAAACTTCACATAAAAACAAAAATGAGTAAATAGTTCACAGGAATTTTTTAAACATACCTATTATAAGTATAATGGATGTTCTATAATATGGGTTCATATAATTATCTCGTATCTTTTAAATGTTGTTTCAAGATAACTTATTCAACTCTGTTGTACCCAGATCAAAATAGTAAATTGTTTTATCTTTTAAATTTCATTTTATACTGGCGACCCGTCCTGGCTTTGCTTTTTGTAGGATTAATGTGTAATAATATGGGGCATATTATAATTTTCTCGTTTTTTCAAAAAAATTCTTCATATTTTACGAATAAAATATAGCCGAGATCTCTTCTTCTACTTTTCAGCCATTATTTGTTAAAAATCTCCATTAGCTAGCCTCACAACTGTGTACATTCAGATTTTACTTCGATACAGTTAGTTTACAATAGTAATCGCATTATGCTTTCGAATAATAACAATTTATTTGTTATCGGCAATCTGTATAACACGGTATACTATAGAATACCTAGAAATGTAAAGAAGGCCTCTGATAATCCGGCAATGTATGGAATGTCCTTTATTCCATAGGTTGCCCAGGCTTTATAGAACACCGAATATAGCATGTAAAGTATGTAATACTCGCAGATGCAAATTTCCATGAGGACGCAGGCGGTAAACGTATAGATATATTCGAATATTTAAGCTTTTTACCATGTCCACATTTTTCTTTTTATTAAAACACACATTCACATTTTTTTCCCGTTATAGTTAAATCAACCTGCATACTAAGGCAGAACACAATGATCTGAAATATCATCATTCATCACCATTACAGCATATGAAAGTCCAATATTAAACATAGGTGTTGAAGGTTGTATATCCTTATGTTTATAAAATAAAATAGGTGTTTAAGGTTTTATACGTGGTAGATCCATGCTGCAGCTATATGCTATGGTTGTAGCACGATTGGATCAGCTCGACCGGGGAAGGACGACGCTATTACAGAATACCAGCGTAAAACAGCACCTTAATACTGCTATATTTCGTATAGTGAGTGTAAATAATCGGAGACCGTTTTTAGGGTTCCGTACCGAAAGGGTAACCAACAGGACCCTATTACTACGCCTCCGCCGTACGTCCATCTGTCTGTCAGCGGGCTGTATCTCATGAGTCGTAATAGGTAGACAGTTGAAATTTTAACATAATGTATATTTCTGTTGCAGCTATAACAACAAATAATAAAAATAAAAAAATATAGGGGGCTCCCCTACTAGAAACGTGTTTTAAGATGGTGTGGAACTCGTCTTGTGCGAGTCCGACTCGCACTTAGCCGGTTATTGCTTGATTCAAGGAAGTCCATCTTAGTCCTCAGGCGTGAAAACGCATCTTCTGCATTTTGATTCGTAATCGAAGATATATGATAGACATACACACACACGCGCACGCACGTGCACACACACATACACGCGCGCGCACACACACACACGCGCGCGCGCAATATACACAAACATTAAGTCATAGGTAATCTCGCTCGGCTTATCTCAATATTTAATATTATTAGGAAGAGCGGTGCGTCGTGACACACGTATTCTATAATACTTGCTAGGAGGCTCCAATTACTGTACTATTTAGTATGCCTTGAGAAAGAAATAAATAAATTTTCAGTTTGGTTTTCATTTTTGATTTTCATTTAACTAGTTCGTACACAGAGAAAGCTCTAAGCATTTAAATAATGCCAACAACGAACAGTCGAAGTATGAAATGCAATGGCAATCTATTCGATATTTTACCCAGGAATTCATTAGAATAGCAAATGGAGCCTTCAAAATGTGTAATTCCCGTAGATACGATTTGTGGGAAAGCGTTTGGAGTGGACAGTGAACGTATTGATTGATAGTTTAGAACATATAGGAAATTTTAACCATATTCACTTTTTATATTTTTATCACAATACAAATTAAAGTTATAGTAAAGATTAATATATTGATAGTTTATATCTTCTCCTTCTGGTATACTTATATCAGTCTGATTTTCATAATAACGAAGAGAGCACAATGATCTAAAATTCATTCATTCATTCATTACAGCCATTCACAAGTCCACCGTTGAACATAGGTCATGCCTCAAAGCACGGTCCTGAGCAACTTGCATCCATCGATTTCCTGCATGTCACTACATCTAGTGGGGGCCGCTCTTTACTTCGCTTAGGTACTGATAAGAAGCTGCCACTCGAAAAATTTTCTTCTTTCGTAAGCTGAAGTGCCAATGGGCCGGCCATATAGCGCAAAGAACCGAAAAACGATAGAAAAGAAAGGTTCTCGAGTAATCTAAAATACAGATGTATATATTTTTTTTTTTCTTTATTTTACTAAACAGATCGACACAATCTTACAATAAAACATAGTCCCACAAAACTGTTTACACAGTTTGTCTGTGGGATCCAGAGTTTCACAATAATACTTAATGGATAGCTATGGTACAAAATTTTGTCTTATTGACATAATGATAGAAAGTGTCTATAAATCATATTTTTAAATACATTTTTCTTGGTCTCGTGTCGAATATCTATGGGCAGACTGTTCAGAAGATACGGTATTTGTTTGTTTAATGTTCTATCTCCAAAGTAGTTTTTTATTCTAGGTACTTCGAACTTACCCTCGGACATCGACCGGGTACCTCGATTGTGTTTTACAATCGTCAAGCTTAGGTTTTGACAGTCATGGTTATTTATAGCCAGTAGATATTTATACTTTAAACTAACCGGTAGAATCTCACAAATTTTAAATAATTGAAAGTAGGTACCTTTGCAATTAGCTTTAGTTTTTTTGTTTACAAGTAATTTAAAAAATCTAATCTGAAGAGCTTCAAGCTTATCAATATTACTTTTGAATGTAAGACCATAACTGTCAAGAGCATAGCTGAGAATAGAATCTATAAGTGAGAAATACAGGGTTTTCAATGTAGTAACTGGTACTTTAAAACTTAAGTGGTAGAATTTACTTAGAAAAAATCTTAGTTTATTACATATGAAATCAACATGACATGACCATGAAAATACTGAATCCATAACAACACCAAGATATGTCACGCGATCTAACCTTTCAATAGGCTTACATTTACAATTGAATAGGTTATCATGAATGCAAGAATAACTATGAGTATACATAAACGGAGGTGAATTTAAAGGCATTAAGTAAGGTGAGTGTATGATGAGTAATTTAGTTTTATCTGAATTCAAAATGATACCATTGTCGTGCTACCACCTAACGACCGCATCTATATCATGCTGCACTTGGCAACACGTCTCAGCGAGATCGGTACCGGCGCGTAATGTACATAGATCGTCCGCGAACATATAAGCCGAGCAGTGGCGGAGCACTCCTCATAGACTATTTACGTGTAATAAGTAGCAGATTGGCACAGTCCTTGAACCCTGCGGGACTCCGCATCCGACATCGGTCTCCTCGCTGAGCGTGTCCCCTACCTTCACACGAAAAGAGCGCGCCGTTAGGTAGTCGCGGAACCATTGGTTTAACGGTTGCCCCACACCACATTCGTCCATTCCATTCAAAAGTGTGTCCGTTACTAAGGTGTCGAAGGCTTTTTTAAAATCATAAAAAACTAACACTACAAATTTTTTATCTTCTAAATATGAATTAATCTCATCTGTAAATTTTGATAACATTGTGTTTGTACTTTTACCCTTTTGGAAGCCGTATTGGCATTCATTTAATATTTTATTCTTTTGTAGATAACTTCCCAGTTGATTTACTAAACATTTTTCAATAATTTTGTCAATACTAGATAAAATAGCTATAGGTCTATAATTAGAAAAAGCTTTACAGTCACCTTTTTTATGGATGGGATGAATGATGGTTTCTTTTAATTTTGATGGAAATTTATGCAGGCTGACAGATAAATTAACTAACTTAGCTAATATGGGACTGACTTTATCCACAACTAATTTCAAATCTGTCATCCGCACAAGATCGCTACCAGGTGGTTTGTTTTTGTCCATCTTATCGATTACCTGTTTCACATCTTCACTACTAACTGGCTGCCATCTCATGCACATGTCCGATCTCTTAACTTAGTTGTCTCTTACCAACCATTTTTCAGTGCATGCATGTCTTATTTTATCTATTTCGCTAGAAAAACTAGTAGCCCTTCCATATTTGAAAGTATTAAACTGTCTAAAGATTGCCTATTCTTTCCTAGTAAATTATTTATCTTATCCCATATTTTCTTAATATTATTATTACAATCTAATACTCTGCTTATTATACTCAACATTACATTTGAATATGGCTTTGTTACACTTATTTCTATATTTAGTATAGTTCAGTCATTTTATCATATTTTTTGGATCATTGCACCATATATTAAAAAGTCTGTCTCTTTCCAAAATTATTTTTTTAAATTATCGTTTATCCAGCTTTTGTTGTTCCTATTACTTTTATTTAGCTTTATATGTTGATATCTGTAACATTCATTATATATATTAGTGAATAAATTAGTGAAAGATTTATATAATTCTATTGGGCAATTTATACCAAGTAAATTATCGAAGTTAGTAGACAGTAATTTTTCTCTAACTAAACGGTTGTCTAAAATACGATGAGCGGCTGCCCGCTGTCGCCGTGTCACGTGTTCATTGGGATGACCAGCCGGCGGCAGCGGCGTCGCTCTCGCCGTGTCGATGTCGGCGCAAGTGGGGCGTATATCGGGTTCTCGTTTCCATTGTATCGCGACCGAGACATAGTAATGGTCTGAAATCTTGTGTTTTATTACCGCAGAATTAATTAATGCTAAAGGCGCTCTGATATATATATGATCTAAGCATGATTCCACCAAATTACCCTTAACTATTTCCCTACGAGTAACATCACATATACATTTAATAAACCCATACTCCGCTAATATATTTTCATATAAGATGACTCGGTTATTATAATTATCTAAAAGGTCAATATTTATATCTCCGCAAAAAATAGTTTTAGGACACCGCGGCAGATTGTCTAATAAATTACGCAATTCTAAATAAAATTCTTGTAATCTATCCTGTTTAAAAAATTTGGGTGGCCTATACATGGAAATTAAATAAATTTGTTCATCACGAACATTGAGCGTAATGGAAACACACTCCGCCGAGCGCATAGTATTGGCGGCTGACTCGCTCACACGTGCACCGAGCTCGGCTCGCGAGTATACCACCACGCCACCGCCGGTGCGCCCTTTACGGGTGTAAACATTAACAACAAATCCTGGAATTTTATAAAAGGAGAGTAATGAGAAATTAATGTTTGGTTCTGTTACCACAATGACATCCAATTTATTTAGTTGAGACACAGATGTCTTATCATTTATTGTGTACTAGGTATAGATCATAGACCAGCTATCTATAAATGTGATTTTTATGTTAATGATGAAATGAAATTGTTGGCGACGCGCTTAAAAAATAGTTTGTCATTTTCCATCTCATAAAAAATAAATAAATTCGTATTTAAAATTATTGCTATTAAAGTATATAAGGCATTCCGAATAATAAGATAATCTACGTTAAAAGTAAATATAATTGTCAAACGAAAGTTCAGGGTTCAATTCCCCGGTCGAGAGTTAATTCCACAAAAGTTTGTTTATAGATTAATTTAGAGTCATGTTTTACATATTAATCGGCTATGCAATAGGAATAAAAGTCTTGTATTGAATTCGATACTTATTTTAGATAAAAACATACTTTATTCTTATGATAAGAGATAAGACACATAATGGCCAGATAAGAATAGCAAATGTAAACAAATAATGTTTCACAATGAACAGAGATAGTTGTAATTTAGACTGTAATAGTGGTGAATGGGTCCACTATTAACAGACTCCGAGTGGTCTAGGAGCGGAGGAATGAAACTATTTTTCTTGATATGCCTTACTATGTGCAGGCGAATGAAGGTGGTTATTTAGTGAACCCTGCCTATATTTATATGCCCGGCTACATCCTTAGTTAACCAATAGTAATATATTTTATTTACTTAGCAAATTAGAATTTATACATTTTGACCAATGAAGATTAATCAATAAAATATTATGTACAACTATAATATGTCGCGCTCCATTTTCCGGCGTAAGACTGGTAGATAGCTTCTCGTAGCTGCGTTGCTGGACGGGGCTATAAAGTGATGCAGACCGACGCGCGCGCGTAATCGGCGAGCGGCGGCGGCGTGGAACACATCTCCGGAACAGCAAGAAGAAGCGAAGCTACGGCGTTGAAGAAACGGCTAAAAAATGGTCGACGGATGCTTGATGATAGTCGGCGTATAAAGACGATGCGGCGCTGATGATATTTGCGGCTGTTTCTTGTTTCTATATTAGAACGTTAAATATACTCGTATAAGTCAAATTATCTCGCATCGATATGCAGCCCGCAGTATCTCAGTAGCCGGGGGTAATTTGTAAATAAATGTTTTCTTCAGACCTTCACCTTCTGCGTTATGGTAGCAGCAGGGTAACATTATTTACTACCGTTTAGGGTTGATTAGCCTGGCTGCTACATCACTCTCCCCCTAGCGAAAGCGTACCGGAGGCTTGACGACTCGCCCATGGCTCCTGATTTTTAAAATAGGTTTGATCTGGGTTGATGTAGGTGATGGGTTTTCAAGCTTCCTCGCTGGTGGTTGGGATGATGATGATGATGATGATGAATCCTCTGAAGTATCCTCGTTAATAATATAGGCAGGCTCTAGTCGGTCGATCGATATAATTGTAGATTTCCTTCCGGGTATTTGTAATTTAAAAGTCTTGCTATTTCGCTCTAATACTTTATACGGTCCATCGTAGGTAGGTTGAAATTGTATCTTCACTGCGTCGTTTCTTACAAAAACTTGCTTGCATGTTTTCAAATCTTGATGAATGAATACTGATTTATTATTTCCGTGTGATGATGTGCGTTTCGACGATAAGACTTTGTTGATTGATTCTCGAAGTTGAGTTACAAAATCTTAATTCATTTCTTGATCATTTGACGATATTGAAGTGAAGAAGTCACACGGTAGCCTTATGCTGCAGCCATAGGTTAGCTGAGCGGCGCTAAGACTAGTGTCTGCACGCGGTGTTGTTCGTAGTCCAAGTAGCACTGTAGGTAGCTCATCAATCCACTTTGTATGTTGAGATAAACGAGTTTTGAGTGCGATCTTCAATGTACGATGCCATCGTTCGACTATTCCGTTTGATGGAGGATAGTATGCCGTTGTACGTGTCTTCTGTATTCCCATAGTTTGAAGAAGTTTCAGGAATAGGTTGCTTTCGAAGTTTCTTCCTTGATCCGTTGTGATGGTTTTAGGTGATCCGAAACGTGTAATCCAATTTTCATAAATTATCTTCGCGACGGATTCAGCTGATGTATCATCGGTAGGTATTGCTTCTGGCCATCTTGTTGTTCTGTCGATCATTGTTACGAGGTAACGATGTCCTTGCGGTGAAGTAGGTAATTGTCCAACGATGTCAACGTGCAGGTGTTCGAATCTCTCCGTAGGTGGAAATGAATCTAGGTTGCTTGATGTATGCCTTTGTACTTTGCATTTTTGACATTGAATGCATTGCTTCGCCCAGTTGCCAACATCCACTTGTATTGAAGGCCAAAGGAATTTTCCAGTGATGAGTTTTCTGGTTGCTCTAACACCTGGATGACTGATGTTGTGCAGTGCATTGAAGACTTCGCGACGACATTCTTCTGGTAGGTATGGTCACATGGTTGACGTTGAGGCTTCGCAGTATATAGGTAGATGCGTCATTGGCATTGTAACTTGCTTGATGGTTAAGTTACTTTGCTTCGATAGATGTTTGATGTTGTCGCTATCTCTGTCTTGTGCTTCGGCGATCTTGTGATAGTCGATTGATGTAGGGCACGTTATACTGTCGATTGGTATGCGACTGAGTGCGTCGGCGACTATGTTGTACTTCCCACTGATATAACGTATGTCGGTCGTGAATTCGCTTATGAAAATGAGTTGTCTTGCTCGTCGTGGTGTTTCCGATGATGATGGTTTCTTCTGAAGTACATATGTTAATGGCTTGTGGTCGGTAAAAAGGATCAGGGTACGACCCTCGAACGTTTTTTTGAAGTGCTTGATAGCCATGTAGATAGCGAGTAACTCTCGGTCGAATGTACTGTAGTTACGTTGAGTATCGAAGAATTTCTTCGAAAAATATCCAAGTGGTTGCCATTTCCCATTGATGTACTGTTGGAGTACAGCTCCTGCTGAGAGATCGGACGCGTCGCTGCAGATAGCAAGGGTAGCTTCGTGTGATGGGTGAGCGAGCAAAGCTGCATTTTGGATCGCAACTTTACAAGCTTCAAATGCCTTCGTGGCTTCATCGTTCCATCCTATTGACGTTTTATCTTTTTTCTTCGTGTTGTGAAGGTAAACGTGAAGTGGTGCTTGGATTTCAGCGGCTTTAGGAATGTGTTCTCTGTAAAAATTAATCATCCCAAGAAAACGCCTTAGTTCTTCGATTGTTTTAGGTTTCGCATAATCGAAGATTGCTCTGACTTTTTCAGTAGGCGGTTTGATTCCTTCCTTGCTGACGGTGAAACCAAGAAATTGAACTTCTTGTTGTCCAAATATGCATTTCGAAGGGTTGATTGTGATTCCATTGTCTTCTAATCGCTGTAGCACGGTGCGTAGATGGGTTTCGTGCGTTTCTTTATCAGGGCTTGCAACAAGGAGATAATCAATGAATGCGAAAACGAAATCCAGTCCATGAAGTACTTCGTGTATGAATCTTTGAAAGGTTTGACCAGCGTTCTTCAGTCCTGGAGTCATTCTTGGGAATTCGAATAATCCCATTGGAGTAATTATTGCTGTCTTCTCTATATCTTCATTGCGTACATTTATTTCTTGGTAAGCTCGGTTGAGATCGATGGTGGAGAATATAGTCTTGTCTGACAGTTGATGAGTGAAATCCTTAACTCGCGGTATTGGGTAGCGGTCAGAGTGGTAATAGAATTCAGTCTTCTGTAATCTCCACAAACTCGTAATTCTCCATTCTTCGGTACAACGTGGAGTGGTGATGACCAAGGGCTTTGCTTGGACGGCATATTCCTTGCTCGATCATGTTTTCGAACCTTTCGAACTTGCTCGTATCGGTGGTGCGATTGACGTGCACGGCAATGAAGTGGTGGTCCATTGGTTTCGATGAAATGCTCAACGTTGTGCTTCGGTGTTAATTTCATTGAAGTTATTCTTGTGATTCCAGGATATTCTTCAAGGATCTTGTGATAAGATTGTTGAACGTCTATGCTTTTATTGTGGGCAGATTGGTTGCTTGGGCGAAAGACTGAGATGATTGGTTTTCCGTCGATGATTCTTCTATTTTTGATGTCGACGATCAACTGGTGATGTTGAAGAAAATCAGCACCGATGATTGGTTTGCTGACTTTAGCGACGATAAATCTCCATTTGAATGGTCGGCGTAGGTTTAAATCTAGTTCCATTGTTTTTGCTCCATATGTAGGAATCACCGTATTGTTTGCTGCGTAGAGTTGAAAATCCAGTGGCTTCATCTTCTGTCCTTGTCTCGGCGGTAAAACTGAGATATTAGCTCCAGTGTCGATAAGGAAGGTAAGCTTGCTTTTTATCGGTGACGAAAAGACGGTAGGACTTTTCTGTTACGCCGGATCCCATCGCATCAAGCGTATTAGTTAGTTTTCCGACTTCATATTTTCATTTTCGAATGTACACGGTGTTGTGCATTTTCTTGCCTCGGAACCGAAACGTCGATAATAGTAGCAGTAAGGGGATCTTGTTCTTGACCTTGTTCGACTTCTACTTGCAGAGCGGTTGCGACGAAAAGGTGATCTTCGGTGTTGCTGATTGCGCTGGTTGTACTGTTGCCGGTAACAGGTTTGATGCTGGGAAGCTTTGAGCGCGGCGACTTCGAATGATAGCCTGAATTTCTTCGAGAAGAAACTGGGTATCATTGGCCTTGTTGAAGTGCCTTCGATCATCGATATGTGAGAGCTACTGCTGTTTTCGATCATCTTGTCCGCCAGGAGTGCCAGTTCGTCGAGCTTCGTCTGCGTGCTAAATGTTTCACCTACTGCTAGTACCGATCGAACATATGGGGTAGGTGGTTTACCCACATTAGCCGTAGCGTCGAATCTGGGACTTTATCTCGCGCTAAATTACGCATTCTGCGTAGGAGTTGTGTGGGCTTGGTCTCCAAGTTCTATTTCTGATAGTTTCTGTAGCTGGCGACTGTTGGATTCTTCATATGCAGAGATCAGATGATCCTTCAGCGAACTATACTGGTCAGATGTTGGTTGTACAACAGGTCCGAAATATGTTCGATGTCTTGTTTCTCGTTGGGCGATTACCATCTGTGCTAGTTGCGTTTGACTCTTCTTTAAATCATTCGTTGCGGCTTCAAAACTGACGAACCAAAGTCGGGTTTATCTCCAGAACGGTGGTATTCTCAACGATAGAGATATAACGGCGATTTCTTGTTCCTTGGCCGGTTTGATGTACATGCGTCGGATTCTTCGCTTCTCGCTCCATAATGACGTCTTGATTACACTGATTTTATATATACTGAAGTCCTCCTTGATATTTTTCCTACTATTCTTGCAGGAATCTTCCTTATCGGTGTTCGTAACGGTCACCAATGTAATAGTGGTGAATGGGTCCACTATTAACAGACCTGAGTGGTCTAGGAGCGGAGGAATGAAACTATTTTTCTTGATATGCCTTACTATGTGCAGGCGAATGAAGGTGGTTATTTAGTGAACCCTGCCTATATTTATATGCCCGGTTACATCCTTAGTTAACCAATAGTAATATCTTTTATTTACTTAGCCAATTAGAATTTATACATTTTGACCAATGAAGATTAATCAATAAAATATTATGTACAACTATTATATGTATGTCGCGCTCCATTTTCCGGCGTAAGACTCGTAGATAGCTTCTCGTAGCTGCGTTGCTGGACGGGGCTATAAAAGTGATGCAGACCGACGCGCGCGCGTAATCGGCGAGCGGCGGCAGCGTGGGACACATCTCCGGAATAGCAAGAAGAAGCGAAGCTACGGCGTTGAATAAACGGCTCGAAAATGGTCGACGGATGCATGAAGATAGCCGGCGTGTGAAGACGATGCGGCGCTGATGTTATTTGCGGCTGTTTCTTGTTTCTATATTAGAACGTTAAATATATAAGTCAAATTATCTCGCATCGATATGCAGCCCACAGTATCGCAGTAGCCGGGGGTAATTTGTAAATAAATGTTTTCTTCAGACCTTCACCTTCTGCGCTATGGTAGCAGCAGGGTATCATTATTTACTACCGTTTAGGGTTGATTAGCCTGGCTGCTACAAGACAAAGAAAGCTCCTACTGATATGATAAGGGTCATGTACAAATTGGTTGTTCATGTTGTATGGGATTTAAACAGTGTCTAAATAATGTACTATAAAAAAAAACTTTATCAATTTGTGAAAATTTCAGTAATATGTGTAGAAATAAGTAATAAATGATTCACAATTATAGTGTGTATTAATAAGAACAGTGCTGTGTTAAAAGTGTCTAAATTTGTGCTAAGAATAGTGAAATAATAATAGATTTATATAAGAAAACTAAAGTCGAATTGAAGTGTATTAATGCCTTTAACTTGTGAATTAAACTATTGTATTAGTTAAGATATTCATGTTTATTAATAAAGATTGTTATTTTGACCATGTGTGTGACCATTTAAGATTTATAACTATGAAAATTTTCTGTAAAATAGGTGTATTTTGTTGAATATCTTAATGTGTTTTTATGTGATAACGATGCAATGTATAACATAATCATAAGACTTTGTATTTATTTCTTATAAATAAAATTCTGTTACCATATGTTTTAAAGAAATAAAGATATGGGGTAAAATACAAGGGTGCAATGATGAAAATCAATGTTAAAATATGTCGAAATGGCGCGCGGCGCGCGGTTCTCTTTCACGTATAGCTCGCGACTAGGATAGTAAATTGGTAATTTGGAAATTTGAAAATTGGGCTCCACATTCTTTTTTTTCATTCCGCTTGCGCCACCGCTCTCGAGCGGTCGTGTTAGTTGTCCGCGCTCTCGTCCCCGTACGTTGAGTGCCTCTCGCTCTCGCGCCTCCGCTCTCCTGCTCACGCAGTATAGCAGCCGCCTCGGTGAGTTTTTTGCCTTTTCTTACCGTCCTTGCCCCCTTGCCACCCGGCAGGGAGTTTTGACCGCTTATTGTTTTTGTTATTTATTTTTCATTTCAAGGATTCAAGGATCTCCTAAGTGTGTGTTGTTTGTGGATTAGCAGTGGTCCCAAGCAACCGCCGGTACGACATACTCCGCTAAGCGTCGAGTCCGTATACTCCGCGAGGCGTCGAGGTCACCGGCCCTCAGGCAGATTCTTGGCACTCAAGCGCGTTCCGTGCCTTGTGTGTCAGTCGCGTGCGCGAGTGCTCCCAAGCACTTACCCCAACCCTTTCATAAAGAAAGGGGTAGGCAGTGCCCCAAGTGTTGCGACCATTATATTCGCTCCCACCCGATCCGAACGTTGTGCGTCGCGTACTAAGCTACTCAGCCACGTTAGGTAGGGTCATAGACAGGACACACTCACAACAACAACCAAACAGTAGTAACCAACTATAATGACCGGCAAGGGGAAGGGGGAGCCCCCCCACCTCCTCGCGTTAGGTAACCCCCGGATCGTCCGGGGATACTAGATAGGCCGTTAATGGTTAGAGATCTCGTGAATCCGGATCGATCAAGGACCGTGAGCTCGTTCAGCCAGATTCCCAAAACGACCAGGAAGCCTTCATCGCCGCCTAAGGAGCCCGCACCGTGCGCCGCGCTCGCGCTCACCGCGCCTGAGTGCACGAGCGAACGCGAACGACGGTTCGCGTTCGCTCGTGCACTCAGGTCGCCCTTACCGCAGCGGGCGAAGAAATCGGCCAGGAGGCACACGCCACCAGAAACCGAAACATCCATATATGAGAAAAGACAATGCGTCGTGTCGTCTGACTCATCACTACCGTCAACTTCGGACGAAGAAGAGCAACTTCCTGCGGTGGCAATTAGAAGTCACAAATCGCCGCCGAAATCACCATCTTCGAAAAAACCAACCCCTCCTATCTCACCGGAACGGCGTAGCAACGCAGCCGTTATGAACAAGGAGGGGAGGAATCATATGGCTGGGATAGCACCACGTATGCCACCCTAGCCTCCTCGGACGGACAACCTACACAAAACCCGTCTGGATTACCATTGGATGATGGCCAACGACCATCAACTAGCTACGCACAACTGGCAGCAGCCCCGGCAGTACCAAGGAAGGTGGCTGAAGCGCCTCAACCAACTGAAGAAGCCGAGAAGGGCAGATATTCACCAATAGTTGCAGAATGCCTCCCGAACTGGACGAAGCACTTCGAGGTGCTCAACAGGAAGTTGGGACACCCTCCGAATGCTCGTCCGTTCGGAAAGGGGGTGCGCTGCTCCCCCCAGAGCCCGGAAGAATTCCGGGCCATTCAAAAATACCTTACGGAGATGACCAAAGAAATACCAGCCATGTCCTGGTACTGCTACACCCCCGAAGAGGAGAAACCCACAAAAGTGGGCATTAGGGGGCTGCCAGTAGACACGGACACCAAGGCAATAGGGGAGGCTATCCAAGCATTAGGATTCCGCTACGTAAAGGCAATCCCCCCCCCCCGCAGAGGCAGGCCGGGGTGCCTTTACTTCGCGCAACTGGACCATCTAAGCCAAGAAAGGCTCAAAGACTTATACATCATAAACGAGCTCCTATACATGAAAGGAGTTACGATAGAAGCATGACAAGGACGAGTGGGCCCGGCACAGTGCTACCGCTGCCAGGCTTTTGGACACGCCTCCTATAATTGTTTTCGTCCAATTAGATGCGTCCGTTGCGCGGGGGAACACGCCGCAAGCCAATGCCCGAGGGGTAGGGACGAAGCACCTACATGCGCAAATTGCGCGAAAATCATACGGCTAACGACCGCCGATGTCCGGTTTTGAGGAGGATTGCCCGGAAGCAAGGAATAACACTTCCGGGTCTGCTTCCGGAAGCTCCGAAGTGGACCCTAGAGAGTCGCCCGAGGACCGTTGAGATTAACGAAGAGGGGTGGGCAACCATAAGAGGGAGGGGGGAGGCAAACAGCCCCCCCACCACCACCACCCCCCCCGCAACTACAACCGTAACCATCACAACAACAACAATAACAACAACCGATGGAAGTTGTCGAAGTTGATACAAGAGCAACCACCGGAGCGACTCTCCAGCCCCCCGCTAACGACGCTACAGAGCGGCTAGCACCAAAAAAGAAAAAGCGGGGGAGAAAGAAGAAGAGCAAAACGCAACAACAACCTCCTCAAACCATTACCTCTACCCCTAGGTCGATAGCCTCAAGGCGCAGGTTACCGCTAAATTAAAACCACCGTAGGTAGAGCACCAGAAAGGGCTCTACCCGAACATAGAGCCCGCACTACGACTAGAGCGCGCTCTACTATACGAAGAGAGACCCAAGCCCAGCCGAGACCAGAGCCATATAAAACAACAACTAGAACACCATCAACAAACGTGGAAAGTGCCGACGCCATACACAGATTGGTTGGTATAGCCATAGAAGTCGGCACACAGGTCCTGGCCGATATCCGAGCCGGGACCGACCCAATAACAGCCATAATGAGGGCATTGGCGCAACTACTGGCTCGGCATTACGGAGGCTAGTAACCTGCGCCTATTATACTGGAATCCAGACGGGATACAACATAAGATCCATGAACTCCGCACAGTCGCCCAGCAACAGGACATACAGGTGATATTGCTGGGAGAGACAAAATTAAATCCATCAACGCATCTTAAGCTGCCAAATTACTATATTTACAGAAGGGACGAGGTCAATCCTCAAGGGACCGCCTACCGCCTCACGGCGGTTCTAGTGAGGAGAGACATCGTCCACCAAGAATTGGACTTCAATTAGAATTTTATCAAAAGCAGAGGAGGAAGATGCGTCGCTCTACAAACGGAACCGACAGTTAACAAAAACCAGATCCCCCGTTTGCCCGCTGACCAACGCGGGCGAACGTTGTTACGAGGCCAAAGGTAGAGCGGATATCCTAGCAGAGCACTTCGAGGAGTAATTTATGCCGTACCCAGCAAGTGCGTAGTTCATGGAACTTCATACCCGGAAGGAGAGCTGCGTACAGGAGTTCCTGTCGACGCCCGTGCCACCGCTTGCAGGAGAGTGGTATATATCCCCCGCCGAACTGCGGAGGACAGTAGCCCGCCTGCAACCTAGGAAGGCGCCGGGGCACGACGGGTTAACCAACGCAGCACTCCGACAGCTGCCCAACAGAATACTTGTAGAGCTAGGTCGACTCTGCAACGGTATACTGCGGACATCCCACTTCCCGGAGGACTGGAAAATCGGCAAAGTGACCGTACTGCCAAAACCCGGGAAGGACAGGCGTAGAGTAGCCAGCTATAGGCCGATCACGCTACTACCGCACTTAGCTAAACTGTGCGAAAGATTGCTGCTAAGAAGCTTCCGCCCGTGCGTACAACTTCGGGCGGAACAACATGGTTTTAGGAGGGACCACTCGATAGCAACGCAGCTGACCAGGGTGCTGCACTCCTTTGCGGCCGAACACAATCGCGGCTGCATATCATTGGGCGTCTTTCTCGACATAGAGAAGGCGTTCGACAGAGTGTGGCACTCTGGATTACTTTATAAACTAGAAACACAAACAAGTACCCCTCCTGCTATGTTGCGGCTAGTGGCATCATTCCTTAGAGATAGGAAGTTCTACGTCTGTGTAGAGGACGCCGAGTCCGCAGCGAGACCAATTAGAGCCGGCGTTCCACAGGGCAGCTGTCTATCGCCGATCCTGTACGCGGCTTATACTAATGACATCCCTACCCTGGCAGACCACCTGCGCGAATGGGAAGACGATGTTGAACTGGCGCTATACGCGGACGATAGTGCCTACTTCACATCATCTAGAAGAGCCCACATAGCCACTGCCAGGATGCAGCGCCTGCTATACCTGCTGCCACCATGGCTGGACGAGTGGAGGATGGCCGTCAATGTTGGCAAGACGACCGCTCTGCTCACTCGCCGCTTCAGGAACTTCCCACCACCTTTGATGCTCAAGTACGAGAAGGCCGCAACCTACCTTGGATGCCGGATAGATCGGATGCTGCGCATGACCGCGCACGTCGATATCGTCGTCCGCGACGCCAGATGTGCGCGGGCGGCGCTCCGTCCCGTCCTGGCATCCAAGCTACCGCTAAAGACGAAGCTGAAACTTTATAAAATCTATATAAGATCAAGATTAACATACGCTGCGCCGGCCTGGTACGCGCTCCTGAGCGATCGTCAGAAGCGGCGATTACAGGTCCAGCAGAACACATCACTACGGACCATCGTCGGTGCAGGTCGCTACGTCCGGAACGACGTCATCGCGGCCGACTTGAAGATGGAGACCATAGAGCAATTTGTGGCCCGATTAGCACGCGGCATGTTTGACCGCGCCGATAACGGGCCACACGAACACCTACAAAATTTTGCACCCCTACATGCTCGGCCACCGGACGGGCGACCTCTACCAAGAGAACTCCTCTCTATAGCGATTAGAGAGTCGAGTAATAACCCTCAATGCCGCAGACAGGCCAACTTAGACGCCCATAGGCCAACTTAGCCGCCTGTAGATCGACTTAGCCGCCTGAATAGGCCGAATTAGCCGTCTGTACAGACCGACATATCCGCCTATGTAGGCCACACAAGACAACCTCTATATATTTAAAAAAAATTTAAACCAACAAAAAGTGACCGGGGAATCGAACCCCGGACCACTGAAAAAATTCTAACAACGCCATAACGGCTCCCACGACCGGTGCATAGTGATGCACCGCGAGGAGATTCCGGGTAAAGGGGATATGCCCGAGGCCCGAGACCTGCTGTGTGCTAAATAGCACACATGCAGACGACAGGAGACTGGAAATTTGAAAATTGGGCTCCACGTTCTTTTTTTTTCATTCCGCTTGCGCCACCGCTCTCGAGCGGTCTTGTTAGTTGTCCGCGCTCTGGTCCCCGTACGTTGAGTGCCTCTCGCTCTCGCGCCTCCGCTCTCCTGCTCACGCAGTATAGCAGCCGCCTCGGTGAGTTTTTTGCCTTTTCTTACCGTTCTTGCCCCCTTGCCACCCGGCAGGGAGTTTTGACCGCTTATTGTTTTTGTTATTTATTTTGTACTGTTATTTGTTATTTTTTCTGTTATTGTTATTTTTATTGTACTGTTACTGTTTCTTGGAAAATCACGTCACTTGTTCTTTTCAGAAAAAGCCCCTGTTCTTTTGAGAACAGGGATCCCCTCCTTTACTGTTCCAGAATAGAACGTCGTCCCCCTCCCCCAACATGTCCACATTGGACCTACTTAGGACCCTAGTAGCCGCCCTAAACCAATCTCTTGATCTGGGCATAAACCTGGATGAGACGGCTCTCGCCGCAATCCTCGCCTCCGTTGCCCCTCAGGCATGTACCTCCCCGGCCCCCGTCGCCCCCCCCGGCCCCCGTCGCCCCCACGGCTGCCCCGCAGACCGACTTGCCCGCATCCCACGACGCCGACTCAATGGAGTGCTCGTGCTCAGACTCATCCGCGTCCTACCGGAAGAGGTCCGCCACCCATACCGGCTCTACATCCAGCAGTAGTTCCACGGACTCCGATGGAACAATGACTGAGGAGACCCCCTTCACTGTAGTGAAATCCAAACGCGGCCCAAAGCGCACCGCTAAAACCGCTCCCCCGTCCCAGCAGCCCCTGCCGCCACCCCTGCAGCCCCTGCCGGCTGCGTGGTATGCTAAGAGCATTCACCACCTCCCTCCCTCGTTTCCGGAGGGTGCCTTTGCATTGTGCGCAAAAAAAATTGGAAATTCGTTCGGGACCAGCTACCAGTTTTACAATTTAAATCAAGAGAGAAGACAGTAGGGAAAGTGATAGGAAAAGTAGTGAAAATTTCAATGTTGCACTCTTATGGAGAAATTACGAAGATAAAATTGATGTTTCATTTCCTACTGCACCTTCCAATTAAGTAGAATATACAGTCCACTACATCGACGACAAGACCGGGACCACTCCATAGGGACCCGTAATCTTAGTCGTCTAACCTTTATTTTAAGAAAGGGCAACAGATGTCCTTGTGTGATACTCCTTCTCGGGGGTCACGCCCACCTCGTTGTTCCCGAACCCAACGTGGTGTGATTTCAGTTTCTTGGGGTAGAAGGTCAATGACTGATTAACCCCTGTCAGTTGGACTCTTTCAGTTGAAGGATTGACGCCGAGCAACGGGCTGCGACCTTTCAGAAATATTATTGTGATTATTAAAAGATTACCAGCCGACCCGGAAAACATTGTACTGCCATATAAATTATTTCTAGTGAATATTTTGATTGTAAAATAAAAAATAAGGAATGTATTGTAAGTGTGTGGGGACGGGATCTATGACAGAAAGAGGAATGGAGCGCTGTAGACGATGACCGCCGATAAAAACATAAAAACACCAATCATTAATTTTCTCAAATCAATGTATTTCATTAACGTAACGCACAGCCTTGGTGGGTTCAAATTCCGAAGTAAAATAACCGGAGATCCAACTTTCATACGCAGAAGGTGTGGTCACATGCTTGGCAAATCTAGTGAGTTCAAACTCTGTTGGATAATTTACAGCTTCATTGGCATCGCAAACTGTATCGATCGATTTGCATAATACCAAGTCGCCTGGCAACGATGGCTGTATCTTTAAGTTTAAATCGTCGATGTCCACATTTTTTGCTGCCAAAATGACTCTTTCTAACAGCCACGTATTATTTATGTATTGTCTGCGTACATCGGGAAATATGCAGTCAATGAGATCATTTTGCGAATAAACGATTGTACAGAAATTAGTAGGTAATTTTATGCATCCAGTATTTTCATAAACAGCAACTTTTCCATCGCCGATATCTAACAATTGGTTTGAGTATGTGTTAGCGGATGGATGAACGTGTGGGACCGAATACGTGTAATTTTGTTATGAAGCTCATTAAATACTTAAATTTTTGTTTAAACACACGTGCTGTAATGCCATGACGATGTATTGCATTTTGGCCTGGCAATATCAAAGATATTATCTCCTGCCACTTTTGATTACATGTAAACGTGATAAATAAACACGGTCGTCCGTACTCGCAAACGAAAGTCATAGCATGTATGTATTCTTGCATATGACGTGGACTACCTACGTACGATAATGGTAGAATGATAGAGTTACCAATTTCGGCGTTATTGGCGTCGCTCATGATAGTGTCTCGCAAGTGAATGTATTCTTCTGCACGCAGCTTCTGTTGATTGTGTCGTAGGAATCACAGTCGTTCGCTTTCTACCTTCGCGTATATGTCGACTAAAGAATTTAATAAAAAATATTTTACAAAATGTTAATGACGGACTATTTACTATGGCTACCTTTTTTGACATGTGAAAAGCTTTTGACTTCGTATCACATGATCAGCTTTTGTTCAAATTAGATCAAAACGGAGTTAGAGGCTAAGCATATCACTGGATTAAGTCATACATACAAAACAGGCATCAATGTGTTGAGGTGCTAAAACTTGACAATAAACATGTAAGTCGAAGTTATAGATCAAAATTTAGAAAAATGCGTTTGGCGTGCCTCAGGGTAGTGTACTAGTTCCACTTTTATTTTTGATGTATTTAAACGACTTACCTGAGATAACTAAATATAGAAGTACTTTATTCGCAGATGACGTCGCAGTAATAGTCACAACAAATAAAAATATGTCACTGACGAAACATATTTTTGACATTAATGAAACAATTTTTGAAGTAACTTAATGGCTAAGTAATAATAATTTTACAATAAACTTAAGTAAAACTCAATATATAAATTTCAATAATATACATAAATAATAATTTAATAAATATTAAATATAATGGACAAACTCTTTGTAGTGCAACTAACGTGACATTTCTAGGTATAATTATTGAAAAAGAATTAAAGTGGAAAGAATAAGTTTGTAAAATATGTAATAAAATAAACAGGTTCACATATGCGCTTTATGGACTTACAAAAGTGGTAACAAATTAAACTGCAATTATGACATATTTTGCATATATTGAGTCGATTATCCGCTACGGTATTATAATTTGGGGCAACAGTGCAGAGATTAATAAAGTTTTTATTGCAAAAAAATGTATTCGTCCCATTTATGGTGTTGGTCCAGATGTCTCATGCCGACCTCTATTTAAGACACTGGGATCTTACCCGTGCCTTGTTTGTATATATTAGAAGTTGCTAAGTTTCTAAAACAACACGGGAAGAGTTTTTTTAAACTTAATAAAGAAGTGGTATTGAAGTAGTATTACAGTGCTAGTATATAAGTTAAGTTACTGATTTATGTAGAGTCAGTCATGAATAAACTTCTTGATCAAGCGCTCGTGTTTAATTCAACCTCGTAATATTACATGGCGACCCTGCCAGGATGCGTTCCGGGAACTGATAGCGTAGCGGGCGAGAAGTGCAGACCGGGCGAATTCCTGTGTGCCTCGGTGCTTCAAGTTAGCTAAAATGTTTGTCGTGAATATATTATTTGGACTGACGCTTACTGTGCTGGCGAGTTTCTTGATCAAACACGAGCGCTTGATCAAGAAGTTTATTCATTACTGACTCTACATAAATCAGTAACAACATATACTAACACTGTAATACTACTTCACCTCGGGGTGGATAAAAAAAAAAAAAAGTTCAGCATACTTAATACATAAGCACAAACTAATATTTTATAAAATATTTTTTTAAAACATTGCTTACTCAACGAACCTTTTTGTTCTATCCTTATGCACTATATCTACTTTATTATTTCTAAAAATCTTAACATTTGTTCCTAAATCTTCTAAGACTTTAAAAGGTCCATCAAAAATACAATCTAATTTACGAGCACATTCATTTTTAATTAAAATAAGTTCATCCTTATCATAGAATACAGGATTACATGTTTTATCATATTTGTTTTTTCTTATTTCTTTACAAGCTATTAAATTATGTCTTGCATCTCTTAAAGCTACCTGTAACTTATATTTTAAATCTAAACAATAATTATCAAGAATTATAAAGTGGTTCCACCACGTCTTGTTTCAAATTATTAGGCAAACGACATGGCCTGCCAAATACAAGTTCGAATGGTGTGTATTTTGTTTGAGTGTTTACACAAGTATTATAACTAAAACACCAGAATGGAATCCAATGAGACCATGAATAGCCCATATTGGTGCTATAAGTTCTTAAAAATGACCCTAAATGCTTATGAGCAATCTCAAGCGAACCAATTGATTGATGGTGATATGCAGTTGACGTCAACTTTTCTATATTTAATAAGCTACACACCTGTTCCATCACTTGAGAAACAAATTCAGTTCCCCTATCAGTAGCTAAGGAACTAGGTATACCGAATCTTAGGATAAAATTATTTACAAAAGCTTTTGCCACAGTAAGTGTTTCTTTATTGGGTAATGGGTATGCCTCTATATATTTTGTTAATTCACATTGGAGCGTTAAAATATAGCAATTACCGTACTCATCCTTGTCCAAGGGACCCACAAGATCAAGAAAAACTTTCTCAAACGCAGTCGACGCCGTGGTAGTTATAGTCATTGGTTGTTTGGTATACCTACTATATTTCATTTTCTGACACATTTTACATTCACTTATAAATTTTCGAACATCGGCATCTAATCCTGGCCAATAATATCTCCTTTTTATGTTATTAGCCATCCTATTCATTCCAGCATGCCCACTGGTAGGTAGCAAATGATAATCATTCAAAATGAATTGTTTTTCTTTATTGTCGTAAATTCTTTTAATTCCTTTCAGAACACATATTCGAGGACCGGTCCACTCATTTAATGTCTTAATTTCACTACATAAACCTTTTATAAATTCTTCATTTTATCATCTTTTACTATGCATAGTTCTTTTACTTTTATTATCTCACAAAACTCTTTTAATTTAGTTGCAAATTCGGCTCGCGAGAAGAGCAATCTAAATTCAAGGTTTATACACAATAGCATTTTGCTTGGCACAAAATTAAAACAATCTCGTTCTTCCTTGACTAAGTCTCTTTTTTTAAATCCTTTTATAATATCTCCTTTCACAAGTTTCATTTCAATAGAATCATACGGTTGTCTTAATAATTCCACGACTCGTGGTTGATCAGGCCACCCGTCAGTGTCATTATTAATCACAACCCTTTCCTGTTTACATCCTCTTCCATTCTTCTCTTTTGCGCTCTAGTTGTCACAGCTAAGACTTGTTCTTTCATATTCTTTAACTCACTCGACGTTATACAAATTCTAGACAGTGCATCCGCCACAACATTGTCTTTACCCTTCACATAACATATTTTAAAATCATATTCTTCTAGAATTAATCGAAACTTTATCAACCGACTAGACGGATCTTTCATTCCAAATAAGTAAATCAAAGGTTTGTGGTCTGTCATTATGGTAAAGTCCTGCCAAATAGGTATGGTCTAAAATATTTTACTGCCCACACAATTGCTGTTAATTCCTTTTGGATAACTGGGTAATTTTTCTGCTTTATTTAATGGCCTACTAGTGTACGCGATTGGTTTCATATTTTTGTTACACAAAACTGCTCCTACAGCTACATCAGACGCATCTGTTTGCAAAACGAATTCATTTGATTCAGAAAAATCGGGATATTGAAGTATTGGGGGTGTTATTAATGAATTTTTTAGAAAATTAAATGCGTTCTGACACTCTGAAGACCAAACAAATGGTGCGTCTTTCTTGAGTAAACTATTTAAAGGCATAGTAATTGTTGCAAAGAGGAATTGAATTTCCTATAGTAGTTGCAAAATGCAACAAACCTTCTTACTTCGTCTACATTTTGAGGACAGGATAATGCTCCAAAATTCGGGTCTTTTCTGGATCAGGTGAGACACCGTTGGCAGACACTAAATGACCAAGATACAGAATTTCCTTCTTTAGAAATTCGCACTAGTAGGATTCAGTTTTAAATTTACCTTTCTCAGTCTTTCGAAAACATCTACTAGATTTTGGTTGTGAATAGTTAAGGATCTTCCAAAATTATTAGATCGTCCAAATAAATAAAACACTTCTCGAAAGTTAATCCTGACATAGCAATTGACATGACTCTACTAAAAGCACTACAAGAAGTTTTGAGCCCCATTGGTAGACGTTTTAATTGATAATGTCCTGTACTAGTCGAAAATGCAGTATACTTTCGGCTTTCTGGTGCCAGTTTCACCTGATAATAGCCTTGTTGTAAATCTAAATGGGTAAAATATATAGAGCCTGATAATGAATCAAGAATATCAGTGATGTTCGGCAGCGGAAATTTATCATCTACTATATTTTCATTTAGTTTTCGAAAATCAATTACTAAACGCCATTTTGACAACCATCAGATTTTTTGGGAACTAGTAGTATGGGACTAGACCATTCACTAGTAGATTCTTCTATAATATCATCTCTAAGCATCTTTTTTATCTGTTTATTTATTTCGGGCTTTAAAGCTTGTGGTAAACGGTATGGTTTCGTGTAAATAGGATTGATGTTATCTTTCAGTTGTATAGTTTGTTCACAAATATTTGTAGTTTCTAACTTATCGTTGGGTAAAAGAAAATGTCTGAATATTTAGTGCAAATTTTTCTATAGATTGCTTTTCTTCTTCATTCAAATGCTTCAATTCTAATAAAGATAATAAGATATCACATCTTTCTGAACTACTTTTGTTTTGCAAAATTTGAAAGCGTTAAAATCATCTAAAAGTTCTACGTTTAATATGAAATTATTCAAATTTACTTCTTCTTCCTAGTATTTAAAATCTTTTTGGGACTCTTTTATTTTTGGTCGAACAATAGTACCTGCCAAAAACGCCTTCCATTATTTCCTTTGCGCTAACAAAACAATCGCCTTTGCTTCCGTATCCAAATACACAAAATGAATTGATTCACTTCGAGGCGGTATTAATAATGTATTACTGTAATCAGGTTTGTCATAAATTGGCAAAACACAATTCTCTCGTCCTATCCGTAACGTTAGTAAATTTTTTTTAAATCAATATTGGCTCCGTACTTGTTCATAAAGTCTAATCCTAATATTCCATCGACGGTTATAGGTAAATTTTGAAAATGTGAAATTTGTTATGGAATTTATTGTCTCTAGAAGCATAAATGTCGATCTCTACATATCCGAAGAACATATCTTGCCTCCAATTCCATTAACAACAAATTATCTTTAAGAACACATGCTGATCTTGGAGTACTTCTTCCTTAATAACCGAAATGGATGCTCCAGTATCTATCAATAACACAAGTTTCATACCATGAATGTGAAAATTTACAAACTTAGAGTTACCTCTACATGAAAAAATGAAATTATTGAGAACGAAAAACTGATTGTTGTCTATCTCATTAGGTTTTGCTCCATATTTCACCAGCTCGTTCTTTGTTGTCGTTACTTCGAGCTGCAAAAACATTTTATTGTAAAATCCCTGGTTGCCACGTCTATTATAATGATAATTTGATCTGTAGGACTGTCCTCTACCACGCGGCGAATATTGAAAAGGCCTTGAAAATCTCTGATATCTATTTGAATAATTACTATAATTATTTTGATAATTACTCCTACTGGTGCCGTAATTTAGACGCCCACGGCCCCTGTTTTGTCCTTGAGATCTAGAAAACGGTTAACGAACCTACCTCTAGTCATCTTCATCACCTCAGCAGACCCGGAACTGGACGACGATGGTGTGGACTCGTCCTTGCCGCCTGGATCGCGTCCTTGAGCAAGGAGTAGTTGCGGGCTGCGATGATTGTGCTGAGCTTTTCACTTTTAAGACCATCTGTAAACTTTTTAATGACCATTTTTCATTAATAGGTTTAAGGACTGCGCATTTTGTTGCGTCGCCCTCAGCCTGTGAAATAGTTAACTCTGTTAGCAGTCTTTCGAGTTGAGACCCGTATTCATCAACTGATCTAAATCCCTGGTTCAGGACTGAATTTGTTTATGTATAGCCGTAAGAAACTTTTGTCAATAGTTTTCCTAAAATCTTTAATCATACTACTAACTGACACATAATTATCAGCAACGCGTAGCTTAGCGTTTTCTGATAATCTCCTTTTAAAACAAATTTAATTAATAAATTTTTCCTGCCTCGTTAAGCATATCTGCATACATTTCCACTGCATCAATCAATCGTTTCGTAGTATCCTCCTTATTATCTAAAATAGGTATCAACCCACGCTGTTTTAATATCAAAATCCATTGTTTCTAAACTTATTTTACAACTAGGCAAAGTACACAATTGAGATATTTCAGAATATAAAGAGCAAACTTTTTATATGTACTAGTAATTAAATTAATTTCCGATTGTTTACCTTGACGACTTAAATTAAAATAATAGCTCGCTATCTTTTAACAATGTTTCGGCCTCTAGTAATTTTTGGACGCAACTGACCCTTTATATCTGCTCTGGCCTTTTTTGTTAGATATTGACGTATTTTTAATAAATTTTCATATAATTCTATTAACTTTTCGGCCATAATACGCAACGAAATATGTAACACCGCGTCTTTTAATTCATGACCACGAGATACACAGATCGAATAGTAATTAGCGAAATACAAAAAGTAAACGCTGTAGCAAAAGTTGTTACTGCATGGGTAAAACAATATATAATAAAATACCACACACAATTAAAGATCTTTCTATACAAACATTTAAAAAAAATTATACCAGTGGCTTCTTCAAAATACATTTTACTCGGTAGACGAGTTTTTAAATTACTGAAGAAAACTTTTATAGGACTATAGCTTTTTATTGTCATTTTTTGTTATTTACTGATATGGTATATAAAATTGTTTTATTTAATTTTCTTTATTTGATCATTTTTTTTTGAATTTTACTTTTGATATTTTTATATAATTGGATGGATTGTTTGTTGTTGCTAATTTAATGATTTAATAATGATTGATTCTGATGTTCTAATTTTATATAATTTCTAAGATTAAATAAATTTGCATGTCTCCATTAGGGGCTTAGTATATAATACATAGTATTTAAAAGTACCTCATGTAACATACATACTAAAAGCAAATAAATAAATAAATAACTGAAACTGACAAAAACTTTCTTCTTAAGACCAAACGAAGCTTGTGAGATATTCGAAAATACGTATACTCTAAAGTAAGTATTTTGGAAAGCAATAATTTTAGGTGTAGTACTTACATATAAAGCAGATAATTATATATTTTTAAAGTTCGATACCATTCTCTAAAATGTTTTATTTTAGTATTCTGTATTTAAAAAACGAAGGACTTGTGGAAGCACCTCGTTGTCTGTCTGGCCGCCTGACTGTCACGTCAAATAGTTTTTGAGATTTTTATTTCTTGTATTTAATGTAGATTTATTAGATTTCATGTAAAAAATTGATTTCATGTAGAAAACTTTGCATAATATTCAATTAAAGAAATACAAACGCGAAGTTCAAATACGGAACTCAAACTCGTTTATCGTAACTCATTTGTTGTGATTCTTCAAGGGATAAAATAGTAAGTTAAATTAAAAGTGTCCATTAAAAACCCTGCATCACCATTTCAAAAGTGTATAAATGATTATTTAACTGTAATAAAAACATTCATCCTATACAAACAAGTGAGTCGAAATTGCTGGCTTCCACTGAATCTCCAAAACATCAAAAAAAGAAAAATCTATGTAATTTATATGCTATTGCTGCCAGGGTTTTACTTTATTGAGTACTAAGGTCTAGTAACGGTCATTAAAGTGTATGAATTAAATCAAAGGTGCAGTAAATATGGAAAACCCCTTTTAGTATGGGATTGCAACATAGAAAAATTAAAAACATAAACTCAAAATTCAGGCAGTTATGTAATATAATTCACATCGTCTAAACATAGCTCTGGTAATATTTGATATAAGACTAATTATTATTTATATTAACATTAACATATAAGAAGCGTGCGCCCTGATATTATCAATTATTAGCACGTAGAAAAAATTATATAAATGAAAATATATTTTAATCAAATAAGTTTTCATCAAGTATTTGTATTCAAATATTATAGTATAATTTAAATGAAAGTAATATTTTAACATTATATTTTTTCTTTAATCAAAACCGAATATTAATTTTAAATAATTATAGATAATTTCTATGTTATTATGTAAATACGTAGAATAAGCCTACCCTTTTCGTTGCGATATCGCCTCAAAGGATTTTCGTGTTGTTTAACTCGGTGAGCAAGACTTATTTTAAATAAATATTTAGGTATAAAGATACTGCGAACTATGACATGTAATAATTCGCATTCAGCAACTTTTTTGAGAGAAACTTCTGTGAACCAGGGAATCAATACCCAGCTAACTTAATAAATGAAACTTCCAGATCTGATACTGTACATGACATTAATGTTACTGAAAAGTGTACTTATGAAATGCTTAAAAATCTTGACGTCAAAAAGGGAGCTGGTTGCGACGGTATTCCACCGGTATTCTTCGTTCAATGTGCTAAATCTCTGTCGGGTCCTGTGTCATTGGTCTTCAACAGGTGTCTTCAAGATGGATACTTTCCTAATATCTGGAAAAAGGCCCATATAGTGCCAATTCATAAAAAAGGATTGAGGACTTCAGTTGAAAATTACCGACCTATATCTATACTTAACGTGTTGAGCAAAGTGTTCGAGAGGGTCGTACATAAATTTATCTATCCTGTAATATCTGCCTCAATACCAATAGAGCAGCATGGGTTCATGAAGGGTCGGTCCACAGCTACCAATCTGGGAGAATTTATCGATTACGTATTAAGTAACATGGATGGTGGGTCTCAGGTTGATGTGATTTACACGGATTTTGAGAAGGCGTTTGACCGTGTGGATCACATTATTCTTTTACGTAAACTTTATGAACTTGGTATCCGGGGTAGCTTGCTGAGATGGATGGAATCTTATTTACGCAATCGATCTCAAGCTGTCGTTATAGGAGGATTTTGCTCAGACTTTATTGCGATACCTTCCGGCGTCCCACAAGGATCCATTCTGGGACCACTTCTGTACGCTTCATATTTGTACGACGTAGGTGCTTGCTTCGAACACGCTCGATTCCTTATGTACGCTGATGACACCAAAATATTTATGAAAATTAAAACTGATATGAATTGTACTGGCCTACAATCTGATCTTAACCGACTAGAACAATATTATACTGATAATCGAATTGGAATAAATATAAATAAATGTTCTTTTATCTCCTTTACTCGCAAAAAACATCCAATCAATTTTGAATACTATATTAATAATGTTAAAATTGCAAAATCGACTTGTGCTACGGATCTCGGTGTTCACATTGATTGCAAATTGTCATTTTCTGATCATACAGAAATTTTTAAAAACAAAGCGTACAGAAGCCTGGGTTTCGTATTGCGTGTTAGTCGTCCCTTCTCAGACATAGGTTGCCTAAAAGTACTATTTTACGCTTATGTTAGGAGCATCCTAGAATACTGTAGCATAATTTGTAACCCTCAATATATCATTTATACTCAAGATTTGGAGAAAATGCAAGAAAAATTGATAAAACACTTAAATTATCGGTCGCATTGCCATTTTAAAAACTATGATGAATCCTGCCATTATTATAATCTCACGACTCTCAAAATAGGCGTACTTGCTGACATGTCCTTTTACACGGAATATGTAACGGATATATAGATAGCCCTGAACTATCAACCAAAATACTGAGTTTCTGCACCTGAAAGTTAGAACGAGACACACAAAATTATTTGCTGTAACACGATCAAAAACAAATTACGCACAAAACGCAGTCGATTGCATAGAACTTTTAATAACCAATTTAATGTTACTGACATTTTTCATAGCAGTAGGAATGTGTTTAAAAGGGAAGTTCTTGAAGTACTTGAAGGAAATGGTTAATATGTATATTGCACACACACACATACACACACACACGCGCGCGCCCGCGTACACGGACACACAGATCAGAGAGAGAGACGCACCGTTTTTAATTCTAAAATTAGTATGTTTTTGTGGCTCAAACTTAATGACTGTCGGTCGATTAATATAAGTTAAAAAATGTATAAAGTAGATCCGTTATTGGCTGTAAGTTTATTTCTTAAGTTCATTTACATTGTAATTACTGCTGTGGATCTTGTAATAAATAAATAAATAAATAAATAATATTATTGTGGCGGCGCTGTCGTCGCGCCACAAGCGAAATACATCGAAGCAAAAACAGTATTTATAGGATAGCTCCGAACTACCACTCGGAGCGTTGGCCGCTCCCCGGGCAGCACACCTTGCCCGGCGGAAGATCTCCTTCCTTCCACCCGCTACAGTGGTGACTAACCGACGTGATCTGAACACGCAACCAACAACCTTCGGAAACTACAACTTCAAATCCTCATCATCGTTCTCAAGTACCCCATTCATTCGCTCCCGAGCAAAAATATTCAGTCTTCACATCCTGCAAGCCATCTAGCTTTACAAAGGTTCATCGCAGCACTATAATAATGCTTCCTGTTCCTTCAAGCTACTTTCTGCGCTACAGTGTTCGGCACGGCTCTGAGCCTTACTGCTCGCCTCTGCTTCACAGCACTCTCGCAGATTTACTTGCCTTCTTCTCGACTCACCGCAGACTACAAGGCAATTCCTGGCACTTGCACATTCGTCGACATCTAGACTGCACTATCGACCTCCGGTCGGAGCAGGAGGGTGATGTGGCGCTGTCGTCGCGCCACAAGCGAAATACATCGAAGCAAAACAGTATTTATAGGATGG
This sequence comes from Parnassius orleans, assembly GCA_029286625.1. Lineage (NCBI taxonomy): Eukaryota > Metazoa > Arthropoda > Insecta > Lepidoptera > Papilionidae > Parnassius > Parnassius orleans. The sequence goes on from JAGSMP010000032.1 coordinate 1,350,462, forward strand.
CTCCGAACTACCACTCGGAGCGTTGGCCGCTCCGGGCAGCACACCTTGCCCGGCGGAAGATCTCCTTTTCCTTCCACCCGCCACAGTGGTGACTAACCGACGTGATCTGAACACGCAACCAACAACCTTCGGAAACTACAACTTCAAATCCTCGTCATCGTTCTCAAGTACCCCATTCATTCGCTCCCGAGCAAAAATATTCAGTCTTCACATCCTGCAAGCCATCTAGCTTTACAAAGGTTCATCGCAGCACTATAATAATGCTTCCTGTTCCTTCAAGCTACTTTCTGCGCTACAGTGTTCGGCACGGCTCTGAGCCTTACTGCTCGCCTCTGCTTCACAGCACTCTCGCAGATTTACTTGCCTTCTTCTCGACTCACCGCAGACTACAAGGCAATTCCTGGCACTTGCACATTCGTCGACATCTAGACTGCACTATCGACCTCCGGTCGGAGCAGGAGGGTGATGTGGCGGCTGTCGTCGCGCCACAAGCGAAATACATCGAAGCAAAAACAGTATTTATAGGATAGCTCCGAACTACCACTCGGAGCGTTGGCCGCTCCCCGGGCAGCACACCTTGCCCGGCGGAAGATCTCCCCTTTTCCTTCCACCCGCTACAGTGGTGACTAACCGACGTGATCTGAACACGCAACCAACAACCTTCGGAAACTACAACTTCAAATCCTCATCATCGTTCTCAAGTACCCCATTCATTCGCTCCCGAGCAAAAATATTCAGTCTTCACATCCTGCAAGCCATCTAGCTTTACAAAGGTTCATCGCAGCACTATAATAATGCTTCCTGTTCCTTCAAGCTACTTTCTGCGCTACAGTGTTCGGCACGGCTCTGAGCCTTACTGCTCGCCTCTGCTTCACAGCACTCTCGCAGATTTACTTGCCTTCTTCTCGACTCACCGCAGACTACAAGGCAATTCCCTGGCACTTGCACATTCGTCGACATCTAGACTGCACTATCGACCTCCGGTCGGAGCAGGAGGGTGATGTGGCGGCGCTGTCGTCGCACCACAAGCGAAATACATCAAAGCCTAAATCGCGCTATCAAAGTTCCGAATTAAAAACAGTATATATACAATAGCTCCGAACTACCACTCGGAGCGTCGGCCGCTCCCCGGGCAGAACACCTTGCCCGGCGGGAGATCTCCCCTTTTCCTTCCACCCGCCACATTATGTATAATGCATTATATTAATACCAGCGTACAATCGATATAGAATAATATAACATTTAAGATATATATTTATTCAAATTTTCATAATTGTTAGTAAATAGCAATTAAAAACTACCAACAATAGTTACTGCTAGGTTAATGATTAAAAAAGAGGAATATAGAATCCGCTCACCCAGACCACATGAGTAAAGACTCCTTACTCTGTACCCAGACTACCTCACGCCCGGTCAGCGTGGCGTCCAACTGTTTGTATGAGTGTTCACCAATGTACCGGTAATAACCGGTACCACAGCCGTTCCTGAGACTGGAACTTTAAACCCCTTCCAAAAATTCCAGCTCCGGAACGCTTATTACACTTTCTTTGTGTGTCCAGCTTTAACCATTTATATGTAGCTACATCTAGTTACTAGTTTCTTTAAACTCGAGTTGCCGTGATATTGCTGCATAGCATTATTTTATTATAATATGATGTTGACTAAACAAAATGTTTGATTTCAGTGATATATAGACCTAATATTAACTTTATGTCTTGTTACTTTAAGTTGGAAAATTTGTCATAATGACATTGCTTTGTCTGGTCTGGTTGCTATATCTTTCACTATCTCGCATAATTTAACTATGACTTATATGTAGTATAATTATATTATTGAAGTTCGAGGTTTGATCAACGTTTCGTCGTTTTAGATTTCATTTCGCTATGTTTTTGTACTTCACGGTGAAGGATACGGTGAAGAAGTGAACGGCAGAGTCGGGAAGGGACGCCCTAGACGAAGGTTTATCGACCAAATTGGCGTTATATTGAAAATCGGCCAGATTAGGAGTACCCTTAACCGACGAGCGTGTATGCGTAGATATATGGATGTAAAGGAGGCGAGAGAGGTGTGCCAGGATCGTGCCAAATAGAAGTCCGTAGTTTCTGCCTACCCCTCTGGGTGACAGGCGTGAGTTTTTATGTATGTATGTATGTATGGTGAAGGATAATTATCTTAAAACCTGACGTCTGCTAAATAATAAACGTACTTCGAGGCCAACGGGCTTTCTCAATGTATTACTTTCTTCATGCTCATAATTGGATGATTATTAACTAATCTCACATAATGAATTGATCTTAATGCTCATTATTATAGACACAGACATAATAAATCGAGATTATTTTATATGTTGTATTATTGATGTTACTTTAAGTTTTTAGCTAACGCTTTCATGTAGAAGCTCAATTATAAAGCAGATCCTAGAATGTAATTCAGCACGACATGCGGTACATGAAAGATCATGCTGAATGTCAACCACTTCGCAGACGTCGTCGCGGTCACGTCACAGTCTTTATTATTATCACTACTTATTATTTTTAATTCTTCTGGAAATTAATTAAGACTGTGGAACAAACAATTTTACCTTTTATTTCTAACATAAATATATTTCAAAAGGTAAATTAAAGCTTATGTACATATCAATGCTAGGCACAGGCCTCCTCTCATTTCTGACAGGGTTTCTATAGCAAAGAAGTGTCCGCCGCGCTGCTGCAAAACGTGTGGTCGGACTTCACATGTCTTATATGCAAGATGTTTTCGCCCACCACCACAAGTGCTGGTAAGTCAGCTCTTGAAATTGTTATTAATAATTTTATTAGTGCCGGCGGGGCTCGAGCCTTGAATATATTTAAGCTACCGTAAAATCTGGCAAATTTGCCATTTTTAGAAGGACTTGAAAAATCTAGGACCAATTTTCTAACAAAAAATGTTTTTTTCTCAGACCGGGCGTCAATGTTAAATTTGATATTATATTCTTCACAAATTTGGTATTTATTGGTGATTTCAAAAAATACTTACATTAAATAGATAAAATACTCAAAAATAGAAAATGGCAAAGTTAACCTTACTTTGTGGCTATTTCACCATTAAGGTTTTTAATGAAAATAATAGTATTTGACTTCAAGGATGAAGGCAAGTTTACCACATAATATAGGTAATACACAACAGTCAGAAACAGAAACAGAAACATTTTTATTCAATGTAGATTATAAATAATACTTATATAAAGTCACTCCTTTGTTTAATTATCACTGGTTCGGAAAAAACCTCTATCCCGGGAAGAGCCAGCAAGAAACCTAGCGGGACTTTTTAAAATAACAGCTTACAATCATGTATGTCACACAATAAACAACACAAGACAAATTAGAAAAAGCTTCGTAGCAATCACCTCATTCCCATTCATATCCATAAATTCCCTAAAATTATAATAACCCTTTTTTAACAAACTCAGTTTAATAACTTTTGGACTTTGAGCAGGTCAAATTTTGTATATTTTCCGGGATTTTGTTGACAAAGCATATACATCGCTCCAAGAATGAATTACTGACTCCGTGGAGTCGAGTAACCGGTACTACTAGCTTATGATTCCTAGTATTTACAGAATGAATATCAGTTATTTTTGTAAAACTACTTTTATTTTTGTGTACGTACATTTCATTTCCATAAATGTACTGAGAAGCCAAAGTTAATTTCCTTAAATTTATGTCGCAACGATTTGTTAGTCTTTAAATCATAGATTACTCTTATAGCCCTCTGCTGTAAAACAAATATAATAACATAGTAAAATACCATACGACATTATGCTATGAAAATAGCTAAAGTAAACTAGTCTAGCTGTTTCAAAACTGGTAAGATTTTTAATCTTTTTATAGCATATGCTGCATAATTAACTCTGCTTTGATATATGGGGGCCCCATTGAAGCCTCGCGTCTAGTGTGATTCCAAGAAAAATGGTGGTATCGACAAAACTCAGTTCCTCCCCATTAAAAATTACATTAGTATTTAAGTGTTTATTTTAGTATTTAAGTACATGAGTCATGAATTTCATACATTTCGTTTTAGTGCAAATTATTATTAACATTAAACCAATGTAATAATTTAGATATAGCATTATTTACTTCGTCATATTTTAGTAATTATCGTTTTAATTTGAAAATTAAAAAAGTGTCATCAGCAAACAATACTATATCATGGTTATCCCTACTATGTAAGGTAAGTTATTAATTTATTCAAGAAACAGAAAGGGGCGAGAATTGAGCCCTGAGGCAAGCCCATTTGTACCATCGACCCGTAAGAGCTCATAATATTAATGACAACTTTTTGCGTTCTGTTACTTAAGTATGAAATAATTAATTTAAGAGCATCACTTTTTACACCGTAGTGTTGATGTTTCCTGATTAATGTTTCATGGTGAACACAATCGAAGGCCTTGGATAGGTCACAGAATATACCCAAACCAATCTGTAAATTCTTCCATACATTAAAGATATATTTAAACAGCTCAACAACGGCATCAGTTGTCAAGCGACCCCATGTGAAACCAAATTGATTTATATGAATTAAATTATTTATTAAATGAAACAAAATTTTTACGGATTCTATCGCGTTTAATAACTTTAGATTTCCTGACGTTTTGGGTGCTTTACAGCACCCATGATCACGGGAGGGACTGAGGTGTTTGACGTCCCGATGTCATAGTTAGCCCGGCTACCTTCAGTTTTTGAATATTAATATTTGGTCCAATCTACGCAGAATGAACTTATAGTATCTTGAAGTCTTGCAGTGTTATTCTTGGGTTTGGATTTAATTTTATTAATTAAAGGATTCCAAGCAGATGGCAGCACCCATCCATCTTCTTTATTAAAATCAGGGTGTTTTTTAAATTTTAATGGCCTCGCGAATCATCTTTGGTTGGAATCGGTGTTCTTTTGCAAAGATTTGTGGTCTATCAAATATAATGTAATGGCGGGGACGATCTTGAACATGTTCACAGACTGCAGACTTCCCGAAACGTCGGTGATTGAAGTCAGTCGAGGGTAGGTCAAAAATTTCGCGGAATGACGGGGTTAGACGCTAGTTGAGTGACTCATTGATAGTATATATACCAAGTTTCAGCCTAATCGAGTCATTAGCTTGTGAGTTATCAACGAGTAAACAAGTCAATCGGGAAGAAACTAGCCACTATGGAGAAAATTGAATCTCGCGCTGTAATTAAGGTTCTCCTAAACAAGAAAAGACACCTCAAACCATTTTTCAAAAGATTTCAGCTGTTTATTGGGACTCCGTTCCTGAGAAAACCATGATTTATAATTGGCACGCCCTTTTCGAACAAGGGAGGGACTCCATTGAAAACGACCCCCGACCTGGACGGCCGATTGAGGTTACCACGCCAGAAATAATCGAAAAAGTTGAAAAACTTGTATTGGAAGATGCCCGGCTAAAGAAAAAAAATCTTGCAGCATTAGTTGGAGTATCAGAAACAACCATTTTAAACATACTACATCAACACCTTGGCATGACTAAAGTCTGTGCAAAATGGGTTCCGAGAATGCTTTTTGCGCATCAAAAACACGAGCCCGTCGAAAGTTGTCGCGAGTTTTTGAACCAATGTGAAGAGCAAAGGGAGGAAGTTATGGCCCGAATTGTATCTGGCAATGAAACTTGGGTTCACTATTATGAACCTTAGTCAAAACCCAAACCATCGCAGCATGGCTTGTGTGCACAAGCCATGTTGCGATGGCTGCCATTCACTGGTGCGGTTTTGAACAACTGCGCCACCCACCCTACAACCCAGACTTGGCCCTAAGCGACTATTATTTGTTTCCAAAAATGAAGAAAGAACAGCGTGGGAAAAAATTTGGCGACGATGATGAAGTGAATTGCGGCCTATTTTGACGCCCAAGACAAATCTTTTTTTTAGACGGTATTATTAAGTTATTTGACAGATCTAATAAATGTATTAGGGTTAAGGGAGAATAAATTGAAAAATAGTTTAATGTTTCCTTTAATTATCCTTCCCTGTTATTCCGCGAACTTTTTGACCTCCCCTCGTATATGTTCTTTTATGCGGGTTTTTATAGATCTTTTTGTTTGTCCTATGTAAGAAAGACCACATTCATAATCCAGCTTGTACACTTCTGCACCTTATAGAGGGATATAACACTTGACAGATGGAAAAAATTTACTAATCTTCTTCGGCGTCTTGAAGTATGTTTTAATGGAAGCTCGCTTCAAGATGTAGTCAACCTTGTCTGTGACTCCTCTGACATAAGGGATGAATGATGGTGAGATTCACCTTTGGTCTTGGGTCTTTTTCCTATACACAGTGTGACCAACAGTATTATCACGATTTCGGATGACTAAAACAGTAAGGAGCAGTAAGAAAGGCTTTCTCCTCAAAGTTCTCCCTGAATATGTCTGCGACTAGCCACATGTGAGGCAGTGTTTGAGTAATACTGCATATTCTGTGGGCATGTTGTTATCGACCAGTGGTAGGGCCACGGGGCAGCTTTTGCTGTGGCATGTATGGGCCGGCTGGAGCCGGGGTGGTACCACGAACTCACAGAATACCGGCGTGAATTGGAAGTTCTGCTGTTCTGCTTCCGCGTTTCGTCTGGTGAGTTTAGAAAGGGGCAAATTCAGCTCAAAACTAACTGCTCGGGGCAAGACGAAGGCGACTCCTGCCACGCTATCCGTGAATTTCTGTAACATCAGGGGACTTCACTCGAACCTAAACACCGTCCACTACCATATTAAGACGGCGAAGCCGGCCTTGCTCTTTTTGACCGAGACGCAGGTGTCCTCTCCGGCTAATACTTCGTATCTTTACAACCCGGGGTACAAATTGGAACACTCCTTTGTACCACAGGCCTGAGTTTGCGTATACGCCAGAGAGGACCTGGCGATCATGTTCTCGACGCCTCGGCAGCCTTTAAGGTTCGGACCTGTCCATCCTTTGGCTATGCGTAGACAGCGACCACCATCCATGCATCTACGGGTGTATGCATCCATGCTTCCTGTTACAGCAGATCCCATCCTCAGCAATTCTAACGTCCACCACGCCGAATGGCTCGGTTTACGTTTAACCGATCATGCGGGGAGATCTGTTCATGATTTTTCCTTGGCATATGGTCTGACACAACTGCTTACTTCGCCTACGCGGATTCCAGATGTGGAGGATCATGCACCTTCTCTGTTGGACCTTCTGCTGACCTCTCATCCTTACAGATATCAAGTCTCCGTCGACGCCCCTCTTGGCTCCTCGGACCATTGTCTAGTCCGGAGTCTGGTGCCACTCACGCTGAAATCGTGATTGCATTCTGCAGGCTGCCACCGTGTTTGGCACTATAGGTCGGACAATTGGGATAGGATGCGGTCTTTCTTTGCATCCTTACCTTGGGGGCGGGTATGTTTCTCGCCGGACGATCCGAGAGGTATGGAACTTTTTATTCTTTCCTCTACGGGGCTCATAGGAAGAAAATCTCAGCCATGGTTTAGTCGCTCCTGTAAAATAGCATCACGCTATAAGCAGGAGTACTACCGGGCCTGGGCTGATGCATCAACGTCCCGGGATGTAAACACCAGCTTAAAAAGAAGTATAATTCCGCCTTCAGGTCCTTCAAATGAGTCCTTGTCAAGGCTAAATCAGAGCACATAGGCAGAATTGGCCATTGGCCCGTGCATTCTAGTCTCTCGCGAAGGCTGTCTAAGGGAACTTCTGACGCCGACCATCCCTTGGTGTGAGTGCTCCATGCTGGATGTGCGGTTCACACAGCGCTCGGTTCGTAAAGCACTCCTTTCCCTGGACATAAACATGTCGAGTGGGCCTGACGGAATCCCCCCAATTGTGCTGAGGACGTGTGCTCCGGAGTTGACACCGGTTCTAACGCGTCTTTTCCGGTACTCCTACTCCCTAGGCGTAGTCCCGAACTCATGGAAGACAGCTTTTGTCCAACCGATCCCTAAAAAAGTGACCGCTCAGACCCGTCCAACTACAGGCCTATCGCCATCACCCCCTTGTTCTCCAAAATAATGGAGTCCGTTATAAACTGCCAGCTCATGCGGTACCTTGAGGATCACCAGCTGATTAGTGACCGCCAATACGGTTTTCGTCGGGGTCGATCAGCAGGTGATCTTCTGGTCTACCTGATTCATAGATTAGCGGAGGCAGTAGAGTCCAAGGGGGAGGCATTGGCCGTTAGTTTGGACATTGCGAAGGCCTTCGATCGGGTTTGGCACAAAGCGCTTCTTTCGAATATCCCTTCCTATGGGCTTCCCGAGAAATTGTTCTATTGGATCACCAGCTTTCTTGCAGATTGGGGCATTAAGGTCGTTGTAGACGGTACATGCTCCGGTTATAAGCCTATTAACGCTGGTCTTCCACAAGGCTGCGTGCTATCACCAACACTGTTTCTTCTGCTTATCAATGATATGTTGCAAACCGGAAGCATTCATTGCTATGCGGATGACAGCACTGGTGATGCTCTATACACCGGCCGTGCCAATATTTCTCGGGAAAACGTCGCCGAGTACCAGAACAAACTTGTGTCTGAAGTCGAGTCTTTGCTGAACAATGTCTCGGATTGGAGGCGACTAAATCTAGCCCAGTTTAATCCTCATAAGACACAAGTTTGCGCGTTTACCGCTAAAAAGAACCCCTATATTGTATCTCTTCAGTTTTAAGGCACTCCCCTTGTTGCCTCAGCCAGTATCGGAATTCTCGGCGTCGACATATCGAATAGTTTTGTGGTCACTTGGAAGGGAAAGCCAAATTAGCCTCTAAAATGCTTGGAGTGCTCAGCAGAGCGGGAAGAGTATATCATGTCGGCACATCGCTTGCAACTTTACAAAGCGCAAGTTTGGCCTCTCATGGAATACTATTCTCATCTCTGGGCCGGGGCACCCTAGTGCCAACTCCTTCCACTTGACCGCATCCAACGCAGAACGGCTCGAAACGTCGACTACCGAGTCCTTTCCGATCGGCTCGATTCATTGGCGCTGCAAAGAAATGTTGCATCCCTTTGCATTTTCTTTTGCATCTACCATGGTGAGTGTTCTGAGGAATTGTTCGGATTAATCCCAGCTGCCAAATTTCACGAACGAACATCGCGGCAAAACTCCCGATACCATCCACACCATCTGGATGATTGGCGGCCCACCACTGTACGTTTCTTACGTGTTTTATTCCGCGTACGACCTCTCTGCGGAATAGTTTACCACTGGCGATTTTTCAGGACCGATACGACTTAGGGACCTTCAAAAAAAGAGCTTACTTCTTTCTAAAAGGCCGGCAACGCACCTGCTATTCCCCTGGTGTTGCAGTTGTTCATGGGCGGCGGTAGTCACTTACCATCAGGAGAGCCGTTTTCTCGTTTGCCACCTCTCCTTCTATTCAGTCTTCAATAGGTAAGCATGTGAATAGTGACTGAACATCAAAACTGACATACTTTCATTGTGAGCGAGTTGTAGGTCTTTTATTTTACTAACAAAATGGTATGAATCCTTTGTGTGTGCTCTGGTATGTCCTGTCAGAGGTGACAGTATTTTTGCCAAGTGTTGAGCCAACTTATAAGTTGAAGAATCGATCTGGCTCATTATGGGGCGTAGTGGAGCGTTTGGTTTGTGTATTTTCGGTAACCCATACAACTTCGGTGGTTTGGCACAAGATGATATTGTCGAATGCACGTCCTAACTTCAATAGAAAAAATGGATGGGTGTTGCCATCTGCTTGGGATCCTATAATTAATTAAATTAAATGCAAACCCATGCATACCACTGCAAGACTTCAAGGTACTACAAGCTCATTCTGCGTAGATTGGACCAAAACTTAATATTCAAAAACTGAAGGTAGCCAGGCTAACTATGACATCGGGACGTCAAACACCTCAGTCCTCCCCGTGACCATGGGTGCTGTAAAGCACCCGAAACGTCGGGAAATAAAAATTTAAATTAAACGCGATAAAATCCGTAAAAATTAATTTCATTTAATGTGTAGTGTTCGCGTATATTTATAAAAATGTTATCTACTAATAATAGGTGCAACATGTGCACTAGATTCAGCAATATGCGTTGGCTCTAAAAATAAATTGACTAGACCATAAAATTTAAAAAATGATCGTAATTTAATATTGGTGGAGGAAGCGTCTAGGAGATTGTTATTAAAGCTTACACATATTACAACAGATTTATTCTGTTTATTAAGCTTAACTAAAATTTCCTCCATATTTTTTTCAAATGTATCATATATAGAACATGGGGGTATGTAGACGCTCACAACAATGAGGTGCTCAAACTCAACACATGCCATATCTACAGTTTTTTCAACAGAGGGGCTCACAATATCTTTAAGTTCTTTACATGGTAATATACAGAGTTACGATTTGCTCCTTCAATTGTGTTATAAGTAACAAAGTTTACGCTAGTGGTAAAGATACTCCCCCATTATTACTTTTTTATCATTGGCGTAGTTTTGAAATAAACATGGAACAAACTGAGCCTTTGCATGATACGCTAATCCAAGTCATCTTCATTCTGTGATGTTAGTGATATTAGTGTTTTGGGTTTTATAGCTTCATCGGACTCCGGGCTTTTTAGGCCGCGAGCTAAAAAAGAGGGTGAACATTATTTATTTTTGTGCTGCGTTACTTTCATAACGTTTTTCATCTATGTGACAGATGAGTTAATCTAACCGCCGTCGGTACAAGGGTGGCGAGCCCCGGCTCTGACGGCTAACTCGTTTTGTTCGATGTTCTGGGCGGTAAGAACCGCCATTGCACGAGGGTGGATGGTGTGTACGCAGTTCGGACGGGTGTACGGCGTGCCCTAATAGTCAGAATTGCTGCCATAATGAGAGCCTGTCTGGTTCTTAAATATTTTACTAGGGTATGGAGGGAAGTGAAAGTCACATTCATACCCAAACCAGGTAAGAGCGACTACACAGACCCTAAATCCTACAAACCCATTAGCCTCACATCCTTTATCCTAAAGACGATGGAGAGGATGTGTGAAAGGGAATTTAGGGGGTCCGCGCTAATGAACATACCACTACACGACAAGCAACACGCCTTCAGTCTAGGTAAATCGACATAATCGGCACTTCACCAGGTAGTAACAAAGATTGAAGGTGCCATCCAAAACAAAGAAATATGTCTAGGTTCCTTCATAGATATAGAAGGTGCTTTTGAGAGAACGAACTTCTCCAGCATAAAAGGTGCACTCAGTAGACATAAAGTTGAACCGGCACTGATTAACTGGATAGTAAACATGCTCAGTACACGAACAATAAAGATTGCTGGTGAATCTCAAACAATCAAGATTAGAAAAGGCTGCCCACAGAGTGGGGTTCTGTCACCTCTCCTGTGGAATATGGTCATTAATGAACTCATCAGCAAATTAAATGCCAATCATTTCTACACAGTAGGTTATGCTGATGACCTGACAATACTGGTCTCTGGAAAGACAGCAAGCATGGTGTGCGACCTGACCCAAGCGGCTCTCCTTATAGTGGAGAGATGGTGCAGGGAATACGACTTAACCGTCAATCCAAATAAAACGATTCTAGTAATGTTCACACAAAATCGAATGCTGAATAACTATCATCTCCCAACTCTTTTCAGCTCAAAACTCCAGCTATCCTCCGAGGTAAAATATTTAGGTCTTACCTTGGACAGCAAACTAAATTGGAATAAACACATAGAAAACAAAATCAACAAAGCTAGTATAACTTTCTGGCAATGCAGAAACATGATTGGCAAAAGATGGGGTCTGACGCCAAAAATCATACTATGGCTGTACAAAGCTTTAATTCGGCCCATAATCACATACGGCGCTCTGGTATGGTGGACCAAGACAAATGAAGCCACCACTATAAAGAAGCTTCAGCGCTACCAGAGACTGGCATGTATGGCTGCCACAGGCTGCATAAGGACTACGCCAACAGCAGCCTTAGAAGCGATGCTGGGGCTAACCCCGCTTCATCTACATATACAAAAAGAAGCCACTTTAGCTGCCATCAGCCTCAAGACCTTAAATCTTTGGAGTAAGAATAGTGTCCCTCATACAGGCATAACTGATAGAATTCACTCAAAAATTCCTATCTTATAAGCCAAGTACGATAAAATCCCTAAACAATTTGTATTCGATAAGAAGTACAAGATACAATTAAATGAAACCAGCCAGCCGGAAGGATTAAGCTTAAAAGAGCTTAGAGTTTTCACCGATAGTTCTAAAACAAATGAAGGTGTAGGATCTGGAACTATATCTGAAGACCTCAATATCCACATATGCACACCGCTGGGTACCTATAACACAGTCTTTCAGGCGGAATGTATGGGTATCATTCAAGCGGCCATAGTAATAGATGCTAGGAAGGTTAATGACTTTCCCATCAGAATACTGACCGACAGAAGGGCGGTACTACAAGCTCTGAGTTGCAATGTGGTGAACTCGGGACTAATATATGAATGCCATCAACGATTAAATGAGGTATGTAAAAACAACAATGTGACTCTGCAATGGATAAAGGGACACAGTGGATCCAGAGGCAACGATGCAGTAGACGAACTGGCCAGAAGAGGATCGGCTTTGGCCACTATAGGGCCGGAACCAATCATACCAATCCCCTTTGGTAACGTTCGTCCACTGGTACGTAGACATTTCTATACTAATCAACACGCTCAGTTTTGGAAAAATCTAGTGGACTGTAGACAAGCTAAGGAAGCCCTGCCTGAAATAAACAGTCGCTTAACCTAAGTTCTAATGAGACTGAACAAGCCGCAGATCAGGATAGTAACAAGTGCTGTCACAGGACACGGCAACTTTAACAAACATTTATTTACGATAGGTGTTACAGATAGTCCCCTGTGCAGGGCATGTATGGGGGAGGAAGAAACGGCGGCCCACGTGTTGCTGAAATGTCCGGAGGTCGCTACATACAGGGCTAAAAACCTCGGCACGCCAGGATCACTCCCCGAAGTTGCATGCAACATCAAAGGACCCACACGCAAAATACGCGCTTAGACGTGGAGTTGCGGAAAACAGACGTCGTAAACTAAACTAGTAATGAATTTGGCTCTGTTGCGGACATTGCGAATGTGTTTCGCGAAAGTCATACCGTGATCGAATGTGACCACTAGGTATTTGACCGTTGATTGTCAGGGGATTTGGCGGCCCAATAGGGTGATCGTACGTAACGATTTTTTCGGACATATATTCTGGTGACGAGTGAGAGAAGGGTTCCTTTGAAAGTATAATGCTACACTTTTTCAGGATTCAATTCGATTCTCCATAAGCGAAACCATTCACCTAAGCGATCGGTGACTTTTCGGAGCATCGTGGTGAGAAATTTCTTATTGTAGTGGACGACAAAGAGTGCCATGTCATGCCAAATATCTCTCGGAAGCTCCGAGTGTTGATTGCTCGACACTCGAACCTTATGAGAGCACCGCGACCGCTTAGTTGAGGTGGGCCGACAGGGTGCTAATCGCCTCATTGGCTACCTCTGCTAAGTCAATTTTGTCTGGAATTTTATCTAAGTGCTGAGAGGTCGTAGACTCGAGTTTGACCTCGAGCTTACGCTGGTTTTCGTCTGAAGGATTTCACCAGCGGGCTGCTACAACTCGATGGATGATATCGACAACGTGAGATTTTTGAGTATTGCTACGTCACGGATATCTGGTCGTTGTCTGGTAGAAAAATGGGTAGCGAGTTGGAATCTCAGGCGCGATAACATCGAAGTTTAGTCGCTCCGTGAGATTGAACAAAGTCATACCATTTGTGTTATTAGAAAGCGAGTTCCAGGAGAAATACTTGATGTTGAGGTCTCTAGCTATTATGACACTGGGGCCTAGATTGAGTAATTCTGAAATGTCTGATTCCAGTATACAATGGTGAAACAATGGTGTAGGCGCATCGCCGGAGACAGCTTACTTACATAAAGTAACTTCTATGTTAGTTAACGGGGGAGCGTTGATCGGTACGCAGTGCAAAGACCTTTTGTAGTAGATCAAGGTGCCGCTTCTACAGCTGGTCAACCTATCATTTATAACTAAGGTGTAAGTAAGTAAGTAGATCTTAGGATCGCAATGGCGAGGCTTCAAGAAGGTTTCTTGCACTAGTATAACGTCTACGTCGTGGTTGCATAAGAAGAGCGCGATCTCGACTTTTTAGTTTCTGAGGCCGTTGGCGTTAAAGAACGCGACGGTCAGAGAGCGTGGCTTAGTTCTACCTAACTGTTGTAGTGCCATTATATTATTGTTAAGGAGGTGGTTAAGCGCACTGGAAAGACCAGATTGCGAATCTATTAGTCCTATATGCTCAATCGTAGCGTTGAGCTTGTTTGAGGGGTGGTGGTTTCGCGGTGCTTGCATGCCTAAGAAGATAATTCAGCAACGTTAATGTTCCTGGTAAAGCCGCACACTAATGGGAAGTCGGCGTTTTGTAACAGTATTATCAACGAAAGGATGCCGGGTGTGTTCTAATCAATCTGCCCGCCCGACATTGTTGAAAAATGCGACATAATCGAAAAATCTTTTAAGGTGTCAGTACCCGCATCCTTTAAAAGACCTATATTAAAAGGTATAATCTCCTCATAAATACACTTATACTTCAATCGCACTAAAATATAGTACTCCAATACATCAAAATAAATATATTGATACTAAGATTAATATCAGCTCACTGCAATAAAATCTCAAACCCAACGGTAAATCTAATCTGTTATAATTTATGAGTACATGGAATCAATAATTTTGTGTAACGGTAAGCTAAAATCCTTTTTTTTGGCATTTACACGTAAAAGTGCAAATAAATTTATCCAGTATAGGATAACATACTGGATTTATTTGCATGTGTAATTATACTTATTTTGATTGCTCTAGAGCTCTTGTAGAACAATTAAGGTCTACTAAACTGAACACAATTACTAAAAAATGCTTGCAGGTATTATGAAATCCAACAATATAAAATTATTTTCATATAAATTTATATTGTAGACAGCTTGCACAGTAGTTATTATCTAATAATAACGTGAAAGAATTGTTAAGCATAAAATATTTTTTTATTTCGAATAATAACAATTCTCCGACATTTTTAAGGAATCATTTATGCCTAAATATATGCTGATCCAATAAACGGTTAAGTTTTCTTGTCCGATTTTGATGAGAGTACCATCTTCCAAATGTAACCGGAAGCTCTCAACTGACTGGAGGTTCATGAGCTTTAGTAACCATTTTTCATTAGGTCAACTGTTAACTTGTTTGTCATTCCAATATTATAATAAAAGATATAAGACTTGTTCCTTAAAATGTCCCCTTAACATTAATGTCCTTTTTACGACGTAATTTTCTATACGAATGTGATAAAGATAGTTTAAGCTGAGTAAATCGAAAGTTGTGTTACTGAAATACGCACCACCTCCGCTTTAGCTTAGAGAAGAACATTATTGCTATTAATACAGTTTTTATAGAGAAAATATTTTTGCTGAAACAGCCGTGACAATGGGGAGCTATAAATTTATCAGGCAATTAAATTATTCGCAGATTTAAATACAAGTGCCCGTTTGTATTTTGTCATACAAAGATATATTTGTAACTAAAACTAAAAGTTTGCTTTTAGCGGTTTCTGAATCCTAATCGTATTCCATAATTCTTTACTTTTTTATAAAATTCAAGTGACAAACGAACTCCACGACACCTGATGATCACCTCTCAAGACTAAGATGGAATGCCTCACATCCTGGATACAGAAGCACTGCAGTGCATTCACTGTTGTTTGGCGGCAGAAATACTTACCCATCTGGGTGGTAGAACTCCTTATTTGCCTAGGAGTCCAGATGGACTAGATGAATGGAGAGTTCTACCACCAAGCACCAAGCGACGTAAGGGATAATTTGCCAAAATTTTCTTCAAGTACTAACCTCATCTACACCCAGTATTTTACGTGGTAGAGCCAAGCTGCAGCTATATTGTTGTTGTATCAAGAATAGATCGGCTCGATCGGGGATGGACCATGCTCTCACAGAATATCAGCGATCTAGAGAACTGAACACCCTTTTTACTGGAAAAGAGGCATTCCACCTTGGTCCTCAGGGGCGACAACGCATCTGCATTTTGATTCTTAATCGAGAATAAATGTAGGTGTCTATGAGCCACATCATCCACTTACCATCAGATAGACTGAAAAAATAATCCCTGCTGATTGATAGGAGAAGTTCTGGCGACCGACTTTTGGCGGAAAATACACCCAAATCGCTAAACCCAAAATTCTCACAGTGTTTTTGCGTAATAAATCAAATATAATTATTTTAAATTGAATTGTTAATTTTCAATAACAACAATATGTTGTAACTGACGATAACAGGTTGGGATAATCTATTAGCATTACTAGTATCAGTTCATGAGCTCTGTGATCACATGCCCGCCTGTCTATAGCGGTCAAATAGTAGCCTGTAAACGTCTGAAAGGTATACAGACCAATGAATCAACTGCGCTATTCCAGAGCATGTTAGCAGACTTCTAATGTGCTCGAAATATTTTGTTTCTACTAGTTTTGCTTCTCCATTGATCGTGTAGTAAATCAACACTTAAAATTGCAATTAACTATTTGTCAATGAGGTAAATATCCCAAGTAATAGGTACATGACGACTGACGATTATAGGAAAAAGCGTAGTAAATTATGAACACTAGTAAGAGAAACTATTTTTTTTTATAAAACTAAAATGACAAACGAACTTTCAATTCACCTGATGGTAAGTTGCTACTGCAATCAAAGGACACCTGCGATCAACTTCAGATAAAGAAGACTACAGATGATTTGTCACCACACACACAATATTTAAGTTTTGATAATACTTAACTTTTCTTACAGTGTTATTAAACCCGCATAATTTCGACTATAACGACAACTTCTGAATGTTTTCTAAAGCTAATAACTGCATACAGTGCACAATTAGAATGCCAAGTTCACGCGCAAACAGAGGGTTTCCTTTGGAACCATCTGTACCAGATTAAATTACAATTGAGTGATAAAAGTTTAACAAAAAAATCGAAATTAGGCTAAAATTTAATGGCAGAAATAGAGCGCAATCACCACAAACTTTTTTATACAAATGTTGGCCCGGCTGGATTCAACACAGTAGCGGTGAAGTAAGCCTAGAAATTGAGGTTTTAAAGCATTTATGAAAATATTTAATACATAAATATTCATGCGCATGTTTTTGTGATATTAAATTTATGATGTAATCTATAAACTGACTGAAAAAAATAAAGAACCATTCGAACTATGCTATTAATACAACTGTAATTTTTAATTTGTTTATGTTGTATGAATAACTTTATCTGATTATTAAAAAATTTGCCCTTATTGAATAATATTTTATTAATTGAATATGAAGTAAGAAATTTTATGTTATATTTATTTTAAAACGGGATTGAATTTTCTAAATAAAGCAATTATCGCACATTTTATTTCAATTTTTTTCATAGAATATGAGCTAGATTATTCCTTATTGGGACAATTCTAAAGAACAATTTATTCTCTAACGTCTTCTTAAACCTTACTTAAAATGAAGCACAATAATTCTCACTCTCCCTCAATTATTACAAGAGGAAATATCTTATTTCCATCGAGGAAAAACAAATTAAAATTGGGATAAAATCCAAATTGGGTAAAATTTTTATTCCCTTTGTTAATATTAATTTATCGTAATTAATAGATCCAAGAGCAAATTTATAGTAAAATATTTAATGTGGCGAGAGCCAATTCAAATTTACATGAATATTTGAAAAAAAAATGAGAAGCCAGATATAACTACATGAGTGTTATTTTAAGTCATAACAAAGTAAAATGGTTGCATATTCATATATATATATATATGCTGAGCGAATCCACTACCCCATAATAAACCGTGTGTTTTGTAAGAAACGACGCAGGGACAACTCAAAATAATAAAATCTGTGGTTGCCAATCATCCTGACGAAATCGATCCTATGGAAAATATTTTACTTTTCAGAGTAGAGCCACGCTGCAGCTATATTATAGTTGCAGCATGAATGCATGCGCTTTACGGTATCCGTTATCAGATCACCAGGTAAAACAGCAGAATAATGCTGCTGTGTTTCATATAGTAATTGTTGAGGACCGGACACCCATTTTACTGGTAAGGAGGTATTCCATCTTTGTCCGTAGAGGTGAAAACGCATCTGCATTTTGATTCTTAATCGAGGATAGATGTAGATGTCTATATGCCACAACACCTACTTACCATCAGGTTAACTATGTGCTCGTTTGTTACCCTTATTCTATAAAAATCATTATTCTATAATTATCCCCCTATGAGCCCAAATATGGCGGAGACCAATGTACAATAGTTGACTTTGATTAGTTGTAATGAATGAATATGGCCAATACATTATTTAAGCCTCGATAGCTCAAAGAATAAGCATTCACTGAGCTACCTGGATTTGATGCCCACCGGCACCGATGAAATTGTTAACAACAATTTTAAGTGCTGATTTTACCTCATGCTCGGCAGTGAAAGAAAACATCGTGAGGAAACTTGCATGTCTGCAAAAGTTTAAAGTTTCGGTCATGTAAACTCCGCCAACACGCACTGGTGCAGCACGATTACATGCCTTGCATTATCCTTATTTTAATTTACTTTAGTATGGTAAATATAAAATATTTAAAGCAAATCCATCCTGTTAAATTAAATAGCCTACAAAAGACTTCTCCTGACAGACGACTTCTGTTTAATGGTAATTGGAGCAGAACTAAGCTCGCCAGGAACGGCACTTAATGTACTTCTATGCTATACGCCCCTTGATTTTTATGTAGACAAGGAGGCGAGGGCTAATTTGTTTTGGTTGAGGCAGTGAAGGCAACACCGTCTTTATGCGTGATCTCATACTCATATATCAGGCTTTTACAATACACTTTTGATAAAATGTTAATAGTGAAACTACCCTCCAGAGAAGACTCGCTGAATGACAAGTCATCTGTGAGATTAGCAGCTCTAGATAGTTCACCGATGGGTCAAAAATGCGCTTCAGCTTAGGGTTTGAAATTACGGGGAACGACCCATATTCAAACTTGGTATAAATTTGCCTGTATCTTTCAGGTACATATTTACACCATATTAAGTTTCCCGGGAATTAATCTGCAAAATTATTACGTCATTTATGTTATATACACAAACTCTGATTGACTATTAGAAGTCTAAGATTAAACGTAGTAATCTCAAAACTAATGGAGACTACGTCAATCGTTTGAACGCTCTGGGATGCAACAAGAGATTTTTCAATTGGGTTTCCGGACATGCGGGTATTGTAGGCAATGATAAGGCCGCCAAGTGCACACGGAAATGGTCAAAGAGTACACTATTTGGACCTGAGATATTTTATGGAATCACTAAAAACCTGGCCCAACTGACCCTTTATCTTTACCATGAAAATCACTTAAGGTCTGGTCTAAAACACCAGACTTATATCTTTCCAAGACCTTTACTTTCGCGCTGAATTCACTTCAGAAGCCCTGGGATTTAGAAAGAACAAACTTCGTACTTTTGTAATAGCCCTAACAGGGCATTGATTTTAAAAAAACAAAAATCTCAAAAATTCAAAAAGGTGATGATTCTGTTTCCTAAAGGAAGAAATCTTTACATTCTAACTATAAAATCCTGACCCTTATGCGCAAACTTTGTATTCATCTAGAGAACTACTTACTTAGCCTAGAAGAAGTGAAAATGCAAGGAACTCTTACAATTTAAAAAAAAAGTATTGAAAATGTACGGCTTAACAGTAAACTGTAGCCACAGCAACGACCATAAAAGTGATTCTGGTTTTACCAGACCTGCATAGCTACTCTTTGCTTACCGGTAAGAAGATGCCACTCGAGTAACTTTCATCCCCATCTGTTCTTCGAGATATATGAGAGAGTGAGAGATATTGCCACTTCAGCTAACTACTGCGGATATCCTTATAACAAAGTCTATCACGCAGAGAAACTCCGAGCATAGTCTTGTATGCTGTTATGTAGTATGTAGTATAGTAAGTGTAAAGAACAGGTGACCCTTTTCACTGAAAACGATACATTCTATCTTAGTCCTCAGTGATGACAACACATCTGAATTTTGATTATTAACTGAGGATAGATCTATGAGCTACAGCATCCACTTATCATAAGGTGAACTGTGTGGTCGTTATTCACCCTTATTCTATGAAAAACTTGTTACCGGCAAACGCTGACTAAATTGACGGTAGGGAATCTCCGCTCCCCAAGTGAGCCTCGCGTACGACAGAAAGTGGCTTTTGTATAAATTTAGCAACACCGCTTACGTTATTTCCTTTTAATGGAATTTTTGGCAAATGGAATGTTTTTCCTTTCTCGGCTTTATTTCATTAATACGTATTATTATCCTTGACCCGTCGATTGATCACTTCGTTTTCAAATTTAAGTACAGGTTGTTCCGAAATTATTTCTTGGCAAAACATTTAAAGCCTGGAAATATTCACGAAGAATATCTGAAAATGCAATATCAAATATTTATTTGCATTTGATGTCATATATAGAGCTGTACATAATATATTGAAACATATGGTTATATTTTTGCAGGCTGAAAATAGTTCTCATAGCAAATACAAGGTTTTTTGCAGAGTAGAGTATAAGAATATTTCATAATTAAAAAGCAGATATAAGTCTTAACTAAGCAACCCTGGACTTCCCAGTATAATTAGCTTTGCATATTATTGTATAGACGGAAATTCCATAACGAGAAAACTAAATTTTAATAGCTTAATTTTTTATAATTGATTTTCGTTTATTAATGGGTTCCGTTATAAAGATTTTCAACATCAGATTGCGCATAATACTTATATTATCATAATCTAGATCAAACTGATTTGATTTTAAAAGAAACTTCAACAGTATTTTTTTGGATACTATGCAATAGCATTCACGCCAGCCATTTAAACAGAAAAAAACACATAATTTAAAGGATATCAGCATTAACATACACTCTCCCCACTGTGTGGAACCGAGAGCGTAATTGAATCTGTGCGGTACAGCAACAAACACTACCAACAACCCTGAACGCCTGGTTTATTGAGTCGCCGTACATATCACTTTATATGCAGTTATTAAACTGAAATAAAAATATATTTTTTTAGTTGTATTTTAGTTTAGTTTGTATTGTTTTGCGCATTCGCTCTAATAGTCCTACAGAATAATCTAGATTGTTACTATTATTATTAGCCAGCTATTCATTACTAGACAGTATGATGCTCCTCGTCTTAAATTAATACTTTCCATTACCGTTACCGTTACACCCTATTAAAGTCCAGTGCTGAACATAGGCCTCCCCCATAGAATGCCTCATAAGGGCATATGTGCCATAGTTGACACGCTTGGCAAGCGGGTTGGCAACCGCTGTTTATTTTTTATTTTTGGTCGTTATTAGGAAGGCGCTGCTGCCCATCTTCTGATTTGTTTCCCTCTGTCACCTCTTACGATACCCACGGGATGATATGGGGTAGTGGATATTCTTATACCGCCACTACACTGTGAATACTTACTTCTATAAATACAAAAGAAAATTCCTGAGTGACTGACTCAACTATCAACGCACATCCCAAAGCGCTAGCGTAAAAATCTCTAATTTGGACAGTAACTGACTTTTATGACGTAGGTATCCACTAAGAAAGGATTTTGGAATATTCAATCAATAAGAGGGTAAAATAGAGTATTACGGTTTGTATGGAACTTTTTATTTTACGGTGCTATTGACTTGAAACTTCCTGAAAGTACTCCCTAAAAAAGAAATTTAGATAGAGAACAATTTATTATTTAAAATTTAATTTTAATAGAGACAGATACTGACTTCTACTTTATAAAGGAAGGAAGAGACAAGTTGTTGCCAGTGTAATACAGTTCAAAAAATTCATTTATGGCATAGACAATACGTATTTTCCGAATTTTCAAAACAACACCTTAATTGGAGATAGAGGCTGATCAAATTTGTAGGGACAAAAGTTAATAAATGTTTTTGACTTAAAAAATTTGTGCGAATGACCTTAAATAAAAATTATAAAATAATTTTTTTTATTGTTTTTAAAAATTGGTTTTAAGACGAGGGTGCAAAGCTTGTATTAAAAATATTGTATTAAGACGTACAGACCAAGCCGTTGGAGGTGACGTTGGGACAACAACTTCCTTTTGTTACGTCGGCATTCATCTACTAAGAAAGAATTTTAGAAAATACAAAACCTAAGAGGGTGTTATAGTTTGTGTGAAAATTTGCGGGGATATTGACTCGAAACTTTAAAGAATAAGGGTACAAACGAGCACATAGTCAATCTGATGATAAGTGGATGCTGTGGCCCACAACCATCTACATGTATCTTCGATTAAGACTCAAAATGCACCGTGTCGCCCCTGAAGACTAAGATGGAATGCCTAGTTTCCAGTAAAAGGATCTCTGGTTCTCTACACTCACCATACGAAACACAGCAGTATTAAGCTGCTATTTTACGCTGGTATCTTGTGAGAGCGTTGCCTTCCCCGGTCGAGCCGACTCATTCATGCTACAACCCTAATATAGTTGCTCATTGGCACTACAACGTAAAGAAACTTACTGAAAGTACTCTGCAAATAAATTAAAATAACACGTATTTTCCGATTTTTCAAAACAACCCCTTTCGAAGGTCAGAAGGTGTTCAAATTTTATATGGAACTGTATTAAATGAAAAATTTAAAATACTTTAAAAGGATAGTGCAAGGTGTGTATATAAAATATTATTTTTAGACGCACAGCCCAACCCACTGGACCGGAGAAGCGTGAAATTATGACAATAGCTTCCTTTAATCACGTAGGAAACCACCAACAAAAGATTTTAAAAATTCAAACCCTTAGAGGGTGAAATAGGGTATTTCAGTTTATACAATACTTTTTATTTTACGGAACGATTATTGATTTGTATGGAGAAAAAATATTATTTTTGTAACTTGACAATTGGTACAAATATTTTGGGTTAAATAATGAAATATGTTTTTTTTTGTAAAAAAAAAAACACATAAATGACGATCAAACATGGGGCTGGACTATTGGTCCGGTCCTGCTTTACGTGCAGTTAATGGTTTAGGGACCGTAACCGCCTAGAGTAGAAGGTAATGCTGACGGTGGACGAGTTTTTACAGCAGATAATCTATCTAGCAGTAATTTTAATGCTTATTTACAATATTAAAGGCAAGCGTATAGTGTGCCCAATTCGTTTATTGGTTCGTTTGTAGGTCCATCCGATAGTTTGTTTGAGGGCCCGTCTGTTGGTTCGTTCGTTAGTTTTTACAATTCAGTTGCGTTGTCACCCCTATGTACTACGATAAAATTCCTCACGGCCTGTTATTATTCTAGCTCTCCTTACCTACCTAATCATGGCAACCCGACGAACTCCTAGGCAGAAATAGTCCTACCACGTAAAATTACTAAAAATGAACGTTACGTGACGGGATAAAACTACTCCTAAATTTAAAAATCTATACAGTTACAACTACGGTAAATTAGTAAAACTACATTTTTAATGTGACTGAAAATAGAATAAAACATGAATAATAAGACGGGAGGCAAAACTTTTGAATCCAAGTAAGTTTTTATTTGAATATTAATGGAAAGACAGCTAAGAATTTCTTTTTTTTTTCAAAACATAAAATTGCTTTGTAATTTTATGATGATTTCAATCATTACAATCATTACAATAAAATATGTAATATTTTTTCATCTTATTACAATATCCTCATCATTATCATTACAGCCCTTCACAAGTCCACTGCTGAACATAGGCCTCCCCAAGGAATGCCACAGAGCACGGTCCTGAGCCACCTGCATCCATCTACTATCTGCATGTCTTACCAGGTCGTCACTCCATCTAGTGGAGGAACGCCCTACACTTCGTCCGCCAGTACGAGACCGCCACTCGAGAACCTTTTTTCCCCATCCATTTTCGGTTCTTCGAGCTATATGGCCGGCCCATTGCCACTTCAGCTTACTAATCCGTTGGGCTATGTCGGTAACTCTGGTTCTACTGTGGATATCGGCATTTCTAAGTTTATCACGCAGAGAACCCCCTGCATAGCCCTCTCCATAGCTCGCTGAGCGACCTTGAGCTTACTCATACGGCCAGCAGTGAAGGACCACGTTTCAGTTCCATAGGTCATCACTGGCAACACGCACTGGTTGTACAGTCTAGTTTTCAAGTTTTGAGGTATACCTGACGAGAAGATGTACCGTAATTTCCCGACCGCTGCCCAGCCGAGTTGAAGAAAAATCCACTGCTGAACATAGGCCTCCCCCATAGATTAACTCATTGGGGTGATTTTTACCATAGTTGTCACATTTAGCAAGCGGGTTGGCAACCACAGATCTTTATATTTGTCGTTATTAGTAAGATACTGCGGCCCATATCCTAATCTGTTTCCATCTATCGCCTCTTACGACACCCACGTTAAATGTGGTATATATTCTTACACCGCCACTACAACGTAAATCATCATTACAGCCCTTCACAAGTTCACTGCTGAACATAGGCCTCCCCCAAGGAATGTCTTAAAGCACGGTCCTGAGCCACCTGCATCCATCGACTTCCTGCATGTCGTACCAGGTCGTCACTCCATAGCGGGGGCTCGCCCTGCACTTCGCCTATCGATACGAGGTTGCCACTCGAGAACATTTTCCCCCATCGGTTGTCGGTTCTTCGAGCTATATGGCCGGCCCATTGCCACTTCAACTTACTATTCCGTTAGGCTAAGTCGGTTACTCTGGTTCTTTTGCGGATATCCTCATTTCTAAGTTTATCATGCAGCGAAACCCCGAGCATAGCCCTATCCATAGCTCGCTGAGCGATTTTGAGCTTCCTCATACGGCCAGTAGTGAAGGACCACGTCTCACATCCATAAGTCATCACTGGCAACACGCACTGGTTGTACAATCTCGTATTCTAGTTTTGAGGTATACCTGACGAAAATATGTGTCGTAATTTCCCGAACGCTGCGCAGCTGAGTTGAATCCGTCGATTGAACTCTCGGTCGAAGTTGGACTTACCTAGTCGGACTATTTGTCCCAGGTAAACATACTCGTCAACAACTTCGAGCTTAGTGTCCCCAACAACTACCGGCATAGGTGTGACATGGGCGTTAT
This sequence comes from Parnassius orleans, assembly GCA_029286625.1. Taxonomy (NCBI): domain Eukaryota; kingdom Metazoa; phylum Arthropoda; class Insecta; order Lepidoptera; family Papilionidae; genus Parnassius; species Parnassius orleans. Next base: position 1,375,640 of record JAGSMP010000032.1, read on the forward strand.
ACATGATCTTTGTTTTGTCCATGTTCATCTTAAGACCTAGCCGTTGGGAGGCACTATTGAGGTCATTGTGCATAGTGCTTAAGTTCTCCAGCGATTCTGCCATAAGGACTTTATCGTCGGCAAATCGAAGGTGAGTGATGAACTCGCCGTTGATGTTAATACCGTATCCTTTCCAGTGCAGTAGCTTGAAAACGTCTTCCAATGCAGCGGTGAAGAGTTTCGGGGATATTACGTCACCCTGTCTTACACCTCTCTGCAGTTGGATAGGTTTCGTACTCTGATTCTGTACTCGGATAGCCATCGTAGCCCTACTGTGCAAACACTTCAGCACTTCGATATACCGACAATAAACTTGGCACCGCTCAAAGGACTGCAGTACCGCCCAAATTTCGACGGAACCGAAGGCTTTCTCATAGTCCACATACGCCAGACATAGTTTAAAATTGTACTCCTCGGACTTCTGTACAATTTGCCGAAGGGTATGTATGTGGTCTATGGTGCTAAAGCCTTTTCGGAAACCGGCTTGTTTGGGAGGCTGGAAGTCGTCGAGTCTGCGTGCGAGACGATTCGTAATGACTCTCGAAAACAGCACGTAGACGCGGCTGAGAAGGAAAATCCGTCTGTAGTTCTTCAAGAGAGCGTTGTCGCCTTTCTTGAAGAACAAGACCACCATACTTCTGCTCCATGCCTCCGGTGTAGTGCCACCATGGAGGACGCTTCTGAAGGACTTCAATTACCGGTTTTCCACCCGCTTTCAGAAGCTCCGCTGTAATTCCATCCTCGCCTGGCGCCTTGCCGTTTTTAAGGTGCTGGAGAGCCATTCTCATCTCGCTCAGACTGACGTCCGGAATATCATCGGAATAGCGTCGGAAAAGACTTGCTCTTGGATCGCTACTCACACTTGCATTTGGCTCCAACGATGATGTGTACAGCTGCCCATAGAACCTCTCAATCTTACTCAAAATCCCAGGTGTCCCGGAAACGACGCTGCCACACTCGGTCTTCAGCTTCGACATTTGGCTTATTCTGGCAGACAGATCTCTAGCTAAGACTTTGGAACACTGGTTCCGCTCAATCGTTTCTTCAATACGAGCTGAATTGAAGTTGCGTAAGTCCCGCCACATGCATTTGGAGATCTGTCTGTTCATTTGCCTGTACGATGTCAAATCTGCTGAAGACTGCAGCTTCATTTCCCGTCTAACAGCCATGAGATTAAGAGTGTGATCGGAGAGTTTTGTGTTCTTCTGCGACGGGTCTTACAGAACTTAGCTCCGACCGCATGGACAGTTTCCACAAGCTTGTCATTTATATCGTCCACTTCATTGCAATCCTCTATGCACTGAAAATGATTTTGTTACTCGAGCTGAAAGTTTTCGGGACTTTGGATTAGAGCACGAGGGGGACGGAGCGTTGACTTCATTAGACGTGACCTCTCAAACTTAACGTTTAGGTTCAGTGTGCCTCTCACCATTCGGTGATCGCTGCCAGTTTTCACCCTCGCGATCACTGAGACATCACTGAACAGTTGTCGTCTGGTCGTCATAATGAAGTCAATCTTATTTTTTGTCGAACCGTCAGCGCTCGAACAGGTCCACTTTCTGTGGGGCCGCTTTTGGAAGAAAGAGTTCATCATAAAGAGTCCCTCTTTCCTCATAAAGTCGGCCAGCTGCTGGCCCCTTGGGTTCCGTTGCTCTATTCCGAATTTCCCTACTGTCAGCTCACCGCTCTCTCTTGTGCCTAGTTTTGCGTTGAAGTCTCCCATTAACACCGTATAGTGGGTTTTGGAGAAATGCATGGCTCTAGATATATCCTCATACATTTCCTCCACCTCCTCATCAGGATGTGCCGAGGTTGGTGCGTAAGCCTGTATGACCTTCAGCAAATGCCGTTTGGTGATTCTGAGTATAAGGTACGCAACCCTCGTCGACACATTCTCAATCTTTACAACGTTGTTAGCGAAAGACTTGTGGATGATAAATCTAACACCTCCATGGGACAGATGGTTGCCCTCCTGGTGATAGAACAAGTTGCCGCATTCGAGGATTACCATGTCCTCCCCCTCTCTTCGGACCTCAGATAATCCTATAATATTCCAGCGCAACTTGTCTATCTCTTCTTACAGCTCCAGGATCTTCTCGTCAGTCCTCAGTGTGCGTGCTTTATATGTTGCCAGGTCGAGTCGTCCTAGGTGGCTACCGAACCTCCACCGGAGATTCTTAGCACCCCCTGCCCCACCGTTAACATGGTTGCCACCGTAGCTAGGAATAGCGGGGCTGCCGGGGATTGGGGGCCTTCTCTTCGTTGCTTTCATCATGGGGGGTATATTGCCATAGTTGCCACGCTTGGCGAGCGGGTTGGCAACCGCAGTTTTTTTATTGTTGTTTTGCTGAAAGATGTTGCTGCCCATCTTTCGCCTCAGTTTCTCTCTGTCGCCTCTTACGACACCCACGGGAAGGTAGGTGGTAGTGAGTATTCTTACCCGCCACTACACGCGGCTTACAATATTCTGTCATTATTTAGTCTATAAATACCAAATATTTTGCATTATTTTAAAAACCCAATAATGTGGTAATGTTCAGTCGAACACCTACTATTTCCTGCATTTTACTTGATGATTCGTGATTCCTAAATTGAAATCTGATTTTTTTTTCATTATTAATCAAACTAACTTGTAGTTCATCAAACAAAGTATTATATTATATTAAACTATATGCTATTTTTATCCACTATTATAACAAACAAATAAATGTCTGCAGGTGTCCATGCACTGCTGTAGCCACTTACCATACTATATACCATACCAGGTGAACTGTAAGTTCGTTAGTCATTTTAGTTACGAAAAAACTGAAAAAACAATACAAAACACAGACATCCCCGATAGTAAGCCTCTATTTAATTACGAATTGGTATACGTTGTAGAGCCAATCTGCAGCTGCATGACCGCAGTATGAATGGATGTGCCCGACAATGGAAGGACCACGCTTTCATAGAATATCAGCGGAAAATAGCAGTATAATACTTCTTCTCCATTTTAAATTGTCATAAGTTCAACTGCGTGCTCTTTTGTCATCATTACTTGCATAAAAATACTTACATTTTATAGCACATCACGGCTACTCTAAAAATTTTAGTATTTATTTTTATTTATCTTTTATTAAGCTATAGATATTATTTGGATATTCTATTATTATATTTCTTATTTAACTTTACATTTATGGAAGATTAATCTTGTAAACCACAATACATTAAAATAAAACATATTTTCCGTAATCTTTCATACATTCAGCATTATATCGTTTTATAGCATAAAAGTTTCCTCCAGTTTCTTAGAATTAATGTCTGCCTTTTTCAAAATGTATACTAGTTTCATAGGAGGTCGATGGGTTCGTGAGAAATAAATTCCCTACCACATGTTAAGGGTCAGAGAACCTAGATACTCCACCGCGGGGCTTAAGACCAAGTTTTGACACACAAACTATAAGCAGCTAATTTAAAATATAATATTATGTAGCAATCAAGTAGTAATTTATTAATGAAGGTGTCGAGTACCCGTTTATTCGTATAAGAAGTTTACATTAGGTTTCAACAATGTGCTGATAATAATTAAATTTATAAGAGACTGTTCGTAACAGACTCTGTCATCTCCACCTCGTTGAACTTCAAGCATAATTGAATCTCTGCGGCTAACTAACAATTGGATCCAACAATCTCTAACGCCTAGTTTATTAAGACTAATAATTTTAAAAAAAAAACAGTGTGTGTCGTAATGACACGATAGAAGTAAAACTTTTGTATTTCAGGGAAACATTTCAATTATTCATCAATAACTATTGAATAGCATAGATTATGTATATCTTTCATTAATTTACATAAAATTATATATATATATAATATATGTCACAGTGCATCATCTTCTACGATCTTAATTTAGTTAGGTAATTATCTATTATTTATGTAATTTTATTTTAATTAAAACAAAGTTTTATATTATGACACCAAAAATTTATATAAATGAAAATTTACAAATTGTTATTTTAAATAAACGCTGTCCTATCTTATTGGGCTTCAAATTACCTCCCTTGTTCATTTAGTGTAGCCACCACAATATATATATATTAGTGTTAAGGTAGAATAAGCATCAGTATAATTAAAGTTCTTGTACAAGCAACACGTCTCCTATTTATTAAAAACCTTCAACATTACATGGCGATTTTGTTAGGCGGTGCGCTGCTACAATGCACGCACCGCCGCCTACAAGAATAATACAATGTTATAATAATAAAATATTATATAAATAAAAAAGAAGAAAATCATCATCATGATTGACTAAATATTATTAAAATATATACATTATAATAACGCAATGGACGTAATACGGATGTGACAAGAAACTATAATATGAAATACACGAGAGAGGCCAAAATATATTGTTTTAGAAGCAGACTGAAAAATTAAAACTGGCGGATTCATTGAAAAAGGAAAGAAGCGGTTGTATTCTAGCGAGCATCATCCAGAAAAATGTGAAAATTGAGTCAAAGAGAACAAAGAAGAAATTAAGAGGTAATTTTGCACCTGTGTGATTTTAATTCCATTTAAAACTTTATTTATCTGATTAATTTGAGATTGTTTTTATTTTCTTTTTGCTGTTATTTGAAGTTGTGTATTAAATATTCTGTATTTCATATATGTTTAAGTTGAAATTAATTATTAGATACTTAATAACGATTTATTTGTTATTTTATTATTGTTTCAAAAAGAATCATATTACATATTATAAATTAAGTTACGTAAGTGCTTCAGTGGCATTTGTATTAAGGCACTAGACGATTTTATATTCATTTTTTATATGAAAGATTAAATTTTTACGTACTTACTTAATTTCACCAAATTTATAATTAAAATAACACTGTGATACATTTTTATTTTTCGAATCCAAATTTTAAAAAGGGTTTAATCAATTAATTTTGATTAACCTTAAAGTTATATTATGATAGATAAATTTTTTTTTTTTCAATATTTTAAATTAAATTAATGTTTTGTTATATGTAAACTCGATAGCTGTTACAACGATTGTTTAAATTTTTATTTTTTGTATATGATATTTAACTAACATCATAATATTTCTAACAACGTTAAATTTAAGAGCCAATGAGTTATTGGATGTATGTACTATAACTATGAACGACGAAGCTATTTAAATTTCTGTGTAAATTAAAAAATGCTTAGAATCTCATTTTAAGGTTGCATAAATATTATAATATATTGTACAAGTTATATTAAAATTAGGTATGAATCACACGGTGTGCTTCAGTTCAGGCTTAGGTAATCATAGTTCGATGCAATCCCAAACGTTTCCATATACTTACTTTCAAATTTAAAACAAAGGTGTCTCATATTGCTAGCGCCATGAGTACAATTTGTATTTTGATCTGTCTGTTATTATAATAGTGATGACGACTTATGTTCCCATTATTATTTTTGTTTTGTTCATTTTAATAAGAAACGTAATAATTTACTTTTGGTTTTATATTGTTTGAACTTTTAAAGCTTTTAAACTATTATAATTTATTATTTTCTCGGAAAATAGTACCTACTTGTGTGAATTATGAAAATATTTTCTTCTGCTTTATATGATTTTGAAACTCATTACAGGTACACAATTAATTAATTTAAATTTTGTTGTGCCATATTGTGAGCCTCAATGCCTGACTGACAATGATGTAACTAAATATTAACGAGACTATTTTATGATATAAATTTGTAAAAGATGTAAGTAAATTTATGGATAAGTAGAGAATACATAATTAGAAATGAAAAGTAATGATAATGTTGTAGGTTTGAGTGACATAGGCAAAGAAAATTGTCGGTGGTTAGCATATCCACACAATCAGCCTGATCAGCTGAGAGTTTGGAAAAACTAATAACCGATTAATTTTTAAGGTTGTTCGGATGCGATTAAAGACGTTATGAGTTTTAAAGAGGAATGATAATTTATTATGAATTGTATAGAAATATTGTCCATAATCTTGGGTACAATTAAATAATGACTAATAAATATTATAAATGTAAAGAAATAAATAGAAATAAAACAAAAGTTGACCTGCATAAATAAGTAATGGAGAGATACGGAACGTCCATCACTGGTAAAGCTATAGTCCTCGAGCAGGGTATGTTTCCATGATTGGATGATAAAATCGAGATAACGGGTACTAGGAACAATACCTTAGTACAAGTGATGTGAAAAGAGTTACTCTATATTAGTACTGTTGGGGACCAGAGAAGTCTTAAATTTGTTACCCTTAATAATGGTACATTGAGGTCGTATCCTTCATTGGATCATAGTGTGAACTTAGTTTCCTCCGTGACAATTGTTGGAGTCTTTTTAAATGACTTAAACGTAGACCTCAAGGTTGTGTGCACAACCCCAAAGTAGTTTACCTTGATATAGTATGATTTAAAAAGTTTATGTACCAATAAAATAAAATGAATGTAATGAAAATGTAATATAGTACCAAGTAAATGGGGGCCCATATGTATAAAGTACCCGCATGATAAATATCATGTATTAATTATAAAATGAGTATAATAAAATGGCCAATAACGCCCAAAGAGGTGAATTAATACTCCGATTCCCGGTATCTAATTAATAATAAATATATAAGTGAATAGAATACTAAAAAAAATAAAGCTAGCTAAAGGTCAAAAATATTAAGAAAAAAAAGAAAGTATGTACAAGAAATATGAAAAATAAAAATAAAATAAAAAAGGCCTGATAATCGAAAACAAAGGATATGAGAGTACTGTTAGTATGAAAATAAAGGACATGAGAACAATTAAAATGAGGTAATAATAAGGGAATCCCTGAACAAATCTAAAAAGTGAGATATTATGTAGTTATTTTGCATTTCTGTATTAGGGTGCTACCTACAATGCTACTCAAAATGCTATTTACAAGCAACACATCTAGCAACTATAGGATCGATCCACACAACCACATGTAAAAACAATTAAATTTGATTAATACATTTTCGCGTAGATTTACATGATTTTACAAGATTTTTTTTTCATATTTAGCCACATTGATTCATAGTTACAATAACTCTACCTTAAATTTCTTTTGTGTTATGTTTTTTTTTTTTTTGTTTATGTATAATTTGTACAATTTTAAACCAAATTTGGTATATTGCTTACTAAAATCAAATCCAAAGCGTATCGATAGTCTATTATTATAAGTTTGATAATGTAATAATTTTTTTTTTCTCTATATAGACAGTCAAATCTAAATTTACGTTAATACATATTTACTTTAAAAAAAAAATTGTCTTTTCAAATGTTAAACAAATATTTTGTTATAACTTAAATTAACTTTATTACACTTTTAAACTCTGTATTCAATTAAGATAAACATTTTTCTATGAAAATCTTTTTTCTAAAAGAGAAAAGTAGTAATCAGTTTTCGACTATTATAAATAACTTAAATAATAAACACTCGATAATGTATGTAAATGTAAATGTATTATAACAATGCAATGTAACGATCTCAACTACGTACATTAAAAAGTGTTTAATACTATAATTTTCAAATACTTTAAGTGTACTAATAGAACATTTTGTGTTATGTTGAATTAGATATTATGTTTGTGTCATACGATGTAATTGAAAACCTTTCCTTATACGTGCTTTGATATTATTACAAGGTGTTGTCACCAATCCGCTTATGGCTGAGATTGCAAAATGTATTTTGATATCTGTTTTAAGTTAATGATCATGATTACGTTGCATTATGTTCTTTGTTCACTTCATCTTAAAATGAAATGCAATATTTTCAGTGTTATATTATTGAACCTTCAAATCATATGTTTTTAACTTTTATAAGTCATCATCTTCTGAAAAATTGTAGAGTATTAATATATAACTTATTTACGTGGATCATGAAAGTAACGATTAATCAAATATAAAGGTATAAATAAATGAAGTATAAAGTATGCAATTATAAATATAAATGAAAAAAAATATACAAGGGAAGAGTAGGTACTACTTAATGCGAGTGTCTGGATAAGTTACTTAATAGTGACTAAATAACTCAATATCTAAGTATGTTACAATAATGTGTCGACCAAAAAATAATATACCTTCGCGAATGTTCACCTAATATGTCAAATACGTATGTTGTATGTATCCAATACATCATACTAATTTTAATGACTGAGCAATTATTATGTGCATAGGAGGTTTGGCCAGCCGTCCTACCCAATCCAAGACGAATTATATATATTATCCGTAATTAAAACGTAAGATTTTATTTAGAGTAATTTTACAATATAAAAAAAATGTGTTAATTTTTTTTTTTTTTTTGTCGGTGGAGGTGTAGTGCAGCCACACATATATATATTAGTGTTAAGGTAGAATAAGCATCAGTATAATTAAAGTTCTTGTACAACAACACGTCTCCTATTTATTAAAACCTTCAACATTACACATTTTTAATAGCGCCATCTACTTTATTTTATAAGTAAAGTCATTGTATCAAACCAAAATTGATTAACTTTTATGGTGGTACGTAGAAAAGACAGTACATGTCTTAAACACAAAAAAAATTATCATGTTTGTCCAATCCATTCATACAATCCATGATTTCAAAACTTACGGATTAATATTAATTTTTTTGGGTTTATACCATTTAGCATCTACTCTACGTACCACCTTGAGAGTCAATCAAATATTGTTATATTTTATAAGTATTTAAACATTTTAATATAATAATTTATATGTTATAACAAAATTAATAACGTAAAAAAACAATTAAAAATCCAATTAGAACCATTTTCTTCTACGCGGACGAAGTCGCGGTCAAAAGTTAGTATAATATACTACGTTAATTTGCGACGAAATTAATAAGGTTCTCAGTGTAGCAAGAGATTACTGGGTTAATTGAAGTTTCTGGTATAGTATTATGTTATACAACTAGTGCTTAGTATTGAAAATTATCTTGATCTATTAGTAACATGTGCTATACACATAATAACATCATCTGACCCACTAACAAGTTGCCTTTAATCATTCAAAGGTGGGAACTTTATAGAGATATATTATTATGTTGTTATATAAAACATCATGGAGGTCAGACAGTCTAGCCCTGCAATGGGACCTGACTTGGGCAAAGCTACTTAGGTTGTGATTCAAACCAATACGCAGAGAGTGCCATTGAGAATAGCGACCCGCCAAACAACCATCGCAGAGACGCAATGCTGCAGAACGCAACAAGCATCAATACGACAATCGTCGGCTTACACCATCCCAAGGTACCCATACAATCCCAGCAGACATTACCACCCGCATACTCCATCGACCAGAACCACAAGATGCGTTGAATCAGGCGCAGCACACCGCAGATCCATCACAAGACGCAATACCGCAAGTAGCAGTAAGCATCAATGCAACCATCATACGGATGGCACCCTCTCACAATACACCCACATGATCCCTATCGACTTTGGTAACAAAATAATAATGTGTGTAAAAATATAAAAATATGTGTATTTAATAGTAAGGTCCCACCATACACACAGCATCACCTTATTGCGTGTTAATCCGGGTTTCGCTACAGTCTGTGGAGCTTGACTGCCTTTGACCATGATATTATTCTCACGTTCTTGTCGTAGGTGATCCACTTTTATCACCAGTGAGCAATCTTTTAAAATGGTTCGGTTTCATTACGTTTCAATAGAGAATCGCAAATGAGTACAAGATTCATTAGGTTTATTTCAGTGAGCTCGTGTGGTACCAAAATATCGAGCTTTTTGTATAAGACTTTTTGTATGGGTCAAAACTGTTTTGTGATTAATCCTCAATTCCTCGACTATGTCGTAACTACTAATATGCCGATTTGCTCCACTTTTTCAAAACTGGCATCGGCTTTATCCGTGTATGAGGGCGAACAGAGCGAGCTGCACATTTGACATCAAAATTCCCGGACTGAAAACGCTTGACCAACTTTGTGCTACTCTTACTGACATTGCATTAGGTTCATAAACATCACAATTTTTTTCGCGGCTTGAGTCATATTTTTCCCTTTTTTGTAATAAAACTTCAGAATGTATCGAATGTCTTCGTTAGATTCACTCATTTTGGCGGACAGAAAAACAATTGAAAATGGCGTGAAAGTGTTTTTACTTTTTATTTTTATTTTTCTTAACCCCTGAACTACCACGCTCTTCTATAACTGAATGTACGGTTATAAAGTAAGGAACATAACTTATACTTTAATATACTATTAAATATTTTAATATACCTCACATACATTTTAATTTATAACAAATTTTACATATCTATTAGATATGACGAAACATTATTTTTATTGTTATTATTATTATTTATAAAGAACAGAAAATTCTTGTACAACAATTTAATATATTACACAAATTAAATTTAACAAGAACTCATAAGAACGGACAGAGACAGAACTACGACATGCTATTTAATTACGCCGAGCTGTGAAGTTGCGCTGGATGCGAATAATTTAATCCGTATTGTGAAGTGTGACGACTTAAGTTTATTATGTAGGAATTGTATTATCTTCTTTATATATAAAAGAAGATGTTTTGAATGACTCATCTATCAACGCTAGCCCTTAACCGTTTGATGTAAAAATCTGTTTTATCTCTAATTTTATTGTTCCTTACAAGTTTGAACAAAACGAACAAATTTGATCAAATGAAAGTAACGGTTATAGCCGTTGCTATGCTTGACAGACAAATAGCCAATATCTATTATTTTTATCTACGGCGGTATAGATTATTCCTAATCTACTAATTTCTTGTAACATCTTTTTAATGACGGTTAAAAGAGTCCCGCTGCGTTTCTCACCGGTTTTTTGAGGACCAACCGAAACAGTGGAAAAAGCATAATTTTTATAGAGTACTTCTTCTACATACATAACTTAACGAGCTATGGAGTGGGCTATGTTCGAGGTTTCTTTGCGTGATAAACTTAAAAATGAGGATATCCACAGTAGAACTACAACAGAGTAACCGACATAGCCCAACGAATTAATAAGCTGAAGTGGCAATGGGCTGGCCATATAGCTTGAAGAACTGACAACCGATGAGGAAGAAAGGTTCTCAAGTGGTAGCCTGGTACCGGTAGGCGAAGTGTAAGGTGCCCCTCCCCCCACTAGATGGAATGATAAACTGGTAAGACACGCAGGAATTCGATGAATGCAGTTGGCTCTGGACCGTGATTTGTGGCATTCCTTGGTTGAGGCCTAATTACTTATAAGATTTATATTTCCCTCTTTCAATTTATAAATTTGATGTGAAATCTGTCACAGTGTTAAATCTTACTATACTTGATATACCCGCCAAAAGTAGTGTAGAATTTTAAGCATTATTCATTGTTCCGTCCTGTAGTAAAAAAGTTCATGTTGAAATATCTGTAATTTTTAATTGCCACAGTATGGCCTTAAAGTATAAATGCTAAAGAATATATATATATATATATATATATATATATATATATATATATATATATATATATATATATATATATATATATATATATATATATATATACTAGGTGGTCCAAACAGTGAGGTTATAAATTTTTTTGATTCCTCACACCTAGGGTATCCGAAAATACCCTATATATGTTCCGCTATTTTTGTAGTTTTCGAGTTATGATTTTTTATCCTTTTTGAAAATGTTCACCCTAAACAGCCTAACATTAAAAAATGTAATTGTGAGATTTTTTCCAAGTTTTTTTTTGTAGCATGATCCTTTGAGTTGCCCTATTATGCATAAAATAATTAGCTTCCTAACATTCACCGAAGATTCAATAATTTTAATCGAAACTTAAAAAATTATGTCAGGAGAGTGGGGCTTGAATTTTCAACATTAAATGAAAAATAGTAATAAATGATTTCATACTTTCTAATTAATTTAAAAACTTGGCAGTATCTTAATCTTTCATAATAACATAAAAATGACACTTAATATGCCAGTTTTTCTGTTACAGACTTCTGAAGTTACTCAGCAGGAAACTACCTGAATAGTTAATTTGATTTAAAAATCTTTTATCATTTCTAGGCTAAACTAAGATAGTAAATGCTTCAGGTTAGCAAAAATAACATCCAGTGTCTTTACTATTGTTTAAAATTTATTGACAATACTGCTGGCAAACTTGAACATTGACCTTGACTGCGCAGAGTCGGTTTTACATACAAAAATGCGTGCGCAAACCTTCCCCACTACGCTTATTGTTCAAGATGTTTGCCGGAACTGGACAAATGATTTCAAGATTCATACTAAAACTAGTAAATAATTTAAGATAAATTTATTTAAAGTAAATTTTCGAAATGGCGGCCATTAACTTCGATACACATTCTACATCGTCTTAAAAATTTGCTTTTAGTCTTCGAAAAGCATTCGTATTTTCTTTTGATTTTTCTGCGCACTGTCTAAATTTTCCTCTTAATTCATTTTCCGAATTAATTTCTCTAGCATACACCATCTCTTTGTAGAGTCCCCAAATAAAAAAATCTATAGGGCTTAAATCTGGTGAGCGTGCAGGCTATTCGATTGGCCCTGCACGCCCAATCCACCTTCCTGGGAAAGTTCTGTTGAGGTGCTCCTCACTTGTCTTTCAAAATGGCAAGGAGCACCGTCATTTTGAAATATCATATCCTCCTTGTTTGTAAATTAACTTCAAACAATAAACCATTTAGGTTATTTTGTAGAAAGTTCAGGTACTGGGACCCGTTCAACCCAGCTGACAATTCAAAGGGCCCAACCATTTCTCCATTTATGACTCCTGACCACATATTGATACTAAATCTGTTCTGAAAATTTGACTGCCTTGCTTTTTGGGTTTTCAATGGCCCAGCTATGATAATTGTGAATGTTAAAGACGCCAGTCCTTTCAAACCGATTCATCCGTCCAGAGTATCTTGTTAAAATCCGGTCTTCCGCAGATCTTTCCAGCATTATTTGGCAGAAAGCAACACGCCTTGGATAGTCTGCGTCGTTGTTGTTGAACACGCTGAATATGAAACGCGTGATATCCCTCTGGAAAAAAATTATTAGTATTTTTATTGTAGGTTGTCATTGTACGCAATACTAGAGGTACGTACCGATAGAGCACGTGAACGTGAAACCAAAGTTGGGATTCGCTAGAGTGGCGTCCTAGCGCCTATTTTTGAATTACGAGCGCTTGTTTAAGGGTCCTCACATCTCTCTTTACACGCACACACAACACATTAGACATCGACAATTCACAGTTAATTAAATGAGTGTGATTTGAAATGGCAGTGCAGCAATGTGTTGATTTTGAATAAAGAGGTCTAAAATAATAAAATGCACTCACCTGATTTCAGTATTTTAAAACTGAAGTCCTTGGGATTCCAGTCCTTCTCGTAATCGCTCGTGAACTAGTAGAAGGGTCTTTCTACTTCAATGATTACATCTCTTCTTTCTGATCCACTCTGCAGTCCTCGCGACGTTGATTACGCCCAGGAACGCGTCCAGCCATCAGGGTTTCGTGGGTGTTATTAAAACCCTGTAGCTCTGGTAATGCTCTAACACTTCTCCTCGCCACTCCAGTTGCTCTCGATAAAGCCGTGCCGCTAATGCGCCGTTTTGGGCAACGCCGTGAAATAGTGCATCTCTGCGTATTGACTGAGAGAATAACTCATTGCTGAAAGTAATCCAAATCACTAAGCAACTCAAGGTCCATAAAACAAGCACAGGTCTATCGTAAGGCAAATCAAGAATCCGGGAAACAAAGAAGGTAGTAAAATAAGAGATCCAAATAAACGTAAACGTGAGTAGTGGTTGCACGTGAAAGCAGTGAACGACTGGCGGGACCGAGCGAGGTGAAAAGGACGCGGTCGGTGTGGCGCGGGGCGGGGTGCGGCCTGGTAACAAATGGAGCGCAAAGCAGGAATGTTTACCTGAGCCTTTGTTTAAAATTCCTTTGTGTGTTTGTGACTGAATGTGCTATCATTTAGTTTGTTGAAATAAAAAAACATGTACAATACGGCCGACGTATCTTGGCGAGTCTGAATATAGGCTCTGCGAAGTTTAGCGCATGAACACTCCGAGCATTGCCGAATAAGCACGAAGCTTTACGAAGTAACCAGAAAGGGATGTCCAACACGCGTGCCTGAGGGTGTTGTTTAATCGATTTTTATTCAAATCGATTAAAATTAAGACATAAAAATATATTTATTTGCAATTTATAAGGAGGTTCTAAATTTTCTCAAATAGTCGTTACTCAAGAAGACGTTAATAGATAATTGATATTTAAGTACATTATGTCTTTCAGCTGAGAAAATAATATGTTTTAGTTTTTTTTATTTAAGTCGAAATCTTGTTTATTATCAACAAAATTCACTATATTTGTAAATCTATTTGTTTAATATCTTATATAAACAAAAATCAATAACTTCTAAATAAAACTAATCGATTGCGATATTTTATGACTAAAGGGTCGATTGTGTTTACTTATGGTCAATCTCTAGCCTAGACCACCGCCCCCGTACGTCGCCTCATGCCACCATTTTGTTCTTAAAAGCTATTGCGCAACCTTCTGCGCGAAGGTCGGACTCGCCAAGATACGTCGGCCATTGTAGTTTGTAGTAAAATGATACCTTAATAAATGTCACGTTTTAACAATAAGTAGTTTTGCTAACCTGAAGCATTTACTATCTTAGTTTAGCCCTAGAAATGATAAAAGATTTTTAAATCAAATTAACTATTCAGGTAGTTTCTGCCTGAGTAACTTCAGAAGTCTGTAACAGAAAACTGGCCTATTAAGTGTCATTTTTATGTTATTATGAAAGATTACACTGCCAAGTTTTTAAAATTAATTAGAAAGTATGAAATCATTTATTACTATTTTCATTTAATGTTGAAAATTCGTTCCACTCTCCTGACAGAAAATTTTAAGTTTCGATTAAAATTATTGAATCTTCGGTGAATGTTAGAAGCTAATTATTTTATGCATAATAGGGCAACTTATAAGAATCATGCTACAAAACAAAAAAAACTTGGAAAAATCTCACAATTACATTTTTAAATCTGAGGCTGTTTAGGTGAACATTTTCAAAAAGGATAAAAAATCATAACCTGAAAACTACAAAATCGCGGAACATACATAGGGTATTTTGGATACCCCTAGGTGTGAGGAATCAAAAAAATTTATAACCTCACTGTTTGGACCAATTGTATATTATATGCAATAAAACTACCTATTTAAGATATCCCACACGTGTACTTATATTTTAATGAACGGGGTATTTATTTTATGCCCGCCAACATTAACTTTAGTTATTAAAGAAGTTATATTGTAGAAAAGTAGCCAGATACTTCTGCATAATGTGGAATTTTCGAGTGTTTTATAAAGTTTTATTGATCAGTGAGAAGTTTTTATCTAAACTTTCTAAAAGAGGTCTGACTTCACAGATACTAAGATGGATACGCACAGTAATAAAATTTGTTACACTTCGTTTCATTGACTGCATGTATTCGGGTGTTATTTTAATTATTTAAGTGTCTAGCTCCAAATATTTATCGGTCAAGTGCAAGCTACACATGCACAATTCGTGCTACCAGTTCCAACCTAAAATATTAGATTGTACGTGGCAATTAATCACTAGAAGAATTGATTGCTAGAAGAATTTTTAATACCTAATGAAATTAAGAAGAACCCAGAACGTTTTCGGATGTATAAAAATGTAGCAAAGTTTGTGGATTCGTGACATTGTTTGGATGTCAATGACTTTTTTATTGTTCTCGTCGCAATGAATAATAATTAAGATGATGTTGCTAATTTTCATCGTGCATAACATTAATTCTATACATTTGCAATACCGAAATTAAAATTTGATCCCTAGAGGATTGTAATCATATATTCCATACGCACTTTTATCAAAAATTTAATAAATATTTACGGCATCCCATCCTTCGCATGTATACAATATTATTTATTTTGTCGGTACAAGAAAGTAAGGACACAGCTTGAGCAATGAAAATTTGTTACTGTTTAGAAATAATCCTTTAATATCTTGTTTTAATGTTCATTTTGTTGACAAGCGTAATTGAAAGTTTTCGGTAAGTGCCAGCTTGACCCAAAACTTTTTGTTACTTTTAGTGAAAACCCTGGGACCTCTGAATTCAGGAAGACTTTAATTTTTTTAATTATAAATCCTTTGTGGAACTACTTGACTGTTACTAAATTTTTTATATACTACTACTATGATACTACAGTGCTTGACGACAATCCGAAATAATAGTAAGTGGATTTATTCTTTCTTACATTGAAGACACCCATATTGTTATCAAGTATCAAAATAAAAAGTATCCAAAGACACTGACAAATTATTCCATTCCTTTGTGTGCGCAGTATAAAAAATAAAGCAAACCGTCGACGACAAAGAGGTGCAGACCTACTTTGCGTCTTGTTAGAAGATGTTTGATGGTAGAAGGGGTAGGAAAGAATTAATCGATTATATACGCATAATAGATTTTTAGATATACAAAAATTACTACACGAGCAGGTATAATATCGAAAATTGTGAATGATATTAAACAAGCTTGCTATCAAGCAACCAACACTTCTTGGCATTTGCCCCAGCCCAATACTTCTCAACTGAAACGCCAATCCACACTCTCACATACTTTAGGTCGAACTATCTCGTAATTACTTGTAATTACGAGATAGTTAACTAGCGAATCAAAAACTCATATTTCTTGGCATTACGCACATGGAAATTCACTTAAACATAATATGGGTACTGTAGTGTTTTGTTTCACCAAACCATAATTATTCAACAAAATTGACAGTTAGTGAAGATAGTATTAGGGCTATATAAACGATGAAATAGAACTGCCATCCCCATTTTGCCTCGCGATTTCGAAAAAAAGGCAACTTATTAGTTATGTTCAATTGTGGTTTAAGAAATGTATTTCCCAAAAGGGTATACACTCACTTACTGAGAAACATAAAAGAAAAATAAGTAACATGTGCTTTGAGTAGGCATAACATATCTGTGGACTTACAAAGTATTAAATATGAATATAAAATTTTGCACAAAATATAAAAAAGACAGTGCGATATTTAAGAATTTTTCATAGGCGCTTACTATTAAATACAAGCAAGAAACAAAGCGCAGTCAAACTCCCAGTACAATAACCCATTAGGTCAAGCGAAGTTTAACCATTATCTGTACCAATATGACCCACATCCCGTGAGGAGAGTGCTGGTGCTCTGAAACACAGGCTCTCAGTCTAGCTCAGACGCCAGTCTCTCAAAACCTAAATATTTTTGTTCCTTGGTGTAAACCCCAGTTCATTACTATATTAGTTTTAGATTGTGGAGAAAATAAAGAATTTTATTATGTGGGGTATCTATATAGTTTTCTCATTTCTGGTTGGACTGTATAAATATATAATTGTAAATGAAAGTGATAAACATACATGAATATCAATAAAATAAAATAAAATACATAAAATCCTCGGCAGGGGAGACCAAACGGCCGAGGGTTAGGGGAAAGGGAAAAACCGGCGTACAATGGGTGGTATCGAAGAGCACCGCCTTCTGCATTTGAGCTTGAGGGAGTCCCAGTCGCCTCAGATGACTCGAGAGGCTGACTGGGATTAACCCGTTCGCAGAACTACAGGTATAATTTCGGTCGGCAGTCCACCCACATATCGGTCACCTACGAGACAGGTCCAGATATTTTGTTCGCTTATCTGTTTCGGCTTTCACGAGGTTCTCGTCATACGGAATGGTAATGTCGACCAAAAATATCCTGACTGTGCCCTGTCCATCAGCACAATATCAGGCTTATTCTGCAAGAATGGTCCTGTCTGTGATGATGGCCCGGTCCCAGTAGAGCCTGGCGCGGTCATTTTGAAGCACGTCTTCCGAAATGCACCGTATGTGTGAAAAAGAATATTTTTGTGACGAACACTTTCTTTCGCCATAAGAGGATTCACAGTATACATGGGAGAGAGGTGATGATAGAAGCATAATAGATTTCATAATAGTGGATGAAATATGAGGAGCGCAGTGGTAGATACAAGGGTTTACCGGGGTCCAACGTAGGGACGGATCATTACTTGGTCTAATGCCGAATTAATGGTTTATTCAAGCGTTGGCGTCATCGGACATCTGTGCTCACCACTGCGTTACAGCGTATAAGAGTAGAGAGGTTACAAGATGAAGGTGTGAAAGAGGAGTTCATATGTAGAATGAGAGAAAATATAAGTGGTTTGAATGAATTATATACGAGTGATTTAGACTTGAAGATTGTATGGAATAATGTTAAAAAAGTTTTGGTAGATGCAGCCACCGAAGTATGTGGTGTAAGTAAGAGTACGAATGAAAGGAAAAATAATACGTTGTGGTGCGATGATGATGTACGGATAGAAGTTGAAGCAAAGAAGAGAGCATGGCTAGATTTACTAGCAAACAAAGCTGGTAATTCTGGTGGTATGAAAGAAAGAAAAAAAGGCAGAGATTAGAAGTATAAATAAGAGAGTAAAAGAAGTTATTGAAAGGAAAAATCAAGAAAGGATAAGAATGATAGAATGATATCTGATAACTTCGAGGCCTAATATTAAAATGTTCTGGAAACTCGTAAGAACTGCCAGGGGAAATTCAAAACAGCCTAGAATGAATGCTATATGAGACCAGAATGGCTGTATGCTGAATGATGAAGTTTCGAATTTAAAAGATGGAAGGAATACTTTCAAAGCGTGTTTATGAGTGAAGAGTCGTCTGAATTAAGTGAAATAGAAACCCGAAAGAAGTAGAGAGAGGTAGGAGATATGTAGATGAAATAATGAAAGCAATGAAAAGCATGAAAGCAGGTAAGGCAGCCGGGCATGATAGAGTATCACTGAAATGCTAAGAGCTGGGAGGAGTGGTGGCAGGCCTGCTGTACACCTTGTTTAATTTATGTTGGGAACTGAAGGGTACCGGAAGACTGGTGCAAAGCCGTTATAGTTCCAATATATAGGGAAAGGGTCACAGCAGGACTGTAACAACTATCGTGGTATCAGCTGCTTAGTATTATGGTTAAACTGTATGCTAAGGTGTTAATTGAAGGAGTTATGGAAGAAACTGATGGAAAAATTTGGGATGTGCAAGCTGGATTTAGAAAGGGGGGGTGTATGGATTAAGTAATTTCCATGCGCATGATTGCGGAGTTTTGGCCAAAACCAGAAAGTTTTTGTGCGTTCATGGACTTGGTAAAGGCTTATGACAGAGTGGACAAGAATGTTATGGCAAACACTGAACTCATTTGGTTGAGCGCTGGCTTGATACAGGCATTAAGGTATCTTTATAGGGATTCTAGTGCTTGTGTCAAGATCAACGGGTCTACTCGACTGGTTTGGCATCCAAAAAGGTGTCAAACGGCTGTGTAGCTTCCCATGGCTGTTTAACCTATTTATGGACAGTTGTTTGCAAACTTGAAAGTTGAAGAATGTGTTGAAAATGGGTGAGTTAACCGTCAAATGCCTTTGTACGCCGATGATCAAGTCATATTTGCATCGTCGGCGGCCGAATTGCAAATGATGGTTACTTAATGAACTGGTCATTAAAAGAAAGGGTATGAAAGTGAACGCAAGTAAGACGAAAGTGATGGTTTTGAAAGAGAAGAAAGTAAAACGTTATGTGAAATAAGAATAGAAGGATTTGATTGAGCAAGTGGATGAGTTTGTATATTTGGGATGTTTATTTAGCTGGGATGGTAGATATGATAAGGATATAGAACGACGAGTGAACGCAGGAAATAGAGTGAATGGGCTCTACACGCTTTTATGTACAGTCAGAATTTGTCGCAATAACCTTAAAACAAACTAAAAGCGATTTTCTAGTAGTTTTCTCCGATATTATGAGTTAGAATAGTGTATATAGAATATAATAGCTTAATAATTAATAGTATTAAACGAATTTGTAGGTACATTCAGCAATTATAGATATTTTAAGATAGATGGAAAATCCTTTAGCAGTTCCGGCAAAACAGTGCACAGACAAACAAACGTGGTGTGGAGACTATTTTTTACAGGTATTAATTAATTAGTGAAAATACATCACACACACCATTACAGTAATTAAATAAATATGATTAAAGCCAAGATGAATAACGGATAATATGTCTATTTATAATATTACCTTTAAATGCTATATAGTAAGAAAGCTGTTTTGAACTGGTTGTATAAGGATAAACACAAAGTAAAAGGCCACTGCATATATTGTTGTAATTATTTCCAAAGCAGTCTATAGTGTAATCTAATAGTGGAACAGACATACAGACAGGTACGGTGTCAAGACTTTGTTTTGGTTGATTAGTAAAGGTGCAGTGTGTAAACTTTGTTTTAAAATATATTAACTGATTAGTTATCATACCCCAAACACCATTAAAGCCAAAATGACTAGGTAATATCATGTTTATCTATGTTATTACGCACTGATAAATATGAAGTAAGATGTTTTAAACTGGTTGTGTAAGGATAACAAAACACATGTATAATTTAATTGTATTTATTATTGTCAGTCATTATCATTTCAAAAGATATTTTCAAAATAACTTGATAATAACATGAATCAGAAGGATATTATCAATGTTGTGAGATATAATATAAGACTGTTGTATTCAATATCCATATATTTTGTCTTTGCCTACGAGCAGCTGGCAAGATTTCAGCTTTCATGACATACACATTTATTCTAAGCGATCCACCTGAAAAATTAATGAATATTGTATAAGACTATATATATACTATACTTCAATGTCAATAAACTACATTTCCATATTTCTGTCAGTATTTTGTTGTCTCTGCCTGTATGTTAAATAAATAAGAAATTATTATAAAATATACACCATTAATCAGCTCCATATGATCAAATACACAAATAGTAGTTATGGATTTACATCAACAATATTTGACTATGTAAAAGTTGTCTGATTTCTTATTTTCACTAGTTTCATGTAGGGGAAAAGGATATTATTTTTATATTAATTATCTGATAGTAGATGACAAAATAATATTCCTTCTGCAGAGTTAACAACACATCAGTCTAAGGATAATAGAAGCATCTGATCAACAAGGATATAACCATTACACAAGTAAAAATGGCTTAACTAAGTTACAATACTTATGCAAACTGTATATTTGCTTCTAGTACAAGTAATAAGTACTTATTTACACATAAATATATGTACTATCTATACTGTCTATCTACTATGGCTGGCATAAATTCAGGATCCATGTTTGATGCCATTTGGTATTGTCAAGTTTATGGAGCAACTTGCTGAATACTTAAGGTATTTATACCTAAATGCAGTTAAATGAATCGCTCTTCAAAACCGATGAAGCTACATCAAATAGAGAAATCTTTAAACTCTCGACCCATAGATTCCAATTTTTTATAACATTCATAAAAACTTCATTTATGTATTTATTCTATCTATTATTTAATTTAGATTTTACTAATAACATAAAACTTTAATACTTTGTCACTTTTAACATACTAATAAGATTCCAAGACCTGTGTTTGTCATTTTTTTTAGGTAATTCATCATAAATTATAGATCTTATTTAGATTTTCCAAAATTCTAGGTGTGAAAGTATACTCTTGTATTACATACATACCTTAGAGAGTAATTGTGTTCTGTGATACATACTCATATTAATTAACTAAACTCATTAATTTTCATTTTTCAATTTTGAATGTCATTGGCAATTTTAGCATGCGACCACAAAAATAAAAGGAAAAATAGATATTATCAATTATATGTTAAACACTTGTGCATCGATTAGACGATATTTATTTTATTGTCTTGTAAACAAACACGTATAAACTTTTTAGCTTTTAATTTTGCTAGTTTGCTACTAAAAATTAGTTTAAAGTATGTAACAATTAACCACATACTTTAATCTTAAAGTAGTGATGCAACTAGAACTCTGTTTTCACTCGATTCAATCGAGTGAATCTGTAACTCGGTACCGAGTGAAAATAAATTTTACTCGAGTCCGCTTGCACTCGAGTTACCGAGTCAACTCGACGCACCGTGTGGATTCGGAGAGCGCTAGATAGATGTCAGTTCACTAATTCATTAATTCTATCATCTAATCAACTAATTCACATAGCGCCGCGGGCGTGAAACTTGCATCTGGCATGTTGTAGTCAAATATGAACTTAGTTTGATTTATAATATCGTGATTGTGCTATCATTGTTATTTTTTTTACTTCGTATAAGTAGTGCATAACATAAAAGGTGATTTAAATATACTTGTTTTTTAAAGTATGAATGATAACAATGAAACAACAAAACAAAAATCGTCAGTGTGGCTTATTTTGAAAATGGAAGCGATTTGTAAGATATGAAAAGCAGTTTATAGATTTTGAAATGCTACATGTCTGCAGTAAATAAAAACATGGAAATACTACAAATAAATAAATAATAAATATTTGTATTTTATTTCATATTGTCACATATGACTTATTTAATAAAGGTACCTATTTAAAAGTATATTAATATAGAAACTCCACTTTATATTGTATTAAAACTATAATTGAAAAAAACTTAAACTAGTAATTTAATTATCAAACAGTATTATTATTATTATTATTTAAAATGCTTTAACTAAGGTAATCGCTATTATCAACTCGGTGATATACTTCAATCGATGCAGGGACTGTAAATAGTTAATTCGCATAACTCAAAAACTCGAGTACAACTACAGTGACATGATAAAACCCGAGTGACTCGAGTCACAAAATTCTACTTATATAACTATTATTTTATGAAAATTGTCTATACACCAATAAAATATAACTACCTATTAAGTTAAGTAATAATAATTATCTTGGATGGAGGAACAAATATAAAATAATTTGTAACAAACTGACACAACTTCGTTCCGCAATTCGAGTTGCGTAACTCGAGTACTATTCGAGTTACGTGAATTTCAACTCAAGTTAACTCGAGTCGAGTTTCTTCCGAGTTGGCACATCTCTACTACAATTTTTTAATATTACATTATCTGAACCAATGACAAGAACACAAATATCAAAACAACTCTTTTTCAGATTTCTTAATTCCGTTTAGATTTTCAAAATCTTTATGCTATTTACAATAATAAATTGGTATCTTTTTTTGTATATAATAACATTAAGGGTCGCGAAAATTTCTAGTGGGCCCAAAACGATTGACTCCTTTGCAGTAACGTCTTTTATTTTCTTTACAAATTTGTTTTGAGCATGTTCGTCTTTTGGATTTCTTTTAAACTTATACCATAGATTATTTCTGTCCTTTATGTCATTTAAAATATCTTTTTTAATCCAACCTTGTTGAGGTGGGTTTATAATTTTTGACTTTAAATTCTTGCTTTTTCTTAAAATATATAGTAATTTGTTTTCTAATATAGAGTAAAGATGTTCATTATTACTGTTTTTATCCTTGTTAATAAGGTCGTAAAGTTTTTTTGTAGTCAATCGCTTCGTATTTTATACTCTTATTTATTTTAATCTGTTTATATTGCATTTCGAAGTAAATCTGCTTATGATCAGACATTGGGCTATCGATTAAAGTAATACTGAAGTCATAATAATTTATGTTCGAACAAACGTGACCTAAAATAGATTTTGATGTAGCTGTCTCATAAATTCTGTTAAAAATTTTGTACCTCTTCTCTTTCTCCTCTAATATATCTTTATAAGTAAAGGTAAAATTCTCTAAACTTAATAAGTGAAGGTTGAAGTCACCAACTACGATGGCCCTTTTTCTTTTTTGTAGTCGCTGTGAGTATCTGTCCAAAAATACTTTAATACTTGTTCTATCAGGTTTCCTGTAAACAGCACCAATGTCTAAATTGTATTTCACGATGCAAACCCAGAGGAAGTGATTACGTTGATATTGAAGTTCTTCAGAAACAATATGTTTTAAGACATTATGTACAAAGATTGGGACCCCACCTCCTAGCATGATAGTCCTGAAGTCATAGTAATGGGAGTATCCTGGTAAATGAAATCTTTTTGCTTCGTCTTCTGACTTGATCCATGTTTCAGTCAATATTATTACATGCAAAAGTTCGGGTTGAAAAGACTGTATTATGCAGCAAATTTCATCAAATTTACCTGGTTTGACCACACTTCGCACGTTTGCATAAAGAATCTTTAGTGATTTTTTATGAAGTATAATATTTTCATAGCTATTAGTTAGTTGGTATGTTATATTGTTACTTTCGAATGTATTATTGCAAGTAGTTACTGGTTTAGATTGGAGTTTTTTGATAACGCTTCAATAATCTTCAGAATTCCCTTTATATATTTAATTATCAAATTAGCAGTCCCAATTTCAGTCCTAGTTTTAAGTTCTTCTCTAAGATATTTGAAGTAAGCAGCTTGTTGTGTAATTTTGTCGGCGTATTATTTGACGTTACCGCGTATTATCTGACTTCTGTTCCGCAAGATAGTCTTAACGGTCTCTTCGTCTTTGAAACAAACTTTAATGGAGCGATTTCTGTTCTGCGCGTATTTATTAAGGCGAAATAGCTTTTCTGGATCAGGCGAGTCAGGGAATACATGTTTAATTATGCTCATCACTTCTTTTTTGGTCATAATGATTTCATGTGCAATAACCTTATTGGCAACAGGAGCAGAAGATGAATCTGTTTTTAACTGTTCTACAGAAAGTTTTAGTTTTTTTTAGTTTATTTTCAGTAGTGATGGTTTTATTACTTAAAGTTGTAATTTCTGACTTCATTGAGGACTGTTCTGTAGCAAGTGCATCTATGGTATGTTTTATTTCTTGGGTTTGTTTTTTAATTGTAGCGATATCTTCTGTTATTTTGTTTATAAATTCTTTTTGATTTAAAGTGAGTGATGAAAGCATATTTATCATTTGAGTCATCTGTTTCCGCATTTCGCTTAATTCTGTTTTAATATGATCAAAGTCATCAGTTTGCTTTCGCTTACTACGCAAAGGAACGTGTGTATCAGGCGTTTCCGTAGGTGCATCTCTACGTGATAAGTTACCTTGAGAACCACTGCGTCCGACTTCTTGCGAGCCACTTCCAGTAGGTGAGTGCAACATAATTCAATGTTATTTAGTACTAGCTGTTACCCGCGGCTTCGCCCATGGTCACTGGAAATGAACTATCCATTGCTTTTTGAATAGAAAGAAAACTGAGTTTTATAGATTTGTCAGAGATGCAGCCATTAAAAGGAAACTAAGCAAAATTGATTCGTCAACCTATTTAAATGTTTTGAAACGTACGCTGCGTTATAGGAAAGCATGAAAATAGCCTGTTTATTCCAAATGGAAATGGGATATTTTTAATTAAAGGAAACTAATTATCCGTCAGGGATGCAGACTTTGAAAAGAAACTGAGCTAAATTGATTCGTCAGAGATGCAGTTTTGAATTGAAAGGAAACTGAGCCAAATAAAGATCCGTCAGAAATGCAGCCTTTGAGTTGAAAGAAAACTGAGCTTAATAGGTCCGTCAGAGGTGCATTATTTGGAATTGAAAAGAAACTGAGCTAAATAGGAAATTTTGAATTGAAAGGGAAGATCTGTGGGAATTTGATTAATTGATTGTGGGAATTTTGGAAAAACTAACTGAAAACTATTTTAAGACGCTACTGTACAATGTTATATGTTTTTCCATTCGGGGAAAGAATGTGGAGATTCTGGGCATTTGACACACGAACATGCTACATACAGCTGACCATGAGAGAAGCACGATTTTTCTAAGTTGACGCCCGCTACCTGTAACGTTTGCCCTTGCGCTTTATTAATTGTCATTGCAAAACTGAGCTTAATAGGAACTGCAACCTTTGAATTGAAAAGGAAGATCTGTGAATTATAGGATCCATGGTATAATAACATTTTCACATTTTCCTACGCCTATCAAAATTGTAGCACCGATTATGTTCCGTCCAAGATGTGTCACACGCAGCCTTGTCCCGTTACATAACCGAGGAGCATCTAAATTTCGCATTAGCATGACTGGGACGCCTAATTTTAATTGAAGCTTATGAGGGCACACCTGACAACTCTAGAGAATTTAGAAACTCTATGATATGAAGTGCTCTGTTCTGTGTCCATAACTGTGTCTACTGACAAATACTCTGTTATTTCTCCTGCTACTGCTTAATATATCTGAATTTATTTTGTTAACGCTCTCATTTTTGGTGCAAGAATCGCCCTTCACATAACCATTTGTCTTCATGGATGTTGTTCGTTAAATCTGAATAAACGCTCGCAATTAATTGGAATGACTCTGTACTAAATTATAAAATCTCTCGTCAATTTAACGCAGCCCTCAGCATCCGTTTCCAACCGCCCATCGCCAATTTGTAATATTGTGTCAGCATAGTTTCCAGCATTGATATCATTACACAAATGCACTCATATTCGTAGTTAAACTGAATTTTGTCACCTTGTTCCATAAAATAGACGACTTGAGGCATGCTTTAATTTCATCTGCAGGTGTGCCCTTTTGAATGACAGGTAAAGTTTGACGAAAGTCACCAGCCAGTAAAACCACCATTCCTCCCATTACATCGGTATTGCTGCGCAAATCCTGGAGCGTTCGATTTAGTGCTTCTACAGCTTTTTTATGCGACATTGTACTTTCGTCCCACACTAAAAGTTTGTATTGTCGTAGCATTATACCTCGTGCACTATTTTTGCTAAAGTTGCAGATCGGCGATTCTTCCTGGGCTAGATTTAGAGGAGTTTAAAACAGAATGTGCAGTGCGGCCCCGCTTAGCAGCGTGGCGGCTATGCCGGAGGAAGCTACGGCCACAGCAATGTTTTTATCTTTCCGTACTTGCGCTAATAATAAATTTAACAAAAATGTTCTCCAAGTTCCTCCAGGGCATCTAAAAAGAAAAGTGCACCATTTCCAGATTCAATTTGTCCTAATACTTTGTCAAAACTCGTTTTTGTTCGGGAAGCAAGGGGTACAATTGGCTACTTGCTGCTGCAAAGCTGGTATATCGTAGTTTGTTTCACGTATAATTTCATCACTTAGTTCATTTTCGGTTGTTTAGAGGGCTTATCATTCCAAAGTTGCTTAATTTTTGCCTACCATTGCCATTACTTTATCTTCAATTTTCCAAGTGCTTCATTATAAATGTGTTAATTGTATGTCATGTTCGCGTGTGTCTGCTGTAACCTTCGCAAAATATCTTCCGCCATGTACTTTTATATTTGTCCCACAATTTATGTGCATTAGATAGCCCGCAAGATGATATGAGAGTTGCATAAAGATCCCTAATTTTGGCTGGTGACTGGCACTGCACAGCTTCCTCCATGGTTTCATCCCAGTGATTATCGTTTTCTAAAAGATGCAGAGCTTCACATGCTTCTATAAGTTGCACATTCCTGACTGTTGACAGTTTTAAGGTCTTTATATCCTATAGGACCCCGAACATGCAGCAGCAATCGTAAACAGAAACATTCAAAATTAGTTACATGGACGGTATACACACGACCAAGGGCATCTGACGACTTTACACCGGGCCAATTTGCAACAGGCGCGCCTTGAATACGGCGTTTCCACTCCTTCCTAGATGTGTTCCAAGTATAATAGCGGGGACTTCAGAATATAACAACGTTTTTGCAAAGGGTCGGTTTGACAAAGTTGAAAGAAGACTGTTAGTGTAGTTTTGGCGGTGATGCAATTCTTTCTTGGAAATTTCTTTCGGTGAAATATACACGCCTCTATTTTCTAAGTGCACAGCAAGGTGAGTAACTGTTGGGTGCCTTTCGTGTAAAGGAAGCCAAGGAGACGCCACGCTGCCTCGTTACTGCTGACATAACGCCCTGCTTGAAAGGTCTGTACTTCATTAACGGATTTGCCTCACCTTCACTCCTGAGATTAAATATTGCTTGGTCGCTTCCTTTATTTATGTACTTACAGATATACTTGATTGCGCGGACAGAGCTACATGCTTCTACATTAATGTGGGCATTAAACATTTTACATAGAATGGGCGAATACGGGACAATCCAGCTGTTATCTAAGGTTTCGAACGCTCCAGAGCGAGATTTGATTGTAACTTTCCTGCCACCATCTTCGGAGCTCTGCGTCTGTATAAAGGGTGGCCATTGTCATTGTGCACTGTTTCTTTTAATAGCTGTTTAGGGAATTTCTTTGTACATTTTCCTTCTTTCAAACATGGCGATATTGAATTTCATGCTCCACATGGACCGTGAATCATATTTCGGACGATGGTATCATACAATTCTTTATCTTGCTCAGGATCCGGAATCTCGGCGCTTATTATGTCGTCTATTTGGCTGGGCCGCAACTTCTCTTTTGCCATATTAGAATGTGGGCAT
Source organism: Parnassius orleans (assembly GCA_029286625.1). Taxonomy (NCBI): domain Eukaryota; kingdom Metazoa; phylum Arthropoda; class Insecta; order Lepidoptera; family Papilionidae; genus Parnassius; species Parnassius orleans. The sequence continues at coordinate 1,404,004 of JAGSMP010000032.1, forward strand.
GCGGTAATCCTCTTTTTGCCATTCAATTGAATACATGAAGCACTGCACCTCTCCGAAAATTTTCCTTTGTTAATTACATACATTAATTTTTGTACTTTTAATCTAAATACTCTAGCAACTAAATCGTATCTGTCAGTACTTTTTGGCCCGGCATTAGCTCCTCGGTTATTTCTTTCCATGTGGGATTGCAATTAAAAGTAACAAAAGATCAGGTCTTCCGTAAGTTCGTACATAGGCGAATGCGTCTTGTGTGTACTCATGTATGTAGCGGGACTGTTAACGAATGATGAGGGCAGAATTACCATTTTACCTAAATCTCTGGGGCTTACATTGGCGTCGCTAGAAACTGCATCTTGTAAATGTAATAATTCTCAACGCGCAGCTTTTTTGATTTAAAGATATATATAACAGAGACGTTCACTTTCTACCTTCACATACATATCTACCAAAAATTGAGGAAATAATTGTTCACACCGGCTAAGAGGTTGAAATCATTTTCTCGCAACATCATATGATACGCATAAAAATCCATACATGATACTTTTTGTTCGAGTAGGCTCCTTTGTGACCGGGTTAATGAGTGGAATTTAAAATGATAACCCTCGTGTCCTTTGCAATAAATCAATGGTATTGCAGAGCGTCATAAAACTTGTGTGTATCGGCTACCCGTTGCAACGTATCATCACGTGCTCGCAATACAATGCCTCGTGAAGAAAATTGATCAACACTAATTACGGCTGCTATTTCGTTTATCAAAGTGCATTGTAGCGCCTTTCATGCTCTCCTCGAGGTCCGATCTGCGTGAATGACGACTTTATAATCCTCTTCAGGTAGGTTTTTAAAGCAGTTTTAAATGTTTTGACTAAATGTTACGTTCATGCAAGAATCTTTGAATTTTGAACACTGTGTCTCTCTCAACTCCCTGGATAAATTGGCAGCGACGGTCTACCTCAATTTCTTCGTCACCCATAAAATATACTTGTAAAATTTATGCTGTTCGTTTTCAGCTGGAAAAAGTGAACCTATTCTATGATAAATTTGCTCTTGCACCGTAAATGTAGGCGAAAATCCCGGCATCCCGAAGGACGTCATTTGAAAGCATGAGTTATATTTCCGGATCCTGTTTAAAAGCGCCGTGACTCATTAGCATCATATAAAAGAGAGTTTTCAAAGGTTGTTCTGGTTCCCAAGTAACGGAAGAGACACTTTGCCATTGGAACAGCACATGCCTGCGGTCTCATCTTTCCATTTTAAAGCGCTGCAAAATCGACACGCCTTGTCCATCAGTCCGATAACAACTAACCTGTGATTTTTATAATCAATCAACGGACCATAATTGAATGCTGCGTCATTAAAACCGACCAATTGTTTCTTTGAAAATTTTGTCGACGTTCAGCTTGGAGCATTTGCATCTCTTCGCGCCTGTGTCTGTTCCTGGTGTTTCAGATGCCCTTATAGTAGATTGACGTTCAAATTGCTCAATGAGTCTGTGTTGGGTTTCATCAGGTGTTTCCGCGGCTCTTAAGGCGGCCTGACGTTCCGCTTGTTCGAATAGCCTTTGCTGACTTTGAGCAGGTGTTTCAGTAGCTCTTAAAGTAGATTGACGCTCTGCCTGTTCAAGACGCCTTTGCAGACTTTGATCAGATGTTTCAGTAGCTCTTAAAGTAGCTTCACGCTCTGCCTGTTCAAGACGCCTTTACTGACTTTGAGCAGGTGTTTCAGTAGCTCTTAAAGTAGCTTGACGCTCTGCCTGTTCAAGACGCCTTCGCTGACTTTGAGAAGGTGTTTCAGAAGCTCTTAAAGTAGCTTGACGCTCTGCCTGTTCAAGACGCCTTTCCTGACTTTGAGAAGGTGTTTCGGAAGCTCTAAAGCAGCCTGACGCCTGTCTGTTCAAGATGCTTTTGCTGACGTTGAGAAGGTGTCTCAGATGCTCTAAAGCAGCCTGACGCTCTGCTTGTTCTTGCCTTCTCAGTTCAGCATCTTCTAAAGATTCTAGCGATCGAGCTAATCTTTTCGCTTGTCTTGAGAAGATACTCTTGAAAGGCTGGACTTACGTTTGCGAGGCATTATGAAGTAAGAAAACCTATTTATAAAAAACGTTAAAATACCTAAAAGGAATTAAATTTCCTTTTAAAAAAATTTTTTTAAAGTAATCCAAATATCTAAAAGGAATAAATATTCTTTTAAATATTTTTAAATCAAAACAACAAAACCAATTCAAGACACAACACAAATCCGAAAACGATAGCCAAAAAAATCGAATCAACTTAAACCAAATCACAAAACAAATCGCAGAAAACCGAAATCGAAAGCAGTAGTCAATATAAATATAACCAACGAAAGAAGTAAGTATAGGTACCGTATACACTATCTATAATATTAATATTCCTTTGAAATATTGTTAAACAACCTAAAACAACGAAAACCAATTCACGATTCTAAATAAACAAAATCCAAAATCAAAGCCAGAGTCTAAATATGTATAAAGGAATACCAACCAAATCAACAAAACCGATCCAAGAAAATACACAAATCCGAAAATGAAAGCCAATATAAATCCATTCAACCTAACCAAATCACAAAGCAAATAACAAACAACCGAAATCGAAAGCAGGTAGTCGAATAAGCTATGAAATAGAAACAATTTAAGCGTATAGGTACTGTATGCACTATAAGTTGACGCGCGGCTCAACGGCGGGAGTTAAGTACATGTCAGGAAACATTTCGTTACCGCGTTTTAAAACCTAGTAACGACATCTAGCGGAATCAATTTAAACTATGTATACGTTAGTTAATAAGAACTCTCAAAAATATTTTTCTTATAATTTTGCAGAATTTTTCTTATTGTAATACCGATTCATTCATAACCACATATAAGAACTGTATTCATTTCCGTTCAATAAATATTACTAAGGCTTATTAATAAGGCTTACTAAGAACTGTTTCTACCATTGTTAAGTAATAGTTAAGGGTGAAAGCGTGACAGGTGGTGATAGTATTTCTGATCCATACTTATAATCACGCCTGTAACCCTTGCGGGTAGGCAGAGCATCAAAGGATTACTTAATATCGTCTGCGAGGTTATCGCCTATTCTGTGAATTACGATGCACCAAAACGTTGGAAGAAAATCAGCTGGTGAATTTTATGTTTTTATCGCTCTCTTCCCGGTCCTGCGTGGAAAAATACAGATCCATACATTTTTATCTTAATTTTGGTAAAAGACATAATAATCCAGATATTCTGCCCTTCTGTGTTCGTCCATCGTACCGTCGTCCGTCTTGTAGAATCACGGTGGCGACACCTAGCTGAATTTAATTTTGCAACATATTCGATTTTCCCACGGAATGATATGTTTTTCCGCTGAAAAAGTAGCCTATGTCACTCTACAGCCACCGAACTATCCCCATACAAATAATCACAAAGAAGCTGTGCAACGAAAGAAGACATACATTGAACCTTCCCTTAATTGTATGAAAGAACACAAAATATCACCATCAAAGCTTGATGAATTTTCTAAAATAATTTTTTTTTTCGGGTATGTAAGTTGTTTTAAAAATAAAAAATGTTTTCTTAATACTTTTACCTTATACCTAAGCAGGAGATGAAAAATATATATTCAAATAAATGTTCGTTATTTCAGTAGGGCCGGTGTTCGTGTAATATATGACCACTAAACAGGGAAACCCGTTTCAAATGCTCTACAAATTAAGCCTAATTTTCAAAAAAAACCTTGGTATTATACAATTATGTTATTTTTTCTCCAAGCGATAGCTAAAACAGTGATTACGATTGCTGTCTATTAGCACTAAACACTACTAAATTTTGTATCTGAAGAGTCCGACAATATAAGACTTAAGAAAAAATTTTGAGATGTATGTTTGTTCAAATTAAATTATAAAAATGGTTTTCTTAAAAACAATTTCATTTTAATAAAGGTAAAAATGATTTAATTTAAATAAGCATATATTTCTGTTTTTTTTTTAATTAAGTCATATACTGTCGGTCTCTTCAGATGAATAATTGAGTTACATTATAAAAAGCTAAAGAAAAGGACAATTCCGGTGAAGGCGAATCGGCAGCCACTTGAGTTTGTTACGGACTTATGGTCATATTTGCGCTAGCCAAATATTATCTTACATAAAAAATTTGAAGTTGCTCAAGTTTATTTAGTTATTTTCAGAGAGATCAAGATAGCCTACATCTGTGTAATTGAGACTTTGAAGGAGAAGAATTTGCGCGTAATCTTAGTGAAAGTAGGAAGTTTTGTGATCTTCTCAAAGAACGAGCTTCTGTAAAAATTTACTACCAACTTCCTCCTACTACAGACTCCAAGATTTATGACTCAATGACTTATATATCTAAGCCGCATAAAATAAGTAAATCACTAAATGTATGATTTCAATTAAAATAAATACATATAAATACAAAAAAAAAACATGCGTGGGTGTCGTGGAACACTCGGTTGGAATGAGGTTCCTTTCGTAGTATATTATTATTGATAAACGTATTATATTATTGATTAACAAATACAAATAAACGCATTAGTAGTGTCTATTAAAATGAAGCGTCATTTAAAATAAAATATTATTTCTTTCATGGCAAGAGAAGAAAAAGTGCGAGAGAGATGGATATTATTCCATCTCGCTTCCTCATAGCCGCCAAGGCCGTCTACTCTACGTCACAAGGGGTCGTGACAGAAAAATCTTACTCTTTTTCTCGCCTAGCCCCCATCCGCCAAATTCGTACCGTCCGATAAGGAACTTCGTTCTAAAAGTATATATTTATTTTATGGCTATAACAAGATTGCGCGGAGACGAAACATTAAAAATATTTAAGTTAATTTTTCGTATGCAAAAAGATATGAAGGTTCTTTATCTGTGATTATATATACGTGGTTCAACATTTTTACGATTCAGGGGTCCGTTTGCGAAATATTTAGGTTTAAAGTGGTATTTTTTTATAAGAGTCAAAGTTGCCCTCTCCCCCATTCCCCCCTACCAACTAAACCGCTGATTTTTGAAATGTTAAAAGTTTTCACGATATAATGCAGTTAAAAGGAAAACTAAGCTAGCTACTAACACAGTTAAGTAGGCTTAAGCCAGTTCAACGAGTAACAAACGAAGAACTTATGAAATGCACTTAGATTAGTTAAAATTTCGTTACATTTCCATTAAAAATGACCTAAAACTAGCTGCATTATAACTAATGTTATTTTAAACTGTAAAAAGTAAATATTTTTGAAAAAATGACTCATGTATTACTACTGTAGCTTTATGTTTTCCTTTGCGGGGTAGACAGAAAGGATCGAATGCTAAGAGACCGATCCTAACATACCACATTCGCTTATTTTTTAGTTATTGTAGGCCTCCAGTTTCATTGGTGGTACTACTGGTTTACGAGGGCGACCCTCAGGATAGTTTAGGGCAGTGTTGGTTTACGGGAATGTTCGTTACAGCCATGTATATCTTAGGTTTGCACTGGCGGGAACTAATAGATGGATAGGGAACTATGACCATTTTTTTAAAGACTTGGCTTGTGAATGATTAATGTAGATTGTATTATTTTGCATCCAAATATCTACCCATTATGGAAACGAGAGAGGTGTGTCAGGATCATGCCAAATGGAAGTCGGTAGTCTCTGCCTACCCCTCTGGGTGACAGGCGTAAGTGTTTATGTATGTATGTATTGTCAAATTGGAAAGGTTCTTTGAATTGATAAGTCTGCTTGGAAAATAAGTCCATCAGTTATTCGTTTCGTATCCATCGTCCTATTTGGGCAAATTTTTAGTCATTATAGCGGCCAAACTACGAACTCATCTCCAAGGCCCCTTCTTAGTTTACTCCAAGGCCCGGCACGCGCTTCACCGGTTTTTTTTTCTTATAACATAAGACTTATAACGTAAAATAGCTCATTTGTACAATGTCTATTTAAATCTGAAAAAATATTAAGTGTTATTCATTTGTATATGTTTTTTTATCTAACCCTTTCGTACAATTTTCTTACGGTTGTTAATTTGTTCACAGAGTTATAATTGGAATAGTAGTTAAAGTCCTTACATATGTATGAGCACAAATATCGCTGATAAAGCTTACCAAAATACAATTCATTCGGTCGAGATAATGATGTCTAATGAAAACTTTGGAACTTAATTTTAAACTTATCGAGCTCCCTGCTTCAGTAAGCAGGTGTCACCAATATGTTTGAAACAGCTGTAAAATATTCAGTTCCATTTTATAAGCTCAATTTCGCAAACAATGAATTAAAATTTAGAATAATTATATCTCCCTTTCACCAAATGTATATGCGTAAAGAAATAGAAAACAGGGACTAGGTAGTAGACTAGTTGCCAGTCCCAGCAGATTTCCTGTTCTATTTTGGTGCTGACTTTCTTAGCATTCCTCTGATGTCATTTCTACTACCTAGTAACCAGAAATATTTAACGTCGTGTCGGAACATAGACAAGGAAATACTCTAAGGTAAAAATTCAGAAATTCGACCGCATAACGTTAAATATGCATGATAGCGACCATTCAGAATATAAAAGCGAGTCACATGCAAGACGATAAAAATTAATGTTTAGAGCTGAATCCAGAGTTTTTATTCTGAAACCAGTTCATGTGTGACAAATATAAGAATTTATATCTGTTTTAGTTTATATATTATAAATTAATACCATTAATTTCTTAACTTCTACTAGGCTTGATTAGCACAAGAAAAAGCTTTAGTACCACACGCATAGCCTCTGACAAATTATATAGAAGGCTGAGTGTAGTTTCATACACAAATTAAGATTAAAATAAAATGTACTGTGTTTTTACTGTATTGTTTTTCCTATTCGGTAAATAGTTTTAAAGTAGGTTTTGTAATATTTTTGAAATTTTGCACGAAACGAAAAAGCGATAACAATTATTTTTCGAAGATTACGAACTATTTACATGGTATAGCCACGCTGCTTATACATAGCTGCAGCTTGGATTGGTCGACTTGACCAGGGTAGGACCACGCTCTCACAGAATACCAGCGTGGAACATCAGAATATGTAGTTAATGCTGAATTAATTAATAAAAATGAATAATAAATAAATAGCAAAATAGTGCTGCTTTGTTTAGTATGGTAAGTGTAGAGAAATGGAGACCTATATTAATGGTAACGAGGCATTGCATCTTCATTTGCATCTGTTTTGCTCAGAGACCCTAGGTGCTACAAGTCTGTAGTTTGGCACAGTTATAGATATTAATCACGCCTAGAAAACTGTGAAATAAAATGTTAAAGAACATTTTTCTTTTAAATACTTCCCATACAAGTAATGGAGGATGATATTTTTTACCCGTCTATTTCATCATCTAGGGTATCGTTGGATAGGTCTTTCAAAAACACTGTGGGTGTGTAAAATCATCTTTTCGATTCAGGGGTCCATTTGCGAAATATTTAGCTTTAAAGTGGTATTTTTCATTAGAGTCATGTATCCCCCTCCCCTCCGCCTCTACAAACTAAACTGATGTTTTTGGAAATGTGAAAAGTATACACGATAGTGGCATATATAATGAAGTTAAAAGGAAAACTATCACAACTAAGTAGAATTAAGAAGTTAACGATTAATAGTCGACCAACTTATAAAATGCACATGGTAATATAGTAAGAATTTCGTTACAACTCCGTAGAAAATGACCTAAAACTAGCTGCATTATAACTTTGTAATGTTATTGTAAACTGTTAAAAATAAACATTTTAAATGAAGAAAACGACTTATATGCATTACATTTTCATTGGCGGGATGGGCAGGTAGGATCTTTCTTACTTACTTACTACTTCACTTATTTTTTAATTGGTAGTTATTGTAGGCCTCATTCAAAGTATTCATACAATCATATAGCCTCATACATTTTCATTCGTCACACTCTTAGTTTACGCGGGCGACCTCAGGATAATTTAAGGCAGCCGTGGTTTACTTGAAGGTTAGTTACGGTCATATATGTATTTTTTTTTAAAACGTTACCTCCACACTAGGATTTTCTCCTGTATCGTGGCGGCAGTATACATACATAAATTTCACAAGAACAAACATATGTATATCTTAGGGTTGCAATGCCGGGAATATAATTATAGATAGATAGTTAACTATGATCATCTTTGTACCTTGGCATGTGAATGATTTGATGTAAATTGTATTATTTTCAAAATCTAATTTTTTAAATCTTTTTTAAATACCAATCCCTATAAGTCTGATTTGAAAATAAGTCCTTCAGTTACGATCTTCCTATTTGGGCCCATTTTAGTCGTTATAGCGGTCAAACCGCGAACTTACTTATTATACTCATTATCAAGAAAGCCCACGTATTGTGACGGGCAACTACGGAACCCTACCTCTACATTGTGCGAAGCTCGACAGTTTTTTTAAATGTGTTGTTAAATGTGATAAATAACTTGTACTTTCAAGGTACACCTTAGCAAGTGATGTATTCCCAGTGTACTATAATTAAACATGTATTTGGATAAACCCCTGAATAGTTATGTACTTTAATGGACTTTCATATCATAACTCGGGCTCGGATTATGAGAAAGTGTTAGTAACATAAGGACATATTATAGTAACAAAGACATACAACATCTTAACAAACGACGTATAACAATTTTAAAATAATTTATATAGTAACTATAATATTAAAGTTTGACCACTAGTATTAACGTTGATACTGAGCAGTACCCTGAATGTTACAACAGTAGTCCATAAACGACCATGCTCTAACAGAATACCAGCGTAAAATAGCAGCTTAACGCTGCTATGTTTCGTATAGTGAGTGTTGAGAACCGGAGACCCCTTTTACTGGAAACGAGGCGTTCTATCTTAGTCCTCACAACAACGCATTTGCATTTTGATTCGTAGCTGAGGATGGATGTGTGCTCATTTGTCACCCTTATCCTATAAAAAAAGACCGATCTTGTGCTTGTGCTGACGCACTTTGGCGAGGTGCTCAGCGAGGTGGCTGAAGTTGAGATCACATGGAATTTGGACTTACAGTAGCTGCAGATGGTCAGTTATTTCTAGGCAACATCACGGAAAGTAGAAGTGAGCGGACTCCTTCTAGAGCGGAACGATCTTTCGGAACGGTTATAGATATGTGTTACACAATCCTTTGTGTATATATATGTATAAAAAAAACAAGTGAAGTTTACAAAGTTTACAAGGCCCACGTCTAGCAAGGGTGTAGGGATAATATGCCTTTTTTATCGTGGGGAAATCCTCATGGATGCCTTATGCTGCTGGGGCAACAGAAAGGTTATGCCGGACTCCTACCGGCCAAAACGCCACGGTGGTCACTATCAGCGTATATGAGGGATCCCGGGATTCCCGTTCGGAACGCAACCGGGGCCCCTCTCTCGCTTTGCTCTATTAAAGTACGTCCTGGGGGCAGTTCTTACTACCCCTAGCACCTTCGCAATGCTATCACGGTGATCGAGACCACTTTCGAGTCATTGTCCTCCTCAGGTGTTACATCACTAGACGCTCCGGGCCCACGCCCCGAGCGCCCGTAACCCCCGAGGCCTCGTTTCTGGTAGGGGAACACCATCATCAAGGGAAGGGCCGTGATGAACGCATTGGCGACGTCATCTCCGACTGGGATCTGTCCTCTCCCGACACCGCTCAGCAGCCTCCTTCTGTACCATAACGGATTCACAGAAGGCGGCTACGGCCCTCCACGCGGAGTCGTTCGAGAGGTTCTGACCGATCTGGTTTACCAGAACCGTCCACTCCCGTTCCCACGCTGGGCATGTTGCCAGCGTATGGGATGCAGAGTCCTGTTCCTGCCCACAGCAGTGGAAACAGTTCGCCGTTGCTTCGCGTCCGATCTTACACAAATAATCACCGAAGCACCCTTGCCCGGTAATTATCTGTGTAAATCTGTAGGTGAGTCTTCCTGTTCTTCGTTGCATCCAGGCTTCAAAGTGCGGCAGGATAGCGTCAACAACGCGTTTGCGCGAATAACGCTCTTCAAAGAGGCGAGCGCGCCACGTTACGAATGCGTTAAGTCGTTCCTGCCAATTAATTCCTTCGAACACCTCATCTGGCTCACTCCCGACGCTCTGGCGGGGGACAAGCGTCCGGTTGTACACCCTCGCATCCATGTCCGCCAGTATGTCCAGAGGTGGGAAGCGAGCCAGGACTGTCACCGCCTCAAAGGATATCGTGCGGTATCCTCGCACGATCCGTATGGCCATCCTCCGCTGCACCTTGTAGATTTTGGCTCTACAGCGTCAGATGGCCAGCTTTTTCGCCCAAACAGGCGCCCCGTACAAGGCTACGGACCGTATCATTCCCGCATAGAGGCGACGCAGGGATAATATGCCTGCCAACATTTGCTCTTCTAATGTAATAGGGTCTACCGTACTTACATAAGATGCACCCCACTAATCAACTAATGAGTCTTGCGCGTTAAGCAAATTGCATTATATCTACTCGAAAATGCCGAAGCCGATATTCTTACACCGCCATTACACGGTACACGTAATACACACACACGTGATAAGTATGGCAAACTATTTATACACGCCAGCTTGCGGATACTTGAAAAATCAAATATCGGTAGTAAATTAGAAAAGGCTAATAAAATAGACAAAGAAAGCTGTCCAGTAGATGATTATTCACTGAGCAGGTACAATATTATTCCATTGAAAATAATATAAGACTATATTTTTGTTTTAACTCAGAACAAATTATCGATCTTCAGCTTTGGATGTCGTGTCACTGTTGTGCACAATTTTCGGTAGATAGGGAATATGAGTACATACGTATTATATAAAAAATATTATCATTCTAGCAAAGTCTTATTCGTTAGTATAAATGTTTTGATAAAAATTCGCATGAACAACATCCCTATCATGATTGTTTTAATTTATAAAGAACATTTGCTTCGCTTGCAGTCTGCGCTGATAAAAAAAAGCTGCTTACATTGATAAAAAAATGATTTGTGGTTTAAGCGTCAGTATTCCAATTTAAACTAAAAGGTGAAATTTGTAATAAAAATTATGTAAAATACCAAACGATAAGTAATGAAGCATAATTTTAAAAGGTTTTTGAGACTAACGCTTGAGGCGTGCATGGGATCACTGAAACGTAGAAGTAACCGCAGCATCAGAATTTCATTAAAATTTTAATTAAAAGCGGGATTATCCAGAAATCTGCTTGCATTTCAATATTAATTTTAGAATAATAAAGTAAATTTTCTTGTTTTTTTTTTTTAATTTGGCACTTACGTGTTATTATTTAGTAATTATTTAGCATCTTATATCAAATGGATAAAAATAGTGTGTCAATTTTAGATGGAATGAAAAAGAATGAACTGGTTGACATATTAATTTCTTTTATCAATCAATGCAAACACTACAAATAAAATAAATTTTTTTTTCAGATTTTATCTATATAAAAAAATCTTTATTTCAACCAAGTTGGGAGTTTCTCGTCTATCAGAGGGGCATTTCATGAAAATAAACCTCCAGACTCGGAAAAATTGTTTATACGTGGTAGAGCCATGCTGCAGCTTTATCAGTAGTATAGTTGAAGCACGAATGGGTCGGCTTGACCGGAGAGGACCATGCTCTCACAGAATACCAGCGTAAAATAGCAGCTTAACGCTGCTGTGTTTCGTATGGTGAGTGTAGAGAACCGGATACCCATTTTACTGAACACGAGGCATTCTATCTTACTCCTCACGGGTGACAACGCATCTGCATTTTGTTTCGTAGTTGAGGATGGATGTAGATGTCTATGGGCCACAGCAACTACTTACCATCAGGTGGACTGTGTGCTCGTTTGTCACCCTTATCCTATAAAAAAAAATACTTGTTCCTGCCGGGATTAGAAACCGCAGCGTGCAACGCTTGTAACTTATTACTTAACCTCATAAGCTAACTAGACATCATTATCTTTGCTATTTAGTACAAGCACAGGATAAACACACAACAACTGATATGTCTCCTTCATTATCCTACCGAAGTAAACCTATCTATCCATCAGTAGTGTTTCCACCACCTATTATAAAAAAAAATATCACATGCATTTACCGCAATGTTTATTTAAATGTTATGCTTAATGAGTTTAGTAATAATTTACTCTTAAACCTTTCATGATATTCTGAAATAAAGCTAACAATTAATAAAATATCACCTTTATGATAATCTCTTACTATTAAATAAGAGCTAACGTACTGACAGCATAACAGTTATGGAACGTTATAAACATAAAAGCTGCGCACAGACGGTTGGCTGATGATCATTTCTCCCTCTTCCGCCGACTGCTTCCTGCGTTTGCCTGCTTAGTAGGCTTAACATAATTGATTTTCTAGAATCCTTACAATATAGCTATATTAAAAAAATATAAATTGATCAAGAATTAAAGTTGAAAAATGTCAATCCTATTCATTTTTAAGTATACTTGGGTAGCCCTGTAGTACCAGTATAAGCAACGCAACGTTGCGACGCTTCGGTCATGACGCTTTCGGCAAACCTTCTGAGCATTTGTACGCGAGTTGCGTACGTGGGAGTTTTTATAAATACGACCATAACGCCATTTACTATGTAGTGGCGCTGTAAGAATATCCACTACCCCATATCATGCCGTCTGTGTCGTAATAAGCGACAGACGGAAACAAATCAGGAGATGGGCTGCGGTTGCCAATCCGATTGCTAAGCGTGGCAAATATGGCAAATATCCCCCTTATGAGGCAATCTATGGGTGAGGCCTATGTTTAGAAGTGGACTTTAATAGGCTGTAAAGGTAACGGTATGCTTATTACTGTAGTTTATTGAAAGGCTGTGCTGTGGCTTCATTCAAATTTTTGTACTTATGTATATCACTTGGCGATGAAAGCAGACTATCTAACGAAACCTATTATCTGGAATCATTTTCTATTATAGATTCTCCGAGATAACTGGGTTGTGCCTATTAGAGCCTCGACTACATCAAAGACAAATAAATTGAATAGCCGTATGGATTTTAAGCCCCTTACTTGTGTCCGGCAGTGGACCATTATATCGCGTTGTGATGTTGCAATAGATTCGTGCCCAAGTATAAAAGTTTCAGTTTATTTTAAAATGAGCAAACACTTTCATCACGGGGATAAATATTCAATGTAGTCATAATTTTCGTAAGTTTCTTAAATGGAATAATAAAAAAAAATACCAACGAAAAATTAATAGAATAATTCTCCCTTCACTGAATGATAAGTAATTAATGATAATGATAAGTTTTACTTATTTGAATTTTCCGGAAGTTTTTTTCACTTTTTCTTTATCTTTTGATACAGTAAATTTAAATCTACCAGCCGTTTCTATCCATCAGCTTTTATTATTCATCATCATCATCATCATTACAGCCCTTCACAAGTCCACTGCTGAACATAGGCCTCCCCCAAGGAATGCCACAAAGCACGGTCCTGAGCCACCTGCATCCATCGATTTCCTGCATGTCTTACCAGGTCGTCACTCCATCTAGTAGGGGGACGCCCTACACTTCGTCCGCCGGTACGAGGCCGCAAATCGAGAACCTTTTTTCCCCATCGGTTGTCGGTTCTTCGAGCTATATGGCCGGCCCATTGCCACTTCAGCTTACTAATTCTTTGGGCTATGTCGGTTACTCTGGTTCTACTGCGGATATCCTCATTTCGAAGTTTATCACGCAGAGAAACTCCGAGCATAGCCCTCTCCATAGCTCGCTGAGCGACCTTGAGCTTCCTCATCCGGCCAGCAGTGAAGGACCACGTCTCAGTTCCATATGTCATCTCTGGCAACACGCACTGGTTGTACAATTTAGTTTTGAGGTTTTGAGGTATGCCTGACGAGAAGATGGGTCGTAATCTCCCGAACGCTGCTCAGCCGAGTTGAATCCGTCGATTGACCTCTTGGTCGAAGTTGGACTTACCTAGTCGGACTATTTGTCCCAGGTAAACATACTCGTCAACAACTTCGAGCTTAGTGCTCCCAACAACTACCGGCATAGGTGTGACATGGACATTAAACATGAGCTTTGTTTTGTCCATGTTCATCTTAAGACCTATCCGTTGGGAGGCACTATTGAGGTTATTGAGCATAGTGCTTAGGTCTTCCAGCGATTCTGCCATAAGGACTATATCGTCGGCAAATCGAAGGTGAGTGATGTACTCGCCATTGATGTTAATACCGTATCCTTTCCAGTCCAGAAGCTTGAAAACGTCTCCCAATGCAGCGGTGAAGAGTTTCGGGGATATAACGTCACCCTGTCTTACACCTCTCTGCAGTTGGATAGGTTTCGTACTCTGGTTCTGTATTGTATGTATCTGTGTTTTATTATTCGTACACAGATTTTTGGTATTTCATGTGAGGGTAGGCGCATATTTACGAATTTAACACAGTGTTGATATCAGTTAAGATAAAATTTTAGCGACGTCATTACATCAAGGCGTCGTTGTTTGAACAATCCGGAGTGTTTTTGCTTTATTTGTGGTAATTTGGACAAGCCGTGGGTGCTTAAAACTGTATGCCTAAATTGTGTTGTTAGTTTGCGACAATGGTCAAGTGGAAAAGAAATTCCCTAAAGTTCACAACCCCCATAATCTGGCGAGAACCGAAAAATCATCATGATGATTGCTACTTTCGCGTCGTTAATGTAAACGGAATTAATTCAAATAACCACAGTAAATGGATTTATCCTGATTTACCGTCTGATAAATGACCAACTGTGCTACCTATTCTAGCTCAAGAGCCTATACCACCAGTTTTACCTTCGACATCTGCAGCAGCTTCTTGCCAGATGGAAACAGACGACATAAAAGACGATGATAAGTCAAATGATCCTGATTTTATCCCCAATGTCCCGACTACAGAACTTGTTAACCAAAACGAGTTGAATGACTTAACAAGAGATCTTAATTTGACAAAAGAACAGTCCGAATTACTCGACTCTAGATTGAAATAAAGAAAGTACTTGCACCCAAAACTAAAGTCACGATATACCGTACGCGCGAAAAGGATTTGTTAAAATATTTTTCGCAAGAAAATTACTTAGTATTTTGCCAAGATATCAACGCTTCAATGAATAACATGGGTTTACAACAGTATAATCCACATGATTGGCGTCCTTTCATAGACAGCAGCCAAAGAAGTTTGAAATGTATTTTGTTACACAACGGCAATAAATTCGGTTCTATCCCTATTGCATATTCCAGGACATTAAAAGAAGCTTATGGAAATATTACTTCTGTTATAGAGAAAATTAAATACCATGAACATAACTGGCAAATATGTGTGGATTTTAAAATGGTAAATTTTCTTCTAGGACAGCACAGTGGGTTAACAAAGTATCCGTGTTTTATTTGTCTTTGGGACAGCAGAGATAGAGAACATCATTGGACTCGGAAATAGTGGCCTCTAAGAAAGAAATTAGTGCGTGGAAAGTAGAATATAATACATTCTCCGCTCGTTAATAAAGATCGCATTATTTTGCCACCACTGCACATAAAACTTGGTATAATGATATGACTGATAAAAATGGTGACTGTTTTGACTATGTTGCACAGAAATTCCCTGGCCTAACTACAGAAAAATTAAAGGCTGTAATATTTGATGGAACACAAATACGTCTGCTAGTTAATGATGAAAATTTTGTTAAAACGATGAATAGAAAAGAGTCCAAAGCATGGAAATAATATGTGTCAGTAATGAAAAACTTTCTTGGTAATACTAAAGCACCAAACTACCAAGACTTGGTCCAACATACGTTATTATGTCTGAAGGATCTTGGTTGCAACATGAGCGTAAAACTTCATTATTTACACTCCCATCTGGACCACTTTCCTGAAAACCTTGGCAACTTTAGTGATGAACAAGGAGAAAGATTCCATCAAGAAATTCGCACCATGGAGGAACGATATAAGGGCAGATGGGATGTGCATATGATGGCAGATTATTGCTGGACTTTGAAACGAGACCTACCACAAGTATCACATGCAAGAAAATCATTAAAAATATCATTTTTGGCGGCTTAAAAATTAAATATTTTTTATGGTATTAATTTTTTTTGTGTTTTTCTAAAAAATCACACATATGCCATATCTCAAAAAATAAAGCTGATGGATGAAAACGATTTTTATTTTCAGAGTCAGGATGCCATATGTCTACATAAAAGCTAATTAACCGTCTGGAAAAAAATCTTTGTAACTATGTATATTTATGAATTTAATGAAAGATCTTATTAGGAAATTTTATTATATCAACATATAAATTTTCTATAACCAATTATTTCATACCTATTTTTATTAAAAAAATATCATCATCATCATCATTATCAATACCCTTCAAAAGTCCACTGTTGTGTCTTCCCCTTGCTTTGGGACTTTAGGTAATCCTATAACATCCCAGTGTACTTATCTATTCTTTCCTCCAGCTCTAGAATGTTCTCGTCTGATTTCAATGTGTGTGCATTATACGTTGCCAGGTCCAATTATCGTTGGTGACACACAACCTCGTCATTTATATGACTGTCACTAGAGTCAAGGGCCACGGGGGACTAGAGGCAATTTATTATTTGTAGCTTTCATAAAAAGGATATATGCTATGGTTGTCCCAATTGACAAGCGGGATAGAAGTCGCAATATTTTTTATAATGCTGCTGTTCATCTCCTAGTTTATTTCCCTTCTATCACTTACTACGACACCCACAGGATTATATTGGGTAGTTGATTCTTTTACGCCGCCACTAAACAACAGTCATTGTTTTATAAACATTATTTTTGATATATCTGTATTTTTGATAGAAGAATATCGGATAACTTCCAGGTAAGTATCAAAATGTTCTGGAAACTCGTAAGAACTGCCAGGGGACATTCAAAACAGCCTAGAATTAATGTTATACGAGACCAAAATGGCTGTATTCTGAATGACGAAGTTTCGAGTTTAAGGAGATGGAAGGAATACTTTGGAAGCGTGTTTATGAGTGATGAGACGTTTGAATTAGATTAAATTGAAATTCCGAAAGAAGAGGAAATAGATAAAGAGATAAGTATAGATGAAATAATGAAAGCAATGAAAAGTACGAAAGCAGGTAATGCACCCGGATATGATAGAGTATCACTCGAAATGCTAAGGGCTGGAGAGGGAGTGGTGGCAGACCTGCTGTACACCTTATGTAATTAATGTTGGGAACTTAAGCGGGTACCGGCAGACTGGTGCAAAGCCGTGATAGTCCCAATATATAAGGGAAAAGGATCGCAGCAGGACTGTAAAAATACTGTGGTATTAGCCCTCTTAGCATTGTGGGAAAACTGTATGGTAAGGTACTAATTGAAAGAGTTATGAAACATACTGATGGAAAATTTTGGGATGTGCAAGCGGGATTTAGAAAAGTAAAGAGATGTACGGATCAGGTCTTTTCCATGCGCATGATCGCGGAGAAGTTTTTGGCCAAAAACCAAAAGGTTTTTTGTGCGTTCGTGGACTTGGAAAAGGCTTATAACAGAGTGGACAGGGATGTGTTATGGCAAACACCGAACTCATTTAGGTTGGGCGATGGGTTGATACAGGCATTGAAGTCTCTGCATAGGGACTCCAGTGCTTGTGTCAGGATCAACGGGCCTACTCGGACTTGTTTGGCATCCATAAAGGTGTCAGACATGCGGCTTGTGTGTGTGCTATGTGGCTTTCCCGTGGCTTTTTAATCAATTTATGGACAGTTGTTTGGAAAATTGGAAAGTTGAAGAATGTGGGTCAAGAATGGGTGAGTTAACCGTCAAATGCCTTTTGTACGCCTATGATCACGTCCTACTTGCGCCGTCAGCGGCCGAGTTGCAAATGATGATTACATTAATGAACAGGTCATTAAAAGAAAGGGGAGTGAAAGTGAAAGACAAAAGTTATGGTTTTTGAAAGAGAAGAAAGTAAAACGATATGTGATATAAGAATATAAGGGGAATTGGTAGAGCAAGTAGATGAATTTGTGTATTTGGGATGTGTATTTAGCAGGAATGGTAGATATGATTAGGATAAAGAACGACGAGTGAACGCAGGAAATAGAGTAAATGGGGCTCTACACTCTATTGTGGAAAGTCAGAATGTGTCCAAAAAGCACGTATGGCAATTCACAATGTTATGTTGGTCCCTACTTTAATGTATGGTAGTGAAAGTTGGGTGTGGCAGATGAAGCACGAGAGTAGAATAAATGCTGTATAAATGCGGTCATTAAGGAGTATGTAAGGGCTGAATCTGAATGACAGATTGAGAAATTGTGTGATAAGAGAACAGTGTGGTTTGCAAGATGATGTTGTGACCAGGATTAAGAAAGGAATGCTTCGGTGGTTTGGTCATGTAGAAAGAATGAATAAGGAACGAATGACAAAGCAAATTTATGTTGCAGAGGTGAACGGCAGAGTCGGGAAGGGACGCCCTAGGCGAAAGTATATCGACCAAATCGGCGTTATATTGAAAATGGGCCAAATTAAGAGTACCCTTAACCGACGAGCGAGTATGCGTAGGTACATATATGGATGTGGAGGAGGCGAGAGAGATCGTGCCAAATGGAAGTCCATAGTCTCTGCCTACCCCTCTGGGTGACAGCCGTGAGTGTTTATGTTTTATGTTATATGGATAGCTGCATATCATTATGAAAATGAATAAAGATGGGAAATAAGCAAATCATTAGATATGGAATGGATATTTTTCATTTATTTCTCTCAACTTTCAACTTTAACTACCCCAAACCATGTTTTTTTCTTATTCAGAATGACTGGCAGAAAATAATTCATATCATTAAATTATTCTTGCTCACTATGGTAAGCATGGATGTAAATCATAGGGCAGGGTCCATAGATTAGATTTGTCAATTTAGTGGACAGTAAGCTACCGAAAGTTAAGAGCACGTAATAATAGCAGAAGCTCGCAGCAACTGCAGCCACCTGCGTACCTGTTAGTCCTAGCTTAAAAGCAGTAAAGGAGTGAATTTAGCAGATCGTTTTTGCAGCCGTTGTTCGCTTTAAAAGTGGTTCTTCGAAACGTTTACGCAAAATAGAATTGGAATTAGGAATTTAGACTTTTACTTTATATCTGATAAAAAGCAAATTTTGTTTTTTCACAAATTTTGGCTTCGACTCTGTTTGAAGTCCAGGTCCTAAAAAGTTATAAATTCTAGCTACTAGGTGGTGTTCAAAAACTTTGATTTAATATTACTTAAAATATTAATACATTATAAAATGATTTTGTTACTGCGATACTAAATTAAGTCTTATAGTTTATAGCCAGGGAGGGCTTATTCGGTTAATTAAAGTTTCTTGTTTATCGCGTAATACGACTAGAACGAAAGCTAGGTGAAGCCCTAATAGCAATATCAGATTTATATATGCCTTGTTTGCCCGTACGATAAATTACACACCAACCTACTATTAGAGAGGGCTTTGCCCAGCGTTGGATTATGTAATGACTTATGAGAATAAACATTGCTTAGATACATATAGAAATCGATGCAAAATTATTTTCTTTATTAACTTCAACTAAATTCCATTATTTTTAATATTTCATCCATTCATTATAGCCTAGCAAAAGTCCTCTTCTGAACTTTTTTTTTGTATTTCTAGTTGTTATAGAGAAGATACTGCTGTCCTTCTCCTATTTCACTTCCCTCTGTCGGCTCTTATGACCCCACACGGGATGATAAAATAGGGTAATGAATTGTTTGACTCTGGCACTTTACGGCATAGTAATCAATAGTTTTGCGGATACTTAAAAACTAACCTAACAGACAAGCAAGGATCTTATTCAAATTTTAATAAATCACGTGGGTATCCTTTGCTAACTAACAAGGGACAGACATAGGCTGTAGCTATTACTAGTTAGCCAATTTTTTTATTGTTAAAAGACACTTATTTTTTATTTCTTTTTTGTTAATGTTACATTATTTTTAAATATTATTTAATTTCCTTCAAATCTAAAAGCATTATCATACATTTCAATAATAGTTTTTCTAGATTTACATTACTGTTTACGCATATGCAATACTGTACCTTAATAGAGGAGAGTCGACAAAAGTAATTACAATACCGTTAGAAGATGCTCTAATAGGATAAAATAGCGAGATGCATCTCCTTCGCATTTTGGACAATGTCGAGTTAGTCCCATCCAAATCCATAACGCATTGTTGTATTGAACCCGCAGTGTACTTTACGTCCGCTGCCTGTACCCAAACCACAGGCCACACGTATAAAAGGTTTGACAGTAAGTTTTGAAGAGCAGTACTTTAACTTATCTAGAATACTGTCTGCGATTCAGCATGTTGCAAGTGACGACCAGCGCAATGCCCCAGATACTTAAACCGAGTTACTCTTTTTATAACTGACCCGCATTAAATTACAGGCGGTAAGTTATATTTTCTCTTAGCGTCTGCTCCAAAATTCAATAGCTCACTTTTTTTACATTGTATATGAGTTATGAGTTTTGGCATATGTTTCACAGATTTTCACTAATTGTCTTAGTGCGTGATCGATAGGCTCCGTAACAATATATATATCGTCTGCGTAACTGCGTAATGACACACGATAATACTGATACTACCTACGATTAGCAATCAGCCTATTAATATGTAAATTAAATAAGGTAGAAGAGCTTAATCCGCCTTACTTACCCCAAGCCATATTCATCTGACATACCTGTGTCCCATCCAACGTAATTATTTTAATGTGAATAACAGAAATTCTGTGTTCTAAGTAATTAATTACAATACTACATCACACTTCACCCAAAGCTAGACAGCTAAGACTGTACTTTCAAATCTAGGAGGGTACGCCGTTAATGCCTGGGGCTATATTATTTTTGAGCCTTATAATAACTGTTCAGACCTCTTCAAATGACGGCTGTCATTGATATTTCATTGTTGACGGTTCATTGATACTTCAGAAGGTGAAAAGTTTAATAGATTATGGAAGTAGTCTCGCCACATAAACTTGATATTACATGCACTTCTAGAGAGTTAAGCTACATTCCCACTTTCGTCCTCCATTGTATGGCTCCTGTGTTGATATCCTTTTCCAGTATTCATCCAATATAAAGAAGTTCTCCTGATAAAACTTCTTGATTCATTGGTGCGTATAGGAGTCTCCATATCTCGAATTAATCCGTCGAGGTCTGTTTTTTAGCTTCGACCGAGAGGTAGTTTTTTAGCTCTTTTATTTAAATCTCATTTTCATCGGTCATGCGTCAATGTATATTCTATCTGATGCAATATCAAATTGGACCACATTACCGAGAAATTCCTTAGCAACTACAAATCCAGTACCATAAGTATGGTGTTAACAATTTTGACTTTTTATCTAACCAGCTCCTCGTTCATCTAGTAGCTCGCAACGTACAAATCTCTCAAATTTGCTGGAATGCAAAATGCCAAAGGATCAAACCCATCGTAGGTTGGCAAGTCCATCGGCTTAGCCAGAAAGGTAGATAAGCTGTACTACCAGCCTTCACCCCATTCGCCACCGGAGGAATGCTCCCTATCGCCGTGGGGACCTATTGGCGTCGAATATTTGCCTGTTCATTTGGGCGAGTACGTCAAAGCGTTATCGTGGTAAATGAGTATCTCTCTTCGAGAACGCTGCTGTCGAACATCATCTGCACTTGTATACATTTACAACAAACCTGTCTTTTCAAAAAAGGAGCAAGATTCCTTTTCTTTGAAGAAAAGAATAACTTCCGTTTGAAAATCCTAAAACTACCTAAAAGCCACTTTGCAAATTACCATAAAGTTATTCACAGTAAATTTTTCTCTCATCACCTGTGACATGGTCAAATACAGCATTCGAGTCGCCTCCATCGTACCTTATTAGCGTTTAACATACCATGCAAAGGCGTTTTTAAGCCTTTTCCAAATAATAGGTATATATCTAGTACAAAGTTTCCTGGTCCCTAAATACTATTTGTAAGATTTTTGCACTTGAGTCATACTTATTTTAAACAAGCTCGTAGCTATTAGCAGATTACTCCTTTACCTTTACCGTTACAGCCTATTAAAATCCACTGTTGAGAAGAAATCAGAACTGTTCTATTGTGAATGAATTGAGTGCCAACCTAGCTCATCGCGTCGTCGAGTTATCAAGAGATACGAGACACGCCGCTCATTGTCAAAGTATTGTGTTTAATCTATCCATTTTATGAGTTGTTTATTTATGATGTTGTTTCCAATCCGCAGCAACTTATCTCTCTTCATGTCAGCCAATAAATTAAATTAATTTTACGCAAGTATATTGTCCAAAGCCCGCCACACGTCGCGTCTGCCATTTTATTTTTGGACGATCAAACTGATATAGTCCACTTAATTATAGTTCCCCTCACTCCGGCTCGCTATACCATTTAGTTTTGGACAACTTGAGCCGGATTTGTTGAACATAATTGTTGGTCATAATTGTTAATCATAATTGTAGAAACCGCCGAACCATGTCTATGGACCACAGCATCCACTTATCATCAGGCGGACTGTGTGCTCCTTTGTCACTCTTATTCTATAAAATAACAGAATTTTTGTGTGTTCATTTTACATTTGATGGTATGTGGCTGCATCTGCGTGAGCTAAGGTGATTTTGATAGTGTATAGTCTAATAAAAGCACACATAGCTTATGTCCACTACTAATCACGTAAGAATTTTATTGCTTTCTATTGACATAGTTTCAGAGTCCGACGGATGATTTCCTTATTCTAAGCCCTTTTTTCATGTATGCAACTAGTTAGCAGCATATTAAAAACATCCACTAATTGTCTATTGAAGAATAAATTCTAATAATTAAATTCTCACTACTCGTAGAAGTAGTTTTTGTTGTAATTGAATTACGTTCTTTATTCTCATGTACTACTTGTCCTGACGTTCTATTTTCTTGTGTTTTATCTTTTATTAGATGTCTGCGATTGCGGCGATACACCATTCCTCTTTTAGTTTTGAGTAGGATTCGCCGCTTTTGCAACGATACAACCTGGCATTTACAATTTTTTTCTATCATAGTCACCTTATCACCGACATCTAATACAGGTAAAGCCTTGGCACGTAATAACTTTGCATAACTTTGTGTTGTCTCTCATCATTTACATGACCTATTTTTAAAAGGTCCGGGTGCACAGGTAGCCTGCATTTTAACCTACGACCCATCAGCAGCTGTGCGAGAGAATTCAAATTATCGTGAGACGTATTTCGATAACTTAGCAAATTTAAATAAAAATCTATGGATGAATATATTTTTATTGTTTGCACGGCCCTTTCACTCTTACCATTTGATTGTGCGTAATTGGGTGATGACGTTATGTGTTCAAATCCCCACTCCACCGCAAAGTTTTTAAATTCCCGACTTGAAAATTGTGGACCATTATCGCTTATTACATGTCTGGTATCCCATATCTAGCAAAAGTACTTCTTCTCTCTATCAGAACGACTGGGACGATTCGATTAAAAGCTATAAAATTTTTGAAAACGAGTTGTATTTCCATGATAGTATTTTACTTCGTCGAAATAAAATTATAATACCGCAGCAAATCCACAATAGTGTGTTAGATGCTGCACACGAGGGCCATCCTGGTCTCTATGAAGTACCGGATGGATCGAGAGTGAGCGAGAGGTTGCGTCACTCCAGCGGACCGTCATTTTAATGGTGACCCACAATTCCACCACGTCACCATTGAATGATTTAAGTTAAAATTTAAGTACTAATAAAAGTTTTTATACTTTTCTACACTGTCTGAAATTATTTTGGTATAAAATATGAACAAGAATAATTAAAATAAGTTAGAATAATATGTTTTTTCACAAATGTGGAATGTTTTACAGAAATATTTTTAAACAATTTACTTCATTGTTTTACGTCTTAGAGCCACGCTGTATCATATTATTGCTGCGCCACGAGTGGGTCGACTTGACAGGACAAAAACCACGCATATACGCAAAACAAAACTGAAACAGCAGTCCTTAGAGATGACAACGCATCAGCACTCCTATGGACCGATGTAGATCTAGTTACCGTTACAGCCTATTTAAGTCTACTGCTGAACATACTCGTAGGCCTCCCCCATTATTGCCTGATAGGAGAGATATTTGCTATAGTTGCCACGCTTGGCAAATGGGTTGGCAACCGCAGTTTTTTATTTTTAGTCGTTAATAGGAAGACGCTGTTGCCCATCTCCTGATTTATTTCCTTATGCCTCGGATGATCACCACACGGTAGTGGATCCGCCATTACACGGTCACTACACGGTAGTAGATCTAGTGATGTGTTTTAATTTTAAAATCATAATATTTTAGAGCTCAGTGCTAAAATAAGGAAGTAGGTAGCTTGTGTGCATGGAAGTAATAAGTAACTTAAATCTTAAGCTTCTACGAATAAATAATTGTGATACCAAAAACTAATAAAATAAATTATGCCTAAATTAATACTAATCCATAATCATGCCTAAATCGAAAATTTATACGCTACCAGGGATGGATCACGATCGCACAGAATACTAGCGAGAAATATTAGCACAATGCTGTTGTGGTCACTATAGTAAGTGACCAGAATCGATGACCTTTTTTGTACTTACTAATAACGAGCCATTTCATTTTAACGCTAAGAGGCGAAAACGCATCTGAATTTTGTTTATTAATCCATGATACATCATGTTGATGTTCATTTTCCTTACTTATATAAAAACAAACTTAAATACCCCGAACGGCAAAAAGAAGTAGTGCCTAAAGTTTAAAATTTCTGTTACTTCGATCGTAATACACCTGCGAAGTTTATGGATTATGTCAAATCTTTTTTCTTCTTCTTCATCAGCTCTTACGAGTCCACTGCTACATGTGGGCCTCTGCGGTTTCAGGGCGGACTTACCTCAATCGCCACGCTTTGCAGTCGGATTGGCGATCGAAGTACTCGACATCTCAAACCTTTAACGCTACTGCCGGTCGCGGCCTAGGTATTTTCGTCTGATGTTAACGAGATGGCCATACCGTTATCTATCGCAAGCCATAAGATTTTTTCGGTATACTCACCTCTTACGGCACCCATAGGACGACTTGGGGTAAGGATTTTCTTACACTAGTTACTACACGTCCACAATCCTCACAACAAAAGATTGATTATATAATGGTTATATGATACATTAATATTAGTTCATACGATGTTAACATTATTTATAATGAAAGCGTACATTCTATATTGATGTAATGTGACAAACTAGTTAACAAGCAACCTGAAAGTAAGTTGATAGTGAGCCCACAGATAACATGCTACTTACTTCAAATGCTATATTGATAGAGGTGCTTTGTCATCTCCGAATCCTAACTGAATCTAAAGAAAAAATAGGAACAAAAATAAATAATAATTGGTGGACTTCTGCTTGGCGGTAGATTTTGGTACCATCCCAGACAGAATTAAAAGTTAAAAAAAAGTCTCGTATCTCGGAAATAAGAGAATATTTATTTAATAAAAATACTTTTACGGATTATATCGCGTTTAATTAACTTATTTTTATTAATTCCCGACGTTTCGGGTGCTTTACAGCAGCATCGGTCACGGGGGACTGAGGTGATTGACGTCCTGATGTCAGAGTTAAACCGGAGTACCTTCAGCTTTTTAATTATTAATTTTGGTCCGATCTACGCAGAATGAACTAACTGTGTCTTAAAGTCTTGCAGTGGTATGCTTGGGTTTAGTTTTAATTTTATTAATTACAGGATCCCAAGCAAGTGGTAGTACCCAGCCTCCCTCTCTATTGAAATTAGGATGTTTTTTAATTTCAATAGCCTTACGTATCATCCTTGGCAGGAATCGATGTTCTTTCGCGAGAATTTGTGGCTTATTAAATCTAATGTAATGGCGAGGGCCGTCTAGAATATGATCACAAACTGCATACTTCCCGGAACGTTGGTGCTTCACGTCAGCTATGTGTTCTTTTACGCGGGTTTTGATAGATCGTATTGTTTGCCCTATATATGAGAGACCACATTCACAATCAAGCTTGTACACTCCTGCATCTTGTAGAGGAATATTGCACTTGACGGATGGTAAGAACTGACTAATCTTCTTCGGCGGCTTGAAGAATGTTTTAATAGAAGCTCGCTTCAAGATGTAGCCAATCCTGTCTGTGACACCTCTGACATATGGCAGTACAGCAGGCACACGCTCGACTGTGGCCGGCTTTACTCGGTCACTGTGACGTAGGCGTGGGACCCGAAGCTTGTTGTCGTGCAGAATCTGCTTGACGTGCTAAAGCTCGGCGGCCAGGTGTTTGCTGTCACAGATCCCTCGTGCTCTCTGTAACAAAGATTTTCCCACGGTAGCTAACTGTGAAGGATGATGGTGAGATTCACCATTTAAATATCAGTTTGTATGGGTCTTTTTTCTATACACAGTGTGACCTATGGTGTTGTTGGTATTTCGAATGACTAACACATCTAGGAAAGCTAAAAAATTATTTGTCTCTAACTCCATAGTAAATTGAATTTTAGAGTTTATGGAATTATGATGTTCTCAAAATGCAGTTACTTTGTCTGATGGTAAAATTGTGAAAGTATCGTCTACGTACCGCTTGTAGAACCTTGGAGTTACTGGTGCGGTAAACAGGGCTTTCTCCTCAAAGTCCTCCATGAAAATATCGGCGACAATGGGAGATACCGTTGAGCCCATTGCAACACCATCTACTTGCTTGTAAAACTCTTCCTTCCACAATAGATAGCCAGATGTAAGGCAATGTCTAAGTAATACTGCATATTCTGCTGGCATGTTGTTTTCCTCTAGTTTCCTAGTTACAATTGAGATGCAGTATTCAACAGGTAGGCATGTAAATAGAGACTGAACATCAAAACTAACCATAGTTTCATTGTCAGTAAGACATAGGTCTTTTATCTCACTAACAACATGGTATGAATCCTTAGTGTGTGTTCATGTGTGTCCTCTGAGTGGTGATAGTGTTTTTGCTAAGAATTGAGCCAATCTGTAAGTTGGCGAAACGATCTGACTCACTATTGGACGTAATGGAGCGTTCGGTTTGTGTATTTTTGGTAACCCATACAACTTCGGTGGTTTGGCACAGGCAAACCACCGAAGTTGTATGGGTCTAGATTCAATTTCTCGGAGTATTTCTTAATTAAATCGCTAGTTGTTTTAAGCGTTTTAGTTGTAGGGTCTGTTTTGACCTTTACGTACGTACTTTCATCCGATAAAAGTTGTTGTATTTTAAAATTGTAATCCGACGTATCCATTATAACCGTGGCATTACCTTTATCTGCGCGGAGAATCGTTAGATCTGGTCTGTTGCGTAAGTTTTTAAATGCATTAAATTCATCTTTGGGAAGATTTAATTTCAGCACTTAGCTTCGACGTAACAAAGACGAGATGTCTTGACGTATGGCCTCTAAATCTTCCTTACCAATATTATTTTTATACAGACAGTCTTCAACACTACAGATAATATTTTCATACGGGATTTTTCGCGGTGATATTGCGAAATTCATACCTTTGGTCAAAACTTTTATTGTCGCGTCGTCCAGAGATTGTTTATTACTCGCGTCTGTTGTCAACGGTTGCATTCCGTTCTTACGTTGACGTTGGTATTGGACATTTGATTTAGTTGTTAGTTTTTGGTATTTAACTAGAAGAAGATTAGTAGCCGAAGAAGATTAGTTAGTTCTTACCATCCGTCAAGGGCAATATTCCTCTACAAGATGCAGGAGTGTACAAGTTTGATTGTGAATGTGGTCTCTCATTTATAGGATAAACAAAAAGATCTATCAAAACCCGCGTAAAAGAACACATAGCTGACGTGAAGCACCAACGTTCCGGGAAATCTGCAGTTTGTGATCATATCATAGACGGCCCTCGCCATTACATTAGATTTAATAAACCACAAATTCTCGCGAAAGAACATCGATTCCTGCCAAGGATGATACGTGAGGCTATTGACATTAAAAAACATCCTAATTTCAATAGAGAGGGAGGCTGGGTACTACCACTTGCTTGGGATCCTGTAATTAATAAAATTAAAACTAAACCCAAGCATACCACTGCAAGACTTCAAGACACAGTTAGTTCATTCTGCGTAGATCGGACCAAAATTAATAATTAAAAAGCTGAAGGTACTCCGGATTAACTCTGACATCGGGACGTCAATCACCGCAGTCCCCCGTGACCATGGGTGCTGTAAAGCACCCGAAACATCGGGAATTAATAAAAATAAGTTAATTAAACGCGATATAATCCGTAAAAGTAGTTTTATTCAATGTGTAGTTTTCGCGTAAATATAAGAAATCATTAAGAGAATATTCTTTGCCAAATGTACTGTAATGTAGTAGTTATCGTGGCGGTTTCACACCAATAATATTTACTGTATATATGTTATTATGTATATTACTGTATACTAGCAAACACTACAAAGCCCATATTTGCTGTAATTAGCACGCTTCGAAGACAACTGCATATTTTTATTATTTTAAGTTGTTATCAGTAAGGCACTGCTGCCCGTCTCCTGTTTCAATTTCCCTCTATCCCTTGTTACGAGACTACGAAATGATATTGGGGTAGCGGATTCTCTTACGCTACCACTACATGGTGACTACAACAATAGTAAATATATAATCGTACATAAACGAAGTTTCATTTCCAAAACCTTTTCTCAAAATCCTAATCATCAATATTACATCCTATCACAAATACACTGCTGAATATAGGCTTTCCCCAAAGACAGTCCTTAAGTCAATCAACATATACAAACACCAGACAATATATTATATCTACATATTTTTTTTCTTCTAATTCGTACTTTATTCTTATAAATCTTCAAATACTGATTTTTGAGCTGTGTTAAAAGTTAAATTAAAATGATACAAAAAAAAGTTTACAATATTTCCAAATGAATTAAAAAAGTAAATTGCCTTTAAGTTTCGTACCATACTCTATTATTTGTGATTACCATAGAGCAACAAGGGCGACCGGCGGATCGGAGAGAAGCAGCCGTACGCAGGCGTTCCCCCTCTGTCAAAATAATATAATTCAACGCAGCTATGCGTACAATAAAACTAGCTGCACTGCTCACTAGACTAAATCTAGTTGCGCGGCCGAATCGATGTCCTACAAAAATGCCGTTGTTCATATGGTAATAATTTGAGAGCGGATGTTCAACTTGCACTTTTGCTTACGCAATTAATCATTATCAGTAACAACTTACGCTGTCACGCACTATAAATTTAGTACAGAGCAATTACAGTATTAACCATACCGTAATATGTCCTCATCACAATTGCACACTGGTGTAATGTGAAGGACATTGTTACATGATAACACCAAAGTATGCAAACCAACAGCAACATCACCCATCTCAACGTAACTCAGGGCAGCCTCTCATCAACACCATCCTACACCAGGATAACCCCCATAGCGGACAGAACGACGACACTACCATAGCACTCGTAGAATGACTTCACTCGTAGAATGAATTCACTCGTAGAATGACTTCACTCGTAGAATGATTTTACTTGTAGAATGACTAAAGCGGAATCTCTCGCGCTCGACACCTACACTGAACTTTATACTGCACAAACGAGTGGGAGTTTCCCGATTTTCCCACAATTCTACCACGTCACCATTGAAATGACGCTCCGCTGGAGTGACGCAACCTCTCGCTCACTCTCGATCCATCTGGTACTTCATAGAGACCAGGATGGCCCTCGTGTGCAGCATCTAACACACTATTGTGGAGTTGCTGCGGTATTACAATTTTATTTCGACGAAGTAAAATACTATCATGGAAACACAACTCGTTTTCAAAAATGTTCTAGCTTATAATCGAATCGTCCCAGTCGTACTGATAGACACCTTTCTACACTCTTGGTCTTTTACTTAAACCCTTTCCCAAGTTTGCCATTGCTCGTCTTCTACATCAAATATAATTTAAAATTTGAATCCGCCGCTTTAATTTAACTTGTACTGCAATGGCTGTTATTAAAGGAACAAAGCCTAAGTTTTGTTATAAAATGGTTTTATTGTACAGATAACTTTTTCTCTTCCTTATTATTAATTTCTTTCGCATTCACTCTTAGGAGCTCACCAACAGCCTGTCCTCGCTGAGTGAGTATTGGACAAATCTTTCACGTAAGTTAATAATGCAGTAGATTTAGTGCATTTCTTAAAAGTTTCATCAAAAATACATATCCAGCAATAAGTTGAGGTGTCGCTGAAATGTTAAAAAAGAAGAAAAAGAAGAATGTTAAAGAAGTAGTTTTAATACATTAGTTGCTCTTATCCGTCCGCTTCGCTAAGTGTAAATAAAAATGTAGTAATAATAAATATAAAAAGTATCCTAGTATGTCCTACTCCTATTCCACACCATATATTCGCCTTCTGTGTCGTTTAAGGGTCTATGTATTTTTTCACACATCATACGAGCATTTTAACACTATGCTGCGTTTTTACGCTGTAACCAATTAATTACACAACAGAAAAATCTTAAAATAGATAGATAGATAACTCTTTATTGCATTTAATTTATTTATTGAATGTACACCTACAGTTTATATTCACTTTTACGTAAGATAAATACCTAATATATACAAAGTTTTGACCTGGAATACAAACCAAAAACGTGTACATACAGTTGCAACATGCATTATACGTAAACATATCTATGAAAAAAAATTAATTAAGCAATTTTGTGACAGGTTAGTGAAAGATTTTTTTTTGGATATTATCAAAGACGATAAAAATTAATGTGGAGTTGACTTGAAGTAGTGGAACAGTTGAGTGCGAAGCTTATTTATATTATTGTCAAAGACTTCAATGTCCCTACCTGACTCTGTCAAAACCATATCATTTTAAGAGCGACACATTCGTGTTAAAGGATTGTAAAATGAAGTATTGTTCTTATAAACGATTAATATAAACGCATTAAGACGACGGCTGGGATTCGACTTGATATTAAAATTGATTTGGCATATAAGATTTAGGAAAACAATTTTGCAGTGTATTAATTTATGTAAGCAAATAATATCTTGTATTACACGTATATTGCGGAGTGATGAAACTCTATATCTAAGTAGTCTCTCCTGATAAGACGGTAGTTTGCGACCTATTTCCAGCCTTTATCTAACTATCTTGAGAGGTTTGTTTTGGATCTGTTCTAGACGTTTCGAGTCAAATTCGTAAAATGTAGACCATACAAAAGAACCATACTCAAGAGTACTTCTTATCAAAGCGTAGAAGAGATATGTAAATGTGGATGGTTTTTTGAAATGTTTGGTTGTTCTGGTAATAAAACCTAATGTTTTGTAAGACTTAAAAATAATGTCATCATAATGATTTCTGAAAGTTTTCTTGTTGTAACGTTTTACTTCCGACAGCAAAATGTCCCTCTGCCGCTCAGTTTGTAGAATAAGGAGAATATTTTGTAGTTTGTCGGAGTTTCGATTAATTTTATGGATTCTACGTACAGCACAGATGCTTTTTGTATCCAGATTTACATTCACGGTGTCGTAAAGTTTTTGTATAAGATGTAGTATATTTTCATGACGTTTTTCCGTAACCATTTGGATATCAACGTTATGGCTTCGTGAAGTTTTTTCGACGCTCATTAAACGACGATCTAATGACTCAATATTTGTCTTAAGCGCAGATCGCTCAAGTTTTAGGGCTTTAATTTTATTATTAGCCACCTCAAGTTCCTTTAGAAGGTCATCCTGCCCTTTCTTAAGAAAATCGGTGGTTACTATGAAATCCGATTCCAACTTATTGATGGTATAATTAAATTCTTTTATCACCATTGTATGTACTTCTTGCACTACATCTTTCTTGAAAGTACTCAGTTTGCGATCGAGAAGAGCTTCGATTGGACCTATGGTAACGGAATCCGAGTTTTATTGTCGCAACGTGTGCTGTGAAGCGGTGTTACTAGATTGTTTCAAGTGTGATGATCGTTGCAGATTTTCATCACAAGATATTAGAGATATCTGCCTGACTTGCTTGGAGGGAACGTATGTTGCACTTACCAACTGGTGTAATATCATTTCTGCGCCGAGTTATATTAGTGCAAGATGGACAATACCACCTCCGCTTTTTCTCGACGTATTCGTCGAAATACACTCGCAATGAAATTTGTTGTCACAGCCAGCGCATTTAATGAGGCCGCCTTCTTCAATAATGTGTCTACACGCACCACATTCCATGTTCGTTATTTAATTTAGGAACTAATCCAAATACTCTAAGATGGTACTTAAGACAAATGTCGCGTTCACATTTGTAGCCAATGAACGATAATGCGTAGCCGCAAAGTGATAGTGTATCGTAGCAAAATTTGTAGTACTTTGTAGTCAAACCCCAAAGTGCCCCGAATAACAACGTTGACGCACGAGATTCATAGAGGTGTGGAGAGGTAGCTAGGTACTCCTAAGTCACAAGCGAATCGGCCCGAGCCCCACCGAAATCGACCGAATGAACGTATAGCAACGATCCCCACTTGATATTTGTAACTAATGACGGTGAATTAATATTTAACGCCACCAAATATACACTGAAATTATACTTATGGTTGTTCATATAACAAAAGACTAATTGCACTAACAAATACTATATTTGATGCACTTTAAAATGGTATGAGTTTCGACAGTATCTATTATCTTTTAACACTATTTTAAGATTATTTAATCACAATTGAAACATAAACGATGTTTACGATACCGTATCCGCGGGTATGACGGGCCTTTAAACATAGTGGTTACAATGAAATCCGATTCCAACTTATTGATGGTATAATTAAATTCTTTTATCACCATTGTATGTACTTCTTGCACTACATCTTTCTTGAAAGTACTCAGTTTGCGATCGAGAAGAGCTTCGATTGGACCTATGGTAACGGAATCCGAGTTTTATTGTCGCAACGTGTGCTGTGAAGCGGTGTTACTAGATTGTTTCAAGTGTGATGATCGTTGCAGATTTTCATCACAAGATATTAGAGATATCTGCCTGACTTGCTTGGAGGGAACGTATGTTGCACTTACCAACTGGTGTAATATCATTTCTGCGCCGAGTTATATTAGTGCAAGATTGACAATACCACCTCCGCTTTTTCTCGACGTATTCGTCGAAATACACTCGCAATGAAATTTGTTGTCACAGCCAGCGCATTTAATGAGGCCGCCTTCTTCAATAATGTGTCTACACGCACCACATTCCATGTTCGTTATTTAATTTAGGAACAAATCCAAATACTCTAAGATGGTACTTAAGACAAATGTCGCGTTCACATTTGTAGCCAATGAACGATAATGCGTAGCCGCAAAGTGATAGTATATCGTAGCAAAATTTGTAGTACTTTGTAGTCAAACCCCAAAGTGCCCCGAATAACAACGTTGACGCACGAGATTCATAGAGGTGTGGAGAGGTAGCTAGGTACTCCTAAGTCACAAGCGAATCGGCCCGAGCCCCACCGAAATCGACCGAATGAACGTATAGCAACGATCCCCACTTGATATTTGTAACTAATGACGGTGAATTAATATTTAACGCCACCAAATATACACTGAAATTATACTTATGGTTGTTCATATAACAAAAGACTAATTGCACTAACAAATACTATATTTGATGCACTTTAAAATGGTATGAGTTTCGACAGTATCTATTATCTTTTAACACTATTTTAAGATTATTTAATCACAATTGAAACATAAACGATGTTTACGATACCGTATCCGCGGGTATGACGGGCTTTTAAACATAGTGGTTACAATAACGGAAAACTTATGATTTATGAACTACAAACGGTGGTCATATCACTTTATGCTATTTCTACCTGACAAACCGAACGTAAAAGGACATTGTAATTTTATATTTTGTTATTATTTTTGTACATATCTATGTATTAAATGTAATTAGTTTGTATGTCTCTGGCTGATAAGCTTACCCCAAGGGAGAGGTCAGCGGCGACCGCATCACAAGACCTCATGCAGTGTACAGACTGTTCACAACCACGCTTTTTCAAAGGGCAAAAAGTCCTAAATATTCATAAAACCAGAACCCACAAGCCATTACAAATCCAAGATTGCCTCTCACAAATAGAATCCCCATTGAACGAAAACATTTCCTCAAAATTAAGCTATTTAAAGTTCAATTGTCCAGTTATGAAAAACAATTCCA
Source organism: Parnassius orleans (assembly GCA_029286625.1). NCBI lineage: Eukaryota > Metazoa > Arthropoda > Insecta > Lepidoptera > Papilionidae > Parnassius > Parnassius orleans. The sequence goes on from JAGSMP010000032.1 coordinate 1,438,149, forward strand.
AGGGGTGCAAGAAACACTGTAGCCCTCTCATTGTCATCATGTATCAATGACATAATTAATAAAAATGATTCAGAAAGTTGGAAAAAATTACTTAATTTTTCATATCGTACACTGCACGTTGCTAAGGATGGCGTAGGCAATGGCATCTCTCTCACACAAATAATAAAAGATAACTGCTCAGTAAACGCGCTCGACAATACTAACCCAAAAGATGAATTTATAAATAAAATTAGTTACAATATAATTAAAAAAAAACTGAATCAAAATTGAATGATGGTGATTTGAGAGGTGTCGCTCGGCTTGTTTTCTCAAGTGATGCGTTGGCCCCCGACAATCCGGAAACTTTGTGTTCCCTGAGGGCTAAACATCCACTCCCATCGGCTGCCTTAAATTTACCAGATGCTCCCGACCCTTCTGAGCGTACACCGGAAGCCACTGCTGAAAAGGTACAGGCTGGGATCAGTTCCTTTAGTAATGGATCGGCCAGTGGCCTTGATGGTCTTTCACCTCAACATTTAAAAGATCTTCTATCAGGTGCTAGAGGAAACACTGGCCGAGACCTTCTAAATATCTTGACGCAACTTGTAAATTTAATTTGGGGCAAACCTGTGCGCTCTTAAAAAAAAGGATGGGAGTATTCGGCCCATAGTAGTTGGTAACACAATTCGCCGCATTGTTTCAAAGGTTTGCTGCAAATATATCCAGCCAGAACTTGCGGCCATATTCCAGCCTGTGCAGCTAGGTTTCGGGATAAAAGGCGGATGCGAAGGGGCTGTACATGCAGCGCGCACCTTTCTGAAATACGGTGGCGGTGAAGTGCTACTGAAGATGGATGTTGGAAATGCATTTAACTCAGTAGACCGAGGCGCTCTGCTGACACAGGTAAAAGAAAATATCCCATCCATTTACCATTACTTCTGGAAATGTTATAGTACACCATCTACACTCATGTAAAAGAACACCAAATTTTATCCTCTATCGGTTGCCAGCAGAGAAACCCGCTCGGTCTCGCAATTTTTAGTTTGGCCATACATCCATTTATTTCCGCTCTCAAGTCAAAATTCAATGTCTGGTATTTAGATGATGGGACACTAGGAGGCGAAACGAACTCAGTGCTTGATGATTTCACCAGTCTTATTTCTTCTTTCAGTTCTATTGGCCTCAAATAAAGTTTTTCAAAATGCGAACTTTTTATTAATGAGAATTTACCCACCTCCGAAAAAGATCAAATTGTTAGAAAAGTTAACTCCTTAGCCCCAAATCTAAAAATAATTAACAGCAAATCGCTTCGCCTTCTAGGAGCTCCTATTCTGGATGAGTCCTTTCAATGCTTTGTTAGTGAACAGATTTTAAAATGTGAGGAGTCATCCAGTCGTCTGAACGAAATTAGCCCACACATGGTATATGCCATATTAAAATTTTGTTTTTTTGTGCCAAATTTTACGTACGTGCTGCGGTGTTCAACACTTTGGATGCACATCCCATTTTTAAATCGTCTCGATGATATGATTAAGAAAACTGTGATTGAAATTCTAAATTGTCCATTAAATGAAAATTCCTGGGTTCAGGCCACACTTCCCGTTAGACTTGGTGGTCTAGGCATCCGAAGAGTTTCTAGCGTAGCATCCTCGCCATACAGCCATTAATGTCATCATTCGACGGGCCTTAACCAGTGCCAACGTACTTGCAATTTTAGAGACAAGTGGTATATTGCGGGACGATGGCAAGAAGCCTGATGGAATGACGCTCATTCCGTGGAAAAATGGGCGCTCCTTAGTATGGAATGCGACTTGTGTTGACATTAGCACCATCACATCTCGCGGCGACTGTACAGAAGGCAGGCGCGGATGCTGCTGTTGCCGAGTCTAACAAGCGGCGCAAATATGCAGCCCTCGGAGAGGGATACATGTTTGTGCCGTTAGGCATAGAAACGCTGGGTCCGTGGGGTCCTGAAGCAAGGCGTTTGTACAGAGATATCTCATAACGCCTTGTCAATGTCTGTGGTGACCCAAAAGCTGGCAGATATTTTGGTCAGCGAATCAGCCTCGCAATACAGCGAGGCAACTCAGCCAGTCTTTTGGGCACACTACCAACAGACGGCGGCGATTTAGCAAGTATTTTTTACTTAAGTTAAGCTTTACATACTGTATAATTTAGTATAACACTTTTTTCCTTTAATTTATTTATTATGTTAATTAGAAGTACTTATGTATTAATTTTATTTGTTAATAAGTTGTATTTTATGTAATATTTGCTGTTTCTAAATATTATTCAAGACATTATAATTTAATTATTAGAATTATAATAATATATTTTTATTTGTATATTATGTTATGTAAATAATGTTATTTACATAACATAATATATATATATATATATATATATATATATATATATATGTACATACATATACCTACAAACACACATATATATGTGGAGAAAATTAAAAAAAAATCAAGTATTAATAAAAAGAGTCCATTTGGCACGATCATGACACACCTCTCTCGCCTCCTCCACATCCATATACTGCGTAGGTATATGGATGTGTACACGCTCGTCGGTTAAGGGTACTCTTAATTTGGCCCATTTTCAATATATCGCCAAATTGGTCGATAAACATTCGCCTAGGGCGTCCCTTCCTGACTCTGCCGTTCACCTCTGCAACATAAATTTGCTTTGTCCTTCTTTCCTCATTCATTCTTTCTACATGACCAAACCACCGAAGCATTCCTTTCTTAATCCTGGTCACAACATCATCTTGCAAACCATACTCGTCTCTTATCACACAATTTCTCACTTTGTCATTCAGATTCAGCCCTAACATACTCCTTAATGACCGCATTTCTACAAAATTTATTCTACTCTCGTGCTACTTTTGCCTCACCCAACTTTCACTACCATACATTAAAGTAGGGACTAACACAGCATTGTGAATTGCTATACGTGCCTTTTTGGACACATTCTTACTCTTTACAATAGCGTGTAGAGCCCCGATAATTCTATTTCCTGCGTTCACTCGTCGTTCTATATCCATATCATATCTACCATCCCTGCTAAATAAACATCCCAAATATACAAACTCATCCACTTGCTCAATCAACTCCCCTTCTATTCTTATTTCACATAAGGTTTTACTTTCTTCTCTTTCAAAAACCATCACTTTCGTCTTACTTGCGTTCACTTTCGTACCCCTTTCTTTTAATGACCAGTTCATTAAGCCATCATTTGCAACTCGGCCGCCGACGACGCAATATGACTTGATCATCGGCGTACAAAAGGCATTTGATGGTTAACTTACCCATTCTTAACCCGCATTCTTCGACTTTCAAATTTTCCAAAAAACTGTCCATAAATAGGTTAAACAGCCACGGGAAGCCACACAGCCCTGTCTGACACCTTTCCAAACCAGTCCGAGTAGACTCCGTTGATCCTGACAACAAGCACTGGAGTCCCTATAGACTTCAATGCCTGTATCAACCCAGCGCTCAACCCAAATGAGTTCAGTGTTTGTCATAACACATCCCTGTCCACTCTGTCATAAGCCTTTTCCAAGTCCACGAACGCACAAAAAACCTTTCGGATTTTGGCCAAAAACTTCTCCGCGATCATGCGCATGGAAAAGACCTGATCCGTACATCCCATTCCCTTTCTCAATCCCGCTTGCACATCCCAAATTTTTCCATCAATATCTTTCATAACTCTTTCAATTAGTACCTTTGCATACAGTTTTCCCACAATGCTAAGAAGGCTAATACCACGGTAGTTTTTACAGTCCTGCTGCGATCCTTTTCCCTTATATATTGAGACTACCAAGGCTTTGCACCAGTCTCCCGGTACCCGCTTAAGTTCCCAACAAAAATTAAACAAGGTGTACAGCAGGCCTGCCACCACTCCCTCTCCAGCCCTTAGCATTTCGAGTGATACTCTATCGAATCCGGCTGCCTTACCTGCTTTCATACTTTTCATTGCTTTCACTATTTCATCTATACTTATCTCTCTATCTCTTTCCTCTTCTTTCGGAATTTCTATTTAATTTAATTCAAACGTCTCATCACTCATAAACACGCTTTCAAAGTATTCCTTCCATCTCCTTAAACTCGACACTTCGTCATTCAGAATACAGCCATTCTGGTCTCGTATAGCATTCATTCTAGGCTGTTTTGAATGCCCCCTGGTAGTTCTTCCGAGTTTCCAGAACATTTTAATATTTGCCTGGAAGTTATCCGATATTCTTCTATCATTCTTATCTGTTCTTTCTTGCTTTTTCCTTTCAACTATTTCTTTTACTCTCTTATTTCGATGTCTAAAGACTGCCTTTTTTCTTTCGATATCATCATTAATACCGCTAGAATAACTAGCCTTGGTTGCTGGTAAATCTAGCCATGCTCTTTTCTTTGCTTCATCTTCTATCCATACCTCATCATCCCACCATAAAGTGTTATTTTTCCTTTCATTCGTTCTCTTACTTAAACTACATACTTCGGTAGCTGCATCCACCAAACCTTTCTTGACATTATACACCACAGTCGCCAAGTCTAAATCATTCATACACAATTCATCCATACCACTTATATTTTCTCTCAGTCTACATTTGAACTTCTCTTTCATACGTTCATCTTGTAACCTCTCTGTTCTTATACGCTGTAACGCAGTGGTAGACACAGATGTCCGATGCCTCCAACGTCATAATATAGAACATTAATTCGGCATAAGACCAAGTAATGATGCGTCCCTACGTTGGACCCCCGGTAAACCCTTGTATCTCATTCTGTCGTCCACAATTATGAAATATATCATGCTTCTATCACCAACTCTTTCCCATGTATGCATGTTAATCTTCTCATGACGAAAGAAAGTGTTCGTCACAAAAAAATTGTTTTCCACACATACGGTGAGGAGGCTTTCACCATTCTCATTTATACTTTCGTCACCAAACGTTCTCAATATCCTTTCATAACCAGGCCTCTTCACGCCAAACCTTCCATTAGAATCTCCTAATATTACAATATTTTCATTACCCTTGCATTTCATTAGCATCATCCTTACCATCTCCCAAAACTGCTCTCGGATATAAGTGGGCTTAGATATGTCTGGGGCGTACACCCCTAGCACATCATTTTCATCATCATCATCATTACAGCCCTTCACAAGTCAACTGCTGAACATAGGCCTCCACCACGGAATGCCACAAAGCACGGTCCCGAGCCACCTGCATCCATTGACTTCCTGCATGTCTTACCAGGTCGTCACTCCATCTAGTTGGGGGACGACCTACACTTCGCCTGCCGGTACGAGGCTGCCACTCGAGAACCTTTCTTCCCCAACAGTTGTCGGTTCTTCGAGGTATATGGCCGGCCCATTGCCACTTCAGCTTACTAATCCTTTGGGCTATGTCGGTTACTCTGGTTCTACTGCGGATATCCTCATTTCTAAGTTTATCACGCAGAGAAACCTCGAGCATAGCCCTCTCCATAGCTCGCTGAGCGACCTTGAGCTTCCTCATACGGCAAGTAGTGAAGGACCACGTCTCAGTTCCATATGTCATCACGCACTGGTTGCACAATTTAGTTTTGAGGATTTGAGGTATGCCTGATGGGTCGTAATCTCCCGAACGCTGCCCAGCCGAGTTGAATCCGTCGATAGACCTCTCGGTCGAAGTTGAACTTACCTAGTCGGACTATTTATCCCAGGTAAACATATTCCTCAACAACTTCGAGCTTAGAGCTCCCAACAACTACCGGCATAGGTGTGACATGGACATTAAACATGATTTTTGTTTAGTCCATGTTCATCTTAAGACCTATCCGTTGGGAGACACTATTGAGGTCATTGAGCATAGTGCTTAGGTCCTCCAGCAATTCTGCCATAAGGACTATATCGTCGGTAAATCGAAGGTGAGTAATGTACTCGCCATTGACGTTAATACCGTATCCTTTCCAGTCCAGTAGCTTGAAAACGTCTTCCAATGCAGCGGTGAAGAGTTTCGGGGATATTACGTCACCCTGTCTTACACCTCTCTGCAGTTGGATAGGTTTCGTACTCTGGTCTTGTACTCAGATAGCCATCGTAGCCCTACTGTACAAACACTTCAGCACCTCGATATACCGACAGTCCACTTGGCTTCGCTGAAGGGACTGCAGCACCGACCAAATTTCGACGGAATCAAAGGCTTTCTCATAGTCCACATACGCCAGACATAGTGGCAAATTGTACTCCTCAGACTTCTGTACAATTTGCCGAAGGGTATGTATGTGGTCTATGGTGCTAAAGCCCTTTCGGAAACCGGCTTGTTCGAAAGGCTGGAAGTCGTCGAGTCTGCATGCGAAACAATTCGTAATGACTCTCGAAAACAGCACGTAGACGCGGCTCAGTAGGGAAATCGGTCTGTAGTTCTTCAAGAGAGCGTTGTCACCTTTCTTAAAGAACAAGACCACCGTACTTCTGCTCCACGCCTCCGGTGTAGTGCCACCATGGAGGACGGAATTAAAGAGCCTCTGAAGGACTTAAAGTACCGGTTTTCCACCCGCTTTCAGAAGCTCCGCTGTAATTCCATCCTCGCTTGGGGCTTTGCGGTTTTTAAGGTGCTGGAGAGCCATTCTAATCTTGCTTAGACTGACGTCCGGAACATCCTCGGAATAGTGTCGGATAAGACTTGCTTTTGGATCATTACTCACACTTGCGTGTGGCTCCAACGATGATGTGTACAGCTGCCCATAGAACCTCTCAATTTCACTCAAAATCTCAGGTGTTCCGGAAACAACGCTGCCATACTCAGTCTTCAGCTTCGACAGTTGGCTCTTTCTGGCAGAGAGATCTCTAGCAAAGACTTTGGAGCCCTGGTTCCGCTCGATCGCTTCTTCAATACGAGCAGTATTAAAGTTGCGTAAGTCCCGCTGCATGCATTTGGAGATCTGTCTGTTCAGTTGCCTGTATGCTATCAAATCTACTGAAGATTGCAGCTTCATTTCCCGTCTAACAGCCATGAGATTAAGAGTGTGATCGAAGAGTTTTTGTGTTCTTCTGCGGCGGGTCTTATAAAACTTAGCTCCGACCGCATGGACAGTTTCCACGAGCTTGTCATTCATATCGTCCACTGCATTGCAATCTTCTAGGCACTGAAAACGGTTTTGTAACTCGAGCTGAAAGGTTTCGGGACTTTGGATTAGAGCACGAGGGGGACGGAGCGTTGACTTCATTAGACGACACCTCTCCAACTTTACGTTTAGGTTCAGTGTGCCTCTAACCATTCGGTGATCGCTACCAGTTTTCACCCTCGCGATCACTGAGACATCACTGAACAGTTGGCTTCTAGGCGTCATAATGAAGTCAATCTCATTTTTTGGCGAACCGTCGGGGCTTGACCAGGTCCACTTCCTATGGGGCCGCTTCTGGAATAAAGTGTTCATCATAAAGAGTCCCTCTTTCTCCATGAAGTCGGCCAGCTGCTGGCCCCTTGGGTTCCGTTGCCCTAATCCGAATTTCCCTACTTTCAGCTCACCGTTCTCTCTTGTGCCTAGCTTTGCGTAGAAGTCTCCAATTAACACCGTATAGTGGGTTTTGGAGGAATGCATGGCTCTAGATATATCCTCATACATTTCCTCCACCTCTTCATCGGGATGTGCCGAGATTGGTACGTAAGCCTGTATGACCTTCAGCAAATACCGTTTGGTGATTCTGAGTATAAGGTACGCAACCCTCGTCGACAAACTTTTACTCACGTCTTTACAACGTTGTTAGCGAGAGACTTGTGGATGATAAATCTAACACCTCCTTGGGGCAGATAGTCGCCCTCCCGGTGATGGAACAAGTTGCCGGATTCGAGGATTACCATGTCCTCGCCCTCTCTTCGGACCTCAGATAATCCTATAATATTCCAGAGCAACTTGTCTATCTCTTCTTCCAGCTCCAGGATCTTCTCGTCAGTCCTCAGAGTGCGTGCGTTATAAGTTGCCAGGTCGAATCGTCGTAGGTGGCAACCGAACCTCCACCGGAGATTTTTAGCACCCCCTGCCCCGCCGTTACTATGGTCGCCACCGTAGCCAGGAATAGCGGGGCCGCCGGGGACTGGGGGCCGTCTCTTCGTAACTTTCTTCATTTCATTGGGGGGTATATTGCCGTAGTTGCCACGCTTGGCGAGCGGGTTGGCAACCGCAGTTTTTTTCTTGTTATTTGCTGTTATCGGAAAGATGCTGCTGCCCATCTTCTGCCTCAGTTTCCCTCTGTCGCCTCTTACGACACCCACGGGAAAATATGGGGTAGTGGGTATTCTAACCCGGCACTACACGGGAAATCCTAGCACAAACAACTTCTTAAAGCTCAGTTTTATTCGTATCCATAGCAGCCTTGGGCTTACACATTCATATTCTTTCACACAATGACCTATTCTTTCTGAAAGGTTGATACCGACTCCCTGCCATGCCCGCTCGGTTTCGTCTACACCAAACCGGTACGCGGTATACATGCCATGTGTAGTGGCATCCTTTCCCTTCCGTTTCGTCTCCTTTACACATAACATATCAAACATCGTATCGCATACTTCATCCATCTTATCATTCATTGCTCCACATACATTCAGCGTAGCCAGACGGGCTTCCGCAATCCACTTTTCGCCCCTCTAGGAGACAGAACGTGACGGGTGGCGAACCTCGTCGCCGGTTTTCCTCCCGGAGATTCTTCGCAACCCTGCCCCATTAAACGGGCGCCGGGAACTCGGGGCCATTTCTTTTCCTTTTTGGCTCATGGTGCGAAAGTAGGGGGTGGTATTTTTTACGCCGCTACCACACGGCGAGGGGCCAAGTCTGTTCTTTCGGCTTTGTCTCTTGTTTAGCACCACCCGGGGGACACGTGTAGGGTGGGCCTAGGATTAGGTGGTCGAAGCCTACGGACGCGAGCGACTCATCCAGCAATTTATTATTATGACGTGAAATTCAAATAATACTCCTTAAGTTGTTTTTTAAAAGTCTGTCAAAATTGCGCTTGCTGGATAGTCGGATTGCTTGTGGTGTGAAGTAAATGACTTATTATAAAATAAAGTGACGGTGCAAGGCGTGTTCAAAGCCAAGCTATGTATACACTGAACGCAAATTACGGTCATGAAATTCATGTCGATAGTGAAATTGTTTCTTAAGTTACCTTGGAGATTTGGGATCAAACAGTACACAAAAAAGTAAAGAAAGTATATGATCATTCCGGCAAAGGCGAATTGGGAGCCAATTGAGTTGATTTCGAAATTGGCATACATGGTCATATTTGCATAAACCAAATATGAACCGAATGGATATATTCTGAAGACGCTCAAGCTTGTTTAATTCCTCCATGGTAATATCAGTGTAGCATATATCGGCTAATATATAAATAATGAAATAATAATTAGGCTTAGAGTATAGTTATTTTTTAAACTCGTAAATTATAATATTTATGATGTGAAGACGTCAACTATTGCTGAATTTAATTTTAGAATATCTGTCATCAAACCAAGCACAAACATTTAATTAAACCTGGAAAGCAAATTTAGCGTGGCAGGTCAAAGCTCGAATGGGACAAAATGTCGGCAGTCTGATTTAATATGCCATCTTGTCTAAAAAAAGTTAAAGGCTTATTTAAAATTATGTTGTTACATTTTTATATTTATTATATACCATCTAGGGACCCATTTAAAAGTACAAAAAATTTCATTCAAATCAGTCGAGTCGTTTTTGAGTTTTAGCGATACTAACGGACAGCACTTGATTTTTATATAAAGAGAATATATTTCGCAGATTTTTATTAAACAGACTTAAGAAATAATCAGTATTTAATTTATTTGCATTGAATTTAATTATGTTGTAATATAGTAGCAACAGACGTTGACGTTGGGGGAAAAATTGTATAAGAAAACCATTTAAAATAGAAAAATATAGTAAGGGACGCTATCTAGTCAAACTCATAAATATGTATAAATAAATACCCTTCCGCTAGTTTTCCTTCGGTAAAAAAAAAATATAAGAATACAGTATAATATAATATATCCTTCTTCATAATCAACACACAATAGTCCCCTGATGTAAATGACCATCTTCCGTTCTAGGGAGGTTTTTTTTTGTACTGTGAAAATTACAGCGAGCTCTTAGCCCATAAGCTACCACGGCTTTAACGATTAATAAAAAAAATCTACCGCTGGGTTTCCAGCTGGTTCTTCCCAGGATAGTGGTATTATCCGAACCAGTGTTAAATTAAATATTATAATCTATATTGAATAAAAATGTCTATTTCTATTTCTATTCCTATGTTGTTCTACAATACTTTACGGTGCAAAAGTGATTAAATTTTAGAAAAAAAATAGTTTTCACTGTATTGTGGGGAAGTCATAATGTGTCTAAAAGGCACGTACGGTAGTTAACAATGCTCTTATGTCCCTACTAAAATGTATGAAATTTGATTGAGGCAGAAGAACTATGAGAGTAAAATGAATGCTGTGGAAATACGATCATTAAGAAGTATGTTATTGATTGAATTGATTCTGACTGACAGACTGAATAGTTGATTGAGTTAGAAATTGTGTGATAAAACACTTAAGGAATACCAGTGTAAAATAGCATAATTTTGCTGTGTTTAAAATGGACAATGTAAAAAATCGGAGACCATTTTATTGGAAACGAGGCATTCCATCTTAGTTATCAGGGGTGACAACGCATCTGCATTTTGATTCTTAATCTAGGATAGATGTAGATGACTGTGGGCCACGCATTCACTTACCATCAGGTGGGCTACATACTTGTTTGTCATCCTTATTGTATAAAAAAACAGAAATGTGTGTTTTCCAATTAAATAATTTGACCAGGATTAAGAAAGGATGGACCCTTCGGTGGTTTTGATACGAAGAAAGAATGATTGAGGCAAGAGTAACAACGCAAATTTATGCTACAGAATTGAGGAGTATAGTCGACAAAGATAGCCACAGATAGAAGTGCAGCGATCGAATTGCCTATCTAATAAAGGTGGCCCAAATTAAGGCACCCTTAATCGACGAGCGTGTATGTTAGGGTGGAGCGCGGTTGTATGAATTTTTTTTTTCATATTTTAAATTCTAATAGCACGGGATTAGTACCTTATGCTTAAAGTAAATTTAGTTTTTTTTCCAGCTCAATTGAATAACATCTTCTGCCTCCGAAAGGGCCTCAAAATTTAATGTTTTACAGAAAAAAATTAGTATGCTTGGGCTAAGATAATTAATTGATCAGAGTTAACTAGAGATTATAAATGAAACTTAATAATATAATTAGAATACTTATAATGTAATTTAATAAAAAAGTGAAACAAAATTCAATCATATGTATTAAAAAACAAATCGTCAATTTGCCTTAAAATCTCTCTTCGTGTCGAATTTTGTCATTTTCTTACGGGATTCGAATTTGGCGTTTATGACCCCTAATCGTGATGAATCCTTACATTGAGAAGTGGCCGCTTCTGTCGTCAACTTCACAGCTCGCTCAACAGCCTGAATATGACATGGAGACTTAAAAAAAAAGTTCACCCTCACCACCAGATTGGTCTATTTGCTGAATTTCTTGGTCACTTAAGTGTTTCAATATCGGCGGTTCAGTAATGGAAAGTTGCCAATTTATCATATCAATGTAGGTTATTGCCCTAAAATTAATATCAGGCATCTCGAATAGCCTTGATGCAGGGGATTGCGATATACTGCGTGCTTTTAATATACGCCGGGCTGCCAATTCACTTAATCGTTGCAAGTAGTAAATTTTCAGGATGTGCGAAGTAGTTATTGCGTTGAATGACGGGGTCAATCACTTCTTTGAAGGATTCTGACAGATACCTGCAGGCTAATATAATTTTAAATAGATGTCGAGCTCCATCTTTACATGATGGCTTATTCTTAATCGAGAACCAAGCTGGGGTGTAAACTATTACAACAAATGTAGCCAGAGTAATCAAATTTTCTGATGGTTTCTCTGTTGCTACAAACGTAGGATTTAATTAGCACTTGTAAGCCAACGAGCATGAGATTGTTTACCTAGAAACCTGTTTGCTAGATCTACTGAAAAAGAACTTGATTGTACCGCAGAGACGATCTGTGCAAGTACTTTTGATCTGTGCTCAAATCTGGGGCCATTTCTGGGAGTGATTCTGCTTTTTTATTTGATTTTTAATCGGTATTTGTTCACAAGTTTCCAGTATCTTTCCCAACTGACCAGTGTAAGACTTGTGTCCCAAAGTGCCTGCGTTAATATGTAAAAACAAATGCCTTAATGGCAGCTCGTTCATATGCAGTAATCAAATAATCCGTTGTTAATGTTAATGCCTTCCTCTGCCAAGAACCCTGTGATTGCTGATTTTACTGCTTTCGTCGAACCAGTGCTAGGTACTACATAACCCATGAAGATAGAAACATAGAAACGTCTATTTCTGAATCAATTGAAGTAGAACTAACTTTTGAGGATGTACTCGACCGATTTTTCAGACCTAGTCTCCTTTGTAGGGTCCTTTGTAGCTTCTTCGTAGTAGTAACGTCAACTCCGCCTATTATCATTTTGCGAAAAGTTCGCTGATCAATCAAAGACTATTCTATATTTTGTTCTCGTTTGGGAACCTTTTTATCGGTTGGGCAGGTGCAATTCGTGAGTTCCTTGCATTTACATGCTGAAATATCAAACAGCCGCTTACTATTTTACCGAAAATCATCCAATTTTTCTAATGAGAGCTTCTTAATAGACTTGAGTAAATTTTTACATTTTAAGTGGTAGGCTTTTAACATTTGTATAACTCGTGTTCTAGTCACGGTTGGAATAAATGCAGTTTGCCAGATATTTTCAACTCTAGGTGCCACAATATCTGCTATTTGTGAAAATTTGGACTTTTTCGCTGTTTCCATTTGCAATTTTAGTTGATGTCTGGTTCACTCGTAGTACTTCATCACATCTTCATACGTAGGTAAAGTGTTCTCTTTAATATCTTGCATATCACCAAAAAGTGAACACTTGAATGCACTACGAGTTCTCTCCATGCTTCAAACAACTAAGAAATATTGTGAAATAGATAAAAGCGCGACCTTTCACATTGAAAAGCAATAGCATACTGGCAGTGAGACAACAAGTGCGCGACAAATTACCTCTCGCGTGTGCGCCAATATTACTTCCCGCGCGCACCATCATGACCTTGATTTGAAGTAAGTTTACCAAAAATCTTGGTCTTTTATTGACTTTTAGTGAAAATTAACTATATTTTTAAGTAAAAAATAAAACAAAATGTTAAAATTAATTTAATAATAGCATATTTACATAGCATCAGTCCTGGGTCCAAAATCATTTTTTTATAAAATTTCAAAGACCTGCGGAGGCAGTTAATCTGAATCAATCCAAATAATATTTAGTATGAGTTAATTTGATTCCTAAAAGCACCTTTTGCGCACTATTAGATTATCATAAGGTGAAAAAAATTTCGCTCCACCCTAGTGTGTGTGTCTATATATGGATTTACTAATTGGTGGGACTTCATTTCTGCCCAGTAGTTAAGTGCCACCTGTTTCTGCTGCCAAATAGCAGTTCATGGACTGCTGTGCTACGTTTAGAAGGGTATAAAGAGTTAGTATAATTACAGGCTGCTAGGTATTCCATCTTAGTCCTCAGAGGTGCAAATGCATCTGTATCCTTTTTTGTTTGAAGTTATCTGCAGGTGTTCATGGACTGCAGAAGCCACCTACCATCAGGTGTACTGTAGGTTCGTCTATCACATCAGTTTTATACAAAAATAAATAAAAAGTTGATGAAATGAATGGTCAAATGATATAATAATTGAAACAACAAAAAAGCTTATTTTACAAAATTATTCGCTTGTTCAAGTTTTTGCCCTGTTTGACAAAGGTAATTGTCATTAAGGTAAATTAATGAGGGTTTATTTTCTAACTTTATTTATACTTACGTTGTAAACACAATTTTGCAATATCTTTGTGACGTTCTAAACATTTATAAAATTTTTGAGGAGATATAATTTACTTTAGAAAAGGAGAATTGGGAAGAAAAAAATGTTCGACAAAGAGACTTTTAATCAGTTAAGGAACTTTGGAAAGGATACATGAGTAACACTGAAGCAAACCAAAAAAAAAGAGATTACAATTACATTCATTTATTTTAGAAGTCTCTATTTTTTGTCTAAATTGCAGCATTCAATAAAACATCACGGTCTTTACAAATGCAATCACTGTATTTTCAGGGAACGTAGTACTAATTCGCGTTGGTTTATATATTCACATATGACAATAAACACAAGTAATTTTTTTTTGATTTTCTTGAGATTACAAAGTATTACTGTTTGTAACTATTTTTATCCTAATAGCAGCTTGACGTCCAACATCTCTCCTGATGTTCAACTTTACTATCGTCTTAATTTTTTTTTGTTAAAGATTCCATTTCAATAACACTATTGCTGCCTCGATCGCTGATAATTACTTTTTTTTACAAAATTCATTTTCAATGCTATAAACAATATTCGAACTCTTAACCATCCTAATAATTTAGCATATTTTAAAATACTGGTACATATATACTTTTTAAAGACACGAGACATACAATTGTTGTTCAGTCACTATTAATAATGTTTGGTTACAATATGACATATTATTCCATAAATATGTGTTCATTTATGTTTATTTTTTTTTTACTTGTTCTTTGACTTATAATGCTAAATAGTTTATTTCCTTAACATTAATTAGCAGTTGTATTATGCCGTGGCCAGAACCACATAGGAAGCATGTAAAAATGCTTGTATTGGGTGTTTCTGCTCTTCCCATGGATTATAATTATATGTAAAGAGAGCGTATGTGAATACGGTATGTGTGAAGTGTGTGTATAGTGTAGTGTATATGTTGAATAAATACAAATGTATTTAATATATAGATAATATTACCCTCTCAGAAATGAGAGGAGGCCTGTGGCCAGCAGTGGGACGTATATAGGCTTTAACTAATAATAAGTCATTTACTTACTTTACTTTTTTAATATTACCTAACGATTATTACATAATGCGCTTATTTCATTATCTCAGTGACAGTTAACTGTGAAAGAATGCTTAAGGCAAAAAGTCCGCTCTTGGTAAGTCTTTTGTTATTTCTAAACAATTTAGTATTTAATAAATAATCCATCGATTATATCTATTATCTATTATCTACTATTCCGTTTGAAAATCGGCTAATAACATGTCCTTTTGTTTAATAAATAATAATTTTTAAAAGGTTCCGAAATAAAAACACTATGTTATTATAAATGTGTACTTAGCATCGTGGGTCCTATTTGAATCGGCCGGGTATTGCTCCGCTCCTAATAGCGATCTAGCGGGGTTAGCCAAGAAGACATTCATCAGTCATCTTGGCTAATCCCTAACTACCGATCTGCCTTAGCTTATGACACAATAAAAATAACTTTTTTCGATTTTCAGAGACAATCTGCAACTTAATTATTTTCTTTCAATTTTGTTTTCTTTTTCTGTGATTTAACATAAAATTTATTCAATGTTACCGTTACCGTTACCATTACAACCTATAATAGTCCACTGCTGAATATAGGCCTCCCCCATAGATTGCCCCATAGAAGGGATATTTGCTATGGGTTGGCAAACGCGGTTTTTTATTTTTAATCGTTATTAGGAAGACGCTGCTGCCCAACACCTGATTGGTTTCAATCTGTCGCCCCTTACAACACCCACGGGATGACATGGGGTCGTGGATATTCTTACTCTGGCAGGACACGGCATTAAATGTAAAAAAAAAATATAGATTCTTAAATTTTGCGCAAAGTTACACTGAACAGAAAATAAAAGTACATTTCCAAAAGTCATTGTCAAAAATATTAAAGGGTTTTTAATTGAGAAACAAACAGTTAAATTATACGTTCGATTGCTTAGTTAGCTTAGTGTGAAATTTTATTGAAATATTAACGTTATGGTTACCGTAATTTCAATTTTATTTCTAAATGTGATGATACGTGGATACTGTGGTCCATAGACATCTATATTTATCCTCGATTAAGAATCAAAACTAAAGATGCGTTGTCACCCCTGAAGACTAACATGGAATGCCTTCAGTAAAAAGGGTCTCCGGTTCTCTACATAATACGAAACATAGCAGAATCAAGCTACTATTTTACGCTGGTATTCTGTGAGAGCGTAGTCCTACCCCGGTGAAGCCAACCCATTCCTGCTACAACCATAATATAGCTGCAGCGTGGCTCTACCACGTGAATATTATCGATTCAATAAAAGAAACACTGCCATATTTTAATTTAATTATTAATACACTGAAATAGTGCCGTGTGGTGGCAGCAGATAAATGATAACTATTTCATGGTTTATAATAAAAACTTTTATATAATTTTTTATTCAATATAGATTACATGTGTAATTCTTATTGAAAGTCATTTTAATTGGATTGGAGCCTATTTTTTTTTTGAAGGGACTATCGTAAAATCCGTTCTTATTGAGCTTCTACATTGCAAAATGAGTAAACATACTAAATTTCAAGTCAATCGGGTTATAGTTTTAGAGATCACGTGATGAGAGACGTCAGTCAGTCAGTGGTATTTTGCTTATATATACTCGTATATACTCGTAGATAATGTTATTGTTGTCGCCAAACGACACACTTATTTTTATTGTTTTTTTGCAATTATCTTCATCCAAAGTTTGTTTGGAAGAGATCGCTTTTAGCGATAAAACCGCTTATTGTGCCATATTTATATTTTCTCCTCTTTTGTTCATATTTATATATTTTTTGGTGTACAATAAAGATTTATATATCTATCTATCTAGATATTGTGTTTAAGATACATAATTACAAACCTTAAACATAATATTATCTCATAGCAACGTCACAAATTTACAAAGTTTGGCTTTGATCTCGATTGGTACCATTCCACGCTCCTTTGTCATCAAAATCTTCATTTAAACTATAGTAAGCTTTGGAGTATAAACAATTCTTAATGTACATTTAAAATTTTGTGTCGGAGAGATCTAATATTTTACAAGAAGTTTTATTATACATTTGTGTACGTACATCGCCCCATAAATAACTTATTTATTTTAATTTCTTATTAAATCTAAATTTCGGATTACCAATTTTCTTACATTTTCATAAACTATGATGGTGCCGGTTCTTTGGCACAAGATATTCATTTTTACGTACATACATAATAATTTCATATAAATATTGGCTCTTAAACGGCTTGTAGATCCGCGGTAGCTCAGGGGCTGAGCGCTCGCTGTAAATTTCATAATACGCGAGCAACCCGGGTTCGATCCCCGTCAGCACCAATGAAAATGTTAATTGCAATTTCAAGTGCTGATTTACCACATGCTCCACGGTCAAGGAAAACATTGTGAGAAAACCTGCATGTCTGAGAATATTTCGAAGACATGTGAAGTCCGCCAACATGCATTGGGGCAGCGCAGGGGACACTTCTTTGCCCTAAAACCCTCTCATAAGTAAGAGGAGGCCTGTGCCCGGCAGTGGGACGTATGTATAGGCTGTAACTTTACTTTACTTTGTACGGAATTTCCCTTAACAAACCATGAGAGCGCCTATGATAGATGACACGTACTGTCCTTTTATACAAAATAAAAACAGTATTCACTTCAGATGCATGGCTCTCCACACTAAAATACCGTCAGATATAATGCTGAGAGAGCAAGTGAAGTGAACTAACCTAGCCGTAGCCACATCCATCCCACCCATCATATTATCACGTGAATATCATTAGAGGCGCTAGAGGGTAACAAATAAACCTGTTTGTGTGGATGGACAACACGATCTTCCTGATAAAAACTCAATCTAATAAAATATACGGGTGCCAAGCGAAGCAAAGCGTGGCACTATAGCAAATATCCAACCTATGTATATGAGAACTATGCGAGACTATCCAAACTATGGAAAAAGCCCACGTTCAGCAGTAGACTTTGATAGGTTATGGCGGTGTGGTGGTGATTAACAGAGATATCGTGTAAAATACTTTAAAAATACAGATGGTTTAATGCCATCTTCCTTTTTGAAGGAAGAGTTATAAATAGTATGGTATGTATATGCATAATATGTAGGTCGGGTTACAAGACCTCAGCATTACACAGTGAAACTGACAATAATGGGCAAGAACAGCAGTATGAAGACTATGAAGGCGAAACTGAGGAAGATGAAGAATATGCGCCAAATATTGCTGACTCACGTACAGCTATAACAAAATTACGCAGTATTTCCAGTAAAATAAAAAGAAGTGAGATATTGAAGAGAAAGTTTCAGTCTGCTTATGAAGCAGCTGGCGTGCCATCAAATCTGAATCCCATACTCGATTGTCCAACGAGATAGAATTCCACACATGATATGATTGGATTTGGTTTAAAAGTGAGAACTGGCATTAACATATTGTGCACTTCTGTCACACAATTGAATGATTTTCAAATCACAGATAGTGAATGGCAAATACTCGAAAAAATACATAAGTTTCTAATAAACTTTAAACTTTTATCATCGAAACTTGGTGGAGAAAAATATGTTACATAACCGCTAGTCATTGTATCATTCAATCTCTTGTTCGTTGAAATTGAATCCATGGTTAAACAATTAGATGAGAAACCTAATCGATCTGAAGAGGATGAAAGGCTCATTCTGGGTTTCCAAGCAGCTCGAGACAAAATACTTAAACATTATAAGAAGAGCAACTGGATTTATTGTACCTCTTTAATTTTAGACACAAGGCATAAGGCTCAGACTTTTGACATGACATTATGGTGGAAGCAAATTAAAAGAGAAAGCCTGATTAAATTTAATGAACTTTATAAAGAATATGAAAGTCTACACTCAGTGAATAAGTCTCTAGAATCACCAAGAAATGAAAAGAAAGTATTTGAATATGATGAATAGAATAGAATAGAATAGAATAATTTTTTATTCAATATAGATTACATGTGTAATTCTTATTGAAAGTCATTTTAATTGGATTGGAGCCTATTTTTTTTTGAAGGGACTATCGTAAGGTGAAGATGAAGACGTAATAGACTTTGGGAAACTGTATGCTTGTCCCTCGACGTCATCTGGATCTGGATCTTGTCTTCAAGTCTTAGATATTTACGAGTTGGAGGAGTACCTAAGTAAACCCAGAGCCGCCAGCTCGGAAGACATTTTAGAGTTGTAGACGCATGAGACAAAATATCCGACTTTATCGAAGATGGCCCGTGATTTTCTTTCAATACCTGCAACTTCAGTAACTGCTGATAGATTATTTTCTAAAGCATCATTAGTAATTAGAAAACATAGAAATAGGTTAAGTGATGAGTCAGCTAGATGGTTACTTTGTATTAATTCTTGGTCAAAAGAATTAATATAAAGTAACAGTAATGTCAAAGCTATTGTGTACTGTTATGTAATTTAATTTGTATTGTTTTTTTTTTCATTACATCATTACAGCCCATCACAAGTCCACTGCTGAACATAGGTCTCCCCCAAGGAATGCCACAAAGAACGGTCCTGAGCCACCTGTATCCATCGACTTCCTGGATGTCTTACCAGGTCGTCACTCCATCTAGTTGGGGGACACCCTACACTTCGTCCGCCGGTACGAGGCCGGCACTCGAGAACCTTTTTTCCCCATCGGTTATCGGTTCTTCGAGCTATATGGCCGGCCCATTGCCACTTCAGCTTACTAATCCGTTGGGCTATGTCAGTTACTCTGGTTCTACTGCGGATATCCTCATTTCTGAGTTTATCACGCTGAGAAACTCTGAGCATAGCCCTCTCCATAGCTCGCTGAGCGACCTTGAGCGTCCTCATACGGCTAGCAGTGAAGGACCACGTCTCAGATCCATAAGTCATCACTGGCAACACGCACTGGTTGTACAATCTAGTTTTCAGGTTTCGAAGTATACCTGACGAGAAGATCAGCCGTAATTTTCCGAAAGCTGCCCAGCCGAGTTGAATCGGTCGACTCGAATCTCGGTCGAAGTTGGACTTACCTAGTCAGACTATTTGTCCCTGGTAAACATACTCGTCAACAACTTCGAGCTTAGTGCTCCCAACAACTACCGGCATAGGTGTGACATGGACATTAAACATGATCTTTGTTTTGTCCATGTTCATCTTAAGACCTATCCGTTGGGAGGCACTATTGAGGTCATTGAGCATAGTGCTTAGGTCCTCCAGCGATTCTGCCATAAGTACTATATCGTCGGCAAATCGAAGGTGAGTGATGTACTCGCCATTGATGTTAATACCGTATCCTTTCCAGTCCAGTAGCTTGAAAACGTCTTCCAATGCAGCGGTGAAGAGTTTCGGAGATATAACGTCACCCTGTCTTACACCTCTCTGCAGTTGGATAGGTTTCGTACTCTGGTTCTGCACTCGGATAGCCATCGTAGCCCTACTATACAAGCACTTCAGCACTTCGATATACCGACAACCAACTTGCCACCGAAGGGACTGCAGCACCGCCCAAATTTCGATGGAATCAAAGGCTTTCTAGTCTACATACGCCAGATATAGTGGCAAATTGTACTCTTCGGACTTCTGTACAATTTGCCGAACCGAAGTTGCGTAAGTCCCGCCGCATGGATTTGGAAACCTGTCTGTTCAGTTGCCTGTATGCTATCAAATCTACTGAAGATTGCAGCTTCATTTCCCGTCTAACAGCCATGAGATTAAGAGTGTGATCGGAGAGTTATTTTGTTCTTCTGCGGCGGGTCTTACAAAATTTAGCTCCGATCGCATGGACAGTTTCCACGAGAGGCACTGAAAACGGTATTGTAACTCGAGCTGAAAGGTTTCGGAACTTTGGATTAGAGCACGAGGGGGACGGAGCGTTGACTTCATTAGACGACACCTCTCCAGCTTAACGTTTAGGTTCAGTGTGCCTCTAACCATTCGGTGATCGCTATCAGTTTTCATCCTCGCGATCACTGAGACATCACTGAACAGTTGGCGTCTAGTCGTCATAATGAAGTCAATCTCATTTTTTGTCGAACCGTCGGGGCTCGACCAGGTCCACTTCCTATGGGGCCGCTACTGGAAGAAAGAGTTCATCATAAAGAGTCCCTCTTTCTCCATGAAGTCGACCAGCTGCTGGCCCCTTGGGTTCCGTTGCCCTAATCCGAATTTCCCTACTTTCAGCTCACCGTTCTCTCTTGTGCCTAGCTTTGCGTTGAAGTCTCACATTAACACCGTATAGTTGGTTTTGGAGGAATGCATGGCTCTAGAAATATCCTCAAACATTTCCTCCACCTCCTCATCGAGGTGTGCCGAGGTTGGTGCGTAAACCTGTATGACCTTCAGCGAATACCGTTAGTGATTCTGAGTATAAGGTACGCAACCTCGTCTACACACTCCCAATCTTTACAACGTTGTTAACGAGAGACTTGTGGACGATAAATCCGACACCTCCTTGGGACAGATGGTCGCCCTCCCGGTGATAGAACAAGTTGCCGGATTCGAGGATTACCATGTCCTCCCCCTCTCTTCGGACCTCGGATAATCCTATAATATTCCAGCGCAACTTGTTTATCTCTTCTTCCAGCTCCAGGATCTTCTCGTCAGTCCTCAGAGTGCGTGCGTTATAAGTTGCTAGGTCGAGTCGTCGTAGGTGGCAACCGAACCTCCACCGGAGATTCTTAGCACCCCGTGCCCCGCCGTTACCATGGTCATGGTATTGTATATTTTTTTTAATAAATGGTAAATTGCATAAATTGTATAACTCTTTTATTCCATTTAATATAAGGTGAGGGTCTATCAATTTCTTTCTAGACAGATAATGTTCTTTAAAATACAGTCAAGTTTATGTCATTAGTTTGTTTTTTATATGTTTTAACCATGTTTTAGCACATGTAAGCTTATTAAATGTAAACGTTTAAGAAACAGTTACATTCAGTTGGTTAAAGCATCGGCACGGATCGCTTAGGTCGTGGGTTCAAACCCCACCCGGTGTCAGTTGATTTCTCGAATTTCTCTTTAAATGTTTAGACATTTATTAATTTGGTTGATCTTTACTATGGCTATGTTAATTAGTTGTTCTAAGATCTAAAGTAACGTTTAATAAATAGCAATAGGCTAATAGGAAATTGCGAGACTTGCGAGACTCTTGATGCAAGACCAAGACCAATACCAAGACTGGGAGCGCAATAGCAAGACCAAGACCAAGACTGGCTAAGTCTCGTCTTGTTCTTGCATTTGGGCAACACTATAACGGATTAGTAAACTGAAGTGGCAATAGGCCGGCCATATATTTCTAAGAACTGACAACCGATGTAAGATCAACCGAACAACCGAAGAAAGTTTCTCGAGTGGCAGTCTCATACCGGTAAGCAAAGTGTAGGGTGTCCTCCCACTAGATGCAGTGATGATTTGGTAAGAGACAGGAAGTCGATGCATTCAGGTGGTTCAGGCCTGCACTTTGTGGAGTTCCATGGGGGAGTATGTTCTTTGTTCAGATGTAAACTTGTGATGGACTGTAATGATGATGATCATAATGAACTTTTGATCGTTAGTCTTTTTCAAGTTAACGCTTTTATTACAAAAATATTTTAAGTAAGTATATTAGCTATTAAAATATATTTTTATTTAAAATATCCAAACTGGTGACAGGGAGCAGCGTCAAAGGGATATAAATAAATAAATAAATGCTTATTTACTTGTCACAACAATACAGTAAAATGAATAAATAAGAAAAACAGTATTAAATAGGTTAGTATATGGGGAAGAATGTGCCATAATAAATGGTTTAAAACGATTACTGATACTGATACTGCGATTGTCAATCTGCTTGCCAAGCGTGACGGTTAAGAGAATTCCTTCGCGGATAAGTCCAGTCCGGAGAAGTTCCAGTCAGGGGAAGTCCATGTCCAGCAGTGTTCTTTTTACAGGCTGATATGGAAGAAGAAGTGCTTTATGGAAAAACCCTGTTATTTAGGCTGTAAAATTAAGGGATAAATTTTATTGTTTCGTAAAAATAATACATGAAAAACAGTGAGTGTGACTTTATCTTACAATTTTTGTACCAACGTAATTAATTTTATTTTCATTTTTTTGCAGCTAAACATTTTTAATGAGTTTACATAAAGTTCACACAAAACAAAGTTAGCAAAAACATTCCTGTTTTGTTAACAAATATTTTTATCTGCCTACGTGAAACGTGTAATAATTCTTTAACATTGTTAGCAGTAAAATATAAAAACAAAAACAGGATTTTATTAATGCAAGCGTGATTTAGTTGGATTAAAGAGATTATTTTTATAGATCTGATAGTTTTACAAATATGAAATTAAATAATGACTCGAGTAGGAACGGAAATATGACTTTAGTTTTCTTTGTATGCTATATATTTAAAGAAAGAAAGAAATAAAACTAATTCGTAACCACGACACAGCTATTTAAAAAACTAAAGTAATAAACGAAGTTGAAGTCCATCTGATGTTAAGTGGCTTCTGCGATCCATAGAAACCTACAGCCAACAACAAAGCAGGAAGACTGCAGATGCATCGTCACCTGTTAGGACTAAGATAGAATTCCTCGCAGGCTGTAATTATACTGACTCTCTGTACCCTTCAAACACAACGGCGCAGGTTAATTACTGTTTGGTGGCAGAAATAGGTAAGAGGGTGGTATCTATCCCGACGGAGAAGCAAGTAAAGCAGTAAAATAAATTCAAGATAAAAAAGACAAAGACGAGGCAAAAATAATTATATTGGGCTGCAGCAACGAAACCGTCTTTCAAGCGTACAGCAAAGGAGTGCAATAAGTTTCCATCATCTGTTTTTCCATACGATTATAATAGGTATCTACAAGGCAATAGTGAATACACTTTCGTTAAACTAAGTAAGTGGCCTTTACAATTATCCTTTTCGACTTCAACGCCACTTACCATCAGGTAGAATAGTAGTTAGTCAAGCACTGTCTTTTAATACTCAACAAAAAACTCAAGCCACAGCAACATTGTCGCTGCATTGTTATTCTCTCGGTACCTAGGGCGAAATTCATTTCTATATAATGTAATTAATTAATTTTACATAAAATAAACATAAACACTCACGCCTGTCACCCAGAGGGGTAGGCAGAAACTACGGACTTCCATTGAGCACGATCCTGACACACTTCTATCGCCTCCTTTACATCCATATATCACGCTCGTCGGTTAAGGGTAGTCCTAATCTGGCCCATTTTCAATATATCGCCAATTTGGTCGATAAACCTTCGTCTAGGGCGTCCCTTCCCGACTCTTCCGGTCACTTCTGCAACATAAATTTGTTTTGTCACTCTTTCCTCGTTCATTCTTTCTACATGACCAAACCACCGAAGCATTTCTTTCTTAATCCTTGTCACAACGTCATCTTGCAAACCACACTTTTCTCTTATCGCAATATTTCTCACCCTGTCATTCAGATTCAGCCCTAGCATAGTCCTTAATGACCGTATTTATACAGCATTTATTCTACTCTCATGCTTCTTCTGCCAGACCCAACTTTCACTACCATACATTAAAGTAGGAACTAACACAGCGTTATGAATTGCCATACGTGCCTTTTTTGACACATTCTGACTATTCATAATAGCGTGTAGAGCCCCATTCACTCTATTTCCTGCGTTCAAACGTCGTTCTATATCCTTATCATATCTACCATCCCTGCTAAATAAACATCCCAAATATACAAACTCATCCATTTGCTCAATCATCTCTCCTTCTATTCTTATTTCACATAACGTTTTACTTACTTCTCTTTCAAAAACAAAAACACTTTCATACCCCTTTCTTTTAATGACCAGTTCATTAAAGTAACCATCATTTGAAACTCGGCCACCGACGTTGCAAATATGACTTGATCATCGGCGTACAAAAGGCATTTGATGGTTAACTCACCCATTCTCAACCCACATTCTTCAACTTTCAAAGTTAGCAAACAACTGTCCATAAATAGGTTAAACAGCCACGGGAAAGCTACACAGCCCTGTCTGACAACCTTTTGAATGCCTAACCAGTCCGAGTAGACCCCATTGATCCTGACACAAACACTAGAGTCCCTATAAAGAGACCTTAATGCCTGTATCAAACCAGCGCTCAAACCAAATGAGTTAAGTGTTTGCCATAACACATTCATGTCCACTCTATCATAAGCCTTTTCCAAGTCCATGAACGCACAAAAAACTATCTGGTTTTTGGCCAAAAACTTCTCCGCAATCATGCACATGGAAAATACTTGATCCGTATACCCCATCCCATTTCTAAATCCAGCTTGCACATCCCAAATTTTTCCATCAGTTTCTTTAATAACTCTTTCAATTAACACCTTAGCATACAGTTTACCCACAATGCTAAGCAAGCTAATGCCACGGTAGTTTTTACAGTCCTGCTGTGACCCTTTTCTCTTATATATTGGGACTCTAACGGCTTTGCACCAGTCTTCCGGTACCCGCTTCAGTTCCCAACATAAATTAAACAAGGTTTACAGCGTGTAGGTGAGGGAGTAGTGGCCTGCCACCACTCCCTCTCCAGCCCTTAGCATTTCAAGTGATACTCTATCATATCCGGCTGCCTTACCTGTTTTCATGCTTTTCATTGCTTTAATTATTTCATCTACACTTATTCCCCTACCTCTCTCCACTTCTTTTGGAATTTCTATTTAACTTAATTCAGACGACTCTTCACTCATAAACACGCTTTCAAAGTATTCCTTCCATCGCTTTAAATTAGAAACTTCATCATTCAGCATACAGCCATTCTCGTCTCGTATAGCATTCATTCTAGGCTGCATTGAATTTCCCCTGGCAGTTCTTACGAGTTTCTAGAACATTTTAATATTTACCTGGAAGTTATCAGATATGCTTCTATCATTCTTATTTTTTTATAGAATTAGGGTGACAAACGGGCACACAGTCCACCTGATGGTAAGTAAGATGGTAAGTTGTTGCTGTGGTCCATAGACATCTTCATCTATCTTCGTTTGCGAATTTAAATGCAGGTGCGTTGTCAGCCGTGAGGACTAAGATAGAATGCCTCTTTTCCAGTAAAAAGGGTATCCGGTTCTCTACACTCACCATACGAAACACAGCAACATTAAGCTGCTATTTTACGCTGGTATTCTGTGAGAGCGTGGTCCTTCCCCGGTTGAGCCGACCCATTCGTGCTACAACTATACTATTAATATAGCTGCAGCATGGCTCTACCACGTAAAACTCCTCTTTCCGTTCTTTCTTGCTTTTCCCTTTCAACAACTTATTTTACTCTCTTATTTATACGTCTAAAGTCTGCCTTTTTTCTTTCAATCTCATCAATCATACCGCTAGAATTACCAGCTTTGATTGCTAGTAAATCTAGCCATGCTCTCTTCTTTGCTTCAACTTCTATCCGTACTTCATCATCCCACCACAACGTATTATTTTTCCTTTCATTCGTTCTCTTACTTACATCACATACTTCGGTGGCTGCATCCACCAAACCTTTCTTGACATTATGCCACACAGTCTCCAAGTCTAAATCATTCATACACAATTCATCCATACCACTTATATTTTCTCTCATTCTACATATGAACTTCTCTTTCACACCTTCATCTTGTAACCTCTCTATTCTTATACGCTGTAGCGCAGTGGTAAACACCGATGTCCGATGCCGCCAACACTTGAATAGACCATTAATTTGGCATAAGACCAAGTAATGATCCGTCCCTACGTTGGACCCCCGGTAAACCCTTATATCTACCACTGCGCTCCTCATTCTTTCATCCACAATTATGAAATCTATCATGCTTCTATCATCACCTCTTTTAGTATTAAATAAATGTCTAAAGGAACAACAAATTACTAATTATTGTATGCCTGGAGCAACATTTAGCCAAATTATAAATAAAATTCTAATAAGTAGCCATAGTCCTAATAGTATATTGATACTTGTTATTGGGAGAAGAGGCAATGTGAATAAAAAACAATTATTGGATTATATTGAAATTCTAAATAATTTAAATGTTCACAAGATTGTTTTGTTTACATTGCCTTATTTATGGGGTCTGCCACAAGAAAATAAATTAAGACATGACTTAAATATCCAAATGAATAATTTAATATGCAACAATAATTTAAAACTGACATATAATTGTAATAATTATAAATTTCATTTAATTGACTTAAATAATTTAATTAAGAAGTTTTTGACAAGAGATAGGGATTACCTATCAAAGTATAGTTTAAGACTGGTAGCAAATGCGCTATCTTATTATTTATATTTTAACTCAGCCAATGATTTGGCTACCTTGACATCTGCTTTTATTGAGCAACAAAATAATATTACATTTGATTTGGAACCAGTTCCAAGTAATTTAAATTAGATAATAAGACAATAGAGGTAATCTCTAGCAAAGATAATTTAAATAGCTTAGAATACAACTTACCAATTCATAATTGTGTAATTTCACAAAATAGCAATAATAAAAACTGTATCAACCTGGTGCATCAAAATATACAAGGTATGTTAAGCAAAGAATTAGAAATTGAATTATTTTTAAATAGTCACAATATACATATTTTATGTATTACTGAACACTGGTTGAAAGATTACAATTCCATATTTAATTTCAGTAATCACCAGGTGGTCAGTTCGTTCAATAGAGATACTAAATTACGTGGTGGCTCCTTAATTTTAGCTAATAAATCCTTATCATGTAAAGAACGTAAAGACATTGTGAGCCTCTCTGTTGAGCGTACTGTAGAAATGGCATGTGTTGAGCTTGAGCACCTTATTGTTGTCAGTGTTTACAGACCCCCATGTTCAAGTTATGATGCCTTTGAAAAAATTATGGAAGAAGTTTTAGTTACGCTTAATAAACAGAATAAATGTCTTGTAGTATGTGGAGACTTTAATATCAATCTCCTGGAAACTTCTTCCATCAGTATTAAATTTTGCTCTTTGTTGAAATCCTATAATCTTGATAATTTATTCTTTGAAGCTACACGTATTGCAGGGTGTAGTGCAACTTGTATTGATAATATTTTTACACATGTTGTACCAATCAACAAATCAATAATTCAAAAACTTAGTTCAGATCACTGTGGACAACTGGTTTCATTACCTTATATGCACAAAAAACAGGTAATTGAGAAAATTGTGTTTGTTCCTATTAATGCAAAACGCCTGGAGATATTTAGAAGTAATATGGTAAAAAACCTCCCATCACTTTCTTATAAGAACAATGCAGACTATTTATATGAAGAATTATTTACCCTAATAAGCAATGAATTTAATAAAACATTTACTTCTAAAACATTCTCCAGAAACAGTCGCAAGGCATTTAGTGAGTGGGCGACAGTAGGAATTCATAAAAGCAGACGAAGGTTATATGACCTTTACCACGAAAGATCATATAATCTTACCGATGCTTTTAAAGAATATGTCAAAAATTATTCTAAAATGTTTAAAAGAGTTTGCTCCACAGCCAAATCTTTACATATTAGCAACAAAATTAAGACTGCTAAGAATAAAATTAAAATGACGTGGAGTATAATTAACTGCGAAACCGGTAAAGACAAACCTCGTAACTCAAACTATCAATTAAAAATTAACAATGAATTGACTAAATTAAATCAAGAAGTCGCAGCGGTGTTTGAGAAATATTTCACTGAAATTCCTATCTTGACAACAGAGTCATTGAATACTTCTCCTGCTGTCTCCGAGTCATTACTCAAACAGAATGTTAATACCTGTTTAAAAGAATTTAGATTTGAAAAAGTATTACCGCAAGATATTGTAAAATACTTCAAAACCATTGATGTAAAAAAACCGCAGATTTGTGGGGGATTTCCATTACAGTTATTGCGTCCATAATAGATTTAATTGCACCTTATCTTGCTATTATTTTTAATATTTGTATCGATTCTGGTGTGTTTCCTGATTTAATGAAATATAGTAAAGTAATACCTTTATTTAAATCTGGTAGTACATTGGACCCTGCTAATTTTAGACCTATTTCTGTAACTCTCAGTAAAATTTTTGAAAAAATAATTTTGGATCAATTGTTAAAAATTTTTAATACAAATAAATTACTTCATAAAAACCAATTTGGTTTTACAAGGGGTCGCTCGACGTCTGACGCCGGTGTTGAGCTTATGAAATATATTTTAATGCCTGGGAGAATTCACAGGATGCCTTAGTTATTTTTTGTGATCTTTCCAAGGCTTTCGATTGTGTACATCATGAGACATTAATCAGGAAACTACAACATTACGGTGTAAAAAATTTGGCGCTTAGACTTATTACTTCATATTTAAGTAACAGAACTCAAAACGTCGTGATCAATGGTAAAGGTTCCTCCGGATCGGTAGTATCAATGGGCGTTCCTCAGGGCTCGATTCTTGGCCCATTCCTGTTCTTAATCTATATTAATGACTTACCTTATCTTGTAGGGGACAATCACGATATAGTATTATTTGCTGATGATACTTCTTTAATTTTCAAACTCAAACGGCAGTCAATTAATTATGACGATGTAAATAATGCTCTATCGAAATTAGTATATTGGTTTAACGCCAACAATTTGCTCTTAAACGGCAATAAGACAAAATGTATTAAATTTACAATACCTAATATAAAACATTCGAATACCAATGTGCTCTTAAATTGGGAGAAGTTGAGTCTTGTGGATACCACTGTTTTTCTTGGTATTACTATTGACGCTAAACTTCAATGGGGCCCCCATATATCTAAATTAGCAAGTAGACTTAGTTCTGCAGCATATGCTGTAAGAAAGATTAGAAGTCTCACAGATGTTGAGACAGCTAGATTAGTGTATTTTAGTTACTTTCATAGCGTAATGTCTTATTGAATTTTGCTATGGGGTAATGCGACTGATATTGAAGCCATATTTATTTTGCAAAAGAGAGCCGTACGAGCGATTTATAACCTAAATTGTAAAGAGTCCCTTAGAGAAAAATTTAAAGAAATAAACATATTAACTTTGGCATCGCAATATATTTATGAAAATGTAATTAATGTACATAAAAACATAAATAGCTTTAATAAGAATAAGGATGTTCATACTATAAACACTAGGAACAAACATAAGCTTGTAATTCCAGTTACTAGACTCCACAGAATCAGTAATTCATTTATGGGGCAATGTATACGCTTTTACAACAAAATCCCAGAAGATGTTCAAAGTTTGTCACTAAACAAGTTTAAAAGTTTTATTAAACAAAAAAAAACAGGGTTACAAAAAGGGTTATTATAATATCAAGGAATACATGCATGAAAATAACCCCTGGGAATAGGGTGATCGCCACCATGCTGGTTCTATGAAAATTCATTTAAAAATTGTATGAACAAAATTATTGTTAAGTGAAATATGTTAAAAAAAAAATCCTGCTGGGTTTCTTGCTGGTTCTTCCCAGGACAGAGGTATTTTTCGAACCAGTGGTAAATAAAAAATGACTTTCAATAAGTATTATTATGTGATCAATATTGAATAAAAATTCATTCATTCATTCATTCACTTCTACAACATAAATTTGCTTTGTCACTCTTTCCTCGTTCATTCTTTGTACATGACCAAACCACCGAAGCATTCCTTTCTTAATCCAGGTCAAAACGTAATCTTGCAAACCACACTTTTCTCTTATCACACTATTTCTCACCCTGTCTTTCAGATTCAGCCCCAGCATACTCCTTAATGACCGCATTTCTACAGCATTTATTCTACTCTCATGATTCTTCTGCCAGACCCAACTTTCACTACAATACATTAAAGTAGGGACTAACACAGCATTATGAATTGCCAAACGTGCCTTTTTTGACACATTTTGACTCTTCACAATAGCGTGTAGAGCCCCATTCACTCTCTTTCCTGCGTTCACTCGCCGTTCTATATCCTTATCATATCTACCATCCCTACTAAATAAACATCCCAAATATACATACTCATCCACTTGCTCAATCAACTCCCCTTCTGTTCTTATTTCACATAACGTTTTACTTTCTTCTCCTTCAAAAACCATCACTTTCGTCTTACTTGCGTTCACTTTCATACCCCTTTCTTTTAATGACCAGTTCATTAAAGTAGCCATTCATTGCATCGCGGCCGCCGACGATGCAAATATGACTTGATCATCGGCGTACAAAAGGCATTTGACGGTTAACTCACCCATTCTCAACACACATTCTTGAACTTTCGAAGTTTGCAAACAACTGTCCATAAACAGGTTAAACAGCCACGGGGAAGCTACACAGCCCTGTCTGACACCTTTTTGGATGCCAAACCAGTTCGAGTAGATCCCGTTGATCCTGACACAAGCACTAGAATCCCTATAAAGAGACCTTAATGCCTGTATTAAACCAGCGCTCAACCCAAATGAGTTCAGTGTTTGCCATAACACATTCCTGTCCACTCTGTCATAAGCCTTTTCCAAGTCCATGAACGCACAAAAAACTTTCTGGTTTTTGGCCAAAAAGTTCTCCGCAATCATGCGCATGGAAAAGACTTGGTCCGTACACCCCATCCCCTTTCTAAATCCAGCTTGCACATCCCAAATTTTTCCATCAGTTTCTTCCATAACTCTTACAATTAACACCGTAGCCTACAGTTTACTCACAATGCTAAGCAAGCTAATGCCACGGTAGTTTTTACAGTCCTGCTGTGACCCTTTTCCCTTATATATTGGGACTATAACGGCTTTGCACCAGTCTTCCGGTACCCGCTTCAGTTCCCAACATAAATTAAACAAGGTGTACAGCAGGCCTGCCACCACTCCCTCTCCAGCCCTTAGCATTTCGAGTGATACTCTATCATATCCGGCTGCCTTACCTGCTTTCATGCTTTTCATTGCTTTCATTATTTCATCTACACTTATCTCCCTACCTCTCTCCACTTCTTTCGGAATTTCTATTTCACTTAATTCAGACGACTCTTCACTCATAAACACGCTTTCAAAGTATTCCTTCCATCTCTTTAAATTAGAGACTTCATCATTCAGCATACAACCATTCTCGTCTCGTATAGCATTCATTCTAGGCTGTATTGAATTACCCCTGGCAGTTCTTACGAGTTTCCAGAACATTTTAATATTTGCCTGGAAGTTATCAGATATACTTCTATCATTCTTATCCGTTCTTTCTTGCTTTTTCCTTTCAACAACTTCTTTTACTCTCTTATTTATACGTCTAAATTCTGCCTTTTTTCTTTCAATCTCATCAATCATACCGCTAGAATTACCAGCTTTGGTTGGTAGTAAATCTAGCCATGCTCTCTTCTTTGCTTCAACTTCCATCCGTACCTCATCATCCCACCACAAAGTATTATTTTTCCTTTCATTCATTCTCTTAGTTACACCACATACTTCGGTGACTGCATCCACCAAACCTTTGTTAAAATTATACCACACAGTCTCCAAGCCTAAATCATTCATACACAATTCATCCATACCACTTATATTTTCTCTCAGTCTACATTTGAACTTCTCTTTCACACCTTCATCTTGTAACCTCTCTATTCTTATACGCTGTAACGCAGTGGTAGACACAGATGTCCGATGCCGCCAACGCTTGATTCGACAACGATTAATTCGGCATAAGACCAAGTAATGATCCGTCCCTACGTTGAACCCCCGGTAAACCCTTGTATCTACCACTGCACTCCTCATTCTTTCATCCACAATTATGAAATCTATCATGCTTCTATCATCACCTCTTTCCCATGTATTCATGTGAATCTTCTTATGGCGAAAGAAAGTGTTCGTCACAAAAAGATTCTTTTCCTCACATACGGCGAGGAGGTCTTCACCATTCTCATTTACACTTTCATCGCCAAACATTCCTAATATCCTTTCATAACCAGACCTCTTCACCCCAACCCTTCCATTAAAATCTCCTAACATAATGATATTTTCATTTCCCTTACATTTCATCAACACCATCCTTACCATGTCCCAAAACTGCTCTCGGATATAAGTGGGCTTAGACATGTCTGGGGCGTACACCCCTAGCACAAACAACTTCTTTAAGCCCACTTTCATTTCATTCACAGCAGCCTTGGGCTTACACATTCATACTCTTTCACACATTGACCCAATCTTTCTGAAAGGATGACACCGACTCCCTGGCATGCCCGCTCGGTCTCGTCTACACCAGACCAGTAAGCGGTATACATGCCATGTGCAGTGGCATCCTTTCCCTTTCGTTTCGTCTCATTTACTCATAACACATCTATTCCTCTATCATAATTCATTTCGCATATTTCATCCATCTTATCATTCATTGCTCCACATACATTCAGCGTAGCCAGACGGGCCTCCGCAATCCACTTTTCGCCCCTCCGGGAGACAGAACGTGACGGGTGGCGAACCTCGTCGCCGGTTTTCCTCCCGGAGATTCTTCGCACCCCTGCCCCATTAAAGGGGCGCCGGGAACTCGGGCCATTTATTTTAATTGCTGGCTCATGGTGCGAACTAAAGGTTAGTAGCTTTTACGCCGCTACCATACGGCGAGGAGCAGAGTCTATACTTTCGGCTTTGTCGCTCGGCTTGCAAGGGTTATTTATGGATCTCGACAACAGCTCCACCTTGTCCGATTGTTAATTTAAACCATCCAAACACACACAAAAAAAATCATCAGAATTGGTCGAGCCAGTTTCGAGTTTTAGCGAGACTAACAGACAGCAATTGATTTTTATATATAGACATAAATACTAAATTCTATAATAACCTGTAAAAAAATATGCTCTTCATATTTTCGCTTTATTAACATACCTAACTAATAACGTGGAATAAAACAACATTTACTTAAAGATATCTGAGGTATCTGTATATTATTTTATCATTCGTCAGATTGCGGTAAAACTTGGTCAACTTATTGCTTAACTAGCCCGAAGGTTATAGGCATAGTTCAATTAACTTACACTAGGCGGCGCGTGTATCGTACCGGATACGCGCCGGACGCGCTGGATAGCAGCTAGTATTAATATATAAAAATTA
Organism: Parnassius orleans; assembly: GCA_029286625.1. NCBI lineage: Eukaryota > Metazoa > Arthropoda > Insecta > Lepidoptera > Papilionidae > Parnassius > Parnassius orleans. The sequence continues at coordinate 1,472,107 of JAGSMP010000032.1, forward strand.
ATGTTTTTTTTTTTTTTTTTATAGAATAAGGGTGACAAACGAGCACACAGTCCACCTGATGGTAAGTGGTTGCTGTGGCCCATAGACATCTACACCTATCTTCAATAAAGAATCAAAATGCAGATGCGTTGTCACCGTGAGGACTAAGATGGAATGCCTCTTTTCCAGTAAAAGGGTCTCCGGTTCTCTACACTCACCATACGAAACACAGCAGCATCAAGCTGCTATTTTACGTTGGTATTCTGTGAGAGCGTGGTCCTTCCCCGGTCGAGCCGACCCATTCGTACTACAACCATATTACTAATATAGCTACATAGCTACATTTTTGATAGCACCCATAATCATATAAAATGAATACAACCGTTTCGAAGGTACTGATACATTTTCAAGATAATATTGCATTAATTGATGAATTAATTATTCTATATTGTCCTAGCAACGTACGTGTGGGCACATGAGAAAGAAACCGACCTCCTTACCCTGTGCGTGCTGTTGGACTTCATGTGCTCGGATTATTTAATGCCTTAGCCATGCAGGTTTTATGTTTTCCTTTGCCGGCCAGCAGATGGTAAAACAGTACCTACTTGAAACTGTAATTAACAATTTATTTTTGTCAGAGGGTAAAGCACACGAGTTGCTAGCACACTGAGAAATTTTATTATATTTATTACAGTGAGCGCTTAAACCCTGAGCTACCACGGCTTAAGTAATAAACATAACAAATAAAATGTAAGTCCACAAAAGTCGTTTTAAACTGTCCTACACAGCTTTATATCAATACCTGCACACCAAATAGAATTTTCACGCCAATGCTTTAAGCTCTACACAGCTGGTTACTTCGCCTACGCGGATTCCAGATGTGGAGGATCATGCACTTTCTGAACTGATCTGAACTCTCATCCGGACGGACATTAGGTTTCCGTCGACGCCCCTCTTGGCTCCTCGGACCATTGTCTTGTCTGAAGTGTGATGCCACTCACACTAACGTCGCGGTTGTATTCTGCAGGCTGCCGCCATATTTGGCACTATAGGTCGGCCGATTGGGATAGGATGCGGTCATTTTTTTGCATCCTACCCTTGGGAGTGGGTTTGCTTCTTGTCGGAAGATCCTAGCGTTGCTGCTGACTCTGTCGCTGATGTGGTACTTCAGGGTATGGAACTTTTTACTCCATCGTCTGTGGTGCCCATCGGAGGTAGATCCCAGTCATGGTTTTGTCGCTCTTGTAAAATAGCATCACGCTATAAGCAGAAGTGCTACCGGGCCTGAACTGACGTATCAACGTCTCGGGATGTAAACACCAGCGCTCTTAAAAATAAGTATAATTCCGCATCCAGGTACTTCAAAAGAGTCATTGTCAAGGCCAGATCAGACCACATCGGCAGAATTGGCGAGAAGCTAGTACGCCTTCCTTCGGGAACCCGTGCATTCTGGTCTCTTGCCAAGGGAACTTCTGTCAGCCATTTCTTCTATCTCTGCAGAGAGAGGACGACTCACTGGCCCATGCTGCAAAAGAGAAAGCCGAAAGTTAGGCTATTAGGTTTCTATTAGTATATTCTAGTTCCTGGTATTTAGGTTTGCCTCCAACTAGACTTTCGATGACGGGGGGAACACACCGCCGATCATCCCGCGGTGTGAGTGCTCCAAGCTGGATATGCGATTTATACAGCGCTCGGTTCGCAAAGCACTCCTCTCCCTGGGCGTCAAGAAGTCGAGTGGGCCTGACAGAGTCCCTCCCATTGTGCTGAAGACGTGTGCTCCGGAGTTGGCACCGGTTTTAACGCGTTTTTTCCGGTACTTCTACTCCCAAAACGTAGTCCCAAATTTATGGAAGAGAGCTTTGGTCCACCCGAACCCTAAAAAAGGCGACCACTCAGACCCTTCCTACTACAGGCCTATCGCCATCACCTCTTTGTTCTCCAAAATAATGGAATCTATTATAAACTGCCAGCCCATGAGGTACCTTTAGGCTCACCAGCTGATTAGTGACCGCCAATACGGTCTTTGTTGGGGTCAATCAGCTGGTGATTTTCTGGTCTACCTAACTCATAGATAAGTGGAGGCGGTAGATTCCAAGAGGGAGGCATTGGCCGTTAGTTTGAACATAGCGAATACGTTCGATCGGGTTTGGCACAAAGCGCTTCTTTTGAAGCTCCCTTCCTATGGGCTTCCCGAGAAATTGTGCAATTGGATCATCAGTTTCCTTGCTGATCGGAGCATCAAGGTCGTAGTAGATGGTGCATGCTCTGATTACAAGCGTGCTAACGCTGGTGTTCCACAAGGCTGCTTGCTATCACAAACGCTGTTCTTTTTGCATATCAATGAAATGTTGCAAACTGCTAACATTCATTGCTATGCGGACGACAGCACTGGTGATGCTTTATACACCGGCCGTGCTATTATTTCTCGTGAAAACGTAGCTTAATACCGGAACAAACTTTTTTCTGAAGTCGAGTCTTTGCCGATTGACTAAATCTAGTCTAGTTCAATTCCCAGAAGACACAAAGTTGCGCGTTTGCCGCTAAAAGGAACCCCTTTGTCGTATCTCCTGAGTTTCAAGGTACTCCACTTGCCTCCTCAGCTGGCATCGGAATTCTCGGCGTCGACTTATCGAATAGTTTCGTGGTCACTTGGAAGAGAAAGCCAAATTAGCCTCTAAAATGCTTGGCGTGCTCAGCAGAGCGGGAGAGTATATCATGTCGGCACATCGCTTGCAACTTTACAAAGCGCAAGTTTGGCCTCTCATGGAATACTATTCTCATCTCTGGGCCGGGGCACCCTAGTGCCAACTCCTTCCACTTGACCGCATCCAACGCAGAACGGTTCGAATCGTCGACGACCGAGTTCTTTCTGATCGGCTCGATTCACTTGCGCTGCCTAGGGATGTTGCATCCCTTTGCATTTTCTATCGAATCTACTACGGGGAGTGCTCTGAGGAATTGTTCGAATTAATTCTAGCCGCTAAATTTCACGAACGCACATCGCATCAAAATTCACGATACCATCCTCACCATCTGGATGCTTGGCGGTCCAGCACTGTGCGTTTCACTAGGAGTTTTCTTCCTGGTACAACATCACTGTGGAATTGTTTACCACCGGCGATTTTTCCGGACCGATACGACTTAGGGACCTTCAAAAAATGAGCTTACTCCTTTCTAAAAGGCCGGCAACGCACAAGCAATTCCCCTGGTGTTGCGGTTGTTCATGGGCAGCGGTAGTCACTTACCACCAGGTGAGCCACCTCTTCTATAAATAAAAATTAAGCGTTAGAGCATGTAATTGACAATACTATCCTCGTTAGCAGTGTTTCGTCGGTTAGTTACTGTTACGAGGCGTTAAATCTTACTGTTTTCTGGGTATATAAGTTTCATTATAGTCGGTTCGGCTGTACAACCAGTGCGTGTTGCCAGTGATGACCTATGGAACTGAGACGTGGTCCTTCACTGCTGGCCGAATGAGGAAGCTCAAGGTCGCTCAGCGAGCTATGGAGAGGGCTCTGCTCGGAGTTTCTCTGCGGGATAAACTTAGAAATGAGGATATCCGCAGGAGAACCAGAGTGAATGACATAGCCCAACGGATTAGTAAGCTGAAGTGGCAATGGGCCGGCCATATAGCTCGAAGAACCGACAACCGATGGGGAAAAAAGGTTCTCGAGTGACGGCTTCATACCGGCGGACGAAGAGTAGGGCGTCCCCACTAGATGGAGCGACGACCTGGTAAGACATGCAGGAAGTCGATGGATGCAGGTGGCTCAGGACTGTGCTTTGTGGCATTCCTTGGGGGAGGCCTATGTTCAGCAGTGGACTTGTGAAAGGCTGTAATGATGATGATGATGATGATGATAGTCGGTTCACATTTGGCCGAAATATAGTTTTACATGCATATAAAAACACAGGCGACTTGAGAACCTCCTCCTTTTTTAAAGTTGGCTAATAACATAATTTGATTTTTCTTGTAAAAATATAATCAAGAATGTGAGTAATATTTATCTCAAGCAGAAATATTCTGCACGTGTGCTTCTTACAATTCTTTTTAGAACGCCGGAAAATATGTGCCTTCCTTGTCCTTTATTACGCGCTTATAAATGCCAAGTTTGCTCATGTTTACATATCTTTTTCATCATTACAATTTTATTATTTCAAGTAAAAGTTTCGCGCGTAAGTCTTGACGACAAAAAATTTCACGTGCTTCACTATATGACACATGTTGTTGACGAATGAAATATATTATTACTATTAAATATATGGACACAAAAATACTTATTATTATAACTTCTTCTTTTTAAATAATAAAGGTGACAAACGAGCACACGGTCCACCTGATGTTCAGTGGATGCTGTGACCCAGAGACACCTACATCAATTTTCGATTTAGAATCAAAATGTAGGTGCATTGTCATCCCTGAGGACTAAAATGCCTCGTTACCAGCAGAAAGAGTTTCCGGTTCTCTACACTCACCATAAAAAATACAGAAAGAAAGAAAGGAAACTTTATTTGACATCACAAAGAAAAATAAAATAAGACAGATGATAAAACAATATAAGTTGTGTGTGAAGTCAAATTAAGTCTATATTTCAGCTAACTGCTGCTGTACTAAATGTCAGCAGCACTGATTTTCAAATAGAGCTCAATATTGATTTTACGGACGGACATACATTATCTAAAGCTAAAAATTAAACCAAAAACATTCAAAGAAGTGAGTGGGGAAGAAATCAGCATCATAAGAGGTATTACTTGGAAATAACAATACATTGTATATATGCGAACATAAATATACACTTACATATATACACATTAACACATTACACATTAACATGTACATATATATCGATACCTCGGGGCTCAAAGGGCGTTTAGCACATTTTGGTCAAATAGAGTTATTTACACCATTTTATTCAGTTTTTCATTCTCTAGCGAACTGCATACTCAAAGTAGCGAAATTCTCGAAAAAATGTTCTTTACTACCCAATATTTTTGGACTTTTCGTGCAATTTTAATGGGAATTATGGCTGTAAATCACAAATTATTCATGATGACTAATCGTTTAGGTTGTATAAACTGAGTATACTTAAAGATTAAGGATCTAAAGCACATAATGTTTACAAATTGTTTTTTACAACCTTACTTAATTTCAAAACAAAACCAATTTGTCCTTTACTACCTAACCACATCTTTAGAAAAACTAGAATACTACCTAGCAAATATGAAGATTTATCTTATACGCCTTCTATCTAGAAACTAAATTGACCTTTACCACTAGTAACAGTAAACAGATAATTAAATAAATACAACCCAATCAACATTATTAGTCTTTCTCACTTATACAATTTCCGAAAAGGACGAATCCAGACGACCTGGACTTTTGCTTACCGACCCCACTACTCCTGACTGACGACACGTTTAGATGTAAACAAAACAGCGCAGTGTTAACGGCGTTTTGTCTTAGCTTAGGTTGTTTTTCAGTTAATTGAATGTTAAAGAAGATAATTAGGTTACGTGAATCGCGATGGAAAATTGTAACGAAGAGAATAGCCTAAATTCGTTGATGAAGCGTTGAAATTAACTAGCTGCATTGGCTATTTATCATCGAAAAATGTTAAGGTAATTGCGTAGTATTCGTATTGCCCTCGGAGTACTGTGCTATACGACCAACTATAAATTTCCTCTAGTCACAGTAGTTCAGTTGTTTTGTCGGGGCCGGTCATACTAATTGTTTTACGTACTGTTATTTTTTATATTTTTATATCACTTTTGTATTTTGTTATTATACTGACAAAATTAAACGTTTATAATTTAAGGGACTTCTGTTTTCGCGCGCTTATTAGAATAATTTTTCGATTTTCTGTAACACGTGATTGCGTAGTGTAGGTATTATCCTCGTGTGTGCTACGACTGTACTGTGCTATACGACCTACTATAAATATTTTATTTTGCCTTTACCACCTACATATAATCCTGATAAGAGTATCCGATACATTCATAGGTCTTTCTTACGCCTCTACATTGTATTGTACCTTGTATACTCGTAGATTCCTAGTAAATTCTCTCTCAGGGCGAGAAATTCCCGAGAAACCTGGCAGAAAATGTTTTGCATCTACATACATTCAGTGTAGCCAGACGGACTTCCTCAATCCACTTTTCGCCCCTCCGGGAGAGAGAACGTGACTGGATCATTGCTCCACATACATACAGTGTAGCCAGACGGGCTTCCTCAATCCACTTTTTGCCCCTCTGGGAGACAGAACGTGACTGGTGGCGAACCTCGCCGCCGGTTTTCCTCTCGGAGATTCTTCGCACCATTGCCCCATTAAAGGGGCGCCAGGAACTCGGGACCATTTCTTTTCCTTTTTGGCTCATGGTGCGAAAGTAGGAGGTGGTACTTTTTACGCCGCTACCAAACGGCAAGGAGCCAAGTCTGTTCTTTCGGCTTTGTCGCTTGTTTAGCACCACCCGGGGGACACGTGTAGGGTAAAAAGAAACATCCAAACCAAATGTTTGTAAACACAATAAAATGCAAGTGGCCTTTACTCTAATTATAATTTGTATTTTGAGCGATAGGTTAGGCTTACGCCCTAAAATTTCTACACAGGTAAGCTTTTGAGGGGTGTAAAGAACATTTCTTTTTTTTAGTCGTATAAGAATAGCTATTTCTGTAACGAATAGGCAGAGGAATTTTTTTTAGATATTACATGAAAATACAACTAATTCTAAGAACTCTTGCCATAGATTACATTTAAGTAGCACTACAAATAAAAAATATATAAGCAAAAAATATATTTTTATTAGTTTTTTCGTTCTACTGAAAATTCGTGTTTTGTGCTATACGTCCGTTGAGCTCCGAGGTATCGATATATTATAAAACAGCAACATATCGTATATCGTCTAATCTTAATAAAAAATAAAAATTGCTTTTAATTGAAGAGTTGTGGAACAGCAGCATTAAGCTGCTATTTCTCGCTGATATTCTGTGAGAGCGTGGTCCTTTTTTGTTCTAGCTGATCCATTCGTGCTGCATTCATATCATAGCTGGACTATAATATGAATGCAGCATGAATTTAAAAAAATATTTTTATTTATTTAATTTTCCTCGGGCTATTTTAATCCACTCCACAATTTTTACGTACTGCAGTTACTTAAAAGATTTGGATTTACTTATCTGGTTGAGAAGCGTAGAGCCGATACACTCGTATTTATTACACTGCTGCCCATCTCCAGTCTTTGGGATATGGACTCAGCGTTTTCAAATGAATGTGCCATTATTATTTGTTCAGAAACTCGTTCGTTGATTAGCAGTACGCATCGCGTGCAGGTGAGGTTGGATTTTTTTTATAAAACAAGTGAAAAGTGAACTTATCTGATGATAAGTGACTACTGCAGCTCATAGATACTTGCAACCAATTTAAACATCATGTACTGTAATTACATTCCCTTACACTACTATAATAAAATGGAATGTTTTATTCAATGTAGATAATTATATAATATGTAATGAAAGTACTTCTTTTTATTTGCCACTGGTTCGGAAATTATCTCATTACTATGAAAAACAAGCAAGAAATACAGTGGAATTACTTTTTAATATAAAATTTCACAACATTGTTAATTAATTATATCATACAATTATATATGATCAAACGAACTTCAATTTCGATCATTATCGTACGAGTCGCTTCATCCGAAGATATTTTAACCAAGTAGTCCCCTTCCCTTGCACAAGCAACTACGCACGTCTTTTAGATTTTTTAACTACCCTACCCATATCAACTCCAGTTGCTGTTCAGATATTGTAATCATTCCTTTATCGTGCACTGCAGCAAATGGACGTCTTCAAAATATGAAGTGTAAAGTGCTCTTTTCTAATAAGGATACTAACGCATATAAAGTGTAATAATGCCAAAGCGGAATACTGAAGTTAAAATTGTATATTACAAAAATAAATTACGGAAATTAGAAAAGAAGACTAGTCGTCGTCGAATAAGATGTCTATTTTCATTAAATTCTAAACAAATCCCAAGTAAGTACTCGTACAATTTTTCTTACGTTGGTGTTTAAGTGCTTAAAAACTTGGTAGGTACGACATACAATATGGAAAAATTGCCTGTAGGTTGCCCGCGATGGTAACACGAAGGTTAATTTATCAATAACCCCAGTACCACTACTCCCACCACCACTACACTAGGAAAGACACACCACCGATGATAATACGACACATGTTTCGCCTCTACACGAAGCATCCTGTAGTAGACGAAATGAAGCGGTGTAGTAGACTCTGAGGTGGCTGACCGCTAAGTGAGCGGTGAGCCAAAACAGCTGATATTTATACAACTCGCCGATGCAACCGCTCCCCACTTAAGTAACGAGCGACCACACCATGCGATAAAACTGAAAACAAAAATGTCTGAAAAAATCACATTTTCGGTCCTAACCACATTTATTAAGCCCTTTTTTTATAGGAGACGGGAAAACGAGCATGCGGCTCACCTGTTGGTAAGTGACTCGGTAGTCAGCCGAACCGACTATAATGAAACTTATATACCCAGAAAACAGTAAGATTTAACGCCTCGTAACAGTAACTAACCGACGAAACACTGCTAACGAGGATAGTATTGTCAATTACATGCTCTAACGCTTAATTTTTATTTATAGAAGAGGTGGCTCACCTGGTGGTAAGTGACTACCGCTGCCCATGAACAACTGCAACACCAGTGGAATTGCAGATGCGTTGCCGGCCTTTTAAAAAGGAGTAGGCTTTTTTCTTGAAGGTCCCTAAGTAGTATCGGTCCGGAAAAATCGCTGGTGGAAATCAATTCCACAAGGAAGTTGTACGAGAAAGAAAAGAAATTCTAAATCTCACAGTGGTGGACCACCAATCATCCAGATGGTGTGGATGGTATCGGGAGTTCTGCCGCGATGTGCGTTCGTGAAATTTGGCGGCTGGGATTAATCCGAACAATTCCTCAGAGCACACCCCGTGGTAAATGCGAAAGAAAATGCAAAGGGATGCAACATCTCTTCGCAGAGTGATCGGAAAGGACTCAGTCGTCGACGATTCGAGCCGCTCTGCGCTGGATGCGGTCAAGTGGAAGGAGCTGGCAAATACAGTCCCGCTCTGCTGAGCACGCCAAGCTTTTTAGAGGCTAATTTGGCCTTCTCTTCCAAGTGACCACGAAACTGCACGTCACTCGATATGTCGACACCGAGGATTCCGATACTGGCTGAGGCAACAAGGGGAGTGCCTTGAAACTGAAGAGATACGACAAAGGGGTTCTTTTTAGCGGTAAACGCGCAAACTTGTGTCTTCTGAGAATTAAAATGGACTAGATTTAGTCGCCCCCAATCCGAGATTTTGTTCAGCAAAGACTCGACTTCAGACACAAGTTTGTTCCGGTACTCGGCGACGTTTTCCCAAAAAATATTGGCACGGCCGGTGTATAGAGCTTCACCAGTGCTGTCATCCGCATAGCAATGAATGTTACCGGTTTGCAACATATCATTGATATACAGAAGAAACAGCGCTGGTGATAGATAGCACGCAGCCTTGTGGAACACCAGCGTTAATAGGCTTGTAGTCGGAGCATGCATCGTCTACAACGACCTTGATGCTCCGATCTGCAAGAAAGCTGGTGATCCAATTGCAAAATTTCTCGGGAAGCCCATAGGAAGGGAGCTTGGAAAGAAGCGCTTTGTGCCAAACCCGATCGAAGGCCTTCGTAATGTCCAAACTAACGACCAATGCCTCCCCCATGGACTCTACTGCCTCCGCCCATCTGTGAGTCAAGTAGACCAGAAGATCACCAGCTGATCGACCCCGACGAAAACCATATTGGCGGTCACTAATCAGCTGGTGATCCTCAAGGTACCGCATAAGCTGGCAGTATATAATGGATTCCATTATTTTGGAGAACAAGGAGGTGATGGCAATAAACCTGTAGTTGGACGGGTCTAAGCGGTCGCATTTTTTAGGGATCGGGTGGACAAAAGCTGTCTTCCATGATTTTGGGACTACGCCTAGGGAGTAGGAGTACCGGAAAAGACGCGTTAGAAACGGTGCCAACTCCGGAGCACACGTCCTCAGCCCAATTGGGGGGATTCCGTCAGGCCCATTCGACTTTTGTGTCCAGGGAGAGGAGTGCTTTGCCGAGAACCGAACCGAGCGCTGTGAGAACCGCACATCCGGCATGGAGCACTCACACCGCGGGATGGTCGGCGGTGTGTTCCCCCCGTCATCAATAGTCGAGTTGGACACAAAAAGGGAGCCTATAAGTTCGGCTTTCTCTTTTGCGGCGTGGGCCAGTGAGTTTTCCTCCCTGTGCAGAGATGGTAGTGATGGCTTACAGAAATTCCCTTGGACGGCCTTGGCGAGAGACCAGAATGCACGGGTTCCCGAAGGAAGGCGAACTAGTTTCTCGCCAATTCTGCCTATGTGCTCTGACTTTGCCTGGGCAATAACACCTACTTGGCTCTACAACGGGGATCGCGAGTCTTTGGCCGCGTTTCTTACAAACTGCAAAAACGCAATTTCATTAGCAAGTACAGACCAACAGAATTTTTTGTGTAAAATATATTGTATCCTAACTTGAAGGAAAATCACAATTAGCTTATTAAAGAAATTTAGTAGTTGGCCGAATTAAAACAATTTCTTAAATCGACATTCGGAGAGATAAAACATTCGACGCATTTACTCGTAGACCTACGAAATTGTAAACAGTTGCTTACTGCAGATGTGACACAATATTCATTAAGGATTGAGTCGTGCCTTACGCGAATCCAAGCCGACATTCACTACAGCTGTGAGGATAAAAAGGAACTTTTAGGTAGACTTGCAGCAGTCGAAGACTTAGCCTTAAATACTTTCTTATTGGGCATGAATCCTAGTTATTCGCATATTGTACGCCGTTAGAGCCCTCGAACATTATCCGAAGCGATTACATATGCTATCGAGGAAGAAAAATTATTTAAATTAAGTAAATTGTCGCAGCGCTCATTCAAATCGTGCTTAATTTGTCACAAACTCGGACATACCTCTTCCGAGTGTTATAAAAATATATCAAAGGTTTCCTATCCTAAGCTCCATCATATTAACTCTAATTCTTATTCATTACATCATAAAATTTCAAATAATCGAAATAATTATTAAAGAAAACCTTATTCTAATTTTAATCCTAATAAAATATGTGCATATTGTAAAAAGAAAAGCCATTTAATAAGCGAGTGTGGCACATTTAAGTTAAAAACAATAATATGCGCCTCGATCAACGTAACGCTGCAATATCAAGTGCACAAGTACTGAGCACTAGTAATATGCCGGACAGTAATAGTTCCAATATACACGTTGTTTGTGCCCCTGAAAATAATAAGGACGATTTAAACTAAACACGGTTTCAGTGTCGTGTCTGCCGAAACGTGCTATTAATTTAAATGACACGAAAACTATTACACTTTCTAAATTCCCTGTTCCTAAATTATGTTATAAAGAACGGATGACAAAATATATTGATGACCATTTTTTAAATACTGCGTTCAATGAGTCTTCAATGGAGTTTCAACGTTGCACCTGTGGTCAATTCTCGGTTGTACAGGATTTTTTTTTTTTATAGAATAAGGGTGACAAACGACCACACAGTCCACCTGATGGTAAGTGGTTGCTGTGGCCCATAGATATCTACATCTATTTTCGTTTGCGAGTTTAAATGCGGATGCGTTGTTAGCCGTGAGGACTAAGATAGAATGCCTCTTTTCCAGTAAAAAGGGTCTCCGGTTCTCTACACTCATCATACGAAACACAGCAGTGTTAAGCTGCTATTTTACGCTGGTATTCTGTGAGAGCGTGGTCCATCCCCGGTCGAGCCGACCCATTCGTACTACAACTATACTATTAATATAGCTGCAACATGGCTCTACCACCTTCGCCTCAATTAATATGCTCCACTTCAAATAAAAGACTCGATTCCCGTGTTCCTTAGTTAATTTTAACACAGGGTAGTAAAAAATCAGAGACTCATAAGGTTAAAAATAATGTCTCAATTTCTAATAATTTTTTAATAAAAAATTTAATGGTTATCAACGTGTCGTCACAAATTGTGAAACATTTACCTCACTCTCTAGGGTTGGCACACGTGAGAAATTGTATACAATAAATAATATTAATAATAATATTTCTCTGCCTCACGTTATGTTAAGGACTAATTTTAATGTTTTCTTATCGATACTGGTTCTACGATTTCTATTGTGAAATATTCTAGTTTATTAAATCAACCAGTTCTAGGGACTGATATAATTACATTGAAAGTTCTTAGTGATAATGACTTCACTTGCGCAGCTCTCGGGTCTGTAAGGATTGATTTCGAATACCAGATTTCTTCTAAGAGTAAGATAGTATTTAACTTTTTATTTCATGCGATTGACGACACAATTAACTTATATTATGACGGTATCTTAGGAAGTGATTTTATTATTTTTTATTATTAGCCTAAAATGTCCCCCTGCAGGGCAAATGCCTCCCTACTCTCTTTCCACTTCTCTCTCCAGAGCCACCATAGACCAGACTACTTTCGTGTAAACATAGAAATAGTATAAGATTCTTTTTATATTGTACAAAAAACTGAATTTACTTAAGAAATTGGTGATGTATAAAGTAATGTAGTGAACATTTAAATAAACAGAAAGAAGGTTGAATATATGTTCAGCCAATATTTGAATATTTTCATATTATAATTTTAATATAACCCTGTTTTTTTTTTTGTTGAAGTTGTTCCTTCGTGTCTGTACAGGGCAGCGCAGTCGCATGTTATTTGGCATTTTATATTGTAAAGACAAATGCAAAATATAATGTGAGAGTGCTCGCTCTAACACATTCAATTTACGTGGAGATGGGAGGCAAATGTAAATTTTTAATTTCAGCCAGTGGCCAATTAAATATATTGGTACTCGAAATTGTATGTTTTATAGAACATTTTAATTTAGATATACAATAATCTATTAGTTCTCTGAATTTACAAGGTCATGCAATACCTTTTTACTTTAGTAAGCCATTGTATGTTATACCTCCACGGTCGGAGATGGTAATTGAGTGGCAAGTAGCCAATTTATTAGAAGTAGGTGATTGTAAAGAAGCCTAAGTATTAGAACAGAAAGTTTGCGAAGGCGTATTTTTGGCTATTTGTATTGTAAGTTTAAAGCTGAATAATAGAGTAAACGTTACCGTCTTAAACACTACGGAAAATGAAATCAAAATTAAAAACTTTCAGATTCAATTGACTCCATACCAAGCTATGTCGTCAAAATTAGATAATTCTCATTAAAAAATTATTCATAACTTAAATTCTTTAAATATTGATCGTTCTCAAAAGGTACTTGAACAAATACGATTCTCTCACTTAAATTCTCAAGAAATAAAAGCACTAACGAATTGTATCTCAAAATACACGGATATATTTCATCTTGATTGCGAATTCTTAACCCATTTAAACATTATTCGACATTCTATTAATACTGGGAACGCACCCCCTATACATGTAAAATCATGCCGCTTTCCCAAGATACATAAAGATTAATTCGAGAATCAGATTAAAAAATGCTTGATCAAAATATTATAAGACCTTCCACTTCGCCTTGGAATGCCCAAGTTTGGGTTGTCTCTGCAAACAAAAGTGGCGAAATGTTATTGACTATTGCCGACTAAATGACGTCACTGTTTCTGAAGTTTATCCTCTTCTCCTCATTACATCGATCGACTAGGTAATTTTAAATATTTTAGTACACTAGACTTAGCCTCTGGATTTCATCAAATTTGCCTAGATCCAAAAGGTACTGAAAAGCGGACTTCAATTTCCAGGCATTTTGAATTCACACGTATGCCTTTCAGCCTCAAGAATGCCCCATCAACCTTTCAAAGATTGATGAACTCTGTTCTATCTGGACTACAAGGTCTTCATTGTTAAATATATTTAAATAACTGTATTGTATACTCTCATGATCTTGACTCACATATGAAAAAACTTGAACTAATCTTTTCCAAATTCAGAGAGGCTAATTTAAAATTACAGCCTGACAAATGTGAGTTCTTGCGACGAGAAGTCGCTTATCTTCGACATGTAATTACAGATCAAGGTGTTTCGCCTAACCCTGATAAGGTAAAGGCTATTACTCAGTTTCCCACACCTAAAACTCCTAAAGATGTAAAGTCATTTCTTGGATTGACAGGCTACTATTGTCGTTTCATAAAAAACTTTTCTCATATCACGAAACCTCTTACTTCTTTACTTAAAAAGACACAATCTTGCACTGGTCCCATGAGCAATATGATTTCAGTCAACTCGAACAAAAGTTGGATACAGCTCCTTTACTTTAATACCCTGACTTCTCTCAACCTTTTATCGTAACTACCGATGCTACTAATTACGCTGTTGCCGCAGTTTTGTCTCAGGGCGAGATTAGAAAGAACAGACCTATCGCCTATGTATCTCGTACCTTAAATAAACAAGAAAAAAACTATTCGACTACAGAAAAGGATTTCTTGACGATACTCTTCGGTATTAATACTTTCGACCATATCTTTACGGGTATAAATTTAAGATTGTCACCAGTCATCGCTCTCTTACATGGTTTTCAATGCCAAAGACCCAGGCGGACGTTTGCTCAGATGGCGATTTAAATTAGAAGAATACGATTATGAAATCGTTTACAAGCCAGGTAGAATTAATTCTAATGCGGTAAACGCTATCATGCATTCGAAATTAAATAAGACTACATATGAACATTTTTTTAAGAAACAATTTACAAAATCAATTTCTAATGATACACAAATTATTATATTTATTATAAAATATTACGTGTCCGGTCTCTCTATATTTTGATTACTCTATGCCCAATTGTGAACAACTATTGAGGCATTTCACGTCAAGCGGACAGTGAAAAAAAAAGTGAGGTTCTGAAATTTGTTCATATTAGGCCCAGTTATACTTATAGTAGATATAAATACGAACACAATTTTTTTTTGTAAAGCCGTATTGCCCTTTGCTCATTTTCCTCTCGGTTCCCAACTGCCATTGAAGTCTATTCACAAACAATTTTTCTAGTACCTTGCCAAGTATTGGTAATAGTCCTATCGGTCTGTAAGACTTAGGTAGTGTATAGTCTTCTTTGTTTGGTTTGGGTATGACCCTAATCGTTGCAGTTTTCCATTGTGCTGGAAAGTACCCAATATTGAGACATTGGTTGAGAAGCGCTATGAGTATCTCTGGGCTAGACTCAAAAACTGTTTGACAGATATCTGACGTTAACCATGATGGGTTGGGTATGTATGGTAACCGGGAGCTTTCTTCGGGCTCATATTTTTAAATATGCTTTCAATTTCATATGCTGTAAAAGGTTGCTTAATGTCAATAATGCTATTTTCCAATTGTTTTGCTTTTTGTTTAGCTCTATTTCTTAATTCAAATTGTTCCTTTGTGTCTGTATTTTTTTTTCCTTTTATTGTCTGCAGCTAGAAACCGAGGAATTTAATATATCTATAATCCAGGCATATGCACCAACAGAGGCATCGCAAGCAGAAGATATCGCAACTTTCTACAGCGATATGGTAAAAGCACACTCTTTAGCAGATAATATATTAATAGTTATGGTTGACTTTAACGCTAAAATAGGGTGGCCCAAGAAAGAAGAATGCTTATGTATGGGAAGCTACGGTTACGGAGAACGCAAGGAAAGGGCGAAAGACTAATAAATTATGCTCTCGAACACAAGTTGTCAATCATGAACACATTCTTCAAGAAAAAAGCCAAAAGAAGATGGACCTGGATGTCAACTAATCAGAAGATCAAAAATGAAATCGACTTTATTTTAACTAATAAACCTAACATGGTAAGCAACATTGAAGTTCTAAACCAAGTCAAATATGCTTCGGACCACAGATTACTACGAATAACGTTTCATTTATACCAACTAAAAAAAAAGCAGAAAAATATTTCAAACTTCAATAAAAAAACCCAATAACAGATAACGAAATTAATAAATACACTGACAGCCTGAAATCCAATCTTGAAGATAATATAACTACTACGCCTGAGAATGTTCAAACCTTCTATGACTTACTTGAAGAAAACATAATATCCAGCTTAAAAAATAATAAAGACACTCAAAAGAAACGACATACAATAATTAGCGAACATACAAAACAACTAATTAAGAAACGCACAGAATTAATAAACACAAAGAATAAAAACAAAGAAAAGAAAACTGAACTTACTAAACTCTTTAAAATCACCAATAAATCAATAAAATTCGACTACTTTAAACATAGAGAACTGATAATAACAAAAAATACGAGTATAAATAGCTTTAGAAGCACTAAGAAAGCCTTCAAGGAACTAACCCTTCAAACGAAATGGATACAAAACTGGAAAACAACCTGAAGAGACTAAGTCAAGAAAAGATGATAGGACATGCTACAAAATTTTATAAACAACTATACAAAAATAAGGAAGACGAGAATGCATTGGAAGAAGAAATTGATAATAAATCTAGAGTAAATACAGTTATACCAATTGAAGAAGAAGAAATACTCGCATATAAAAATACTAAAAAATGAACATCTGACATTATATTAATTTATAAAAAAGGAAACCCGTTAGATATCAGAAACTACAGACCCATAAGTCTACTGACAAGTATGTACAAGCTCTTTACATCTATCATACTAAAACGAATTACAAAAGAAATTGACGCTTCTCAGGCAAAAGAACAAGCAGGTTTCCGCTCAGGATTCAGCGCAATTGACCACATACAAACTGTAGAACAACTAATAGAAAAGTACAATGAATTTAATAAATCTCTATATGTCGGCTTTATCAACTACAGCAAAGCCTTTGACAGTATCAACCATCGTTTCATCTGGAATGCATTGAAAACATCAAATGTAAACGATAAATACATAAAGTCAAAATATATATACTTAAATAGTACAAGTAGGGTTAAACTTGAAAGGAGAGGTGACCAAATAAAAATAGAAAGAGGAGTCAGGTGATCCTTTGTTGCCGAAATTTTATTGCTGTGTTGGAAAATATATTTAAAAATTTAAATTGGACAAAATATGGCATTAATATCACCGGTCGTTTAAATCATCTTAGGTTTGTAGATAATATAGTCATATTTGCTGAAACAGCTAAACAACTTAATGATATGCTACCACTAGACCAAGAAAGTTCAAAAGTAGGTTTAGAAATGAATAAGCAAGACCAAGATAATGACCAACAGTCTCAATGTACTCATCAACATAAAAGGAAATAATATAAATACGTAAAACTACATTCACTTGGGGAAACAAATATCCTTCATGAAATCTAACAACGAAGATGAAGTATAGAAGAAAAACATTGAGAAAGTTTTGTCACTAAAAGAAATTTAAAAGGAAAATACAGTATGAAATAAAGAGTACTGTAATGGACACCTGCCTCTTGCCTAGTCTACTACATGGCTAAACGTGACATATACAAACAAAGGAAACAGAAAATAAATACAACACAGAAATCAATGGAAAGGAGCATCTTAAATATAAATAATACATAAAGTCAAAAACAATATAATAAGACAAAGAACAAAAATAACAGATGCACTCACGCATGCTCTAACGTTTAAGTGGAAATGGGCAGGACACGTCTCACGATACCCAGATAATAGGTGGACAATACAAACCACACGATGGAAGGGACCGGTATCTGGCAAAAGGAAAGTTGGAAGACCACACAAACGGTGGGCTGATGACATAATACAGTATGCAGGAAAAGACTGGATGAGTAAAAGTAAAAATAGAGAATTGTGGAAGAAGATGGAGGAGGCCTTTTCATATCTCTGAAAATATATATAGTTAATCGTACAAACAATTACTAATATAAAATATAAAAATAAGCTAATAATACTAACAATAAGTACTAAGCAACATTAGAATGTAAAATGTAGAAATGTAGGGATAAGGAATAAAGAGGCTTTATTATTATTATTTTGGGGTATTTATATAGTATTCTCATCTGGTTGGGCTGAATAAATATTTTAAAGGAAATAATAAATAAACATAAATATATATTTAATATACTAACATAAATAAATAAATAATACATAAATAAATAAAACCCAACTAGATGGAAACCGGCAGGGGAGACCAAACGGCCGAGGGTTAGGGGAAAGGGAGAGAAACCGGCGGACGATGCGGTGGTATCGAGGAGCACCGCCTTCTGCATTTGAGCTTGAAGCGGTCCGTCACGGAGTCCCAGTCGCCCCAGATGACCTGAGAGGCTGACTGGGATTAACCTGTTCGCAGAGACGACTACAGGTATAATTTCGGTCGGCAGTCCACCCAACATGTCGGTCACCCGTGAGCCAGGTCCAGATATTTTGTTCGCTTATCTTTTCGGCTTTCACGAGGTTCTCGTCATACGGAATGGTGATGTCGACCAAAATATCCTGATTGTGCCCGGTCCATCAGCACATATCAGGCTTATTCGCAAGAATAGTCCTGTCTGTGATGATGGCCCGGTCGGTAGAGCCTGGCGCGTCATTTTCGAGCACGGCTTTCGGCAAGTACTTGTAATACGGCAATTTCGGTCCACGAGACCGCATTTCAGAGCGAGCTCCTGTAGAATTGGCTACTAAGTGCCTGTGCAAGTACTCAGAGTTAGAAAGCGCCGAACAACCGGAGATGACATGCCTATGACTCACCGATGATGACAAGCTCGACAGATGTCGACGGTGCCATCCTCAGGATGTATCTCCGATAGTTTGTTGGTCTTAATAACCTGATCCTGTATCGCACAGACAAAACCCCGGTTTCCAAAGAGGTCACCAAAACGTAGCCAGTGGAGGGAGGCAACTGTTCACGAAAGGCACATGTAGAGCCTTGTAGAACCTCCCGTGGAGCTCCTTTCTTCCATACGGTCTCCGGTCGGAAATGCTCTGTACTGCCGGGTCTGCCATTGCTCGTTGGCCAAGGATAGAGGGTAAGTCCTTTATCACAAGAAATTATGTCCCTATAGAATGGATCATCCGATCTCGTCAGAAAGTAATTACGGAGGCTGCACACTTCGCGATTATGCATGGTAAGCGCAGCAAAAAGCCGCGCCCACCATGTTTCCGCGGCAATTACAGCCTCATAATCGACGATCTCGGTGATGCATCCTGGGGACGTTATAGTAGTGCGGACTTTTCTATCCAGGTCGTTAAGTTCAGTTTGAGTCCACCTAAGTATGCCAAAGGTATATATGAGAACAGGCATGACCCAACCGTTATATGCGTGTGTCTTATTCACACCGGACAAAAGGCTGTTAAGCACTTTGGTCAAGCGTGCATAAAACATATCGCAAACTGACTGCTTCATACCCGCCTCATCGATACCGATGTTCTGTGACATACCCAGGTATCGGTATGTTTCAGCCTCAGAAAGGGTCCTTATGTTGATGGGCATGATAAGTCTATGCCTCAGAGTTAGCAACCTTCCTTTCAACATGGAGGACCGCACACTTATCCGTCCCCAGCTCCATTCTAATAGAATTACTAAAATCACAAGTGATGTTTAGCAATTCCATAAGATGGGAGCGACTGAGGCGAATAATTTGAGATAATCCATATAGAAAAGGTGGGTCACTTTTGTACCTCCTTTCCGAAGCTGATATCCCTCCCGAGTCCTCCAGTAAGGTACTGAGAGGGTTCAGAGAGAGGCAAAACCAGATTGACTCAAACAATCGCCCTGAAGATACCCTTCTTATCCTTATGTGGCTTTCCGCATTGTCATCCGCTCGCCTAGATGACAAAGGATTGTATTCATTGCCCCATACACTGCCTGAGGAAGTCTCTAACTGTACAGTCAATCTTGTACAGCTCGAGGACCCTTTAGCCATGTATGGGGCACCGAGTCGAATGCCTTTTTATAGTCTATCCAGGCGGCGGAGAAGTTCCGACGGTTGCGTTTAACCACTTTGCCAATGACCGCGTCAATGAGGAGTGGTTCCTTGGTTCCACGACCACCACCCCAACATCTATTTTGAGCGCGCGACATCACCTGATTTAAATCCAGATGACGAGTGATTCGCGTACTCAAAATGGATGTCAGTGTCTTATATATGGTGGGTAGACACGTAATGGGGCGGTATTTGCTAGGGTCTGTGGAATCATGGTCTTTAGGAACCAAATGAGTAATCCCAGTAGTGAAGAGGCTCGAGCGATTGGTCGAGAGCCTTGAAACTGTTGGGCAAGTACAGCGTGACACACCACGAACCCCTTCAGCCAGTAGTGATGCAGTCCATCGAGTCCCGGACTTTTCCAGTTCGGGGCCCTACGGACCGCCTCAGCTACGTCATCCGGCGTTATGATGACGGGGTTCATGGGCGTAACACTCGCACACTGACTCGCCACAACTTCCGTCCAAGGGCCCTCGCTGTGGTTTACGGGCTCTGACCACAGGCCGCGTTAGAATGCAACAGTGTCGGCCTGATTTGGTGCTGGGCCCGTTCCACGTACCATTGGTCGCTCCAATGACTTATAGAGCCTCTTCTGTTCACTCTGGAAGAGACGATTTTGGTTTAACCGTCTTGACCTCTCGGTATATCGCCGAATCCGCTTTCCTCAAGCAGCGATTCTCTGCTTCAGGTCGTCTATGCGCTCCGTCAGTTTTTGCGTTATATCCAGCTGGGACAAACTGACATTTGTCCCAGCAAACGCCATCCTGAAGGTGCGCACAATTCTCGGCCTATTATTGCCCGACCTGAAGCTTATCAGTCTGCCGATGAGGGCCCTTGCCTTTGCGACACGGTCCTCAATCCTTCTTATCCAGGCTGGGATAGCGCTACATTGCCCAGTAGCACGTCCAGACGTGGGAAGTTTGGCACCAACAATGCGGCAAACTGCCAAAGCGGCGCCAAAGAGTATTGAGTCCGTATCGCAAAGGTCCCGGCTGGTTTCCAAATAGGTTGCCAGCAATGGGTTCAGGGCCGTCACGACATCCCGATTCCGCTTGCTTAGGATTATGCGAGGAAGTCGCGGTCGATTTTCGAGAGGCGTACTGCGCGTTTACACAATCGCCTCTTCCAATGTACTCCTCATTTGCTCTAGTTCTAGTTCCTGGGCGATTGTTTCATCATCGTCTGAATCAACCACAACTGGGGGATTCACGGCGGCATCCACGTGTGCGGATTGCTCTGCAACTTGTGGCGCCGCATTCACAGTCGTAGTATTTTCATCCGATGAGGAAACAGCCTCACGTCGTAGCCGTTCGAGTTCGGTGCCATCAAATATGTTTGAGCGCAAGATATACCGACTGCCAGGTTTTGCTCAGTGACGGTTATAGATTGCTCCAGCTCAGCAAAAAGTCGATGCATCCTAGCCCGGTACGCAAAACCTCCAACTTCTCCTCCATTCGCCCTAAAATACGCCCGCAATGCGTTGCTGTTCATTCGAATTGTCTATCGCATGCGGCGTACTCCACCAGTGGCGGGTGCCGATTGCTGGGCCCACAAAGACCCTGCTGACACCAAGCCAGCTGGTGGGGATGATAGATGCGAGGGTCTGCTGGGTGGTCGTGCAGCTCCTCGTGATCGGCTGGCGGTTCGCATGCTGTCGCGTCCAGCGCCAGCTCCAGACGCGCCCTGGCGACCTCCAGGCAGCGGCCCTTTGCGCGTATTCCTCAATTCCATCATCCATGTAATGGGCGTCAGTTAACGGAAGACGCCCAGACCCGGCACCGTTTCATGGTGAGGCCATGTGCACAAGCGGGCCTTTGCGCCTTCAGTTTTGCCGAGGCACGGCACTAACACCTCATGGCAAGGCGCTGACTGACTGCGCTGACGTAGCAGTTTTGTCACATAACCGTTACGTCAGCGGGCGATGTGGTCGTCACTTCCCTACGCCTTTTTATTTTTATTATTATTATTATGAGCGCGTACCACCACAATTTGCCAACCGTAGATTGGATTTTTACATAGCTAAATCAAGTACAAAGTAACAAAAAATATTAATATGGATATGACATCGTAATTGCGAGGAAATCATTGGTTAGAAACATAATAGCATAAAATTTTCTTGATAGAATAAAATCACAAAGATACCTCTTATTTTCATCGTGAACCGATTTGTTTTGGTCGTGGTGCATATTATGAACCAAAAAATTTAATAAATGACATCACATATATAATATATAGTGCTGTAAATAGGGATTTTAAAAATTATTTACATTTTTCGAGGTATTGAATAAAATGCATTTGGCGCTTACTATACGTTTATTCCGTGCAATAAATTCTCGTCTCACGTCACGCGAGGCTTCAAGTATGTTTTGTTTCACGCATCAGTTGCAATGTCTCCGCTGAGCAGGGAACACTGTGTTTGTGTGCACCCCGACCGCACCAAGAAAAAGATCGCGCTAACAAAGCTCAATAACGAAATTGTCGTACTTATGTATGTTTCTTAGAGTAGACTCGCCTAGAAATATCGATTCTTACTACTTAGACAGTAGTATATTTCTTGCTTAGTACTTAACTCAAGCGCTATTTTTATTTATTATTTATTCGCTAATATTTATATTTCGGAAGGAATTAAATAAGCAAGGACGGACGGAAAGCAAGGACAATAAACTTAATTTCAAATTTGAAAACTATGCACAAGCAAAGAATTTATAGTAAGCGATAAATAAACTAAAACAAATTGATAATAATAGTGTCAAAATAATAAAGTAAAAACTTTAATAATAAAAAAAATTATTTTGACCTGACCACGATTCGAACCCGGGACCTCGTGATTAACAAATCCGTTTACGGCCATATATTTTGAAAATAAATTTATAGTAAACGAACGGACAAATATACGAAAATAAATTAATAATAATGTGTCAAAAACTATAAATTAAGAACTTTAATAATAATAAAGTTAAAAAAAAAACAATTGATTTAGACCTGCCCACGGTTCGAACCGTAACCGTAACCGAACCCGGGACCTCGTGATTAGCAAATCCGTTTACAGCCGTATATTTTGAAAGTAAATTTATAGTAAATGAACTCACAAATATACGAAAACAAATTAATAATAATAATGTCCAAAATTATAAAATATAACTTTAATAATAATAAAGTAAAAAAAAAACAACATTACCATGGCTTCGGACCCTACCCTACCACCCATCGATTAGCAATAGCGTTTCCGACATATAGACCAACGAGGCAGTTAGCCAAACGCTGAAATTAGTTATATGATTATTTGCTGTTATTTTCATTATTATGTTTTCAAAATTGTTAATGAATGTATATTTATAAATTACTTTCAATAAAACTTATACAACTATTTTGTCCTAAAACTAAATATACTAAACAATAAACAAAAAATATTCAAACAAGTTCATATTTACAAAAAAAAATATTTAGGTACGTAAAAATTGTTATAAACTTTCCGTGCCATGGCGGCGCGGTAGCTAGGAGGCGTTGTGCTAGATATAATATCTAACGCATGCGTTGAAATATCTATATGTTATTATTAGTTATCAGTTATAATAATTTGCGACCAAACTTAATTTGTGCGTGCAATATGATTGGTGATTTCGTAATTCATGGTAGTTTATAATTTGCCTAAAGGTACGAGTATGTGTCAACCACGACGGAGCGCGCGGGTTCGAATCTTGTAATGTTGTAAATCTTTTTTAGATTTTATTTTTGTTTATTAGTGTTCTAACTCACGTATCCCCACAGATCGGCAAAAATAAATGATTATTTGCGGAGTTACGCTTTGGTCGAAAAATGTTTTATTACCGTTTTTTTTTTACAAAAATAATTGTTTTATTAATATCCTTTCAAAAACTATTTAAAACTTTTATTAATAATTAAAATGAAAAATTAATAATAATATGGATATTTACATATTTTTCGTGTACATAACTGGTTTCTCGGTTTGACTTTACCAACGAATTTACTTTTAATGCACACCTATCCAGAATATTATTATTATTTTCCTGATTTCGTGCAAAGTTCGCTCCCCCAGGAACTGTAATATTATACACACATCATACAGATTGCAAAGATGATTAGAAGAATAAAGAATAAAATAGTATGTTTTGCCTCCACGCTATGTTGACCGTGCTACAGCGCCGCGGTCTCCATGAGGCTCGCGAGGGTGAAATCGCCAATTTTTCTGGCTCTATACCCATTCTTGACAATATAGCACAGTTCGACAGTGCCTTTGAAAATGTTTTTAATGCTAAGAATATGGCAAAACGTTCTAAATAATTAATATGATACTTCTTTCGGTTTCCTTTCATGAACCAGGAGCGCGATTACCATTGCAAAATGCTCCCTATCCTATTTTCGAGGCGTCCGGGAATATTTCTAACTTAAGGTCTGGACTTTTAATAAAATTTTAACATTTAAATATATTTTGAACCCACCAACTTAAATTTTTAAGTATATATCGCTCTACATTTATTTTGGTGTTAAAATTGTGAAATATTTTTAACAAAAGGTGTTTTTGACTTTCTAAGGTTTTGGTTTATAATAATACTTTTGACGTTCTAGTGTTTTAGTATATAACATATTTAACGGCCGGGCATGCTGCGGTGAGTATGCCAATTAACTGAGCGAATTCTTTGATTGTGCAGGGGAGTAAACCAAGAAACTTTTTAACAAGCTGCGCGAGAGTAGAGCGGTTTTCAACGCGCAAGGAAACTGAAAGATTTGTTGTATTATAAATGAATCCTAAAACTTTACACTCTTGCCGCGGTATTAATGAGCTCTTGTTATAATTAATTATGAAACCAAGACAACTTAGAACTCGTAAAGTTTCCTTAACATCACTAAGACATAAGACATCATCAAGGTACACTACCGATTTATATCCTCGATATCTTAGGTGGGTCATAACCTCCTTCATTATTTTTAAATACTCTAGGAGCAATGGAAATACCATAGGGCATTGCGTTAAATTCATATGTTATTTTATCAGAACTATCACTCTCAAATTCTAAATGTAGGTATTTACGTTAGGAACTAAAAGATAGGCTTCTTTAAGATCTATAGTGAAGTCTATATAGAAGTCCTATGATCTTTCATTTTCTACAAATTGATTAAATAATTTAACGTTTAGATTAAATATTTTTCCACCGTTTTTCTTAGGTGCTAAAAATATACGAGATATAAATTGGTCCTTTATGGGTGCACAAATATTAACGGCACCTAGGTTCAAAAGTTCATTAATAGCGATTTTCATATCTTGTTTTTCTTGATATGACCATAACGTTTTAGTTATATGCGGTTGTAGAACACTTTTGCAAAGACGAATATTGTCGGTTATTTTAATCCAACAATCATAATAAATTTTTATTCTACCTGTATGTATCTGGCTCAGGGATGTCGTGTTGGCGCACGTGGTTAGTGGCTGGTCTTCGAATGGCTGGGTGCAGGGGCAGCTCGTTGACTGATTCGTTTATGACCTCCTCGTCCCAGTAACCAGGCCGGTTAGCTATTGTTTGCACTCTTGAGCTGGTACTAGAAACAGAAACAGAAACAAAAACTCCCAGGGGTTATTATCATCCAGAAATTCCTTAATATTATAATAACGATTTTTATACAAACTATGTTTAATAAAGTTTTTTAATTTTGACCAGGTCGAAAGTCGAAATAGAAAGCTTTGAAATGGGCAAAGTTTTCTTTATTTTTTCCCCATGCTTTAATATAGCCTTAGACGCTCTTATTTTTTTCCGAGAGATCGTTACCGAATAGTGTGTTACCCTGTTCAGAAATATTTAAAACTTTTAAAAATGATTTGTCCCAACCGGGAATAATAAATTTTAAGCCTCCGTATTTCGGTAATGTAGGTCGGATAAAATTCAGTATCCATCGCTAATAAACCTGATGGCATCTTTCTGTTATTAACGGATAGTTTTCTGGATGAGGTAATTTTTGAGAAAAGTCTCTCTAATTTCTTTTGTCATATTTTTTTTATAATAATGGTAACCATATTTTTGCGATGTTTTCGTGGATTTTTTACAAAACTCCGGAGCCTCGTCTGTGGTTTCTCCCAACGCTGCCAAAACCTCCGGGTTCAAACCAGAAGTAGCGGTAGCGGCCGATTCATTGTCGATGCAGGATTGATCGGGTGCAATTTCTGGAGCTGTAGCTAATTCATCGGAATTCAAATATGCATTCATAGTTTCGCAGTCTTCTGTCGCTGTTGAGCCTGGCTACAAAACGTTTTTATAAGTTATGAGGGTAGATTTTAATTTCTGCGGCAAAATATATTTAAATTGAAAGAATAATATTACATGTGGAACTTATTTCTAGAAACCATGGTTGTTCTTTTTTCAGCATCATGTTATCATTTCGGAGAACCTTTCAGCATGATTAATCTTCGTGTTACCATCTCGGGCAACCTCCCGGTATTGATACACTTAAATGCATCAAGTTGTAAAACTACAACATACCATTCAAACAGCCTCAAAATCATCGCTATGTGCTTAACGCATACATTTGTAGAATTAGCACTATCAGGATAATGTATTTTATTTATTTATTTAAAATCTTTATTGCACTTAAAATGTACAATTGGCGGACTTAATGCCTTTAGGCATTCTCTACCAGTCAACCACGAGCTAAGCAGAGAAACTTAAACAGGTGCCATAAAAACTTGAAAATATATACGTGAATGTAAATATAAACATATACATACCATACTTGTAAGTACAAAAATAAATATAAATACATAATAAATATATTTTATCGAATGGCAACACATTTTTTTCTTTCACGACTGTCAAATGTCAACTTGGCATTGACAAAGGAAAGACTATCGGAAAATCCGAGCAGTTGGAAATAGCATTGTTGTATTGCTGTGTAATTATTTGATTTTCAAAGGTGAGTACGAACAAAAATAGTTTTTATACGATATAATTTATCTTCTTTCCAGTACAGTTATAAGTTTGGAAAAATATACTTTAGTCCATTTAGACCATTCATTTTGATGTTGCAAATCTACAAAATTATGCATTTACTGTAGAATGCCCTTGTTAAAGTTCTGTTTAAAAATTCATTTTTTTCTCAGATGTCATCCTTGAATCAAAAGCAAATAGAGGAATATTTAGCCTAAATTAATGACGGAGAGAGATCTGAAGATGATCTTGCGGAGTCCGATGCAGAAGAAAATAAGATTTTTTATGAAAACCGAGAAGATTTACTTCACAGTCTTGAATGTCCCGAATATGGGGAAAATGATGACGCAGATGATGTTCCTCTCTTGGAAGAAGACTCACGTTTGTTAAATGAAACCCCTGCAGTTGAACAAGTGCCTCAGGTTCCTTTTCTCTCAATAAGTCAAGCCAGTTGACGAGCTGAAAGGTAAATAATTTTGTTTTGAATTCTGACCAAACTGCATTTCTTGGAAACACTACATATCCACCAGAACTGAGGGATCAAAGTGTTTCTGGAACTCCCTATAGTATTTTTTCATATTTTGTTACATCTGAAATAGCTCAGAGAATTGGGGAAGAGTCTAATCTGTACTCTGTTCAAAAAAATGTGACAAAACCATTGAATATTACTGAAACTGAACTAAGAAAGTAACGGGTGGACCAAAAGTCCGGTAACATTTGAATCAGTCGCTGCTTTGAATTGTGGAGAGTGTGGTAGAGGGGGGCGTTACCAAAAGAGAACGGCTAATAGGAATTTAGTAGCATGGCGTCATTCATCGGAGCACAACGCGCGTTTTGCGTACGCGAGTACTATCGCAACAACGATTCCGCGACTGAAGCGCAACGAAAATACTGTTCTCAGTACAACATACGGAATAGAAATCAAGCTCCATCGACTCGTGTAATTAAAAATTGGGTACTGAAGTTAGAGAACATGGGATCCACATTAAATCAACCACGATCCGGCCGACTTAGGACGTCGCGAGAACCCGTAAATATAGAGCGCTTACGAACATCTGTTAGAGATCAACCTGGCCTCTCTCTACTCGAAAGCGGTCTAGTGTTTTAAATTTGTCCAGAACATCTATAAATCGTGTACTATACAAGGATTTACATTTAAATCCATACAAAATTCAAATTGTACAGGAATTAAGGTCTAATAACTACGCTCAGAGACTGCAGTTTTCTAACGAAATGCTAAAAAGATGTTATTGAAGCTCGTATATTTAATAACATCTTTTTCTCAGACGAGGCACATTTCCACTTAACTGGGCATATGAACAGACAAAATTGCAGATACTGGAGTGATGCTGACCCGCAATTGAAGCAGCGGCATTATTGGTTCATATTTTTATGAAGATCAGAGAGGCCGCCCCGTTACCGTCAACACAGAGCGATACATTGCCATGTTACAGAACTTTTTTGCTCCAGCTTTTCAGGACCACTCAAGTTTTAATCAACGATTATGGTTACAACAAGATGGCGCGACATGCCACACCTCCAACGACTCCATAGCAGCAGTTCACGAAATTTTTGGCCAAAAAGTCATATCCAAAAGAGGTGACATTAACTGGCCACCCCGCAGCTCGGATTCGTCACCAATGGACTTTTTACTTTGGGGCTATCTTAAAAGTAAAGTTTTTAATAACAACCCATCGTCTATTGAAGAATTAAATGAAAATATACGCGAGGAAATTTATAACATTTCTCCAAACACTTGTCAGGCGGTGATGGAAAATTTACGCTCTAAGTTACAGGTGTGCCAAAATTATCAAAGACCACATTTGGGTGATGTTATTTTCAAAAAATAAAACCCAGATTTTTGTACTTTTATAATAAATAAACAATTTTTCTCTCATGTCTACTTTTGAATACTTTATGATCATTTGAAATATTACCGGACTTTTGGTCTACTCTGTATATGGCAATATTGTTATACGTGTATGTCATAAGATATCCCAATATTCGGCTTTACTGGTCTAATGCTGTAGGTTTTGAACCAATCAAAAAAATAATGTATGTCAAAAGATTTGAGACTATTCGCAGATATCTTCATTTCAACAACAATGAAAAACATTTACCCAGGTGGTGTGGTGGGTGTTTACCCACAACACGATAGGCTCCATAAGAAAAGGACTTTTATTATCCATCTTATTGAAAAATTATCATCAATTTCTATAGAACAAAGATTATCTATAGACGAACAGATGTGTGCTACAATAGTAGCACATTTGATGAAACAGTATCTACCAAACAAGCCACATAAGTGAGGGTTTAAATTGTATGTAATGTGCAGTGTAAAAGGTTATGCTCATAAATTTGAGATATACACAGGTCAAGAGAATGAGCGGTTTCAAAAAGAACCAGATTTTGAACCAGTGGGAAACGTTGTAATCCGGCTAACCAGAGGTGTCACAAGATATATAAATGATATTATAATATATTTTGACAATTTTTATACTCATCTTGCCAAAAAAGGGGTCTATAGCCTAGGGTATTGTACAATCTAACAGACTTGTAAACTGTAAACTACTTGACAAATAGCACTAATGAAGAAATCTATGCCCCGAGGAACTTATAAAGAGCAAATGACTAGCTTTAATGGCGTGAATTTGACAGCTGTATTTTGGGAAGACAACAAAGCTGTCACTTTCCTATCCTCATATGTTGGAGCAGAACCTAAATCCCAAGTTATATTTTTTTAGAATATAATATTTTTTTAATTATTCAATTAATATTTGATTAATTTAGTCCAATAGAAACATGCTTTAGAGATTCCATTTAATCTCATTTACCATTTTCATAATATTCAAGACAAATTATTAACACTAAATAGTTATTAAAATTAGATTACAAACATGAGATCTGAATGAACGATTAAATATGCAACCCATTTTGTTATTATAGTCAGTTTGAAATAATAAATTTGCAATTATGTAAATTAACCTAACGATTATTATTTTTGACATTTTTTTTTATTAACATTATGAACCTGCATATTACATTGTCTTGAATTTATTTCCTTTGATGGCGAAGCCATTATCTTTAAAGAACATTTCATTTTTGGTTTATTTTTGGAAGGAAAAGTTAATTAAAATTGTGTAGGAGATAGAATACCTCGTTTTCCCCTCTGCGGTATTGACATAGGGCTGTTTGCATAAAGTTGCATGAAGGTTTTATTTTATTAACAGAATAAATTGATAAATTAAATATAATTTCTAAATAGATATATTTATGGCAAAATTATTAAGGATTTCAAATTACGTGTTTCAGTGGTTGAAGCTGATGATCAAGTCAAACCTCTCCTCTCTGCTCATATTTTTTTTCTAATTACGGTATCAAAACTTTAAATATCTACTTTAATTCATTCAAATAGTGGAATGAAACTAATTTTACGGATTTTATCGTGCTTAATTTTAAGTTTATTAATTCTTGACGTTTCAAAAGTGAATGTGTAGTTCGCGATAATTTACGAAATGATTATTCAAATAATGTTAAGGTCACAATATTTTTATTTTAAATTTATATCCTCCATGTGGAATAAGGTCGCAATGGAATGAAAAGCTTAAAATGCTTTATGCCACCCGCTTAAGAGCCTTGGTCATTATATCTTAACGTAGAAGTTTAATACCTTAAACCATACGTTTTAAGGCATAAAAGGGTAGTTATTACTATCTAAGGTGAGCAGACAGAGTTATTTTTATGTTAAATTTACAAACGAAATCACTGAAAGATTCATATAATATTCCTATTTAGCTTTTTGCTGATAATACTTCAATATTATTTACAAGAAACGACTTCGCATTGAAAAAGTCCAATCATATATTGAATATTGTTTCCAGATGGTTTGCATCAAACAATTTGCTTTTAAAGGCAGTAAAAACAAATTGCATACAATTTACTTTATCTTATTTGCCTCAAAACACTATAATTAATTTACAAGATAAGAATTTACATTTCAAAATTTTGACCGTATTTCTCGGAATTTCTATTTATTTCAAGCTCCAGTTGGGAGCAAATATTGATAAACTAGCTTCAAAATTTTGTTCTGCGATCTACGTAATTAGAAGGATTAGAAAGCTGACTAACTAAGCAATAGCTAAAGCAGTCTGCTTTGCTTACTTCCACAGTATCATATCTTGCGGTGTATTTCTGTGGAGATCGGCAACTGAATTGTAAATAATATACATTTTGCAAAAGCAACCAATACGGGCAATATATAACTTGGAACCTCGAGAATCTTTTTAATCATGTACGTATGAAAAAATATCCATCCATCCATTACAACTTTGAAAAGTCACTGCTGAACATAGGCCTCCCCCATAGATTACCTCATAGATTTTGTCATAGTTGCCACATGCCATTCCTACGGGATTTACTCCCGTATATATAATTAGTTAACAAAAAGAGACACGGGTGGACACCGTTTTTGTAATAATGTAAAAACTTCAGAATGTATCGAATTTCTTCGTTAGATTCACTCATTTTGGCGGACAGAAAAACAAAGGAAAAATGGCGGAAAAGTGTTTTTTAATTTTATTTTTATTTTTCTTAATATCCTATGTGTATTGATACTAAAACCAATCAGATACAAACAATACAACCAAAGAGATTTTTTTTCAATTTTATACAAACAAAAATACGAAGAAACTTTTTCCCCGACCTATTAAATAGTCAATATGAATTACTTATTGTTTTTGAGTAATAAAATGACGATATACATTAATTTCCTTCTACTAAATTTTATATTATCATAATAAATTTGACGATATATAGCTTCCACTTGAGCAGTTGGTTTATAATTATTGTTAACTATCTGACAGGGTAAACACAATCTGACAGTATGTTGAATTTGCTTTTCGTATTCATGCTGTTAATTGGTCATTGGTCCATGATGTACTAGTTATTTATGTAGTGAGAGAACAGCGCACACAAAAGAACTTGTCACAGGAAAGCTGCTTAAAATTGAATGAATGGTGCAACGTCCAGTCATGACCTGTTTTTAAATTTTACTTTTTTTTGGAAGGCGGATATGTTACTGTTAATTAAAATTCAACGGAATCATTATAGGAGTGACATTTTTAAACATAGAATCGTAGAATGGAATATTTTTGGTCAATAATTGTATAATAATTACATAATTTTTATTGAAAGTCATTTTTATATTCCATTGGTTCAGAAAATACCTCTATCCTGGAAATAATCAGAAGAATTTTTAACATAATATTTTAAAATAAAATTATACAAATAGCTTTTACCCACAATTGGAACTTAAAAATACCTTCCTAAGATCCTTGTGCTCTGAGTACTTGAAATTTAAATTTC
The DNA here is from genome assembly GCA_029286625.1 of Parnassius orleans. Classification (NCBI taxonomy): domain Eukaryota; kingdom Metazoa; phylum Arthropoda; class Insecta; order Lepidoptera; family Papilionidae; genus Parnassius; species Parnassius orleans. Next base: position 1,504,349 of record JAGSMP010000032.1, read on the forward strand.
AATACTCAGGAGATTCTCATAATTGTTTACTCCGTTCTTCGGACAATATGAAGTTGCTAACGCTTTTACACTTTTACATATATGAAGGTTTATCCATACTTCTTTAATTTCATTTTTCTATTTTAGTTTATTTTTGCTGCACTACCACCAATATCGCTGTTTAGCCTATTGTTTGACTGGAAGAGAATTCCTTTCATTATCATCATCATTACAAGCCTTCACAAGTCCAACGCTGAACATTGGCCACCTCAAGGAAATACCAAAAAGCACGGTTCTGAATTGCCTGCATCCATCGACTTCCTGCATGACTTACCAAGTCGTCAACCATCTATCAGGGGAGTAGATGATGTATTTTTATGGTGAGGTATTTTTTTAATAATAATAATATTTATTTTCACATAAAATTTTGACCAAATTTTTCGGAAAACAATATACTTCGTCGTGTGTGTGTGTGTGTGTGTGTGTGTGTGTGTGTGTGTGTGTGTGTGTGTGTGTGTGTGTGTGTGTGTGTGTGTGTGTGTGTGTGTGTGTGTGTGTGTGTGTGTGTGTGTGTGTGTGTGTGTGTAATTTAACAGCTCCGTTGTGTTATAATCAAGACTTTGTAGCCACTTAATAATATATTGTTTACACTCATATTTACTTTTATTTTTTACATTAAATAAATTATTTACCTTATTGTACAAAAAGGGTCCAAGAAATTGATAAAAACGTTGACCCATTTAAGTTTTAGGTGCATATTAAGTTTTAGTCATATTTTTGCGTTGCTGACAATGTGACCGTTGACCGTTTACTTTGCTAGTAGTAGTAGCAGTTTTATCTACATTAACATATTGTTTTAATAATGTATGTAAAAAGTTGTCTCACTATCAAAACTTCACATCATTTTTATAAATCGGAAGTTGGATGCCGAAACTTTTTAAAAGTGCTTACTTTGAGTACTGACCTTTGAGCACGCTCAATTAAAATCATGCAGGTCTTTGCGGCTCCACCCCAAATAGAAATACAGTAGCTAAGTAATAATATACAAAGTGCAAAGTAAATCATTTTAATACCATTAGGTTCAGCAACATCTATGAGGCGCTTAAACACAAATATTAATTTTCGAACCCTAATAGACAACAACCTTACGTGAAGATTGAAAGTGAGTCTATCATCAATAATTATTGCCAGATATTTTAGATATTGGACCCTTTCTAGCCTAGGGCAGTTACAGATTGTTTTGTGAGATTGAGATCCCACAGTCACTATGGGCTATTATATTAAGATTAGGAGGTAGTTTTGGAGACTGAATACTAAATGTCATAAGCTTTCTTTTATCAACATTGAGCATAAGACCATTTTGTGTTAGCCAATTCGTGACTATGTTAAAACCGCGCGCCTTTTCCCGAGATGTTTCGAAAAACACCAAGGCATTATAGTCTGCAAAAACTATAAGTTTTCCCTCATCCATGCTGAGTTGACACATATTGTTCATATAAACTAAAAACAAGATTGGACCTAGGATACTGCCTTGGGAACATCGTATTCAATCTCGTCATAACCACCTATATAATTGCCACATATAATTTTTACACACTGTGTAGAAATTGACCACTTAAGTAAAGACCACTTAAGTAGCTTTTGAAAAGGTCTAGCTGGGTGCCTTTAATACCTAATGCTTTCAGTTTATTTACAAGTCATATAATTGCCAATTTTTACACACTGTGTCCTGCCACTTAAGTAGCTTTTAAAAAAATCAAGCTGGGTGCCTCTAATACCTAATGCTTCCAGTTTATTTACAAGTCTAGGGATGGAAACCACATCGGAAGCCTTAGGAGGGTCTAAAAATATAGCTAGGCATTTCATTTTGCTATCTAAAGCATTGACAACAAAGTCAGTGAGGTTATGTATTGCACCATTGACCAATGGTGCAATACATAACCTCACCTTTGCTGCTGATCTAATAACTAGTTGCCACCTAAGCTTCACATATGTAACTCATTGGTTTTATGGAATTAGGTTTTGGACTGTTCGAAAATTTTCTTTCCACCATGGCTTGCAGCCTACCTGTCTTGGCTTTAAATTCGAAACTTCACCGTCCTCTTTTGGATTCCAAAAAATTATTAGAAAACTAATGCTCTTAAACAAATTTGCTCAATAAAATTAATAGCCAAAAATTACAAAACATTTTTGGGCTTTTAATCTGTTTTATAACATAACATAATATTATAACTTCGCCAAACTGTAAAGACAGTTTGTTGGCGAATAAATACATTATATTATATATCTTATTATATAATTAAATAAGTACACCCCACCTACATGACATTGCAACCAAACACGGAACATAATACGGTATTTGATCACATAACTATTGAAATGAAATTCTAAATATTACCCATATATATTTTTCAAGTGTTATAAATGAATATCGGAGTTTCATAAATTGTCAAATACCTTATCATGTATCTTCTATTTCATCCAGAAAGTAATTCTTAAGTTTCTTTCTTAAGGTTTACCTTGCCTTAGACATTCATTAAAAAACTTTGGTACTAAATATTTTGTACGTCTTTTGCTATAGTAGTTTTTAATATTAGGCTCAATTAATTTCCCTTCTCTAACTCTACTGATTCTATTTATTATCCACTTTTTCTTTATAATGATTTTTATTAATGTTTTCCAAAACTAGTAACATGTTAACTATGTGTTCTCCCGGTAAAGGTTTACAAATAGGGAATAACTTATTTTGTCGAATAACAATTAAATAAAAATAATATTTAGGGAATAACTTATTTAATCTTTCTTACAATTTTCTTTAACTTTTTCATTTACAAGATATTTTAGAAATCTTGTTTGTAAATTTTTAATGTCTTTTATATAAGAAGCAAAGGGCGACCATACACATCAAGTCCGTAAGTTATGAGGCAAACCACCAAAACATCGTATAGTGTGCATAGTAATTTAAAGTAATTTACGTAAAAGGTGCATAGTAATTTAAAGTAATTTAAATAATAAATTTTACCTAATATCGTTGACAGCCTTGTACATAAATCAGATATTTGAGGTTTCCAATTAAAGTTTTTATCAACTACCAGCCCTAAATATTTTAATTTATCGACAAATTCATTTTCTTTACATTTAAAATTAATTTTATTATCATGTAAGCACTCAAAACAGTTGCCCACAAAAGCTATCTCATTCAATCTGGTATTTTTCGCTGCAGTATTATATGGGGAATGTATATGCATACATTTTGTTTTATGAAAATTGAGGATTATTCCATTATCATGGGCCCATTTTGTTACAAAGTCACTTTGTATATTATTTTGTAATTCTTTTGTGTCTTAAGAGGCAAATAGCAAGCACATGTCATTCGCATACACATGGACTTGACAATTTTTTATTACATTAGATACACTATTTATATGCATAATATAACCCACAGGAACGTAAACAGAACCAGTCGTTACATCCAAGCTAATACTCTCCCACAACGCCGTCCACTGCAGTATGAAGCGTCCTATTAGATAAATAGCTACGAAAAAAGTTATTTGTAGGGCCCCTAATTCCACACTCTTCCATTGCTTGCAATAACATTTTTTTACTTATTATAAGCCAGTGCTTGACCACAATCCCACCTGGTGGTAAGTAGTGATGCAGCCTTAGATGGTAAATTGCACTATCTTAGCGTAACAAAAGCCTATTCACTCTTGCCTTGATGACGTCCAGATTGTATTCGGGCGGAAAGATAGACGCCGGTAAATTATTCCACTCCTTTGCTGTATGCATTACAAAAGACGAAGCAAAACGTTTGGTTCTAATGCATGGAATATCGACAACAAAGGGGTGAAGACCCGCCGACCGCCTGATTGTCCGATGGCGGAAAGGAGAGAGAGGAATTAAAGCGTGTAATTCCTGCGCACACTCGCTGAAATGCATCCTATAGAATACCGAGAGACTGGCTACTCTGCGCCTGTGCTCGAGGCTGACAAGATTGGTTTCAACCAAATTAAGGTCACCAATGAGCTACTTAGCACGTCTCTCCACTGAGTCTAACGCTGCCAGGTGGCATTTTGCAGCACCAGCCCATATGTGACAGCAGTACTCCATGCACGACCGGACTTGCGCTTTATATAAGGTAAGAAGCTGCCCAGCGTGAAGTACTGCCGCACTCTTGCAAGGACACAAAGTTACCTTGCGGCTGCTTTGGCTCTGGACTCAATTAACTGCCCATAGTTGAGTTTCGAAGAAAATTCAACCCCTAACAACTGAAGGCGGTCAGTGTACTCCAAGGATACATACACATATTATGGTTCAAAGTGTCGAAGGCTTTGTTATAATCTGTACTAAGATTTTTTCTAAATCCGTGTATGAAAAGTCCAAAAAGTCGGTTACAACCACCTCTTCAACAATATTATTGATAGATGATAAAATGGCTATTGGCCGGTAACTACTGAAATCTAAATGATTTCTTTGTTTAAATATGGGACGAATAATTGATTTCTTTAATAAGTCAGGATAAGCACCTTTTGACAAGCACATATTAACAAAATGGGCCAGTATTGAACTTCTTTTTCTTTACTAACTTTAAATCTTTTAACCTGATTCCGTCTAAACCTGGTGCTTTTTTATGGTGCAATTTATCAATTACTTTTTCTATGTCGCATAATTTCACTCTCTTATACCTAAAATACTTTCTTTGGTAAATGTTTTTGCAAATTTTGTACAAATTTTATGTAAACTATAATTCCTACCCAATTACTTCTTAATTATATCATCCAAATGCCTTAGTTCTCCCTAACCTTGTATTAATATTTGACCATATTTTTCTGCTATCACCATTACAATCCTTTATTTGTTTTTGTCTGTACTTGTTTCTGGCGTCATTTATTATTTTATTTAATCTATTTCTAAATCTCGTGTATTCTAAACGCTTATTCATATTTTTGCGACGCTTTTCATGATCTAAATTTTAATATTAAATTATTCAACTTACCGTCTACCCATGGTTGCGTTAATCGCTTACTTCTTACTACAATATTGACCTTACTTTCATTATAAATATGTTCAAACACTAAACGTAACTTCTCATACAATAACATTGGGCAAGATAAATCTAAAAGCTGGGACCAATCATATTCGTCCAACTTTACCCCACATTATTTATCACTAATCACTTGTTTAGGATTAAATACCGTTTTTACCACATTCACTTCACTTTGCGATCCTGAGACACCAAACGTAATGCCAACAATGTTATGATCGGATACATGACAGTCGATTACGTAGGCAACATAATAATATGTAGTTTGAAATAATAACTTTCCATTTTTAAATTTATCAGTTAAAAAACCGGCAAGCATAACTTATCTTGTAATCGTAAAAGGACAGATACTTGGACAAAGTATCATACTCATACTGAACGGAATCATAAGATGTTGATACTCTTATATCTGAGTATCCGACTTGTGATCATGTATCTTTGTCCATTACACAGAGCCTAGCTACAAGTAAAAGAGATATTTCATATAAGTTTGATAAACGTCTAAATTTCAGTGTTTAGCTAAAATTTATTTGAAAAAGGAAAAATACATCGTGTTCAGCTGTGTCTTTTGTACAATTCTTGATTGAGTACAATCAATAACAACAAAAGGAGTAGTAAAAGATCTGGAATTTTTTATTTAATACGCAAGTCTTAGGACAACAATTTGTATCATTTTAAATGCTTAAAGAATTAGTTTTTCAACAGAAAAACTTGTAGTAATTACATTTTATTTGTTAAAATTCATAAATTTCTATGTGATAATGATAAAAATTAAGTGTAAAACCATTCATTATTGTAAATTTAAATGAATTGTATTAATCCATATTGCTGTTGATGTACCCACACCAACTTATTTAGCTTTTCCGATAATATTTTAGGTATTGTTTTTACAAAAATAAGACATGAGTGGATTAACGCTATTACACGTGATAACTGGGAATTCAATGAATATTCTAGGGCCAAAAAATAAGAAGAAGAAATATCTAAGAGTCTGTTCAAAACATTTCAATAAATCCTGTTTTGTTGCCGGTTTATCGATTAAAAAAGTTAAAATCATGTAATTCTAACAATTTTTTAAGAATGTCTAGTATATTATCACCACCCTATTTCGTCCCGTGGGTATCGTAAGAAGCGACAGAAGGACACTGAAACAGGAGATGAGCATCAGCATCTTTCTGATAACTCATCAATGCAATTCATCCCCACAGTCTCTTCCCTCAAATAGTGATAACAACAAAACCCCACTGTCTACAATTCTAAGTCAAATACTGTTTGATAGTCTTTCACTTCTGCAGCAAGAGCATGTATAACCATATTCAGAAAATTCTTCAAGCCGTGAGGTACACTTTTCTCATTATGTTGCTAAAGATTATAAAGTCAACCTTGCGATAAGCACCTTCTTATTTATTGTTATTATTCTTGCAAAGGCGGATCAGGAGCCTATCTGCAAAATTCAGAGATGTGCTCATATGAAAAACTTCGATAAAGAGAAATTCAGCTTCGCCCCTAGTGTGGCAACCACCTGAAGCGAGTAGGAGGATGTTGATGGAAGACATGGTTTTTACCATGACCCCGAAACAAGAATAACGTATATGATTTTGCTATTAAAACTTGAAAACATGTCGGGTAAGAGCAAATTTAATTCCTTTGTTAAATTCAGAAAAAAAATTAATCTAACTTGATATTAAAAGGAAGTTCATCAGAAGCAGAATTACAGGGGAAGGATTGGAAATCCGAGTGCTATCATCTGAAGAAATCATATTAAGTTATACCTGATTACGATACGATATGTATATATATATATATATATATATATATATATATATATATATATATATATATATATATATATATATATATATATATATATATATATATATATGTGAAAAGTATGTATTTATGATAACAAATAAGTGAAGAAACGGAACGTTAACATACCATACACATGTGTGAGGTGTCAATGTCAGATGAGTCAAAAAGTGACAATACGTCAGTACGATAACTAACTAACAACAATTAACTACCTTACAAAACTTATTTCATTAATAATAGACATTTCAAAGAGAGATTATTAATCATTACATTTTACTATCTAATTGACGATAAACAATAAAAAGTAATGGTGATATAAAAATATAATACTTAAGCGTAGTGATAGAATGAAAATACGAGGGGAGGTCAAAAAGTTCGCGGAATGGTGGGGTTGGCGAGGGTGAGTTTACTCATTCAGGTAGGAGCTAATTGAGTGACTCATTGTTAGTATATATTCCAAGTTTCAGCCTAATTGGGTCATTAGATTTTGAGTTATCAACGAGTAAACAAGTCATTACATTTTTCACCAAACAAGGAAAGACACCTCAAACCATTTTTCAAGAGATGTCAGCTCTTTATGGGGACTTCGCTCCTGGGAAAACCATGATTTATAAATGGCACGCCCTTTTCAAACAAGGGAAGGACTCCATTGAAGACGATCCCCGACCTGGACGGCCGATTGAGGCTACCACACCAGAAATAATCGAAAAAGTTGAATAACTTGTATCGGAAGATACCCGGTTAAAGAAAAAATAGCTTGCAGCATTAGTTGGAGTATTAGAAAAAACCATTTCAAACATCCTACATCAACACGTTGGCATGACTAAAGTCTGTGCAAGATGGGTTCCGAGAATGCTTTCTGCGCATCAAAAACACGAGCGCGTCGAAAGTTGTTGCAAATTTTTGGACCGCTGTGGAGATCAATGGGAGGAAGTTATGGCCCGAATTGTAACTGGCGATGAAACTTGGGTTCACCATTATGAACCTGAGTCAAAGCAAGAGTCGATGCAGTGGCATGAAAAAGGCACACCCACTCCTAAGAAGTATAAGGTGTCTCAATCAGCCGGAAAGATCATGGCGACAGAAGGTATCCTTTTGATTAATTATAACGATCGTGGTGTTTCCATAACGGAGAATACTACGCTTCTTTACTAGATCAAATAAAAGAAGCTATTTAAGAAAAAAGGCGAGGAAAGCTTACAAAAGGCGTGCTTCTTTTGCACGATAATGCGCCCATGCACACAAGCCATGATTCGACAGCTGCCATTCACCGGTGCGGTTTTGAATCTAACCCCAAGCGACTATTATTTTTCTCCAAAAATTAAGAAAGAACTGCGTGGGAAAAAATTTGGCGACGATGATGAAATGAAGTCGGCAATTTCGGCCTATTTTGACGCCCAAGACAAATCTTTTTTTTAGACGGTATTAATAAGTTATTTGACAGATCTAATAAATGTATTAGGGTTAAGGGATAACATGAATGAATGAATGAATGAATGAATATACATACTTTATTGTACACCACAAACAAATATACAAACGACATAACAAAAAGCAGATTATATGTACAATTTGGCGGCCTTATCGCTACATAGCGATCTCTTCCAGGCAACCAAAGGTGTAAAAGAATAAAACAATGAATACTAGGTAGGTGGTGCAATATAAATATAAAAAATATAATATCAATACATGCGATATATAGACAATAAATACAATAAAATAACAAATAAATAACTAATAAATGAAATAATATGAATTATTAATACATAATAAAAGATAAAGTAAAACATATAATATATACATATATATAAATATATAAACAAACTTACATATCTACTAAAAATACATATATAAATTACAAAATTCCTCAAGCAATAATATAAAGCTGATAAATACAATAAATAAATAATCTCGCAAAATGGCCGCCACCAGGTGAGGGGATAATCACATAATTTATCCTAACGGTGTCCAAATGAGACAACTAATGTTCTTTAAGTAGTCGCTTAAAGATTACCATAGTTTGTGCTTCGCGTATATGCAAAGGTAGGGCGTTCCAGAACTTAATAGACTGGACAGTAAAAGATTTATTAAAAAATGATTTATTGTGAGTTGGTACCCTTAATATGAATTTTCTTAAAGAGCGTGGAGGTTCCCCCGGCTGCCCTAAAAATTAAACTTCTCCTTTAAATAAGGAGGAGTAGAAGGGTGAAATAATACACAGTACAGAATAGAAAGAATATGCATGTTCCGGGGAAGTCGGATAGGTAACCACTTGAGACGTGAGCGAAATTGGGAAATATGGTCAAATTTGCGCAATCAAAATAAGAACCGAATACTAGTATTTTTAAGTCTATCAATGTTATTTAGCTAGTCCTCAGTTATATCTACATAGCTTGCGTCAGCATAGTCGAGAATCGGAAGGAGAAGATACTGTGCGAGCATAATTTTTGTAGGAATGAGAAGAAATGATCGAAGGCGACGCAGTGAACAAAGAGCGACCAAGGTTTTCTTACTTACCTCATTCAGTTGGCGTATCCAATTTAAGGAATTATCAATATAAATACCAAGATTTTTGACATTGTCAAAATAAGGGATTAAAACTCCATCGAATACGATAGGTGGTACGGAGAACCAGTCAATTCTTGAGATAAAGCTCTGGCTACCAATAATGATATCCTGTGACTTTTTAGGATTGACATTTAGGTCATATGATTTACTCCAATCACGATTAATATTTAGATCGTTATTCAATGTAGCGATTGGATTCGGCAAATTCTCAAGAGTTGACTGGGTGTAAATCTAGACATCATCCGCATACATGTAGTAGAGAGAAAATATTTATGAGTGATTGAATTAATGACAGAATACCGGCGTGAAGTGGAAGCTCTGCTTTTGCGTTTCGTCTGGTGAGTGCAGGTGACCGGAGGCCCAATTCCCCATCAACATGGTAGCGGAATTAAATCTTAGACTACCCCAGGAGGGTACCAGCACCCCTGGAGAATCCCTCGCTGAGCATCCACGACCATGCTACTCCACACCTGAGCGTGGGTGCTCAGGCTGCCCCGCGTATTCTGGGGCAAAATTCCGCTCAAAACAATAACTGCTCGGGGCAAACTGAGCAATAAGACCAAGGCGACCCCTGCCACGCTATCCGTGGATTTCTGCAACATCAGGGGACTTCACTCGAACCTAAACGCCGTCCACTACCATCTCGAGACGGCGAAGCCTCTTTCTGACCGAGACGCAGGTGTCCTCTCCGGCTTATACTTCGTATCTCTCCTACCCGGGGTACAAATTGGAACACTCCTTTGTGCCTCGGGCTGGAGTTTGCGTATACGTCAGAGAGGACATCTGTTCTCGACGCCTCGGCAGTCTTGAAGGTTTGGACCTGTCCATCCTTTGGCTACGCGTAGATAGCGACGACCATCCGCGCGTCTACGGGTGCCTCTATAGGTCCCATAGCGGTAATGCCGAAACAGACCGACTCATCGACCACGTCCAAATGGCTACAGATTCCTTGCTACAACAGGTCCCACCCGCAGAGATCGTGGTCCTTGGCGATTTTAACGCCCACCACGCCGAGTGGCTCGGTTCACGTTTAACCGATCATGCGGGGAGATCTGTTTATGACTTTGCCTTGGCATATGGTCTGACACAGCTGGTTACTTCGCCTACGCGGATTCCAGATGTGAAGGATCATACACCTTCCCTGTTGGACCTTCTGCTGACCTCTCATCCGGACGGATATCAGGTTTCCATCGATGCCCCTCTCGGCTCTTCGGACCATTGTCTGATCCGGAGTGTGGTGCCACTCACGCTCCCCTCGCGGTTGCGTTTTGCAGGTTGCCGCCGTGTTTGGCATTACAGGTCGGCGGATTGGGACGGAATGCGGTCTTTCTTTGCATCCTACCCATGGGGGCGGGTTTGCTTCTCGCCGGATGATCCCAGCGATGTTGCTGACTCTGTCACTGATGTGGTGCTACAGGGAATGGAACTATTTATTCCATCATCTGTGGTACCCATCGGAGGCAGATCGCAGCCTTGGTTTGGTCGCTCCTGTAAGACTGCATTACGCAGTAAGCAGGAGTGCTATCAGGCCTGGGCTGAGGCTTCGGCGGCTCGGGATGTAAACACCAGCATGCTTAAAAGAAGTATAACTCGCCTCCAGGTCCTTCAAAGTGTTATTGCCAAGGCAAAGTCTGAGCACATAGGCAGAATTGGCGAGAAACTAGTTCGCCTTCCTTCGGGAACCCGTGCATTCTGGTCTCTCGCCAAGGCTGTCCAAGGAATTTCTGTAAGCCATCACTACCATCTCTGCACAACACTGGCCCACGCCGCAAAAGAAAAGCCGACCTTTAGGCTCACTTTTGCGTCCAACTCGACTCTTGATGACGGGGAACACACCGCCGACCATCCCGCGGTGTAAGTGCTCCATGCCGGATGTGCGGTTCTCACAGCGCTCGGTTCGCAAAGCACTCCTCTCCTGGACATTCACAAGTCGAGTGGGCCTGACGGAATCCCCAATTGTGCTGAGGACGTGCCCGGAGTTGGCACCGGTTCTAACGCGTCTTTTCCGGTACTCCTACTCCCTAGGCGTAGTCCCGAAATCATGGAAGACAGCTTTTGTCCAACTGATCCCTAAAAAGGCGACTGCTCAGACCTGTCCAACTACAGGCCTATCGCGATCACCCCTTGTTCTCCAAAATAATGGAGTCCGTTATAAACTGCCAGCTCATGCGGTACCTTGAGGATCACCAGCTGATTAGTGACTGCCAATACGGTTTTCGTCGGGTCGGTCAGCTGGTGATCTTCTAGTCTACCTGACTCATAGATGGGCGGTGGCAGAGTCAAGGGGAGGCATTGGCCGTTAGTTTGGACATCGCGAAGGCTTTCGATCGGGTTTGGCACAAAGCGCTTCTTTCGAAGCCCCTTCCTATGGGCTTCCTGAGAAATTGTGCAATTGATCACCAGCTTTGCAGATCGAGCATCAAGGTCGTTGTAGACGGTGCATGCCCGACTACAAGCCGATTAACGCTGGTGTTCCACAAGGCTGCGTGCTATCACCAACGCTGTTTCTTCTGCATATCAATGATATGTTGCAAACCGGTAGCATTCATTGCTATGCGGATGATAGCACTGGTGATGCTGTATACGCCGGCCGTGCGAATATTTCTCGGAAAACGTCGCCGAGTACCGGAACAAACTTGTGTCTGAAGTCGAGTCTTTGCTGAACAAAGTCTCGGATTGGGGCGACTAAATCTAGTCCAGTTTAATCCTCAGAAGACACAAGTTTGCGCTTTTACCGCTAAAAAGAACCCCTTTGTCGTATCTCCTCAGTTTCAAGGCACTCCCCTTGTTGCCTCAGCCAGTATCGGAATCCTCGGCGTCGACATATCGAGTGACGTGCAGTTTCGCGGTCACTTGGAAGAGAAGGCCAAATTGGTCTCTAAAAAGATTGGCGTACTCAGCAGAGCGGGACAGTATTTCATGCCGGCACAACGCCTGCAACTTTACAAGGCGCAGGTTCGGCCTCACATGGAATACTGTTCCCATCTCTGGGCTGGGGCTCCCCAGTGCCAGCTCCTTCCACTTGACCGCATCCAGCGCAGAGCGGCTCGAATCGTCGACGACCGAGTCCTTTCCGATCGGCTCGATTCATTGGCGCTGCGAAGAGATGTTGCATCTCTTGCATTTTCTTTCGCATTTACCACGGGAGTGCTCTGAGGAATTGTTCGGATTAATCCCAGCCGCCACATTTCACGAACGCACATCGCGGCAGAACTCCCGATACCATCCACACCATCTGGATGATTGGCGGTCCACCACTGTGCGATTTAGAAGAGGTTTTCCTCGCACAACTTCCTTGTGGAATAGTTTACCACCAGCGATTTTTCCGGACCGATACGACTTAGGACCTTCAAGAAAAGAGCCTACTCCTTTTTAAAAGGCCGGCAACGCATCTGCAATTCCTCTGGTTCCCCTGGTGTTGCAGTTGTTCATGGGCGGCGGTAGTCACTTACCATCAGGTGAGCTGCATGCTCGTTTGCCCCCTCTCCTATAAAAAAAAAATGAAAATGAAAAAGAGTAAAGGTGACAACACGCTGCCCTGCGGCACGTCTGCAGTAATATCACACCAAGGTGAGTGAGTTTCAGCGACACGAATACACTGCCGACAGCCACAGAGATAACTTTGAAACCAGATAATTACTCATGGAGATATGTTAAGGGAACACAACAGACTCAACAATATATCAGAGTCAACAGTACTGAACGCATTATTAAAATCCAGCAAGGTCATGACTGTGAGTTGTTTATTATCCATACCTCGTCGTATGTCATCAGTAACTTTGACTAAGGCAGTAGCCGTACTATGACCAGGACGGAAACCGGATTGTAAAGAATTCAATAAATTGTGCTTATTAAGGAAAAGGGTCAGCTGTTGGCAAATAAGTTTTTTCAAGGACTTTAGAAAGGAAAGGTAAGATCGAGATGGGACTGAAATCAGAGAGGTTGACGGGATTAGATCTCTGCGGAAGGGGTATAACATGAGCACTCTTCCACGCTTGAGGGAATTCAGAGGAAAAGACACATGCATTAAGTAAATTAGTGATAATGGGAGTAATAACACCAAGCAGAGGAACAATCATATTACGGATAATCTTGTCGCTACCGATAGCATTTGAGGAGATGGATAATATGATCTTGTTAACATCACATACAGTAAACTGACTAAAAAGAACGGAGGATAATTAGGAGTCGGAGTTACAGAAAGGGAACGAAGTGTTTGCAGTTTATTTTCACTATCAAAAGAGTTAGAAGGATTAGAAAAATGTTGATTTTATAGTTCAACATCAACACTAGGAGGTGAAGCATTTAGGGATGTTCTACCAACTCCAACTGTTTTAAGAAACTTTCACACCCTAGATGAGACGCCGTTCTCGACTGATGTATGAATATGGCGTCGTTGTGCATCTCTACATAATGTGTTGCAGCGATTCCTAATTTTGGAGTATTTCTTTAAGATTTTCCTCTGTTTTATTCCTCTTAAGCTTTGACTAATTATACTATTTATACTTACTATATATGTATATAAATATGTATATATTTGTATAAAAGTATGTATATATTTATTGGTAAACTGTATATATTACGTAGATAATTATCATTTTTATTTTGTTTTTTATTCGACATTGCTACACCTACGTCAATTTCTCACCACTCCCTGGGTTGACTGGTAAAGAATGCCTCAAGACATTAAGTCCGCATTTTGTATTATTTTGTTTTAAGCAATATAATTAAGAATAATTAAATAAATAAATAAAATATTTCGATCGCTTGGATATTAATAAAAACGTATTTATTTAAATTACTTTACATATATCTACTATAATCTTTACACGTATTTAGATAAATTACAAACATTATATCATACAAAAATTTAATTATGTAATTGGAAAGAAACATATTATAAATAAGTAACTAACCAACTATTATGTAATCGAATCTTAGGGAACTTTTGTAAGGGAACCGAAAAATTATTTTACGTATGAACGTTAATAAAATATAAGACGTGATGGTGATAATTAATTACGGTATCTTAAAACTAAAGCTCTTAAAATTTATATGAAATTACCGAAGAAGATGAGGAGCTAGATTATATTTCCCTTTGGGAATCCAAAAATTATTTGAATAGAATAGAATAGAATAATTTTTATTTAATATAGATTGTTACATAATACTTATTGAAAGTCATTTTTTTATTTACCACTGGTTCGGAAAATACGTTTTGTCCTGGGAAGAACCAGCAAGATACCCAGCGGGACGTTTTTTTAAGCATATTTCACTTTACCATGATTTAAATAAAAAAGCGCTGAAGAATACATGAGGGTAATAATAATTTAAATATATTTATCTCTGAAAATTGTATGTTCCATTAATGATAATGTAAGACAAAATAGAAAAAAACATACTTTAAGACATGTTGTTTAATACCTCTAATATACATTTTTTTTAAATAATCATATAATATTATCAACACGGACACCGCGCGCGAATGTGATTGTTCCAAAAACACCGAATACTAATAAAAAAACGATACCCGAAATATAAAAGATTAGCTTACACTTGAGCAGTTGGTTTATAATTAATGTTAACTATCTGATATGCTAAACATAATCTGACATTATGTTGAATTTGCTTCTCATATTCATGCTGTTAATTGGGCCATGATTTAGGTACTAGTTATTTAGGTAGTGAGAGAACAGCGCACACAAAAGAACTTGTCAAAGGAAAGCTGCTTACCATTTAATGAATGGTGCAATGTCCAGTCATGACCTGTTTTTAAAATTTTACTTGATTTTATATAGACAATGTTAACTATAATTTTTTTTTTGGACGGTGGCTAACTCTTTATCAATCAAAATTCGACGAAGTCATTATAGGAGTGACATTTCTAAACATAGAATCTTTGAATGGAATATTTATTACTCCATAACTATATAATAATTACATAATTCTTATTGAAAGTAATTTTTATATTCCGCTGGTTCAGAACACCTCCGTCCTGGGAAGAATCAGCAAGAATGGCAACAGAATGATTTTTTAACATAATATTTTACAATAAAATTATAAAAATAGCTTTTACCCGCGATTTTATCCGCGTAGAACTTAAAAATACCTTTCTGCGATTCTTGTGCTCCTGAGTACTTAAAATCAAAATTTCAATACCTAGGAGATTCTCATAATTATTTTATCCGTTCTTCGGATAGTCTGAAGTTGCTAACACCTTTACACCTTTATATATATATGGAGGTTGATACTTGATACCAGATTTTTGCTGCACTACCTCCAATATGTTTATCTCTGGTTAGCCAGATGTTTGACTGGGAGATAATTCTTTGAGGAATTGAGTCTGCCATATGTATTATTTTTGTTCTTAAGGTCTAAATAAATAAATAAAACTACCTCCACACCTATAATAGCAGTTTTGGGCAAGTAGTTCAATTATCGAAAAACAGACAGACAAAATTAACTAAAAAGTTATTCATAATTTAATAGCATGCAAATACGAGTATCACCCTGTGCTTGATAGAATGCAATTATTTCAATAAATCAGACAGACACTTCAATTTAACTCATATGTGTGTATATTATTTCAAAATTGCAGACATTTATTAAAATTTTATTTATAATCATGTCTACACAGATCACTCTCATCAACATGAATTATAAAAGAACCAGCATGGTAGAGATGACCTCATTCCCAGAGTTAATTTTCATTCATGTATTATTTAATATCACAATAACTCTTCATATACAGTTTCTGTTCAAAATTTTTAATTGTAAGTTACATAACAAAACATCGAACACAGCGATTTTTTTTTCAAAAGCGTTGAAATTACTAATTCTGTGAAATAACATTTTAAATTTAAAGTTCAACTATATGTAAAGTTATAATATATTTATTTCTTTAAGCTTTTCTCTAAGTGACTCTTTACAATTAAAGTTATAAATCGCTCTTACGGCCCTCTTTTGCTAAACAAATATAGTTTTAATATCAGTCGCTTTTACCCATAGCAAAAGTCCTTGATATTATGATATTAAAATAACTAAAATAAACCAATCATATATTGTAATTTAGATATAGCAGGATTCCATTAAAGCTCCATTTCATTATCATTTTATACGTGGCGCTACATTATCGTTGTAGCACGAATGGGTCAGCTCGACCGGGGTAGGGCCACGCTCTCACAGAATACCCACGTAAAATAACTGCTTAATGCTGCTGTGTTTCCTATGGTGAGTGTAAAAAACCGAAGACATTTCATATTAGTCCTTTCGGGTGACAACGCATCTGCATATTGATTCTTAATCGAGGATAAATGTAGATGTGATGGATGGTTGACTGTGTGCTCATTGGTGACCCTTATTTTATAAAAAAAGTGAATTCACAAGACAATTAAAAGTTAAATACAATATTACTTGAGACTTACAGGCTCAGGCTGATCCTCCTTATACGACTATATAATATATAATACTCGTATATATATTATGTATAAAAACGACTTATTTGTGTTTGTAAAATAAGTAAAAGTTATAAGCATTTTAATTACATAGTGTTTAGCGTTCCAACTAAAATTACAATTGATTAACGAACATTGTTTAAACTTACTGTAAGTGTAATTCTTGTTTCCTTTAATATTTTGAGATTTACTTTTTAAGTAAGTGTTGTTCCGGATTTCATTTTGAATTAGATTCTAGTTAATGTATAGATCTAGACATTTGCTTACTCTGCTTCTTCGGTTTTCTTTGTTTGTTTTCTTTTGCTATTTACACTTGATAGTAAAATGAATACACGCAACGCCAAAACGCGCCAAATGAAGAACCAACTGCAAATGGCGCTTCAAGAGCTTAAGGCGTCAAAGGAGCAGTATGAGCTGTTGCATAAAGAAAGGGATGACAATAAAAAGGAAATAATAAATTTAATTCACAAAAGTACTTAGCTAAAAAGTGATATGGTTAAGTTGCATAAAGAATATACAAATGTTTTAAAAAAATTAGATTAGCTTCAGGGACCGATTCCTCGCCCTAAAACCCTCCCAGAAATGAGAGGAGGCCTGTGTGCAGTGGGACGTATATAGGCTGTAACTTTACTTTTTTTACTTTACAGGGACCGATGCACCAAGAAATATGAGGAATCACTCAGATTAATTCCTACATTGCAGTTACAGTTAAGTGAGGCTAATGAGCAGATTGTGCTATTAAAACAATTCATAGATAACTTGAAAGCGTCCCAAACTCAAAGTCTGTTCAATGATATCATAGAAAGTGAATCTTCTAAAACATTGCAACCCTCCACAACAATCGATTTGACTGGTGATGATTATGTCACATCAAGAACAGAAAAAAGGATTACCTGCAGTAGAAGCAACGTAAAGAAATACATAAAAAATAATAAATATGTTAGGAAAGTGCAAAAGTTAATTAAAACTAAAATTAATATTAATAATTATATAAAAGTATGTAAGGAAAAGTCATAATTAATAAATAAACTTAAATTATATTCAATTGAGGTGGAAAATATGAATAACTGTTATAAAACGGAGATAGAGTGTCTAAATTCAGAAATGTTATCACTTAAAAACTCCCTACAAATTATACCAAATAAATATGCATCGGCTTAGGTCATGGATAATCTGGTAAAGTCATGTAAATATAATGAGGAGCGCTTTGACTCCTTCATAAAACATCAGAGTGAGTATCAGCGCTCCATACCAGGTTCGGGGACAATGTGTGTAAATAGTAATGTAAACAGTAATGACTCTTTATTTTCACCTACACTCTATGACAGTGCCATGACAAAGAATATAATCTTAAAAGGTAATTCAAATATTTAAAAAAATAAAGTTATTATGTATTGTGATAAAATAGGCAAAAATTTAGTTTATTTAAAAGGATAGCTGATCAATAATTATTGCATGCCTGGGGTATTCTTTAGTCATATAATTAATAAAGTTTTAGCTAGTAAGTTTTGCCCTAATAGAACATTAATTATTCTTGTTGGGAGAAGAGGCAATGTTAACAAAAATCAATTATTAAAATATATTGATTATCTAAATACTTTAAATGTACATAAAATTATCTTGTTTACATTGTTTTGCACACAGAGTTGGCTACAGGAAAATAAAATAAGATACGATTTAAATTTATTAAGAAATAATTTGTCATTTAGTAATAATTTAAACTTAACATTTGTTGTAATAATTACAATAATAAAATTAATTTAATAGACATAAATAATTTAATTAAAAAATTTTTGACTAGTTATAGGTATTACTAAATATAATTCAAGACAGATAGCAAATGTGCTATCTGTTTAAAATTATATATTAACTCAACCAAGGGCTTGGCTACCCAGACATCTGCTTCTATTGTGCAGCATAATGACTTTATATGCAATATGGAATTAGTTCCAAGTAATTTAAATTAGAAAATGAGACAATAGAGGTAATCTCTAGCAGTTATAATAATTTAAATAATTTAGAATGAAGCTTACAAATCCTTAATTTTATGACTTTTTTTTATAAAATAAGAGTGACAAACGAGCACACAGCCTACCTGATGGTAAGTGGATAATGTGGCCCATAGACATCTACATCTATCCTCGTGTAAGAATCAAAATGCAGATGCGTCTGCCACCCCTGAGGACTAAGATTGAATGCCTCGTATCCAGTAAAAAGATTCTCCGGTACTCTACACTCACCATACGAAACACAGCAGCATTGAGCTGCTACTTTACGCTGGTATTCTGGGAGAAGCATGGCTCTATCACGTATAAAACTCCACAAAGTGATAATAAAAACTGTTTACACCTGGTGCATCAATATCTACAAGGCATGACAGGCAAAAAGCTAAAATTTGAATAGTTCTTAAATAGCAACAATATTCATATTTTATGTATTACTGAACATTGGTCAAAAGCTTATAACTTAATGTTTAACTTCAGTAATCACCAGGTGGTCAGTTCTTTCAATAGAGAAACGGTTTTAAGAGGTTGCTCCTTAATATTAGCTAGTAAATTATTATCATGTAAAGAACTTAAAGATATTGTGAGCCTCTCTGATGAGCGAACTGTAGAAATGACTTGGGTTGAGTTTGAGCACCTCATTGTTATGAGCCCCCCATGTTCTATATCTAAAAATATAGAGGAAGTTTTTGTTAAGCTTAATAAACGGAATATATCTGTCGTAATATGTGGAGAATTTAATATTAATCTCCTAGAAACTTCCTCCACCAATATTAAATTTAGATCATTGTTTAAATCATATGGTCTTTTTAATTTATTTTTAGAGCCAACGTATATTGCTGAATCTAGTGCAAAATGTATAGATAATATTTTTACAAATGTTAAGCCGTTGCATAAATGTATAATTCAAAAATTAAGTTCTGATCACTGTGGACAATTACTCGTATTTTCATTACTTTATGTTCACAAAAAGCAAGTAGATGAGAAAATTGTGTTTGTTCCAGTAAATGCACGTCGCTTGGAGAAGTTTGGAAGTAACATAGTGAAAAAACTTCCTTCCATCGCTTCCATATCAAAATAATCCTAAGTTTTGGTATGGAACATTGTTTAAGCTTACTTGGAATGAATTTGGTAATACTTTTACTTCTAAAATATTCTCCTTGAACAGTTAGACATTGGGCGACAGTAGAAGTCCCTAAGAGCAGACAAAGGTTATATGAACTTTACCATGAAAAGTCATAAAATCGTAGCCTCGAATTTAGGTAATATGTAAAAAATATTCAAAAATATT
Source organism: Parnassius orleans (assembly GCA_029286625.1). Taxonomy (NCBI): domain Eukaryota; kingdom Metazoa; phylum Arthropoda; class Insecta; order Lepidoptera; family Papilionidae; genus Parnassius; species Parnassius orleans. Next base: position 1,524,500 of record JAGSMP010000032.1, read on the forward strand.
TAAAAGAGTGTGCTCTACAGCCAAGTATTTGCAATGGAGCAACAAAATTAAGACGGCTTCTTATAAAAATAAAATGGCGGGGAGTACAATTAAAAATGAAACTGGTAAGGTCAACTCTCGCAATTCAAACTACCAGTTAATTTTTAACAACAATTTAACTGAATCAGATCAGGATCAGAATGGTTTTTGAGAAATACACTACTGATATTCCGATCTTAACCACTAAATCACTGAATTTTTCTCCTGCCGTCACCGAATCATTACTTAAACAAAATGTAAATGCATGTAAAAATAATTTCGTATTTCATAAAATATCATCAAAAGATATTGTAAAATATTTTAAAACTATTGATATTAAGAAAACTGCAGATCTGTGGGGGATTTCCGTTAAAGTTATTGCGTCTATAATAGATACAATCACACCTCAACTATCCATTATTTTCAATACTAGTATCGAATATGGTGTATTTCCTGATTTAATGAAGCATAGTAAAGTAGTAAAGTACATTTAACCTAGTCACTTAGTAAAAGTTTTGAAAAAATTATTTCTCATCAAATGTTTTTTTTTAATGTAAATAATTTACTTTATAAAAATCTATTCAGTTTTACAAGGGGTCGTTCGACAACTGATGCTGGTGTTCAGCTGATTTAAATTATAATAATAATTAAATTTTAATATATATTTTAATATATATTAATAATTAAATGCATGGGAGAATTCACAGAATGCTTTGGGTATATTCTGTGACTTATCCAAAGCCTTCGATTGTGTTCACCATGAAACATTAATCAGGTAACTTCAACACTACGGTGTAAGAAGTGATACTCTTAAATTATTTCAAATTTAAGTAACAGAACGCAAAAAGTTTTCAGTAATAGTATGAGCTCTTCCTTGTCGATAGTACAAATGAGCGTACCTCAGGGCTAAATTCTCGGCTCCTTTCTGTTTCTTGTACATATTTACGACTTACCTTACATAGTAGAGGAAAACTATAACATAGTATTATTTGCTGATGACACTTCATTAATTTTCATATTAAAACGACAATTATAAAAATATGGCGAAGTAAATAATGCTATATTTAAATTAATAAATAGGTTTAATGTTAATAATTTGCATTTAAATGGCACTAAAATGAAATGTATAAAATTCATGACTCCAAACGTCATGCATTTAAATACTAATGTAATTTTAAATGGGGAGGAACTGAGTCTTGTCGATACCACCATTTTTCTGGGAATTACACTAGACGCGAAGCTTTAATGAAGTCCCCATATATCAAAATTAGCGAGCAGACTTAGTTCTGTAGCATGTGCTGTAAAAAAGTTTAGAAACCTTACCGGTGTTGAAACAGCTAGACTTGTTTACTTTAGCTATTTCCATAGTATAATGTCGTGTAGTATTTGCTATGGGGACACGCGACTGACACTGAAATTTTATTTGTTTTATAGAAGAGGGCCATAAGAGCAATCTATGATTTAAAACCTAAAGAGTCGCTCCGACAAAAATTTAAGCAAATTATATATATGAACTTTGGCCTCTCAATACATTTATGAAAATAAAATGTACGTACACAAAAATAAAAGTAGTTTTACAAAAATAAGTGATATTCATAATGTAAATACTAGGAACAGACACAAGTTAGTAGTACCCAGTAATACCATTTACTCGACGCCACCGAGTCAGTAATTCATTCTTGGGGCGATGTATACGCTTTTACAACAAAATCCCAGAAAACAAACAAAATTTGACCTGATGAAATTTCAAAAACTTTATTAAGCTAAGTTCGTACAAAAAGGGTTATTTTAATATTAAGGAATTTATGGATGATAATAACTCCTGGGAATGTGGTAATCACTACTAGGCTATTTCTTATTTGTTTTGTGTTGTTAATTTTGTAATATATATGATTGAAAGCTGTTATTTTTTTTAAAGTCCCGCTGGCTTTCTCGCTGGTTCTTCCCAGGGCAGAGAATTTTTTTTCCGAACCAGTGGAATTTAAACATAAGAGTGAATTTCAATAAGTATTATTTATAATCTACATTGAATAAAAAAGTTTCTGTTTCTATTTCTGTAAAAGTATCAACTTGAAAACATATTGTTATAATAGTAACAATAAAATTTTAAGGTATATAAAATAATGTGTAATATGTAACGTATATATAACGATTTATTTTATTGTATTCGGTGAACTTTATTTAATTTTGATATTTTATTTATTTTATTTATAAAATAGCTGCCAATCTAAATCTAAACACAAATCTAGACACATAACAAAATATAGAACCCTACACTGCAATCGTATGTAAAATATTATTTAAAATATATTAAGTTACAATTTTACCTCTCTGCTTCGTAAGTGTTATTCAGCGTCTTGTGAAACTCTGTTATTGGCTTTTGTTTTCACAAACAAACTTAATTAATATTTTTAAGTTTGTTTGTCAAAGCAAATGCTGTTAAGTTTCCTAATAAAATAATAAATAAAAAAGTGATAAATTTAGATAAATGAGGATATACGCAGTAGAACTAGAGTAACCAACATAGCCCAACGGCTCATTGCCAATTGAGCTTACTAATCAAGCTCAAGTGACAATGAGCCGGCCATATAACTCGAAGAACCTGCAACCGATGGGACATAAAGCTTCTCGAGTACACACGTAGTAGTTTATAGTTATAAATCAAAAACAAAAAAAATATTGGTCTACAGTATTTACAACGATATAAAATTTTATTTTGCTAAAGGTGACTACTAAATGTCACATGTCTGGAAACCCGCTAGACATTTCCCTATGGCTGTTTAGATGTTCCAAGAATACCGTCTGTCTGTCATGGCTGCGGTGCCTCATTTTGAGAGATTATAATTCTCTGTCGATGTATTATTCTATTATAAGTATAAAATTAAAACATGCAACACAGAAGTTATTTAATTTACGTTGTCAATGTAAATTTTTCTAAGAATTTTTCTTTTATTAAAAATTATTCAAAGGTTATGATAATTTTGGACTTTAGTAGTTTTTGTGAGTTCTGTTAAGTATCTATCGACCTGTCTATCCATTATCCTTAATAATACTTTTATTCAATTTAAAGGACATATCCTCCACACCGAATTTCAGTCACGACGGCCAGTCTCGATGGAGACTAGTATCTGCGCAGGACAGGATTATAGTGCCCAAGTGTATGCGCAAGCACAGGTACGCTCTCTATTCCCTCACTATCATAGTCGGATGGGACGGTAATTCGACACGACCGGAGTGTGATCAGGCGCAGGACAAAATGGCTTCACGTGCTTTCCAAGGCACAGAGGTAAAACACCGCCAACTTCCTGACTCCGGGCTGTTACTGAGAATTTCTTGACAGAAAAACCCAATAACTGATTTTAGCTGATTTAATACGTGGCAGAGCCATGCTACAGCTATATTAATAGTATAGTTGTAGCACGAATGAGTCGGCTCGACCGGGGAAGGACCACGCTCTCACAGAACACCAGCGTAAAATAGCAGCTTAATGCTGCTGTGTTTCGTATGGTGAGTGTAGAGAACCGGAGACCCTTTTTACTAGAAAAGAGGCATTCTATCTTAGTCCTCACGGCTGACAATGCATCTGCATTTTAATTCGCAAACTAAGATAGATGTAGATGTCTATGGGCCACAGCAACCACTTACTATCAGGTGGACTGTGTGCTCATTTATCACCCTTAATATATAAAAAATAAAACTGTAAAACTGTCGTAAACTGAAAGTTGACCTGTAAAGTCGATTAAAAAATTTAAATGCAAATTGCTTGTGGCAAGGCGAAAATATTGTGAAGAAAATAACCTATTTATTAGATCCTTACATATGAAATTAGCGTTATGTACGGGAAGAATATAAAGTCAATTTTTTTTTTGTAAAATATATTTAATTAATCAAAGTATGCACCGTTGTTATCTATGCACTTTTGCCATCTCATAGGTAGTTCATTGATCCTTTTACTAAAAAAGCAATGGAGGCGAGAATCAATAAACTCTTTGAAGGCGGTTTGGACTGCCCTATCGGAGTTGAATTTTTTTCCTTGTAAGAAGTTGTCTCAGTTCCGGAAAAAATGGTAATCTGTTGGAGCAAGATTCGGAGAGTACGGTAGATGTCGCATACATTCCAACTGTAGCTCATCTAACTTAGTGGTTGTTTGTTGTGCAGTGTGTGGTCTTGCGTTGTCGTGAAGCAGCAGTGGCCTAGAGCGATTGACCAATCTCGGTTGTTTAGCAGCTAGTTCTTCCTTCATGGGTTTCAGTTGCTGACAATAGATATCTGCCGTAATCGTTTAGCCAGATTTTAGAAAGCTGTAGTGAACGACACCGGCGCTAGTCCACCAAACACTCACAAGTAACTTTTTCTGAGTCAATTTTCGTTTAGGGCAGAATTTGGCTGGGTCTCCAGGGTTCAGCCATTGCAACGAGCGCTTCCGATTATCGTACAGTATCCACTTTTCATCACAAGTAATGATTCGATTTAAAATCCCTTCATTATTGTGTCGGTTGAGCAAAGTAACACAGTAGTCGACGCGTGTTTGCAAGTTCGATTCACTCAATTCATGAGGTACCCATCGTTCAAGTTTTTTTTTCTTTCCCGATTTGCTTCAAGTGGAATAATATAGTTTTATCACTTACCCCGAAGCCTGCAGCTATCTCTGAAGTGCTTTATGATGGATCCGCTTCTACAATAGCCTTTAATTCTTCATTTTCCACTTTGGTCTCCGGCCGTCCACGGGGTTGGTTCTGAAGGTCGAAATTTCCAGAACGAAAACGTTGAAACCAAAAACGTACCGTGCTTTCTTTTGCGACACTGGTGCCACGGTAGAACTCGTACTCGTAAATATACCGATATTTCATGTTTTGCCATTGTGCGGTAAGAAGCGACGCCAAAGAAAAAAAAATAGTTTCAAAACTCAAATGTACCAGCTAAATGAATTTATAAATTTGAATTTGGAATTGTTAACCAAAGAAGAGATATTTCAGATCAAAGTGGTCAGTACGACAATACGCTAATTTCATATGTAAGGAGCTAATAGTATCCTGCATAATTATTAGAAATGTACTAATTTAACAGCCAAGCTTAGCTATGTAGTAGCCCGCAATGCTCGTAAACGTGAAGTTCGTGCAGGCAACCTCTTTGCTCTTAATACTTGCCGAACGAAAACTGGATTACGGTGCCTTATACATCACATATACATATACTAAAGTCCTATAATTCTACTTAAATAGATATAAATATATTTGTTTTCTCTACAGACTTCAATTTAGAGTACAAATTATTAATTTAAACAAGTTTAAAATGAAATGTAAATATACTCATTAAAATCGTCTGTTATCTTTAATACTACCAATAGTATTTATGTAACGTTTGATTTTTTTTAAAGTTCTGAATTTAATCATAACTATATTTTTCATACACATAAATTTAACACATTTAGTGGTTTCTGTTTGAATATTGTTACTTGTTTAAGTAGCAGTAGTAGCAATGTTGCAGGCATTAACCACATGTTAATACCTGCAAATTCAATACAGCAAAATTTTCTCTTAACCACATGTTAATGCCTGCAAATTCAATAGAGCAAAATTTTCTGTTTATTTTTTTTTTGTAGCTGTTTGTTATTCCCTAATAAAAATAGATATATACAAATATTTTTGATTTTTCAGGCAAACAAGGGAATATAATATATATATTTTTATCAATTTTTTTGGACCCTTTTTGTGTAAGAAGGAAAACAATTTATTTAATTTAAAAAATAAAAGTAAATATGAATGTAAACAATATATTATTAAGTTGCTACAAAGTCTTGATTGTAATTCAATTGTGTTATAATTTATAAGTTTATAACACAACGGAATCTATGCTGAAACCCATAAGTTTATATATTATCCATATACATCATATTCCCACATCCTCATCCCATCAACACGCATACTACACACACACACACATAAACACACACACGCACCCACACACCCTCATACACACACAAACCGGCATCTTATTATTTATTCTCAAAAATCGGTTAAAATTTTTTTTTTTTTTTACGTTACCCTATCATGAGCTTAATAAGTAAGCATTTCGTATTTATTGTTAAGTTAAGGACTTTGTATGGTGTGCAAATAAATATTTTAAAAATTTATATATATAAAATATAAGTTGCTAGCGCAAAAGTGCTATAGTTTGACAAATCTTAGATTAGATATGAACTTCTAGAAGTAGTCATAAACGTAAACTAGAGAAAGATTACGCCATCGATAAGTTACTAGCTGGTCATAGCCATGAAACATTAATATTAGCACTATACAATAACTTCTACATTGATTTATTTCTTTCAATGCTGAGAACTTATTACAAATTATGTAAAAAGATATTATTACAAAACGACTATAAATCACCTTTATAACAACAGTAGTAACATACTACTCATTAAAAAAAACAATTGAAATTAATATTTTAAAAATAAAATTAAAACCATGTTCAATTTATTTTGTCTCTTAATTTAGTGGTCACATAATTTCACGCAAGGGTTGTTCACGCAAAATCCACACATTAAGCGTCCGATAAAAATAAAATAAATAAATTATGTCGGTTTAATTAAATTTAATTAGTAAATCTTACTAACCATCATCGTTCATCACCTTTGTTGTTTTATATGGTTAATGGCCTTTCGATTAACGAATTTAATCGAAACATATTCAAATAACGATTAATGGCTGCTCTTGATATTGGTTGTCATATCATTGTCACCAGCTGATTCAAAAAGCTTTTTCGTTTACTCTGAAAATATAAAAATCTACTAGGAAAGTCAAAATAGTAATAAAAATGAGATATGACTTCAAAGAACTAAAAAGAATAAAATAACTGTTGCAACGTCGCAATTTTCACGACACCATTGTAAATCACAGAGAGGAAGAGTGCCTGAAAACTAAAGCTTCATGGGATCGTAGTCCCATGTAAGCTAAAGCTGAGTCACCTTCGATTGCATAAATTTAATTAATATTAAGTCCTTAATTAATTAATATATTATCCCAATTAAAGTGATATTTATGAATTATTTTATTTATTTATTTAATTTCACGTTCTGAAGTCGGCGCTAAGACATAGTGTATAGCTTAATTAAAGCCGAATCTAGAATGTGAAATTATTCTTTATTTTTAGTTATTTGAAGTTGTCTCTTATTTTTTTATAAGTATTATTTTTGAACCCTAAAAAGGTCGTCGTCTAAGGATTATCACAAGCTCAATTTAACAATTAGAATATTGTCTAAATACATTTATTTGCAAAAAACCGGGTGGTTTTGATTTGATTCCTGCCTGAAAAACTAGAATACGAAATAGGTTTTAATCATTGGAATACGTTACTGGCTGGTTATAAAAGTGCCATGGTGTTAAAAAAAGAACGTTCCAAATTTAAATTTTTTGCCTGAGGCTGGTTTTTAAAGAAAACAATTTTTTACTACATTTTGTGGCGCGAACTCCCGAAAGTTAATATCTACTCTAAATAACTTTTAGTCAATTTTTTTGTAAATTATCTCATTTCCTTGACAATTTAAAGTATTGTTATGATTGTTGAGCGGTCTCGAAATTGAAAGACAAATTGATAAAAATCAGCAAAAGTTATTGCGCTGCTTGAGGGAGGTTGCAACCAATGCTTCGTGGCTCAGAGTCTAAATGTGTGACGTTCGACAGTCCCAAGGACCTGGCACCGCTATCAAGAGACCGGTTATGTCAAGAGAAGGCCTGGTTCTGAAAGAAAGCCATGCACCAAACCACGGGATGATCAGTTTCTGGTCAAGTCTAGTTTAAGTTATTATTAAAATTCATTAAATTTTAAATATTACATACATACATACATATAATCACGCCTCTTTCCCGTAGAGTAGGCAGAGGCCACTTTTTTCCACTTGCTACTATCATTACATACTTGTTTCGCTTCTTCCGCTTTCATTATTCCCTTCATACACGCTCTTCGGTTTAGGGTACTCATGACCTGGCCTTTTTTCAAGACGTCCCTGATTTGGTTTAGAAACGTCCGCCTAGGTCTACCCCTTCCAACACTTTCATTCACACTCGCCTTATACACTTTTTTCGTCAATCGTTTTTCATTCTTTCTCTCGACATATCCAAACCATCTCAACATGCCTTTCTCAATTTTTGTCACTAAATCTTCTTTCAGACCACAACGTTTCCTTATCTCACTATTTCTTATCCTGTCACACAATTTAACTCCTATCATACTTCTTAACGCTCTCATCTCAACTGCATTTATTCTGCTTTCATGTTTCTTCTGCCATACCCAACTTTCACTTCCGTACATGAGTGTCGGAACCAACACCCCCTCATGCACAGCTAAACGAGCCTTGTTAAACACCTTCCGACTGCTCATAAAGGAGTGCAAAGCTCCATTCACCATGTTTCTTGCATTCACTCTTCTTTTGATATCACTCTCACACTTTCCATCTCTTGTAAACTTTGAACCCAGATACACAAACTCCTTCACCTGTTCAATTTGATCATCTTCAATCACGATATTGCAGTCTGTCACTGCCTCATCTCTTTCAAACACCATCACTTTCGTCTTTTTTACATTCATCTTCAATCCCTTTCTAACAAAAGCTCCACTCATAGCCGTTACCATCTCCTGCAACTCCTCGGCCGAAGACGCAAGTAATACTTGGTCATCAGCTTAAAGAAAACATTTGACGAGTAACTCATTCATTCTCAATCCACTTTCGTTCTCTTTTAAATCTGGCAAGCAATTGTCCATGAATAGATTAAACAGCCACGGTGAAGCTACACATCCCTGTCTAACCCCTTTTTTCGATATTAAACCATTCAGTGTATACCCCGTTTATCCTTACACAAGCACTAGCATCCCTATAAAGAGATTGCAATGCTCGTATGAGGATACTGCTCACACTGTTTGCGGACAGTGCTGACCACAATTCATTCCTCACTACTCTATCATAGGCCTTTTCTAGATCTCGTTTTTAGCCAAACACTTTTCGGCTATGCACCGCAAGGAAAATACCTGACCCATATATTCCATTCCCTTTCTAAATATCGCTTGTGCATCCCATACTTTTACGTCTGTTTCATTCACAACCCTTTCAATCAACACTTTCGCATACAATTTACGGACGACGCTGAGAAGGCTTATACCGCGGTAATTTATGCAGTCCTGCCGTGACCCTTTTCCCCTATACAATGGCACGATTACGGCTTTGCACCAGTCTCCCATTACTTGCCCATTTCGCCAGCACAAATTGAAAAGGCGGTACAGCTGACTATCCACTATGCCCTGTCCGCCCTCAGTATCTCGACGGTAATCTTGTCATACCCTGCAGCCTTACCTAATCTCATACTTTTCAACGCTTTCACTATTTCATCCATGCTTATCTCACTTTCATCAACATTTATATTAGTTTCCATGGAAGGTGCCGGATGCTGTACCTGCACTTCCTCTCTTTCAAAAAAACTTTCAAAATACTCTTTCCTTCTCTTTAACACACATTCTTCTCCTTTTATAATGCTCCCATCTTGACTCCTGATTGTACTCAGCTCCGAGGTAGAAGTTGTTCTTCTGGCTGTTTTGATGGATTTCCAGAAAAACTTGATGTTTGACTGGAAGTCTTCAGTGAGCCTTCTATCGAAGTCATCCTTTCGTTCTTCTTTCTTTCTAGATACAACTTCTTTCGCTGCTGATTTCAATCTTTTATACTTCGTTCTTGCTTCCTTTATCTCGTCATCCGTTGCCTTTTGAACTTTTTGGTTAGCTTTTGTTGCTAACCAATCCAACCACGCTTTCTTCTTTTCTTGTACAACCCTTTGTACATCTTTATCCATCCACACATTATAGTTTTTTCTTTCTTTCTTTTAACTACCCCGCATACCTCAATAGCAACATTCACAACCCCTTTCTTAAATAACTCCCACAAATCTTCAATCACACCTATCTCTTCTATGCCTTTAAAACTTTCATTAAATGAAACAAATTTATACGGATTATATCGCGTTTAATTTTCCGTAAATCTGTAAAAATTTGTTTCATTTAATGTGTAGTCTTCGCGTAAATATAAGAAAACATTATTTAAAACCTCCTTTCAGTTTCTCTACATACTCGTCTTTCTGTTTTTTTCTTGTAGATTTTCCACTTTTACTCTGTCCAAAACACTCGTAGGCTCGGCCCCTCGGTGTCGCCACCGTTTAGAGAGGCCACGCATTCGCGCTATAACCAGGAAGTGGTCTGTGTCGAGGCCTACACCGCGGTATGCCCGAGTGTCTACCACTTTCTTCCTCAGTCTTTCATCCACAATTACAAAATCAATCATACTTCTAGACACACCCTCATCTCTTGTATACAAATGGATCTTTTTGTGGTCAGACAGACAGACGTTGGATTGACGGAGAGGGTAGGAATAGGGAAAGGGAAGGATAGGTGGTGTGACAAGGAAAATTGTTAAGTTAGAGTGGGAAATAGGAAATGTAGGATATTACCGCCCAGGAGGGCAAGGGATAGGACAGTAATAGCTAGGGAAGCCGGGGTCGCATACCCGTATACTATACCACAACTACCGGACAGGTAAATTGGAATAAGTTTCCCATGACTATTTTAAATATTAAACTCTAATATATTATAAGATCGTTAGTAGAGTCAGTGCCATTATATTCGTGCATTTACTTGGGATACAACAATATCTCCTGCGCCGTTTTTTATTATATTGTTATATTGTTTATATTCGGAAGTTGTTACTATGGTCGATAATGATAATGACATCATTGTCATAACATAAAAATGTAATGACATATTTCTTGCTTCTTGTGACTAACTTATTAGGTTGCGTCATCAAACATTTAAATCAATATCATAAACATTAATACAGCACTTCACAAGTCTGGGGCTGAACATAACCTTCCCCCAGGGAATGCCACAAAGCACGGTCCTGGACCACCTGAGTCCATCGACTTCCTGCAACTTCTGCCAGATTATCACGCCATCTAGTGCGGGGCCGCCCTACACTTCACTTATGACGCTGCCACTCGAGAAACTTACTTCCACATCGGTTGTCGATTCTTCGGGCTTTGTGGCAAAATATCTATATCATAGAACATGTGATTAATAGGTCATTATTTATAATACACGAACAGCTTAAAAATGAGCAAAAAATGTTGTATTTATGTAAGTGTGACCACGAGGGAAGCGAGACAGACGAACTTTAGATTTTAAGCCATTTTTTTGTGTCCAGACACTACGTTAGATTAGGTTAGAACTCCTGAATAAAAAGACATGAAATACGAGTAAATAAAAATGAATTTGAAAAATCCGAAAGTGCACACTCCAATTGCTCATGTAATATTTTAAATGGATTACAGAAGTGATTATCGAAAGGAACTAGCTCTACATGATTCTGAAGATAGCGAAAAAAAAATTATGTCGTTTTTAACAAAAACGTTTTGTTAAATAGTTCTCGAGATACCTTGTACACAAAGAATTTATGAACCACAGACTAAAGGACATCTACAATATAATATTTTATCGGACTTTTTTTATAATAATATGTGTTATTGAATTGAAAAAAAACATCAGGCTTGTTCATTAGTGTTTTCTCTTTCCAATTATGTGCTTTTCATAACATATTATTGCGATGTAAAATAATAAACACGACTTAAAATGAGTGAAATGAGTGACTTAAAAAATTCGACAGTAGAGCCCAAACTCGAGTGTGTCATAAGTTTTAAAATTTAATAATCCCTTAAAATTACATGGCTCGATTTAACTTTTTATAATTCATAGTGCCCTGGAATTTTATATAAAACACTCATTGTTCTGGTGAAGATCCTTCGCGAAGACTTTGGAGTGCTGGATTCACTCGATTACTTCTTTAATACGAAGTATATTGAAGCTGTTTAAGTATTGCCGAATACATTTAGAGATATGTCTATTTAATATCCTGTAAGCTGACGCTATCAGTTGAAGACTACAGTCTCATTTCCCGTCTAGCAACCATGATATTAATTACATGATCGGAGAGTTTTGAGTCCTGCTCCACTGGGTCTTTTTAGCTACGCATGGAAAGTTTCTAGAGGCTATTATTGATATAGTCAACCATAGTGCAATCTTCTAGGAACTGGAAACGATTTTGTAGTTTGAGCTGAAAATTATTGGGATTTCGCATTGGGGTAACAAGGAGGTCGAAGCATCTCTCTTGTCCGATGTTAAGATTCAATGTGCCTCTGACAATTAAGAAATAAAGACAAAAAAAAACAATTTATTTTGCCACAGACTATTTACACACCCAACAATTTACTAATTTGAAACTTATAAATACGTAAATTGAATAAATTTCACTTTGTCCGTCGAAAGGCATGCTACAAATGGTGAGTGGTTTTCGTGGTTTTCGTCAGCATGAGTTGTGGTAATAACGAAAACCATTCGGTGATCGCTGCCGTTTTTCACCCGAGCAATCATAGAGACATCATTGAATCGTTGCCGTTTAGTCGTCAGAATTGAGTTAATCTCGTTTTTCTACAGTTGGAGAGAATTACAGCCTTAATACCTTCTACATGTTATTGGGCACATGCTTCCTCTCATTTACAAGATGGTTATGGAGTTACTCGCCGCGCTGCAACAGTGCTTGTTGGATGAATACACCTCCTCAAAATATTCTATTTAAAGGATTTGAATTTATTTACACCAATCATTTGGCGAATCAGCATATAAAATTGCCACTAACCATTTCGGGCACCGAAGGGGATGGAATTTATACATGACGTGGATGTCGGAAGAGACGCCTGCTGATGCAGATGAGATGAGATTGCTGGAAAACCTCATGGTCCCTGATAGTAGATTATTGCCATCACGATTATGCTAGATGTAAAATACTAGACCGGCGACGGAAAGCAGAATCTAACTTGCCAGAAGTCTGTACTGCAATCAACAATTCGCTTGCCAAATGTGGCAATTATGGGAAATACTAATTACAAACTAAAGAGGTTTATGTAGAGCAGTGGACTTTCACGGGCTGATGTAATATAAAACATCATTTTATTTAGATCGTAAATGCAAACACTTGCGCACATATTAGGTACTTTGAACACTAATTTGATGTTAAAACTGCTTTGACAAAGGACCTAATTAAAAACTTAAAAAAAGTAAAAGCAGTCAAGTTATAAAGATCGTTATCAGCCCGTAGCAACCCAATGCTAGATATAGGTATTTGCCACTACATCTTAAGATAATAAATATCTTTATATATAATCTTAAGATAATAAGGATAGGGACCTTAATAACCACCTTTGGCAGGCGGATTGGCGATCATAGTACCAGATGTCTCACACCTATTCACGAGGTACACCGTCACCCATCAGAGGCCGAGAAGTCTTTCGAGATCTGACCATAGTCGCATTTTACGATACCCACAGGACAAAGTGGGTGATGGATTTTCTTATGCTGCCATCCCACGGCAAGTAATACAGAAAACTGAATATTAAAAAGCATGAAGATAGTACCTACAAGTGATATGCTTTTTCCATCTAAATAAACAATAGAATTCTAACAACATATAATTATCACTAGTATAAACCGTTCATTTGAATATTAAAAAAGCATGTAGATAGTACCTACAAGTAATGTACTTTTCCATATAAATAAACAGTTGAGTTTTAACAAGAGATAATTATCACTAGTATGAACTATTCATAATGTTACAATATTAGAGTTTTAACAGTTACAACCGCACTTTATAAGTAGTTTTTAAAGGACATTGCTCTGCGCCCATACATTGTTCGCCCTGGAACCAAGAGCATCGGAAAATTATGTGATGTATTTTCGATAATTAGTAAATTACTATATGATCTTATTTTTATAGCGGATAGCTGCAGAATAGATATATTTCAAAAAAAGTATAATCGAATCTATAAAGTTATAATCGAACCACGAACATTATGGTTTTTCATAACTCCGAGTGATTTTTAAGAAACTGAAATACAATAAAATTTAGCTATTTTTAGTTCCTACCTAGATAATTGGGTATGTAGTTTTTGTTCTAAAGCCTAAATGTAAGTAAGTGCAACGTATAAATAATATAGTCGCTTCTACTATCTAGTTCATTTGCAAGCCTGTGCCTCTGAATGGCGCTGTTAAAACGCGTGACTATGAAACCAGCCTTACCAGCTAGGTAGTAAGTTGTTTTTAAACCTACATTAACTTATTATTTTTGAATTAGAAATAAAAAACAAATTTAATTTCATGTTTATTGTTCATTTTCTAAATACATCACGAGACTCGGAATATGCAGACAAAGTAGAAATGTAATTACAAAAAGAGGTGCAGTCCATTGTTGTACACAGTGACGAATCTGTTCATCTTCCAAGAACATAGAACCAACAGCAGAGCCACAATTTACACAAAATACACTTTCCATTGCGTATGCGTAAGTCCGTTTATGAGTGCCAGGTTATCGTTTGAGCGGTACACAGTTACGAAAATCACAGCCAGGCAAATCGTTTTTGAAAGCAATCAGAGTCCGTTAAAATAGCTAAGTCATAATATTCAATAGATAGTCCCGAAAGTCACCAAACACACCGATATAATTACAAAGAGCGAGCGACAGCGACGTCAATGTCTGTCAGAGTGAGAGCACAGGTGAGAGACCATAAACTTAGAATATACTGGCGTATTCTAAGGCTATGTGAGAGACTGACAAGTGACAAGTGACCATTTAGTGAAGTCAAAAATAGGGGTGCTAAATACTATACGATTTATCGACATTTAATAAGATTTACTATGGCCATATGTTGCAAACAGTATAACATCATCTTTTGCCATACGATAATATTAGTACCATAATAAGTATGTATTATATTATTATGTATTATATTATTATGTATTATATTATGTATTATATTATTCTAGTATATATTTTATTTTATAAATTGTGTAATGTAAATATAATATATAATAAGTAGGATTTGACATTTTTATATGTATAGATTAGAATAACTACTTATGTATAAGTATGACAATGTCCTACTTTACTTATAATGACACGATACTTCTCTACTTCTTCTATACTTGTAACAATATTAATAATAACACCTGTATCTAGTCTGCAATATTACTTTTTATAAAGAAAACATTTATAATTCATGAAGTAACAATAAGTGTTTTTTTTTAATATTAATTGTCGTAAATTCGTAAGTGATCGTTTATTTAGAAGTAAACTACACACTTTTCTAAACAGTCATTAGAAAACCCTGATTAATAATGATCATGATGAAATATGTAGTTTTTGTTCACTTCAGCATTATTCTAACTACCTATAATTTAAAATCGAGTATGACCTCATTCATTAGGTATAGAAGGTTTTTTAAATCATACTTTAAGGGAATAATAATAAAGGAATGGTAATTGAATGTTTTTATTCAAGCTTCTATTTGCACTTTATTCGAAATAAATTCAAAATGTGATTCAGATTAAAAAAATATGCAACATTGGGCATCCCTAATCATTTTTCGACACCACATGACGTTTGGCGAAGATGGCGGTGATTAATGTTATTAGTCGAATAGAATACTTTTTAATATTCATTTCGGCATGCAGCTAGTCCGTGTTATAAAATTATTTGCAACTAATATAATAAAATAGACAATTAATTATTGTGTATGTCCGATGCTTTTATTGCTCAGGGCGATTCTGGACATTGTCATTTTCGAGTATGTTTCAAATATTTCAACTTCTTAAGTTATGAAGATTAAATTAAAAAAATCCGTGGACTATTACAAAAGTGTGCATGTTTGATCTAAATGTACAGTGGCATTTCCCTCAACGGAAAACTGTTATATGTAATATAAACTATTACCTTTTGACATGAAAAAGTTACAAACTCACTTTATAAGGAGTTTCTCTTTTTTATAGATTAAGGGTGGTAAATGATCACACAGTCCACCTTTTAATAAGTGGATGCTGTGGCCCGTGGACAACTTCATCTGTCCTCGATTAAGAATTAAAATGCAGATGCTTTGTCAATCCTGAGCACTTCGATGGAATGCCTCGTATCCAGTAAAAATGGTCTCCGAATTTTACGCTAGTATTCTGTGAAAGCGTGCTTCTTTCCCGGTCGTGCTACAATAATAATATAGCTGCAGCATGGTTCTACCGTGTATAAACATACGTAAAATCTTTCTTTAAATTATTATTTAAATTATTCTTCAATAGGTAAAACTTGTACCTATTTTAAATTCTTAAAACTTTTATTTCTCAAATTTACTTCTACTTCTTAAACAGATTTCATAAATCAAAGACTACGCAAACAAGCATGGTTGAAAGATCTGCACATATTCACCGCTGGGCGAGCTAGGGTGGGATCTTGTGGACACATCTGTTACTCTCGCACAGGTAATAATAGTTACTAACTCTTGAACTTTAGTTAAAGTATTAAAGTTACAACCTATATACGACCCACCGCTGGGCCCAAGCCTCCTCTCCTTTCTGAAAGAGTTTTAGGACAATGCTGCTCCCTATTTACCGATCTGTGGGTGGATCTGTGGTTTGGTTTTCTTTTTCTGAATGGATATAGAAGTGTAGAATAAACTGTTTTAAACATACCGCTAGCACCTATTCAAATATACGCTAAATTAAACCTTTTCCCCATGTAATTCCCATGCCTATTGAATCATATATGAACATATCGATTGTTTAAGTATTGTAATTATTTTGCGTACAGAGAAACTGTTAAAGCTAATTTATCTCAAATTGAATAAAATATTTAACAAAATCGTTTAAATTTTTAAATAAAACCTTGTGCTTAAGTTTTCGTTTAATGTAACATTAAAAGTTTTGGGCCGAACACACAATTTAAATTTGAACCCGTTAACAAACATAATTGACACTAAATGTTTCAATTATGTTTGTTAACGGGTCTAAAGATCGTAAAAAAAAAACTAAATAACTGTAATTAAATGAAAATTAGTTTCAAAGCACAAAACTGCTTATGTTAAATTTTTAGCATAAATTGGTTTCATCATTCCAATCAAGCATTGGTTAGGACAATTAATAACAGAATTAATTTATTCATCTACTTACCTTACATTCAAACAAAGAATATTAGAAGTTTTTAATTTACATTTACTTCTTTTAGCAGTTAACCAAGTTACCAGTTTAAAAAAAATCAAACTGAAGTAAATATCCATTCCACAGAAAAGCCCCATGTGATACATCTCTCAATTAACAACAAATAGAAAGGTGTGAAGTCTGCCAACGTGCATCGTAATAGGTATATCTCTTCTTTGCTCCAAAACCCTCTGAGGAATGACAGGAGTCCTGTGCCTAGCAAGACGTATGTAAGCTGTTACTTTACTTTTTTTACTTTGTAAGTGAGGTTAAAGAAACTTGGCTATGTCCGACTATAAACATTACTTGTAAAATCACTAATTATTTATTAAACTACGCTTAAGCTAAGTTCACGCTAGCGTGCGGAATCGCGCAACGACGCGGGGTTAAAGCTTTCACTCAACAGCATAGTTACGCACGGATGTCTGGTTGAGAATTGACGTGAAGGAAGCAATTTGCTTGTGGATTTTACACCGGGAAGCTGAGATGTCGTAGAAGAAGGCAAATAATTTATTATTTAAGCTTGTTTGACACTATATTTCCCAACCTAAAACTATTATGTACACGCTAAACTAATTTTTTACAAAGATTTATTTATTTATTTGAATGTTCCTTAGAGTTAAGTTCAATTCGTCGATAAGCAAATCAATAGATATACACTCTTCGGTACCCATTTTTCTATATTCTTTGCGTTTGTCCATCTCAAACTGCGCGGATAAACTGAACAGGTCGAAGCAGATTTGTAGAAGTTGAATCAAAAAACTTTAAATAAAATCTTGCCCTTGAGCGCCGAAAGACCACGCGTTGATTATTTATTGCACCTCGTGCTGAGTAAATGGCGATCATGTCGTAGCTTTTTTATGCGCACAAATATATTAAGTGGAATTTATAATAAGTAATAGTTTTCCTAATAAACCTAATGTAGAGAAATATTTTAATCAATATTTAACTTAAGTATAAAATCTCAGTACAAAGTTAATATTGAATAAGATCTTTCTCGTTAACTTAAGATCTTTCTGCTTAATACGGTTCTGTTTAAATATAAAACTAAAACACGTACTTACGCTCACTATGAAACTAACTAACTGTTAGCAATTTTAGAATTTCATCGAATAAGCGGTACTTGCAAATCTACGAGTATGTAATGTACGTGAATATTTAAATAATAAATTGGGAAGGTACTATTTTACACATTTATTTCCGCAAATATCTATCTAAAATAACTTTGAAGTCAGAGTTTCATCGGCAAACGTCGAAACTGATAAAAACTTTCTCCTTAAGACCAATCGAAGCTTGAGACATATTCGAAAATACGTATACTTTAAAGTAAGTATTTTGGAAAGCAATAATTTTAGGTGTAGTACTTATATATAAAGCAGATAATTATATATTTTTAAAGTTCGATACCATTCTCTAAAATGTTTTATTTTAGTATTCTGTATTTAAAAAAACGAAGGACTTGTTGCCGCCTGGCTGTCACATCAAATAGTTTTTGAGATTTTTCTAGATTAGATTTCAGGTAAAAATTGATTTCATGAAGAAAACTTGGAATAATATTGAATTAAACCAATAAATACAAACGCGAAGTTCAAATATGAAACTTGAACTCATTTGTCGTAACTCATTTGTCGTGAGTCTTTAAGGAATAAAATAGTAAGTTAAATTAGGTAAAAGTGTCCATTACAAACCCTGCATCACCATTTTAAAAATGCATAAATCATTATTCAACTTTAATAAATACGAGTACATTCATACTATACAAAAAAGTGAGTAAAAATTGCTGGCTTCCACTGAATCTCGAAAACATCGCTAAGAAAAATCTTAAAAATAATATCACGAAGGCATCAATTTTCAGAATTTACGCATCTCTTCTTCTTCATCTTTTCATAAATTTAAAACGGTGATGACATGTTACACTTATTGTGCAAATCTAAAAGTATAGCTTGTACTTGTTCTCTTTTTATAATTATATGAATGGTTGTCAAGAATTTTCAAACAGTTGAAAATACGTCAATGCCGCTATTGACATACCAGAGTATTTTATTATAAATAAATTTTTTAAGTCATTTATGTCGGTATGCTACTGCTGCCAGAGTTTTACTTTATTAAGTAATAAGGTACTCGTAAAGTAACGGTCATTAAATTGTATGAATTAAATCAAAGGTGCAGTAAATATGGAAAACCCCTTTAGTATGGGCTTGCAACATATAGAAAAATTGAAAACATAAACTCAAAATAGAGGCACTTATGTAATGTATATCACATCGTCTAAACATAAAAAGCTCTAGTAGTATTTGATATATGACTAATTTTTATTGATGTTCAAATTAACATATAAGAAATGTGCGCCCTGATATTATCAATTATTAGCACGCAGAAAAAATTATAAAAATGAAAATATCTTTTAATCAAATAAGTTTTCATTAAGTATTTGTATTCAAGTATTATCGTATCATTTAAATGAAAGTACTATTTTAACACTATATTTATCTTTAATCAAAACGTAATGTTAATTTTAAATAATTATAGGTAATTTCCAGGTTATTATGTAAATACGTAGAATAAGCCTACCCTTTTAGTTGCGATATCGGCTAAAAGGATATTCGTGTTGTTTAACTCGGTGAACAAGACTTACTTTAAATAAATATTTAGGTATAAGGATACTGCGCGTTATGGCATATAATAATATGTATAGTGCATTATATTAATACCAGCATACAATCGATATAGAATAATATAAAACGTAACATATATATTTATTCACAATTTCATAATTGTTATAAAAAAAGGAATATAGAACCCGCTCACCCAGACCACATGAGTAAAGACTCTGTGCCCAGACCACCTCACGCCCGGTCAGCGTGGCGTCCAACTGTTTGTATGAGTGTTTACCAAGGTACCGGTAATAGCCGGTACCACAGTCGTTCCTGAGACTGGAACTTTAAACTCCTTCCAAAAATTCCAGCTCTGGAACGCTTATTAGTTTGTCTTTGTGTGTCCAGCTTTAACCATTTATAGCGGCATCTAATTACTAGCTTCATAAAACACGAGTTGCCGTGATATTGCTGCAAGTCAAATTGAGCAGATCAAATTTTGTATATTTTCTGTGATTTTGTTGTAAAAGCGTATACATCGCCCCAAGAATGAATTACTGACTCCGTGGAGTCGAGTAACTGGTATTACTAGTTAGTGTCTGTTCCTAGTATTTACAGAATGAATATCACTTATTTTTGTAAAACTATTTTTATTTTTGTGTACGTACATTACATTTTCAAAAATTCATTGAGAAGCCAATGTTAATATATTCATTTCCTTAAATTTTTGTCGCAGCGACTCTTTAGACTTTAAATCATAGATTGCTCTTATGGCCCTCTGCTGTAAAACAAACATAATTTCAGTGTCAGTCGCTAGTCCCCATAGCAAAATACCATACGACATTATGCTATGAATATAGCCAAAGTAATATAGTCTAGCTGTTTCAACACTGGTAAGATTTCTAATCTTTTTTAAAGCATATGCTGCAGAACTTAGTCTGCTTGCTAGTTTTTATATATGGGGGCTCCATTGAAGCTTCGCGTCTTATGCGATCCCAAGAAAAATATTGGTATGAACAAGACTTAGTTCCTTCCCATTTAAAATTACATTTAAATATTTGACATTTGGAGTCATGAATTTCATACATTTCGTTTTAGTGCAAATTGAATGCAAATTATTAACATTAAACGAATTTACTAATTTAAATATAGCATTATTTATTGCCTTCCCGTGTAGTGGCGGGTAAGAATACCCACTACCCCATATCTTCCCGTGGGTGTCGTAAGAGCCGACAGAGGGAAACTGAGGCAGAAGATGGGCAGCAGCATCTCTCTGATAACAGCAAATAACAATAAAAAAACTGCGGTTGCTAACCTGCTCACCAAGCGTGGCAACTACGGCAATATACCCCCCATGAATGAATAAAGTAACGAAGAGACGGCCCCCAGTCCCCTGCGGCCCCGATATTCCTGGCTACGGTGGCGACTATGGTAACGGCGGGGCAGGGGGTGCTAAGAATCTTCGGTGGAGGTTCGGTTGCCACCTACGACGGCTCGACCTGGCAACTTATAACGCACGCACCCTGAGGACTGACGAGAAGATCCTGGAGCTGGAAGAAGAGATAGACAAGTTGCGCTGGAATATTATAGGATTATCCGAGGTCCAAAGAGAGGGGAAGTAAACGGTAATCCTCGAATCCGGCAACTTATTCTATCACCGGGAAGGCGACCATCTGTCCCAAGGAGGTGTCGGATTTATCGTCCACAAGTCTCTAGTTAACAACGTTGTAAAGATTGGGAGTGTGTCGACGAGGGTTGCGTATTTTATACTCAGAATCACCAAACGGTACTCGCTGAAGGTCATACAGGTTTACGCATCAACCGCGGCACACCCCGTTGAGGAGGTGGAGGAAATGTATGAGGATATCCCTAGAGCCATGCATTCCTCCAAAACCCACTATACGGTGTTAATGGGCGACTTCAACGCGAAGCTAGGCACAAGAGAGAACGGTGAGCTGAAAGTAGGGAAATTCGGATTAGGGCAACGGAACCCAAGGAGCCAGCAGCTGGCCGACTTTATGGAGAAAGAGGGACTCTTTATGATGAACTCTTTCTTCCAGAAGCGGCCCCATAGGAAGTGGACCTGGTCGAGCCCCGACGGTGTGACAAAAATGAGATTGACTTCATTATGACGACTAAACGCCAACTGTTCAGTGATGTCTCAGTGATCGCGAGGGTGAAAACTGGTAGCGATCACCGAATGGTTAGAGGCACACTGAACCTATACATTAAGTTGGAGAGGTGTCGTCTAATGAAGTCATTTCTCCGTCCCCCTCGTGCTCTAATCCAAAGTCCCGAAACCTTTCAGCTCGAGTTACAAAACCGTTTTCAGTGCCTAGAAGATTGCAGTGCAGTGGACGATATGAATGACAAGCTCGTAGAAACTGTTCATGCGGTCGGAGCTAAGTTTTGTAAGACCCGCCGCAGAAGAACACAAAAACTCTCCGATCACACTCTTAATCTCATGGCTGTTAGAAGGGAAATGAGTGTCCCCCAACGGATAGGTCTTAAGATGAACATGGACAAAACGAAGATCATGTATAACGTCCATGTAACACCTATGCCGGTAGTTGTTGGGAGCACTAAGCTCGAAGTTGTTGACAATTATGTTTACCTGGGACAAATAGTCCGACTAGGTAAGTCCAACTTCGACCGAGAGGTCAATCGACGGATTCAACTCGGCTGGGCAGCGTTCGGGAAATTGCGGCATATCATCTCGTCAGATATACCTCAAAACCTGAAAACTAGACTGTACAACCAGTGCGTGTTGCCAGTGATGACCTATGGAACTGAGACGTGGTCCTTCACTGCTGGCCGCATGAGGAAGCTCAATGTCGCTCAGCGAGCTATGGAGAGAGCTATGCTCGGGGTATCTCTGAAATGAGGATATCCGCAATAGAATCAGAGTGACCGACATAGCCCAACGGATTAGTGAGCTGAAGTGGCAATGGGCCGGCCATATAGCTCGAAGAACCGATAACCGATGGGGAAAAAAGGTTCTCGAGTGGCGGCCTCGTACCGGCGGACGAAGTGTAGGGCGTCCCCCCACTATATGGAGTGACGACCTGGTAAGACATGCAGGAAGTCGATGTATGCAGGTGGCTCAGGTCCGTGCTTTGTGGCATTCCTTGGGGGAGGCCTATGTTCAGCAGTGGACTTGTGATGGGCTGTAATGATGATGATGATTATTTATTTCGTCATATTTTAGTAATTGTTGTTTTAATTTGAAAATTAAAGAAGTGCCATCAGCAAACAATACTATATCATGGTTATCCCCTACTATGTAAGATAAGTCATTAATATATACAAGAAACGGAAATGGGCCAAGAATTGAGCCCTGAGGCACGCCCATTTGTACCATCGACTCGTAATAGCTCATACTATTAATAACACCTTAAATATGAAATAATTAATTTAAGAGCATCACTTCTTACACTGTAGTGTTGAAGTTTCCTGATTAATGTTGCATGGTGAACAGAATCAAAAGCCTTGGATAGGTTACAGAATATACCCAAAGTATCCTGTGAATTCTCAGATGCATTAAAAATATATTTAATCAGCTCAACACCGGCATCAGTTATCGAGCGACCCCTTGTAAAACCAAATTGATTTTTATGAAGTAAATTATTTATATTAAAAAAAAATACATTTGATTGCAATTTTTTCAAAAATCTTACTAAGTGTTGTCAGTACAGAAATTGATCTAAAATTGTCGGGGTCTAATGCACTATCAGATTTAAATAAAGGTATTACTTTACTATGCTTCATTAAATCAGGAAATATACCTGATTCGATACTAGTATTAATAAATAATAGTTTAAAAAAACTAAAAAAACACGCTTTTGTAGATAACCGAACTAAAAAGTATAAAATAATTTTCAATAACTTTAAAATAAGAAAATAGATAATGATTTCTTATATTTACGCGAACACTACACATTTAAATAAAACTAGTTTTACGGATTTTATCGCGTATATTAACTTATTTTATATTCCAGACGTTTCGAGTACTTTACAGCACCCATGGTCACGGGGGGGACTGAGGTATTTGACGTCCCAATGTCATAGTTAACCATGGTTACCTCCAGATTAAAAATTATTAATTTTCCGATCCACGCAGTATGGACTTACAGTATCTTGAAGTCTTGCAGTTGTATGCTTGGGTTGGAATTTAATTTAATTTATTATAGGATCCCAAGCAGATGGTAGCACCCAGCCATCTTCTCTATTGAAATTAGAAAGGCCTTAATTTCGCCATAACACCGAAAAAATTACAGTACGAGGAAATTATCTGCAGTGTCGAGGACTGTTTATTTAAAAACAATATGCAAAAGAAAGATTTGGAAGCGATACGTCAAGACATTTCGGCTATGTTACGTCGAAGTTCAGCGCCGAAACCGAATCTACCTAAGGACGAATATAAAGCGTTGAATAACCTACGCAATAAACCAGAACTCACGATTCTCCGCGCAGATAAGGGAAATGCCACGGTAGTCATGGATACGTCAGATTATAATTTTAAAATACAAGAACTTTTGTCAGATTCAAGTACTTATAAAAAGGTCAAAAACGACCCAACAAATAACACACTTAAAACAACTAGTGATCTCATAAAGAAAAACTCCGAAAAATTAAATCTGGACGTAAAATCGATAATACCTACGTGGGCCAAATCACCGAAGTTGTATGGGTTACCAAAAATACACAAGCCCAATGCTCCACTACGTCCCATAGTTAGCCAAATCGATTCACCAACTTACAGATTGGCTCAACATTTAGCGAAAATACTTACACCGCTCAAAGGACATACAAGAGCACACACAAAGGATTCCTACCATTTCGTCAGCGAGATTAAAGACCTACATCTGGCAGACAATGAAACTATGGTCAGTTTTGATGTGCAGTCTCTGTTCACATGCATACCTGTTGAACACTGCATCACGATTGTAACTAGAAGGCTGGAGGAAAACAATATGCCCATAGAATATGCAGCATTACTTAGACACTGACTTACATCTGGCTACCTATTGTGGAAGCAGGAGTTCTACAAGCAAGTAGATGGAGTGGCGATGGGCTCCCCTGTATCTCCCATTGTCGCCGATATATTCATGGAAGACTTTGAGGAGAAAGCCCTACTTACTTCTCCTGTAAATCCAAAATTCTACAAGCGGTATGTAGACGACACTTTCACAATTCTACCTTTAGATAAAGTAACTGCATTTTTAGACCATCTTAACTCCATAAATTCTAAAATTCAGTTCACAATGGAGTTAGAGGCAAACAACTCTTTAGCTTTTCTAGATGTGTTAGTAATTCGGAATCCTGATAACACCTTGAGCCACAATGTGTATAGAAAAAAGACCCATACAGATAGATATTTGAACGGTGACTCTCATCACCATCCTTCACAGTTAGCTACCGTGGGTAAATCTTTGTTTCAGAGAGCACGAGGGATCTGTGACAGTAAACACCTGGCCGCCGAGCTCCAACAGGTCAAGCAAGTTTTGCACGACAATAAGCTTCGGGTCCCGCGCCTACGTCACAGTGAACGAGTGAAGCCGGCCACAGTCGAGCGAGTGCCTGCTGTACTGCCATATGTCAGATGTGTCACTGACAAGATTGGCTACATCCTGAAGCGTGCTTCTATTAAAACATACTTCAAGCCGCCGAAGAAGATTAGTCAGTTTTTACCATCAGTTAAGTGTAATGTCCCTCTGCAAGATGCAGGAGTGTACAAGCTTGATTGTAAATGTGGTCTCTCTTATATAGGACAAACTAAAAGATCAATAAAAACCCGCGTTAAAGAACATATAGCTGATGTGAAGAATTGACGCTCCGGGAAGTCTGCAGTCTGTGAACATGTACAGGATCGCCCCCGTCACTACATTAGATTTGATAGACCACAAATCCTCGCTAAAGAACACCGATTCCTTCCAAGGATGATTCGCGAGGCTATTGAAATCAAAAAACATCCTAATTTCAATAGAGAAGATGGCTGGGTGCTACCATCTGCTTGGGATCCTATAAATAATAAAATTAAATCCCAACCCAAGCATACAACTGCAAGACTTCAAGATACTGTAAGTTCATACTGCGTAGATCGGTACAAAAAAAAAATTTAATCTGGAGGTAACCGTGGTTAACTATGACATTGGGACGTCAAATACCTCAGTCCCCCCCGTGACCATGGGTGCTGTTAAGTACTCGAGATGTCGGGAATATAAAATAAGTTAATTTACGCGATAAAATCCGTAAAACTAGTTTTATTTAAATAAGAAAATAGAGATTAACATAAAGAATTCATTTTATTGTAATAAAGCGTGGGGTGCTTTTTCAGATATTTTTATGATGACGCTAATTTTACAAATATTCACAAAAATATTTACAATAAATGGCATCAAGCACCCCACGCTTTTTTACAATAAAATGAATTTTTTATGTTAATCATTATTTCTTATTTTAAACTTATTGAATTTTTTTTTACTTTTAGTTCGGTTATCTACAAAAGCGTGTTTTTCAAACTATTTTTTTTCTTCTATTTTTTAGTGCAGCTAACTACATAAGCATGTTCTTTTTGACTAAGTTTTTTTACGCTGCTTACAGTAGATTGAACTGGCAGAAATCGTAGTTATTTTATGAATTATTCGCAAATCCTGAACATCCTGGCAAGGATAATGGGACAATCTATTTAAATTATTACATTGTCATCGGTCCTTGATAAGTAAGCGAAGTTTCAAATCAATCCGACGTTTTGTAGGGGATGAAAATCAAATTCAAAAATTCCATTACATAGATATATACCAATCTACTAAAAGCGTGTTAAAAATAATAGCTAGTTGAGGTGCGATTGTATATATTATAAACGCAATAACTTTAACGGAAATCCCCCACAGATCTGAAGTTTTCTTAATATCAATACTTTAAAAATATTTTGCAATATCTTTTGATGACACTTTATGAAATGTTAAATTCTTTGTACAAGCATTTAAATTTTGTTTAAGTAATAATTCGGCAACGGTAGGAGAAGAATTCAGTGACTTATTAGTTATGACTTATGACGTGACAGTGAATATAGTGATCGGAATATCAGTAAAAATTTTCTCAAAAACCATTGCAACATCCTGATCTGATTCACTTAATTTGTTGTTAAAACTTAACCGGCAGTTTGAATTGCGAGAGTTGACCTTACCAGTTTCATTATTAATTATACTCCACGTCATTTTAATTTTATTAGAAGCCGTCTTAATTTTGTTGCTCAAATGCAAAGACTTGGCTGTGGAGCACACTCTTTTAAATATTTTTTTATATT
This sequence comes from Parnassius orleans, assembly GCA_029286625.1. NCBI lineage: Eukaryota > Metazoa > Arthropoda > Insecta > Lepidoptera > Papilionidae > Parnassius > Parnassius orleans. Next base: position 1,551,524 of record JAGSMP010000032.1, read on the forward strand.
CCCTAAATTTGACGCTAGGATTATATGACCTTTCATGGTAAAGTTGCTACAAATTTTGTCTGCTCTTATGGACTCCTACTGTCGCCCATTCATTGAATGCCTTCCGACTATTCAAGGAGAATGTTTTAGAAGTAAAAGTATTATCAAATTCATTGCAAATAAGCTTAAATAATGTTCCATACAAAAAATTAGGATTATTTTGTTATAAAAGTGATGGAAGTTTTTTCACTATGTTACTTCTTAACTTTCTTCTTGCTTTTTCTGAACATAAGGTAACGAACCTAATTGTCCACATTGATCAGAACTCAAGTTTTGAATTATATATTTATGCATCGGCTTAACATTTGTAAAAATGTTATCTATACATATTTTTTAAATTTATTAAGCATAATTATGTTACATTATCCAGTACAATCCTAGCATGTAAACCTCTAGGGGTTTATCTACGCTAGAGAGTCGTCTTATATAAACAAAAATATATTAATATTAAATCACAATATTCTAATATGAAGTAGGTACCTACTATAATAAGTATGGTAGATTTAACAAATATGATTTAAGTTAATTTTTAAACAGTTTTGATTTATCGTATGTTTTTTGTAATTCTAGAGGCAAGTCATTAATGAAAGTAGGTACAAGGTGGGGCAACTTTCTTGCTCCATAGAAATTTTTAGTTTTCGGAAGTACATACATGTTGGATTTATAAGCTATATTTCGTAGATTTACAGGTCGTTTTCTAAGAACTAGATATTCTGAATTATTTACTTCAGTCAGTATATTAAATTTAACTTTATCGAAAACATTTATGACTTTGCAATATTTAAAAAGACCCTGGTCATTATCTATATACTTATTTTTAATGTGCTTAGGTACTATCAATCGAAGCATTTTGCGTTGTAATGTGTAAATTTCCTGTATGTACGTTACATAAGTTCTTCCATAACTGCTAAGTCCATAACTAATAACAGAATCTGCTAGAGCCATATAAAGTAATCTAAGTATTTTATATGGTAGCTTAAATTTTAAAACATAAAGTTTACTCAACACAGAGCGAAGTTTTGCACACACGTGATCTTTATGCGCTCTCCAGCAGAATCGTTCGTCAATAATCAGACCAACATACATGTGATTTTTGACATTTTCAATGGGTTGACAAGTACAGTGTTGAAACATTCCGTGGAGACATTCATGGCTATGGGAAACGATAGTCGGTGTAGTGGCAACTTTGTTGTGAGATGAGTGTATGTGAACAAGTTTTGTTTTTTAAGCGTTAATCACTAGACCGACATCATGTGCCCACTTACATAGCATGTCATAACGTGCCTGAATTTCAGTTTGTGCTACATCCATACTACGATCGGCAATAACGATACAGGTGTCATCGGCAAATTGATATGTGGAGCCCTTAGTTATTGCATTAACCATATCATTAACATATAGCAAGTACTCAGTCGGGCCCAGTATCGAACCTTGCACTGTGCCGCGGTCAGTCACAAACATATTGCCTGTCTGGTTATATATTTTGACAATGGTATAACGATTTGGTATGACGACTTGGAGGACGTACAAACTAGTTTTGGGCGCTTGGGCGAAGGCTACGCTGGCGTATGATATGATAGGTCTTAAGCAAGTTTTGTAGAGATGGAGATTGTTTCTTAGGAACAGTTCGCTCTTGCTGTTGACTAGCGGATGGAGGCAACTAGTAAAGAATTTGGCTCGGTTGCGGAAATTAAGAATGTGTTTCACGAAGGTCATACCGTGGTCGATTGTAACCACTAGGTATTTGGCCGTTGATTTCCAGGAGATTTGGCGGCCGAATAGGGTGATCATACGTAACGATTTTTTCGAACTTATATTCCGGCGACGAGTGAGGGAAGGGTTCCTTTGAAAGTATATTGCTACACTTTTTCAGGATTCACTTCGATTCTCCATAAGCGAAACCATTCACCTAAGCAATCGGTGGCTCTTCGGAGCATCGTGGTGAGAAATTTCTTATTGTAGTGGACTAAAAAGATTGCCGTGTCTTGCCAAATATCTCTTGAGAGCTTCGAGTGTTGATTTCTCGACACTCGAACCTTATGAGAGCATTATTCGACCGCTTAGTTGAAGCCAATTAGGCGCTAGTCACCTCATTGGCTTCCTCTGGTAAGTCAATTTTGTCTGGAATTTTATCTAAGTACTCAGGGAGGTCGTAGACTCGAGTTTGACCTCGAGCTTATGCAGGTTTTGGTCTAAAGAACTTCACCAGCGGGATGCTGCAACTCGATTGATTATATCTTTCTTATTCTTAGTCTTTGAGTATTGCTACGTCACGGATATTTCTGGTCGTTTTCTGGTAGAAAAATGGGTAGCGAGTTGGAATCTCAGGCGCGATAACATCGAAGTTTAGTCGCTCCGTGAGATTGAACAAAGTCATACCATTTGTGTTATTAGCAAGCGAGTTCCAGGAGGAATGCTTGCTGTTGAGGTCTCCAGCTATTATGACACTGGGGCCTAGATAGAGTAATTCTGAAACGTCTGATTCCAGTATCCGTTTGAGCGGCGGCTGGTATGCCGAAACAATGGTGATAGGCGGATGGCAAAGGCCTTTTAAAGTAGATCAAGGTGCCGTTTCTAGAGCTGGTCAACCTATCATTTATAACTAAGGTGTAAGTAAGTAAGTAAATCTTAGGATCGCACTGGCGAGGCTTCAAAAAGGTTTCTTGCACTAGCATAACGTCTACGTCGTGGTTACACAGGAAGTGCGCGATCTCGACTTTTTGGTTTCTGAGGCCGTTGGCGTTAAAGAACGCGACGGTGAGAGAGCGTGGTTTAGTTCTACATAACTGTTGTAGTGCCATTATGTTATTGTTAAGGAGGTGGTTAAGCGCACTGGAAAGAACAGATTGCGAATCTATTAAACCTATATGCTCAATCGTAGCGTTGAGCTTGTTTGAGGGGTGGTGGCTCCGCAGTGCTTGCGTGCCAAAGAAGATAATTCAGCAAAGTTAATGTTGCTAATAAAGCCGCACACTAATGAGAAGTCGGCGGCGAAACAACTAGAGCCTTGTGATATAGGATTGGGTTTAGGGGCCTGGCGAGACGGCATTGGCCGTGAGGCAAAAAGTGCCGGAGGTTTTACCCAAGCTTTGGGGGTAGGCGCGGGAGGCGCGGGAAGGCTTTCATTGTTACCAGGAAGGAGAGTTCGCACAAAACGCACTTTGCACCATAACAAACGTTCACCACTTCACAGTCAGACTGCTGTCCCGGGACAGAGTGTCACAGTGAGAGGACCAGGACAGTAACCAAAATGTGTATTAATTTTATCTGTTCAATTTTGCGCATGAGCGATGAGACTAGAGTGACGGGAGTGAACTCGACCGACACGTCCGAAGTATACAGAGTCCAAGCGCAGAATGTAATTGTAATGAATGGCTTATCCGAAGACGATCATGCGTTCATGTCGATTATACCTTGCATGATGAAAAATTAAATGAATTATCAGCTAGCACGTAGTTTGCATGTCATTCACATCAAGTGCCTTTAAACTAAACTAAACTCAACCTATGCCTTAATTTTTTTTAAATCGTTGATAAAAAAAATTAGCAATACGACCTTAGAGTACAATTATATTCGCTCATGATCCCTTCTGTACAGAGTGGTGATTGTAGAAACTATTTTAAGAAGTATATGCTTAATGATGCCTTATTTAAAATCCCTATGTCGTTCGAAAAGACGTTTTAATTTTGAATTAGGTAAATATCATAATATTAAAATATTTGCGCAAAGAAGTGAAGAAAGTGTTCTATACATCAGATACTGTTATCGTTAAAGTCAGTACTAATTTGTTATAGAAGAGTGTATGTAGGGTAAGCTGCATCATAATCAGCATATCATATGCATAGCTGGCATATAGTAGCCACACCTTTACGTGGTACGCGGTATTTATTTATTTACTTTATTAAAGACAAATCAGAAACAAAATATACAAAAGATCACACGAAGAAACATAAAGATAATTGCAATTGTTCCCTTCAATCTGTCTCACTGAGAACATTTAATATAATATATTGTGAGCAGATCGTAGAAAAACTATCGCCAGCACAACAAGCAGGGTAACAAATAGGTACTACTAATGTTATAAGGCGAAATATATAATGTAAACGATAATTTTAAAACTCAAATATACAATACGAAATATTCTTATATATTATGGGATTCTAGACATTGACAAACCACTGTGTATTCATTCGGAAATATCTATCAACAGGTTGGCGATAAGTAACAGTATTATCAATGAAAGGATGCCGGGTCTGTTCTAATCAATCTGCCCGCCCAACATAGTTGAAAATCGAAAAATATTTTAAGGTGTCAGTACCCGCATCCTTTAAAAGACCTATATTAAAAGGTATAATATTTTTATTAATACACTTATCCTTCGATCATACTAAAATATAGTACTCCAATACACCAAAATATATTGATACTAAGATAAATATCAGCTCACTGCAATAAACACGCAATAAAATCTCAAACCCAACCGTAAACTGTTATAATTTACGATGGAATCAACAATTTAGTGTAACGGAAAGCTAAGATCCTTTTCTTCGTATTTACACGTAAAAGTGCAGACTGATAAATTTATCCAGTATAGGATAATATACTGGATTCATTTGCATGTATGATTATACTTATTTAGGTTGCTCTAGACTCTCTCTTGTAGACCAATTAGAGTCTACAAAACTGAAAACAATTACTACAAAATGCTTGCAGGTATTGTGAAATCCAACAATATAAAATTGTATTCATATAAATTTGTATTGTAGACACAGCTTGCATAATAATATTATCTAATAATAACGTGAAAGAATTATTATGCATAAAATATTTTTTTTTCGAATAATAACAATGCTCCGACATTTTTAAGAAATCACTCATGCCTAAATACAAGCCGATCCAATAAATGGCTAAGTTTTCCTGTCCAATTTTGATTAGTGTGCCATCTTCCAAATATAACCGGAAGCTGTCAACTGACTGGAGGTTCATGAGCCTTAGTAACCATTTTTCATTAGGTCAACTGTTAACTTCTTTGTCATTCCAATATTGTTATAATAAAAGATATAAGACTTGTTCCTTAAAATGTCCCCTTAACATTAATATCCTTTTACTACGTAATTTTTTTATACGAATGGGATAAATATGGTTTAGGCTGAGTAAATCAAAAGTTTTGTTACTGAAATACGCACCACCTCCATTTTTGCTTGGAGAAGAATATTATTGCTAATACAGTTTTTATAGAGTAAATATTTTTTATTGAAACAGCCGTGACAATGGAGAGCTAGAAATTTATCAGGCAATTAAATTATTCGCAGAATTAAATACAAGTGCCCGTTTGTATTTTTGTCATACAAAGATATTTTTGTAACTAAAACTAAAAGTTTGCTTTTTACGTTCTCTGAACCTTAATCATATTCCATAATTCTTTACTTTTTTTATAAAATTCAAGTGACAAACGTACTCTACGACACCTGATGATCACCTCTCAAGAGTAAGATGGAATACCTCACATCCTGGTATTATACTGTCACTCTATAACCTTCATACAGGAGCACTGCAGTGCATTCACTGCTGTTTGGAGGCAGAAATACCTACCCATCTGGGTGGTAGAACTACTTTTTTGCCTAGAAGTCCATATGGACTGGATGAATGGAGAGTTTTACCACCAAGAATAATACTTTGAAAATAAGCGACGTAAGGGATAATTTGACAAATTTTTCGCCAAGTATTAACCTCACATACACCCCGTATTTTACGTAGTAGAGCCAAGCTGCAGCTATATTATGTTTGTAGCATAAATAGGTTGGCTCGATCGGAAAAGGACCACGCTATCACAGAATATCAGCGTAAAATAGAAACTTAATGCTACTGTATTTCATATGGTGAGTGTAGAGAACCGGAGTCCCTTTTTACTGGATACGAGGCATTCCATTTAGTCCTCAGGGGGGCACAACGCATCTGCATTTTGATTTTTAATCGAGGATAAATGTAGATATTTATGAGCCACATTATCCACTTATAATCAGATGCACTGTTTGCTCGTTTGTACCCTTATTCTATAAAAACAAATCTCTGCTGATTGATAGAAGTTTTGGCGACCGAATTTTGGCGGAAAGTTCTCTCAAATCACTTATACCAGTTTTCACACAGTTAATGAGAAATAAACCAAAAATATTTATTTACAATCGAAGTGCTAATTTTAATTAACTACAATATGTGGTAATTGTCGAAAACAGGTCGGGACAATCTATTAGCATTTTTTTTATAGGATATGATGACAAACGAGCACACAGTCCACCTGATGGTAAGTGTTTGCTGTGACCCATAGACATCTACATCTATCCTCAATAAAGAATCAAAATGCAGATGCGTTGTCAACCGTGAGGACTAAGATGAAATGCCTCTTTTCCAGTAAAAGGGGTCTCCGGTTCTCAACACTCACCATACGAAACACAGCAGTGTTAAGCTGCTATTTTACGATGGTATTCTGTGAGAGCGCGGTCCTTCCCCGGTCGAGCCGACCCATTCGTGCTACAACTATACTACTAATATAGCTGCAGCATGGCTCTACCACGTATATTATATATTGCTATATATTTTTTTTTATATGAGAGGGGGCAAACGAGCATGCGGCTCACCTGATGGTAAGTGACTACCGCCGCCCATGAACAACTGCAACACCAGAGGAACCAGAGGAATTGCAGATGCGTTGCCGGCCTTTTAAAAAGGAGTAGGCTCTTTTCTTGAAGGTCCCTAAGTCGTATCGGTCCGGAAAAATCGCTGGTGGTAAACTATTCCACAAGGAAGTTGTGCGAGCAAGAAAACATCTTCTAAATCGCACAGTGGTGAACCGCCAATCATCCAGATGGTGTGGATGGTATCGGGAGTTCTGCCGCGATGTGCGTTCGTGAAATGTGGCGGCTGGGATTAATCCGAACAATTCCTCAGAGCTAGGGTTGCCATCTGTCCAGCTTTAGCCGGACATGTTTGGCTTTTTTGGGTTGTGTCCGGCCAAATTTTTATGTGTCCGGCCTGTCCGGCTTTTGTCAGGCTTTTTGTTAGTGTAACGCGCTGCACGCATCCATTGCAGAATGAGCGAAGCAATGCCGAATTTATCTAACCATATACATTATTACCAGCCAATACTATATTAAACATGGCTACGGCGCGGGCGGCGAAGAGTGGTGCGGTGCGCGCGACGCGGGAGTGGGGCCCCCGCCCCGCCCCGCCGCGCTTGTTTGGCTATGTTTGGCTTTCTAAAAATTACTGTCCGGCTTTTAGGGCCAAAAGTCCGGCTTTTTGGAGCACCGAGTCCGGCTTTTTCATTTTAGGAGATGGCAACCCTACTCAGAGCACTCCCCGTGGTAAATGCGAAAGAAAATGCAAAGAGATGCAACATCTCTTCGCAGCGCCAATGAATCGAGCCGATCGGAAAGGACTCGGTCGTCGACGATTCGAGCCGCTTTGCGCTGGATGCGGTCAAGTGGAAGGAGCTGGCACTGGGGAGCCTCAGCCCAGAGATGGGAACAGTATTCCATGTGAGGCCGAACCTGCGCCTTGTAAAGTTGCAGGCGTTGTGCCGGCATGAAATACTGTCCCGCTCTGCTGAGCACGCCAGCTTTTAGAGGCCAATTTGGCCTTCTTCCAAGTGACCGCGAAACTGCACGTCACTCGATATGTCGACGCCGAGGATTCCGATACTGGCTGAGGCAACAAGGGGAGTGCCTTGAAACTGAGGAGATACGACAAAGGGTTCTTTTTAGCGGTAAACGCGCAAACTTGTGTCTTCTGAGGATTAAACTGGACTAGATTTAGTCGCCCCAATCCAAGACTTTGTTCAGCAAAGACTCGACTTCAGACACAAGTTTGTTCCGGTACTCGGCGACGTTTTCCCGAGAAATTTTCGCACGGCCGGCGTATAGAGCATCACCAGTGCTATCATCCGCATAGCAATGAATGCTACCGGTTTGCAACATATCATTGATATGCAGAAGAAACAGCGTTGGTGATAGCACGCAGCCTTGTGGAACACCAGCGTTAATAGTTTGTAGTCGGAGCATGCACCGTCTACAACGACCTTGATGCTCCGATCTGCAAGAAAGCTGGTGATCCAATTGCACAATTTCTCGGAAGCCCATAGAAGGAGCTTCGTTAGAAGCGCTTTGTGCCAAACTCGATCGAAAGCCTTCGTAATGTCCAAACTAACGGCCAATGCCTCCCCCTTGGCTCTACTGCCTCCGCCCATCTATGAGTCAGGTAGACCAAAAGATCACCAGCTGATCGACCCCGACGAAAACCGTATTGGCGGTCACTAATCAGCTGGTGATCCTCAAGGTACCGCATGAGCTGGCAGTTTATAATGGATTCCATTATTTTGGAGAACAAGGGGGTGATGGCGACAGGCCTGTAGTTGGACGGGTCTGAGCGGTCGCCTTTTTTAGGGATCGGTTGGACAAAAGCTATCTTCCATGATTTCGGGACTACGCCTAGGGAGTAGGAGTACCGGAAAAGACGCGTTAGAACCGGTGCCAACTCCGGAGCACACGTCCTCAGCACAATTGGGGGGATTCCGTCAGGCCCACTCGACTTGTGGATGTCCAGGGAGAGGAGTGCTTTGCGGACCGAGCGCTGTGAGAACCGAACATCCAGCATGGAGCACTCACACCGCGGGATGGCCGGCGGTGTGTTCTCCCCGTCATCATGAGTCGAGTTGGACGCAAAAAGTGAGCCTAAAAGGTCGGCTTTCTCTTTTGCGGTGTGGGCCAGTGAGTCGTCCTCCTGTGCAGAGATGGTAGTGATGGCTTACAGAAATTCCTTGACAGCCTTGGCGAGAGACCAGAATGCACGGGTTCCCGAAGGAAGGCGAACTAGTTTCTCGCCAATTCTGCCTATGTGCTCTGACTTTGCCTTGGCAATAACACTTTTGAAGGACCTGGAGGCGAAATTATACTTCTTTTTAAGCATGCTGGTGTTTACATCCCGAGCCGCAGAAGCCTCAGCCCAGGCCTGATAGCACTCCTGCTTACTGCGTAATGCAGTCTTATAGGAGCGACCAAACCAAGGCTGCGATCTGCCTCCGATGGGTACCACAAATGATGGTATATATATATATATATACAAAGCATTCCATCTTATTCCTCAAAGGTGACAATTCATCTGTAGTCTTCTTTATCTGAAGTTGATTGCAGGTGTCCTTTAACTGCAGTAGCAACTTACCATCAGGTGAATTGAAAGTTCAAGTGAAAGTTCAGTACCTATTACTTAGGAGATTTGACCATATTTACCACATTGAAAAATAGTTAATTGCAATTTTAAGTGTTGATTTACTACATGATCGGTGGTGAAGTAGAAACAAAATTACCCCGATTTCAATAATTCTTTTTTTGTTTGAAAGCTGATGCCTTACATGTGGTCCCATATAAATTTGATCTAGGTCTGACCAATAGTTTTTGAGTTATTCTTAATAATTTACATTGAAGTCGGTTGTACAAAATTTTTAATTTTTAATTATTTACTTTAGTATGGTAAATATAAAATATTTAAAGCAATATTCTAAACTGCTGACATCAATAACAACTTTTCGCATTCATTTTCATCATCATTGTGTCTCAATACAATCCTGATAAATCAAATAGCCTACAAAAGACTTCTCCTGACTGACGACTTCTATTTAATGGTAATCGGAGCAGAACTAAGCTCACTAGGAACGGCACTTAAAGTACTTCTATGCCATATACCCCTTGATTTTTATGTAGACAAGGAGGCGAGGGCTAGTTTGTTATGCCTTGACTCAGTGAAGGCAACACCGACTTTAAGCGTGATCTCATACTCGTATATCAGGCATTTACTATACACTTTTAATAAAATGTAAATAGTGAAACTACCCTGCAGACAAGACTGGCTGAATGGACAAGTCATCTGTGAGATTTGCAGCTCTAGATAGTCCACCGATGGTCCAAAAATGCGCCTTAACTTAGGGTTTGCAAATTACTGGGTAAGACCCATATTTAAACTTGGTATAAATTTGCCTGTATCTTTCAGGTAGATATTTACACCATATTAAGTTTCCCGGGAATAAGTCTGCATTATTATTACGTCAATTATTTTATATACACAAACTATAATTGACTATTGGAATTCTAAGATTAAACGTAGTAATCTCAACTAATGGAGACTATATCAATCGCTTGAACGCTCTGAATGCATCAACAGACTTTTCAATTGAGTTTCCGGATATGCGGGTATTGTGGGCAATGATAAGGCCGCCAATTTCACACGGAAATGGTCAAAGAGTAAACAATTTTGACCTGAGATATTTTGTGGAATCACTAAAGACCTGGCCCAACTGACCCTTTATCTTTACCATGAAAATCACTTAAGGTCTGGTCTAAAACACCTGACTTATATCTTTCCAAGACCTTAACTATCGCGCTAAATTCTCTTCAGAAGCCCTGGGTTTTAGAAAGAACAAACTTCGTATTTTTGTAATAGCTCTGACAGGGCATTGATTTTAAAAAACAATAACCTCAAAAATTCAAAGAGGTGATGATTCTGTTTCCTAGAGGAAAAAATCTTCACATCCTAACTATAAAATCCAGACCCTTAATACACAAACTTAGCATTCATCTTCTCAATGCAAGGAGCTTTTACAATTAATTGAAAATGTACGGCTTAGCAGTAAACTGTAGTCATAGCAACGATCATAAAAGTGACACTGGTTTTGCCAGACCTGCATAGCTGCTCTTTGCTTACCGGTAAGAAGCTGCCACTCGAGTAACTTTCATCCCCATCGGTTTTTCTAGATATATGAGAGAGAGAGAGATATTGCCACATCACATCAAGATATTGATCAGCTTACTACTGCGGATATCCTTATAACAAAGTCTATCACGCAGAGAAACTCCGAGCATAGTCTTGTATGCTGTTATGTACTTTATAGTATAGTGGGTGTAAAGAACCGGTGACCCTTTTCACTGGAAACGATACATTCTATCGTATTTCTCAGTGATGACAACACATCTAAATTTTGATTCTCAACCGAGAGTAGATGTAGGTAGGTCTATGAGCCATAACATCCACTTACCATCAGGTGAACTGTGTACTCGTTTTGACCCTTATTCTATGAAAATCTTGTTACTGGCAAAACACTGACTAAATAGACGGCAGATACCTTTTGTATATTATATATTTGAAAGTGTTTAATAATCGGATCAGTAAGCTAAAGTGGCGATGGACCTTCTATATAGGTCCAAGAACTGACAATCGATAGAGAAGAAAGATTCTAACGTGACAGCCTCGTAATAGTAAGCAGATGGAAGGGCGACCTCCCTCCCCCCCCCCTCCACTAGCCAGTTCACCTATCAAAAATATCAGTGACAACGACTGGGTTGGTCAATTCTTCAACGGTAGCTTGCTAATCATACAAATTAATACGTTTCATATATTCTTCAGAAAAGTTGTTAAGATCGCTGTTTATCTTCAAATCAAATCAAATCAAATATCTTTATTCATGTAGACTTTAAATAAAGCACTCATGAACGTCAACATATTATATCATAATAATAATAATTGTTGCTTGGCGTTTACACTATACTCATACAGAGAAAATAGCTACGACGAAATACGTCTTTGGCGAGTATAAGTAGAGTATAACTTATTTTTAGATTGTATGTGTGTTAAACTGAAAGACATTAAGACGAAGCATCTTTATCTACGAGGTAGTCATTGACTGTGTAATATGCTTTCTTTATGAGTGACTCTTTTACGTATTTTTTAAAAATATATAAAGGTAAGTTTGGGTATCTTGTTGAAGATGCGTACACATTTTCCTGCAAAAGAATTACTTGCTCTCTTCAGTCTTAAGGAAGAAACCACAAATTTATGCTTATTTCTAGTGTTCATTTTATGAATGTCACTTTTTATTCTAAATAATGAAATATTTTTATGTACTTAAATAATGTTCGAATAGATATACTGCGAAGCTACAGTCAATATGTTAATTTCTTTAAACAATTCTCTCAAAGACTCTCGTGAATTCAATGTCAGATGATTTGCCCCACAAAAGTATTCCATATGACAATAAACTATTTAAAATAACTGAAATAGACCAGTCTTGCAGTATCGATGCCAGGTAACTGCCTTATTTTTCTTATACGAAAGCCACTGAACACAGTTTTTTGTTAAGTGAAGCTATGTGATAATTCTAATGCAGTTTATTATCTAACACCATAAGTCCTCAGTTTTCTTCATATTTAAAGATTTATTTATTTTAAATATAATTTTGTCATCTATGAGATCGAAACTAAGTGTCTGAGTACTTTTTGCTCCATAGAAGATACATAGGGAGATACATAGTATCCCTTGTCAGAATATAATTATAAATAAACTTATTTATGTCAAAAAATAATACTAACTCGCTAAGGCGACAAGTCAAATTGTATATAAGTTTTTCATTCAATTTATTAATTTTGTTATTTGTTTTGGTTGACAGTTTTTGAGTACGGTAACGGGAATAAAATAATATTTATAAATATACTTTTAGGTAATGTGTCTATGTATTCGAAAAAATCAATAATTTCTCTTTTATTAATATTTAAACTGTCTCCAAATGATATTACTAAGATGGTGTTCGGGCCAAAGTTCGATTGTTTAATTTTATTTAAAATATTAGTAAATTATGCTCCTGGCATACAGTTATTGATATTTTTATTTAAATATTTACTCATCATATAACCCAAATTAACACCGATTTTGTCAGAATACATCACTGTTTTTATACTACTTCTATTTACAGAATTAAAAAACTGCATGATATTAGACGAATTTATTTCATTTATATACGTATCGCAACTAATGTTTTTTTCATGTTCAATATTTTTTTGTTGGTTAAGGGATTTGTAAGAGTACGTTGTTTGAGCTCCCAAGCTACTATTTAACTTATAAGTATGGGAGCCAAATGTGTCCAAGTTATTATTACCCAGTTCTATAATATCATTCATAAACAAAATATATTCATTCATTTGTTTTTCGATAGATCAAACTGATCGGATATTTGCTGTAAAGAACGCTGTAAACCTAGTATTTTGTCATTAAGGTACTATATTTTAATGTTATTATCATTTATAATTTCACAGTACGAATTTAATTTACTTTTTAAAGCAAATGCTTTCTTGGACTTTGCAAGAGTGTTCATATTTTTAGCTGAATTCTTAAGATATTTTTTGATCTAGCGATTATTTTGTTTAGCTTAATATATTTCTTGAAAACTCCCAAATACTACCTTATTATCAATATATGTATTATCGTGGTTACATACAATGTTTTACATTATATAATTCTGAAAAGCTTATATTAAGTTCTTTTTCTAAATCATTAATACTATTTAAAGCATGTTCGTGAACCTGACTACAGGTACTGTATTGTTTCACAACAGTTTGAAGCCGGTCGCGCTGCATGCGCAAGTCTTCACACTCTACATCTAGATACCTGAGCTGATTTTTGAGTGCCGTATTTTTATTGATAACTTGTAATACCTCCGCTTCACTATCTTCTCTTTCTTGGAGAAGCTGGTCACAGGTTGCCTTTGAGTTTTGAGTTCCTCAAGCACACATCTCAGCCTGAGTTCTGGATCACATGCTTTGCGTGTCATGATATTGTTTTTTAATAATAATTTTTATTCCTTAAAGTTATTTAAAAAATACTTAACGAATAATTAACTAATAATTATTGGCTATAAGTCAACGATAGATGGCATTAGGTGCCGAGATCTTGCGATATTTTACGACAAAAACACATCTCTTGACGAGTAACATAGAGTAATGATTTCTTATATTTACGCGAACACTACACATTGAATAAAACTATTTTTTACAGCAACCCATGGTCCCCCCCGTGACCATGGGTTGCTGTAAAGCACCCGAAACGTCGGGAATTAAAATAGTAAATTAAACGCGATAAAATCGGTAAAAAATAGTTTTATTTAAAACGAAGAGTAAATTATTTTGAATTTTTGTATCGTTCGTGAAAATATTATTTTGCAGATTTTCAAATTATTTTACATTCAAAAGCACTGTTTCACAATCGTTAATTTGGAACTCTTGAAAGTCACAGGTTACATATATGACTTCATCTTTAAACTATGCACACTTTTGTAAAATTTTGTGAGATAAAACTATTAAATTTTTTTTTACTGAATTCGTAATAAAACAAGTGGTTACTTTACAAGCGCCATCTATCTATAATCTAGAGTTGATAATCTTCGCAGATATTATCAACTTTGCTTTGGTTTGCGCTTAAGTCTACAGTGTCTTCTCCGTACATCTCACAAATTTAAGCTCACTCAAATTAAGCTGCATTTTGACCTTCATCAAACTTACAAACTTATCACCAGGTGGGATTTTAGTCAAGTACTGCCTTATCAAAAGTAAAAAACAGTATGGGATAAGGCTACACGACATGTAAATTGCACAATTATTTAATAAGAAATAAAGTAGGAATAGGTCATCATCATCATTACAGCCTTTCATAAGTCCACTGCTGAACATAGGCCTCCCCCAAGGAATGCCACAAAGCACGGTCCTGAGTTACCTGCATCCATCGACTTGACGCCCTACACTTCGCCTGCCGGTATGAGGCTGCCACTCGAGAACCTTTCTTCCCCATCGGTTGTCGATTCTTCGAGCTATATGGCCGGCCCATTGCCACTTCAGCTTTTTAATTGGATGGGCTATGTCAGTTACTCTGGTTTTACTGCGGATATCCTCGTTATTGTGTCCATCACACAGAGAAACCCCGAGCATAGCCCTCTCCATAGCTTGCTGAGTGACCTGGATCTTACGCATGCGGTCAGCAGTGAAGGACCACGTCTCAGATCCATAAGTCATTTCTGGCAACACGCACTGGTTGTACAATCTAGTTTTCAAGTTTTTAGGTATACCTGACAAGAATATGTGTCGTCATCTCCCGAACGCTGTCTAGCCGAGTTAAATCCGTCGATTAACCTCTCGATCGAAGTTGGACTTTCCTAGTCGGATTATTTGACCCAGGTAAACATACTTGTCAACATCTTCGAGTTTAGTGCTCCCAACACCTACCAGCATAGGTGTGACATGGACGTTACACATGACTTTTGTTTTGTGCATGTTCATCTTAACACCTATCCGTTGGAAGACACTATTGAAGTCATTGAGCATAGTACTTAGGTCCTCTAGCGATTCTGGACTATATCGTCGGCAAATCGAAGGTGAGTCATGTACTCGCTATTGACGTTAATACTGTATCGTTTCCAGTCCAGTAGCTTGAAAACGTCTTCCAATGCAGAGGTGAAGAGTTTCGGGGATATAACGTCACCCTGTCTTACACCTTACGCTCTACAGATGGATAGGTTACCTACTCTGGTTCTGTACTCGGGTAGCCATTGTAGCCCTACTGTACAAACACTTCAGCACTTCGATATACCGACAGTAGAAATAAAGTGGCAATATGTACTTACAACTATTTATAGGTTTCATAATATAGAGTTACACTAAATCGTATTTATTTATGTGTAACATATCTTACTCAAATTTAAAGTTCAAAATTTGGAAAATAGGCGGAACTTTTGTAAACACCATATTTCTGATGTGGCTGGCGAACTAGTCTAAGGAGGATCAGCACTAGATACAATTATAACAGAATCTATTACACCTATTTTCTTTGGGTATGTTTATTCACTCGTAAGTACACACTTAACATACAACATGCACAAATAGAAGTTGTAGTTTCAATAAACTGTCATAGGGATACATAGCTTTGCGCACCAAATTCGCTTCTCAAGGTCGTCACCATCAGAAACATCTTGAATTTTTTAGAGGAGCCTGTAATTCCTGTTGTATTTAACCCAGTTTTAGCCTACATGCAAAACATACGCTTAGACGTGGAGCGGAAAATACAAGGCTAATGCGAACTACAAGTAGTATATTTAAACTATTGAGGTCAATTATTTTACTATTCAATGATATAATATTATTCTTGTACGTAATTCATAAAAAATGAGAACATAACAAAACTTAGGTTAAAGTTTGGCGACTAGGATTATTCGCAATAATCTCTCTGAGTACCCTACAATTTAAGCGATAAAAATTAAAAGAATTGCAACATTTCTTCCCGAAGCCCGTGCGTCAAGCTGCATATAAAGAACTCTGTCGCTGATAATTCAAGCCACTCTTCCCCGCAGACGCAGACAAGCGGTAGGAGCTCTACTGGGTTGTACTAGCCCGGTCCCGTTTTTTCTGATAATTTCTTAATTTTTAATTAATATAATATAATCTTTATTATATAATATTAATTAAAATAAGACCAATTTCTGTACAGTCTACACCAAATCAAAATTAAAAAAAATTATCTTGGATGAAATGTTATTTTTTTTAATACAAATAAATTAATTCATAAAAACTAGTTTAATTTTACAAGGGGTCGCTCGAAGAATGACGCCGTTCTTGAGTTCATAAAGAATATACATATGAGAGTTCAGAAGATGCTTTAGGTATTTTTTGTTATCTTTTTCAAGCCTTCGATTATGTTCAACACGAAACTTTACCCAAGAAACTATAACACGATGGTTGTACTGCAACATTATGGAAATATTGCGCTTATATTTATTATTTCATGTTTAAGTAAGAGAATTTAAAAAGTTGTTATCGATGGTAATAGTACCTCCAGGTCAGTAGTACTCCACAGGGCTTAATTCTTGGCCCATTCATGTTCTTATCTATATCAATGACTTACTTTACCTTGTAGGGGACAACCATGATATAGTATTATTTTCAGGTTATAACATCATTAATTTTCAAATTCAAACGGCAATTATTGAATCATGTAGATGTGAGTAATGCTCTATTAAAATTAGTACATTGGTTCAACGCCAACGATTTGCTTTAAAATGCCACCAAAACAAAATGTATAAAATTTACAACACTTCATGCTAAATATTTTAATCGTATTCATTTGCTCTTAAATAGGGAGGAATAGTCTTGTGAATTCACTTTATTTTATAGAATAAGGGTAAAAAGCAAGCACACAGTCCACCATACATGGTAAGTACTTTGACCTATAGACATCTACATATATCCTCGATTAAGAATCAACATGCAGATGCGTTGTCACCCCAAAGGACTAATATGGAATGTCTCTGGTTTTCTACACTTATCATACGAAACACAGCAGCATTAAGCGATTATTTTACGCTGGTATTCTGTGAATGCGTGGTCCTACCCCGTTCGAGCTGACCCATTCGTGGTACAACGATAATATAGCGCCACGTATAAAAGGATAATGAAATGGAGCTTTAATGGGATCTTGCTATATCTAAAATACAATATAGTAAACAAATTTAGTTGTGCAGCATATGATGTAAAAAAGAGATTTCACACCAACATACAGCTATTATTTGGTTTATTTTAGTTATTTTTATAGCACAATATCAAGGACTTTTGCTATGGGTAAACGCAACTTATATTAAAACTATATTTCTTTAACAAAAGAGGGCCGTAACAGCGAATTATAACTTAAATTGTAAAGAGTCACTTATAGAAAAGCTTAAAGAAATGAATATATTTTAACTTTATATAATGTAATTAAACTTTAAATTAAAAATGTTATTCCACTGAATTTGTAGTTGCAAAGCTTTTACAAAAAAATCGTAGTGTTCGATGTTTTTAGTTATGTAATTTACAATTAAAAATTTTAAACAAAAACTGTATATGAAGGGTTATTGTGATATTAAATAACACATGAATGAAAATTAACCCTGGGAATGAGGTCATCTCTATCATGTTGGTTCTTTTATAATTCATTTAAGTGATCTATATACACATGATTATAAATAAATTGCAATTTCGAAATAATTGCCCACTACAAAACCTTTTTTTTTTCATTTTTGTTTGTCTGTGTGTCGGGGCTAATCTTTGAAATTGCTGAACCGATGGCGCTGAAACTTTACGAACAGATAGAGAACAATGTCAGGTGCGATCTAGATCAGGTATATTTTATCCGAAAAAACATGGAGGATATATATATTCAAATCATAAATGAATATACACACATGTGAGTTAAATTGAAGTGTCTGTCTGATTTATTGAAATAATTGAATTCTATCAAGCACAGGGTGATACTCGTATTTGCATGCTATTAAATTATAAATAACTTTTTTGTTATTTTTGTCTGTATGTTTTTCGATAATTGAACTACTTGCCCAAAACTACTATTATAGATCTGGAGGTAGTTTTATTTACTTATTTAGATCTTTAGCACAAAAAAATAATAAATATGGCGAAAGCAATGCCTTAAAAATTTCTCTCCCAGTCAAATATTTGGTTAACCAGAGATATACATATTGGAGGTGTTTATCTCTGGTTAGCCAAATGGATAAACTAAAAATAAAAAAAAGTTAACGAAGTATGGATCTACCTCCATATATATATATATATATATATATATATATATAAAGGTAGCATAATAGGCGTTAGCAACTTCAGATTATCCAAAGAACGGATAAAACAATTATGAGAAACTCCTAGGTATTGAAATTTTGATTTTAAGTACTTAGGAGCACAAGGATCTCAGGAAGGAATTTTTAAGTTATACGCGGATAAAATCGCATTAAAAAAAATTAAAAAAAAATCATTCTATTGGGATTCTTGCAGATTCTTCCCAGGACAGAGGTATTTTCTGAACCAGTGGAATATAAAAATGACTTTCAATAAGAATTATGTAATTATTATATAGTTATTGAGTAATAAATGTTTAGAAATGTCACTCCTATAATGACTACGTCGAATTTTGATTAATAGACATTTAACCGCCATCCAAAAAAAGATGGTAGTTAATATTTTCTGTATAAAATCAAGTAAAATTTTAAAAAGAGGTCACGACTGGACATTGCACCATTCATTAAATTTTAAGCAGCTTTCCTGTGACAAGTTCTTTTGTGTGAGCTATTCTCTCACTACATAAATAACTAGTACATCGTGGCCCAATTAACAGCATGAATATGAAAAGCGAATTCATCATACTGTCAGATTGTGTTTATCCTATAAGACAGTTAACATTTTTATCTAGCGTATCGTTTTTATTAGTGTTCGTTTTTTTTGGAACAATCACATTCGCGCGCGGTAGCCGTGTTGATAATATTATTTGATATTAAAAAAAATATGTACAGTCAAGTCTGGCAACGTTACCAATGGAAGTTAACTTTGCCATCAGGGGTGTACTGATACAAAATTACGATTAACACGCAAAACGTAACGTTTTTCGAGATATGCCATTTTTAGGATGAAAATACAATAACTAATTGACAGCATTGCTTT
This sequence comes from Parnassius orleans, assembly GCA_029286625.1. Classification (NCBI taxonomy): domain Eukaryota; kingdom Metazoa; phylum Arthropoda; class Insecta; order Lepidoptera; family Papilionidae; genus Parnassius; species Parnassius orleans. The sequence goes on from JAGSMP010000032.1 coordinate 1,570,903, forward strand.
CGATATGGCAACATAAGAGTTAATTTTGGCATTTTATTTTGACGCGGAATTGTGCCGGCGAAATAACCTTTTTGTTCAGTGCTCCAGAACTTAAGTTTTATTTTTTTATTTGAAATACTGAATTTAGGTATCTATATCTTTGTAGTAACGTAATATTAAAGATTATCAAAGGTATCGTTTTTAACACGTTGGTCTTAATATTTATCTATAAAACTAACTTGGCAAAGTTACCATACTAGTGATGCCACGATGTGATGGTTACTTTGCCATGTTTTGCTACAACCAAGGGTTGTCACTTTTGACCTATATTTTTAACCGATAACAACTATTTAAACAAAGCGATGTTTCACCGTAGCAGCCCATTAGACCGATTTTACCAAATGAGTCGTTAATCAATTCATCTTTATCAAAAGTGAAGGAAAAGAAAAGAGAAGTCTATATAATTTTTACTGCGTTGTCGGGCATTAAAAAGAATTACTGCGTTGTCGGGCATTAATAAGTGTTAAAAATTATTGTGACAAACTTTTCTTTATCTGTACTATAATTGATTTAAGCTTATTATTGCACCAATTTGATTTTTAATTTTAAACGAGTTATTAGTCAGTGGTAGTAGTTATATTTTGTTTGATATATTTCAGATTTTTGCTTAAGAAATAATTGTGACAATTTAAACAAAAAAAAATAAGTTAAGTACGTAATCAAGGATTTTTGACAACCCTGACAAATATTTTTAAGTTTGTATGAAACATATTAAAAAATGGGAGGGCAACTTTGCCACAAGAGTAAATTTTGCTATTTACAACACAACTAAAGGAGCAAATCATAACTCTGATTGTTGTGTATTATGTTATGAGGTAAACTTACCTTCAACCTTGAAGTCAAATCCTATTATTGTCTTTATAAACCCTGATGGCAAAGTTGCCAGAAAGTGAGGTTAACTTTGCCATTTTCTATTTTTGAGTATTTTGTCTATTTAACATTACTATTTGTTTAAATCACTAATAAAATACCAAATCTATGAAGAATATAATGTCACATTTAACATTGACGCCTAGTCTCACAGTACATTTTTGTTGGAAAATTGGTCCTAAACTTTTAGGTCCTTCCAAAAATGGCAAAGTTGCCAGGTTTTACGGTATATTACAGACATTAAACAACATACGTCTTAAAGTATTTTTTTTTCTATTATTGTTTTGTCTTACATTATCATTAATGGAACATGCAATTTTCAGAGATAAATTATTATTCCCCTCATGTATTCTTCAGCACTGTTTGTCATAGTCTTTAAGGGATTTATACAATTTTATACGCAAATCCTTAAAGCGCAAAACACACATTTGGGAATAAAAATATTTGGTATGCTTCATGTATGAATAAGTAAAATATTGTACATGTTTTATAAGTATTTATTAAAGCACCACATTAGAATAAGGGCAATTTCATTTTATTTTAAGGGTTGGTTTACCATGTACGCAGCAGTGAACAAAACATTGTGAGAAAACCTGCATGATTGAGTATAAGAAATATTTCGGATTTATGTGAAATCTGTCAACCTGCTTGATTGCGAGGTTAACTTTTTCCTGCTTTAAAAATTTAAAAAATGAGAAAGCTCAAAAAAAAGCTTGCGCAGCAGTCTATGAGCGTATGTTAGGAATTTTTCTGTGCAAGGTTTATTACGAAGTAATCCGCAGTAGAAGACAAGGGCACCACAATTCCCCGACCAGTGTATTCGCTCTCATCCGCGACCCCACCAGCACCAGCCGATCCTTGGCGGCCCCTTTTCGCGAGATGGTAACTACTTCCCCTTTTTACTCACTCGGGCATGACGAATATCTGATAACGAATAAGTAGAACAGAAAACAATTAACTAAAGTGGCAATGGTCCGGTAACAAAATCGGGAAAAACGATAACTGATGAATAATGGGGTTGTTGTTTTGTATTTCCAGATGTTTTAGGACTATGCCTTGTGTTAATATCTATGGACGAGGCCTTTATTTAGCACTAGACTTGTGTTGAGATGTCATGATAATGTTGCGCGCCACTATTAATGTTTTGTACATGGCAACACTAGCCACTAGCGCCCTCTGGTATCGAGTAGCAGAACTAGGAGAGTCAAGATCCTTCTAGAAATTTCGGGACCGATATGTACTCGAATATTCTAGATGTTTCTACAGTAGAAGGCTCTGGAAAGTATCTGAGGCGCTATATAAGGCGGGTATAGACCACGACCGAGTCAGTATTGAATTGGCGATACAAGCGAAGACTTCGAAGCGATACAACTGCGAACTAATGCGATCTATAGTAAAATTGTGTTTTGTTATTAGTGCGGTTTAAAGTTGTAATTAGTGTTGTGTAATTAAAGTGTCAATTTTGGTAATTCACTCGGCAGTTTTTAATTGTCTCGAACCCTAAGCTCGTAACAATAATGAGGATGTAATTGTCGTTTGTTAAACATTCATACAAAGCACACACTGTATTATTTTACAAATATAATAATTTTTTAAATAAATATAAATATGTGTGGTTTAATAGTACTGCACTGTAATTACTTCTAATATGTTTTATGTATCCTTAAATAAATGAAATAAATTTAAAAAAATCGCTTAATCGCTCCTTTTTGTATGAAATTTAAGCCTTACATAATTTCTTCCACAATAAATCAACATTGCACTACTTACATGGTCTATACAACCTTAACCCATATCAGGTTCGTCATTGGACATTGAGGTGGGTCCTTTTAACCCGACTTTCGACATATTTTTTTTTAATATTATATATGAAATAAATAATATTTTTAAGATATACGACTATATAACATTATTAGGTAATGGTTAAGGAAAGAAATAGACTCTTAATAAAAAGTGAAAGCGGACTAAAAAAATTAAAAATAATTTTCGTATAACTTCAAAAGTCGGTACCAAGACATAGAGTATAGAAGTATTAAGTTCTGAAGGTATTATGCGGAAATTATTTTATTCCTTTTCTTTCTTTGAAGTCGGCTTTTAATTTTTATGAAAAGTCTATTTTTTGAATAACAGTGACAAACGAGTACAGAGTCCACACCTGATAAATGCTGTGGCTCGTAGACATCTACCTCGACATCTACATCTATCCTCGTATTCGATTAAGAATCAAAATGCAGTTACGTTGTCACCTCTGTGGACTAAAAAGTATTGCCTCGTTTAAAGTGAAAATGGTCTCCGCTTCTCACTCTACATACGAAACTCACACTCACCATACGAAACACAGCAGCATTGAGCTGGTGTTTTATGCTAGTATTCTGTGAGAGCGTGGTCCTTCCCCGGTCGAGCCGACCCATACTTGCTACAACCATAATATGGCTCTACCACGTAAATTAGGTATAATTGGTGTGTAAAATTATTTTGACCATCAAAAATAAAAACGTAAAAATCAAGAAAATTTGCATTCTCTTGCATAATCACGCTTTATTAGGTTTGAATTTACAGTTTTTATTTTTAAGGCACTATACGTGCGTTAGATAATATGAAAATATTTCTCAGCACATTATCAGTGCCAGAAAGGCTCCAGCATTCCAATACCAACATGACAGATTCAGCTTCTGGTGTTATACCTGGCAGTAGATTAATTATATTTAAATCTCTGGATAAATAAAATAAATAAATATTTTTCGTATATTTTCATATCCACATTACTTTTCATTGTTTATCGTTAATTAGGTAGTGAAATGTAATGATTAATAATCTCTCTTTGGAATGTCTACTATTAGCGATATAACTTTTGTAAGGTAGTTAATTGTTGTTGTAGTTAGTTATCGTTCTGACGTATTGTCACTTTTTGACTCATCTGACATTGACATCGCACACATCTGTGTATGGTATGTTAACGCTCCGTTTCTTCACTTATTGTTAAGTTAATTACACATTTATTATCATATATAAATACTTTTTTCGTAGTATATATTTAGTGATCAGGTATAATTTCTTATGATTTCTTCAGATGATAGCGCTCAGATTTCAAATTCCTTCCCCTCTAATTCTGCTGCTGGTGGACTAACCAGCACTTCTAGCTTCGAAAATATTGCTCCTTGAAATATCAAGTTAGCTTAATTTTTTTTTTGAATTTAACAAAAAAATTAAATTTGCTCTTTACCCCGACATGTTTTCAAGTTTTAATAGCAAAAACATACATGCTATTCTTGTTTCGGCGTCATAGTTAAAACCATGTCTTCCATCAACATCCCACTCCCTTCAGGTGGTTCCCACACTAGAGGCGAAGCTGAATTTCTCTTTATCGAAGTTATATATATAATATAATGACTATACTAATATATAATATAATGATAATATAATATATATAATATAATGACATCTCGGAATTTTGCAAATAGGCTCCTGATCCGCCTTCGCAGGATTACTCACATTCTCTTCGCATTGTATGGCGTGCTGCTTAATACTTCCACTCCTCATTATTTAAGAGACCGTTTCCAGTATTTTTCTCTTACCCATTATCGGTTCCTTCGATCCTCTGTCAATCTTTCTCTCTACTCCTATGCGCTCTTCCTCTATTTTTAAGAAATCCTTTACTGTCAATGCTGTGCGTTTGTGAAACTCTTTACCTCTCCACATTCGTCGTGCTAAATCTCTTCATTATTTCAAAAGTCTCGTTAAATCGTATTACATAGAATGCTATTGGATAAATTACTTTTCCTTTTTAGTACTCTCTTCATTTAATTACTTTATCATATTATATACCATTTGGACTTATCTATTGCATGTCGTAAGCGCTAAGCGCGCAGGTATGTTCTACTAGTGCCTAAAAATTAAGATTCCAACGTTTTGTTGCATGAAATCGTATCTAGCAATCATATTGTACATATAAGTATCCGTATGGCTTCGTAAATACGATAACTTTTGAAAATATCAATTGTTCAACTCAATCTATTTTTAAAACTCTTCATCTATCATGTGGGAAGCCATTGAATGTAAATGGCAATTTAATTTTGTTTAGTTTAGTTATAATTATTTTTTTTCGGCTGCTAAATGTTGAAATATTCGGTGTTTTAGCAGCCTTGTATGAATTTATTTTTTACTAAATAGAGACTGCCTCACTCACTCAGTTCGGCGTCAATCGCCGTCGTGAGTAGACACTGTATCGGTTGTTTGCAGCGGCTTAAAAAGATCGCTGTACAAATACACAATATTTGAAAAACCAAATTTCTTACATACTTGATAATAATAATAATCAGAGATTTTTATTACAATATTTTAAAAGCACAGAATAAATAATAGTAGTACAAACTAAAAGTAAGTGGGATGTAATATTTATACTTAAATACGTCTTGGACTTTATGGAGTGACCTGAATGATGATATGATGATCATATGAGCATTATGAGTCGTGCACTTTTGGATTTTCCAAAGTTTTTTTTAAATTGAAGTTTGACAAAATTATCGGAAAATTGGAAATATATTAAGGTTATTAGTGAAAACTTGTGTGTATTTAAACTACTTTAAAAAATTCCGAATAATCATGTTATACGTAATTTTTTTAATGCGCTTAGGGCATGCCCAATTGGATTTACCAATATTTTTATATGTATTTCCATCATTTTTTTGTATACCCTCCTCTATTTTAACTATTGTTTGCATCAGTTCTCTACGCAAAGGTTGTCTGGAAGAGAACACTTTCAGAGTGGTAAGACCGCTTGTTGTACCTTGTATTATACTTTAGATTGTACAGTAGAGTACGTTTTTCTATATTTTGGTGTACAATAAAGAGGTGCTTATCGCAAGGTCGACTTTATAATCTTTAGCAACATAATGAGAAAAGTGTACCTCACGGCTTGAAGAACTTTCTGAATATGGTTATAGATGCTCTTGCTGCAGAAGTGAAAGACTATCAAACAGTATTTGACTTAGAATTGTAAACAGTGGGGTTTTGTTCTTATCACTGTTTGAGAGAAGAGACTGTGTGGATGATTTTTTTTTCACATTATATAAATAATTTACCTTATTATACAAAAAATCCAAGAAATTGATAATAACGTTGGCCAAATGAAGAATAACCCCGTGTAGTGGCGGGTAAGAATACTCACTACCCCATATCTTCCCGTGGGTGTCGTAAGAGGCGACAGAGGGAAACTGAGGCAGAGGATGGGCAGCAGCATCTTTCTGATAACAGCAAAACAACAATAAAAAACTGCGGTGGCCAACCCGCTCGCCAAGCGTGGCAACTATGGCAATATACCCCCCATGATAGTAACGAAGAGACGGCCCCCAGTCCCCGGCGGCCCTGCTATTCCTGGCTACGGTGGCGACCATGGTAACGGCGGGGCAGGGGGTGCTAAGAATCTCCGGTGGAGGTTCGGTTGCCACCTTCGACGACTCGACCTGGCAACTTATAACGCACGCACCCTGAGGACTGACGAGAAGATCCTGGAATATTATAGGATTATCCGAGGTCCGAAGAGAGGGGGAGGACACGGTAATCCTCGAATCCGGCAACTTGTTCTATCACCGGGAGGGCGACCATCTGTCCCAAGGAAGTGTTGGATTTATCGTCCACAAGTCTCTCGTTAACAACGTTGTAAAGATTGGGAGTGTCGACGAGGGTTGCGTACCTTATACTCATAATCACCAAACGGTATTCGCTGAAGGTCATACAGGTTTACGCACCAACCTCGGCACACCCTGATGAGGAGGTGGAGGAAATGTATGAGGATATCTCTAGAGCCATGCATTCCTTCAAAACCCACTACACGGTGTTAATGAGACTTCAACGCAAAACTAGGCACAAGAGAGAGCGGTGAGCTGAAAGTAGGAAATTCGGAATAGGCAACGGAACCCAAGGGGCCAGCAGCTGGCCGACTTCATGGAGAAAGAGGGACTTTATGATGAACTCTTTCTTCCAGAAGCGGCTCCACAGGAAGTGGACCTGGTCGAGCCCTGACGGTTTGACAAAAAATGAGATTGAATTCATTATGACGACAACACGACAACTGTTCAGTGATGTCTCAGTGATCGTGAGGGTGAAAACCGGCAGCGATCACCGAATGGTGCAAGGCACACTGAACCTAAACGTTGTTGGAGTGGTCACGTCTAATGAAGTCAACGCTCCGTCCCCCTCGTGCTCTAATCCAAAGTCCTGAAACCTTTCAGCTCGAGCTACAAAACCGTTTTCAGTGCCTAGAAGATTGCAATGCAGTGGACGATATGAATGACAAGCTCGTGGAAACTGTCCATGCGGTCGGAGCTAAGATTTGCAAGACCCGCCGCAGAAGAACACAAAAACTCTCCGATCACACTCTTAATCTCATGGCTGTTAGACGGGATATGAAGCTGCAGTCTTCAGTAGATTTGACAGAATACAGGCAACTGAACAGACAGATCTCCAAATGCCTGCGGCGGGACTTACGCAACTTTAATACTGCTCGTATTGAAGAAGCGATCGAGCGGAACCAGGGCTCCAAAGTCTTTGCTAGAGATCTGTCTGCCAGAAAGAGCCAACTGTCGAAGCTGAAGACCGAGTGTGGCAGCGTCGTTTCCGGGACACCAGAGATTTTGAGTGAGATTGAGAGGTTCTATGGGCAGCTGTACACATCATCGTTGGAGCCACACGCAAGTGTGAGTAACGATCCAAGAGCGAGTCTTATCCGACACTATTCCGATGATATCCCGGACGTCAGTCTGAGCGAGATTAGAATGGCTCTCCAGCACCTTAAAAACGGAAAGCCCCCAGGTGAGTATGGAATTACAGCGGAGCTTCTGAAAGCGGGTGGAAAACCGGCACTTGAATTCCTTTAGAAGCTCTTTAATTCCGTCCTTAGTGGTGGCACTACTCCGGAGGCGTGGAGCAGAAGTGCGGTGGTCTTGTTCTTCAAGAAGGCGACAACGCTCTCTGAAAACTACAGACCGATTTCCCTCTGAGCCGCGTCTACATGCTGTTTTCGACAATCATTACGAATCATCTCGCACGCAGACTCAACGACTTCCAGCTTCCCGAAAAAGCCGGTTTCCGAAGAGGCTTTAGTACCATAGACCACATACACACTTCGGCAAATTGTACAGAAGACAGAAGAGTACAATCTGCCACTTTGCCTTGCGTATGTGGACTATGAGAAAGCCTTAGATTCCGTAGAAATTTGGGCGGTGCTACATTCCTTCAGCAATGCCAAGTTGACTGTCAGTATATCGAAGTGCTGAAGTGTTTGTACAGTAGGGCTACGATGGCTATCCGAGTACAGAGTACGAAACCTATCCAACTGCAGAGAGGTGTAAGACAGGGTGACGTTATATCCCCGAAATTCTTCACCGCTGCATTGGAAGACGTTTTCAAGCTACTGGACTGGAAAGGATACGGTATTAACATCAATGGCGAGTAAATCACTCACCTTCGATTTGCCGACAATATAGTTCTTATACCAGAATAGCTGGAGGACCTAACCACTATGCTCAATGACCTCAATAGTGTCTCCCAACGGACAGGTCTTTAGATGTCACACCTATGCCAGTAGTTGTTGGGAGCACTTAGCTCAAAGTTGTTGACGAGTATGTTTACCTGGGACAAATAGTCCGACTAGGTAAGTCCAACTTCGACCGAGAGGTCAATCGACGGATTCAACTCGGCTGGGCAGCGTTCGGAAATTACGGCACATCTTCTTGTCAGGTATAACTCAAAACTTGAAAACGAGGCTGTACAACCAGTGCGTGTTGCCAGTGATGACCTACGGAACTGAGACGTGGTCCTTCACTGCTGGCCGGATGAGGAAGCTCAAGGTCGCTCAGCGAGCTATGGAGAGGGCTATGCTCGGAGTCTCACTGCGTGATAAAATTTAATGAGGATATCCGCAGTAGAACCAGAGTGACCGACATAGCCCAACGGATTAGTAATCTGAAGTGGCAATGGGCCGGCCATATAGCTCGAAGAACCGACAACCGATGGGGAAAAAAGTTTCTCGAGTGGCGGCCTCGTACCGGCGGACGAAGTGTAGGGCGTCCCCCCACTAGATGGAGTGACGACCTGGTAAGACATGCAGGAAGTCGATGGATGCAGGTGGCTCAGGACCGTGCTTTGTGGCATTCCTTGGGGGAGGCCTATGTTCAGCAGTGGACTTGTGAAGGGCTGTAATGATGATGATGATGAAATGAAGAATAAGGTAAAATTTGGAGAAGCAAAATGTATTTACTTATTAGTACACTGTAAAATGAATTAAAATTTCTGAAATGTTATTAATAACAAAGACGTTTTAAAGTTGCAAGTATCATAAGTATCATATCATTGGCATAAGCCCCTCATAAATTCTCCCTATTTTTGGGAGGTAAATTGTAGGTCAAATGTGTTAAACCAACTAGCAGGCACGTGTTTGTCTAGAGAAACTGTTAATTTTGCCGCAAAGCTTCAATTATGTATATATAAATTAGAGGGCCTAAGGTCGTGGCCGTGTCACTGAAATGGTTACTTTAGAGGGAGCAAATAATGCATAACTCAACTGACTTAATTTTGTGTACCGTCAGAATATATATACGATTAAATTGTAATAAAAAGTCTAATTCAATTTATAGAATTACGGAAGTGTTTTAAGATAAAATTGTTTTCCACTTATAACAAGAACGTGTTTTAGAGAGAAAAAGATAATTTCGAGTACACAAGTAACTATTCTTATTGCTTTGCTTAGATTTATTTTTGGGTGAAGATTTAATGATGTTTTACATAATTTTTACGTTATGTTTATTTATTTATATAACCTCAGATATTTACACCTCAAAATATTTTTTTTAATAAATTAAAAGGATTACATTTTTAATTATTTAAAAATTAAAAGTAAAAGTAATAAAGGTAATCGCTCAATTACCATTCCGAATACTAAGCATTTCAATTATGGAATATCGTTTCAACTTGGAAGATGCCTACAATTAGTGGTAGCCCTGTTTATATTTAATTATTCATAGGTATAGAATAAAGTAAATTGTGCTTAATTCTTCTGGTTAAATTTATAAGTAAAGTTACAGTCTTATTTCTGTCTTATTTCTGATAACCCAATGCGTATTGATGGACTTCACATGTCTTCAAAATATTATTTTTGTTTCTCAGAGATGCAGAGTAATTATTCCGGGTCTAGATGTTTGTCCTTGTAAAATTTATGTATGTAAACTGCCTCCACTATACAGGAGAAAATCTTAGTGTGGTAACGTTTAAATAAAATATTACATTATATTTATATTTTACTAGCGATCCGTTCCAGCTTCGCACGGGTGATTTACGGATCTCGACAACAGCGCTACCTACCGGGTCCAATTGTGAAGCGTTTAGATCATCCAACGATCCACTCAAACAATCACATTTTTTTTATCAAAATCGGTCCAGCCATTTTCGAGGTTTTGCGATACTAACGGACAGCAATTGATTTTTATATACGAGGGCGACACTGAAAGTTTTTAGAACTGGCCACTTGTTAACGATATATTAAAAAAATAAGTTCAAATTTTGAAAATGAAACTCTTTGCCAATTTTATTCTGTATGTATTTTAGTAATTTGTCATTTTTTTACGATTTGGCGGCAAATTGAAAATTGTCTGTGTCACGTCAGTATGAATTTAACGCGAGTAAATTTTCGTACAATGATGTTTTATGACTTTCGATGTCATTTAAGTCAATAAAAAGTTATGATAGTCTTCGATTAGCCTTTCACGATGAAGCCCCATCTCATGCCACTGTTAACAACTGGTTTAATGAGTTTAAACGTGGTCGCACTAATCTCACCGATGATTTGCGTGAGGGACGGTCTTCTACGGCTGAAGATAACATCAGTGTTGTGCGGCGTATAATAGAGACTAACAAAAGAGTGACTTATCAGCAGATTTGGACAAGCTTAGGCATCGTTATGAGTCAAGTGCATTAAATCCTCCATGAACATTTAGCGGTCAAGAAGCTTTGTGCCCGGTAGATACCTCATAATTTGATAGAGGCCCAAAAACTCCGTCGTGTTGATTGGTGTCGTGAAATGGTTCAAAGATTTAACGGAGGTGACTCAAATGCTGTGTTCGAAATACTTATGGGTGACAAAAGCTGGATTTATTGTTAAGATGTTAAAACTAAGAGACAGTCTTCTGTCTGGGTGTTTCCTTCCGAGGAGTTGCCAACTAAAGTGAAGAGAGGTCGAAGTGTGGGAAAAAAGATGGAGGCCTCGTTTTTCGGAAGGACAGGTTATTACGCAACAATTGTTTTAGAAGATCGAAAAACAGTTACTGCAGAGTGGTACACTAACAATTGTTTGACACTTGTCTTGGAAAAAGTTCCGGAGAAACAACCTCACATTAGGATACTAAACTACTTCACCAAGACAACGCCTCGTCGCACACCGCCAAGCATACAATCGACTACTTGGCGACGTCAGACGTGGAATTACTGGGTCACCCGCCCTATAGCCCCGACCTCGCACCTTGCAATTTTTATTTATTTCCGAAAATAAAAGAAAAAACTTCGAGGAAAACGTTTAATGGACGCCGAGGAAGCAGTGGCTTCGTTTCAAAATGCCGTCGAAGAGACCCCTAAGGACGAGTGGGCAAAGTGCTTTTCTCAGTGGTTCCATCGTATGCAGCGATGTATTGATGTAAATGGACACTATTTTGAAAAGATGTAATAAAACTAATAATTGCTAGTTTGTTCAGTTTTTTATTTTCTATGAACTTTCAGTGTCACCCTCGTATAGAGATTAGAAGATTTATATACCACTCGTCCTAGCCAACCTCTATTCAGAGTATCTCTTATATCTGATAAGATATAAGAGATACTCTGAAGGTTTGAGGTAAAATTTATGTATGTATTTTGTCTCCACTATACACGAGAAAATCCTAGTTTTAAATAAAATTACAATATATTTATATTTTACTAGCGATCCGCCCCGGCTTCGCACGGGTGATTTCTAAATGTCGACAACAGCGCCACCTACCAGGTCCAATTGTGAAGCGTTTAGATCACCCACTCAAACACAATTTTTTTTATCAAAATCAGTCCAGCCATTTTCGAGTTTTTGCGAGACTAACGGACATCAATTGATTTTTATATATAGAGATTAGAGGATTTAAGTACCACTCGTCCTAGCCAACCTCTATTCAGAGTATCTCTTATCAGATGATTAGATCAGAGGTTTGAGGTAAGCTCGAAGGCTTTCACATTTCAATTAGACAAATGTACGTCCTTACACTGGTTGCTATACATGTATAAATCTAACGCGTGCCCGATGTAATAGTTCTGCGGTAAGATCAGAGTTAGAATAGGGTTCAGTGTAAAAGATAAAAATAATAAGCTAGTTGTTGGCGGTGTGCCGGCATGAAATACTGGCCCGCTCTGCTGATCACGCCAAGCTTTTTAGAGGCCAATTTGTCCTTACCTTCCAAGTGACTACAAAACTTGCGTCTGAAATCGACACTTTGTTCAACAAAGTCTCGACTTCAGACGCAAGTTTGTATCGGTACTCGGCGACGTTTTCCCGAGAAATATTGGCACGGCCGGTGTATTAATGTTACGGTTTGCAACACATCATTGATATGCAAATTTTTGATTGTATGTTATTTTTTAATGTATAACACAATATCCGAAATAAGACTTTTTATATTTGCCGATAGTATTTATTTCCTCTGTGGTCTCATATAAATTTGTTTGTATATGATATTTTAAGCGAACTATTAGGCAAGCACTCGTCTATGCTTGCCTACTATGCCACCTGATGGTAAGTAGTAATGTAACTGACGATTGTAAAGCGCACGGACTTAGTTCAACAAAAGTCATTTTACTCCTGTCTTGAACACAACCAGATAGTAATCAAATGGAAAGAAAAAAGCTGGCAAATTAATCAAATCGTTTGCTGAACGCATTACGAAAAACGAAACAATAGAATGTCAGTAAAATTTGGTTTATATTTTTTTAATTATCCAATTAATAATTTATTAATTTAATCCAATAGACGCTTTAGATATTCCATTTAATCTCATTTACAATTTTCATAATATTCGGGTTCCACTATGTTAATAATTAATAAGTACCTACCACCATTACAAACATTAAAGAGATCTGAATATACGATTAAATATGCAACCCGTTTTGTTATCATAGTGAGTTTGAAATAATAAATTTGCAATTACGAGTATGTAAATTAACCCAACGATTATAATTTTTCAACACATTTGTTTTCTTTTTATTAAAGTTACGAACGTGATTTTTTTTAATTCTTCCTTTGATGTCGAAGCCATTATCTTTAAACAATTTTTCATTTTTGGATTCTTTTTGGAAGGAAGAGTTAAATAAAATTTTGTAGGAGATAGAGGACCGTGTTTCCCCTCTGCCGTATTGACAGAGGGCCGTTTGCAAAAAGTTGTATAAAGGTATTATTTTATTAATAGAATGAATTTATAAATTAAATATAATCTATAAATTTCTATATTTATGGCAAATTTATTTCTCCTCTCTCCTTATATTTTTTTTAAATAACGGTATCAAAACTTTAAATACCTACTTTAATTTATTCAATTTAAAATCAAATAAAATTCAATTTTAGGTTTATTAATTCCCGACGTTTCAAAAGTGAAAAAATAAAATTAAACGCCACAAAATCCGTAAAATTAGTTTTATACCATGTGTGGTATTCGCGATAATTTACGAAATCTTTATTCAAATAATGTTATAATATAACATTTTTATTTTAAATTTACATTATCCTTATAGAATAGGGTCGCAATGGAATGAAAAGCTTAAAATGCTTTATACCACGCTTAGGAGCCTTGCTCGTTATATCTTACCGGAGAAGTTTAATACTTTAAACCATAACTTTTAAGACATAAAAGGGTAGTTATTATAATCAAATGTGAGCAGACAGAGTAATTTTATGTTAGATTTACTAGCGAAATAACAGAAAGATGCATTTAATTTACCTATTTACCAAAAAAAGCGCAAAAATCAGCAAAAGCTAGATATATTATTTAAAGTTAAAAGAAACACTACGCACTAAAACAGCGCAATCAAATAATGAATATTGTTCCCAAATGCTTTGCGGCAAACAATTTGCTTTTAAACATAGTAAAAACAAATTGTTTACAATTTACATTATCTTATTCGCCACAAAACGCTGTAATTAATTTACAAGATAAGAATTTACATTTCAAAAGTTCAACCGTATTTCTCGGAATTTCTATTGATTTCAAGCTCCAGTTGCGAGCACATATTGATAAACTAGCTTCGAAATTTAGTTCTGCGATCTACGTTATTAGGAGGATTAGAAAGCTGACTAATTAAGCAACAGCTAATTTTATCTACTTTGCTTACTTCCACAGTATCATGTCTTGCGGTGTATTTCTGTGGAGATTGGCAACTGGATTGTAAATAATATCCATTTTGCAAAAGCAAAGCAAGCAATACGGGCAATATATACTTGGAATCTCGAGAGTCGCTATGTGCCTTTTCAAGGAGAGTAATATTTTGACCCTTTAGGCCTCCCCCATTGATTACCTCATAGATTTTGTCATAGTTGCCATGCTTCTTAGGTGGGTTAGCAACCGCAGTTTTTATAATTTTGAGTTGTTATAAAGAAAACGCTCCTGCCCATTTCCTCTCTCAGTTTCCCTCAGTCGCCTCTTACGACACCCACGGGACGATATGGGGTAGTGAATGTTCCTACACCGCCACTACTCGTTGAAAACAAAACTATATAAATTTACTTAATAATAATAATAATTAATTTATTCGCTAAACATGGTACATTAAGGATGACAAATAGTTGTACATAGTTCACATGTTACTACATCTGGCATGCGAAAATTATTTAACATAATATATTAAATCATTATTTTCATAAGTAAGCAAGGCGATAATTTTATGTACTTATTAAGTAATTAAATTAAATAAATTAAAATTACAATTGTCATGTCAATCACTATTGTTTTATAACTAGGCAAATCAATTATAAGTATATATAGAAAAAAAAATCAAAATGTCAAAGGATTATTTAATCTAAACAACATTAAATAAATATAAATGTTTAAAGCATGGTTATGTCAAGTTTAGGTAACGATATTCTATTCATTTAAGAAGTCTTTTACATCATAAATACACTTTAATAACAGCCAGCTTTTGAGTTTGTTTTTAAATTTACTAATTTCCATCTCTTCTTTAACATTTACCGGCAGTTTATTAAATATCTTTATACTCGTCGCGTAACAGCCCTTTTGATAAAATGCGGTTTTTGGTACTCGGTCTAAAACTAGTCTATCTGATTTTCTAGTGTTACGCAAATATACATCGGACGCTTTCTTGTACATATGTAAATTCCTTTAACACCTGCTTCAAATATATACATTCCTGGTAAAGTTAGGATGTTAAGCTCCTTAAATAAGGGCTTACATGATTCATACCATTTAGCTCCAGTTAAGGCTCTTACACACTTTTTTTAAGCTAAAACAGCTCTTTTTGAATAAGAGCTATTACCCCATATTAGTAATCCGTACCTTAAAATTGCTGCAACATACCCATGATATGCAATGAGTGCGGTTTCTCGTGACGATGTTCTTCTTAACCTGTTTAGGACGTATACAAATCTATTAATTTTTTTACAGACTTCGTCAATATGCGCCATCCAATTACAACTACTGTCAATTTTTAATCCCAGAAATTTTATCTGCTCGTTTTCTTTAAGTTTGTCATTATTATACATTATGTCAAGATCAAGTTTGTTTTTATTATTACTATAGAATTGTACATAACAGGTTTTAGCAATATTAACCTTTAAATTATTGTCAACTAACCATGAAATAACATCATTTATTGCGCATCTTATGTCATTTTCATAATAATTTTTATTTCTATGTCTATTCTTTATAATCAATGATATGTCATCCGCAAATAAAATGCATGGGAATGAAGTTGAATTCGGTAAATCATTTATATAAATTATAAACAAAAAGGCCCAAGAACACTTCCTTGAGGAACACCAGAGTTTTTAAGAACTATTTGCGAACTAAATTTTGTCAAAACGTTATTTTTGTTAGGGCTTACGATTTCCACACACTGCTTTCTTGATGACAAATACGATTTGATCCATTGTAATGTTAGTCCTCTTATTCCATACTTTTCTAATTTACATAATAAAGTATCATGGCAAACAAAGTCAAATGCTTTTGACATATCAAAAAATATACTTGTTACATTTACCTTATCATCTATTGCATCTGTAATTTTTTTTAATAGATCAAGACATGCCATCATGATTGATTTATTTGGCTGAAAGCCATATTGTTATTTTTTTATAAAATTATTTTCATTAAAATAATGAGTAAGCCTACTATGCATAGCTTTTTCAAATATTTTGGAGAAAACGGACAAAATTGTTATTGGACGGTAATTGTTCATTTCTTTTTTATCACCTTGCTTGAATAAGGGCTTGACCAAAGATAATTTTAATAATTCTGGGAAAACACCTATTTTGAATGATACATTTATCAAGTATGTAAGTATAGGCGATATTTCATCCTTGCAATATTTGATAACTTTCGTATTTATACCATCATATCCTTAACTTTTAGAATTGTTTAAGTTGCCTATTAATGTCTTTGTCTCTTCCAAAGTAATCGGACGTAAAAACATACTTTTGCATGGGCTTATAATGTTATACAGGCGTGTTGTTTCCACTTACTTAAAATTAACTGTCTTTGTCTGGCTTTCATAATACTCATTAAAAGCATTAGCAATTTTCTGTGGAGATGTTAGACATTCATCATTCTTATTTATCATGTTCACATAGTAATTGATCGATTTTAACTCTGCTTCCGATTTTATTACATTCCATGAACATTTTCCAATATTTTTAGAGGTATTTATTCGTTTAAAATAATTTATTCTTTTGGACACGTCAATACACTTTTTTAGTAATTTAGTGTACCTTTTATATTTTTGTTTATTCTCTGCAGTCTTTATTTTAATAAGAAAAGGTCTTTCTTCCGTGGAACGAGTTGCGGTGAATACAAAATTTTCTAAATACTTTTTAAATAAGTCTGAAGTCGAGACTTTGTTGAACAAAGTATCGACTTCAGACGCAAGTTTGTTTCGGTACTCGGCGACGTTTTCCCGAGAAATATTGGCACGGCCGGTGTATTAATGTTACAGTTTGCAACACATAATTAATATGCAAAGGAAACAGCGTTGGTGATAGCATGCAGCCTTGTGGAACACCAGCGTTAATAGGCTTGTAATCGGAGCACGCATAGTCTACTACTATATTGGTGCTCCGATCTGCAAGAAAATTGATCCAATTGCACAATTTCTCGGGAAGCCCATAGGAAGGAAGCTTTGAAAGAAGCGCTTTGTGCTAATCCAACGCCTCCCCCTGGGACTCCACTGCCTCCACCCATCTACGAGTTAGGTAGAGCTGACCGACCCTGACGAAAATCGTATTGGCGGTCAGAAATCAGGAATCTGGTCAATAGGTACCACAGGTGATGTAATAAAAGGTTCCATTCCCTGAAGTACCACATCAGCGACAGAATAAGTAACAACGTTGGGATCACCCGGCGAGGAGGAAACCCACCCCCAATGGTAGGATGCAAAAAAACCGCATCCTTTCCCAATCGGTCGACCTATAGTGCCAAACACGGCGGCAACCTGCAGAACGTAACCACGACGGGAGCGTGAGTAGCACCGTACTTCGGATCAGACAATGATCTAAAGAGCCAAGATGGGCATCGACGGAGACATGATATTCGTCCGGATTAGAGGTCAGCAGAAATTCCAAAAGGGAAGGTGCATGATCCTCCACATCTGGAATCCGCGTAGGTGAAGTAACCAGTTATGTCAGACCATAATATGCCAAGGCAAAGTAATAAATAAATCTATCCGCATGATCAGTTAAAGGGGAACCAAGCCATTCAACGTGGTGGGCGCCAAATTACCGAGGATCACGATCTCTGTGGATGGGACCTATTGTAGCACGAAGTCTGCAGCCATTTGGACGTGTTCGATGAGTCGGTCTGTGTCAGCATTATCGCTATGGGACTTATAGCGACACCCGTAAGCGCGGAGATGGTCGTCGCTATCTACGCGCAGCCATAGGATGGGTAGGTCCGTACCTTCAAGACTGCCGAGGCGTCGAAAACAGATACCCTCTCTGACGTATACGCAAACTCTTGCCCGGGGCACAAACAAGGGTTCTAATTTGTACACTGGGTAGAATAGATACGAAGTATCAGCCGTAAAGGACACCCGTGTCTCTATTTGCAAACTAATTCCTTGATACGGGAGAAAATCCTAGTATGGGAGTAACGTTTTTCTAAAAAAATATATATATTTTATTATAAGCGTTTTTTAATAAAATTTATTTAAAAAGTATTTAGAAAATTTTGTATTCACCGCAACTCGTTCCACGGAAGAAAGACCTTTTCTTATTAAGTAAATTTATATAGTTTTTTTTCCAACGAGTAGTGGCGGTGTAGGAACATTCACTACCCCATATCGTCCCGTGGGTGTCGTAAGAGGCGACTGAGGGAAACTGAGAGAGGAAATGGGCAGGAGCGTTTTCTTTATAACAACTCAAAATTATAAAAACTGCGGTTGCTAACCCACCTAAGAAGCATGGCAACTATGACAAAATCTATGAGGTAATCAATGGGGGAGGCCTAAAGGGTCAAAATATTACTCTCCTTGAAAAGGTCACATAGCGACTCTCGAGATTCCAAGTATATATTGCCCGTATTGCTTGCTTTTCTTTTGCAAAATGGATATTATTTACAATCCAGTTGCCAATCTCCACAGAAATACACCGCAAGACATGATACTGTGGAAGTAAGCAAAGTAGATTAAATTAGCTGTTGCTTAATTAGTCAGCTTTCTAATCCTCCTAATAACGTAGATCGCAGAACTAAATTTCGAAGCTAGTTTATCAATATGTGCTCGCAACTGGAGCTTAAAATCAATAGAAATTCCGAGAAATACGGTCGAACTTTTGAAATGTAAATTCTTATCTTGTAAATTAATTACAGCGTTTTGCAGCGAAGAAGATAATGTAAATTGTAAACAATTTGTTTTTACTATGTTTAAAAGCAAATTGTTTGCCGCAAACCATTTAGGAACAATATTCATTATTTGATTGCGCTGTTTTAGTGCGTAGTGTGCGTAGCTTTTTGCTGATTTTTGCGCTTTTTTTTTGGTAAGTAGGTAAATTAAATGCATCTTTCTGTTATTTCGCTAGTAAATCTAACATAAAATTACTCTGTCTGCTCACATTGGATTATAATAACTACCCTTTTATGTCTTAAAAGTTATGGTTGAATCGTCGGGAATTAATAAACCTAAAATTGAATTTTATTTGATTTTAAATTGAATAAATTAAAGTAGGTATTTAAAGTTTTGATACCGTTATTAAAAAAAATATATAAGGAGAGAGGAGAAATAAATTTGCCATAAATATAGAAATTTATAGATTATATTTAATTTATAAATTCATTCTATTAATAAAATAAAACCTTTATACAACTTTATGCAAACGGCCCTCTGTCAATACGGCAGAGGGGAAAAAGGGTCCTCTATCTCCTACAAATTTTTAATTAACTCTTCCTTCCAAAAATATATATATATATATATATATATATATATATATATATATATATATATATATATATATATATATATATATATAACTTTAATTAAAAGAAAACAAATGTGTTGAAAAATTATAATCGTTGGGTTAATTTACATATTCGTAATTGTAAATTTATTATTTCAAACTCACTATGATAACAAAACGGGTTGCATATTTAATCGTATATTCAGATCTTTTTAATGTTTGTAATGGTGGTAGGTACTTATTAATTATTAACATAGTGGAATCCGAATATTATGAAAATTGTAAATGAGATTAAATGGAATATCTAAAGCGTCTATTGGACTAAATTAATAAATTATTAATTGGATAATTAAAAAAATATAAACCAAATTTTACTGACATTCTACTGTTTCGTTTTGCTTCGTTTTTCGTAATGCGTTCAGCAAACGATTTGATTAATTTGCCAGCTTTTTTCTTTCCATTTGATTACTATCTGGTTGTGTTCAAGACAAGAGTAAGAACAAGAGTAAGAGTAATGTATAAACATTAAAAAATAACATACAATCGAATTGAAAACCTCCGTCATTTTTGAATTCATTAAAAAGCAAGCCATTTAAATATTTATTCACTAATAATATTATCATTCGCTTTTGACTTTTCTGTTAATTATTCAAAAAGGTTCCTATACCCCCAAGGTAGAAACTTCTGCTGTACCGTGAAGACGTCTTACTTGCAACCATCGTTTGTCTGCTGTACAAATCCCTGTTCGGTGCGGGAATCGAACCGATGATTTACGGTTACCGTTACCGTTACAGCTTATTAAAGTCCACTGCAGAACATAGGCCTCCTCCATAGATTGCCTCATAGGGGGGATATTTGCTATAGTTGGCAACCACAACTTTTTTTTAGGTTTTATATGAGGAAGACACTGCCCATCTCCTGGTTTATTTCCCTATATCATCTCTTACAACACCCACGGGATGATATGGGGTAGTGGATATTCTTACACCGCAACTACGCGTTCAATTATGCTCGCGACCAATAAAATATTGTGACTTTTAAGGTTTAAGAAAGTCCATCACCACTTTTCATCCTGTCCCTTTCAGCCTGCGACGCGACTCCGAGATATATGCCAGAAAGATGTTAAAGCCACCGATAGATGGTGGAATCTTGTTCGAGTCAAATTATAATACACTACACAAACCGGCAGCAGTAAGCAGCATCAATGACACTAGACATCTGGTACTGCGATCGTTGATCTGCTTGCGGTGTGTGAAAATTAAGGCAAATCCTCTCCGCATAATATGGAGAAACTAACGGCCAGCATTAGAATGTTACAGTCTAATAAAATATAAAGTAAAATAAAATAAAAAAAAACAAAGGAAAATACTGGTTTGAAAATTGTATAAAATTTTTTTCAAAGAAAAAAGAACTGGAAAAAACTGAATTTAAAAGTGTGACATAATATTTTATTTACATTGACAATATTATTCGACATTGTCTAAATTTTAAAACATTAATTTAGAATTCACGTATCTACCTACATAACTAAAATAAAATATACCTATATAAAAATATACATATTTTTATTTAATTTAAAGTATTTACAAATAATAACTAGTTTAGGACATATAACCAAATACTCATGATTAAGCAATGAAAAACAATAAAAGGGCGAGTAGTATCATTTACGAAATGTATATACATTTTATATGTTAGTTAACGTTTAATGTACATGAACTTAAAGAATAAACAATGATTTTTGATTCATGCTAACTTTGCATTAATATAAACGATTGTAATTGAACATCAACCAAATTACAATTAATTAATTAAAATTTCTCACAGCCATTAATTAACGAACGAAAATCGTAATAAAATGATTCGTTATTCAGTAAACATTTCACAAACTAATTAGTTTGTAAAATGATCTTGTAATTGTATTCTTAAACACTCTATATTCCGTACAGAAACTTTTGTTCGTAATATTGGAAATCAAGACTATTTTTTACTATATTAACTTTTATCAATATTGTAAGAATTATGAAGATGTGTTCTATTTGCACGGATAAAGAAGACGCGGGAGACTCCTCGGTCGTCTACGTAGGCTTTATAATTCCTAAAGTTAGCGGTTGAGTTGTACTAAGGTCTTGTTTACGTTGTAGGTAGGTTACGTACAGCGCCTTCTTCATCGTCTTCTGGATTCTCAGTTCATGCAGAGGTAACTCGTGAAGAGACCGCTCCATCCCCGTCACGCTCTTAAACAGTGATGCTCTGAGATAGTATTTTTATGTTTCTAAGTCTGCATAAAAACCGCTAGAAACTCTCACCCCATTCGTCAATCTCGAGTGGCATATTATTGATATAGGGTTTCTAATACTTTATAGCAAGAAATATAGTTTTTTATTTTATTATAAATGGAGCCCATTTCTCCTTCCTACTCTCCTCCTACTCTTGACCTCCATCTGGCACGAGGGCAAAGATGAGGTCTACGATGGAGCGAGTTTGCCCAAGAGAAACCTGTTAACACGCACCTTGAAGAGGTCCAGGTTAGAGGTACTCGGACAAACAGACGCCGGCAAGGCACTCCACTCCTTGGCTGTGCGCATTATAAAATATGACTTAAAGCACTTCGTGCGAATATTTGGAATGTCAACCAAGTGTGGATGGTAACCTGCAGTACGTCTGGTACTCCGATAGGTGAATGAAGATGGCGGTATGAACTTATGAAACTCATAGGCACAATCTCCGAAGTACAATCTGTAGAAGATCGACAGACAAGCAACTTGGCGGCGGTGAGCTAAGCTGTAAAGCTTAGTTTTTTGTCGCCGATAAGCCTCTTGGCTCTGCGTTCCACTGTGTCAAGTGCGGCGAGTTGATATTTTGCTGAACCATCCCAAAGGTGACTACAATACTCCGTGCATGTTCGGACTTGAGCTATGTATAAAGTTAAAAGCTGTCCAGGCGTGAAGTATCTTCACCTTGTTTAGAATGCCCAGTTTTTTGGCCGCAGTTTGTGCTTTCGACTCAATGTTAGCGCCAAAGTTGAGGTTAGCACTCAACTGTATGCCGAGAAGTTCGAAATGATCAGTAAACCTCTACAGACGTACGTAGGAGTCAGATAAAACGGACTCCGTTGTGCGGAGCACAGACATTCCTGCGTTTTGCCAGCGTTGAAAGTGACCAGATTGTCGTCACCCCATTTGGAGAAGAGACTTAGGTCCCATTTATCCGCTCCACCATGGCCTCTCTAAGTAAACGTATTACTGCTCCTCCGTCCTTTGCACTGGACATGAATCTCTCTGTGACTATGCTGTCATCTGCATACCCAACAATTCCTGGAAGAAGTAAGTCATTGATGTGCAATAGGAAAAGAGTAGTGCATTTGGTCAGAAGAGCAGCCTTCTATGACTATCCTAATCAACCGGTTACTCAGAAAGTCAGATATCCTATTGCAAAATTTGGTGGGGATGCCGTAGGCAGGAAGTTTACTCAGCAGACTTGCGTGCCAAACCCTGTCAAAAGCCTTCGAGATATCGAGGGAAACTGCTAGAGCTTCACCGTTCTTCTCAATGGCCTCGTCCCAAAAAAGCGTGACATACACAAGGAGATCCCCAGTGGACCGTCCCCGGTGGAAGCCATATTAGTGGTCACTGAGGAGGTCATTTGTTTCAAGATATGTCAGCAGCTTACTGTTCAGTACCCTTTCCATAACTTTACAGAGTATGGAGGTGATGGCGATTGGTCGGTAATTACAGGGATCGGCATGACTGATCCCTGTAATTACCTGATGATTGATGACGATGTCTTGGGTAGTGGTTGGACATTGACAAGCTTCCAGGATTTGGGCACCGTTCGAGTTTTAAGAGAGAGGCGGTACAGGCGCGTCAGAACAGGTGACAACTCAGGCGCACAATGCTTAAGTACCCTTGCAGGAATACCATCAGGTCCACTGTCTTTGTTCACGTCTAGGGTTTACAAAGCTCTACATACATCTTTCATATGGACAGTAACCTTCGGCATCGAAAAATCACAGCGAGGCAGGGTTGGCGGTTGTTTACAGCCAGCATCTAGACGAGAATTGCTCGCAAACAGAGATGCAAATAGATTTGCTTTCTCAGTCGCGGAGTGAGTCAGTGTTCCATCAGCTTTCTGCATGGGTGGCAATGAGGGACAGCAGAAGTTGGATTTGGCGGCCTTTGAAAGGGACCAAAATTGCTTACTACCTGGAGGGTAGAAAGCAAGTCTGGCCCGTATACGACCAACATGGTCGAATCGTGCCCTGTGGAGAACCCGCTTGCAAGACTTGGTAGCAGAATTAAAAGCTCTCTTCTTCGCACGAATCCTCCGAGCCCTAACTATGCGGTCGTGTGCTAGAGCACAGGCCTGATAGGCGGACTCTTTTCGGGCCTCAGCACGAACACAGTCCGCATTATACCAGGGCCGAGCCTTGTGACCACGCGGGATGTCGGAGAACGGAATAAAATATTCCTTTCTCTGCCGTATCATGTCCGCAACCGCATCGGCAGAGCAGGAGGGCTCATGCGAAGAAAAACACACTTGCCGCCACGGATAGGATGCAAAAAAGTGCCGCATTTCATTCTAATCTGCTGACTCGTAACGCCATACTCTTCGTGCCTGCTGGACAGTCATCCGGAGGAAAGATGATCGACACGGATTTCACCAGACAGTGGTCAGGTGATCCCAGCGGAGCTGAGACCGATACCGAGTGACTGTCTGGATCTGTTGTCAGCAGAAGGTCAAAGCAATTGGGTGTATGTCCGGCTACATCTGGTATCCGCGTCGCTACTTGAACGAGCTGAGTGAGATCTAGCAATAACGCAAGTTTGTGCACCTTTCTCCCAGCATGGTCAGTTTTCTCGTATGGGGACAACCACTCCTTGTGGTGGGCGTTAAAGTCCCCGAGAAAAGGTAGCTCCTCAGACGGATACCTTTGTTGGGCTTTATCTGTCATCTCTGTCAGGTGTTCAATTGATGTTCAGCCTGGTCATCTCCTGGTCTCCACTGTGCGATCGATAGACACAGGCATAGAGGGTTGTCTCTACACCAGTGTCCTTCAAAAGCCACATCGCAGAAAACCCTGAAATCTCATAGCAACGGAGACGCCTACAGCAAATGTCATCGCGGACGTCCACACAGACACCAGCGCCCTGTTTTAACTTATTTTTCAGCGTGTAGCCTGGGTATTTGAGGTACACCATATCAGACGGAGTTGCTATCTGCGTCTCCGTTATGAAGAATAGGTGCGGCTTCTCGGTCTTGAGGTAGTGGTGGACCGGATCAAGGTTAGAGTGCAACCCTCTAATGTTCGTGAGGTGCACTTTAAGCGGGAGGAAGTGCCGCCGTTGCTTTACCATATCCTTCTTAACTTTTTTCATGTTGGTTGGATGTTTTTGGTGTGTAAACAGTTGATCACCGGTCAATATACCAACTGAAGACTCAAGAGCTTGGTTAAGTGATGGGGAACTCATTTGGAGACTGCGGGGACGCCCGAGCCCCCCAAAATGGCCACCGGGTCCTCCCATCCAGTTGCCAGCTGGCACGGTAGAGCATTTCGGGATTTTTCGCGAGTTGGCGGAGCAGCCTTTGGCACGTGGCTAGCGCGCTACTTGGGCCCCCAACTACCTGCGATCGGCCAACGGCAAGAACGTGCCTCGGATCCCGCTACCCTCGAGAATGAGTTACCCGGTATAGCTTTGCTCAGAAGTCCAGACTAGTCTTGAGCGGCGCAACTGATGGCCCTTCTGTCACCCAAAGGCACTGGTTCTCCCGCTCACAGTCGGAACGCAGTGAGCTGCTTTGCGCCTGACTCCGAGAGGGTGGTAGCAAGCCAGGCGGCCCCTTGCGAGGCCTACCACCGCATGATGGTATTTTCAGCCGTCACCACACGCTAAAGTAGTCTGTAGTGAATAGGCAAGTAAACTCGCACAATCTAAGCGCTCCACATCGTACGAACCATGACGTCACAAGTGGCGTGATCTATGAATCTCAGCGCTCCACATCGTACAATCCGTGACGTCACAAGTGGCGTGATCTATGACGATTACTCATCGCGCGATGCAACGCTATGCACTGCCCACCGGTGCGCTTGACCCCGCCTTCGCAAGATGGCCGCATACACCTATTGTTCGTACGACGCGCGACGAGGGCAAGTGACTACGCACCGTTCACACGATCTATTGTTTACGTTAGGCAGCCATAATGTTTGTATCCCTACTTCATTTAGATGGCGCGTTAAGTGGGCGCGTAATCTTATTGTATATAAGGCAATGTAATATTATTTTTAATGCTCATAATTTTGTTAAACTCAAGTAAATAGCTCATCATCTCAACGTTCGTTTTAATACCTCTGATTTACTAGTCAGTACAACACCTAACTTCGGTAGGACCCGGGTTCGATCCCCGGTTGAACATTGAAGCACGTAAGCGATCCTGGTGTACCCATCCAGGTCGTTTCAGTCAGTGATGCCGTTGCCCGGGGTGGACCGCTCGGTGGTAAATTCCAGCCACCACAATAGTTAAGCGAATTGTAGGTCCCCCTGAACATGGTAGACCGGGTAAGACTTGCAGGCATATCAGCGACATTTGGTTAAGGTGCCGCTGGGTAATTCTTTTATTTTGTGTTCTTGGCGGGGCTTCTGGGTAATTCTTGTAAAACCCAGTAAATCTAGGCTTATTTTTTCTTCTAGAACTACCTGTATATAGCATGAATAAGTTCAGTTGGCCTTAGTTTACCTCCCCCCCCCCCGAACGGTTGCCCGGCTTGTCCCCTCGAACGGGTTCCCGTCTTATTGTGGTGGGGGGCTTAGTAGCCGTGGCTTGGTCACCCGCGCTGAGTGAAGAGGAACCCACTTGGCCCGAGGTGTAGGGCCGGCCTGAGGTACAGAGCCAGCCCGAAGTGTCCACTCCGAGTGGGCTTAGCGAGCGCGTTTGTATGTGGGCTGCGGCGAGAGGGGTGTCCACCTACCGCTGAAGCCGAGGCGGAGTCGCGGAGGAAGAGGAGTGTTGGTATGGCGATGCGCCACTCAACCTATCCTCCGCGACTCTAGCGGGGCCGCACTGTTGATGCGGTGGCGGTGAGGCCGCGGGGGGAGAGGAGTGTCGGCAATGCCGCTCCCCCTACCCTTCGCGACCGAAACTTGGTTGGCGGCGGAGCCAGAGATCAGATCCGCCGCTGGGGACCGGAAAGCTAGTGCTTAGGAGTGCTCGTTTTTCCTGGCCCCATGGCCTCTGCGTATTGGACTCGGGGGAAGGGGGGGGTCCGTTACGCAGGTGGAGTTAGAAACCGAGGAGGAAGGCGCGCCTTGTGTTCATGGTGCGCCTTACATGAGAAGGAAAGGGGGGAGGAGAAATGCTTCCGAAGGAGGGGCTGCCATGGGGCGGCCGGCGCTAGTACCAATATGCGGCGTAGGTGGAACACCATGGGCTTTTAGTCGGTGCGAGTCCGATATTACCCGTCTTTGCCCCCGCGAGGCGGGTATGCGTAGGCATTTCCCCATGTTAAAAAAAAGGCCTAAGTTTAACCAACCGCAAGCGACTGCACCTAGTTGTAGCGTTACTTAACTTATGGGTACCCGCAAATAAACGTAATAGTAATACAACATAATTCGACTACGATTATCATCGATTTGGGTGAAATTTAATATTGGACTACGGGGAAAGCAGACTCTACCGGTAAATACATCGGTCCACTAACTGCAGATATTACATACATAAAAAATTACATTGATTTGCGAACGTGATGTGGATTATTACATCAAAATTAGGTCTTATATAATGAATCTCCTAACGGAAAAAATCAACCAATTTACTCAACTTTAAATTGATAGCAGAAAACATTCGAAGGAAGTTGTTGTAAATAATTCAGTTTTTTTAAACAGTATAAAAATGGTTATTATTATATTAAGGTATAAATGAATGAAAATAACCACTTGGAAGGAGGTGTTTACTAACAAGTTATTTCTATGATAATCTATAGTACTACATACATATATATAAAATATTATTAAAAAAAATTAGAATGCAAAAAAATATTTCTTGCTTGTTTTTCCTAGAAATGAAGTGTTTTTCGAGCCAGTGGCAAATAAAAAAAAATACTTTTATTAAGTATTATGTATTTATCCATATCGAACAAAAATATTCTATTTTACTATGGTAGTATATGAAGATGTAATAACAGTGCCTGATATCTGAATTGGTTGCGAGTATCCATGAACTGCAGTAGCCACTTATCATCAGGTAAGTTAGTTTGTTATTGTTTTTTAAGAAAATTCCAACCTCACCAGTACACGATGCGTAATGCCAATATATACGAACGAATTTCTGGTGGCCAAATAATATTAGTGCATTCATTTGAAAACGCTGAATCCATATACAAAAGCCTGGTGATGGACAGCAACGTAAAAAATTGCGAATGTGTTGGCTCTACGCTTATCAACCCCCCTATTCAGCTTAGTAAATACAATTTTTTTAAGTAACTGAAAAAAGAAAAGAGGAAGTAATATATTTAATAGTTTCCCTGTCTGCGAAATAGACACAATAGTTAAACAATCGAAATGTTCATATATGATTAGTGGGACAGGGAAAGGGTTAATAGTACAAATAAATGTAATTCATCAGTAACATGTACAGGCTACATTGTAAAAGAATTGACATTTTTTTATCGCAAATACGCGAAACTTAACTTGTAATAATAAAATTGTAATTATGAAAAAGATACGTAAACATGAACAAACAAGGCAATTTATAAACGTGTAATAAAGGACAAGGAAGGCACATATTTTCCGGCATTCTGTAAAGAATTTTCGGTTGTTTTGTATTTTATTATTGTAAGAAGCGCACGTGCAGAATTTTTCGGCTTGAGATAAATGTTACTCACATTCTTGATTATGTTTTTACAAGAAAAATCTAATTACGTTATTAGCGAACTTTGAAAAAAGAGGAGGTTCTCAAGTCGCCTGTATTTAATATGCAAAACTATACCTTCCGAATTCTAAATGTCAAACGATTTTTCGCCAAATGAGAACCAATTATAATGAAACTTATATACCCTGAAGACTGTAAGATGGAACGCCTCGTTACAGTAACTAACTAAACGAAACACTGCTAACTATGATAGTTTTGACAATTACATGGTCTATTGCTTAGTGCATTGGCGTGAATTCTATTTGGCATGCAGGTATTGATATAAAGCTGTGTAGGACAGTTTAAAACGCTAGCACGACTTTTGTGGACTTACCATTTATTTGTTTTGTTTACTTGAGCCGTCCTCAGGATTTAAGCGCTCACTGTAAATTTCTCAGTGTGCAAGCAACTTGTGTGTTACACCCCCCGACAGTAATAAATTGTCAATTACAGTTTCATAATTCAATAAACCTGCATGTCTGAGACATTAAATAATTCGAGCACATATAAAGCCGTTGCTATAACAATATACAATAAGTGCTGATTTACCACGTACTTGGCGGTGAAGAAACTCGTCTTCACATAATATGCATGTCAGGGAAATAAAAAAAAATGAAGAAACGTGAAGTTGGCATAATTTCAATTGCCCTACAACCCTCTCGAAAATAACTGGAGGTCTGCGCCCAGCAGTGATACGTATCAATTAATTTATTTATTTAAACTTTCATGCACAAAATTGTACATATGGTGGACTTAATGCCATAGGGCATTCTCTCCCAGTCAACCATTAGGCTAAACAGAGATAGACAAACAAGAGGCGGTGCAGCAGTAATCAAAATAGAAAGAGCTAAAAAAATTAAAAAATATATATTGTATAATACATATATACATATAAATATACATATACACGCAGATACATACACATATACATGCATACATTACATATATACACAATACATATTATCTATGTCAGAACAAATATGAAATATACATAATTAAGTAAATGAAAATAAGAGCTGTGTTAGTTTTTTCGACGTTCAACGATTTTTTCACATGCTTACGGATTTGATTTTTAAAAACAAACTTGTTGGGAGCTTTTTTAATGTCAAGAGGGATGTCGTTGCAGAGTCTGATGGCCGTGAGGGCGAAAGAGTGAGATAAATAACCAGTACGGTGTAAAGGAGTGAGCAACTTAAGATTAGCCGAAGAACGGAGAAAACGATTATGAGAATCTCCCAGGTATTGAAATTTGGATTTCAGATACTCGGCAGCACATGGATCGTTCAGAATTGTGAAAAGGGTGCAGAGTATTCTAACATATCTGCGCTGACGGATAGGCAGCCAATTTAGCTGAGCACGAAAAGAAGATACATGGTCGTATTTACGAAGACCATAAATGTATCTGATGCAGTTGTTAAGTAGACGATCCAATGTATTAAGATGATGTTGAGACAGGTCTGAGCAACACACGTCGACATAATCAATAATCGGTAGAATAAGTGACTGGACAATTAAAGTCTTAGTATTGGTGGGAAGAAAGTTTTTTAATCGATATAGAGATCGCAAAGTTCCAGTAGTTTTGCAACTCACCTCCTGTATATGTTTGTTCCATGTTAAGCAACCATCAACATACAGATCAAGGTTCTTTACATGGGGAGAGAATGGTATGACATTATTTTTAAACATAATTGATGGTAGGGTGGGAATATCTAGTTTTGATAATAATCGTGGGCTACCTAAGATTATCGTTTGGCATTTAGATGGGTACACGTTTATGCCATACACAGTGGACCATTCGGAGATGTATTTAAAGTCATCATTTGATAATGAGACAGCATTAGAGATATTTGAGGGTTCCGCTTGCACATATAACTGCGTATATAGGCTGCAAAGTAACTTTACTTTACAGATACAAATATGTTATATTACAGATACAAATAGATACAAGTAGTACGGGCTCTGAATTCAAATCTCAGTCGGAGCTAACATTTGTAACATAGTGGTTACATACGGGTGTTTTAGCTTTACTGGTCGTATTGTGATTCAACAAAGCGATCGGAGATTTTGTAAATGTTTTATTCCACGTTATTAGTTAGGTATGTGAAAACTTAAAAAAATAGATTTTATTGAAAAGCCAAAATGTAAAGAGCATATTTTTTACACGATTATCGGAACGGAACTTAGTATTTATCTCTATATATAAAAATCAATTGCTGTCCGTAATAGGTCTCGCTAAAACTCGAAACTGGCTCGACCAATTCTAATGAATTTTTTGTGTGTGTTTGGGTGGGTCCCTGGGTAGTTTAGATTAACAATTGGACAAGGTGGAGCTGTTGTCGATATATATATATATATATATATATATATATCGACAACATATATATATATGTGTGTGTGTGTGTGTGTGTGTGTAAACTCATTAAAAATGTTTATCTGCAAAAAAATTAAGATAAAATGAATTGCGTTGATACAAAAGTTATAAGATAAATTCACACTCACTGTTTTTCATGTATTATTTTTACGATACAATTAAATTTATCCCTTAATTTTACAGCCTAAATAACAGGTTTTTTCAATAAAGCACTTCATCTTCTTCCATTATATATACATGTATATATATACACATATATGTTGTGTGTAAACTCATTAAAAATGTTTTTGTGCAAAAAAATTAAAATAAAATGAATTGCGTTGATACAAAAGTTATAAGATAAATTCACACTCACTGTTTTTCATGTATTATTTTTACGAAATAATTAAATTTATCCCTTAATTTTACAGCCTAAATAACAGGTTTTTTCAATAAAACACTTCATCTTCTTCCATATCAGCCTGTTAAAAGAACACTGCTGGACATGGACTTTTCTTGACTAGAACTTCTCCAGACTGGACTTATCAGCGAAGGAATTCTCTTAACCGTCACGCTTGGCAAGCATATTGACAATCGCAGTATCAGACGTTTTACACCATTTATTAGGGCATATTCTTCCTCATAATATATTAACCTATTTAATACTGTAGGGATCTTGTTTATTCATTTTGCTGTATTGTGGTGACAAGTAAATAAGCATTTATTTATTTATTTATTTATGTCCCTTTGACGCTGCTCCCTGTCGCCAGTTTGGATATTTTAAATAAAAAAATATTTTCATAGCTAATATACTTACTTAAAATATTTTCGTAATAAAAGCGTTAACTTGAAAAAGACTAACGAATAAAAATTCATTATGATCATCATCATTACAGTCCATCACAAGTCCACATCTAAACATAGGAACATTCACCCCATGGAACTCCACAAAGTACAGTCCTGAGCCACCTGAATCCATCGACTCCCTGTCTCTTACCAAATCGTCACTGCACCTAATGGGAGGACACCCTACACTTTGCTTACCGGTATGAGACTGCCACTCGAGAAACTTTCTTCCACATCGGATGTCGGTTTTTCGAACTATATGGCCGGCCTATTGCCACTTCAGTTTACCGATCCGTTAGGCTATGAGCAATTTAATTTTTAAGGGCATGCTAGTGCAAAAAGTTTGAGAAAAGCGAGCTTTGCTATTAGTTGAGTACCAAGGGTCTCAAAAGGAAAAGATTTTAATATATCAATTTTTATCGGTTATGTTATTTAGTTTATATTATTTGGTTTTATTCTCTTATTACTTTCATTGCAATATCTATCTATATAATTTCAGGTGGAAACAACTCCACAACTGAGTTATATCTTACATCATGATAATATTTTGTAAAAAAACGTTGACTTATAATCGATCCCTCCGTCCTCCGTAGATGTCTGTGGGTCACAGCAATCACTTAGCATCAGCTGGACTGTGTGCTCGTTTTTCACCCTATGCTATGGAAAAAACCGCAGTATTTTATAATAATGAGTCGATTATCAGAGAGATACTGCTGCCCAGTTCCAATGATCCATGGGATGGATGATATGAGTAAGTGGATATACTTACACCACCACTACACGGCTCTAGATTAATATATCGATACTGATACATTTACAGAAGGCAATGAGACATGATCATTAAACACTAAACGTCAAAACGAAATCAACCCCCGCCAGAGTTAACAATTCTACTACAGAACTTGGCATATGCAAAGCGTAGTAACTTTGATTTTTATTATTATTTTTTTAATTTCGTTTGTAATCTTTTCATATCTAATGCATCTACTGCTTATGTGTTCATTTTTGCAAGCACAATTTTACATCAATTGCACTGGATATAAATCTCTTGATACGTTGTGTGTACCCGACCTATACATTATGTATATACATACCATACTATTTATAATTCTTCCTTCAAAAAGGAATATGTTAACAAAACACTATTTTGCTGACCGGCAAAAATTGCCGATTGGTCCTCTTGTTATCTTTCATTGGGCATAAAGTTGTAGAAATCTATAGACTTCAATAGTCACTTACCATCAGGTGGGTTGTAAGCTTGTTTGTCACTTCAGTTTCTTAAATGAAAGCTAGCGATTCGCCCCAGCTTCGAATGGGTAGGATCTATTAATGTTGCTTTATTTAGATTTATGATGATCGCAGATCATTATTTTTATAATTTTTTCACTTTTTCGTAAAATCTCTAAGCTTTTCGGATATGATATAATCTAAATCACTTCCGGCATTGCTCTCTATCTGTTCGTGAAGACCGGCATTGCTCTCTATGTGTTCGTGAAGACCGTCTGTATTTTTAAAATATGTTACACGATATCTCTGTTAACCACCACCACACCGTCATAACCTATCAAAGTTTACCGCTGAACGTGGGCCTTTTCCATAATTTGGATAGTCTCCCATAGTTCTCATATAGGTTGGATATTTGCTATAGCGCCACGCTTTGCTTCGCTTGGCACCCGTATATTTTATTACTTTGAGTTGTTATCAGGAAGATCGTATTGTCCATCCACTCAAACAGGTTTATTTGTTACCCTCTAGCGCTTCTAATGATATTTACGTGATAATATGATGGTTGGGATGGATATGGCTACGGCTAGGTTAGTTCACTTCAGTTGCTCTCTCAGCAACATATCTGACGGTATTTTAGCGTGGAGAGACATGCATCTGAAGTGAATGCTGTTTTTATTTTGTACAAAAGGACAGTACGTGTCATCTGTTATTGGCGCTCTCGTGGTTTGTTAAGGTAAATGCCGTACAAAGTAAAGTAAAGTTACAGTCTATACATACGTCCCACTGCCGGGCACAGGCCTCCTCTCACTTATGAGAGGGTTTTAGGGCAAGGAAGTGTCCCCTGCGCTGCCCCAATGCGTGTTGGCGGACTTCACATATCTTCGAAATATTCTCATAAATGTAGTTTTCCTCACAATGTTTCTGCTGCCACCACACGGCACTATTTCAGTGTATTAATAATTAAATTAAAATATGGCAGTGTTTCTATTGTTGAATCGATAATAATCACGTGATAGAGCCATGCTGCAGCTACATATACTGTAGCACGAATGGGTCGGCTTCACCGGGGTAGGACTACGCTCTCACAAAATATCAGCGTAAAATGGCAGCTTGATACTGCTCTGTTGCGTATGGTGAGTGTAGAGAACCGAAGACCCTTTTTACTGGAAACAAGGCATTCCATCTTAGTGTTCATGGGTGACAACGCATCTGCATCGAGGATAAATATAGATGTCTATGGACCACAGTATACAGGTATGATCACATTTAGAAAAAAAAATATTGAAATTACGGTAACCATAACGTTAATATTTCAATAAAATTTTACACTTAGCTAACTAAGCAATCGAACGTATAATTTAACTGTTTGTTTCTCAATTAAAAACCCTTTAATATTTTTGACAATGACTATAGTAAATGTACTTGTATTTTCTGTTCAGTGTAACTTTGCACAAAATTAAAGAATCTTTTTTTTTACATTTAATACTGTGTCCTGGCGGAGTTAGAATATCCACGACCCCATGTCATCCCGTGGGTGTCGTAAGAGGCGACAGATTGAAACCAATCAGGAGTTGGGCAGCAGCGTCTTCCTAATAACGATTAAAAATTAAAAAACCGCGTTTGCCAACCCATATCAAATATCCCCCCTATGGGGCAATCTATGGGGGAGGCCTATGTTCTGCAGTGGACTATAATAGTCTGTAATGGTAACTGTAACGGTAATTTTATGTTACAGAAAAAATTAAAACAAAATTATAATAATATATAATAATAATATAATAATGTTAGCTTTATTTGCTCTCACAAATTTAAATTGCCTTGTAATAATATTGTAGGTATAACCATTTTAATTTGTGAGAGCCTGGTGTTAGTACTAGGAAAGACCTGTATGACTAATCACCAGACTGTCGTCCCTTAATTTAACATTATCAACATACCTTTAACTTTAGTACACTTCGTGCGACAATATGATTTATAATTGTTGTTATTATAATTAAAGTTACAATAAAATAGAAAGAAAAAGAAAAAAAACAATTTTAAAAACTAAAAAGTAATTTACACGTAAGCGCTGTGTGTGTGTGTGTGTGTGTGTGTGTGTGTGTGTATGAGTGTGTGTGTGTGTCTGTGTGTGTAAGAGGGAGTGATTGTGTGTTTGTGTGAGAGTGAGTTGTGTATGTGTGTATGTTTGTATAATATTTTAAATAATGGGAGTTATCAGGGATTCTGTTTCAGTGTAGTTTAAGCCCAAATGCCATTCCGTTACTCTTGTTTTTAAGGAATATTTATTCATAGAATATATTGGTATAGCCTTATTTATCCAATTGTAAAGAAGACTAACAAGATAACAGAAGAATTTACGAGAAAAATTTGAATTACATTTTTGATTTTTACAAACTATCCTACCCCTTCCCGAGATTGGAGAAGACATGCTATTGTATAGTAGCGAAGAATGTTTTTTTAGAACAGTTTGCAAAATAAACATTTGCCTAACAGTAAGTACCCTGCAACATTTGTATAGTTCAGCAGTTGGAAATAAAAATGGCAATGAAAACCCAACTTTTAGAATGGCTCTTTGCGTGCGTTCCAACCCTATAAGACGAGTTTTTGCTGCACCACCCCATGATGTTATACCGTACAGTAAAAGAGATTGCACAAAGATAAAATAAACAGTTTTGATCACTTTTGTATCCGAAGCATTTCTAAAGTTTTTTAAAAACATAAATCAACTTTCTTAATCTAGATGCTAGTGTAGCTATATGTTTTTCAAACGTTAAGTTGTTATCAATTATAATACCAAGATATTTAACGTACTCAGATTTCTCGATAGTTGGGCAGGTACAATGCATAATCGAGTCTGAGGCAGTCTGAAAGTTGGTAAGATAAGAGAAAGAGTTACAGGCAAAACAGGAGTCCACCTTTAGATGGAGGTGATCCAGTGAAGGCTGATCTTGTGATCTGATGGAAAAAGTAAAAAATTTAGTTTTTTCAATATTTAAGGTAAGTACGTTTTTGTTTAGCCACTTTACAACAATATTTAATCCTTTTTGAGCATTACTATATGTCTGGGGCCAGGAATCACCAGCAAAAGTTATTATGTGTCCATTTGGAAGATTTAGATTACATAAGTCATTTTTGTATGTTAAAAAGAGTGTAGGGCCTAGTATACTGCCTTGTGGTACACCAAAACTAACAGGCAACTCTTTACTCACGTAGTCTTGCACCTTGACACACTGAGTTCTATTTAGCAAATAATCCCAGAAAAGTTTTAGCTGAAGATCATGGATGCCAAGGCTTTCTAGCTTTTTTATAAGTATGGGCAATGAGACTGTGTCTAACGCTTTGGCTAAATCAAAGAAGACGACCAGTACTTTTTTCCTTGCATGCAATCTGGTGACAACAAAATTGGTTAAGTCATGAATAGCAGCTTCAGTGGATTTGCCCGTCCTAAACCCAAATTGGTTACAAGAGATTAGTCCGTTTGTTTCTAGGTATTTCATCAATCTGGTGTTTATAAGGCGCTCAAGGATTTTGGACAAAGTTGTAAAAATGGATATTGGCCTGTAATTACAGACACAGTTCCTGTCGCCTGCTGTGAAGTTTGGATGGATTAGTGATTTTTTAAACGCCGTGGGAAAGACAGCTGTTGTAAAGGAAAGATTACACATGTAAGTAATGGGTGGGACTAGTATATTTTTGAAGGTCTTTATAAAACTTCTTGTTATATTATCAAAGCCCACTGAACAATCGGATTTTAAGTTCGAAATGATATCTAGTACTTCGGATTCTGTGGTTGGTAGGAGTACAAACGAAGAAGGAGTAGAGTTATAATTGCTAGTAGAGACTAAGCTAGGATCATTATTCAATATTTTTTCAGCTAATGTCTTACCGATATTAACAAAGAACTGGTTTGCAGTGTTAACAGCATCTATTGCGTTTGCACCATTTATCAACTCAGAAGGGGGCACTATTTGTTTTTTGGTGCTTGGTATAATTTTGATCGTTTCCCATAATTTTTTACTATTCAGTTTTGCCTTTTGTAATTCAAATTTCTCGTATTCCGTTTTAAGTCTCCTCAGTATCTTATTGCAGTAATTCCTATACTTATATGTTACTTTTGAGACTTCATTTTCCATATTGTTTTTAAATTTTTTATGTAGTTTGTCCCTGTTCCTCATACATTTCAAAAGTCCTGGTGTTATCCATGGTTTTATGATTCGTTTACGATTAGAAATTTTAATAGTTTTGGTGTTGATTTTTATGACGTTACTTAAGGTATCGATTAAGTAATTTGCTGCAAAATTTACATCTGTTGTATTATAAATAGGACTTAAATCAATATATTTAATCATTTTTACTAAAGAAGTGTAATCTATTTTTTAATTGTTTGGGCCTCGAGCTAGTTATTAAATTAGTATCTAAGTAAAGGGTCGTAGTAAAGTGATCTGTAATTGATGTTTTTATAATATAATATGCCTTCCCTTTAGATTTTATTAAGAAGTGATTAAGACAGGTGTGGGAGTGTGTGGGTAGGTTATGAGCTGGAAGAAGGCCATGAGACGCCAAAAGATTAAGATAGGATTCACATCGATTGTCATTATTAAATTCTGCAATATCAATGTTTGAATCTCCCGTAATAACAATATTACCATACGATGCACATTGCTCTAAACAATTATTTAAAGTTGTTATAAACCTGTCTATATTATAGTTTGACGGTGGCCTATAAATGGCCAAAATGACGATTTTTGAATTTAACGTTATCTTCAGACAGTTTGCATCAAGTAACTCAGGCTCTTCCTTTTTTATATTAAAATTTTGTTTATAGTATATGACTACACCTTTATTTTGTGAATTATTATTTAAAGAGTTACAGGAAAAATAACCGTTTATGGTGGGTATATAGGGCGAATGAGAAAGCCAAGATTCCGTTAAAACAATAATATCGTAAGTTACGTTGCTTCTGACAAGTAGAGTGAGAAAGTTTGACATATTTCGTTGAATACGTGTTATATTTTGATGTAATATTTTTAATGGAAAATTTGAGTTGGGGATTGGACACCGACAGTCTTCTATATTAACGAGTGTAAAGGAACTAGCTACAGCCTAATTATCTAAGTCATTATTTATTTTTTTAATATTATTGAATGATATTGATAAAAACTATATATATTACGGAACATAGTAACCACAAAAATTTATATGTTATAAGGTAACGAAAAATACTTATTTTTAAAAATGTACGTAGGATGATAATATTATTTAAAGATATAGGATATAGAAGAGCAGCATTAATATTATTAATATTTTGTTTAATTCTGAAAATTTTACGCTTATTATTTAGGAATGGGCGAATAAAAGTATGTTTAAATTCAAAAGTAATTAAAAAATGTAATAAAATTAAAAATAATGTAGTAAAAGTAGTGTATGTGATTTGCAATTTAAGTTCATGTATGATTTTATGTATACTATAGAGACTAAATAGTTATAGTTACAATCAAAATCATATATCACTATATGATTTTGATTGTAACTATTCATTTCTTGTATTGTTGGTTGATAAATACATAAAAGTAGCATACAAATGTATTTTTTATACTACTATTAGTGTGCTTTCGGCTTAACAAACAAAGGAGAAGTTTTTTGTGAGATATAGTATGATTGTGACATGGTATGAGGATATTATGAGTTTGTATTAAATAGTGTAAGCGCTTACTATAATATTTAAATGTGATATATAGATACAAATTTTGTTGAAAAATTAATGTTAGTCATTCAATTAATTTATGTAAGTCTTCTTCTTTTTCGATTCTTATAGCAGGTTTTCCTTCTTCTTTAGGTGCGTACACCTTTCCAAATGCCGTCCAATAACCAAGAATTTTTTTCGGCCTATGTAACTCTCTTGCCAAGTAGTGTAAGCGCCTTGCTTTGGATGACAAAAATTCCTTAACATAAATATTTTTTGCACTCCGTTTATATTCAACGTATTTAATTGCTTTTTTTTTTTTAAGAAAACCTTCTTTCCGACTTGTAGATATGTAATCGATGACGATAGTTTGCGTTTTAGTACGATATATATCTCTTATTTCTGCGTCTTGTAGATTAGGTTCTAACTGAATAATGGAACCAACTTTTTTTAAGATATCTAATAAAGTTTGTCGGTTCTCATTGTCTTGTTTAGGGATATTACGCATTTCTAAGGTTGTTGAACGAGAAAACTTTTCAAGATAATCAAGTTTGTTTTCCAATTCTTGAACATATTTTTATAGTGGAGATTTTCTTATTCGAGCACAGTCATACGTTGTATCAATTCATCGTACTGTACTGTTTTGTTATCTTGTCATCGTACTGTTATAGTCATACGTTGTCATACGTACACAGTCATACGTTGTACAAAATCAAGACAAATCATGTCTTGATTTTGTTGAACAACAGTTTGGATGGCCGAATCGAGAGCAAAGAATTTTGCAGTTTGAATTGAAAGAAAATTATTGAATTGTTGTTTTCTCTCACTCACACACTCGCAGATTATCTCTGAAAATCGAAAAAAGGTATTTTCATTGTGTCATAAGCTAAGGCAGGTCGATAGTGAGGGGTTAGCCAAGATGACTGATGAATGTCTTCTTGACTAACCCCGCTAGATCGCTATTAGGAGCCGAGCAATACCCGGCCGATTCAAATGGGACCCACGATGCTTAGTACCACATTTATAATAACATGGTGTTAGAGTTGTAATCGATGGATTATTTATTAAATACTTAATTGTTTATCTCTAACAAAAGACTCACCAAGAGCGGAATTTTTGCCTTAAGCATTCTTTTGCAGTTAACTGACACTGAGATAATGAAATAAGCGCATTATGTAATTACTGTTAGGTAATATTAAAAAAGTAAAGTAAAGTTACAGCCTATATACGTAACACTGCTGGCCACAGGCATCCTCTTATCTCATCTGAGAGGGTAAAAATATTATCTATATATTAAATACATTTGTATATATATAAAATACACACAACACTATACACACACATCACACATACCTTATACACACTCTCTTTATAATCCATGGGAAGAGTAGAACCACCCAATACAAGCAATTTTACATGCTTCCTATGTGGTTCTGATAACGGCATAATACTGTTACTAATTATTGTTAAGGAAATAAACTACATATACATAAACACTCACGTCTGTCACCCCGAGGGGTAGGCAGAGACTACGGACTTCCATTTGGCATGATCCTGACACACTTCTCTCGCCTCCTTTACATCCATATATCTACGCATACACGCTCGTCGGTTAAGGGTACCCCTAATCTGGCCCAATTTCAATATATCGCCAATTTGGTCGATAAACCTTCGTCTAGGGCTTCCCTTCCCGACTCTTCCGTTCACTTCTGCAACATAAATTTGCTTTGTCACCCTTTCCTCGTTCATTCTTTCGACATGAACAAACCACCGAAGCATTCCTTTCTTAATCCTGGTCATCACACTATTCCTCACCCTGTCATTCAGATTCAGCCCTAGCATACTCCTTAATGACCGCATTTATACAGCATTTATTCTACTCTCATGCTCCTTCTGCCAGACCCAACTTTCACTACCATACATTAAAGTAGGGACTAACACAGCATTATGAATTGCCATACGTGCCTTTTTTGACACATTCTGACTTTTCATAATAGCGTGTAGAGCCCCATTCACTCTATTTCCTGCGTTCACTCGTCGTTCTATATCCTTATCATATCTACCATTCCTGCTAAATAAACATCCCAAATATGCAAACTCATCCACTTGCTCAATCATCTCCCCTTCTATTCTTATTTCACATAACGTTTTACTTACTTCTCTTTCAAAAACCATCACTTTCGTCTTACTTGCGTTCACTTTCATACCCTTTTCTTTTAATGACCAGTTCATTAAAGTAACCATTATTTGCAACTCGGAGGCCGACGATGCAAATATGACTTGATTATCGGCGTACAAAAGGTATTTGACGGTTAACTCACCCATTCTCAAACCACATTCTTCAACTTTCAAAGTTTGCAAACAACTGTCCATAAATAGGTTAAACAGCCACGGGCTACACAGCCCTGTTTGATACCTTTTTGAATACCAAACCAGTCCGAGTAGACCCCATTGATCCTGACACAAGCACTAGAGTCCCTATAAAGATACCTTAATGCCTGTATCAAACCAACGCTCAAACCAAATGAGTTAAGTGTTTGCCATAACACATTCCTGTTCACTCTATCATAAGCCTTTTCCAAGTCCATGAACGCACAAAAAACTTTCTGGTTTTTGGCCAAAAACTTCTCCGCAATCATGC
The DNA here is from genome assembly GCA_029286625.1 of Parnassius orleans. Lineage (NCBI taxonomy): Eukaryota > Metazoa > Arthropoda > Insecta > Lepidoptera > Papilionidae > Parnassius > Parnassius orleans. Next base: position 1,612,136 of record JAGSMP010000032.1, read on the forward strand.
GCATGGAAAAGATTTGATCCGTACACCCCATCCCCTTTCTAAATCCAGCTTGTACATCCCAAATTTTCCCATCAGTTTCTTCCATAACTCTTTCAATTAACACCTTAGCATACAGTTTACACACAATGCTAAGCAAGCTAATGCCACGGTCGTTTTTACAGTCCTGCTGTGACCCTATTCCCTTATATATTGCGACTATAACGGCTTTGCACCAGTCTTCCGGTACCCGCTTCAGTTCCGAACATAAATTAAACAAGGTGTACAGCAGGCCTGCCACCACTCCCTCTCCAGCCCTTAGCATTTTGAGTGATACTCTATCATATCCAGCTGCCTTACCTGCTTTCATGCTTTTCATTGCTTTCATTATTTCATCAACATATATCGCACTACCTCTCTCCACTTCTTTCGGAATTTCTATTTCACTTAATTCAGACGACTCTTCACTCATAAACACGCTTTCAAAGTATTCCTTCCATCTCTTTAAACTCGAAACTTTGAATTTCCCCTAGCAGTGCTAACGAGTTTCCAGAACATTTTAATATTTGCCTGGAAGTTATCCAATATTCTTCTATCATTCTTATCCGTTTTTTCTTGCTTTTTCCTTTCAACAACTTCTTTTACTCTCTTATTTATACGTCTAAAGTCTGCCTTTTTTCATTCATACACAATTCATTCATACTACTTATATTTTCTCTCAGTCTACATTTGAACTTCTCTTTCACACCTTCATCTTGTAACCTCCCTATTCTTATACGCTGTAACGCAGTGGTAGACACATGTCCGATGCCGCCAACGCTTGAATAGACCATTAATTCGGCATAAGATCAGTAATGATCCGTCCCTACGTAGGACCACCGGTAAACCCTTGTATCTACCACTGCGCCCCTCATTCTTTCATCCACAATTATGAATTCTATCATGCTTCTATCATCACTTCTTTCCCATGTATACATGTGAATCCTCTTATGGCGAAAGAAAGTGTTCGTCACAAAAAGATTATTTTCCACACATACAGTGAGGAGGTCTTCACCATTCTCATTTATACTTTCATCGCCAAACGTTTCTAATATCCTTTCATAACCAGACCTCTTCATCCCAACCCTTCCATTAAAATCTCCTGATATAATAATATTTTCATTTACCTTACATTTCATCAACACCATCCTTACCATGTCCCAAAACTGCTCTCGGATATAAGTGGACTTAGACATATATGGGGCGTACACCCCTGGCACAAACAACTTCTTTAAGCCCACTTTCATTCGTATTCATAGCAGCCTTGTGCTTACACATTCATACTCTTTCATACATTGACCCATTCTTTCTGAAAGGATGACACCGACTCCCTGGCATGCCCGCTCGGTCTCGTCTACATCAGACCAGTAAGCGGTATACATGCCATGTGCAGTGGCATCCTTTCCCTTTCATTTCGTCTCATTTACACATAACACATCAATTCCTCTATCATTCATCATTTCGCATACTTCATCCATCTTATCATTCATTGCTCCACATACATTCAGCGTAGCCAGACGGGCCTCCGCAATCCACTTTTCGCCCCTCCGGGAGACAGAACGTGACGGGCGGCGAACCTCGTCGCCGTCTGTAGCGTAACAATAATAAATTATATGTATTTCCTCTTTTCATTAATTCTTGTTTTTTGTTTAGTTTTCTCTGCATATATATGTGTTTTTGTATGTATATGTATGTACATACGTATGTATTTATATATGTTATTTACTAATAGGTTTTTTTTCTTCTCAGTTTATTTCATATTGCAAGTTGCACCAATCCGTCAAAATATAAAATTACAATCATCGAACACTAACAAAAAGCTAGACACACAATCCCATGAAAAAGTTCTATAAAAACTGTCGCCAATTGTTTTGACGTAATTCTAGTCGAAATAAATATACATTAATGTAAATTCATCCTTAAATGCATTGCCTAAAGTTGTATTCACAAAGCCACGTACAAATTAAAAGCGCACCCAAATGTTCGAGTGGGCGCTAATTCGGTAAGGACATTTTTGTCACTGATTGTGTATCTAGTTTTTTATTAGTGATCGATGATTACAATGTCCTTTTACGTTCGGATTGTCAGGTAGAAATCGCATAAAGCGATATGATCACCGTTTGTAGTTCATAAATCATAAGTTTTCCGTTATTGTAACCACATTGTTTAATTGCAATAAAGAGTTATCTAACTATCTATCTATCTATTTTAAGATTTTTCTGTTGTGTAATTAATTGGTTACAGCGTAAAACCGCACCATAGTGTTAAAATGCTCGTATGATGTGTGAAAAAATACGTAGACCCTTAAACGACACAGAAGGCGAATATGTCGTGGAATAGGAGTAGGACATACTGGGATACTTTTTATATTTATTATTATTACATTTCTATTTACACTTAGCGAAGCGGACGGATAAGAGCAGCTAATGTATTAAAACTACTTCTTTAACATTCTTCTTTTTCTTCTTCTTTAATATCTCAGCGACAACTCAATCTATTGCTAGATATGTATTATTGATGAACCTTTTAAGAAGTGCACTAAATCTACTGCATTATTACCTTACGTGAAAGATTTGTCCAATACTCACCCAGCGAGGACAGGCGGTTGGTGAGCTCCTAAAAGTGAATGCGAAAGAAATTAATAATAAAGAAGAGAAAAAGTTATCTGTACAATAAAACCATTTTATAACAAAACCTTGGCTTTGTTCCTTTAAAAGCAGCCGTAGCAGTACAAGTTATATTAAAGCGGCTGTCTTAAATTTTAAATTATATTTGATGTAGAAGACGAGCAATGATAAACTTGGGAAATGGTTTAAGTTTTAAACTTAAGTTAAAATTTAAGTACTTACATAAGTTTTTAAACTTCTCTGCACTATCTAAATTGATTTTGGTATAAATATGAACAATCATAATTAAAATAAGTTAGAATAATACGTTTTTTCACAAATGTGGAATGTTTCACAGAAATATTTTTAAAACAATTTACTTCTTTTTTTTTACATCTTAGAGCCACGTTGTATTATATTATCGCTGCACCACGAGTGGGTCGACTTGACAGGACAAGAATCACACATGTACGCCAAACCAACCTGAAACAGCTGTCCTTAGAGTTGACAACGCATCAGCAATCCCATGGACAGGTGTAGATCTAGTTACCGTTACGGCCTATTTAAGTCTACTGCTGAACATACTCCTAGGCCTCCCCCATAGACTGCCTTATAGGAGAGATATTTGCTATAGTTGCCACGCTTGGCAAATGAGTTGGCAACCGCACTTTTTTATTTTTAGTCGTTATTAGGAAGACGCTGCTGCGCATCTCTGATTTATTTCCCTCTGTCTCAGATGACATGGGGCAGTGCACCACACGGTAGTGGATCTGCCACTACACGGCCACTAAGCGGTAGTGGATCTAGTGATGTGTTTTAATTTTAAAATCATAATATTTTAGAGTTCAGCCTAAAATAAGAAAGTAGGTAGCTTGTGTCCATGGGAGTAATAAGTAACGCTATTAAATAAATACAAAAAAAAAACGAGACAATTATAATATACCCGCAGTATTTACAAGTCACAGTAAGGGAAATGTTTACTGATGTGCTATTTATTTAAACAACAGTACTGAATATCGTACTGAATACTTGGTTTTTTTTTTTTATTTTGTCTTAAACTAAGAGAATACGCGTAAAAGAATTCATCTATAGGTTTCATAAATCGTTTGACCAGATTTTAGAAAGCTGTAGTGAACGACACCGGCGCTAGTCCACCAAACACTCACAAGCAACTTTTTCGGAGTCAATTTTCGTTTAGGGCAGGATTTTGCTTGGTCTCCAGGGTTCAGCTATTACGACGAGCGCTTCCGATTATCGTACAGTATCTACTTTTCATCACAAGTAATGATTTGATTTAAATCCCTTCATTATTGTGTCGGTTGAGCAAAGTAACACAGCAGTCGACGCGTGTTTGCAAGTTCGATTCAATCAATTCATGAGGTACCCATCGTTCAAGTTTTTTATACTTTTCCGATTTGCTTCAAGTGGATTAATACAGTTTTATCACTTACCTCAAAGCCTGCAGCTATCTCTGAAGTGCTTTGTGATGGATCCGCTTCCACAATAGCCTTTAATTCTTCATTTTCCACTTTGGTCTCCAGCCGTCCACGGGGTTGGTTCTGAAGGTCGAAAGGAGACAATCGTTTTTGGGCCCACTAGAAACTTTAACGTTACTTAATTTTATTACACATAAAAAAGATACCAATTTATTATAGTAAACGGCCTAAAGATTTTATGAAAATGTTACTGGAATCATAAAATCTGAAAAAAATGTTGTTTTGATATTCGTGAATTGGCTAATGTAATATGAAAAAAATGCGTATAAAGAAGAACGAACTACTAAATAAAATTTCCATCAACCTTAAAGTACCTATAAATGCTGAATGTACCTACAACTTTCTTTTATACTATTAATTATTGACCAGTGCACTATTTTAACTTATACCGGTTAAAACTACTAGACAATCGCTTTTAGTTTGCTTTTTGGTTATTGTGATATTCATATTTTAATTGTTAATTGCTCAGTATTCCCGTTAGATACCGTAAAACTAATATTACTATTGTAATCTATTGGTTATAAGGAATAAATCGACATGTGTTTCATTAAGATACGCCTGGTTACGGTGGTGGGCCCATTCTCAATACAAAAAGAAATTGTCTTCTTTCCAGAACGAAAACGTTGAAACCAAAAACGTACCGTGCTTTCTTTTGCGACACCAGCGCCATACACATCATTAATCTTTCGAGCTGTTTCTGCAGCACTGGTGCCACGGTAGAACTCGTACTCGTAAATATACCGATAGTTCCATTGTGCGGTAATAAGCGACGCCATAGAATAAAATAATGAGGAAAAAACAAATGAATAACTGTTTTCAAAACTCAAATGTACCAGCTAAATGAAGTTATAAATTTGAATTTGGAATTCTTAACCAAAGAGGAGATATTTCAAATCAAAGTGGTCAGTATGACAAAACGCTAATTTCATATGTAAGGACCTAATATATGAATGAGGAAGTCCAGAGTGACTGAATATTTTTCAACGCACAGCCCAAACTACTGGACGTAAAAATCTGAAATTTGGATAGTAGCTGCTTTTTATGGCGTAGGCATCAACTAAAAAATTTTTTTTGAAAATTCAACCACTAAGAAGGTGAAAATGTATGCATGTGATTTCAGGATAAGCAGTGGACTTGTGAGAGGCTGCAATAATAATAATGATAATATTAAACAAACATTGATTTCAACTGTGATTTATAATATCATACTGAAAAAAAATGAAACCAGTTTTTATAATCAGCAGTTTATTGAATCATTTCCACACTAGCGAACTCTTTGACGGTAACTGTTAGTGCCTTGAAACTTTGTGTACCTATTAAGAGTGGATAGAAAGACGTTATCGTAATGATACTGTAGCTGATAGCGTCATACTTGTTTCGATAGAATTTCTTAAGATTTATTGGTATCGTCTTGAAATTCAGGTACGTTGTGTCTTTTTATATAAGTAAGACAGTCAAACTCCACCAGATTCTGATCTTTAATTACAGTGATGGTGCAAAAGTGTTGTCACCACTGGGGACTAAGGTTATATAAAATCTCTAGTTACCAGTAAAAAAAGGTCTACGTGTTTCTTCACACATCATAAGAGCATTTTAACACTATGCTGCGTTTTTACGCTGTAACCAATTAATTACACAACAGAAAAATCTCAAAATAGATATATAGATAGATAACTCTTTATTACATTTAAACTATATTATTCAGTCCAACGAATATTTAAGATCAAACCATTAGAAATGTGCCCAGTGCTACCAGGTTTCATTTATTTATTTATTTTTAACCAATTTATATAACATTACAGGTTTCTACCCAATGCGATAGATCAAGCACTATTTACAATCCTATATTACCTATATTAATATATTACCTTATAACTAATTATCCATAAAGCAAGTTTTGTGAATTCGAGTCAGATACAAAATTCAGAGTACAAAAGAATAAATCTTTTTCTCTGTCGATCAGGTTTAATGTTCGAAAAGCTCGCGTCAGGGGTGCCTCTCGCAGTAAGTTAGTGCGACATCTAGGGACGGCCGGTAGGTCTGGCTGACGCCGTCGCCATATATATCTATCCGCAACACAAATATTTATCTTCTTCAACATATTCTCATTAATAATCCTACTCCTAAGGACCATAAAAATATATGAAAGTAGTCTAAGTTCTCTCCTTACCCTGAGATGATTGTATCCCACCATACCCAGAACAAATAATGTGGGGTATTGCAGTGGGTAAAAAGGGTACACCCCATATAACTTGAGATAAAAATACCTTACAAATTTGTTTTGTACCTTCTCCAGCATTAGATCGTACTTCTTCTCATGTAGAGCCCAATTTATTGAATTACACTCCAAATGACTCCGAACTAGTGTGTTGTACAAAGCTATAATAGCTTGCACATTTGTGAAAACGTTAACCGTTCGTAACGTAAAATCTAGAGTTCTAAAAGCCTTTTTACATGTATCACCAATATGATCCTTAAACGTTAAATCAGCAGGAAATTTTACTCCTAAATCCCTGACTTGCATTACCCTAGACATAGGTGTCCTGTCAATGTAATATGTATACTCTATGGGCATATGTTTGCGCGTGAAAGATATTGTTAAGCATTTAGCGGTATTAAATTGTAATTTGTTATCTTTGCTCCATTCAACAACTTTATTTCTATCGTCTTGGAGACGATCACAGTCCTCCAAACTACCTATATCCATCAATAACTTAAGGTCGTCTGCAAATAAGAAACATTTTGATTTCTTCACAATATTGGGTAAGTCATTTATCATGATCAAAAACTCCAAATGTCCTAGATTCGACCCCTGACTCACACCAGAGCAGGCAAAATATGGTTTTTTCTTATGACCCTCATATTCTACATACTGTTGCCTATCTGTCATGTAGCTAGCGAAAAATCCCAATAAGTGTGGGGTGAAACCAAATTTTGCCATTTTTTTTTAGTAATATGTTATTATTTACCAAATCAAATGCTTTTTTGAAATCAAAATAAGCAGTATCAACTTGTTCCCCACTATCTACTACTGGTATTATATCGGTCATAAGCGCTAGAAGGTTACTCGCAGTGCTCCGAGCAGGTCTGAACCCGTGCTGCGCTACCGACAGCTGTGTGTTTATCTGTTGATATAAGCTTTTGTATATAGCCGACTCAAATACCTTGGCTGGAGTAGATAGCACTGCTACCGGTCTAAAATCCTCTACACTGGCCCCTGTATTTCCTTTTCGAACGGGAACCACCTTCGTTATTTTCCATTTTTCCGGAAATCTAGCTTGGTTTAAACAGTTATTGTAAATGTGAAGTAGTGGTTTTGCTAGCGCAAAATGGCAATCTTTGAAGATAAAAGGTGGTATTCCGTCTGGTCCTGCAGATTTCTTTGGCTTAAGTTATTTAAGTGCGGTCAGTATGTCCTTAAGTTGCAACTGGCTCAAGTGAATTCGCGCTGCCAATGATAGCCATACTCACATTTAAGTCTGGTCTCTGTGTAGTATACACCGAATGAAAGTATTTTGCAAACTCAATAGCACAATGCTCGTTGGTCAAAACCTCCCAATTTTTTATTTTTTTTGATTTCGATTACCTCTTTTGGAATTAACAAAATTCCAAAAGGATTTTGGGTCTCTTTGGAGATTATTTTGCACGCAGTGCTTATACTGGTTATGTGCAGTTACTAGCATATTTTTAACTTTAGTTCGCAACTCAGCGAATTTTATATAGTCGGTGGCTAACCGTGTCTTCTTATATTTTTTATGGGACGTAGCTTTATATTTTATTAAATTAATAATATCCCTAGTATACCATTCAGGGTATATCCGACCTGAGCCCACCCGTTTTGTTTTTCTTTTTGGTACACATTTGTCTAATACTAAGTTAATCTCCTTGTAAAAATAATCTAAGCTTTGTTCTAAATCTAACGAATAAATTGGGGTCTATAATAATAAAAAATTAGCTTTGTAAAAATTCCATTGTAAGGTACCTGCATCATTACCGGGGGATGTAGGTGTCCGTGGCGGATTCCCGGTGGTTGGCGAGGACACAGTCACTGTCACTTCCAGTGGAGGATGGTACTCATCCACCCTCACAAGACTAGTTTCTGAAGCTCGAACCCTCACACAATCTTCATCCTCAAATGAACTCAACACCAAGTCCAACAATCGATTGTCACAGTTACTCACCCTGTTACTCTGAACGAATCCACAGAATGATAGAAAATATTCAAAATAATTTATTACATTTGACGAACATGAATTAAGATTAAAGTCACCTATCACTATTATTTTTCTATAACAAGCACATAGATTTTCTATTATTCTGAACATTACCATATACTCATTATCTTTACTACAAGGCGGAATATAAACTACACACAATAAAAACAAAAAACGATTTTTTTTAAATAAACAGACGCACATACTAATTCAAAGACGTGATCGTCTATGTTTACATCACTCGGACCGAGAACTCGCCGTAGTCAGCCAGTATAAAAATCTTCAATTTTTGTTCTAAGTCCTCTTACATTTTGATAATATAAATCTATCGATCGTTTTACTTTCTTGGTAATTTTTTTATGTTTATTGTTGTTTGTGGTATGATTTCCGAAACCTTGACCTATTGGATTCGCAACTTAAAAAATTTGCCTATTTCATGGCCCCACAATCCTTTACCTTATCAGTCGCGGTAATCTGCATTGGTTTGTATGTTTTAACTGCAACTACAAATGATACAGATGGTTCTTTAGGTGACATTTGCTGGTTATTTGATAGCATTACATTCATTTTTTTAATGCAGTTTTTTAAGGCAGTAAAGGCTTCTAATGCCATATTTTTTCTCATTAGTTCTTCAATTTTAGTCTCTAATGCTTCTATTTTGCTGGCTTCTTGTTGCACTACCCTTAATATGGTTTTTGCTTCGTGTAACTCGTTTTCTGTTTTTATCAGTTTACATTGTAATAGTGCATATTCCTTATTTTGAGCATCGAGTTTTATGTTCATTTCTCTTCTAAACTCCCTCAATTCGTCAAGAAGTTTATTTTCAAAAGAAGAAACCATTATTTCCTTGGTATTTGTACGAGTACCCCCACGTTCGTTATTTACGAAATTGCTAGTTAGGTTATTTAGGTTATTTTATCAGAACCAGTCATGGCTAAAGTAAAAATCTGTAATAAGTGCCTAGCTATCTTGCAATAAAACTAAAACTAAAATTTTTGCAGCATTTTATAAGTTACATAAATAAAACAAACGTTCATGCGTGACCAATTCCATATCACAACCACCCGATGACCTAAGCTTCCATGAGCAGGTCGTTTTAACAGGTTTTAAAATCAGCATACACGCGCGCTTGTACATAAAACACATAGTTCGAGTATGTTGTGGCTCGACAATAGTTCAGTCAGCCGATGATCTTAGCCTCCATGCGCGGTTAGCATTTGTCTTAAGGCTGTGTATTCCTGTATTCTGTCCGTTTTAAAATTGTTTCTTGATAGCCAAATTATTAAATTTAGAATTTGCAAACAAATATTTTAGATACATTCTTTCTCCTTACGATGCACGATGCCAGTCAATACACGATACAATACTATTTTCTCGACAGAAAAAATTACCGAAGTACGTTCGATTTGCAGTTTTTTTTACAAATCAAATTTAATTTTAAACAAATACTAATATCCTTTTATTCTATAAAAAATATAAATTTATAGGTAATTAATTTTGGAATCAATTCCATCCGATCGTTTTTTTTTTTAATTACATTTATTAAAAAAATGATCGATTATTCAAGTGATTTTCGGTCCGCACGTCGCTTGCCAGTGTCCCGCGGGACGTTGCCGAGGTAAGACTTGCGCCAAATTTTTGCGCGCGCACTTCTCTTCTACTACGTAAATAATATTTAGGAAATAAAATAAATTGTAAATAACTATAGTTTTATGGCTCTTATATATACTATAGTTAAGCTTTTGTTTGGTGTTTATTTGTCATTGTGTAAATATTTGTTTATAACCTTAAAACAATATTTTTTGATTATTTTGTAAAAATCACCATCATATGCGCGGCCCGACTCGTTCTTTGCGATGATTGCTTGTAAATACCTAATGCGCTTGGAACAACCAGCCTTAAGTTAGAATTTGTAATGCTAAATTTATGGATTTGTTTCAAATATTATTTCATTACGAAAATATACTTACCATTAAGAAAATTTTTATTTTTATTTCTAATGTTAAAAAAATACTCAAAAGTGAATTTAACATAATAAATATATTACAACGTAAATTATTTTCATCATGTTGTATATAATTTGTGTCTATAATGATATTATAATAAAAACAATAACTCTCGTCGAGAAACATATTATTTTCTTAATCAATATGGTAATCATTACGTATTTATATTTAAATATATTAAACAATTATTATTCATCAAATTTTACAAAACAAACTAATGCATTGTTTGTTATAATAGCCCGTAACAGATTATCTATGGTCTTCGCACTGTTTAATAGTGCGTGTAATTAAATCTCTTCGATCATACTGATATACTACAGCTGTAATCCGAACGCAGTGTTGTGACCGTACCATTTGGGAAAGAATATTCTTTTATATACGAGATACGAGACTACTTTTCAAGTTTTAATTATATCTGGGAACCAAAATCTTACTAATACCTACCGCAAAGCAGAAGTCCACCACTTATTATTTATTTTTGTTCCTGTTTTTTCTTTAGATTCGGTTAGGATTCAGAGATGACAAAGCTCCTCTATCAATATAACATTTGAAGAAGTAGCATATTATCTGTGGGCTCACTAGCAACTTACTTTCAGGTTGCTTGTTAACTTGTTTGTCACATTACATTAATATAAAATGTACGCTTTCATTATAAAGTATGTTAAAATCGTATGAACGAATATTAATGTATCATATAACCATTATATGAATCAATCTTTTGTTGTGCGGATTGTGGACGTGTGGTTCTAGCGTAAGAAAATCTTTACGCCAAGTCGTCCTATGAGTGTCGTAAGAGGTGGTTATACCGAAAAAATATTATGGCTTGCGATAGATAACGGTATGGCTATTTCATTTATACCAGACGTAAGATACCCAGGCCACGTCCGGCAGTAGCGTTAAATGCTTGAGATATCGATTACTTCGATCTCTAATCCGACTGCAAAGCGTGGCGATTAAGGTAAGTCCGCCCTAGAACCGTTGAGGCCCACATGCAGCAGTGGACTCTTAAGAGCTGATGATGAAGAAGAAAAAAGATTTGACATAAGCTTCGCAGGTGGATTACGATCGAACTAACAGAAATTTTAAACCTTAGGCACTACTTCTTTTTGCCGTTCGGGGTATTTAAGTTTGTTGTTATATATTTAAGGAAAATTAACATCAACATGATGTATCATGGATAAATAAACACAATTCAGATGCGTTGTCGCCTCTTAGCGTCAAAATGAATGTCTCGTTATTATTAACTACAAAAAGTCATCGGTTCTTGTCATTTACTATAGTGACCACAACAGCATTGTGCTGATATTCTGTGCGATCATGATCCATCCTTGGTAGCGCATAATTTATTTTATTCGTTTTTGGAATCACAATTATTTATTCGGTAAATGAACGGCTGAAAATTAAGGAACGTTTTACTAACTATTTTTTAATTATTTTAATATTGAATATTGTTTACTTCCTTTTCATTTTTTAAGCTTTAATATTAAAAAAGTAACGGATTGTATGTTTAATTGTAATATTATTTTGTTACCAAAAAATATTCATAACACCATACAGATAAAATAATTGATAATTAATTTTTGTACGAAAATCTATGTAACCATATTTATTGTAAATAAATTATTATAAATTTTAGGTCTACCTATTGTCTTTATACTCCAGTCCTCCTAACACAGGGTTACTACCACATTGTCTCCACACAACTATCTCCTGTCGTTATTTATATATATGAAAGAGGAAGTCCAGAGTGACTGACTATTTTTCAACGCACAGCCCAAAGCACTGGACGTAGAAATCTGAAATTAGGATAGTCTTTGCTTTTTATGGTGTAGGCATCCACTAAGAAAGAATTTTTGAAAATTTAACCACCAAGAGGGTGAACAATGGATGCATGTGACTCAGGCTTATGATTAGCAGTGGAATTGTGAGAGGATGCAATAATGATAATAATAATTATGAACAAAAAATGACTTCAACTGTGATTTAAAATTACACAATGAAAAAAAATTTTATCAGTTTTTATAATCAGCAGTTTATTGAATCATTTCCACACTAGCGAACTCTTTAACAGTAACTGTTATTGCTTTGAAATTTTGTGTACCTATTAAGAGTGGATAGAAAGACGTTATCGTAATGATACTGTCGCTGATGGCGTCATACTTGTTTCGATAGAATTTCTTAAGGTTTATTGTTATCGTCTTGAAATTCAGGTACGTAGTGTCTTTTAATATAAGTAAGACAATCTAACTCCACCCGATTGTAATCTTTAATTACAGTTATGGTGCAAAAGTGTTGTCACCACTGGGGATTAAGGTAATATAATATCTCTAGTTACCAGTAAAAATAGTCTACGTATTTCTTCACACATAATACGAGCACTTTAACACTATGCTGCGTTTTTACCCTGTAGCCAATTAACTACACAACAGAAAAATACTAAAATAGATAGATAGATAGATAACTTTTTATTGCATTTAAACAAAGTGGTTACAATAACGAAAACTTATGATTTATGAACTACAAGCGGGGGTCATATACGCTTTATGCGATTTCTACCTGACAAACCGAACGTAAAAGGACATTCTAATTTTATATTTTGACGGATTGGTGTAACGTGCAATATAAAATAAACTGAGGAGAAAAGAAACCTATTATTAAATAACATAAATAAATATATATACATACGTATGTACAGACATACATACAAACACACATATATATGCGGAGAAAATTAAACAAAAAATCAAGTAGTAATGAAAAGATGAAATACATATAATTTATTATTATGACGGGAAATTCAAATAATACTCCATAAGTTGTTTTTTAAACGTCTGTAAAGATTGCGCTTGCTGGATGTTAAATGATAAAGAATTCCAAAGTCGGGTTGCTTGTGAAGTAAATGACTTATTATAAAATGAAGTGACGGTGCAAGGAGTATTCAAAGCCAAGCTATATACAGAACGCAAATTACGGTCATGAAGTTTATGTCGATAATGAAATTGTTTCTTAAGGTTCCTTAAGGTATTATATATTCTGGCGTTTCCTTGGATTTATTTTGGGAAGAGCGCAAACATACTACATATACATATACTACATATAGCTACTTGTATTATATCCATATTGTACTGATCCAACCTGTCGGTAAGAATTCGATTTTGTTTGATGCTTAAACAATTCCACAACCAGCCGATGACCTTAGCTTCGAAATTCCATGTGCCGGTAGTAATCCTAAGTATTGATTTGTTTATTTCAACTCAAAATAAAAAATGGGCATATCGCGTAGAATTTATAAATGAAGTCAAATAAAGGAATCTTATGCTACACCAGCCCGTAAAAGTTCATTGTTGGTTATTGACGTTATAGGGGGGATTTGCCGTAATCGTTGCCCTTGTTTGAGGGACTGGCGATCGCAGAACCGTATATCTCGACAAAGCTCTTCGTTTTTGGAATTATTATTTTTATATGTATCATACCGGTGATAGCTTTACTGCCATTTGTCGAAAGCTACGATATCTTGTATCTTGCGATCAAGATTGAGAAAGATCTTTCCCGGTCTAGCCAAATCTCTTTCTTGTCAATGTTGCCTTTTACGACACTTACGTTATGAAACCTATATATGAATTCTTTTACGCGTATTATTTTAGATTAAGACGAAATAAAAAAAATACCAAGTATTCAGTACGATATTCAGTACTGTTGTTTAAATAAATAGCACATCAGTAAACATTTCCCTTACTGTGAATACTGCGGGTATATTATAATTGTCTCGTTTTTTTTTGTATTTATTTAATAGCGTTACTTATTACTCCCATGGACACAAGCTACCTACTTTCTTATTTTAGACTGAACTCTAAAATATTATGATTTTAAAATTAAAACACATCACTAGATCCACTACCGCTTAGTGGCCGTGTAGTGGCAGATCCACTACCGTGTGGTGCACTGCCCCATGTCATCCGAGACAGAGGGAAATAAATCAGAGATGAGCAGCAGCGTCTTCCTACTAACGACTAAAAAAATAAAAAAGTGCCAAGCGTGGCAACTATAGCAAATATCTCTCCTATCTGGCAATCTATGGGGGAGGCCTAGGAGTATGTTCAGCAGTAGAATTAAATAGGCCGTAACGGTAACTAGATCTACACCTGTCCATGGGATTGCTGATGCGTTGTCAACTCTAAGGACAGCTGTTTCAGGTTGGTTTGGCGTACATGCGTGATTCTTGTCCTGTCAAGTCGACCCACTCGTGGTGCAGCGATAATATGATACAGCGTGGCTCTAAGACGTAAAAACAATGAAGTAAATTGTTTTAAAAATATTTCTGTGAAAAATTCTACATTTGTGAAAAACGTATTATTCTAACTTATTTTAATTATGGTTGTTCATATTTATACCTAAATCAATTTAGACAGTGTATAGAAGTTTAAAAACTTATATAAGTACTTAAATTTTAACTTAAATTTAAAACTTAAACCATTTCCCAAGTTTGTCATTGCTCGTCTTCTACATCAAATATAATTTAAAATTTAAGACAGCCGCTTTAATTTAACTTGTACTGCTACGCCTGTTTTTAAAGGAACAAAGCCAAAGTTTTGTTATAAAATGGTTTTATTGTACCGATAACTTTTTCTCTTCCTTATTATTAATTTCTTCGCATTCACTTTTAAGAGCTCACCAACCGCCTGTCCTCGCTGGGTGAGTATTGGAAAAATCTTTCACGTAAGGTAATAATGCAGTAGATTTAGTGCATTTCTTAAGAGGTTCATCAATAATACATATCTAGCAATAGATTGAGTTGTCGCCGAGATGTAAAAGAAGAAGAAAAAGAAGAATGTTAAAGAAGTAGTTTTAATACATTAGCTGCTCTTATCCGTCCGCTTCGCTAAGTGTAAATAGAAATGTAATAATAATAAATATAAAAAGTATCCTAGTATGTCCTACTCCTATTCCACGACATATTCGCCTTCTGTGTCGTTTAAGGGTCTACGTATTTCTTCACACATCATACGAGCATTTTAACACTATGGTGCGTTTTTACGCTGTAAACAATTAATTACACAACAGAAAAATCTAAAATAGATAGATAGATAGATAGATAACTCTTTATTGCATTTAAACAAAGTGGTTAAAATAACGGAAAACTTATGATTTATGAACTACAAACGGTGGTCATATCGCTTTATGCGATTTTTACCTGACAATCCGAACGTACATTGTAATCATCGATCTTTAATAAAAAAACTAGATACACAATCAATGACAAAAATGTCATTACCGAATGAGCGCCCACTCGAACATTTGGGTGCGCTTTTAATTTGTACGTAGCTTTGTGAATACAACTTTAGGCAATGCATTTAAGGATGAATTTACATTAATGTATATTTATTTCGACTAGAATTACGTCAAAACAATTGGCGACAGTTTTTATAGAACTTTTTCATGGGATTGTGTGTCTAGTCTTTTAATAGTGTTCGATGATTGTAATTTTATATTTTGACGGATTGGTGCAACTTGTAATATAAAATAAACTGAGAAGAAAAAAACCTATTATTAAATAACATATATAAATACATACGTATGTACATACATATACATACAAACACACATATTTATGCAGAGAAAACTAAACAAAAAAACAAGAATTAATGAAAAGAGGTATAATACGTATAATTTATTATTGTGACGGGAAATTCAAATAATACTCCTTAAGTTGTTTTTTAAGTCTGTAAATATTGCGCTTGCTGGATGTTAAGTGGTAATGAATTCCAAAGTCGGATTGCTTTTAAAGTAAATGACTTATTATAAAATGAAGTGACGGTGCAAGGAGTATTCAAAGCCAAGCTATACACTGAACGCAAATTATCATGAAATTCATGTCGGTAGTGAAATCGTTCCTTAAGTTGCCTTGGAGATTTCGGATCAAACAGTACACAAAAAAGTAAAGAAAGTACCTATATGAACAGTCCTGCAAAGGCGAATTGGGAGTCACTTGAGTTGATTTCGAAATTGGCATACATGGTCATATTTGAATAAACCAAATATGAACCGAATGGATAGATTCTGAAGACGCTCAACCTTTTTTAATTCCTCCATGGTAATATCAGTGTAGCATATATCAGCTAATATATAAATAATGAAATAATAGTTAGACATACAATATAGTTATTTTTTTAAACTCGTAAAATATAATATTTATAATGTGAAGACGTCAACTATTGTTGAATTTAATTTTAGTATATCTGTCATCAAATCAACCACAAACATTTAATTAAACCTGGAAAGCAAATTTAGCGTGGCAGGTCAAAGCTCGTATGGGACAAAATGTCGACAGTCTGATTTAATATGCCACATGGAATATAAATGTGTTTGTTTAAATGTTATATATTGATGAAAATTTGAAAAAGTATCTATTCGTTTTTTGAAATCATCTTGTGTAAAGAAAGTTAAAGGCTTATTTAAAATAATGTTGTTATGTTTTTATATTTAACTAACGATCCGCCCTGGCATCGCACGCTTCATCTCTGGATCTCGACAACAGCGCCACCTACCGGATCCAAATGTAAATATAAGCCATCTAGGGATCCATTAAAACAAACACAAAAAATTTCATCAAAATCAGTAGAGTCGTTTTTTAGTTTTAGCGAGATTAACGGACAGCGTGTTTTACACGTGATAGAGCCATGTTGCAGCTACATTAGTAGTATAGTTGTAGCACGAAGGACCACACTCTCACAGAATATCAGCGTAAAATAGCAGCTTAACACTGCTGTGTTTCGTATGGTGAGTGTGAAATGGAAACCCTTTTTACTGGAAAAGAGGCATTCCATCTTAGTCCTCACGGGTGACAACGCATCTGCATTTTGATTCGCAAACGAGGATAGATGTAGATGTCTATGGGCCACAGCAACCACTTACCATCAGGTGGACTGTGTGCTCGTTTGTCACCCTATGCTATAAAAAAAACAGTACTATATTACAACATAATTAAATCCAATGCAAATAAATTTAATACTGGTTATAAGAAAACCATTTAAAATAGAAAAATATTGTAAGGGACACTATCTTGTCAAAGTTATAAATAAGTATAAATAAATACCACAGAACACAATTACTCTCTACCAAGAGAAGAACGCCAACTTCATACTAAAAAACGGAAACACGTCTTTATGAGTGTACATGAAAAGCGCTACGGTGGGCGCCCATATAAAACTTTTTTAGCGAGAATTTCAAACAACAGTTTAGAATAACAGTTACAGAATACAAAATTCTGTAACTTTGAACTTTTTATTTAAGGCATATTCGAGTAATTTTGGCTCAAGCCTCACAAACCTATGGGGTAAATTCCCATACATTTTAGAGGTTGCACCAAAATTACTCGAATATGCTTTAGATTAGTATGTGGGATAAAATAAAACTATAAATAAGTATAGTTATGTAATTTTATTTTGTGGAAGACAGATTGTTTTATAAACTATACATTATTATTGATGTTTTTTATTGCTTTTGCACATAATATTTCCACGCTTGTTACTGATATATAACACATGTTATTGTCAGAGTTATTCTTCACAGAACATTAACGTAAATTTAAATCAGCAAAATTCTCATGGTGAAAACTTAACTCAGCCGAAATACGTGATCTGAAACAGATACAATTCGAGTCAATATAGTAATAATCCCTACAAATAACGGTCAATAAATTCAAAATGTTTATAGACTTACCACAATATTGTCATAAGTTTTCTTTTCCTATTATAGAAACCTGCAGAAAGTAATCAGATGATTTTGTGCTTTTATTTGCACAACACTTAACTTACTTTCGATGATGATCACACATCGTGCATAAAATTTTAAAATAATGAATTCATTTATAGTCAATATCTTATACAGTTAACATCTCACAAAAAATCTTTACTGTATATTCACTACGATATTATGACTGTGTATTCCTCTACAAACGAAAATGAAGTATTCTGAGCCCATAATAACTAAATTTAAGCAAAAATCAATAGTAAATATTAAAATCTAAACCTATGAAATAAATTTGAATAAATTTCAGAAAATACTTTCAATATGAAAGTCGTTGACAAACAAATGTCATTTTTTTTCTTCTATTAATTCATGGCTTCTTTTGATAGAATTCTGCTAATATTTAATAATTGAATTTTAATCAATTAATAGGTAAATTAATTGTGCAAATCTCAGAGTAATATGTATGTAATTATACTTTAAAGAGCAAACCAAAAAAAGTTTGTCACTAAAAATGTTAATTCTGATTTTTAGTTTCTTCCGATATAATATGAATTTTTGTATCTAATTTTTAAAATGGCAATCTAAAACAACATGAAGGAAAGAAACAGCGATAGTTTTTTCTCGCTTTATTTTTACAAGCCCAACTAGAACATTGACAAAATCATGATTGTGTGCAGATTTTTGAGCTTTCATACAAAGTTGAATCACCCTGATAAATACACTTCCGCTAGTTTTCCATCGTTCAAAAAATAATAAGTATAATATAATATATTCTTCTTCATAATCAACACCCAATAGTCCCCTGATGTATATGAGCATCTCCGGTTCTAGGGAGGATTTTTTGGTACTGTGAAAATTACAGCGAGCTCTTAGCCCATAAGTTACCACGGCTTTAACCCTTAATTCAAAAAAAAATCTCCCGCTGGGTTTCTAGCTGGTTCTTCCCAGGACAGAGGTATTTTTCGAACCAGTGTTAAATTAAATATTATAATCTATATTGAATAAAAATGTCTATTTCTATTTCTATTCCTATGTTGTTCTGCAATACTCTACGGTGCAAAAGTGATTAAAATTTTTAGAAAAAAGTTAGTCTTCACTGTATTGTGGGGAAGTCATAATGTGTCTAAAAGGCACGTACGGTAGTTAACAATGCTCCTATGTCCCTATTAAAATGTATGAAGTTTGATTGAGGCAGAAGAACTATGAGGTAAAATTAATACTGTTGAAATGCGATCATTAAGAAGTATGTTATTGATTGAATTGATTCTGACTGACAGACTGAATGGTTGCTTGAGTGAGAAATTGTGTAAATCATTCGATGCTATCAAAGACGAGTTATGTTCAAATCGCGTACTGGCGCACTTTGACCCGCGGCAGCAGCTAGTTCTGACGGTCAACGCGACGCCCAGCGGGCTGGGCGCGGTGCTCGTCGTGCGTTAACCCACGGGTCCCGAGCGCCCGATCAGTTACGCTTCGCGTGCTCTCACTAAAAGTGAGCGTGGCTATAGTCAAATTATGAAATAAGGCCGCCAGCAACCATTTATTTTGAGGACAGACAACAAGCCCTCCTTTCTATTTTCTCCCCCGATAAAGGAGTTCCTCATATGTCGCAAGCGAGACTGCAACGGTATGCTTTATTTCTTGCTGCCTATAATTATATAATTGAGTTCATTAATAGTGAATCTAATGTATCTGATTATTTTAATCGGTTTCCCATTGATTGTGATTCGTAGCAGGACACGGCAGACGTGGATGACGTCACCAGTTACGTTGACGCGCTAGCGGCGGCTGGCGCGCCACTGTCCGGCTTCATTAGACGCGTTGCGAGCATCCTTTCATAAAGATAAAGTTCTGTCACTTGTCATGCAATATGTGGCCAAATCGTGGCCACGGAAAGTGTCATCAAAACGTTTGCCATATAATAGATACCAGCATGAATTATATGTTGATAGCGGATTTCTCATGAGAGGTCACATAATTGTAGTGCCTACTGCTTACAGGGCTGCTGTGCTAAAAGAACTGCATGCTTCGCATTTAAGAGTAATTAAAATTAAAATGATTGCTATAGAACGCTGTTAGTACCCGGGTATCGACAGTGACATAGAAAACATGGCTTCTAACTGTGGTCGTTGCACATCCTTGCGAGCGGTGGGGGTGGCCGGACTCTGTTTTCGAAAGAATCCATTTAGATTATCTCGGCCCAATTCATGGAAAGATTTTTCTTGTACTAGTCGATGCGCAAAGTAAATGGATCGAATGCGAATTAATGTCAAATTTGTTATCAAAAGAGCTTATCAATAAATTTTAAAAAAAATCGCGTTTTGGCATTCCCAATAAAATAGTCACAGATAATGCTAAAACCTTTGTTTCGTCTGAATTTTCTAAGTACTGTACTGATAATGGCATAACTCACATTTTATCTCCTGCGTACTCGCCACAGAGTAATGGGCTCACCGAGAACGCAGTAAAGACTTGTAAGCGGTTTATTCATAGACTTAGAATATACTGGCGTATAGACGACCTGACAGCCCGAAAACGCGTGACCAATTTTGATTTGTCATTGTGTGCGTTAGCTAGTGATGTACATTTTACTTACAAGGACTATCGAAAAATGATTGTTAAGGAAGCGGTATAAATATTTAAAAAAATTGTTAAGTGCACGAAATTGAATAACTTCAAAATTTAATTGTATTTACCATGATAGTTCTAAAATAATTAAAAAATATTCATATAACATGTTCCTGGGAATAAGCTGAACCTACCTGCCTTTTGTTGGATATTAATTCAAATGTATAAAAACCCAGGTGATTTTATCGATAAACTTAAAAAACTCCCCAAGAATCAGATCGGAAAGTTGTATTTTCGAGCTATGATCTTTGGAGAAAAATATTTACTGCTGTGGGCAGTTTCCCGGGAATTTCTTTTTTAACATATTGTTAATATAAATAGGTAGATACGTAACTAATTATATACCTATTTATATTTTATATATTTAATAAAATGTTTTGATGGGGAAATAAAACACGGGCACACGGAGTACATAATGACTGCTTTATTTTTTATATAAGTATTACTTTTGACAAACATTTAATAATTAATAATTAAATACATTCTAGAAGTTTATTTTAACATTCGACTTAAATATGAATGTAAACTTAATAATTTAATGATTTCTTATATTTACGCGAACACTACACATTGAATAAAACTATTTTTAGGGATTTTATCGCGTTTATTTTATTATTTTACTTCCCGACGTTTCGGGTGCTTTACAGCACCCATGGTCACGGGGACTGTTGTGTTTGACGTCCCAATGTCATAATTAGCCCGGCTACCTTCACTTTTTTGAGTATTAATTTTTGGTCCGATCTACGCAGAATGAGCTTACAGTATCTTGAAGTCTTGCAGTGGTATGCTTGGGTTTGGATTTAATTTTGTTAATTATAGGATCCCAAGCAGATGGCAGCACCCATCCATCTTCTCTATTGAAATTAGGATGTTTTTTAATCTCAATAGCCTCTCGTATCATCCTTGGTAGTAATCGGTGTTATTTGCGAGGATTTGTGGTCTATCAAATCTGATGTAGTGGCGGGGACGATCTTGAACATGTTCACACACTGCAGACTTCCCGGAACGTCAGTGCTTCACGTCAGCTATATGTTCTTTTACGCGGGTTTTTATAGATATTTTTGTTTGTCCTATGTAAGAGCTCCTGCATCTTGTAGAGGGATATGACACTTGACGGATGGTAAAATTTGACTAATCTTCTTCAGCGGCTTGAAGTATGTTTTAATGGAAGCTCCCTTCAAGATGTAGCCAACCTTGCCTTGTAGTGTGCCTGCTGTACTACCCTATGACTCCTCTGATATAGGTAGTACAGCAGGCACACGCTCGACTGTGGCCGGCTTCACTCGGTTACTGTGACGTAGGAGCGGGACCTGAAGCTTGTTGTCTTGCAATACTTGCTCGACGTGCTGAAGCTCGGCGACCAGATGTTTTCTGTCACAGATCCCTCGTGCTCTCTGAAACAAAGATTTTCCCACAGTAGCTAACTGTGTGCGATTCACCTTTTAAATAGCGGTTGGTATGGGTCTTTTTCATATACACAGTGTGACCAATAGTGTTATCAGGATTTCGGATGACTAAAACATCTAGGAAAGCTAAAGAATTGTTTGCCTCTAACTCCATTGTGAATTGTATTTTAGAGTTTATGGAATTAAGGTGGTCTAAAAATGCAGTTACTTTGTCAAATGGTAAAATTGTGAAAGTATCATCTACGTACCGCTTATAGAATCTTGGAATTACAGGAGCAGTAAGAAGCGCTTTTTCCTCAAAGTCCTCCATGACTATGTCGGCGACAACGGGAGATACAGGTGAGCCCATCGCCCCACCATCTACTTGCTTGTAGAATTCTTCCTTCCACAATAGATAGCCAGATGTGAGGCAGTGTTTTAGTAATACTGCATATTCTGTAGGCATGTTATTATCTTCTAGCTTCCTAGTTAAAATTGAGATGCAGTCTTCAATAGGTAAGCGTGTGAATAGTGACTGAACATCAAAACTGACCATAGTTTCATTGTCAGCGAGATGTAGGTATTTTATCTCACTAACAAAATGGTATGAATCCCTTGTGTGTGCTCTAGTATGTCCTCTCAGTGGTGTCAGTATTTTTGAGAAGTGTTGAGCCAACTTATAAGTCGGTGAATCGATCTGGCTTACTATGGGGCGTAGTGGAGCGTTTGGTTTGTGTATTTTCGGTAACCCATACAAACTCGGTGGTTTGGCCAAACCACCGAGGTTGTATAGCTTTCGCTATTTAAATGGTTAATCGCACCATCATCCATCACAGTTAGCTACCGTGGGAAAATCTTTGTTTCAGAGAGCACGAGGGATCTGTGACAGAAAACATCTGGCCGCCGAGCTTCAGCACGTCGAGCAAGTATTGCAAGACAACAAGCTTCGGGTCCCGCGTTTACGTCACAGTGAACAAGTGAGGCCGGCCATAGTCGAGCGTGTGCCTGCTGTTCTACCCTATGTCAGAGGAGTCACAGACAAGGTTGGCTACATCTTGAAGCGAGCTTCCATTAAAACATACTTCAAGTCGCTGAAGAAGATTAGTCAATTTTTACCAACTATCAAGTGTCATATCCCTCTACAAGATGCAGGAGTGTACAAGCTGGATTGTGAATGTGGTCTCTCTTATATAGGACAAACAAAAATATCTATAAAAACCCGCGTGAAAGAACATATAGCTGACGTGAAGCACCGACGTTCCGGGAAGTCTGCAGTGTGTGAACATGTTTAAGATCGTCCCCGCCACTACATCAGATTTGATAGACCACAAATCCTCGCAAAAGAACACCGATTCCTACCAAGGATGATACGCGAGGCTATTGAAATTAAAAAACATCCAACTTGTAGGAATCAGTTAAGTAATATTGCTCTATTTAAAGGCCAATATGTTTATGACGCTTCATTATGCTTCATGTTTATATTCTTTCGTCTGTCCCTGAAAAGTATAAAGTAATTATAAACTAATTATTATTTTAGCTGCATGAATTTTAAAAACATAATGATCTTAACAGAGTAAAGTGCACCAAGTGTCTGAGGATACAGATTCACTCTCTATTCTCTCAATCTCGGTATGTTAAGAAAATGGTCACTCATTCATGGACTGACCGTGGCAAGTGCAACTTAATCTCGCAGATCTATTGATCCGCGCAGCTATTACTTAACCACGAGTTCCTCTTCTTTACGACTAACGCTGTAGGGGATGAACCACGCTATTTAAGCCCTCGGCACAATGTCGTCGGCCATAAAGCATGAATGGGGCATCGAGCGTAGTATTAAATACTATAGAATTTATACTATCGCGTCTCATGCGCGGGCGTCTAGTGGTGCTTCAGGACCATTACTAAATATCTATACCTAACTACGCTAAAAGTTTTATCATTTTGACTTGGGAATATAATCCGAAGTTCCGAAGCTCCGCTCAACCCCTTAGGGAAAATAGCGTGATGCTATGAATATTGTACTAGTATGACCGTGAGGCTGTGCGGTTGGTTAAGTAAGGTTATACATTTATTTTGGTTGATAAATAGATACTTAGTTGGGTTCATAATGGCTTAAAGACGATAGTCTCAAGATTTTTTTATCTTTAATGTACAACAGTTTTATAATGTACTAGCTGTTACCCGCGGCTTCGCCCGCATGGTCACTGGGAAATGAACTATCCACTGCTTTTTGAATTGAAAGAAAACTGAGTTTTATAGATTTGTCAGAGATGCAGCCATTAAAAGGAAACTGAGCAAAATTGATTCGTCAGCCTATTTAAATGTTTTGAAACGCAGCGTATAGGAAAGCATGGAAATAGCCTGTTTATTCAAAATGGAAATGGGATATTTTTTTAATTAAAGGAAACTGAGCATAATTATCCGTCAGGGATGCAGACTTTTGAAAAGAAACTGAGCTAAATTGATTCGTCAGAGATGCAGTTTTCTGAATTGAAAGGAAACTGAGCCAAATAAAAGATCCGTCAGAGATGCAGCCTTTTGAATTGAAAATAAACTGAGCTTAATAGGTCCGTCAGAGGTGCAGCATTTGAAATTGAAAAGAAACTGAGCTAAATAGGAAATTTTGAATTGAAAAGGAAGATCTGTGGGAATTCTGATTAATTGATTGTGGGAATTTTGGAAAAAAAAACTAAGAATGTGGAGATTCTGGGCATTTGACACACGCGAACATGCTACATACAGCTGACCATGAGAGAAGCACGGTTTTTCTAAGTTGACCCCCGCTACCTGTAACGTTTGCCCTTGCGCTTTATTAATTGTCATTGCAAAACTGAGCTTAATAGGGAACTGCAACCTTTTCAATTGAAAAGGAAGATCTGTGGGAATTATAGGGATCCGTGGTATAATAACATTTTCACCTTTTCCTACGCCTGTCAAAATTGTAGCACCAATTACTAGTTTTTATCTTTCCATACTTGCGCTAATAATAAATTTAACAAAAATGTCTTCCCAGTTCCTCCAGGGGCATCTAAAAAGAAAAGTGCACCATTTCCAGATTCAATTTGTCCTAATTCTTTGTCAAAAACTCGTTTTTGTTCGGGAAGCAAGCGGGGTACAAATTCGGCTACTTGCTGCTGCAAAGTTGGTATATCGTAGTTTGTTTCACGTATAATTTAATCACTTAGTTCATTTTTGGTTGTTCGCTGAGGGCTTATCATTCCAAAGTCGCTTAATTTTTTGCCTACCATTGCTATTACTTTATCTTCAATTTTTCCAAGTGCTTCATTATAAATGTGTTCATTGTATGTCATGTTCGCGTGTGTCTGCTGTAACCTTCGCAAAATATCTTCCGCCGTGTACTCTTTATATTTGTCTCACAAGTTATGTGCATTAGATAGCCCGCAAGATGATATGAGAGTTGCATAAAGATCCCTAATTTTGGCTGGTGACTGGCACTGCACAGCTTCCTCCATGGTTTCATCCCAGTGATCATCGTTTTCTAAAGCTTCACATGCTTCTCTATAAGTTGCGCATTCCTGACCGTTGACAGTTTTAAGGTCTTTATATCCTGTAGGACCCCGAACATGGTGCAGCAGCAATCGTAAACAGAAACATTCAAAATTAGTTACATGGACGGTATACACACGACCAAGGGCATCTGATGACTTTACACCGGGCCAATTTGCAACAGGCGCGCCTTGAATATGGCGTTTCTACTCCTTCCTAGATATGTTCCAAGTATAATAGCGGGGACTTCAGAATATAACAACGTTTTGCAAAGGGTCAGTTTGACAAAGTTGAAAGAAGGCTGTTAGTGTAGTTTTGGCGGTGATGCAATTCTTTCTTGGAAATTTCTTTCGGTGAAATATACACGCTCTCCATTTTCTAAGTGCACAGCAAGGTGAGTAACTGTGGGGTGCCTTTCGTGTAAAGAAGCCAAGGAGACGCCACGCTGCCTCGTTACTGCTGACATAACGCCCTGCTTGAAAGGTATGTACTTCATTAACGGGATTTGCCTCACCTTCACTCCTGAGATTAAATATTGCTTGGTCGCTCCCTTTATTTATGTACTTACAGATATACTTGATTGCGCGGACAGAGCTACATGCTTCTACATTAATGTGGGCATCAAACATTTTACATAGAATGGGCGAATACGGGACAATCCAGCTGTTATCTAAGGTTTCGAACGCTCCAGAGCGAGATTTGATTGTAACTTTCCTGCCACCGTCTTCGGGAGCTCTGCGTCTGTATAAAGGGTAGCCATTGTCATTGTGCACTGTTTCTTTTAATAGCTGTTTAGGGAATTTCTTTGTACATTTTCCTTCTTTCATACATGGCAATATTGAATTTCGTGCTCCACATGGACCGTGAATCATATTTCAGACGATGGTATCATACAATTCTTTATCTTGCTCAGGATCCGGAATCTCGGCGCTTATTATGTCGTCTATTTGGCTGGGCCGCAACTTCTCTTTAAGCCATATTAGAATGTGAGCATGCGGTAATCCTCTTTTTTGCCATTCAATTGAATACATGAAGCACTGCACCTCTCCGAAAATTTTCCCTTTGTTAATTACATACATTAATTTTTGTACATTTAATCTAAATACTCTAGCAACGTAATCGTGTCTGTCAGTACTTTTTTGGCCCGGCATTAGCTCCTCGGTTATTTCTTTCCATGTGGGATTGCAAGTAAAAGTAACAAAAGATCAGGTCTTCCGTAAGTTCGTACATAGGCGAATGCGTCTTGTGTGTACTCATGTAGGTAGCGGGGACTGTTAACGAATGATGAGGGCAGAATTACCATTTTACCTAAATCTCTGGGGTTTACATTGGCGTCGCTAGAAACTGCATCTTGTAAATGTATATAATTCTCAACGCGCAGGTTTTTTTGATTTAAAGATATATAACGGAGACGTTCACTTTCTACCTTCAAACACATGTCTACCAAAATTGATGAAATAATTGTCTACACCAGCTAGAGGTTAAATCATTTTCTCGCAACATCATATGATACGCATAAAAATCCATACATGATACTTTTTTGTTCGGTGTAGGCTCCTTTGTGACCGGGTTAATGAGTGGAATTTGAAAATGATAACCCTCTTGTCCTTTGCAATAAATCAATGGGTATTGCAGAGCGTCATAAAACTTGTGTGTATCGGCTACCCGTTGCAACGTATCATCACGTGCTCGCAAGACAATGTCTCGTGAAGAAAATTAATCACCACTTATTACGGCTGCTATTTCGTTTATCAAAGGTGCATTGTAGCGCCTTTCATGCTCTCCTCGAGGGGTCCGATCTGCGTGAATGACGACTTTATAATTTTCTTTAGTAGGTTTTCTAAAGCAGTTTTAAATGTTTTGACTAAAATGTTACGTTCATGCAAGAATCTTTGAATTTTGAACACTGTGTCTCTCTCAACTCCCTGGATAAATTGGCAGCGACGGTCTAACTCAATTTCTTCGTCACCCATAAAATATACTTGTAAAAATTTATGCTGTTCGTTTTCAGCTGGAAAAAGTGAACCTGTTCTATGATAAATTTGCCCTTGCACCGTAAATGTAGCGAAAATCCCGGCATTATTATTTCCGGTCAACTCGAAGGACGTCATTTGAAAGCATGAGTTATATTTCCGGATCCTGTTTAAAAAGCGCCGTGACTCATTAGCATCATATAAAAAGAGAGTTTTCAAAGGTTCTTCTGGTTCCCCAAGTAACGGAAGAGACACTTTGCCATTGAAACAGCACATGCCTGCGCTCTCATCTTTCCATTTTAAAGCGCTGCAAAATCGACACGCCTTGTCCATCAGTCCTACAACAACTAACCTGTGATTTTTATAATCAATCAACGGATCATAATTTAATGCTGCGTCATTAAAAACCGACCAATTGTTTCTTTGAAAATTTTGTCGACGTTCAGCTTGGAGCTGTTCATTTGCATCTCTTCGCGCCTGTGTCTGTTCTGGTGTTTCAGATGCCCTTATAGTAGATTGACGTTCAGCTTGCTCAATGAGTCTGTGTTGAGTTTCATCAAGTGTTTCCGCGGCTCTTAAGGCGGCCTGACGTTCCGCTTGTTCGAATAGCCTTTGCTGACTTTGAGCAGGTGTTTCAGTAGCTCTTAAAGTAGATTGACGCTCTGCCTGTTCAAGACGCCTTTGCTGACTTTGATCAGGTGTTTCAGTAGCTCTTAAAGTAGCTTGACGCTCTGCCTGTTCAAGACGCCTTCGCTGACTTTGAGAAGGTGTTTCAGAAGCTCTTAAAGTAGCTTGACGCTCTGCCTGTTCAAGACGCCTTTCCTGACTTTGAGAAGGTGTTTCGGAAGCTCTTAAAGCAGCCTGACGCTCTGTCTGTTCAAGACGCCTTTGCTGACGTTGAGAAGGTGTCTAAGATGCTCTAAAAGCAGCCTGACGCTCTGCTTGTTCTTGCCTTCTCAGTTCAGCATCTTCTAAAGATTCTAGCGATCGAGCTAATCTTTTCGCTTGTCTTTGAGAAGATACTCTTGAAAGGCTGGACTTACGTTTGCGAGGCATTATGAAGTAAGAAAAAACCTATTTATAAAAAAATGTTAAAATACCTTAAAGGAATTAAATTTCCTTTTAAATATTTTTTTTAAAAGCAAATCCAAAATATCTAAAAGGAATAAATATTCCTTTTAAATATTTTTAAAAATCAAAACAACAAAACCAATTCAAGACACAACACGAATCCGAAAACGATAGCCAAAAAAATCGAATCAACTTAAACCAAATCACAAAACAAATCGCAGAAAACCGAAATCGAAAGCAGTAGTCAATATAAATATAACCAACGAAAAAAGAAGTAAGTGTATAGGTACCGTACACACTATCTATACTATTAATATTCCTTTGAAATATTGTTAAACAACCTAAAACAACGAAAACCAATTCACGATTCTAAATAAACAAAATCCAAAATCAAAGCCAGAGTCGAAATATGTATAAAGGAATACCAACCAAATCAACAAAACCGATCCAAGAAAATACACAAATCCGAAAATGAAAGCCAATATAAATCCATTCAACCTTAACCAAATCACAAAGCAAATAACAAACAACCGAAATCGAAAGCAGGCAGTCGAATAAGCTACGAAATAGAAACAATTTAAGCGTATAGGTACCGTATGCACTATAAGTTGACGCGCGGCTCAACGGCGGGAGTTAAGTACATGTCAGGAAACATTTCGTTACCGTGTTTTAAAAACGTAGTAACGACATCTAGCGGAATCAATTTAAACTATGTATACGTTAGTTAATAAGAACTCTCAAAAAATATTTTTCTTATCATTTTGCACTTTTTCTTATTGTAATACCGATTCATTCATAACCACATATAAGAACTGTATTCATTTCCGTTCAATAAATATTACTAAGGCTTATTAATAAGGCTTACTAAGAACTGTTTCTACCATTGTTAAGTAATAGTTAAGGATGAAAGCGTGACAGGTGGTGATAGTATTTCTGATCCATACTTATAATTACGCCTGTAACCCTTGCGGGGTAGGCAGAGCATCAACGGATTACTTAATATCGTCTGCGAGGTTATCGCCTATTCTGTGAATTACGATGCACCAAAACGTTTGAAGAAAATCAGCTGGTGAATTTTATGTTTTTTATCGCACTCTTCCCGGTCCTGCGTGGAAAAATACAGATCCATACATTTTTTAACTTAATTTTGGTAAAAAAGACATAATAATCCAGATATTCTGACCTTCTGTGTTCGTCCATCGTACCGTCGTCCGTCTTGTAGAATCACGGTGGCGCCACCTAGCTGAATTTAATTTTGCAACATATTCGATTTTCCCATGGGAATGATATGTTTTTCCGCTGAAAAAAGTATGTCACTCTACAGCCACCGAACTATCCCCATACAAATAATCATGCCATGCCGACGCTCTGTTGCGACTTGAAAGAAGGACAAACTTGTGCAACATATTCGATTTTCCCACGGGAATGAGATGTTTTTCTGCGGAAAAAGTAGCCTATGTCACTCTACAGCCACCGAACTATCCCCATACAAAAAATCATGCCATGCCGACGCTCTGTTGCGACGTGAAAGAAGGACAAACAAACATACAAACAAACACACTTTCGCATTTATAATATTAGTATGGAAGTATGGATATGGATAAAAATCTGTCTCTATATTTATCTAAAGTTTTGAAAGTAAAATTTTTGAAGTCTTATTATAACAATATTTTGCTTACTGGTACAAATAATGTAGAAATGACTCCGTTTAATAAAATTGTTTTATTCTTCTTTTTCTTTTATACTTCTCAAGAAAATGTTTGCTGCAAATTTTTGAGTTCTTCTTTACATTCCAACCAATTCGTCCAATTAATCTTAACCATTTTTTCTAATTATAGAATCCGGAGGGAATCTGTTTGACAAATGGCAAAATAAAATTACATTTTAGAACGCAAACAGAGGATTTATTTTCTTGTTGTGTGGGCAAGTCTATCCATTCATTATAAACATTCAAGATAAATATCGACATTAATTTTGATATAGTTGAGTCAATCCCTAGCGTACATGTAAAATATTTTGTATAATAATGTATTTACCAAATTCATGCAAATTATCAACTACGTGACTTTTTTCTTTGCAAAATATCAAAATTAACTAAATAATTGAAAACATTTTATATTTTAAACAGTATATAACATAAATTTTAAACAAAAATAAACGCTTCATAACATTGACGACGTCTTGAGAATTTACGTGTGAAATGTGCAATTATCAGGATTATTACTATTATTAACACCACAATCACTCACATAACAAGTAACCATTTTGGAAAAAAGTTACTTACCAAAAATAACCACTATTACACTCTAAAAAATTACAAAATATCTAGGAGCTATTTCTTGCGTGCCGAATTGTGCCGACCTGTCATTCAAAATCGGTTACAGAGTCATGAGATTTGGTATCCTTTTCTATCTTGCATTTTTGCCATAAGGAATTTTCTTCTCCCTTGCACACTATGTTGGTCTATACGCCAGTATATTCTAAGTCTATGAGTTTATTGATGCTATCAAGGACTGTGGTTTTAAAGATTTCGCTAACCACTTAGATAACTATTTGTTTCACTATCGGAATACACCGCATTGTACGACAGGAGTATCACCTGCATCGCCATGTTCGGTCAGAATTTACGTTGTAAACTCGATTTATCGCTGTTAAGTGCTCAAATTCAGATCGAAAACCTCTAATACATAACAATGTGTTAGTGAATCATAATCATCAAAAATTATGTTTTGGTGGTAAAATTAAAGCATTTTCAATTGAGGAGAAAGTTTGGGTAAGAGGCTATCGAGCCAATCTAAAAAGATCAACATGGATCCTTGGCCAGGTCGTTGCACGTTTAGGTAAAGTTCTATATGATGTGGCTATACAGAGATCCTATATAATTTGGAGGCGTCATGCGAATCAGTTAATGTCAGCCAAATCATATAACAGCAGCCGTGATAAAGCGGCGTGGACGTTAGAGCACATGGACGTTGGGAGCACGGCAGATCCCAATCTCGCCTCTCATGACACACTGGCATCATTACCTCTCAATAACCTGGGCGGTGCGCTAGCCGCACAACCACCGGTACCTGACGGCGGTGAGGCGGCACCGGTGCTGACTCTCGCCGAGTCTGATATGGAAGACGTGTCCCCACCGCCTCAAACCTCCACAACCATGCGCACTCGATCTGGCCGCGTTATAAAACCACCTAAACGCTTAATTTTATAATATTTATACTTACTAAATCTAATGTTAACATTTGTTTTGTTTATGATTATTTTTTGTGTATTCACAATAAACGTGGAGGAGAGGAATAGGTGTTAACGTCGAGTGATTAATGTCAAATTATATATTATACGTAAAACAATGTATGTATTGTACTATAGTCGTTTTGATTTATTTTATAGTAAATTGTGTAAGCGCAACATGTCCATCAATTATACATATGACATAGTCGTTTGCTTCTCAAAAAAAATGTGGTACTTCTTAATTATTAATTATACCACTTAAGGATTTGTTGTAACATTTTATATATTGTATGTTACGTTGCAATGGAGGGATGTAGCATATTATGTCGGTAGATAATAATAACGGTTTTGACTGCTACCCTGTATTGAGTGTATCAGTGAATAAATGGACGTTTACAGTTTCGGTGTGTTTAAGTAAATCCTTCCCGTATTCCTTGAATAGCAAGGACATTACAAAGGGTTAATATGCAACATCGAGAAAAATTAAGATTATAACCACGTGAACGTCTTTGAAACTCAGATAATTTACCTACTTACCATTATCTGTTTCACAAACATGCGACACGCGACAGCATTATTAATGAAAGAGTGGCAATGAGAAATGCTTCTATTTTCAATATCTTTCTTTTATCGACCAATTAAGTGTTTAACTAAAAATATGTATTATTATCTATTGTTCTACAAAGCAGTATATGCTGATCTTGCATTAGCAGGATGTCAATAGTAATGAGAGGTCTACTTACACTGATATATTTTTAAGGTCATTGACATTACGAGTATACGCGAAAAAATCGAAAACTGAGATTTCTGTGGTCGGATCGCTAATCAAATAATAAATCTGTAAATATGGCGTCAGTAACTAGGTACCTAATTATCTAGATCTACCTATAAATAATAATATCTTACCTTTCGATATCCTTAAGAGCAGTAAATAATGAAAAGTCGACATTCCTATTGTTATTTAAGCACCCGTATGCTATGCAGCACCTTTTGGCTTTTTGAGTGGCCAAACTTGAATAAAAACTCAAAAATAAATATTTATAAGAGAACAATACTTTTTTGTTAACGTAAGGTGCGCTTCAACTCGAGCGCGCGCGTGACAACCTCACTGAATTAGCCTATTAGTAGTTAGCCTAGTATATTTTCATGCCTAAAGCGCGGAGTGAGACAGGCCTGACAACTCAAAACAAAAATAAAAACTGCAACATGTGGCAACTATGGCTAAATCGCCTCCATTAGGCAATCTAGGGAGAGCCTATGTTCAGCAGTGGACTTTTATAGGCTGTAATGGTAATGGTTACAGTAGTTAATACAATTATAAAATTCGAGGTATGTTGGTTGATCTAATTTACAATCTAAAAGAGTGTAGTACACAACATAATAACTGTATTAGAAACTTAGCCATTAAAAAGTAAAACAAATATTAATTAATAGAACATTAAAATAGATGAAATAATAATTAAAAAACATATATTGATAAAAACACTTAAATTTCTTTTAACTCTAAGAAAGCTACTGTTGAATATTACACAAAATATTACCTGTGTAATAACGTTACATTTTGACAATAGGTTTGAAAATTGAAAAAAAGATCTATTATTCCCTTGTTAGTTTAATCCGAAAATTCTTTGGACGCGTTTTTGTGTAACTCGAGTTACAATGCTATACTTAATGCAAGATAAAGTTAGTTCATCAGTATTTCTGAGACTTTGGGTTATGAAAATAAGACAGCACAATCATGTTAAATAAAACTTGGCACGTGAAATTTAAGACGAGCGCTAATCCCCTGAGCGTCTTCGGCTGCATGTGTAATATTATTTAAAAATACAGTAATTCACTTGTGAGTTTTCACCTAGTTTTCATATCCTTTTGTCATCTTTTATCCTCAATCCGATTTTTTATTGATATATTAACAATAATTTTATATTTATGATAGCTCGCAGGGTGTACGATAGCCATTTGACACCGGTGCTGAGGGCAATGGGCAATAAATACGCATGGATCAATAAGCAATTATGTGATATATAAATTGTCTCCTTACTAATTATTATGGTTTACATGACTTTCATTTTAAAAATTACAAACAAAATGATTTATTATATTTTTGCAAGAAATCTCTAGATTGATAAAACTCCTTCCTATGCTCACATATTTTTACGTTCAACTCCACATTCAGAATTATTGAGCCAAAAGTGATAAATGTTAAAGAAACTTACGCCACGCAACGGAACAACAGGATGTGATTTCCTAGCCCGAAAAGATTTTCTCAACAAACATCTAAACTTTGATATGATGTGCCGAACGAAAGGCTTAACAGCTTATATAAGTTCATAGATTTGCTACGAAATCAGGTTTGCAAAGTCCTGTACCTACAGCCTTTCAACCGATGCTCGCTCGATAAAAGTGTTTTTTCACAGTGCGGATACTCTTATACGTGGTAGAGCTATCTTGCAGCTATATTATGGTTGCAGCACGAATGGGACGGCTAGACCGGGGAAGTAATACGCTCTCACAGAATACCAGTGTAAAATAGCAGCTAAATCTGCTATGTTTTGTATGATAAGTGTAGAGAACCGGAGACCTTTTTTACTAGATACGAGGCATTCAATTTTAGTCGGAGTTAGGAGAGCCAGTATAATTACAGGCTGTGAGGCATTCTGTCTTAGTCTTTAGAGGTGATAACGAATATGTAGCCTTCCTTCTTTGAAGTTGCTTGTAAGGTTTTTATAGATTGCAGTAACCTGTCACCATCAGGTGGACTGTAAGTTCGTTGATCAATTTAGTATTAAATAAAAAAGGCTCAAGTTATATCAACAACTTACAGGGCATTAGTTGGTGATATAAAGTTGTTTCCTCGTGAGCAACAACCAACAAACATGAAATCGATTCTGGTTTTTACAGAAATTACGAGACATAAAACATATCACATTCTATATTATTGACTTATTTTTAAACAGTGATGTGTGACTTCACGCTTTGATCTTCAAAAAATATTTCTTGCAGGTTGAATTCATTAAACTCAGATAATACTAAAGAAAAATGCGCATGAAGTCCACCTTTTAGTAAGGTATTTTGCAATAAGGTAAAATATATAAAATAAATAAGAAGTATGACATACTGTAAGCAACATTACCCATCCAAAAGTAAAAGAGTTTAGTAAATTTTGTTCATTTTGTATAAATTAAAAAAACCATAAATGCACCGACTTACCTTTGAAAGATCTCATCAAAATTAACATCTTAACAAACTTGTGTTTATTCTAGATTCTAAACAATTTAATATTTACTTTAACTTACTAACTATTATCTGTTTCAACCTATTGACCATACTTAAAAGTATTAAAGTCCAAGTTTGAGATTGTGGCATCCATCAGTTTAATACTTCTGTTCTACAAATAATAGTAACAAAGCTTCAAAGTTGTAGTTTTATTGTTTCAGGGCGAGGCCACAAGGTTTGCTGCTGTGGCGGCGCGAATTTTGAGTGTTCGTAAATATCGTTGCATTAATATAAGATACGGTGCGAAATGCACAAGGACTCTGCAAGTTAAAGTGATCTAGTGTAGAAACCAGTGCTTTGTTATGTTTAATGAGTTTTAGTTTAAGTTTTTGCAAAACCTGCTGCTGTCTCGTCGCTGCCGTGACAACAGATTAGCCTGGCCGTGTGACCGTGGCCTGCCTGGCTTAAAGTGTGAAATTATTGCAGTGCAGCACCGGAATCATTGCGTGTCCACGAGCCGCATTGTGTGTCCTCTCTTTGATACCGAACTGTTTAATTATTACAAAGTTGCAATTTATAAAATATGAGACACACAAACGATTAACGTAACCGTAACAGCATATCAAAGTCCACTGCTGAAAATAGGCCCCTTCAATGATTACTATTAAACACGGTCCTAAGCCAAGCATTCATTGTAGGTACAAAACTTTCTTCGCCATCGGTCGGTCGGTTCCTCGAGCTCTGTTGCGTGACTATTGCCACTGTAGCGTACTGATCCGTTGGGCTATGTCAGTAACTCTATTCTACTGATCTACGGATATCCTCATATCTAAGTCTATGACGCGGAGAAACTCCGAGCAAAGTTTTCTCCATAGCTCGCTGAGCGACCTTGAGCTACCTCATACGGCCACCTTAAGATACTGTTACAGAAATTTGCTTGACAGGCGCTATTCTACTTATGAGTAAGTTAACAGAAGTCATAGACTAAATAAAACTACTTTTTACGGATTTTATCGCGTATAATAACTTATTTTATATTTATTTTATACTTATTTTATATTTATTTATATGTTTCGAGCACTTTACAGCACCCATGGACACGGGGATGACTGAGGTGTTTGACTTACCAATGACATAGTTAACCACGACTTCCTCCAGATAAAAGTTATACATTTTTGTTCCGATCTACGCAGTGTGAACTTACAGTATCTTGAAGTCTTGGAGTTGTACGCTTGGGTTGGGATTTAATTTTATTAATTATAGGATCCTAAGCAGATGGTAGCACCCAGCCATCTTCTCTATTGAAATTAGGATGTTTTTTGATTTCAATAGTCTCGCGAATCATCATGGGAAGGAATCGGTCTTCTTTAGCGAGGATTTGTGAAAGGCCCGTCTTAATAATGCTTTTGGGAGGGAAACATCTTATTTGATACCCGTTAAGCGTTGGTACACAGAATTTTGATTTTGGGTATTGGTATGAGCCAAGTTAAAAAAAATTACTCCATTTTATTTTCGCTGTATTCCTAGTTAACTCACCCTACATCGTTATACGTGTCAAAGTCAAGCTGCAGCTATAATTTATTCTATAAAAAATGCCTCATACTCGTAGGGGGGATATTTGCTATAGTTGCCACGCTAAGTAACCGGGTTGGCAACCGCATTTTCTTCTTTTTTTTTTCTTTTGTCCTTAATAAGAAGACGCTGCAGCCCATCTATCTCCTGATTTGTTTCCTGTTCGTTAAATATTACATTAGGTATACAATTTTTTTACATTTATAGACTTGTTTATTATAAAATATTCTCATTTCGTTATAAAAAGGGCTTAATTATTACCAATACTATCTGTAAATATATTTTATTTCTTATATTCTGTAGTTATTGAAGGACATAGTGACAAAATTAAATTCCAAATTGCTTGCTAATTATCGTTATTTCCTCCCACTGCCCCTCGCCCCTCATTATGTCCTCTGTGCAACTGGGCGGCATGCATAATATAATGTTTGTGGTCAAATTAGCTATTTAGTTCTTCGTTAACTCCAGGAAGTTGCCCTTTATCGCAACGATATGTTTGTAGTTTTATATTAAAACGGATAAACTAACAGCTAATATGTTAACACCTTTTGTTTAAATAGGAATATAATTATGTAATTTATATTCCTATTTAAACAAAAGGTGTACAAATTATATTTATACATATTATGTATACATCATTAATCTGCAGAAAAATCGTGTTTCTAATTTAAATATTTTCTTGAAAAAACAATTTGAAGGGTAAATTAAATGGTGTTGAAGCCATATTAATAACTTTTAGAATGTTGGTCTGTCTGGCTGCGTATTCATCGTTCACGCTAAAAATACTCGATGAATTTCAGTAGAATAGAATAGAACAGAATCATTTTTATTCAATATAGATTACAATACATAATACTTATTAAAACTCATTTTTTACTTTTACCACTGGTTCGCAAAAAAACCTCTGTACTGGTAAGAACCAGCAACAAACCCAGCGGGACCTTTTTTTAAAAAAAGCACAATTTACAATATAATATTTTATACAATTGTTATGAAAACATTTAGAAAGAGCATGGTAGTGCGCGTTAGCGCTTTTTGCCCTGGACGAGGGTGAAGCCTTCGTCTTCGTGCTTTATGCGGGACGCGCGATTCGGTCTCTATGTCGGAGCCTAATTCGGCATCCGAGAAGACCGGAGACAGGCCGGTGTACATCAGGGAAGGCGCGTGGGAAGCGGCGTCGTAAAGAACGTCGATGGACACGGGGGTCGTAGATCCGGTGCTTGGCGACATCGGGTCGTCAATCCGCACAATCGGACGGTCAGCAGGGGGCCAGAGATGCTGGGTAGAGGGGCCAGCTAGAGGCGCGGATTCGGGCGCGGAAGCGGGCTCGGGCGCGGGACGCGCGTTGCGCTGTGCGAGAAATACAGCCCAAATGTCGGGGTAGACGCGACTTAGAAAGTCAGTGAGTTCATCGATCGTAATCGACGCCATCTTGTTAACTATGCTAACACAAGCACAGATGTGTACCAGGCTCCCCCACCTTTCAGTGTGTGCCTAAAACGAACACCTATACACCTAGCGTGTAGGTATGCTAGGGTATGTACCTAGCTGTTGTCTAATGCAACAAGCAACACAAAAATTAAAAACGATGGCCGCCTCTGAGCCAGCGGGTGTGTTTCACTCTACTTACGGTTGCCGGTGATGCCGATTTGATTCTTAATCCGTAATAGATGTGTCTACGGGTCACATCATCCACTTACCGATATGTGGACTGTTTGCTCATTTGTCATCCTAACCTAAAAAAAAATATTTTTAAAAATTACAGACGACACAAAATATAGCGTAGCAAATTATAAGCATGACTAATTTTCCGCTCATTTACTATACCTTTTCCTTGGAGCTTTAAATAGTAATTGCACCTTGTGTTTTCTTTAACTGCTTTTGTAACAATTTTGTGTAAATAACCGTTCTTTGTTCGCAACAGCTTTCTGTACAATGTACAATTTTCTTCAGTCGTACAAATGAAACAATTGTTTCCATTTTTAATGGCGTATGATTATGAACATGTTGCCTTTCATATGGTGTATGATTATGAACATGTTGAATTCTATCTTTACCCTTCTAAAACATCCTTTAAGGATTCACATAACCGTTTTCATTAAACAATTAATGAAAACGGTTATGTGGTTAAGCGATTAGCTTACTAGTTCACTGAGTTATATGGCTTATTATCATATTTTTTAATGCAGGCAAAAAAACCCTTGAATGTTTTTTTAAGAGGTATAGCTGCATATTAGCTTTTGCTGGTGCAAGAGTGGGCCGGTTCGAACCGGGGAAGCATCATGGTTTCACAGAATACCGAAGTACCGAAGTGCACAATATGGTAGTGGTATTAAATAACAGAGTACCCCAGGAAAGTACCAGCACCTATAGTAATTGAGAATACCTCAAAGAGCATCCACGTTCAAGTTACATTAAGTAATTTTCCTAAGGGTGGGTGCTTAAGTTGCCCTATATATTTATTAGGGCGCAAAATTTCCTTCTTTAAAAAACCTGCTCGGGGCAAACAGAGCAAAGTTTCTACGGCGCCCCCTGCCACACTCGTCATGAAATCTGCAATATCAGGGGGTATTACCTTTACACCAACCGAAGCCAGCCTTGCCCTTTTTACCAAAACAAAGGTATCTTCTCCGGTTCATTCATCTTATCAATCTTACCCGGGGTACAAATTGGAACACTCCTTTGTACCTTGGGTTAGAATTTGCGTATATGACAAAGAGGATATCTGTCAAAATGTCTCAACAGTCTTGAAGGTCCTATCCATCTGTTGACTGCGCGTAGACAGTGAAAACTGGCCCCGCGTCTACGGGTGTCTTTATTGATCCCACAGCATTAATGCCCACACAGACCGATTAATAGACCAGGTTCTAATAGATACATATCCATTCCTTACAGATCGTTATTTTTGACGATTAAACGCCCACCACGCTGAATTTCTTGGATCTTATACAACCGATTATTCGTGGAGATCTCTTTACTACTTTTATCGTCGTCATCATCATCATCATTACATCCCTTTACAAGTCTACTGCTGAAAATAGGCCTCCCCCAAGGAATGCCACAAAGCACGGTTCTGAGCCACCTGCATCCATCGACTTCCTACATATTTTATCAGGATGTCAGGCCGCCCTAAACTTCGCTTACCGGTATAACTTTGCCTTAGCATAATATGATCTGACAAATCTGGTTACTTTGCCTTCGCTGATTCCAAACGTGATGGACTATACCCCTTTCCTGATGGATCTTTTGATTTTCCTGTTGGAGATTTTCCGTTGACGCTACTCAAGCCCCGTAAGTGGATTCTGAGTCCCATACGCATCTACATGAGTCCTCGATTAAGATTAATCAAAATGCAGATGCGTTGTCACTCTTGAGTTCTAATATAGAATGGCATGTTTCCAGTAAAAAGAGTCTCCCGTTTTCTATACTCACAATACAAAATACAGCAGCATCAACTGTGTACTACCCCAG
Organism: Parnassius orleans; assembly: GCA_029286625.1. NCBI lineage: Eukaryota > Metazoa > Arthropoda > Insecta > Lepidoptera > Papilionidae > Parnassius > Parnassius orleans. The sequence continues at coordinate 1,652,276 of JAGSMP010000032.1, forward strand.
TCAAGCCGACCCATTTCTACTACAACCATAATATAGCTGCAGCGTGGCTCTAACTCTCTCGTTTTGCCGGATGATCCTAATGTTCCTCGGAATCCTCGGAAAGCATATCCGTAGCTCGAGTAGACGATACGGAAAGTGATTGTATACGGTAGCAATAGTACTGCACAGACGTTGCTGGGTTTGCTACGTTTTTTTATTGTTGTTTATAATTGCATAAAAGTTTTCTTTTAGGGCAGTTTTTCTTTTAGTAAGTTTAAAAAGAGGCCATGAGTACTTAGTTCACTATTTAGATTTTAGAAAGATTCGCCTATACATCTTGTATGAAGTTAAATAAAATAAAAACCTGGTTTCGTATGTGACCAAAACTTGGGTTGATGACGGAACTCGGCATCATATAAAGGTCATCAATGTAGGTGAAAACAGGAACAGAAATCATCACATAATTCTTGTTACTTTAGCAAAAGTTGGTTTTTAAGTATTTTATGACCTGACTAATATGGCTGCTCTAATAATTTATATCTAATAAATATTATAGCGAAAACCACAGAATGTAAACGAAACGTCGTGGGTAAGCTCGTAAATTAGGCTTATATTTGATTCCTCAAAATCTACGATACAGCAGAAGAATAAGCGCATTCTTAAAGAAACGCGATAAAAGATAGACGGGCACTTGGAACACATCCATCAATATATCCTAAAAAAAATATTAAGTGTTACATACTCGTACATTGAGACTATTGCACTACAAGTGAAATGTGAAAAGCCAATATCATTCATGGATATTGACTTTTCACTGTATGATATTGGCATATTTCAAATTCAAAAACTTCGCAGACAATGAGTATTATAAGAGGTTTTTATCTAAAAGTATTCTTGTTATGTTCTGATTATATTTTTCTGTTTAAATTATGAATTAATATTTTACAGTATTACTATAAACTTCTATAATGTTTGATCTCATTTTTTAGTTGTTTAAAAACATGAAAATTTTACACAAAATGTCGACGTTTTTAGTAAACACCATTGAGTTTATTAAAAATTATATCATTTGCAACATTGATATCGGATTTTTATTGAAGATAAATCTGAATTCAGTGTAACATGTACAGTATATAAAGTAGTTAAATATAATACATGATATACATAGTGGTAAAATCCATACTAATATTATAAATACGAAAGTGTGTTTGTTTGTTTGTTTGTCCTTCTTTCACGTCGCAACAGAGCGTCGGCATGGCATGATTTTTTGTATGGGGATAGTACGGTGGCTGTAGAGTGACATAGGCTACTATTTTCCGCGGAAAAACATCTCATTCCCGAGGGAAAATCGAATATGTTGCACAAGTTTGTCCTTCTTTCACGTCGCAACAGAGCGTCGTCATGGCATGATTATTTGTATGGGGATAGTTCGGTGGCTGTAGAGTGACATAGGCTATCAAAACATATCATTCCCGTGGGAAAATCGAATATGTTGCAAAATTAAATTCAGCTAGGTGGTGCCACCGTGATTCTACAAGACACAACCTTACTAAGACTACACCCTTAACTATTACTTAACAATGGTAGAAACAGTTCTTAGTAAGCCTTATTAATAAGCCTTAGTAATATTTATTGAACGGAAATGAATACAGTTCTTATGTGTGGTTATGAATGAATTGGTATTACAATAAGAAAAATTGTGCAAAATTATAAGAAAAATATTTTTTGAGAGTTCTTATTAACTAACGTATACATAGTTTAAATTGATTCCGCTAGATGTCGTTACTAGGTTTTTAAAACGCGGTAACGAAATGTTTTCTGACATGTACTTAACTCCCGCCGTTGAGCCGCGCGTCAACTTATAGTGCATACGGTACCTATACGCTTAAATTGTTTCTATTTCGTAGCTTATTCGACTACCTGCTTTCGATTTCGGTTGTTTGTTATTTGCTTTGTGATTTGGTTAAGGTTGAATGGATTTATATTGGCTTTCATTTTCGGATTTGTGTATTTTCTTGGATCGGTTTTGTTGATTTGGTTGGTATTCCTTTATACATATTTAGACTCTGGCTTTGATTTTGGATTTTGTTTATTTAGAATCGTGAATTGGTTTTCGTTGTTTTAGGTTGTTTAACAATATTTCAAACGAATATTAATAGTATAGATAGTGTATACTGCTTTCGATTTCGGTTTTCTGCGATTTGTTTTGTGATTTGGTTTAAGTTGATTCGATTTTTTTTGGCTATCGTTTTCGGATTCGTGTTGTGTCTTGAATTGGTTTTGTTGTTTTGATTTTAAAAAATATTTAAAAGGAATATTTATTCCTTTTAGATATTTTGGATTTGAATTTAAAAAAATATTTAAAAGGAAATTTAATTCCTTTTAGGTATTTTAACGTTTTTTTATAAATAGGTTTTTTCTTACTTCATAATGCCTCGCAAACGTAAGTCCAGCCTTTCAAGAGTATCTTCTCAAAGACAAGCGAAAAGATTAGCTCGATCGCTAGAATCTTTAGAAGATGCTAAACTGAGAAGGCAAGAACAAGCAGAGCGTCAGGCTGCTTTTAGAGCATCTGAGACACCTTCTCAACGTCTGCAAAGGCGTCTTGAACAGACAGAGCGTCAGGCTGCTTTAAGAGCTTCCGAAACACCTTCTCAAAGTCAGGAAAGGCGTCTTGAACAGGCAGAGCGTCAAACTACTTTAAGAGCTTCTGAAACACCTTCTCAAAGTCAGCGAAGGCGTCTTGAACAGGCAGAGCGTCAAGCTACTTTAAGAGCTACTGAAACACCTGCTCAAAGTCAGCAAAGACGTCTTGAACAGGCAGAGCGTCAAGCTACTTTAAGAGCTACTGAAACACCTGCTCAAAGTCAGCAAAGGCTATTCGAACAAGCGGAACGTCAGGCCGCCTTAAGAGCCTCGGAAACACCTGATGAAACTCAACACAGACTCATTGAGCAAGCTGAACGTCAATCTAGTATAAGGGCATCTGAAACACCAAAACAGACACAGGCGCGAAGAGATGCAAATGCACAGCTCCAAGCTGAACGTCGACAAAATTTTCAAAGAAACAATTGGTCGGTTTTTAATGACGCAGCATTCAATTATGATCCGTTGATTGATTATAAAAATCACAGGTTAGTTGTTATCGGACTAATGGACAATGCGTGTCGATTTTGCAGCGCTTTAAAATGGAAAGATGAGACCGCAGGCATGTGCTGTTCCAATGGCAAAGTGTCTCTTCCGTTACTTGGGGAACCAGAAGAACCTTTGAAAACTCTCTTTTTATATGATGCTAATGAGTCACGGCGCTTTTTAAACAGGATCCGGAAATATAACTCATGCTTTATTGACCGGGAAATAATAATGCCGGGATTTTCGCCTACATTTACGGTGCAAGGGCAAATTTATCATAGAATAGGTTCACTTTTTCCAGCTGAAAACGAACAGCATAAATTTTTACAAGTATATTTTATGGGTGACGAAGAAATTGAGGTAGACCGTCGCTGCCAATTTATCCAGGGAGTTGAGAGAGACACAGTGTTCAAAATTCAAAGATTCTTGCATGAACGTAACATTTTAGTCAAAACATTTAAAACTGCTTTAGAAAACCTACCTGAAGAGGATTATAAAGTTGTCATTCACGCAGATCGGACCCCTCGAGGAGAGCATGAATGGCGCTACAATGCACCTTTGATAAACGAAATAGCAGCCGTAATTAGTGGTGATCAATTTTCTTCACGAGACACTGTCTTGCGAGCACGTGATGATACGTTGCAACGGGTAGCCGATACACACAAGTTTTATGACGCTCTGCAATACCCATTGATTTATTGCAAAGGACAAGAGGGTTATCATTTTCAAATTCCACTCATTAACCCGGTCACAAAGGAGCCTACTCCGAACAAAAAAGTATCATGTATGGATTTTTATGCGTATCATATGATGTTGCGAGAAAATGATTTTAACCTCTTAGCCCGGTGTAGACAATTATTTCATCAATGTTTGGTAGACATGTATGTGAAGGTAGGAAGTGAACGTCTCCGTTATATATCTTAAAATCAAAAAAAGAGAATTATATACATTTACAAGATGCAGTTTCTAGCGACGCCAATGTAAACCCCAGAGATTTAGGTAAAATGGTAATTCTGCCCTCATCATTCGTTAACAGTCCCCCGCTACCTACATGAGTACACACAAGACGCATTCGCCTATGTACGAACTTACGGAAGACCTGATCTTTTTGTTACTTTTACTTGCAATCCCACATGGAAAGAAATAACCGAGGAGCTAATGCCGGGCCAAAAAAGTACTGACAGACACGATTTAGTTGCTAGAGTATTAAGATTAAAAGTACAAAAATTAATGTATGTAATTAACAAAGGGAAAATTTTCGGAGAGGTGCAGTGCTTCATGTATTCAATTGAATGGCAAAAAAGAGGCATGCCCACATTCTAATATGGCTTAAAGAGAAGTTGCGGCCCAGCCGAATAGACGACATAATAAGCGCCGAGATTCCGGATCCTGAGCAAGATAAAGAATTATATGATACCATCGTCCGAAATATGATTCACGGTCTATGTGGAGCACGAAATTCAATATCGTATGAAAGAAGGAAAATGTACAAAGAAATTCCCTAAACAGCTATTAAAAGAAACAGTGCACAATGACAATGGCTACCCTTTATACAGACGCAGAGCTCCCGAAGATGGTGGCAGGAAAGTTACAATCAAATCTCGCTCTGGAGCGTTCGAAACCTTAGATAACAGCTGGATTGTCCCATATTCGCCCATTCTATGTAAAATGTTTAATGCCCACATTAATGTAGAAGCATGTAGCTCTGTCCGCGCAATCAAGTATATCTGTAAGTACATAAATAAAGGAAGCGACCAAGCAATATTTAATCTCAGGAGTGAAGGTGAGGCAAATCCCGTTAATGAAGTACAGACCTTTCAAGCAGGGCGTTATGTCAGCAGTAACGAGGCAGCGTGGCGTCTCCTTGGCTTCCCTTTACACGAAAGGCACCCTACAGTTACTCACCTTGCTGTGCACTTAGAAAATGGAGAGCGTGTATATTTCACCGAAAGAAATTTCCAAGAAAGAATTGCATCACCGCCAAAAACTACACTAACAGCCTTCTTTCAACTTTGTCAAACCGACCCCTTTGCAAAAACGTTGTTATATTCTGAAGTCCCCCGCTATTATACTTGGAACATATCTAGGAAGGAGTAGAAACGCCATATTCAAGGCGCGCCTGTTGCAAATTGGCCCGGTGTAAAGTCATCAGATGCCCTTGGTCGTGTGTATACCGTCCATGTAACTAATTTTGAATGTTTCTGTTTGATTGCTGCTGCACTATGTTCGGGGTCCTACAGGATATAAAGACCTTAAAACTGTCAACGGTCAGGAATGCGCAACTTATAGAGAAGCATGTGAAGCTCTGCATCTTTTAGAAAACGATAATCACTGGGATGAAACCATGGAGGAAGCTGTGCAGTGCCAGTCACCAACCAAAATTAGGGATCTTCATGCAACTCTCATATCATCTTGCGGGCTATCTAATGTACATAAATTGTGGGACAAATATAAAGAGTACATGGCGGAAGATATTTTGCGAAGGTTACAGCAGACACACGCGAACATGACATACAATGAACACATTTATAATGAAGAACTTGGAAAAATTGAAGATAAAGTAATGGCAATGGTAGGCAAAAAATTAAGCGACTTTGGAATGATAAGCCCTCAGCGAACAACCGAAAATGAACTAAGTGATGAAATTATACGTGAAACAAACTACGATATACCAGCTTTGCAGCAAGTAGCCGAATTTGTACCCCACTTGCTTCCCGAACAAAAACGAGTTTTTGACAAAGTATTAGGACAAATTGAATCTGGAAATGGTGCACTTTTCTTTTTAGATGCCCCTGGAGAACTGGGAAGACATTTTTATTAGCGCAAGTAAGGAAAGATAAAAACATTGCTGTGGCCGTAGCTTCCTCCGATATAGCCGCCACGCTGCTAAGCGGGGGCCGCACTGCACATTCTGTTTTAAACTCCTCTAAATCTAGCCCAGGAAGAATCGCCGATCTGCAACTTTAGCAAAAATAGTGCACGGTATAATGCTACGACAATGCAAACTTTTAGTGTGGGACGAAAGTACAATGTCGCATAAAAAGCTGTAGAAGCACTAAATCGAACGCTCAGGATTTGCGCAGCAATACCGATGTAATGGGAGGAATGGTGGTTTTACTGGCTGGTGACTTTCGCCAAACTTTACCTGTCATTCAAAAGGGCACACCTGCACATGAAATTAAAGCATGCCTCAAGTCGTCTATTTTATGGAACAAAGTGACAAAATTCAGTTTAACTACGAATATGAGAGTGAATTTGTATAATGCTGGAAACTATGCTGACACACTATTAAAAATTGGCGATGGGCGGTTGGAAACGGATGCTGAGGGCTGCGTTAAATTGACGAGATATTTTTGTAATTTAGTACAGAGTCATTCCGAATTAATTGCGAGCGTTTATTCAGATTTAACGAACAACATGTATGAAGACAAATGGTTATGTGAAAGGGCGATTCTTGCATCAAAAAATGAGAGCGTTAACAAAATAAATTCAGATATATTAAGCGAAGTAGCAGGAGAAATAACAGAGTATTTGTCAGTAGACACAGTTATGGACACAGAACAGAGCACTTCATATCCCGTAGAGTTTCTAAATTCTTTAGAGTTGTCAGGTGTGCCCTCACATAAGCTTCAATTAAAATTAGGCGTCTCAGTCATGCTAATGCGAAATTTAGATGCTCCTCGGTTATGTAACGGGACAAGGCTGCGTGTGACACACCTTGGACGGAACATAATCGGTGCTACAATTTTGACAGGCGTAGGAAAAGGTGAAAATGTTATTATACCACGGATCCCTATAATTCCCAAGATCTTCCTTTTCAATTCAAAAGGTTGCAGTTACCTATTAAGCTCAGTTTTGCAATGACAATTAATAAAGCGCAAGGGCAAACGTTACAGGTAGCGGGGGTCAACTTAGAAAAACCGTGCTTCTCTCATGGTCAGCTGTATGTAGCATGTTCGCGTGTGTCAAATGCCCAGAATCTCCACATTCTTTCCCCGAATGGAAAAACATATAACATTCTGTACAGTAGCGTCTTAAAATAGTATTCAGTTAGTTTTTTTTCCCAAAATTCCCACAATCAATCAGAATTCCCACAGATCTTCCCTTTCAATTCAAAATTTCCTATTTAGCTCAGTTTCTTTTCAATTCCAAATGCTGCACCTCTGACGGACCTATTAAGCTCAGTTTCCTTTAAACTCAAAAGGCTGCATCTCTGACGGATCTTTTATTTGGCTCAGTTTCTTTTCAAAAGTCTGCATCCCTGACGGATAATTATGCTCAGTTTCCTTTAATTAAAAAATATCCCATTTCCATTTGGAATAAACAGGCTATTTTCATGCTTTCCTATACGCTGCGTTTCAAAACATTTAAATAGGCTGACGAATCAATTTTGCTCAGTTCCCTTTTAATGGCTGCTTCATTTCCCAGTGACCATGTGGGCGAAGCCGCGGGTAACAGCTAGTTATAAAATATTTTTAGATTACAGGACTCCTTTTCTTAGGAAGCTTAGAAGTTTGCTTAGAAGGTATGTATCATCCTATTACCTATTTCTATACTTCTTCTTTTGAAGTTGGTTGCAGATATCCATGGGGTGCTGTATCCACTTATCGTTAGGTGTATTGTGAACAGGTTTGATTGTCAGTACATTAATCATTGTTATATGATTAATGTAAGGACAAAAAAACTAATGATTCAGAGGCACGCATATTATTTATTTTTATATTTAATGATGTTAATTTGGTGTTAATGGTTTTAATCTGGTTTTTTAATAATTTAAATTTAATATAATGCAATTTTATTTTAATTTAATTCATATGTAATTCCAAATTTAAATTTCATTTTAAATATACTGCTGTAACTATGATCTGGTGGATTGAAATAAATGATTATTATTATATTATTACTACTATTGTAAGTTCGTTTGACAATTCAATTTTTAAAAATCGATAAATAATTTAAAAAAAGCAAGCTACTTTAGGCCGGGACTGAAACCATATGAAGTCAGTCACCTGGAAATTATTAAATAATAGACATCCTTCACTATAAGAGGAAGCCCAAGGTCGCCCAGCGAGCTATGAAGAGGATAGCCCCCTCTATTGCTCGGAGCTTATAGCGCGATAGACTTCGTAATGAGGATATCCGAAGTAACCGATATAGCGCAATGAATCAGTAAGCACAAGTGGCAATGGTCCGGCCAAGACAAGGCCTTCGAGACATCAAGGGAAACAGCAAGTGCTTCCCCATTGTTCTCGAGTGGCATACGCTAGAAAGTCCCTAGCTGACCGGTTTCGGCGAAACTCGTATTGCCGGTCACTAAGGGGGTCATTCTCTTCTAGGTATGCCATTAAGCGGGCGTTCAATATACGCTCCATAATCTTGCAGAGTATGGAGGTAATTGAGATTGGCCGATAATTGGCAGGGTCGGCACGGCTGCCTTTTTTTAGAACAGTCTGCACGTTGGCCAGTATCCAGGATTTTGGCACTATTCCATCCCTAAATGAGAGGCGGGACAAGCGTGTCAGCACAGGAGACAACTCAGTTGTACAAGCCTTTAGAACTATAGCTAGTATACCATCTGGTCCACTAGCTTTATTCATGTCTAGACACCTCAAGGTTTTAAGAACCTCCTTATTTGTGATACGCACCTCCGACAAAGAGGTCGCGCAGTGAAGTAATTTAGGTGGAACGTTGTTGCCACTGTCCAGACGTGAATTGTAGGCAAAGAGAGACGCGAACAAGTCCGCTTTCTCTTTAGCAGCGTTTTTACCAGCGGAGGCAATGTAGGCTGAAGGAAGTTTGTCTCGACCGCTTTGGCGAGAGACCAAAAAGTTCTAGTGCCGGATAGTCTGGCAGAGAGTTTTGCGCCAATATGTTTATTCGATCGAGACTAGCTTTCCGTAATGCTTTTTTGTAGGACTTGGCGACCTGGTTGAAAGTTCTCTTCTTGAAGCTAATATCCGGAGCTTTGCGGTTTCAAGCGTCAACCCAGGATAGAAACGCTAAATGCTTGCGCCTTTCAGCTTGGGCGCATTCAGCGTTAAAACATGGGCGAGCTTTGCTACCGGTGCGAGCATCAGACAAGGGGATAAAATACACCATAGTTTGACGCAACACACCCGTTATCGCAACCGTGCAGCTCGATGGATCCGCAGAAAAGAAACAGACCTCACGCCAAGGATAGGATGCAAAAAAGTGTCGCATCTCATCCCAATCAGCTTACTTATACCGCCATATTCGTCGAAAACCTTGGGACTCGTAATCAGGTGGAAAATATGACGATACAGATTTTACCAGACAGTGGTCAGATGTACCCAAAGGAAAGGTAACCTGTACTTCATACCTATTTGGTTCGGTAGTCCGCAGAAGGTCCAAGCAGTTGGCTTTGTGACCATCTACATCGGGTACCCTAGTCGCTTCCTTTACCAGCTGAGAAAGACCTAGCGTCAAGGCAAAATTCCACGCTTCTCTTTCGGCATGGTCAGTCTTCTGGTATGGGAACAGCCAGTCTTGGTGACAGGCGTTGAAGTCCCCCAGATAGACCAACTGTGCAGTAGGATACCGATTTAGGGCTACATCAGCAACCTCACTAAGGTGATCAAATAATCGTATTGTCTCCTGGTCACCGCTGTGCGATCGATAGACACAGGCCAAAAGGATTTTATCAATACCTGTATCATATACATCAGCCAGATTGTCGAAAGAGTGGGGTCTTCAAGGTGACGGAAACGCTGGAAGCAGATGTCATTGCGGACGTACACATAGACTCCGGTACGTAAATGGAATTTGTGCTCCAGGAAGAATCCAGGATAGTGAAGTACGCCACATTCAACGGACATACAATTTGGGTCTCCGTCAAGAAAAGATGCGGCTTCTCAGTCTCAAGATGGTGATGGACTGCGCTGAGATTAGAGTGCAATCCTCGAATATTAGTGAGGTGCACTTTTAATGAGAGGACGTGCAACCGCTGTTTAGCCATACTTTTCTTTTTAAGGTACATATTAAGTGTTTTAAGAGTGAATAAAAATGGAGAATGGCAGTTGAACGAGGCATTGCATTAGCAACCAAACGATACTACCAGAGTTACTGCGCCCATGGGCACTTGATCTGGAGACTGCGGGAACGTCCGAACCCTCCCAGATATCGCCATCGGGTCCTCTCGCCCGGTCGTTAACCGGCATGATGGAGCCACCCTGGGATTTTTCGGTAGTTGGCGGCGCAGCCTTTCATTTTTTTATTTTTTTATTCATACAAAGCTAGGTAAATTATTTTTACTATTCTCTCGCCAAACTGCAATCAGTTTGTCGGCGAGTACACGCTCTTAAAACTATATATTATTATGCACCATCATTATACAAATACAATTAATTACAAAAAACAAAAAGAAAATAAAAGATAGTTACTTATATCAAAGTTACCTACTACAATTACAAAATATGTATTTAAAAAAAATAAAAAAAAAAAATATTAATACTAAACAACAAAAGCAATAAACAAGTCAAGTAAATCAAACATAAAAAAACAAAAGCGATCAATAAAAGTATGCAATAATGTGTTATGTGTTACCTTGTTGTAACTATAGCTTTGTTAATAATGCCCTTTTTAGAGAGGATTTTAATAAGTCTTTGCTTAATTGATTTTTGTTTTTATTTTTATTTGGAGGCGTTTCTCTTAACCATTTTTTTGTTATAGATTCTGGGTACAATGTATTTATTCAAGCGCTGTCCATAATAGTATTTGCACTAGGCTCTTCAAGTTATTTTTCTCTTACCTTACGCGTGTTGTAAGTGTTAATAATAGGTACTTTATATTTGGCAGTATAATAATGTTCTATTGCTATTAAATATTTTAATCGTGTTTCAACAGGGAGTATTTTACACATGGGAAATAATTTTTCATATTCTTTTTTACAATTTTTCTTTCTTTTGAATTTATTAAAAAAATTATAATGTAAATTTGTAGGCATTTCACCTGTTTTATATAGGTACTAAACGTGAAGCCATACACAATAAGGCCATAGTTAAATAATGATTCAATTAATGCATAGTAAACTACTAATAGATCGTGTTTACTTACTATTTTTCGAATTTGATAGAATTTGCCTAAAATAGACATTAATTTTGAAGATACTTCTTCAACTTACCAACAATCCTAATTATTTGTAACTATTAACAAATTCTATTTTGGCACATTGACATGATAATTTTCCCCTATGCAAGCACATCATAGTCATGCCCTACAATACTTATTTCTTTATAGCGTACATTCTTAGCTAGTCTGTTGTATGGAGAATGTATACGCATACACTTTGTTTTTTTCAAATTCAGTATTATGCCGTTATCATGTGCCCATTGGGTTATCCGTCTGTAATATTACGAGGTTGAATTAAACACGAGCGCTTGATCAAGAAGTTTATTCATGACTGCCTCTACATAAATCAGTAACAACATTATACTAGCACTGTAATACTACTTCACCTCGAGGGTGGATAAAAAAGAAAAAAAGTTCAGCATACTTAATACATAAGCACAAACTAATATTTTATAAAATATTTTTTTTAAAACATTGCTTACTCAACGAACCTTTTGTTCTATCCTTATACTATATCTACTTTATTATTTCTAAAAATCTTAACATTTGTTCCTAAATCTTCTAAGACTTTAAAAGGTCCATCAAAATACAATCTAATTTACAGCACATTCATTTTTAATTAAAATAAGTTCATCCTTATCATAGAATACAGGATTACATGTTTTATCATATTTGTTTTTCTTATTTCTTTACAAGCTATTAAATTATGTCTTGCATCTCTTAAAGCTACCTGTAACTTATATTTTAAATCTAAACAATAATTATCAGAATTATAAAGTGGTTCCACCACGTCTTGTTTCAAATTATTAGGCAAACGACATGGCCTGCCAAATACAAGTTCAGAATGGTGTGTATTTTGTTTGAGTGTTTACAAGTATTATAACTAAAACACCAGAATGGAATCAATGAGACCATGAATAGCCCATATTGGTGCTATAAGTTCTTAAAATGACCTAAATGCTATGAGCAATCTCAAGCGAACCAATTGATTGATGGTGATATGCAGTTGACGTCAACTTTTCTATATTTAATAAGCTACACACCTGTTCCATCACTTGAGAAACAAATTCAGTTCCCCTATCAGTAGCTAAGGAACTAGGTATACCGAATCTTAGGATAAAATTATTTACAAAAGCTTTTGCCACAGTAAGTGTTTCTTTATTGGGTAATGGGTATGCCTCTATATATTTTGTTAATTCACATTGGAGCGTTAAAATATAGCAATTACCGTACTCATCCTTGTCCAGGGACCCAGAATCAAGAAAAACTTTCTCAAACGCAGTCGACGCCGTGGTAGTTATAGTCATTGGTTGTTTGGTATACCTACTATCATTTTCTGACATTTTACATTCACTTATAAATTTTCGAACATCGGCATCTAATCCTGGCCAATAATATCTCCTTTTATTGTGCCATCCTATTCATTCAACATGCCCACTGGTAGGTAGCAAATGATAATCATTCAAAATGAATTGTTTTTCTTTATTGTCGTAAATTCTTTTAATTCCTTTCAGAACACATATTCGAGGACCAGTCCACTCATTTAATGTCTTAATTTCACTACATAAACCTTTTATAAATTCTTCATTTTATCATCTTTTACTATGCATAGTTCTTTTACTTTTATTATCTCACAAAACTCTTTTAATTTAGTTGCAAATTCGGCTCGCAGGAAAGAGCAATCTAAATTCAAAGTTTATACAATAGCATTTTGCTTGGCACAATTAAAACAATCTCGTTCTTCCTTGACTAAGTCTCTTTTTAAATCCTTTTATAATATCTCCTTTCACAAGTTTCATTTCAATAGAATCATACAGTTGTCTTAATAATTCCACGACTCGTGGTTGATCAAACCACCCGTCAGTGTCATTATTAATCACAACCCCTTTCCTGTTTACATCCTCTTCCATTCTTCTCTTTTGCGCTCTAGTTGTCACAGCTAAGACTTGTTCTTTCATATTCTTTAACTCACTCGACGTTATACAAATTCTAGACAGTGCATCCGCCACAACATTGTCTTTACCCTTCACATAACATATTTTAAAATCATATTCTTCTAGAATTAATCGAAACTTTATCAACCGACTAGACGGATCTTTCATTCCAAATAAGTAAATCAAGGTTTGTGGTCTGTCATTATGGTAAAAGTCCTGCCAAATAGGTATGGTCTAAAATATTTTACTGCCCACACAATTGCTGTTAATTCCTTTTGGATAACTGGGTAATTTTTTTCTGCTTTATTTAATGGCCTACTAGTGTACGCGATTGGTTTCATATTTTGTTACACACTGCTCCTACAACAGCTACATCAGACGCATCTGTTTGCAAAACAATTCATTTGATTCAGAAAAATCAGGATATTGAAGTATTGGGGTGTTATTAATGAATTTTTAGAAAATTAAATGCGTTCTGACACTCTGAAGACCAAACAAATGGTGCGTCTTTCTTGAGTAAACTATTTAAAGGCATAGTAATTGTTGCAAAGAGGTTACGAATTTCCTATAGTAGTTGCAAAATGCAACAAACCTTCTTACTTCGTCTACATTTTGAGGACGGGATAATGCTCAAAATTCAGGTCTTTTCTGGATCAGGTGAGACACCGTTGGCAGACACTAAATGACCAAGATACAGAATTTCCTTCTTTAGAAATTCACTTAGTGATTCAGTTTTAAATTTACCTTTCTCAGTCTTTCGAAAACATCTACTAGATTTTGGTTGTGAATAGTTAAGGATCTTCCAAAAATTATTAGATCGTCAAATAAATAAAACACTTCTCGAAAGTTAATCCTGACATAGCAATTGACATGACTCTACTAAAAGCACTACAAAGTTTTGAGCCCCATTGGTAGACGTTTTAATTGATAATGTCCTGTACTAGTCGAAAATGCAGTATACTTTCGGCTTTCTGGTGCCAGTTTCACCTGATAATAGCCTTGTTGTAAATCTAAATGGGTAAAATATATAGAGCCTGATAATGAATCAAGAATATCAGTGATGTTCGGCAGCGGAAATTTATCATCTACTATATTTTCATTTAGTTTTCAAAAAATCAATTACTAAACGCCATTTTGACAACCATCAGATTTTTTGGGAACTAGTAGTATGGGACTAGACCATTCACTAGTAGATTCTTCTATAATATCATCTCTAAGCATCTTTTTATCTGTTTATTTATTTCAGGCTTTAAAGCTTGTGGTAAACAGTATGGTTTCGTGTAAATAGGATTGATGTTATCTTTCAGTTGTATAGTTTGTTCACAAATATTTGTAGTTTCTAACTTATCGTTGGGTAAAAGAAAATGTCTGAATATTTGGTGCAAATTTTTCTATAGATTGCTTTTCTTCTTCATTCAAATGCTTCAATTCTAATAAAGATAATAAGATATCACATCTTTCTGAACTACTTTTGTTTTGGCAAAATTTGACGTTAAAATCATCTAAAAGTTCTACGTTTAATATGAAATTATTCAAATTTACTTCTTCTTCCCTAGTATTTAAAATCTTTATTGGGACTCTTTTATTTTTGGTCGAACAATAGTACCTGCCAAAAAAATTCCATTATTTCCTTTGCGCTAACAAAACAATCGCCTTTTGCTTCCGTGTCAAATACACAAATGAATTGATTCACTTCGAGGCGGTATTAATAATGTATTACTGTAATCAGGTTTGTCATAAATTGGCAAAAACAATTCTCTCGTCCTATCCGTAACGTTAGTAAATTTTGTTTAAATCAATATTGGCTCCGTACTTGTTCATAAGTCTAATCCTAATATTCCATCGACGGTTATAGGTAAATTTTGAAAATGTGAAATTTGTTATGGAATTTATTGTCTCTAGAAGCATAAATGTCGATCTCTACATATCCGGAAGAACATATCTTGCCTCAATTCCATTAACAACAAATTATCTTTAAGAACACATGCTGATCTTGGAGTACTTCTTCCTAATAACCGAAATGGATGCTCAGTATCTATCAATAACACAAGTTTCATACCATGAATGTGATTTACAAACTTAGAGTTACCTCTACATGAAAAAATAAATTATTGAGAACGAAAAAACTGATTGTTGTCTATCTCATTGGGTTTTGCTCCATATTTCACCAGCTCGTTCTTTGTTGTCGTTACTTCGAGCTGCAAAAACATTTTATGTAAAATCCTGGTTGCCACGTCTATTATAATGATAATTTGATCTGTGGACTGTCCTCTACCACGCGGCGAATATTGAAAAGGCCTTGAAAATCTCTGATATCTATTTGAATAATTACTATAATTATTTTGATAATTACTCCTACTGGTGCCGTAATTTAGACGCCCGGCCCCTGTTTTCCTTGAGATCTAGAAAACGGTTGAACCTACCTCTCATCTTCATCACCTCAGCAGACCCGGAACTGGACGACGATGGTGTGGACTCGTCGCCGCCTGGATCGCGTCCTTGAGCAAGGGTAGTTGCGGGCTGCGATGATTGTGCTGAGCTTTTCACTTTTAAGACCATCTGTAAACTTTTTAATGACCATTTTTCATTAATAGGTTTAAGGACTGCGCATTTTGTTGCGTCCCCTCAGCCTGTGAAATAGTTAACTCTGTTAGCAGTCTTTCGAGTTGAGACCCGTATTCATCAACTGATCTAAATCCCTGGTTCAAGGACTGAATTTGTTTATGTATGCCGTGTAAACTTTTGTCAATAGTTTTCCTAAAATCTTTAATCATACTACTACTGACACATAATTATCAGCAACGCGTAAGCTTAGCGTTTTCTGATAATCTCCTTTTAAAACAAATTTAATTAATAAATTTTTCCTGCCTCGTTAAACATATCTGCATACATTTCCACCATCAATCAATCGTTTCGTAGTATCCTCCTTATTATCTAAAATAGGTATCAACCCACACGCTGTTTTAATATCAAAATCCATTGTTTCTAAACTTTTTTACAACTAGGCCAAAGTACACAATTGAGATATTTCAGAATATAAAAAGCAACTTTTTATATGTACTAGTAATTAAATTAATTTCCGATTGTTTACCTTGACGACTTAAATTGAAAATAATAGCTCGCTATCTTTTAACAATGTTTCGGCCTCTAGTAATTTTTGGACGCAACTGACCCTTTATATCTGCTCTGGCCTTTTTTGTTAGATATTGACGTATTTTTTAAATTTTCATATAATTCTATTAACTTTCGGCCATAATACACAACGAAATGTAACTCCACGTCATTTTCATTCACTTCGTTTTAATTTTATTATAAATCGAAACACTGTCATACGACCGAGCACATAAAAAAAAAACTAGTTGCACCCAATGGTTGCACATGGGCCGTAATTCCACGAATCGTGTGTTCGATATTACATTGATTTACTTATATTTTATTTTTAGTTTAAACAATTATTTATTGATAGATAAAATTCATATTTCTAATTCTAAAACTATCGTTAATGTCTATATTATATATATTTTTAAACTAAAATAACACTGCAGCACAGAACACGTACTTCACATATAGCACATATTTATTACCAGCTCACGAACATTAAACGACTCCTTCACGCACTGGTTCCTGCTCCCAGCGCCCGACAAACGGCTTCGTACTTTTCTCAAAATTCGTAATTCACTCGCTGTTCTATCCACTTCTTATGTCTCTCCTTGAGTTTTAGGTAAATGATTGCAAGTATGGCATCGCAATCAACACCAAAAACGTAGTAATCAGTATATTGTTTATCTTGACGTGATTTTCTTGTTCGGATAACACTATTATTTCCTCCTGATGCATTTTGAGATATAATTTCCTTATCTTCAGTTTTGAGTATGATTTTCCCAGATTATAACTTCAAAACTCGCCAGCACAGTAAGCGTCAGTCCAAATAATATATTCGACAAACATTTTAGCTAACTTGAAGCACCGAGGCACACAGAATTCCTTGGTCTGCACTTCTCGCCCGCTACGCTATCAGTTCCCGGAACGCGCCTGGCAGGGTCGCCATGTAATATTACGAGGTTGAATTAAACACGAGCGCTTGATCAAGAAGTTTATTCATGACTGCCTCTACATAAATCAGTAACTTAACTTATATACTAGCACTGTAATACTACTTCACGATCAAAGTCTTCCTGTATATTATCACAAGCTTCATGTAAGTTTCTGGAAGCATACAATAGGCGCATGTCATCGGCGTACATGTAGGTATCGCATTGATGCACCACATTAACCACACTTTTCACCAGCATGATGTACCCTACGGGGCCGTACACAGAACAGATTAGATAGATAATTACGGAACCATTCATTTACAGGGCCTCGAATTCCACATTCCTCCATAGCACCCAGAAGTACCTCGTGGTCCAGAGTATCAAATTCCTTCTTATAGTCTATGCAAAGAGCTGCTTACCATTATGAGTAGCTAATTCACTAATTGGGCCCCCAACTACTTGCGGTCGGCCAGCGGAACACCGTGCTTCGGATCCCGCTACCCTCCACGACCAAGCACTCGACACAGCAACAACTGACGCTTCGCACCCGGTTCACACGTACAACGCTACTGTTTAGACCCATTCTCCATATGGCTTCAGCAAGCATCATGCCGGAACACGACAACGTCATTTGGCGACAAGACATTTGTGAGTGGTAACCGAAAAGCCAGCGGCCGAAACCTACCACCGGAATTGGTGCTGCTCGATTAGCACTACCCGGGGGACACCGTGTAGTGCTAATCGAGCAAAAGCTCAACTTAAGTTACACAGTCATTTTTGTATTTTTCTTTCCAATTTAATTTTGCATAAATCAAATTAACAAGTGATTACAAGAGAATTACAAAATGTTATTATGTAGACTTGATAATAAATCAGTCGCATATTAAAATTACATACTACTACAGTTTTTATATAATAAGCTTTATATTTATAAAAGGTAGTTTTGAGGTGAGATACACGGTGTAAATTTAAACTATGAGTTACAGATATCTCGACATCTATTTTGAAAGAACAAAAACTATTTTTTTAAGTCTTACTTTTTCCAGAAATAGTTTTATTGCATGATTTTATATTATGATGTTAGGATTTAATCGCTTTTTTTCCCGCTTTTCGTAGCTTTTCTAGATGATTTAAATTTTTTATAGGAAAACGAGCGGGTAAACGAGCATGTGCCTCATCTAGTAGTAAGTAACTAGGCACCGCCGCCCATAAACACCCATACCAGAGGAATTGCAAGTGCATTGACAACCTTTTCAAAACGAGTAGGCTCTTAATTATTTTTGATCAATTATTTGTTTCTTTTTTTTATTCATCATCATCATCATCATTACAGCCCTTCACAAGTCCACTGCTGAACATAGGCCTCCCCCAAAAAATGCCACAAAGCACGGTCCTGAGCCACCTGCATCCATCGACTTCCTGCATGTCTTACCAGGTCGTCACTCCATCTAGTGGGGACGCCCTACACTAAATCCGCCGGTACAGGCCGCCACTCGAGAACCTTTTCCCCATCGGTTGTCGGTTCTTCGAGCTATATGGCCGTTTCATTGCCACTTCAGCTTACTAATCCGTTGGGCTATGTCGGTCACTGGTTCTACTGCGGATAACCTCATTTCTAAGTTTATCACGCAGTGAGACTCCGAGCATAGCCCTCTCCATAGCTCGCTGAGCGACCTTGAGCTTCTCATCCGGCCAGCAGTGAAGGACCACGTCTCAGTTCCGTATGTCATCACTGGCAACACACTGATTGTACAGCCTCGTTTTCAAGTTTTGAGGTATACCTGACGAGAAGATGTGCCGTAATTTCCCGAACGCTGCCCAGCCGAGTTGAATCTGTCGATTGACCTCGGTCGAAGTTGGACACCTAGTCGGACTATTTGTCCCAGGTAAACATACTCGTCAACAACTTCGAGCTTAGTGCTCCCAACAACTACCGGCATAGGTGTGACATGGACATTAAACATGATCTTTGTTTTGTCCATGTTCATCTTACTTAAGACCTATCCGTTGGGAGGCACTGTTGAGGTAATTGAGCATAGTGCTTAGGTCCTCCAGCGATTCTGCCATAAGGACTATATCGTCGGCAAATCGAAGGTGAGTGATGTACTCGCCATTGATGTTAATACCGTATCCTTTCCAGTCCAGAAGCTTGAAAACGTCCTCCAATGCAGCCGTGAAGAGTTTCGGGGATATAACGTCACCCTGTCTTACACCTCTCTGCAGTTGGATAGGTTTCGTACTCCTATTCTGTACTCGGATAGCCATCGTAGCCCTACTGTACAAGCACTTCAGCACTTCGATATACCGACAGTCAACTTGGCACCGCTGAAGGGACTGCAGCACCGCCCAAATTTCAACGGAATCAAGGCTTTCTCATAGTCCACATACGCCAGACATAGTGGCAAATTGTGCTCCTCGGACTTCTGTACAATTTGCCGAAGGGTATGTAATGGCCTATGGTGCCAAAACCTTTTCGAGCTGGCTTGTTCAGGCTGGAAGTCGTCGAGTCTGCGTGCGAGACGATTCGTGTGACTCTCGAAAACAGCACGTAGACGCGGCTCAGAAGGGATATCGGTCTGGTTCTTCAAAGAGCGTTGTCGCCTTTCTTGAAGAACAAGACCACCGCACTTCTGCTCCACGCCACCGGTGTAATGCCACCATGTAGGACGGAATTAAAGAGCTTCTGAAGGACTTCAAGTACCGGTTTTCCACCCGCTTTCAGAAGCTCCGCTGTAATTCCATCCTCGCCTGGGCCTTGCCGTTTTTAAGGTGCTGGAGAGCCATTCTAATCTCGCTCAGACTGACGTCCGGGATATCATCGGAATAGTGTCAGATAAGACTCGCTCTTGGATCGTTACTCACACTTGCGTGTGGCTCCAACGATGATGTGTACAGCTGCCCATAGAACCTCTCAATCTCACTCAAAATCTCAGGTGTCCCGGAAACGACGCTGCCACACTCGGTCTTCAGCTTCGACAGTTGGCTCTTTCTGGCAGACAGATCTCTAGCAAAGACTCTGGAGCCCTGGTTCCGCTCGATCGCTTCTTCAATACGAGCTGTATTGAAGTTGCGCAAGTCCCGCCGCATGCCTTTGGAGATCTGTCTGTTCAGTTGCCTGTATTCTGTCATATCTACTGAAGACTGCAGCTTCATATCCGTCTAACAGCCATGAGATTAAAGTGTGATCGGAGAGTTTTGTGTTCTTCTGCGGCGGGTCTTGCAAAACTTAGCTCCGACCGCATGGACAGTTTCCACGAGCTTGTCATTCATATCGTCCACTGCATTGCAATCTTCTAGGCACTGAAAACGGTTTCGTAGTTCGAGCTGAAAGGTTTCGGGACTTTGGATTAGAGCACGAGGGGACGGAGCGTTGACTTCATTAGACGTGACCTCTCAACTTTACGTTTAGGTTCAGTGTGCCTCACCATTCGGTGATCGCTGCCGGTTTTCACCTCGCGATCACTGAGACATCACTGAACAATTGTCGCCTGGTCGTCATAGTGAAGTCAATCTCATTTTTGTCGAACCGTCGGGGCTCGACCAGGTCCACTTCATGTGGGGCCGCTTCTGGAAGAAAGAATTCATCATAAAAGTCCTCTCTCTCCATGAAGTCGGCCAGCTGCTGGCCTTGGGTTCCGTTGCCTACTCCGAATTTCCCTACTTTCAGCTCACCGTACTTTCTTGTGCCTAGTTTTGCGTTGAAGTCTCCCATTAACACCGTATAGTGGGTTTTGGAGGAATGCATGGCTCTAGAGATATCCTCACATTTCCTCCACCTCCTCATCGGGGTGTGCCGAGGTTGGTGCGTAAACCTGTATGACCTTCAGCGAATACCGTTTGGTGATTCTGAGTATAAGGTACGCAACCCTCGTCGACACACTCCCAATCTTACAACGTTGTTAACGAGAGACTCGTGGACGATAAATCCGACACCTCCTTGGGACAGATGGTCGCCTTCCGGTGATAGAACAAGTTGCCGGATTTGAGGATTACCGTGTCCTCCTCTCTTCGGACCTCGGATAATCCTATAATATTCCAGCGTAACTTGTCTATCTCTTCTTCCAGCTCCAGGATCTTCTCGTCAGTCCTCAGGGTACGTGCGTTATAAGTTGCCAGGTCGAGTCGTCGTAGGTGGCAACCGAACCTCCACCGGAGATTCTTAGCACCCCCTGCCCCGCCGTTACCATGGTCGCCACCGTAGCCAGGAATAGCGGGTCCGCCGGGGACTGGGGGCCGTTTCTTTGTGTCTTCGCTCATGGGGGTTATATTGCCATAGTTGCCACGCTTGGCGAGCGGGTTGGCAACCACAGTTTTTTATTGTTTTTTGCTGTTATCAGAAAGATGCTGCTGCCCATCCTCTGCCTCAGTTTCCCTCTGTCGCCTCTTACGACACCCACAGGAAGATATGGGGTAGTGGGTATTCTTACCCGCCACTACACGGGGAACTTTTTTTTATTAATCTGAACAAATTCTTTAATTATCTCTTGAACGCAATGTTTGAACAGTTACATTTGTAATACTTTTGCTTACCGTAAGGAGTTTGAGTTACAGTTCTTGAAAGCCAATAAGATTGTAGATGAATAGAAACAATAACAATGACATTTAGATGTTTATTTAGTATTGTATAGCTCTTAGTTTCTAAGGGACCATGAAAATGTGTATTTACTGCCAATAAATTTGGTTTTATGAATGAAAAAGTGTAAGTTTTTATTTTATTTTTATATTTTCATAATCTATACCTATATCTCTTCCTAAAATGAACCGAAATTATAAATATAATCATTACAATAACTCTACTTTTTCACTCGCAAACATTTGCTAAAAGTTCAACCATAAACAGTTTAGATGCGCGTTTTTAACCTCATTTTCAAATTTTTTTTTGTAAAAATATTATAGCGTCTTCCTTAATTTTTTTATACAATCATATAGATACAAACATTTAGAAATAATATTTTTTTATGAATATAAATACATGCAATAAACTATCTATAAAAAAGCTAAATATCTCAGAAGGTAGATCTTACAAAAGAAACAAAAAAATTACTGTTGTTGTAACTTAGATCATTCAAAAACATTAAGAGATAACATATATTCATTATACGTTTTCAGTTACATCAATGTATATGACATATTATATCAAAATAAACTTACATATTAACCCTTTTTACAATAGTGTTGACTGTATTACCATTTCTTGACTATCCCAAAAGGGGAGTTATATTTCGTCTTAAGTTTCGAGTTTTAAGGCTAAATTTTATGATGATCCTAGGTCCTAGATAATTCTATGATATCCTAATTTTATACTACATACTACCCAATACGAAACTAACGAAATGTACTCAACTCGTTTGATACAAAATTTTGAGGAATACTCGGTTAAGATGCGTTGTCACTCCTGAGGACTAAGATAACCCAGTTAAAGAAAAAAGGGTCTTCAGTTCTATATACTCACCATACGAAACACAGCAGCACTAAGCGGCTAATTTACGCTTGTATTCTGTGAGAGCGTGGTACTTCCCCGATCGAGTTAACCCATTCGTGTATCAAATAATATAGATGAAGCGTGGCTGTACGGATACAATTAAATAAGCTAAATCAGTACAATACTTTATCTTTAACTAGCTTTTCGTCCCGCGGTAATACCCGCGTCCACATTTTACCATCCAAACAGTCATATTACAGTATACTGCTGAACATAGGCCTCCCCTTAAACTGTCTCATAAGGGGGATATTTGCCATAGTTGCTACGCTTGGTAGACGGGTTGGCAACCGCAGATTTTTATTTTGTAGTTGTTATTAGGCTGACGCTGCCGCCATCGTACGACACCCACGGGGTGTCGTACGATGGCGGCATACAATATGGGTAGTGATTATTCTTACACCGCAAGTACACTGTGAACCAGACATTCATGACCCACACTTATTATGAGAGCTTAGAATACATAGAGCTCAAGCTATCTCACAGAAACTTTCTCATATTTCAGAATGATAACGGTTGTAGATTTTATGTTAAACAAAGGCTTTTCGAATATTGTAAACCACTCTAACAATCTGGCTCTTCGTACTCTTGTACATTCATCCTCCTTCTTCAATGAATTGGTTTCTGTTACAGCTATACGCTTGTAAAAATCCTTGCCTTTTCATATTCGCCGTTCATATACTTATGCATCAATTTTCAAATTGAAAAAAATACATTCTTAAATTTTATTCACAGAGTACCTTTGGTAAGTTTCGAGTCAATCGACCCGTAAAATAAAAAGTTTCATACAAACTGTAAAACCTTATTTCATCCCCTTTGTCGATTTTTTTAAAATTTCTTTCTTAGTGTATTCCTATGTTATGAAGGTAGCTACTGTCCAAATTTCAGATTTCTACGTCTAGCTTTTTGGGCTGTGCGTTGACAGATGTGTCAGTCACTCTCACTCGGGACATCCTCTTTTATATATTTAGACAGTAACTAAATTGTTAACATTTTTAAAATATTATTTGCACATTAAATGTAAGAGTATAGATGAAAATTGGAAACAAAATAGAACACCCTTACCCTCACAGTATAAAAAGTACAAGAGATAATTTATTATTTCATCCAACGTCGTCGAGCATACTTTGTTACGTAACCACTAACCAATTTCGCCGTACCTATTATCCAAATTATGAAAATTGTTTACCGTTGAAGTTACACTGATTTATTATGCCATATAACAACTATCGCATCATCTTTATCTAAAATTTATAAAATGTTATTGTCAATGATACGCCATTAATGATTTTTATTATTGACGCAAATACTACACATTGAATAAAGTTTAATTTTAAATTATTTCTAAATTTTGACGCTTCACGTTTATGAACTTATAATATCCATATAGTAGTAGAATTCTTGCAGCGGAGTATACTTGGATTCCGATTTAGTTTTTTTTTTTGTTTCGGATGGTAACACCTAGCCATCTCGTCAATTGTATTCATGTTTTTAGTCTTAGAATTATCCTTGGTAGAAATCTGTGTTTGCGAGGATTTGTGGTTTATCAAATCTGGATGATTCTCTTTTTATAATAATTTCTTACATTTACGCGAGTACCACACATTTTATCGCGTTTAATATTAACTTAACAAAGGTATCCTTATTAAATATATTATTCAATGATATATTATATTGTTAGTTAATAGGTTATAGGGGTAGTCCCATATATAGATAAAATTCCAACAAAATATTCCATCAAAATATAAGGGTTTTGTTGGAATCCCCTAATTAAGCGATGAAGTGTTAATGTACAACTATTTAGAGTTTAGACGATAATGAGATTGTGATATTTTTATAGGATAAGAGTGACAAACGAGCACACATTCCACCGGATGTTAAGTGGATGCTGTAGCCCATAGACATCTACATCTATCCTCGAATGAAAATAAAATGCAGATGCGTTGTGACCCCTTAAGACTAAGTTGGACGATGAACGAATGCCTCGTTTCTACACGGCCGGCCATATAGCTCGAAGATCTGATAACCGATGGCGAACTAGCTTTTCCTTTGCTCGTCAGGATCAACTAGATGACCGCGGCTTTGGGATAGCCCAAGGGCCATACCAGCGGCACCTCTACCTTCGGACGCACCGTAAGACCTATGTTCACAATGGACTTGTGATGGGTTGTAATGATGATGATGAATGATGGAACATAGATGTTTTGTGACTAATATTATTCCTTTTTTTCAACTACATTAGCAGTGTACACTTTATTATATAAAAGTCAAACCAATTTCCGTCATCGGTTATCCATATAAAAATTTGATACAGAGTTGGAGTTTTCTCATTTTATTGCAGATTCTGCGAATATATTTATTCTAAACAAGTGAATATTTTAGTAGAAATAAAAAGAGGGCGTGCTTTTTAATTTCCAACCAATAGTTTGTACTAAATCTTAAGATATTTAATTTAATCACTGATGTAAAACACTGGCAGCGCCCTTATTACAATTAAAGTACTTTGTAACGTCGTAATATGCTTTTCAAATGAACTATACAACTTTTGGCTTTCTATCACTATATTTTAATATTTTGTAACAATATGCAACGTCCATGAAACATAAATTTTACAACAATAAAATGGCCGTCACATTTATCTCTCCTCTCCGCTCCACCAATCACAAATCAACGCCTCTCCACGTCACACAAGACAGCACACCGCACCGCGTGACACGTTTTCAATACAATCTCTTTTTTCTTTATTACAGTCGGCCGTCCTGTAACAATTGCACCGCAATTGGTGCAAATAAAATCATATTAGCTCTCTAAAAGGTCAATCAAATAATCTCTAGTTCCAATATCCTCATCACTGCTGGTTTCACTACAATCAGGGCGACTATGATATATACGTAGAGCATCTGCAGCTACTACACCGATAATTTTTTTAACCCTCATATCCTTGATTCTTTTAATCTCGTATCTACCATAAGGAAGAGCTTTCTGTATAGAGTAAAGACCAGAGTACAAAACTTAAAGTTTCGTATTAACATTTTTGAATTTTCCATTAGCTGTTTCCACAAAACCAAGTCCCCTTTTTGAACTTTAGTTGAGATTTGTGACGCTTATCATAATTACGTTTCATATTTTCTGCTTGATGCTTCAATCGATTAGAGGCAATACTTCTCTTTCGTTGAACCGGTACAGACTCTGTGTTTCCTGATAAATTTGGAAGTAATCTACCATTATGACTGAACATAATTTCATACGGATGGTACCCTAAGCTTTCATTTGTTGCATTATTGATTCTAACACTAAGTCCGGGTAAAGTTTTCAACCTGACCATTTGAACGCGGACAAGCTATGGCATTCAATGTATGATGAATTTGGTGCTGCGTCATAAATTCTTGGAAAAACCTGCTCGTAAATGCAAAGTTTCTGTCAGATATTATTCGTCTGGGGTAACCAAACATGCTGAACATGTCTTTTAACATTCTTACAGTCTCAAAGGAATTCCAACTCGAACTCTTAATTAAGAGTTCGAGTTGGGTGAGCTAACAGAAATTTAGAAAATGAGTCTACGATCATTAAAATATACTGATATCTCTTTGTTGTCGTACTAAAAGGTCCCAAATGGTCAATATGGATTGTGTCCATAGGTAATTAGGCTTAGGAATAGGATGAAACTCACATGACGATTTTCCGTAGTTTGCCTTACCATAAGCACATTCTAAGTATGGATTGACATATTTTTTTATATTTTAAACCAATAATCCGATTTAATGATTTCCTCACATCGTTTCAGTCCTACATGCCCTATATTATCATGAAATCTTTGCATGAATTTCCATCTAGCGATCGAGAGTACTACAAGTTTATCGCTATTGAAAGTGATTCGATATAACCGGTTGTCCTTTATTTTATAGTAATGATCAATATCAGTACTCTCATTGCCTTTCGTCAACTATAGAATTATTATTTTTTATTTATCATGTAGGTGCTGTATAGATAAAAACCAATCTTCACTTGATATTTGATTTATATTTGCAATTTAATTTCGTTGATTAGAACTATCGTACCCTCGTTGAGAATTAAAACTTTTTTGAGTATTTCGACTTAGCGCATCAACATGTTTTATACGGTTACCAGGTCTATATTCTATTTGAACATCGTATTCTTGAATAGATAGCCACCAATGGGCAATCCTAGGTACAATATTTTTTTAACAACGTGTAACGTACAGCGGAACAATCGGTGACAATTTTAATAGGCTTACCATAAACATAAACACGAAAATGTTTTAACGACTCAACTACAGCTAATTTTTCTAGCTCGTAACTGCGATACATTAATTCTTAACGTGACGTTACTCTACTGAAGTAAGAAACAGGCTTTAGATCGCCACTGTATTGAATCTGTAATAAAATATTACCTATGCCAAGCTTAATTTCATCTGTATGTATTTCACATGATAATTTTGAATAGTATAGTAATAGTGTTAAATGTCTGAGCCTGAACTTTATTCCACAACCAAACGGAATTCTTTTTGGTTAAGTCTGTAAACGGTTGCGCTAAAGTAGCAAACTGACATATATATTTCCTAAAATAGCTGCACAGTCTCAAAAACTGCCGAAGCTGGTGTAAATTTATGGGTACAGCAAAATTTTCTATCGCTTGTATTTTATAGTTACCGGGCTTTATATCCTCTTCACTTATCTCATGTCCCAAAAAAGATACGTCGGACTTTAAAAATGATAATTTCTTTATAATAAACTTAAGATCTTCGCAGTTGAACAAAAATATTTTCTAATCACTGTAACCCAGCATCTTCTGAGACCGTAAATAAAAAAGCATGTCATGCATGAACGCAACAATTTCATCATTACCTACTAGATTTACTAGTTTCTGTATAACGCACATAAAAACTGATGGGCACTAGCAAGTCCAAATGGAACTCTTAAATATTTATATAATCCATGAGGTGTAACAAACACTGTCTTACGTACAGATTCATCATCAATTTTGATATGATGATATCCAGAATATAAGTCAAAATTTGTGAAAAAATCGTTTACTTGATAATCGCGCTAGTGTGTGATTTACATAAGATAAAGGAAATCTTTCCTTAAACGTTATTGCATTAAGATCCCTATAATCTACACACAACCGATAATCACTTCTTTTTCGCGCAAGGATAATAGGCAAAGCATATTCTGTGCTAGATTCCCTAATAATATTACCTTCAAGCAACTCTTTTATTTTTTAGCTACAATATCCCTTTCTATATAAGCTAACCTATAAGGCTTCCTATTCATTGGTTTATCTGTAGTTAAATTTATGTGTATCACTCCCAAACCAGTGATGCCTATTGCAGCTGCAAAGCTCGCAAAACAGTCGCCATGATTACAAATTAAAAAAAATCTATCTTTGAAACAATCACCTAAATAACCTATATTTATTTCGGAATATTTAACACCGCCCACACTGTCACTTTCCTTCGTCAACTCTGATACGCTTCTCAATGAGAATATTTTTGAACTCACCTCAGTCATCTCCTCACACCTCTCCGCTCGTGTCACAACCTCTTCTTTTTTCCACATCAATGGCTCGTAACCAACATTGCAGACCTTCAAATAGCCACTACCATCCCGAAGAACCATACTAGCGGTTGCATAGTCTACCTTACTCATACTGTGCTGCCTTGGTTTAGTACAAACATTTCCCTCATTTACACCTTTTACCAATACTTTAACTAAAGTATCTCCAACTGGCACCTCTGTATCCTAAAATACTCTACCTATAAATCGGCTAGCTTCTTCGACAATATCTATGGCACTTAGGATTCTCTCAGGACATATTGTCATTGATAACTTTACTCCACTCTTTGTCACGTTAAGCTCTACGCCTTTGTTGTTAATAGTAGGTTGCCCTATTATAAGTGCAACATTTTCAAAATTAATAATAGCAATAACTGCAGTCGTTTTCATTTCAACTTCATCAACAGAAAGGATAAATTGGACTTCTCCACTAGCTCATGATTATCCAGTGAATTTCCATTCATTAATATAGTGTTATTAAGTAGTAAGTATTAAGATAAGTGAAATTCCATTTCATTATCCTTGTAAGATAATATTCGAAGATTTTATTTATAGTTTGATCGCTTTCGTAGCATCTTGCGCCATCACATTTAATTCACTACCAGTGTCCAAATATGCTTTCATAAACACCCCATTTACTCGTGCAGTCTTTTTATATGTATAATTTAATTGTGACATAATTTGGATCTTTTTTCTTGTTCAGTAGTCGCTATATAGCCTGTACAGACGTATTATTGATAGTAATACTTTGATAAGCATCGAAAGCAGACATAAAATCTTCGTA
The DNA here is from genome assembly GCA_029286625.1 of Parnassius orleans. NCBI lineage: Eukaryota > Metazoa > Arthropoda > Insecta > Lepidoptera > Papilionidae > Parnassius > Parnassius orleans. The sequence goes on from JAGSMP010000032.1 coordinate 1,681,282, forward strand.
TAATTCATAAAGGTTAGAGCACTGAAAAGCTTGAGCATGAGTCTGCAATTCTAGTAGTAAGCATCTAATAATACATAATAAAGATGCTTTTTCGCTTAACTGACATCTGTAACACATACCTAGCTATATTTTTTTGATATCTGTCACTATATTTCAATATTTTTGTAAAAGTATGCAACGCCTATGAAACATAAATTTTACAACAATAAAATGGCCGTCACATTTATCTCTCCTCTCCGCTCCACCAATCACAAATCAACGTCTCTCCATGTCACACAAGACAGCACATCGCACCGCGTGACAACTTTTCAATACAACCTCTTTTTTCTTTATAACAACTCATTATATTTTTGTTTCTTACGATGATAATAATTTTCAAATGAAAGCATTTAAAAACAGCGAAAATTCTTTGTAAATAACATCCAGTCACGACTGCAATTCTACGGATTCGCATAGATCTCGACAAGATACGCCGAAAAGTAAGAATAAAATTTTTCGATATCTCGCTTAGTTTCCGAGATAAAAGTAATTTTTGAGTATCGATATACTCAAAAATTACTTTTTTTTACACAGGAATATTGACCCAAAGTTACTTCTGCAACGGCTTCGGCGCTGCAGAAAGTGCAGCCCCTTCGCCCTTGCATAGAAAATCGCAGGCACCCATGCTCACCTCCGCAGTTTTTGCTTAATGGTCACCTTCGGCAACCACCCTCAGCCAAAGCCTCGAACGGGTACACACACCTGCTATTTGCTACAGCGGGCAGGGGCTGCTCTACCTCCGCGCCTACGGTTTTATAAAAACGCTCTAGATGTAGGGCAGACAAGCCTACATGGAGTCCGGGCGTGCTGATTCTGTTTTAGTATTCGATTTTTAGGAGTATTGATATCTCGGAAACTAAGCGAGATATCGAAAAATTTTATTATTACTTTTCGGCGTATCTCGTCGAGATCTATGCAAATACAATCTTCAAATCGTGGCGTCGTAGAAGCCCCATTATCCAAAATGCGCATGAGAGTTTTACTTGCTGACATTTATATTATAAAATTAACGAAAAAATACGCTAAAGAACTACAATTCAGGCTATCATCTTTATTTCGTAGAACTATATTCACTATAGAGCAACAGGGTCCACCGGCGTGGCCGTCCGGAAGGGAGTAGCCATAGCGGTTTTTCCCGATATAGAACTGTCTGTCATTTTTTGCGGGGGGAAATCTGTGCACACAAAAACAATCTTCTGTCACTACGAAACTCACACATAACAATAAACTAACAATTTCGCAAACACATAGATACATTATAACAGTATTGCTCGGTGACAGCGACAACTCGGATACAGACTCGGATCAGTCGCTTGACTGGTCGGCATATTGTATTGTATCTTTTTGTAAATTTGACGTGGTAGATCTCTTTCTGTAGCAAAAAACTGAACAATTCGACAATTTTGTAGGACATCGATTCGGCCGCACAACTAGATTTAGTGTAGTGAGCAGTGCGGCTAGTTTTATTGTACGCATATCATTGACAGAGGGGAACGCCTGCGTATGCATATGTTGGTCTATGCTAATCACAAATGAGAAGTATGGTACGAAACCTAAAGGCAATTTACTTTTTAAATTCATTTGGAAATATTGTTAACTTTTTTGTATTATTTTAATTTAACTTTTAACATGACTCAGAAATCAGTGTTTAAAGTATTATAAGAATAAATTACGATTTAGAAAAAAAAAAACATAACTGGATATAATATTATGTCTGGGTTTTGTATCTGTTGATTGACTTAAGAACTGTCTTTAGGGAAAGCCTATATTCAGCAGTGGATTTTTAGGGTTTTAAGAAAAGGTTTTGGAAATGAAACTTTGTTTATGTACGATTGTATTTTGACTATTGTTGTAGTCACCATGTGGTGGTGGCGTAAGAGAATCCGCTACCCCGATATCATTTCGTGGTCTTGTAAGAAGGGATAGAGGGAAGTTGAAACAGGGGATGGGCAGCAGTGCCTTCCTGAAAACAAATCAATATAATAAAAATCTGTAGTTGTCTGTGAGCGTGGCAACTACAGCAAATATGAGCCCTGTAGTATTTGCGTATATGTGTATAATATACAGTAAATATTAATATGTTTTGTTTTATTTACTAATCATTTACTATACACTAATACACAAACATACATATACATATAATTCACTGTCTCGAACGCACCGGGTCTGTTACACGAGAGCCTCGGGCAAAAGTGGACGTGTTTTATTAAATTGCGTGTCGAGTCTGTGTTACACTACACCGATAAGAAAAGATAGTAGACAATACAAGAAGCGACGAGAAAAAAGGTAAGTGCTTAATGTTAGTACTTAGTGCCTTAGAATCATTGCCTGCGGTAATCGAACCTTGATAGAGTGCAGGTATAGCCAAACGGATAAAGAGGCACTGGCATTAGTTTGCGGAGTCGAACATTTTAATATTTTTTATTTGGAAAGCCTTTGGATCTAGTTACTGGCCACAAGCTGCTTGAGATATTGTTTGGGACTAAGTCAAAACCATGTGCGAGGTTTGAACGAAAGGTACTGAGACTACAGTCCTATTCATTCAAGGTGGTATACAAGCCGGGAAAGACAAATTTAGCTGCTCCCTTGTCGCGATTATATAACTACCCTCAAGGAGAATACCAGCATGTGCACCAAATAGTAGAAAATTCCAGACCAGTTGTTATACCAATGTGTACCATTGTAGCATATTCAGTAAAAGACCAAGAGATTTGCAATGTGGAGAAAGGTGTCTATGAGAACGACTGGGACGATTCGATTAAAAGCTATACATTTTTTGAAAACGAGTTGTGTTTCCATGATAGCATTTTACTTCGTCGAAATAAAATTGTAATACCTCAGCAATTGCGCAATAGTGTGTTAGATGCTGCACACGAGGCCATCCTGGTATCTTAGGATGAACAGACGCTTGAGATCAAAGGTTTGGTGGCCCCGTATAGATAAAGACGTAGAAAATTTAGTAAGGGCCTAACTGTTGTACGTTAGTGGGCTCGCCAAACCCACCTGCACCAATGAAGAGACAAGAGTTGCCTGCAGCTTCATGGATAGATGTCGCAATGGATCTAATGGGACCATTGCCGAGTGACGAGTATGTATTAGTAGTGGTCGATTACTACAGTCGATACAAAGAAGTAAAGATTACAAAAACCATCACAAGCTTAGATATTATCAAAATACTAAAAGAAATATTCAGGAGACTTGGTCATCCTATTTCTATCACAGTGGACAATGGCAAGCAGTTTGTCAGTGAAGAGTTTCGATCTTTCTACAAAGAATGCAACATTAAGTTATTTAGTAATGAACCATATTGGCCTCAAATGAACGGCGAAGTTGAAAGACAAAACAGAGAAATTTTCAAACGTCTTCGTATCAGCCAGATCGAGAGACTAATATATTTTCACGACTAGTGGAGCATGTCCGACGTGATGACAATGACGTGGACGCAAACACCACTTCTCACCATTCTTCTTCGTCACCCGAATCTTGATCAGAATCGATTGCCGGTTCTGGAGGTACAATATAAAGCAACCGTGGTTTAAACTCCTCATCTTCTTCTAGTAGGGCTAGTGCTTCGTGTAGTGAACAGCCCCTATCAAAACAAATAAATACTATTACACACGGAAATATAAAAAAATAAACATTGCCATGTGTAATTTGAAAATACATTAATCGGCCTAGAGGTGCCTTGCGCCACCCGTAACTTTTGACGTATGATAAATGAAATACGCAAACAAAACTGAATAAAATTACATTACACTCTAGACATACAAATATATACAAACTAGCTTTTGCCCGCGACTTCGTCCGCGTAGTAGAAAATGGTTCTAATAACATTTTTAATTGGTTTTTTACGTTATTAATTTTTTTATAACATATAAATTATTATGTTAAAATGTTTGAATACTTATAAAATTTAACAGTCTTTATTATAGTGTAGAGATTCAAAAGGTTAAATAAACATGAAAAAAAAATAAAAAAAAATTGTTATAATTTATGAACACAAAGTTCGGCCTTTGATCTGGAGAAAGTGACACGGGGGTATTATCTTTTTACAACGAAGTCGAAATACTACACCTACCGCAGTATTTCTTTGTAAACAATATTTTTTGTTTTTCCTTTGGGTGCTAGAATCACCAGGCTACTCTGTGCGCTTACTCTGGAGCATGCCACATACAACTGACCGTGGGAGAAGCAGCTTTCTCTCAAGTCCACTCCCGCTACCTTAAGAATTTGACCTTGAGCTTTGTTAATGGTTTTTTTTTTTTTATAGGAGAGGGGGCAAACGAGCATGCGGCTCACCTGATGGTAAGTGATTACCGCCGCCCATGAAGAACTGCAACACCAGGGGAACCAGAAGAATTGCAGATGCGTTGCCGGCCTTTTAAAAGGAGTAGGCTCTTTTCTTGAAAGTCCTAAGTCGTATCGGTCCGGAAAAATCGCTGGTGGTAAACTATTCCACAGGAAGTTGTGCGAGGAAGAAAACATCTTCTAAATCGCACAGTGGTGGACCGCCAATCATCCAGATGGTGTGGATGGTATCAGGAGTTCTGCCGCGATGTGCGTTCGTGAAATGTGGCGGCTGGGATTAATCAAACAATTCCTCAGAGCACTCCCGTGGTAAATGCGAAAGAAAATGCAAAGAGATGCAACATCTCTTCGCAGCGCCAATGAATCGAGCCGATCGGAAAGGACTCGGTCGTCGACGATTCGAGCCGCTCTGCGCTGGATGCGGTCAAGTGGAAGGAGCTGGCACTGGGAGCCCCAGCCCAGAGATGGGAACAGTATTCCATGTGAGGCCGAACCTGCGCCTTGTAAAGTTGCAGGCGTTGTGCCGGCATGAAATACTGTTCCCTCTGCTGAGCACGCCAAGCTTTTTAGAGCCAATTTGGCCTTCTCTTCAAGTGACCGCGAAACTGCACGTCACTCGATATGTCGACGCCGAGGATTCCGATACTGGCTGAGGCAACAAGGGGAGTGAAACTGAGGAGATACGACAAAGGGGTTCTTTTTAGCGGTAAACGCGCAAACTTGTGTCTTCTGAGGATTAAACTGGACTAGATTTAGTCGCCCCCAATCCGAGACGTTGTTCAGCAAAGACTCGACTTCAGACACAAGTTTGTTCCGGTTATGGCAAAGCAGACTTTGATAGGAAACTGTACTCTCTTGAATTCAAAGGGGTAATTTGATGGTGTTAGGGGAATCCTAGGAATAAATACAAACTCTCTTCGAGAACAACCTGTCAGTATAGTCGCCTCGATTACATTGCGATGCAATGTTTTCACTTGCAATCTGGTGCCATTGCATAATTTTGGTGGATTTATATTGCGCAGCAACTTAAATGGCGCGCCAACTCTCAATTTTAATATGTGAGTAGGGAGACCGGGAGGCTTCAGTGTATTCAGGAACTTGACCGGATAATGAATGGCATCATCGGTGTTTATCACTGAGTCGACGGATTTATATTGTTATTCGACCCCTTCGAATGATCTCAAAAGTATTTCAATTATGACCTGAGGCTTGTTCGTTTTTTGGTGTTAGGATGGCACGCTAGCATAACCATTCTGCAGGTTTATCGTGAATATTATTAATGTTTGGGTAAATTTTAGCTTACCCAAATATTAATAATATTTAGCTATTCTACAGTGAAAACAATTGTACCTAACTCTGTAGGGAGAATTATATTTTTATCCAGTTCCGGGAAATCACCATTTCCTATTTTAAGCAACAGGTCTGGGAACTGTCCGGCAGTAACATCTCCCCTAAGACGAACTCTCATGTTTTTGGTAAGGCTTAGTTTTGTTACTGAAGATCACAAACGAGACCGCTTCACGCACGCTTTAACTTCGTCCGCTCGCGTTTCTCTGGACACTACTGGTAAAGTCTGCCGGAAATCGCCTGCTAACAATACAGTTACTCCTCCCATTTGATAATTATTATTACTAATATTTTGTAAAGATGTGTTTTAGGTTTCGAAATCCCCTTTATGAGCCATAGTAGTCTCACCCCAAACAATTAATTTCGTTTTACGGAGTACTTCTGCCATATTACTTTGTTTGGGTATATTGCAGATTGGGGTTTCGTTTTGTATCAAATCGAGAGGAATTTTAAACGTGGAGCGTGCAGTTTTACCTCCTTCCAGCAGTGGCAGCAATTCCGGGTGATGCGACCGCTAAGGCGATATAACGATTGTTTCTCACTTTGGCCAACAGTAAATTTAATAGAAAAGTCTTGCTTGTTCCACCAGGAGCATCCAATAAAATATATCACCTACACTTGCGTCGATACTGGAAAGTATTTTATAATATATAGGTCTTTGTTCATTGGTTAGAGAGCCTTCACTAATTTACACCAGTTCTGCTAAGGAATTAACATCGTAACTTATTTCCTTCAGGTAGTCCCGGTTATTGTGTAAGCCTTCAGACCTTTTGAGGCTGAGGCAACCCGTACTGCTGTAGACTTTGTCCTCCTAATGCTGATACAGCTTCTCCTATTGTGACCAGACATTTATTGTAGATTTCTTCTGCTAGATGTTCATCTATAATGCCAGAAAGCCTTTTCACTTGTCGTTTGTAGTCTTCTGATAGGGTATCCCTGTCATATAAGTTCATCCACCATGTCAGGCGAAATGCGGTTAACCATCCACAACACTTTACGAATATCCATTGAGCGTTCTTGTGTGCCGAACAACAAATAAGAAAGCGTACAGAAAAGGCACGCGCCATCCCCTACTATTGGTGCAATAGTAAGGTTTATTATTTTCCCATTGATGTTAACCAACTATGCTCCCATTTTTAAAAATAGACACAGACAAATTTATAAATAAAAGAAAATTGCGAAAAACAATGCACACTAAATTAAACTTCTAAGACAAACTACTACCTACTTAAATATCTATATTAAAACAAAAAGAAAACTATATTATTATACACAACAAATCAAACACAGATATTTTTACAATTAAAACTAAAAACCTACCTATATTATACACTAACAAATCAAACTCAAAGAATCTTATTTAATTATTATAACAACGAATGAAAAATAAATTAAATTAACTACACTCAAAATATTCTACTGAAATAGTGAAAATGAACTTTCAAACAAATTATACAGCAATTGCAAATATTCGCTAAGTAGGTAATCTAAGAGATTTCGAAGGAAAATCAAGGTATAAGGTAAGTTTCTCATTCAAATAATCCAAGAACAAATAAAATTGAAATTTCGAATTCTAATCCGATTTAAATATCCTTTTATATTTGACATTCCAATTTTAAAGAGTACTCGTATTATTGCATTGCACCAAGATTTTATGTGAGTTCAACGTTTTGAGTTTTCAAACATGTGTCAAAATAAAATGTAATTTAAATCAAAAGCACTAAGGAGTATTGATATCAACTTCGATGCAAATCACCCCCAAATAACTTTCCACCCCGTTAAGCGATGAGTTTCAATAAAATACGAAACAAGTCTTCCATCAATTCTGTTAAAGAATGTTTACGCAAAATTTGAAGTAGATTGGACCAAGGAATCAAGTTGCCCATACAAACTTTGCTCCCTTTTTTCATCCCGTTAGGGGTAGAATTTCGGAAAATCCTTTCTTATCGGATGCCTTCGTCATAAAAAGAGTCAAGTTTCAGGTCTCTACGATCAGCGGTTTAGGCTGTGCGTTGATCCGTCAATCAGTCATTCAGGACAAAGTATTAGGTCCTTACATATGAAATTAGCGTTTTGTTGTACTGACCATTTTGATCTGAAATATCTCCTCTTTGTTTAAGAATTCCAAATTCAAATTTATAAATTAATTTAGCTGGTACATTCGAATTTTGAAAACAGTCATTCATTTGTTTTTTCCTCATTAGTTTTTTCTTCGGCGTCGCTTATTACCGCACAATGGAAAACATGAAATATCGGTATATTTACGAATACGAGTTCTACCGTGGCACCAGTGCTGCAGAAACAGCTCGAAGGATTAATGATGTGTACGGCGCTGGTGTCGCAAAAGAAAGCATGGTACGTTTTTGGTTTCAACGTTTTCGTTCTGGAAATTTCGACCTTCAGAAACAAACCCGTGGACGGCTGGAGACCAAAGTGGAAAATGAAGAATTAAAGGCTATTGTGGAAGCGGATCCATCACAAAACACTTCAGAGATAGCTGCAGGCTTCGGGCTAAGTGATAAAACTATATTAATCCACTTGAAGCAAATCGGGAAAGAAAAAAACTTGAACGATGGGTACCTCATGAATTGAGTGAATCGAACTTGCAAATATGCGTCGACTGCTGTGTTACTCTGCTTAACCGACACAATTATGAAGGGATTTTAAATCGAATCATTACTTGTGATGAAAAATGGATACTGCACGATAATCGGAAGCGCTCGTCGCAATGGCTAAACCCTGGAGACCCAGCCAAATCCTGCCCTAAACGAAAATTGACTCACAAAAAGTTACTTGTGAGTGTTTGGTGGACTAACGCCGGTGTCGTTCACTACAGCTTTCTAAAATCTGGCCAAACGATTACGGCAGATATCTATTGTCAGCAACTGCAAACCATGAAGGAAGAACTAGCTGCTAAACAACCGAGGTTGGTCAATCGCTCTAGGCCACTGCTGCTTCACGACAACGCAAGACCACACACTGCAAAACAAACAACCACTAAGTTAGAGCTACAAATTGGAATGTCTGCGACATCTATCGTACTCCCCGCACCGTGCTCCAACAAATTACCATTTTTTCCGGAATTTTGAGAACGTCTTACAAGGAAAAAAATTCAACTCCGATGCGGCAGTCCAAACCACCTTCAAAGAGTTTATTGATTCTCGCCCATATGGTTTTTTTAGTAAAGGGATCAATGAACTACCTATGAGATGGCAAAAGTGCATAGATAACAACGGTGTATACTTTGATTAATTAAATATATTTTACAAAAAAAAATTACTTTATATTCCTCCCATACAATACGCCAATTTCATATGTAAGGACCTAATATTTTATATGTATACATAAAACAAAATGCATTTCAATAATATATTACGCAAAATAAATAAATTATAATATACTTACTTGAAATGTAAATCCATTTTTGACAATAATTTCACAACACTGATTTATTGACGGGCGCTCCGGTCTCAACAAGTGCATCAATTGAAATAAAGTATTAAAATCTATTAGTATCTTGCTCTAGCATAGCATTGACAACCAACTACCTGGCTTCACTCTTTGAGGCACGCGATATGGATGGATGGAGTGATTGGATATGGATTGGATTCGCAAAAATATGACGGGCTAGAATTGGGTGCCAAACGGCACTGCTAGGTTACAATGGGTTAATTATAGTTCCGGCTCACTATACCATTTACTTTTGGTACAATTCGATCCAGATTTGTTGAACATAATTATTGGTCATAATTGTAAATCATAATTGTAGAAACCGCTGAACCATGTCTATAGACCACAGCATACATTTACCATCAGGCGGATTGTGTGCTCATTTGTCACTCTTATTCTGTAAAAGAAAAAAATTTTTGTGTGTTCAGTTCATATTCGATGGCTTGTGACTGTCTCTGCCTGAGCCAAGGTGATTTTCATAGTGTATAGTCTAATAAAAGCATGCAAAGCTTACGTCTACTACAAAACACGTAAGAATTTTATTAATTTCTATTGAACGACGTAGTTTCAGGGTGATGATTTCCTTATTCTAAGCCATTTTCTTCATGTATGCAACTAGGTAGCATAAAAAATCCACTACTTGTCTATTGAGGAATAAATTCTAACAATAAAAAATAATTAACATTAGAATAAGTCACAAATTAATATGATGTAATTATATAATATACGTTACATATTTCAGAATTACGAAAATTTAAAATATCAGTGTAATATCATATTTTTACTCTAGATTGAAACGAAATATACATAATTATTATAAGAAAAATCTGGGAAGTAATAAAAAATATACCTCATAACTTCACAGACAGTCAACTTCGTTCCTAATTGGATTAAATAAGTTTAGTCAACGATGTCCTTGAAACTGTATACATTCGAAATTTTAATTGCAAAAAGTTATTAGTAGAGCCAGTGAGCGGCAGACTTACGGTATTTCAATAAGCTTCACATTTTTTTTTCAGTTAATCCCCTATACCTGAGGTACATGAAATGGGGACTATTTAGTTTGACCGGTGGTTGATATAGCATCTCTATATCAACCACCGATCAGGTGTGAAAGGTGTAAAAAAATTACCGAAAAAAACGTGAAAGTATTAAGTCGCTTTGACATCTTGAAATAAGGTACGTGAGGGTAATATGGTCATCCGGTTAATATGCTTTCTTATAACTCAAAAATTACAGCCTTGTTTGCATAGATTGCTGTGTGATACGATAGCTCTTCATCAGTCAATAAAATAATAAAAGGTCAAAAGGGCGCTGCTTTATCGACGCTATTTTGCCAGTTGACATTATAAGTAAATATTTTAGTCGATTTTAGTAATGTGTACTGTAGTTACTTTTTTTAAGCTTATTTTTCAAAGTGTTGCTAATTATTGCCAAAGCTTGTTTGCTATTTTTTTTTTCGTAAAATATTTGGTATAGCATACGACTTTGTGTTTTAGTCTCTGACCTCTAGTTTTGGTTTTATAGGGCGGCAAAGCTCAAGGTGATCATATTACCCTCAAGTACCTTATTCAATAAAAGTTACTGAAAAATAACATTGGCAGACACCTATGGCGGTACCAAGGTTCTTTATAATTTACGTAATTTCAATAAAGTTGCAATTTATATATGTTGTTGATAATATTATTGGACATATATATTTTAAATGGCAGATAACGAACTTCAGTGACATCCATAAGCGAGTACTATAGCATTCCCTTTAATCCAGTCTTTAGGTTAAATTTAAATTTCCATTACATCAATTAAAATACTTGTTTTCAACTGTTCTTTAGTATTAGTCATCATCATTATCATCATTACAGCCCTTCACAAGTCCACTGAACTAGACTCTTGAAGGGCTGTCATGAGTGAAGTTCTCACAGAACAAGTAAAGGATAAAATTCTAAAATCTTCAATTTGAAGTTATATCAAATAAAAACTAATGTTATTGCGATTACAAATTTACATTTGAAATTGGAGAATCAACTGTGATGTAGACCTATGTATACATCATCATCATTACAGTCCTTCACAAGTCCACTGCTGAACATAGGCCTCCCCCAAGGAATGCCACAAAGCACGGCCCTGAGCCACCTTCATCCATACGTCCCCATGTATCCTCTGTTGGGGTACAGACCTACTATCATTTCTAAGAGGTGTATGGAATGCCTTATGGGGGTATAAAGCGAGCCCAACACGCCATTTTATCCTGTAGGTGTCGTAAGAGTCGCGGGAGAAGAGGAGTGTTAGTATTGCGAGGCGCCGTAATTTCCCCATGTAAAAAAAGTGTCGTAAGAGGTGACCAAGGTAAAATGCTACATCTTGTCGCTACCGATAGATGGCTTTATAATGTTGTCATTTACGCCAGATATAAACTATCAATAAAATATCATTTTTTAATTGTTATAAGGAAGTCGCTGCTGCCCATCTCTTGGTTTGTTTCCCTCTGTCGCCTTTAAGAGCCACGGGACGATATGTGAAGCTGATATTCTTACACCGTCACTACGCGGTCAAAGAACCTATATACATTACATACAAATATTATGAATTATTTTAAAATAGGTATATAGCGGTAAATTCATATCAAGCATAGATGTACATAGATGTCTGTAGATCATAGTATCCACTTACCATCAGGTGAGCTGTGTGTCACCATAATCTCTAAAAAAAAGTAGAGTAGGATTGCAAAAATATCAGTAAGTGGTTTTCAAGTTAGTTAACTCAATTAATTGTAGTGAAGTGTTCCATTGACTTCCTATTCCTACAAAAACTCGTAAAATCATATTTATAATATACAAATGGTATAATCGTATCAGTCTGGTAAAACCGCTGGTGGTTGCGGATTCCACGAGGAAGTTCCAGAAGAAACTATAAATTTAAATTAGTCCTTATGGCTTAGTCCATAAGGACTACATCACCGGCAAATCGAAGGTGAGTGATGTACTCGCCATGGATGTTAATACCGTATCCTTTCGAGTCCAGTAGCTTTAACAGCAGTTTAGTACATCAGGAATCTGAGGAATTTCAGGGATTCCTTCTTGCTTTTCTACCAAAGTACAAAAATACACTAATAAATATTTGCTATAACCGTTACCAAGGACAGATATGTTCTTTTGTTATGAGTAAAATAAAACTCGGAAATAGGCCTTTCCTCTAAACAAAAATAGAAAAAAAGATTGGATTAGAGCGAGTGCTATAGTATGCGCTTATAGACGCCACTGAAGTTCTTGTCTGCCTGGGTGATAGAACCTCAATATACGTCTGCCATGCAAAATATATATGTCAAATAATATTATCAATAACATATATATAAATTACAGATTTGGTTCCCATTTCATGTACCTCAGGTATAAACTGAAAAAAAAACGTGAAGATTATTGAAATACCGTAAGTCTGTCGCTCACTGGCTCTTAGACCTTGTATTACTAATTCAAAAATTCGATAGACGGAAAATAATTGAAATGATGCATTGTTCACTCTACATGTAAATATTTTAAGCGACTTTTATTTGGCTTTGTCTTTTATTTATTTAAAAATACTAGTGGTGCCGTTAACACTACCCAATATTTTCGTTATTTTAGTCATTATTTCAAGGTACAGTAATTTTACGAAGATTAAACAACTAATCACCTTGCACTGCGCATGCCGGAATGAGGTTTCCACTTGAGAACCTGCTATTGCCATGTTAGTCAAACGATCCGTAAGGCTGCAATGGTTAGTTTAGATATATATAAGACTTCGATTACCATTTCAGGATGAAACCCATCTAAAGTCACTGTGTAGTAGCAGTCTCCAGCAGATGATTTGCGAGAGAGAAGTTAACGTCAAAACTAGGAGATATGGCCAGTGAGGTGCCTAACAGAAACTAATAAAGGATTAATCTGTAATAATGTACAGTGTAGTGGCGGTGTAAGAATATCCACTACCACATATAATTCCGTGGGTGTCGTAAGAGGCGACAGAAGGAAACAGATTAGCAGATGGACAGCAGCATCTTCCTAATAACGACAAAAATAAAAAACTGCGGTTGCCAACCCGCTTGTCAAGCGTGGCAACAATGGCAAAAATCACCCCTATGAGTCACTCTATGAGGGACGCCTATGTTCAGCAGTGGATTTTAATAGGCTGTAACGGTAACGGTAAAGGAGTTATCTGCTAACAGCTACGAGCTTGTTTAAAATAAGTAAGACTCAAGCACAAAAAATCTTACAAATAATATTTAGGGACTAGGAAACTTTGTACTAGATGGATACCGATAATTTGTAAGAGGTTTAATAACGCCGTTGCATGGTATGCTAAACGCTAATAAAGTACAATGGGGGTGACTCGAATGCTGTATTTGACGATATCACAGGTGATGAGAAAAAATATACTATGAATAACCTAAAATTATATGGTAACTTGCAAAGTGGCTTTTAGGTAGTTTTTAGGATTTTCCAAAGAAGTAATTATTTACTTCAAAGAAGGGGAAATTTGCTTCTTTTTTTGACAGGTATGCTGTAAAAGTATACAAGTGCAGATGATGTGTGACAGCAGCGTTCTAGAAGGGGGATACTCATTTACCACGATAACGCTTTGACGTACTCGGCCAAACTTACAGGCAGATATTCGACGCCAATAGGTGTAAAGATAAAGAATTTCAATAATAATTTATGGCTTTTTATCTGCGCTGGTCCTCACTGCGAGGGGGCGCGTTCCTTCGGTGGCGAATGGGGCGAAGGCTGGTAGTACTTCTTATCTACGTTTCTGGCTAAGCAGATGGACTTGCCAACCAACGATGGGTTTGGTCCTTTAGTATTTTGCATTTCTTTTTCATTCTTGTACGTTAAGAGCTACTAAATTAACGAGGGGCTGGTTAGATAAACAGTCAAAATTGCTATACATCAAGAAGTGGCTATTAGTAATAGCTACAGCCTATGTCCGTCCCTTGTGAGTTAGCAAAGGATACCCACGTGACTTATTAGAATTTGAATAAGATACTTGATTGTCTGTTAGGTTAGTTTCAAGTTTCCACAAAACCGGCAAATGAAAGTGAAATAAGAGAAGGACAGCAGTATCTTCTCTATAACAACTAGAAATACAAAAAAAAGTTCAGAAAAGGACTTTTGCTAGGCTATAATGAATGGATGGACACGTCCTGGGCACAGGCGTCTAAGATATTAAAAATAATGAAATTTAGTTGAAGTTAATAAAGAAAATAATTTTGCATCGATTTCTATATTTATCTAAGTTATGTTTATTCTCATCAGTCATTACATCATCCAACGCTGGGCAAAGCCCTCTCTCATAGTAGGTTGGTGTGTGATTTATCGTACGGGCAAACAAGGCATATACTCTTATAAATCTGATATTGCTGTTAGGGCTTCAGGTAGCTTTCGTTCTAATCGTATTACGCGATAAACAAGAAACTTTAATCAATCGAATAAGCCCTAGATATAAACTACTTAATTTAGTATCGTAGTAACAAAACATTTTCTAATATATTAATATTTTAAATAATATTAAATAAAATTTTTTGAACACCACCTGGTAGCTAGAATTTAGAACTTTTTAGGACCTGGGCTTCAAACAGAGTCGAAGCCAAAATTTGTAAAAAAACACAATTTGCTTGTTATCAGATATAAAGTAAAAGTCTAAATTCCTAATTCCAATTCTATTTTGCGTAAATATTTCGAAGAACCACTTCTAACGCGAACAACGGATTTAAAAGCGATCTGCTGATGATAATTTATATCATTAAGTTATTCTTGCTCACTACGGTAAGCATAGGTGTAAATCACAGGGCGGAGTCCGTAGATTAGATTTGTCAATGTAGTGGACAGTAAGCTACCGAAAGTTAAGAGCACGTAATAATAGCAGGAGCTCGCAGCAACCGCAGCCACCTGCGTACCTCTTAGTCCTAGCTTAAAAGCAGTAAAGGAGTTTATTAACAACGTTATTATTCTGCATCATTGTAGGCATTTTAATTCGGTTTTCGGTCGCCTAAAAAGATGCTGATGTGATAGGAATCCCGAAACTAGAGGAACCGCGTAATCTAACGTTTAGCTATCGCCTTATCAGTCTCCTCGCTTCACTGGAGAAAATATCATCACCATCATCGTTCTAAAAGAAATATTTCGCAAACTAAAACGGAAACCTATGCTTCGCCGACGATATTATATTATTCGCCACAACAAAAGAGCATCTACAAAACATGCCCGTAGACCTGGAAAGAGTAAATTGCACGGTAATTTTAACAATGAACACTTCTAAAACCAAAGCCATGAAAATTCACACGAAGACACAACCGTCATAAATGTCGAGCTGATTGAGTGTTTGAAAGAGTACACTTATTTAGGACAACAAGTCGCAACCATCGACATAATGTCAAAGGAAATAGATACTAGAGTTCGGAAGCATGGAAATGTTACTGATAGCTAAAAGAAGTAATGAAGAACACAGACACTAATATGTCCGTCAAATCAAATCTCTACAACACCTGCGTGCTACTAGTCCTAACATATGGCTGCCAAACTTGGGCAATCACTAGAGCGCATAACAAGAAACTAGAAACTTGTCAGACAGCAATGAAGAGGAGCATGCTGAACATAAAAAAATCGGATAGAATAAGGAGCAAAATTATTAGGAAACGTACCAAAATAGAAAACGTAACTAACTACTACTATACTAAACTAACTAACAACGAGAATAAGAAAACTCAAGTGAAAATGACAGGCTATATAATAAGAGGCATTGAGAAATGGAACAAAACCATTGTTTTTGGTACCCAAGAAATAGAAAAAGGAAACGAGGTAGACAGTTTCGAAGGTGGGAAGACGAGTGAAAAAAAATAAAACAGAGAACCGTAACCACAAAACAGAACAGAGTAAAAAAAATGGAGGAAGCCTTTGCCAAAGTTGGGCAAACAGACCAAGTTGTTGGTGTCATTGACTCACCAGAGTCGTGAATATAAGATTTATGTAAAAAAATGTGTCTGAATAAAGTCTTATATTATTATAGTTAAGGTATACAATTAAGAATAAATAAATAAATAAACTTATATCAAAGGCAATAATTTTAATTGTAAATTTACAGTTATTTCCAAGAATTTATTTTTATTTTTACCAAAAGTTTGAAATGCTGTCGCTAAATATCACGAAGCTTTTGGCTTTTAAAAAAATTATTTTACACTTTTATATAAACATCTCGAAAATTAAATTTTTTTTAAGTAGTTATGTTTACGCTTTAAAGCTTCATTTATAAAAATGTTTTAGGCTTGTGCTACAATCAGGAATTCATAAGGAGTTTGTATGAAGATCTGCATTCTATGCAGCATTTAAGCACCACTAAGTGTGGCATTTGAATTGCAAATATACACATCGAAGCTGAGGTTACACTCCTGGTGGATACTTAAGATGTTGGCTCAAAATCGCTAGCGTTGAATTATACAATGGAATCACTTTAAGCAAATGCATTGAATAATATACGTATATAAAATATGTAAAGTACGTATGTAAAATAATATTTCAATATTTTAGCTAAAATACATTAAAATATAACTCTTTTGAACTACATTAAATCTAGATATTTAGTCTGTTGTTTTATATAATAATTATTATTTAATATTAACACCAATATCATTTTCTGCTTCTTTTGCATAACGCATTCCTAAGAGCTTTAACACATAATATCTATCCTTTGCTAAAAACATTGCATTAAAACTCATACATGAAATTCTATGGTGATTTCAGGATCTCGACTACAGCACCACCTACTGGGTCCAATTATAAATCTAAACCACCCACTCAAAATCTACTAACAAAAAGACACAAAAAATTTCATCAAAATCGGTCGAGCCATTTTCGAGACTAACGCACGGCAATTGATATATTGCCGTGCGTTAGTCTCGACACCCTATTGGAAGACCCGTCAAATGTCAAATCGGTTTTGACATATTTAAAGTAAACAGATGTAAAATACATCGACATAAGCCATGAATCGCTATACCCCTTTAAGAACGCGGAATAATTGTTTCCATTTTTTTGCGCAATAAGTCGTCTATGGTGTTGGCACAGCGTGAATTTCGTCGTAGATTTCCCGGCCGTCCGTCACCAACTGGACAAACACTGCTGCGTTTGGCCACCCGCCTTGAAGAGACTGGAAAAACACGAGATGCTCCTCGGCTTGGTCGGCCTCGGACTAGCCGTAATAATAATATTAATAATAAATGTTTTATTGACATATAGATTTAACAAATGTAAGCAAGAACAGTGAGTTATACATCTAAAAAATGTTCAAGATAAGATAAGCAATATTTTCCGTTGAACCCCAAACTAGGATAATCCTGTATCTTAGGGTCCGGGAGCGCAAGTTATCTAAAGAATTGTACACAGTCTAACGAAAAAGAATGACAAATTTTTCTAGTGTAAATATAATAATATAGTGTAATTTTACTTGTATGTATGTGTGTGTGTGTGTGTGTGTGTGTGTGTGTGTGTGTGTGTGTGTGTGTGTGTGTGTGTGTGTGTGTGTGTGTGTTTGTGTGTGTTTCTGTGTGTTTGTGTGTGCGCTTCTAGTGGCGTTTGACTAGATCTTCAGTTTCCTCATATGTTAACGTCATTAGCCACTTTCTAATTCCGTTCTGTTGAGAATATCGCCGCGGTAAGCCATCCTGAATCTCGACCAAGAAGATGACGATTTTTCATCGAAACTCTTCATGAGCGATGAGGCTCATTTACACATGAGCGGCTACGTGAATCGCCAAAATTAACGCTTCTGGGGCACCGGAAATCCGCGTGTGATCCACGAAAAGCCATTACACCCGCTCAAGATTACAACATGGTGCGCTGTTTACGCTGGAGGCCATTTTTTTTTTCGATGACGCCGCGGGCCAAACGGTTACTGTGAACGGCGACCGCTACACACCCATGATAAACAAGTTTCTTCTTCCTCAACTGGATAAGCTGGAACTGGAGGACATGTGGTTCCAACAGGACGGTGCAACTGTAACTGTAACGCACACTGCCCGAGCCACAACTGACATTTTGAAGCAGGCATTTCTGGGTAGCCTAATCTCGCGTTTTGGAGATTTGTACCGGCCGCCGAGATCGCCCGATTTGACCGTACCAGACTTCTTCTTGTGGGGGTTTTTGAAGTCCCTTGTTTACATGAACAAGCTTTAGACTCTGGAAGCCCTCAAGGACAACATCCGACACGAATGCGCTAACCTATCGCCTGAAGTTCTGGCAAAAGTGATGGAAAATGCCATAAAAAGGGCCCGTATGATCATCAATGCTGGCGGCGGCCACTTGTGTAATAACATCTTCTCAACTTATGGAAAAAATTCTAATGAATTAAACATAAATAATCCACAAACAAAATCAAAGTTTTTCATTTAAAAAAATACAGCCAAAGAACATTTGATGATTACTTTTGCCTCACCCAGTAGAGATAGACCCAGAGAGAGATGACCTAAAAAAATATTTCACCACAGATCTTCTACTTGGTGTATTAGAGCTAAGTATTTTGTAATGTATTTCCATATCATGCAAAATAATAATATTGTTACGAGCTTGGGGTTCGGGACAATTAAATACTGCCGAGTGAATTACCAAAATTGACACTTTAATTACACAACACTAATTACAACTTTAAACCACACTAGTAACAAAACACAATTTTACTACAGATTGCTTTAGTTCGCAGTTGTATCGCTTCGAAGTCTTCGCTTGTATCGCCAATTCAATACTCCCTCGGTCGTGGTCTATACCGGACTTACATAGCGGCTCCGATACTTTCTAGAACCTTCTACTGTAGAAACATCTAGAATGTTCGAGTACATATCGGTCCCGAAATTTCTAGAAGGATCTTGACTCTCCTAGTTCTGCTACTCGATACTAGAGGGCGCTAGTGTTAACTAGTGTTGCCATGTACAAAACATTAATAGTGGCGCGCAACAATATGATTGTTGTTTTACAATATTTTTCATAGCTCAATAAGTTTTATCTGTAGACATACCTTAGTAAGTTTTATGATAAAACGAGATGAACTTGTACGTAATTAAATTTATGATGGCGTCGGCAATGGTGAAAGTGATTTTAAACACGTGTGAAACATGAAGTAAACAAGATTTTGACTATTAGTTTTTTAAATATTGGGTCGAATCAAATAAATGAATTTATTATTTCACAGTTTTCACTAGATTTCATCATCACTAATTTATTTTTATAGTCATGGTAGCTAAGAGGTTAATGTTACATAACACTCTCAGAAATGAGATGGCTGCGCCCAATAGTGGGATTTATAAGGCTAGTAAGGCTTAGGCTGTAATTAACTAATACATATCTTATTCGCGGTCTTCATTAGCCAGCGACAGTTTTTTAAGTGAATATATGATACTATTTTTTTCTCATAAAATAATATGACCTGAACTGATTGAGTGAGCAAACAATAAAAGTACAATTTTATATTAAATATTTCTGAGCAAACAAAACACTTAAAATTGACATTCTCGTTGTAATATTTCGCATTTTATTTTTATATGAAAGCAACTTAAAGGTGAAGTACTGAAACACCGGAAAGCTTTTTCAAGTTTTTAACAGAGCGCATTATCTTTTGACGTGAAAAGTAAAATAATATTTTGTTTCATCTTGTGTATATTAAAGAAAGTGAAAGGTAAAAGTCATTTAAAAATATGTCTCAAAGGTTTTAAGAGATTAAATAAGACAAATGTTTTACTTGCCCCATTCAACAAGAAGTTTTGTTTTTTAAATTATGTTATTTAGTCGAGGTTACATATCTTTGTATAATTAAGACTAATAAACCTATGAAATAAATATAGTTAAATTTGATATCGATAGTATTTTTTGAAACGATTAGGTCGAAAGTAATCTATACCTTCTACACATATAATAAATCTGTAGAAAAGTCGTGTCTATAACTCTAATATTTTCTGGAAAAAAATAAGTCCAGGGTTTAAATAAAAAGGAACAATTAATTTTAAGGAATCGAACCCGCGGCTCGTAGCATAGCAGCCAAATGCTTAGCAATGCACTATCGAGCCGTCAAAAGATGGTTCACGCACACGTCAGTGGTCGAATAGCAAAACCAACTTATGACGTTAAGTATTGAAACCACTGACCTCTTAAAATACAAGTACGCTGGACTGGCTATACTTTGCAAAATGTTTGTGCCGATTTGAAGCGCCGCCATTGTTCGTACCGGGAAATAAAATTGACATAACATGCCAAAGTCTGTTGTGTTATTTTAATCGTATCTCTGTATTTTTAACTTTTAAACGAAAAAATGAAAGTACTTTGTGTAATTTAAATATGTTTGATTTTAGTTATGTAATAAGAATTATTTTTAGTAATAATGAGAGGGTGGACTTAAAATTAAATTATCATATTATAGTTCTTCACATTGTGCAAAGACTGCGTTTTCTCGCTGAATGGCTATAATTAGAAATTTGTTACATACATATTTCGATGCGTGCAATTTAACCAGAAACATGATTTATGCAAAAATATTACGCAACAAAGCTACACGTTGTACTTTTGACAACTTTAAGCGAAAATATTAAAAATCTTCTGCAGTGCCTAATTTATTGCAAAAGTTTAAGGGAGGAAGTTGTAGAATATGTTTACTGTTTAGCAATTTGTGAATTGTTTTTAAATTAAGGGAAAATTAAGAACATAATATTTTCTTAAGAATCTTTAGAAAATATTTGCTTTATTTTTTGTAATATATATATGTTGAGATTAACAGGGCTTTTTTTTATAAAACTGAAGTAACAAACAAATTTATAGTTCATCTGATGTTAGGTAACTACTGCTAATTGTGGACACCTGCAGCCAACTTCAAACAAAAAAGATGCGTTGTCACTTCTGAGGACTAAGGTGAAATGCCGCATACTTAACCTGTAATTATACGGGCTCTCTATACCCTTCAGACCGGAACACAGCAGTGCAAGCACTACTATTTGACGACAAAAATAGATAAGAGGGTAGTATCTAACCATATTGACTGCCAGGCAGATAAGAAGTCCCACGGCCAAGAGAATATTTAAAAGGTTTTTTTTTAAATTAATATGTTGTTATAATTCAACATTAAAACTTAGTTTGCTCGCATAATATGAATGTAAAACCTTTGCTTGTGGATGTCCTGATTAGCTTCAAATTTTAACGCCCTTATTTTGAGTTCTACTACATAGCAAATGCTTTATTTACCGATGGGTCTGTTTTTGTTCAAATTAAATTAATTTAGATATTAACTTGAAATATTGAATTAAGAGCCGTAATTAATTTTTCACTCCTTGAATAAAAAAGATATTCATATAATAAAGAAATGCAATATAAACAAGTTAAAAATGACAGTTGTATGAATAAAATTGTAATACTGTTTTTTTGAGTCAGGATATATTTTTTCCAAAAATAAATTTTAAAAACCAAAAGGAAAATGGAATAACATTCCACAAGTAAGTGAATTTACAGCTAATGTTGAAAAAATTACACTGTTTGATAATATAGGTACTTAAAAATTTGTTAATAATCTAATTATGTGGGCCAGAGGTAGCAAAAAAAACAATTTTTATTTAATATATATTTAATTTACAATAATTATTACAATTAATTATTACAACTAAATTAGGTGATTCTAATTCGATGTTTGAATCTGGAATGAATTCACACGGTAAAATATTAGAACCAGGTAATATAAGACAGTAGACACGTTATGCTGACGCGGTGCCTCGTGATTGTCGTAAGCTGATGCAACGCAGTAGATTGCGTAGATTAGGGCTGCGTAACACTTCCCCCCGAAGAACAGCGACTATGGAAGACCTTGGTCGTGAATTGAGCTGGGAGTTGATTGGAATGAACCTTCTCAGTATCTGGAACAGCGTATACCATTAATTATTTAGGGTTGTCTTCTTCTGTATTCCTTTGCGTACTTCCAGTTGGCTTTGGCTTGTATTTTCTATATAGTATGCATAGAATCAGTGTGGATCAAAATTAGTATGGTATAGACTATAGTTATCGTTCCTCCTTAGATTTACTGGCGATTGCTGGGATATTTTGGTGTTCGTTGCATGAAAATGTTGAAGGTTTATTGAATTTTATTGAAACCCATTGCATGCAGTTGCAGTTGTTGATAAAACTGCACCAATCACTACGCTTGAAGCATCGGTTGTCAAAATAAAATCTCTACTGAAGTCTGGATACCGTAGAATTGGGTCATTTGTTAAGAGACTTTTACAGTGTTCAAAGCAGTTAATATAATTTTGATATAATTTTATCTTTGATCCCCTTCTAAAACATTGAGTGAGTGGTTTTGTGAAACATGCGAAGTCTGGTATAAATTTTTATAGTATCCTAGAAGTCCCAGAAAACGCTTAATTTCAATGTCATTGTGTGAAAGAGTATGAATGTGTAAGCCCGAGACTGCTATGGATACGAATGAAAGTGGGCTTAAAGAAGTTGTTTGTTCTAGGGGTCTACGCCCCAGACATGTCTAAGTTCACTTATATCCGAGAGCAGTTTTGGGAGATGGTGAGGATGATGCTAATGAAATGCAAGGGTAATGAAAATATTGTTATAATAGGAGATTTTAATGGAAGGGTTGGCGTGAAGAGGCTTGGTTATGAAAGGATATTGGGAACGTTTGGTGATGAAAGTATAAATGAGAATGATGAAAGCCACCTCACCGTATGTATGGAAAAGAATATTTTTGTGACGAACACTTTCTTTCCTCATAAGAATATTCACATGTATACATGGAAAAGAGGTGGTGATAGAAGCATGATAGATTTCATAATTGTGAATGAAAGAATGAGGAGCGCAGTGGTAGATGCAAAGGTTTACCGGGGGTCCAACGAAGAGTCGGATCATTACTTGGTCTTATGCCGAATTAATGGTCTATTCAGACGTTGGCGGTATCGGAAATCTGTGTCTACCACTGAATTACAGCGTATGAGAACAGAGAGGTTACAAGATGAAGGTGCGAAAGAGAAGTTCAAATATAGACTAAAAGAGAGAAAATATAAGTGGTATGGATGAATTGTATATGAATGATTTAGACTTAGAGACTGTGTGGTATAATGTCAAGAAAGGTTTGGTGGATGAAGCTACCGAAGTATGTGGTGTAAGTAAGAGAACGAATTAAAGGAAAAATAACACTTTATGGTGGGATGATGAGGTACGGATAGAAGTAGAAGCAAAGAAGGGAGCATGGCTAGGTTTACTAGCAACCAAGGCTAGTTATTCTAGCGGTATGAATGATGATATTGAAAGAAAAAAGGCAGTCTTTAGACATCTAAATAAGAGAGTAAAAGAAATAGTTGAAAGGAAAAAGCAAGAAAGAACAGATAAGAATGATAGAAGAATATCGGATAACTTCCAGGCAAATATTAAAATGTTCTGGAAACTCGTAAGAACTGCCAGGGGACATTCAAAATTGCCTAGAATGAATGCTATACGAGACCAGAATGGCTTTATTCTGAATGACGAAGTGTCGAGTTTAAGGAGATGGAAGGAATACTTTGAAAGCGTGTTTATGAGTGATGAGACGTTTGAATTAAATGAAATAG
Source organism: Parnassius orleans (assembly GCA_029286625.1). Lineage (NCBI taxonomy): Eukaryota > Metazoa > Arthropoda > Insecta > Lepidoptera > Papilionidae > Parnassius > Parnassius orleans. The sequence goes on from JAGSMP010000032.1 coordinate 1,705,028, forward strand.
AAATTCCGAAAGAAGAGGAAAGAGATAGAGAGATAAGTATAGATGAAATAATGAAAGCAATGAAAAGCTTAAAAGCAGGGAAGGCAGCCGGATATGATACAGTATCACTCGAAATGCTAAGGGCTGGAGAGGGAGTGGTAGCAGACCTGCTGTACACCTTGTTTAATTTGTGTTGGGAAATTAAGCGGGTACCGGGAGACTGGTGCAAAGCCGTGATAGTCCCAATATATAAAGGGAAAGGATCGCAGCAGGACTGTAAAAACTACCGTGGTATCAGTCTTCTTAGCATTGTGGGAAAACTGTATGCTAAGGTACTAATTGAAAGAGTTATGAAAGATACTGATGGAAAAATTTGGGATGTGCAAGCGGGATTTAGAAAGGAAATGGGATGTACGGATCAGGTCCATTCCATGCGCATGATCGCGGAAAAGTTTTTGGCCAAAAAACAAAAGGTTTTTTGTGCATTCGTGTACTTGAAAAAGGCTTATGACAGAGTGGTCAGGGATGTGTTATGGCAATCACTGAACTCATTTGGGTTGAGCGCTGGGTTGATACAGGCATTGAAGTCCCCTACCAGAAACGGGGGTTGCAGACGCTCGGGGCGGGGGCCTCGAGCGCCTAGTTATGTAACCCTCGAGGAGGACGATGACTCGGAAGTGCACCCTCACCCTCGCAGCGCTACCACGATGTCTCGGTCCCGAGACATTGTGGTAGCATTGCGAGGGTGCTGGGGGTAGCATGTACTGCCCCCGGGACGTGCTATTAGTGTAGCAAAGCGATGGAGAGGCCCCGGTTGCGTTCCAAACGGAGATCCCGGGACCCCTCGTATACCCTGATGGTGACCACCGTGGGGTTTTAGCCGGTAGGAGTTCGGCATTACCTTTTCGTTGCCCCCGCAGCGGAAGGTATCCATGAGGATTTCCCCACGAAAAAAAAAGAAAAAAAGGCATTGAAGTCTCTGTATAGGGACTCCAGTGCTTGTGTCAGGATCAATGGGGCCTACTCGGATTGGTTTGGCATCCATAAAGGGGTCAGACAGGGCTGTGTGGCTTCCCCATGGCTGTTTAACCTATTTATGGACAGTTGTTTGCAAACTTTGAAAGTTGAAGAATGCGGGTTAAGAATGGGTGAGTTAACCGTCAAATGCCTTTTGTACGCCGATGATCAAGTCATACTCGTGTCGTCAGCGGCCGAGTTGCAAATGATGGTTACATTAATGAACAGTTCATTAAAAGAAAGGGGAATGAAAGTGAACGCAAATAAGACGAAAGTTATGGTTTTTGAAAGAGAAGAAAGTAAAACGATATGTGAAATAAGAATAGAAGGGGAATTGGTCGAGCAAGTAGATGAGTTTGTGTATTTGGGATGTGCATTTAGCAGGGATGATAGATATGATAAGGATATAGAACGACGAGTGAACGCAGGAAATAAAGTAAATGGGGCTCTACACTCTGTGGTGGAAAGTCAGAATGTGTCCAAAAAGGCACGTATGGCAATTCACAATGCTGTGTTAGTCCCTACTTTAATGTATGGTAGTGAAAGTTTGGTGTGGCAAAAGAAGCATGAGAGAGTAGAATAAATGCTGTAGAAATGCGGTCATTAAGGAGTATGTTAGGGCTGAATCTGAATGACAGAGTGAGAAATTGTGTGATAAGAGAAGAGTGTGGTTTGCAAGATGATGTTGTGACCAGGATTAAGAAAGGAATGCTTCGGTGATTTAGTCATGTAGAAGGAATGAATGAGGAAAGAGTGACAAAGCAAATTTATGTGGCAGAGGTGAACGGCAGAGTCTGGAAGGGACGCCCTAGACGAAGGATTATCGACTAAATTGGCGATATACTGAAAATGGGCCATATTAAGAGTACCCTTAACTGACGAGCGTGTATGCGTAGATATATGGATGTGGAGGAGGCGAGAGAGGTTTGTCAGGATCGTGCCAAATGGAATTCCATAGTCTCTGCCTACCCCTCTAGGTGACAGGCGTGAGTGTTTATTCTTGTAAGGATGTACTGAAGACAATTATGTCATCTAGATACACTAAACAAATTTCGTTCTGTAGATTCTTTAATACGTTGTCCATCACCCTCTGGAAGGTTGATGGACTATTTTGCAGGCCCATTGGCATCCTGAGAAATTCATAATGCACATTCTCTACATTAAAGTCAGTTCTGTAAATATCCGCGGAATCCATCTCTAACTGATAAGATCCACTGGCTAAATCGGGCGTGGTAAAATACAGATATATGCTCAGTTTATCTAGCACATCGGTTATATTAGCAATAGGATATTTGTCATCGATCGCCTTTTCGTTCACCTTCATGAAGTACACAACAAGACGCCATTTTATTTTGCCGGAGGCGTCGCCTTTTTGGGTACAATCCAAATAGGAGAGCTCCAGGTAGAATCTGATGGTCTAATTATATTCTGCTCGAGCATCTTATTGATTTGGTCAAAACCAAAACCTATCAGTCCATCGAAGTAACTATGAAATTTATAAATGAACAAAGTTATATTATCTTGTTCATTAAACTCTAAAGGGCATGGGAGAGTTATGGAATAATCATTCTTACTTGTCGCATGAACATTGGTGACTTCGAATGGGTCATAATTCAGTGGAATGTGGCTAAAATGTTTTCTTACGGCTTCGGGACTACTAAACAATTGATTAGCGCCGGTGTCTATTAAGAATTTCAACGGGGGATTACTTGTCTGAATGTAACCGAGTTGCTTTTGTATGTGGAAATTTACTTCTATTTTGGTTTTTCTGATATGGGACACTTCTGAAAATTCTCATCATTAGTCGGAGTGAAACTAGAATCTACTTCCTCTACGACAGAAGCTTCCACTTGGTTATACGGTTGTTCGTAGCTATAACTAGGATATTGTTCGTAAGTATAGTACTCTTGATTATAATTAATATATAGTCATATTGATATTACGAGTTGGTGCTATAGTCGTTGTCAAAACCCGTCTCGTTAAAGTTCACCTCACGTGTTTTAAGGTAATTGCTCGGCGGTGGGTTGCCAAATCGTCTCCAGTTATGTCCATTCGGTGGTAAGGGTTTCGAAACAAATGGGGTGACACCGTTCATAGGAGAAGGACGCGAGTTATTATTTAAATTGAAACCCTGTGGTTGTTGAGGTCTGTTAGGAAGCTTAAACACATAACTATGTGGGTTATAATTTGGTTGGTACAGAGGCAAAGCTTCTAAGAAGGTGTCAAAATTGTTACCTATTTTGGTAGGGTTGGCACAGGAGGATAAAATTAAATAAACAAAACGTTTAGATAGATAGATAGATAACACTTTATTGAACGCCAAAAAAACACAAATATTAACGAAAAGGAGAGAAAGAAATGTGGAACAATGGGCGGTCTTATCGCTAAGAGCGATCTCTTGCAAACAACCTTTGGATGAACAGGATTGATGGATATATATATATATATATCCATCAATCCTATCCATCATATATATATATATATATATATATATATATATATATATATATATATATATATATATATATATATAATATATCACTATATATAGTTTATCAGTTTTAATATTTTTATTATTTTTTTTACAAACTACGTATTCTAAATAATTTACTTTTATAATTATTGTTCTTCAAAAAATGTATTTTTTTAAATCACTCACATGGCATAACAAATATACATAAAGTCTTGCAAACGCTGGTAAAACTCTGTCGCCGCCAGTGCTCACGCACACACGCACCTCAAGCTTATAGTAGTGTATCTATCATAGCGCAGTCGTATGAAGCTTTGCCTCTGTACGGTACGGTTTCTTTACTCATGTGCTAGCAGCACGCGCCGACACAAATAAATTACGCAGCAAAACTGAGCTCAATATTCAGGCCGTAACAGTTTATATTCGAGTACACTAACTTAGTTTTTAATTTTAACAGACCTCGACACGTCCGCTCTCAACAAGGCACGGGACGAAAGAGGAATGATAATACAATCATTGAAATTGATTGATCCATAACTTTAAAATAAATTGTCAGTACGATACACGCGCCACCTAGTGTAAGTTAATTGTACTATATAGGCATAGACCTTCGCGTAAGTGCAAGCAATTACTTGAAAAAGTTTTACCGCAATCCGGTAAACGGTATGGCAGTGCATAAAAACATAGGTTTTTATATATTAGAAGATATAGTTTATTCTGTCTATAGACAGACCTGTAAATAATTAGAATAGGCGTTTCAGCAGCTGATTTGTTTTCTATAATACTAGAACTTAATGAACGGTTGACAATAAATCCTTTGCGAAATTAAGTTTTTATTTTTATTTTGTATAGTTACTTCAGTTGAATGTTTTCCAGTACCAATTGAATATTTAAGCCTTGCGAATGTACCAACATACTCTAATGTTGAAATCCGGAGTGAAATCCGTTCTATATTTACGAATAAAAACGTAGATAGACCAACGCAGCGTCGATCTTGGTTTTATATGAGGTATATAATCCCAAGTAGATGGTAGCACCCAGTCATCTTCTCTATTGAAGTTAGAATATGTTTAATTTCAATAGGCTCGCGAATCATCCTTGGTAGGAATCGCTGTTCTATTGCGAGGATTTGTTGTCTATCAGATCTGATATAATGGTTGGGACGATACTGAACATGTTGACATACTTCAGAATTCTCGGAGCGTTGGTGCTTCACATCAGCAATAAATGTTCTTTACGCATATTTTTATGGAACTTTCTTCCAAAGATGTGTTTTATACAATCCGCTTATTTAAAAGTTAAAATATGACGTGATTTATTAAAATTTGTTTTATTACATGTGTAGTATTCATCATTATAGAACTGCATTTATGAAATTTTGAAGTCTAATCGAATGTAGAAAAAATATCAGAATGCATTTTATGGTGCCAATTAATATGAAATGGGACCAATGATATGAATAAAATATCGCATATAAGACCATGATATCATCATTATTTTGTTAAAACTAAATTAACTTTAATTATGAATGAATGTAAAGACTAAATGATAATAGTAAATTTTGATTCTAAGACAATTTATCTTCCTTATGGATATATCGGAAGACACGCCCAATATAAAAAATTGTAGATGTTTGTAGATGTCAATTCTGAAAAACTTATTTATTCACGTGTTCTTGTAGCTTGTTATATATGTGCCAAATATCAATAATCTAGGTCCAATAGTCTTTGGGGATTCAAAAAAATTCTTTGACAAACTGACATAGAGACATAGACACCGAAGTGACTCTAAAAGTGATAAAATTTTCCTAAATTTAGCACGGAATAGCATTTAATGATATTTTCATATTAAAGACCACGCGAGCGAAGCCGCGGGTAAAAAGCTAGTATCATATATTTAAGCGTTTAAAGCGACAAATTAGACACGGTTCCTTTAATAAATATCTACATATTTGTCGTAGATGCCCTGGACAGTACTCTATGCAGAGTAGTGCCCAGGGCACCTATGACATCTTACATTTATTGTTTCTTCTTCCTTCTCTACATAGTATAAAACAAAGTCGCTTCCCGCCGTCTGTGCACATAGATTGTTTAAACTACGCAACGAATTTTGATGCGGTTTTCATCAATAGATAGATTGATTTAAGAGAAAGATTTAATACATGCATATTACTTCTGTCCGTGTGTATGTGACTGAACTTCTCCTAAACGGCTGGACCAATTTTGATGAAATTTTCTGTGTGTGATTAAGTTGATTAGAGAATGGTTTAGATTCACAATTACCCCGGTAGGTGGCGTTGTTGTTGAGATCAAGAAGTCAACCGTGCGAAGCCGGGGCGGATCGCTAGTCTTGTATAAATTATTTACTTTAACGGTTTGTGTTTTAGCTATACTAGTAAAACCAAATTAACAAGTCCTCGTGTAAGGCAAAACTTTTGCCTGTGTTGTAACACTTGATAACGTAATTCATATTTATATTGTACACACTGCAACACCGTGAATTGTAATTAAAGTTACTATACCTCAACAAATCATTCACTGTCAAACTTGAAATTGATACATTTTATTACACCTGCTACCAGAATTTGTGTCATTCAAACATGGGAAGATAATAAGTTTTGATTAACTTAAGTTGGAAGCTTGCGGTCTTATTCATAAAATCCTAGGTTATGTTTATGACGCTCCATCTTCACGACTGTAACGATAATTGGTGAGGCGTGTAAATTTAATGAAAGTCTGTCATGATTGACATTTTTTATTCATTTTGGGTATAAATCATATAAGATTTCATAGCTAAACTGCTTTTTTCCGATGTCCACATAATATTGAACATCGGAACGACATATCACTAGCAGTACGTAGCAGTAAGTAGTAAAAGAATGCGAAACATGCAGTTTGTATTAGGACTTTTTGCGGGATTACTCCAATGATTACACAAAGAGGGATTACAATTACTTTTGTATTGTACAACAAAATCTGACCGTTTTATAAATAAGCTAGCTTCTGCCCGCAGTTTTGCTAGCGCACAACTGTATCGTACCTATATGATATTACTAATGGTAATAGTTTTGTAACTTGTATGACGAGTACCATTTATATTTACAGCCATATAGCTTGCAGAATTGACAAACTATGGGGAAAACGGTTTTAGAGGCAGTATTGTATTGGCAAGCGCGGTGTTGGGTGACTCCACTAGATGCAGTGACGACCTTATTAATGGATGTACGTGGCTCAGGAGCTCAGGACCGTGCTTGGTGCTAACCTATGGGGGAACCCTATGTTCAGATTCAGACTTGGGTTGTAATGACGAAAATGATGATGAATGAGTTAAAATATATGAATTAGCATCGTGAAGCCATTACATTAGGTGACGACGTATTACAATTTGCACAAATTTATTAATTCTATGGCTGTCTATTTATAAAAAAATAACTCATTATTTACTTACGACAAAAAAGAATTACGCTACGTACAATTGTTATATATGATTGCCTTGTTGGTCTAGTGGTAAAAGCGACTGCTGATCATGAGGTCCCAAGTTCGAACTCGGGTCGCACCATAACATCGGTTATTGAGTTTTTCTGTCCAGAAATTCCCAGTAGCAGCCTGAATTCGGGAAGTATGCGGTGTTTCACCTCCGTGCTTCGGAAAGTACGTAAAGCTGTTGGACATGTGCCTGATCAAATTCTGGTCGTTTTAGTTTACCGTTCCATTGCACAAAGAGAGTAAGGCACTATAATCATGTCCTGCACAAATTCTCCGAGAAGAGGTGATGGTATTTTTGCCAAACCAATTTCATTTCAACGCTTAATTGCAAAATTAAAACCTGATTTAGTTTTCATTAAATTAAATTCTGTACTTTATATCAAAAAGAAATCGAACTCACAGTTAGCCACCTAATTGAAAATTTAACATTTTGATTGTATTTCAACGTGGCTATGCTAATGTCCAATATCATGTCGAGATTAACTGAAATTTTGGAAGCCATGTAACCCCACTAGTGAGATAATATAATAATAATAAATAAATAAATAAAAATAAGGAGCATCCCTAGCTATCATAAGTAAGCGGAAGGGACTCAGCAAAGAATGGTATTTGTGGGCGGGCCCGCCTAGTGTGGTGTCCTCCACCGTGACAGATGGTGTTGATAACACAGTTGATTCAAGTTACAGCCTGTATACGTCCCACTACTTCCAATTCTGAGAGGATTTTAGGTCAAGGAAGTGGCCACCGCGCCGACCCAATGCGTGTTGGCAGTCTTCACATGTCATTGATATATCTTTTTAACTTTTAAGACATGCAGGCTTCCTTCCAATGTTTTCCTTAGGCACTTAAAATTGCAATTGACAAATTCATTGGTGATGGCGGGGATTGAATCCGGTTTGCTGGCGTTCTGCGAAATTTTTAGCGGGCGCTTAGTCCCTGAGTTACCACGGCTCAGCTATCATATTGAGCGGCGACGATACTACAAAACTAGAGACACAAGAGAACATTTAAAAACGATTAAAAATTCACAATACATTGAGAAAAAGAACAAAAGGATAAAGTAAATAATACATTTGTAAGGTTTCTCAACAGTTAAAAATATTAAAACATATTCAACTCTAATAATATGTTAATTTTACACCGTCTGTGTTAGACTAAAATTTTAAGTCAATAATTTCAGGATATACTCGTATTATATCAACATTGTGAATTCAACTCTTGTTTCAAGATTGAAGACAAATAGCTTTTGTAACCGCAGATATTTAATTAGACAAAGACTCGACAAAGAGTAAACCAACTTAAGACAAATAATATACATATTATCATCGGTATAACTTTTTATTTATGCCCACAGACATTAATTGAGAATGAGGTTTAATTAAAGAAAATGTGCGGAACTGTATGGGAAAAGAAAGATATAACAAAATTTGACAGCTATTTTAAAAATGAAACATTTATTATGTTTGACTTCTAACAACACACACGAAAAAAAAGCCCCTCTTCTACTTGGAATATTTAACACTGAAGGAAGTCATTTATCAAAGCTGTAAGTAAGTTAATGGTACAACTTATAGTATTCTTCAAAATCTTAAAACAAAAGTGTACAACCAACGCATGTTGCCAATGAGGACCTATGGAACCGAGATGTGGTCTTCAACTGCAAGCCGTTTGAGGAAGCTTAAAGTCGCTCAGATATAGATATGACTATGCTTGAAGTTTCTCTGCGTGATAGGATTCGTAATGGTGAAACCCTCAGTAGAATGAGAGGAACCGACATTGCCAGCTGAAGTAGAAATGGGTCAGCTATAAACCTATGGAGTAGAAAGGTACTCTAGTTTCGCCCAGTAAGCGGTACCAGATAGGTAAGCGGAGTGTAGGGCAGGTCTCCACTTGATATACTGGCGACCTGGTTGGTTAGGAATGCAAGTCTTACAGGACTAATAGGAAAGTGTTTTGTGACATTCATTAGAGGAGACCGGTGTTCAGCAGTGGACTTGTGAGGGGTAGTAATAATGATGATGATGATGATATTTTTTTAATAAAAATAGGTACGGATTAATTGTTTATAGAAAATTTATATTTTGATAGAATAAAATTTCTTAATAGGATATTTCATCAAATTCATAAATATAATTCGTACCACGATATAACATGGTTATTTTTACTTCTCATTCAGTGAAGGAAGAATTATTCTTTTCATTTTTCGTTGGTATTTTTTTTTATTCCATTTAAGAAACTTACGAAAATTATGAATACATTGAATATTTATCCCCGTGATGAAAGTGTTTGCTCATTTTAAAATAAATTGAAGCTTTTATACTTGCGCGCGAATCTATTGCAATATCACAACGCGATATGACGGTCCACTGCCGGATACAGGTAAGGGGCTTAAAATCCATACTGCTACTCAATTTAGTTGTCTTTGATGTAGTCGAGGCTCTAATAGGTACAACCCAGTTATCTCGGAGAATCTATAATAGAAAATGGTTCCAGATAATAGGTTTCGTTAGATTGTCTGATTTCATCGCCAAGTGGTATAAGTACAAATATTTGAATGAAGCCACAGTACAGCCTTTCGATAAGCCACGGTAATAAGCATAACGGCCTTACCCATAGATTGCCTCATAAACCATATTTAACACGCTTGGCAAGCGGATTGGCAACTGCAGCCCATCTCCTGATTCGTTTCCCTCTGTCGCCTCTTACGACACACACGGCATGATATGGGGTAGTGGATATTCTTACAGCGCCACTACATAGTAAATGGCGTTATGGTCGTATTTATAAAAAATCCCACGTACAACTCGCAACTCGCGTACAAATGCGCAGAAGGTTTCCCGAAAGCGTCATTACCTCACGTGTCAATCGAAGCGTTGCTTATACTGATACTACAGGGCTACCCAAGTATACTTAAAAATGAATAGGATTGACATTTTTCAACTTTAATTCTTGAAGAATTTATATTTTTTTTATTATCGTTATATTGTAAGGATTCTAGAAAATCAATTATGTTAAGCCTGCTAAGCAGACAAACGCAAAAAGTAGTCGGCGGAAGAGGGAGAAATGAACATCGGCAAACCGTCTGTGCGCAGCTTTTATGTTTATAACGTTCCATAACTGTTATGCTGTCAGTACGTTAGCTTTTATTTAATAGTAAGAGATTATCATAAAGATGATCTTTTATTAATTGTTAGATCTAGTTCAGAATGTCATGAAAGGTTTAACAGTTAATTATTACTAAACACATTAAGCATAAGATTTATATAAACATTGTGATAAATGCATGCGATAATTTTTTTTATAATAATAGGTGGTGGAAACACTACTGATGGATATAGGTTTACTTCGGTAGGATAATGAAGGAGACATCTTAGTTGTACCATTGTTAATTCTATGCTTGTACTAAATAGCAAAGATAATGATGTCTAGTTAGCGTATGGGGTTAAATTTATTATGCATTCATTCATGGACGGCTGCCTCACACCCTCCTTTTACACCGAAGCCTAACTGTCCGGGTTCAAATTACGAATTTAATTTTGGTAAAATATGTCGAACAGCAATTTTGGAGGCCAGGCGTCGTAGTGTTGATCCAACAGCAATTGGTCTCACCCCTCCGTCCTTTTTGATGAGGGCAATGAGGTTCGCGCCGAAAATAATGGGAACAATTTCTGGATTGACATTACCGGAATACATAAAGTTGATTAATTTAGTGATCGAATTTACAAGTTGCTGGCCTGCATCACCCACAGAATGCGATGTTAAGTCTTTCAAATGTTGGGGCGAGATTCCATCCAAACCTGCAGCCGAACCTGGTTTAAAAGATAAAATGGCATCCGTAACATCTTTGTTTTGAATTTGAAGGCATGCTTGCCTTGCTGTTGGTCGGTCGAGAAAATATGGGTTTACTAGAGCCGGAGGATGTTTTGTACGTAAGGCATGAAGGGTATCAGGGGTATCTGGTGATAGCACGTCGTTGGAGAACAAAAGGCGAGCGGCACCTTTGAGATCTCCGTCACAGATTTTGTTTTCGATGAGTTTGTTGCGATTACGAGGGGCATCATGTTTGATTAGAGGTGCGGGAGAAGGTGAGGAGCTTACAGCACAGTTATTTTTAATCTTTTGTGTCAAGGATAAATTTGGTTCATCAGTTTTTATTATATGTAGTGTGCTGTATGAAAATAAAAATAGGTTCTGCCAGTCTTGAGTACAATTGCTTATGTAACATTTCTGGATTAATTGTGACAAATGTATAGCAACGGTTATTCGAGCTCCTCGAGGGATTCTTTTAACTACCGGTATACTATTTTTTAAATGGCTAAGATATGTGTGGAAAGGAGTTGGATCGTTGGCTACATAAGTAGGCGCACTCGGAATAATAGGGTGGATGTCTAAAGGCGAACTGTTTTGGCTAATACATTTCCTGTGTGTTTTTCTAGTGTGTATGTTGAGGCCTTTCAAAGATTTGAATGACTTGTTGCACTGTGTACATGTATGGGTCGCGTTCGACCTGCCATCACAAGATTGGGTCACGGACTGCATTCACAACAGTTAAATACAATCACAAAAAATAATAACTTAAAACAAATTTAAAAACACAATAAAGTAACTTAAAAATGACACTGAAAATATAAAAAAGTCAAAGTCAAAATATGACGGCTGCTTGTTTTGGTAACAAGACGCATGCGTCGTTACGTACATAGGTGCGTCACAGGATGGTCTTGCAATTGGACGCTGCAGTGAAGTCTTCCACTGTCGGTCTGAGCTGTCAGGAAATTAAACTGGCTTAAAAATAAATATTTTAAGAGACCTGAGCCTGCTTGTCACTTGGAAATCTTCATAATTGTCCTACGAAACAAAATGCAGATGCGTTGTCACCCGTGAGGAATAAGATAGAATGCAAAAGGGGAATGTAAAAGGGGTATCCGGTTCTCTACACTCACCGTACGAAACATATCAGCGTTAAGCTGCTATTTTACGCTGATATTCTGTGAGAGCGTGGTCTTTCCCCGGTCGAGCCGACCCATTGGTGCTACAACTATACAGCTGCAGCATGGCTCTACCACGTATAAACAATTTTTCCGAGTCTGGAGGTTTATTTTCATGAAATGCCCCTCCAATACACGAGAAATTCCTAACTTGGTTGAAATAAAGATTTTTTTATATAGATAAAATCTCAAAAAAAAAATTTTATTTGTAGTGTTTGCGTTGATTGATAAAAGAAATAAATATGTCAACCAGTTCTTTCTTTTTAATTCCATCTACAATTGACACACTATTTTTATCCATTTGCTATAAGATGCTTAATAATTAATTAGAAACACGTAAGTGCTAAATTAAAAAAAAAGCAAGAAAATGAACTTTACTATTTAAAAATTAATATTGAAATGCAAGCAGATGCTGCGGTTACTTCTGAGTTTCAGTGATCCCATGCACGCCTCAGGCGTTAGTCTCAAAAACCTTTGAAAATTATGCTTCATTACTTATCGTTTGGCATTTTATATACTTTTATTACAAATTTCACCATTTAGCTTAAATTAGAATACTGACGTTATAAACATAAATATTTTTTTTATCAATGCAAGCAGCTTTTTTTATCAGCGCAGACTGCAAGACTACAAAATGTTCTTTATAAATTGAAACAATCATGATAGGGATGTTGGTTATGCGAATTTTTATCAAAACATTTATACTAACGAATAAGACTTTGCTAGAATGATAACAAGTAGATAATACCCCAGGAGCTGGCACTGGGGAGCCCTAGCCCGGAGTTTGGAACAGTATTCCATGTGCGGCTGAACCTGCGCCTTGTAAAGTTGCAGGCAGTGTGCCGGCATGAAATACCGTCCCGCTCTGCTGAGCACGCCAAGCTTTTTAGAGGCCAATTTGGCCTTCTCTTCCAAGTGTCTAGGAAACTGCACGTCACTCGATATGTCGACGCCGAGGATTCCGATACTGGCTGAGGCAACTAGGGGAGTGCCTTGAAACTGAGGAGATACGACAAAGGGGTTCTTTTTAGCGGTAAGCGCGCAAACTTGTGTCTTCTGGGGATTGAACTGGACTAGATTTAGTCGCCCCCAGTCCGAGACTTTGTTCAACAAAGTCTTGACGTCAGACACAAGTTTGTCCCGGTACTCGGCGACGTTTACTCGAGAAATATTGGCACAGCCGGTATATAAAGCATCACCAGTGCTGTCATCCGCATAGCAATGAATGTTACCGGTTTGCAACATGTCATTGATATGCAGAAGAAACAGCGTTGGCGATAGCACGCAGCCTTGTGGAACACCAGTGTTAATGGGCTTGTAATCGGAGCATGCATCGTAAACTACGATGCCGTGATGCTCCGATCTGCAAGAAAACTGGTGATCCAATTGCACAATTTCTCGGAAAGTCCATAGGAAGGAAGCTACTTAAGAAGCGCCTTGTGCCAAACCCGAACGAAGGCCTTTGCTATATCCAAACTAACGGCCAACGCCTCCCCCTTGGACTCCACTGCCTCCGCCCATCTATGAGTTAGGTAACCTAGAAGATCGCCAGCTGAGCGACCTCGACGGAAACCGTACTGGCGGTCACTAATCAGCTGGCGATCCTCAAGGTACCGCATGAGCTGGCAGTTAATAATGCTTTCCATTACTTTGCAAAACAAGGAGGTGATAGCGATAATAAATTAAAAAATATTAATTACTTTAAAAAATATTTTTATACCCTATGTTACTTCCACAACTAAGACAAATCTAACCACACCTCATATATAAATATTTATCAAGCCGTTTAGACTGCAGAGCGTGCCAAAGAAAAAGACACACACACCCAGTATATTTATACGTAAATATAAACATTTGAAAAACAATACCCTGCTACAGGGACAGTTGTGTAAAACTAGGGATTAAGACTGAGAATACTATTTACAGTTAAAATTGTAACTTTAAAGGGAAATGCATCGATAAATAATTTTGTACTACACAATACTTATTTAAAAAGTTTCAAAGATTGTACAATACCAAGGATAAGGTTAACAATGGTTTATTTTTAATATGAGCAAATATTATTCTCAATGGAATAATATTGTACCTGCTCAGTGAATAATCATCTACTGGACAGCTTTCTTTATCTATTTTATTAGCCTTTTCTAATTTACTACCGATATTGGCTTTTTCAAGTATCCGCAAGCTAGCGTGCATAAACATTTTGCCATACTTATCACTTGTGTTTGTATTACGTGTACCGTGTAATGGCGGTGTAAGAATATCGGCTTCGGCATTTTCTGGTAGATATAATGCAATTTGCTTAACGCACAAGACTCATTAGTTGATTAATAGGGTGCATCTTATGTAAGTACGGTAGACCCTATAACATTTACAGTGCAAAAGTTGGCAGGCATATTATCCCTACACCCTTGCTAGACGTGGGCCTCGTAAACTTCTCTTGTCTTTTTTATGTATATACACCAAGTATTGTGTAACACGTATCTATCACCGTTCTGAAAGACCGCTCCTCTCTAGAAGGAGTCCGTTCACTTTCCTATACTTCTACTTTCCGTGATGTTAGGTATTCCTATCGATTCTAATTTATTTAATAAAAGTTTGTGATCAACAAAATCAAAAGCCTTTTAGACATATCAAAAAATAGTCCTGTGGTCAAATATCCGTCATTTAAATTATTTAATATCGTTTTAACTAAAGTGAAGATTGCTAATGTTGTAGACTTTTCCTTCTGAAATCCGAACTGTTCTTTATTAATAATATTATACGTGTTACAGTAGTTCATTATTCTTTGATGCATGCATTTCTCAAATATCTTAGATAGGATTGGAATTATAGTAATGGGCCGGTAGTTGCTGACCTCATCTTTTGCACCTTTTTTGTGCGAAAGCTTGGCGATAGATTGCTTCAGGAACTCAGGAAAAATACCCATTGAGAATGAGAGGTTTATAAGGTGTGTTAAAATGGGCACAAGCTCTTTAGTACATTTTTTAGAATTCTCGTACAGATTCCGTCAAAACCCTCGGAGTTAGTGTTGTTTAGGCTAATAATTTCTTTTTTAACTTCATCTTCATTCATTGGAAGAAGAAACATTGAATTTGGCATAATCTTGGTATTTTGATTTTGTTGTGTATTAGACATTGTAACATCTTTAAATCAGTCAGTTCAATTAAATAATTATTGAAAGCCGCAGCCATGTCAGAAGAACTGGTCAATATCTTATGGTCAAAATTTATTTCAGAAATGTTATCATCTACTTTGGAATAACATGTTTCAATTTTAATTATTGTCCATGTCGCTTTACATCTGTTTTTACTATTATTAATAAATTTCATATTAGAATTCTTTTTTGAATTGTGAATGCATTTTCTTAGAATTTTGAAGTACCTCAAATATTCGTTTTTATTTTTTTCCGTTTTACTTTTATAGTATCTGAAACGTAATAACCGTTTTGTTTTACAGCTAGTTTTTAGTCCGTTGCTTATCCATTTTGGTTTATGTGTATTAGAATTATTGATCCAAATTTTTTTTGACTGGGAAACATAGGTTGTAGAATAGACAAAGTTCATCATGAAACTCTGCGAATGCCGTGTTGAGATCAATGTTCGCGTATATTTTGCTCCAAGTCATACTGTCTAGACACTCCCTGAATTTGCGGATGTTTTCACAACTATAGTCCTTTCTCGATATAGTAAATGACCTTGGTTTAAAAGATTGACGAACTGGAAAACCTAAAAGCTGTGCGGTATCATGATCCGATAGATATAGGGGAATCACTTTGGCAGTAGCGTCTTTGATATTGCTAAGGACATGGTCAATACATGAATATTTGCGAGTTTGTACATTAATGTGTATTATTATAATGTTATTATAATTTCGACATAAATCAAAAAAAAGTTTGCAAATATTACCTTTTTTTAACGTGTTGATGTTAAAGTAACCAGTCAAGACAATTTTGGTTTCATGTTTATGCTTTTTTGATAGGTCAAATAATAGTTGTTCTAGTTTATGTAGGAAGTCTTTTGGGTCTGATTTGGGTGTACGATAAATATTAGGTCCTTACATATGAAATTGCCGTTTAGTACGGGAGGAATATAAAGTCAATTTTTTTTGTAAAATATATTTAATTAATCAAAGTATGCACCGTTGTTATCTATGCACTTTTGCCATCTCATAGGTAGTTCATTGATCCCTTTACTAAAAAAACTATGGTAGCGAGAATCAATAAACTCTTTGAAGGCGGTTTGGACTGCCGCATCGGAGTTAAATTTTTTTCCTTGTAAGAAGTTGTCCAAATTACGGAAAAAATGGTAATCTTTTGGAGCAAGATCCGGGGAGTACGGTGGATGTCGCAGACATTCCAATTGTAGCTCATCTAACTTAGTGGTTGTTTGTTGTGCAGTGTGTGGTCTTGCGTTGTCGTGAAGCAGCAGTGGCCTAGAGTGGCCTAGATTGACCAATCTCGGTTGTTTAGCAGCTAGTTCTTCCTTCATGGTTTGCAGTTGCTGACAATAGATATCTGCCGTAATCGTTTAACCAGATTTTAGAAAGCTGTAGTGAACGACACCAGCGTTAGTCCACCAAACATTCACAAGTAAATTTTTCTGAGTCAATTTTCGTTTAGGGCAGGATTTGGCTGGGTCTCCAGGGTTCAGCCATTGCGACGAGCGCTTCCGATTATCGTACAGTATCCACTCTTCATCACAAGTAATGATTCAATTTATCCCTATATATATTCCTTCGTTATTGTGTCGTTTGAGCAAAGTAACACAGCAGTCGACGCGTGTTTGCAAGTTCGATTCACTTAATTCATGAGGTACCCACCTTTCAAGTTTTTTTACTTTCCCGATTTGCTTCAAGTGGATTAATACAGTTTTATCACTTAGCTCAAAGCCTTCAGCTATCTCTGAAGTGTTTTGTGATGGATCCGCTTCGACAATAGCCTTTAATTCTTCATTTTCCATTTTGGTCTCCGGTCATCCACGGGGTTGGTTCTGAAGGTCGAAATTTCCAGAACGAAAACGTTGAAACCAAAAATGTAGCGTGCTTTCTTTTAGGACACCAGCACCGTACACATCATTAATCCTTCGAGCTATTTCTGCAGCACTGGTGCCACGGTAGAACTCGTACTCGTAAATATACCGATATTTCATGTTTTCCATTGTGCGGTAATAAGCGACGCCAAAGAATAAAATATTGAAAAAAAAACAAATGAATGACTGTTTTCAAAACTCAAATGTACCAACTAAATAAATTTATAAATTTTAATTTGGAACTCTTAACCAAAGAGGAGATATTTCAAGTCAAAGTGGTCTGTACGACAAAAGGCTAATTTCATATGAAAGGACCTAATACATATAACTATTAATTTATGCAGAGGTATTTCAATTCCACAAACCTCGAAAGTAATTTTGGGTTGCATATGCTTTTAGTTTTGTCATTTCCCGGTAAGTATTTTTTTTTTTTGCTAAGATACTTGTGCCACCCCTCTGCTTATCTCTACAAAAGGCTGTCACCAACTAATAATTATTGATATTTAAATATTTTTCGTTGCCTGTTTTCAAAAAAGTTTCAGAGAGACATATCAAATCCGGCTCATTACCAGACTTGTTTAGTTTCTGTAAAGTGATTACCAGAATATCTTGCTTTGCTAGTATACTGGCAATGTTTTGGTGCATTATATTGAAATGATTTTGGGTTTTATTGCTTTGAGGCGCGAAAGGAATTGTTTTTATTTATTCGTGAGAAAAACTGATGTAGAGTAGTTTGATTTAATCGCGATGATTTGGTAATTGCAGCATCGTTAGAGCTGTTATTCCTTGGTAGGGCTCGAGAAAAGAAATGTGGAATGGTTCCTTTTGTGGGTTCTATCTGAATATTTTGCATTTTAGGCATACCGCGCACTATAAATTTTCTCAGCTGTTTAGGGTTGAGATAGTTGCGTTCATAATCGACACAGTCAATCACATATTTAATAGACTTAGCTAACTGAAAAACATTACTAGAGTTACAGTTGATATAGTGGCAGTTTTGATATTCATTACAAATTCGATTTATACTGTGGTTCAAGTCAGTTACAATCAAGTACTTGTTCGACAATATATTTACTACAATTATGTCATTTTTAATAAACTGTTTTACTAATCTGTGTAGGTTTGCAGCTGTAATTTTATTTTTTGTCACTAGCATTAACTTTTAAATTGTTTACATTACATAATACATCTTGGGATAGTGAATATGGCTTTGTTTGTGCAGTAACGACGTATTTTTCATATTGTGTGTGCTCCCTTGTACGCATTAAGACAGCCGACATACCAATACAGCGTTGCGTACCGAAGACAAATATCCGTTTACTGTCGTCAGCATGTCAACAGCATTCAATGTTCGTCCTTTCAAGAATCTCTTGAGTCATATGATAGTCTCTGTTCCAATGTAGCAATATATTTTTTCAGCTTCAATATCTCCTTTTCTGCGGATTTTAGTTGCTACTGCAAGATCTTGATTTTATCGTAGAGGGTTTGTTGTGAAGAGTCCAGGTGAGCTGTTTTGACGGTTGATTTAGGTTTTGAAAGTGTCATGGGAGATACAGCTTCGGATTGTAGTATTGAGCGCCTATTACCTTTTTTGGAGCAGTGACTTGTTTGACTGTCGTTTAGTGGAGATTGGCACAAGGCTTTTAGCATATCATTTTCCTTTGCCAATTTGCTAAGTTGCTGACGGAGGTTGTTATTTTCCAATGAAGTATTATCAAGTGAGTGGTAATACTTCATTGGAAGTTGTTGTCTGTGAGATAGCAACATTAAATTTATAAAACTATCATATAAATTATATCATAGTTCGCCGTGTAGTGTTTGTATCCGCTGTAGAATTTGTCCCGTGATACACAATTATTTTCTGAGATGAAGTATCCTATGTTCAACAATTAACTTTATAGGCTGCAATGGACGGATGAATGGAAATAATAGTTTATGGTTGTGGTGATAGATAAGACAACACAAAATGGCGATCGTATTTCGTTTTTTTTCTGGAATAAGGATGACAAGCGAACACACAGTTCAACTGATGTTAATTAAATGCTAAAGGGCCACATCTACATCTCTAATTAGATATCTACGAGTACATCTTGTACTGATTATGAATCAAAATGCAGATGCAAATGAAGATGCAATGTTTCTCTACACTCATCATCACCATACTAAACAAAGCAGCACTATTTTGCTATTTATTTATTATTCATTTTTATTAATTATTTCATCATTAATTATTCTGCTGTTTCACGTTGGTATTCAATGAGAGCGTGGTCCTACCCTGGTCAACTCGACCAATTCAAGCTGCAGCTATGTATAACTGCAGCGTAGCTCTACCATGTAAATAGTTCGTAATCTTCGAAAAATATTTTTTATCGCTTTTTCGTTTCGTGCAAAATTTCAAAAATATTACAAAACCTACTTTAAAATTATTTACCAAATAGGAAAAACAATACAGTAAAAACACAGTACATTTTATTTTAATCTTAATTTTTTTATGAATCTACACTCAGCCTTCTATATTATTTGTCAAAGGCTATGCGTGTGGTATTAAAGCTTTTTCTTGTGCTAATCAAGCCTAGTAGAAGTTAAGAAAATAATGATAGTAACTCTTTTTCAGCGAAATTTGTTCAGTTAAAATTCTTACATATGTATGAACATATGTAAGAATTTTAACTACTATTCTAATTATAAATCTGTGAACAAATTAAAAAACGTAAGAAACTTGTACGAAAGGTTACCTAAATAAAAAATTATATATATATATAATTATATAAAATTATATATGAATAACATTTAACATTTTTTACATTTAAATAGACATTCTACAAATGAGCTATTTTACGTTATAAGTCTTATGTTATAAGAAAAAAAACCGGCGAAGTGTGTGTTGGGCCACACACAATGTAGGGTTCCGTAGTTGCCCATCACAATACGTGAACTTAGAAGGGGCCTTGGAGGTGAGTTTGCGGTTTGGACGCTATAATGACTAAAGATTTGCCCAAAAAGGACGATGGTAACTGAAGAACTTATTTTCCAAGCAGTGTTGGTTGCTTGACAGCGGGCTTGTTTAATATCATTCACATTTTTCGATATTATACCTGCCCTTGCAGTAATTTTTTCATATCTTAGAAGCAGTTATGCTTACATAATTGATTAATTCTTCGCTACCCCTTCTATCATCTACCATCTTCTAACAAGACACTGCGTCTGCGGCTGTCATCACTGGGTCTGCGGTTGTCGTCGACGGTTTTCTTTATTGTTTATACCACGCACCTAAAAGGAATGGAAAATTTGTCAGTATCTTCTGATACTTTTATATTTTGATATTTGATAACAATGGGGGTGTCTCCATTGTAACAAATAATAAATTGATTATGTTAACTAAAATCAGTGCTCTCCACCATCTACGCCTACACCACCAATTATTATTTTGTCAGGTTGTAGTCAAGCACTGTAGTATCAGGTAAAAAAAAATGTTATAACTGTTAAGTAGTTCCAGGAAGGATTTATAATTAAAAAATTTATAGCCTTACTGAATTCAGAGGTCCTAGGGTTTTCATTAGAAGTAACAAAAAGTTTTGGGTCAACCTTGACCGAAAACTTTCAATTACGCTTGTCAACAGTATGAATAGAAAAACAAGGTATTAAAAGATATAATTTAATTATATCTAAATTTAATGTTAATTTAAAGATATGCTATATTAGAAATAATGTCTAAACTGTAACAAATTTTCATTGCTCAAGCTGTGTCCTATACTTTATAATACCGACAAAATAAATAACATTGTATCCATGCGAAGGACGGGATGCCATAAATATTTATTAAATTTTTGATGAAAAGTGCGTTTGAAATATATGATTACAATCCTCTCTAGGAATGAAGTTTTATTTTCGGTATTGAAAATGTATATAATTTATGTTATTTATGATGAAAATTAGCAACATCTTCTTAATTATTGTTCATTGCGACGCGAACAATAAAAAAGTCATTGACATCCAAACAATGTCACGAACCTACAAACTTTGCTACATTTATACATCCGAAAACATTCTGGGTTCTTCTTAATTTCATTAGGTTTTAAAAATTCTTCTAGCAATCAATTCTTCTAGTGATCAATTGCCACGTTACAATCTAATATTTTAGGTTGGACCTGGTAGCACGGCTTGAGCATGTGTAGCTTACACTTGACCGATTTTGATATTAAACTAAAATACTAAAATAAACTTAAATTTATAAACTGCCATCTACAGATTTATTTCGACTTGAAATGGATAATATCAGTTTTAGTATTGTACTAATAATAGGTACTAAAATCCTAAGACATAAAGTTCTAACTATAAAGATTTATTTTACGTTACCTTAATATTTCGGTATGTTTCCAAGTAGCAATTCAGTTTCTGATAACTGGATAAGTCTGTTAATACAGCATCCCAAGCGAATTGGCTATAATATTTATTCATGTTTATAAACAAAAAATAGTCTATCCATAAGTATTCTTACGTCTAGTACGTGTTTTACCAGATAAGAAGAAACGTACGGAAACATTTTTTAATGTTAATATTTGATAATAAATTATTGGGATATAAAAAAAAATTTAAAGAGGAATATAATTATAACGAATATAAAAAACGCTAAAACACAAAGACTGAATCTCATATTTTTTGGTTCTATGGACTTGCACGCTGTGGACAACAACTTGGGGACGCTCGATTTAAACATCAGATTCTTATTTTGTTTCGATTTTGGTTGTCGGCACAGATATTTTTAATATCTGAGTTAAGATTATCTCCGAGTAAAAAGGATATTCTGAACAATTTCATTTCTCTCACCTACTTATGTGCATGTGGAGATTATGAGTGTATGTGGAGTAGATGTATATGTGGAGAGTCGTGTTGTAAAATAATTTTAGGAATCAAATATCAGAAAGATACAATTAAAAATTAAAACAAAACTGTGCAGAAGTTTTTTGAGTTATATAAAAATCCTTTTTTTGTGTACGTAATTAATAAATATTTAGAGCTAGACACTTAAATCATTAAAATAACACCCGAATACATGTAGTAAATGAAACAAAGTTTGAGAAATTTTATTACTGTGCGTATCCATCTTAGTATCTGCGAAGTCAGACCTCTTTTAGAAATTTTGGGGACGATAAAAACTTCTCCCTGATCAATAAAACTTTATAAACCACTCGAAAATTGCACACTGTGCAGAGAGTATCGGGCTACTTTTCTACAATATTAATTTAATAACTGAAGTTAATATTGGGGGGAATAAAATAAATACCCCGTTCATTAAAATATCAGTACACGTGTAGGATATCTTAAATAGGTAGTTTTTTTGCTACTATATATTATATTCTTTAGCATTTATACCTTAAGGAATACTGTGGTACTTCAAAATTACAGATATTTCAACATGAACTTTTTTATTACAGGGCGGATCAAAAAATAATGTGTATAATGCTACTCTACTTTTGGCGGGTATATCAAGTATAAAAAGATTTAATACTTTGACAGATTTCACATCAAATTTATAAATTGAAAGATAGAAATATGTCTGTACAGCAATTTAATTATTAGCCTTATAATGATCATTATTGCTGCCCTTTACAAGTCCGCTGTTTAACTTAGGCCTTCCCTTAAGGAATGCCACAAAGCAAGGTCTGAGCTACCTGCATTTATCGACTTCCTGCATTTCTTACCAGGTCGTCACTTCATCTAGTGAGGACACAACGAGTGAGTACGAGGTTGCCACTCGAGAACCTTTCTTCACCATCGCATGTCGGTTCTTCGAGCTATATGGCCGGCTCATTGCCACTTCAGCTTACTAATCCGTTGGGCTATGTCGATTACTCTGCAGTAGTTCTACTGCGGATATCCTCATTTTTAAGTTTATCACGCAAAAAAATCCTGAACATAGCCCTCTACATAGCTCGCTAAACTATGTTCATTTTTATGTTCATTTTTTTTTCTAGAATACCTACATACATAATTATGTATGTAGGAGTATTCTTTAAAAAAAAATGCTTTTTCCACTGTCTACGGGCCATGTCTGTTGGCACGCACCGCACACCTTATTCAACGAGTCCAAAATGTTTGTGCAAGGTTGCCACCAAGAGGTCATGCCCATTCCTTAATGATAACAACATCCTTAAGATGGCCGCAAGAGGCAAACTCCACTTTGCTTGTGCTCTATTCGGTGTTTTGATAACAAAAAATCCAAAGTATCTGTACCCTAAACTAGACTGGTGTCGTGAACACAACAAGTATCTCACGTGTGTTTCCTCTCGCTTATTAAGTGTTCCTCGACATATTTCCTCGACCTTCAGAGGTAATTACAAATATACAGCCACCCACTGCTGGAATAATATACCTCCACCACTACGTAATCTTAAGACATTAGGGAATTTAAAAATACATTTAAAGATTTTTTTATTTAACGATCAGAAGGGAAGTATAAATGTTTGAACATGCTTTATTTAAGAATTACCTATTTAGTATTTCTAATCATAAATTTAATTTATACCTCTAATGACGATTAAATAGAGATTTAGCACGATCCTGACACTCCTCTCTCACTTTCTTCACGTCCATATATTTTGTCGATAAACTTACGTCTAGGGCGTTCCTTGCCGACTCTGCCACTAATTTCTGCAAGATAAATTTACTTTGTCACTCTTTACATATTCAATCTTTCTACATGACCAAACCACAGAAGCATTATTTTCTTAATCGAGGGCATAACATCTTCTTGAAAACCACAATTTTCTCTTATCAAGCAATTTCTAATCCTGTCTTTCTTAACATTCTTCTTAATTCTTACTACAACCACTAGACCAATGACTGCCTCGTTGGTCTTGTGGTTGCAGTATTGCGACTGCTGATCATGGGGTCCCGGGTTCAAATCCTATGTCGGGCCAAAAAATCAGTTATTGAGCTTTTCCATTAAGAAATTCTCAGTAGCTGCCAGAGTCAGGAAGTTGGCGGTGTCTCACCCCCGTGCCTCGCAAAGCACGTAAAGCCGTTGGTCCTGCGCCTTATTTCTCTCTGGTCGTGTCGGTTTACCGTCCCATCGGACTATAATAGTGAGGGAATAGAGAGTGCACCTGTGCTTGCGTATACATTTGGGCACTAAAACCTGTGTTACAGCGTATAAGAACAGAGAGGTTACAAGATGAAGGTGTGCAAGAGAAGTATAAATGTAGACTGAGGGAGAATATAAATGGTTTGAATGAAATATGTATGAATGATTTAGACCTGAAGACTGTATGGAATAATGTTAAGAAAGTTTTGGTGGATGCAGCCACCGAAGTATGTGATGTAAGTAAGAGAACGAATGAAAGGAAAAATAATACGTTGTGGTAGGATGATGAGATTCGGATGGAAGTTGAAGCAAAGAAGAGAGCATGGCTAGATTTACTGGCAACCAAAGCTCTGGCAGTATGAATGATGAGATTGAAAGAAAAAAGGCAGACTTTAGACTTATAAATAAGAGAGTAAAAGAAGTTGTTGAAAGGAAAAAGCAAGAAAGAACGGATAAGAATGATAGAAAGATATCTGATAACTTCCAGGCAAATATTAAAATGTTCTGGAAACTCGTAGGAACTGCTAGGGGAAATTCAAAACAGCCTAGAATGAATGCTATACGAGACGAGAATGGCTGTATGCTGAATGATGAAGTTTCGAATTTAAAGAGATGGAAGGAATACTTTGAAAGCGTGTTTATGAGTGAAGGGCCGTCTAAATTAAGTGAAAAAGAAATTCCGAAAGAAGTGGAGAGAGGTAGGGAGATAAGTGTAGATGAAATAATGAAAGCAATGAAAAGCATGAAAGCAGGTAAGGCAGCCGGATATGATAGAGTATCACTCGAAATGCTAAGGGCTGGAGAGGAAGTGGTGGCAGGCCTGCTGTACACCTTGTTTAATTTATGTTGGGAACTGAAGCGGGTACCGGAAGACTGGTGCAAAGCCGTTATAGTCCCAATATATAAAGGGAAAGGATCGCAGCAGGACTGTAAAAACTACCGTGGTATCAGTCTTCTTAGCATTGTGGGTAAACTTTATGCTAAGGTGTTAATTGAAAGAGTTATGGAAGAAACTGATGGAAACATTTGGGATGTGCAAGCTGGATTTAGAAAGGGAATGGGGTGTACGGATCAAATATTTTCCATGCGCATGATTGCGGAGAAGTTTTTGGCCAAAAACCAGAAAGTTTTTTGTGCTGTCATGGACTTGGAAAAGGCTTATGACAGAGTGGACAGGAATGTGTTATGGCAAACACTTAACTCATTTGGTTTGAGCGCTGGTTTGATACAGGCATTGAAGTCTCTTTAAAGGGACTCTAGTGCTTGTGTCAGGATCAACGAGGTCTACTCGGACTGGTTTGGCATCCAAAAAGGTGTCAGACAGGGCTGTGTAGCTTCCCCCTGGCTGTTTAACCTATTTATGGACAGTTGTTTGCAAACTTTGAAAGTTGAAGAATGTGGGTTGAGAATGGGTGAGTTAACCGTCAAATGCCTTTTGTACGCCGATGATCAAGTCATATTTGCATCGTCGGCGGCCGAGTTACAAATGATGGTTACTTTAATGAACCGGTCATTAAAAGAAAGAGGTATGAAAGTGAACGCAAGTAAGACGAAAGTGATGGTTTTTGAAAGAGAAGAAAGTAAAACGTTATGTGAAATAAGAATAGAAGGGGAGTTGATTGAGCAAGTGGAGGAGTTTGTATATTTGGGATGTTTATTTAGCAGGGATGGTAGATATGATAAGGATATAGAACGACGAGTGAACGCAGGAAATAGAGTGAATGGGGCTCTACACGCTATTGTGAAGAGTCAGAATGTGTCAAAAAAGGCACGTTTGGCAATTCACAATGCTGTGTTATATACCTACTTTAATGTATGGTAGTGAAAGTTGGGTCTGGCAGAAGAAGCATGAGAGTAGAATAAATGCTGTAGAAATGCGGTCATTAAGGAGTATGCTAGGGCTGAATCTGAATGACAGGGTGAGAAATAGTGTGATAAGAGAAAAGTGTGGTTTGCAAGATGACGTTGTGACCAGGATTAAGAAAGGAATGCTTCGGTGGTTTGGTCATGTAGAAAGAATGAACGAAAAAAGAGTGACACAGCAAATTTAAACTGCAGAAGTGAACGGCAGAGTCGGAAAGGGACGCCCTAGATGAAGGTTTGTCGACCAAATTGGCGATATATTGAAAATGGGCCAGATTAGGAGTACCCTTAACCGACGAGCGTGCATGCGTAGGTATATGGATGTAAAGGAGGCGAGAGAGGTGTGCCAGGATCGTGCCAAATGGAAGTCCGTAGTCTCTGCCTACCCCTCTGGGTGACAGGCGTGAGTGTTTATGTATGTATGTAAAACCCTGTCCTGAGTCGATGGCTAGCCTCCGTTGAGGCTAGCCACCGTGATCGAAATTCGGTCTGGAGGACATTATTATTATTATTTTTACTTAATTCTTAATATATTCTACAGTATTAATTATTAATCATCAATCATCAATATCTCGTGCCTCTTCTGCCACACCAAACTTTCAGTTTTGTATGTATATATATATATATATATATATATATATATATATATATATATATATACACATCCTTGTACCATCCATATATATATATATATATGTATATGGATGGTACAAGGATGGTAAATATATATACCATTATATATACCATCCTTGCTAAACAAAGATCCTAAATAGTCAAACTCATTTACTTGCTCAACCAACTCCCCTTCTATTCTTATTTCACATTTTGCTTTACTTTCTTCTCTTTCAAAAACCGTAACTTTTGTTTTACTTACGTTCCCTTTCATTCCTCTTTCTTTTAAAGATATGTTTATTATAGTAACCATCATTTGCAACACGCCGGCTGTATATTTTAATTATTCTAGCGTTGACGTAAAGCTCTTCTTAACGTATTAACTCTTTGTGCCGCTGTGCCAGTCAAGCGTCACCTGACTTTAAATATTACTTCATTCGTTGCAGAGCTTCCGCCATATTGTTTCGTTTGTGCGATACTTTACAAAGAAATAAATCCGGCTTCGCACTCCTCTTAAAAAGTTTTATAATTAAAACATTTTTTCATTGCCTCTTACACACTATAATATTATGTGCCTTATAAGTAAGGTAACTTTATTAGTGTATTGCACTTATTATAGGTAAATTATTTCTCTATTATTATAATATTAGTAAAATTACTTCGTGTCTTAATATACAGTACTAATTTATATTTTTATCCTATGATAGTATCTTACCGAAATCAGCACTTGCATTTACGATGTATCTTCGACTACATCACCACGTGATGTTAACGTGGGATAGTAGTCAAATACTAGCTTATAATAAATAAATAAAAAATTGAAAAAGTATTAATTAAAAGGAACCCTTATCTGGTATAACCATTTTGTCACCCGTCCGTCTGTCTGTTTGTCAAGATTCTTTTTCTCAGGAATGAATAAAGGTATCTAAATGAAATTACTTAATATCATATACTAAGTTCAACGGTTCCTTGGCGGTATAAAAAATTCAAGCTTCTATGTCAATGCAATCTAATAATACCACCATTAATGGAATTAAATATATTTTGTTATTCGTAGTAGTAAGAGCCAGTACGCTAGCATGCCGGGTTCTATCATCGTGAGGAAACCTGCTTGTCTGAATAATAAGAAAAAAAATTTCGAAGACATGATATGAAGTTAGCCAGCACGCATTAGGGCAGCACGGCACATTTTCTTGCCCTAAAACCCTCTCAGGAATTAGAGGAGGCCTGTGCCCTGGAGTGAGACGTATATAGGCTGTTACTTTACTTTAATTTGACATTCGTGCACTTACTCATCAAAACCTGTAGGGTACTCCTCCCCATTGATCTACAATCATAAAATTTGGGAAAAAGCAAAATCTCACACTGCTGTGTAGTGGTGACGTTAAGAATATCCACCACCACCTACTATCCCGTGGGTGTCGTGTGAGAGGAAATAGGGAAACTGATACAGGAGATGGGCAGTATCAGCTTCCTAATAAATACTGAAAATAATGAAATACTGCGAATACTTGCAAACTGTGGCCACAATGGCAAAATCCTCCCATAGACTCTTGAAGGGCTGTCATGAGTGAAGTTCTCACAGAACAAGTAAAGGATAAAATTCTAAAATCGTCAATTTGAAGTTATATCAAATAAAAACTAATGTTATTGCGATTACAAATTTACATTTGAAATTGGAGAATCGACTGTGATATAGACCTATGTATACATCATCATCATTACAGCCCTTCACAAGTCCACTGCTGAACATAGGCCTCCCCAAGGAATGCCACAAAGCACGGTCCCGAGTCACCTGCACCCATGGACTTCCTGCATGTCTTACCAGGTCGTCACTCCATCTAGTGGGGGGTTGCCCTACACTTCGCCTACCGGTACGAGGCTGCCACTCGAGAACCTTTTTTCCCCATCGGTTGTCGGTTCTTCGAGCTATATGACCGGCTCATTGCCACTTCAGCTTACTAATCCGTTGGAGTATGTCGGTTACTCTGGTTCTACTGCGGATATCCTCATTTCTAAGTTTATCACGCAAAGAAACTCCGAGCATAGCCCTCTCTATAGCTCGCTGAGCGACCTTGAGCGTCCTCATACGGCCAGCAGTGAAGGACCACGTCTCAGATCCATAAATCATCACTGGCAACACGCACTGGTTGTACAATCTAGTTTTCAGGTTTTGAGGTATACCTGACGAGGAGATGTGTCGTAATTTCCCGAACGCTGCCCAGCCGAGTTGAATCCGTCGATTGACCTCTCGGTCGAAGTTGGACTTACCTAGTCGGATTATTTGTCACAGGTAAACATACCCGTCAACAACTTTGAGCTAAGTGCTCCCAACAACTACTGGCATAGGTGTGACATCTAAAGACCTGTCCGTTGGGAGACACTATTGAGGTCATTGAGCATAGTGGTTAGGTCCTCCAGCTATTCTGGTATAAGAACTATATTGTCGGCAAATCGAAGGTGAGTGATTTACTCGCCATTGATGTTAATACCGTATCCTTTCCAGTCCAGTAGCTTGAAAACGTCTTCCAATGCAGCGGTGAAGAATTTCGGGGATATAACGTCACCCTGTCTTACACCTCTCTGCAGTTGGATAGGTTTCGTACTCTGTACTCGGATAGCCATCGTAGCCCTACTGTACAAACACTTCAGCACTTCGATATACTGACAGTCAACTTGGCATGGCTGAAGGGACTGTAGCACCGCCCAAATTTCTACGGAATCTAAGGCTTTCTCATAGTCCACATACGCAAGGCAAAGTGGCAGATTGTACTCTTCTGTCTTCTGTACAATTTGCCGAAGTGTGTGTATGTGGTCTATGGTACTAAAGCCTCTTCGGAAACCGGCTTTTTCGGGAAGCTGGAAGTCGTTGAGTCTGCGTGCGAGATGATTCGTAATGATTGTCGAAAACAGCATGTAGACGCGGCTCAGAGGGGAAATCGGTCTGTAGTTTTTCAGGAGAGCGTTGTCGCCTTTCTTGAAGAACAAGACCACCGCACTTCTGCTCCACGCCTCCGGAGTAGTGCCACCACTAAGGACGGAATTAAAGAGCTTCTAAAGGAATTCAAGTGCCGGTTTTCCACCCGCTTTCAGAAGCTCCGCTGTAATTCCATACTCACCTGGGGCCTTTCCGTTTTAAGGTGCTGGAAAGCCATTCTAATCTCACTCAGACTGACGTCCGGAATATCATTGGAATAGTGTCGGATAAGACTCGCTCTTGGATCGTTACTCACACTTTCGTGTGGCTCCAACGATGACGTGTACAGCTGCCCATAGAACCTCTCAATCTCACTCAAAATCTCAGGCGTCCCGGAAACGATGCTGCCACACTCGGTCTTCAGCTTTGACAGTTGGCTCTTTCTGGCAGACAGATCTCTGGCAAAGACTTTGGAGCCTTGGTCCCGCTCGATCGCTTCTTCAATACAAGCTGTATTGTAGTTGCGTAAGTCCCGCCGCGTGCATTTGGAGATCTGTCTATTCAATTGCCTGTATACTGTCAAATCTGTTGAATACTGCAGCTATATATCTCGTCTAACAGCCATGAGATTAAGAGTGTGATTTGAGAGTTTTTGTGTTCTTCTGCGACGGCTCTTGCAGAACTTAGCTCCGACCGCATGGACAGTTTCCACGAGCTTATTATTTATATCGTCCACTTCATTGCATTCTTCTAGGCACTGAAAACGGTTTTGTAACTCGAGCTGAAAGGTTTCGGGACTTTGTATTAGAGCACAAGGGGGACGGAGCGTTGATTTCATTAGACGAGACCTCTCCAACTTAGACATCACTGAACAGTTGTCGTCTGGTCGTCATAATGAAGTTAATCTCATTTTTTGTCGAACCGTCGGGGCTCGACCAGGTCCACTTCCTGTGGGGCCGCTTCTGGAAGAAAGATTTCATCATAAAGAGTCCCTCTTTTTCCATGAAGTCGGCCAGCTGCTGACCCTTCGGTTCCGTTGCCCTATCCCGAATTTTCCTACTTTCAGTTCACCGTTCTCTCTTGTGCCTAGTTTTGCGTTGAAGTCTCCCATTAACACCGTATAGTGGGTTTTTGAGGAATGCATGGCTCTGGAGATATCCTCATACATTTCCTCCACCTCCTCATCAGGATGTGCCGAGGTTAGTGCGTAAACCTGTATGACCTTCAGCGAATACCGTTTGGTGATTCTGAGTATAAGGTACGCAACCCTCGTCGACACACTTCCAATCTTTACAACGTTGTTAACGAGAGACTTGTGGACGATAAATCCGACACCTCCTTGGGACAGATGGTCGCCCTCCCGGTGATAGAACAAGTTGCCGCATTCGAGGATTACCGTGTCCTCCCCCTCTCTTCGGATCTCGGATAATCCTATAATATGCCAGCGTAACTTGTCTATCTCTTCTTCCAGCTCCAGTATCTTCTCGTCAATCCTCAGGGTGCGTGCGCTGTATGTTTTTTGCCAGGTCGAGTCGTCGTAGGTGGCAACCGAACCTCCACCGGAGATTCTTAGCACTCCCTGCCCCGCCGTTATCATGGTCACCACCGTAGCCAGGAATAGCGGGGCCACCGGGGATTGGGGTCCGTTCCTTCGTAACTCTCATCATGGGGGGATATTTGCCATAGTTGCCACGCTTGGGGAGCGGGTTGGCAATCGAAGTTTTTTTGTTTTAATATTGCTGTTATCAGGAAGATGCTGCTGCCCATCTCCTGCCTGTTTCCTATTGTCGCCTCTTACGACACCTATGGAAAGACTCGGGGTAGTGGATATTCTTAACCGCCACTACACGGCTTGTATTGCACTACATGTATACATAGGAGAATATTTTTCCACTGCAAACAGGCCTGTCTCACTCCGCGCTTTTGGCATGAAAATATACCTACGCTACGCGGTCCCCTACAAGGGGCTTATTCCGTGAGGTTGTCACGCGCGCGCTCGAGCTGACGCGCGCCTTACGTTAACAAAAAGGTATTTTTCTCTTATAAGTATTTAGGCACTTTTGATATTTATTTTTGAGTTTTTATTCAAGTATGGCCTCTCAAAAAGCCAAAAGGTACTGCATAGCATACGGGTGTTTAAATAACAATAGGAATGTCGACTTTTCATACTTTACTGTTCCTAAGGATACCGATAAGATATTACTATTTATAGGTACGTACCTAGTTACTGTAACTAGGGACCTAATTACCTAAATTAGGTACCTAGTTACTGACGCCGTAGTTACAGTTTTATTATTTGATCAGCGACCTAACCACAGCTTCGCAGTTTTCGATTTTTTCGCGTATAATGCCAATGACCTTAAAATAATTCAGTGTAAGTAGAACTCCCAGTACCAGTGACTGCCTACTAATTCAAGATCAGCATATACTGGTTATTTGTTTAACACTTGGTCGATAAAAGAAAGCGATTGAAAATAGCAGCACTTCTCATGGCCACTCTTTCATTAATAATGCCGTCGCATGTCAAATGTTTTTAAATAGAAAAAAATGTGAAACAGACAAGTGACGGCTCCGTGGCGCAGTAGCTTTACAAAGCGTTGCAGCGCTAAGGGTCGCGGGTTTGAATGCCGCACGGAACAAATATTTTTATGGCGTACAAATAATTGTTCTGAGTCTGGATGTTTGTCCTTGTCAAATCTATGTATGTAAACTGCCCCCGCAATACAAGAGAAAATCCTAGTGTGGAGGTAACGTTTTCTAAAAAGAGTGGAAGAGAGACAAGTAATAAAATTAAAACTTTTGTACAACCGACTTCAATATTAATACGCATTATAATAATGCTATTAAGGATAACTCCAAAACTACTGGTTGGATCTCGATCAAATTTATATGTGATATATAAATTATAAGCACCAGCTTTCAAATATAAAAAGAATCATCAAAATCTGTTCACCTAGGAAAAAGTTCTGAGATAACACACATAAAATTACAGTCGAATTGGATACCTCCTCCTTTTTTGAAGTCGGTTAAAAATGGTAAGTAGGTAAATTATCTGAGTTTCAAAGACGTTGACGTTGTTATAATCTTAATTTTTCTCGATGTTGCATATTAACCTTCCTCACATTGAACTATAATGTTGCCTCGGTCTATTCTACTACCAACTAATATCAAAAGATTCAATTTGTTTTCTCACAACACCTAACCCTACAGTAGGTGCGGCCTTAACAAAGGCGCGTAACGGGCTAAGTGATACAAACTCTCGCACGCGGACGTAATGTGCATTTTGATTTAATACGCGCGCCGCATTAATTTTTTTGACGATTTAATCGGTAGTCTGATTTGACGAAGGTCGTGTAAAAGGCGTGCAAAGTATTATGAACATTAGCGACATTGTTACTAGGTTTAAACTCGCAAGTTTGCTATCGGAGAGTGATCCCTGTGTTCTTGTACTATTATTTATTCTGTGCTGCAAAGTTAAGTTTGTCCTTCAATCCTACCTTCTCGTTAGAGTTGTGTTAGAGCCATGTTCGTTGCTTGCCTTACCTATAATCTAGGTAAGGCAAGCAAGGAACGTGCGAGTTCTATTCGCACGTGGTTAGTATGTTTATTATATTTATTTATTACTGTAAGGTATTTGTTAATTTTTGTAACGTCACCGCTCAGTCCGCCATTAAAGCCGTTACGAGGAAGACACCTTTTATTTAAATCCTAAGATATCGCATTGGCGACGAGAAAAAAAAAATATCGTAATAGTTCGCGTGTGTAAGCTTACCGGCCTAAACCATGTCGATTGGAAAAATATCGGAATTTAAAGTGCCTACAGATAATTGGAGACTATATGTGGAAAGGCTCGAACAATTCTTCGTTGTGAACAAAATTCCTAGTGAGCTACATGTACCTACATTAATCACGGTAATGGGAGCGGAGAGTTATGAACTACTCGTGAGTTTGTGTACCCCGGAAAAACCCACATCAAAATCGTTTTTGGAGTTAACAAAAATTTTAGAAAATTACCTTCAACCAAAACCCAGCGAGCTGGCTGAAAGATTTAAATTCCGACAAAGGAAACAAAGGGACGGTGAAAGTATATCAGAATATGTAACGGACCTAAAGAAGATGTCGAAAACTTGCGAGTTTGGTAGCTGGTTGCAAGAAAGTTTGCGCGATCAATTGGTATGCGGTATCAGCAGTGAAACAATTCGGCAGAGTTGTTGCCGAAAGCAAATTAGAACTTTGGCAAGGCTTATCAATTAGCCGTGAGTATGGAGGCGGCGGAGAAGGATGCAGCCAGCGTCGATGTGCATCCGAAGATACCTGGAGACTCGAGCGCATTCACAAACTGCCACGCGATTGTCAGTGCAATACGGACCGGGCGCGCGATCGGTTGTGACGGCGAGCGGCGCGCGGGCAGTAAGGGCGAGGTCAGGATGCACGGCGGAGCATCCGGGGTAGCAGCAGCAACGCCCACCGGGCCGAGGGTATCGACATCGGTGCTGGATGACCGACGACGACGCCAGCGTGAGTGTCATGCGTGCGGTAAAGCACACGATGTAGTGACCTGCAAGTTTGCTCGCTACGTGTGTCGAGTGTGCAATAAACAAGGACATTTACAAAGGATGTGTCCTTATTTAGCAGGACAACACAGCGTCAACGTAGTGCAGAGTGAGAATGACAGTTTACTAAACAGCGAAGGAAGTGACGAGGTAATGGTTTGCATTAATCAATTAAGCGTTAGCCATTACAAACCATTGTTCATATCATTAATAGTACACGGTAGGCACGTTCAAATGGAGTGCGATACAGGCAGTGCCGTTTCATGTATTAGCTACGAGTTATATAAACAACAATTTAGAAACCTAAAAATGAATATGTGTCCTTTGTTGCTAAGGTACTATACGGGTGAACAAGTGAGACCTGTAGATGTGATAAGGCCTTTAGTAAAGTACAAAGATAAGGAAAAGCATCTCGATTTATATGTTATTAAAAATGGTAAAAGTATATTGTTAGGCAGACAATGGTTGGCAGAACTCAATATACAGTTACCCCCTTTTGGAAGCTTAAACTGTTTATCGAATGATGTTTTTAACTTGGACGATTTCAGTTCCAGATATTGTAAGGTGTTCGCGGACGGCCTGGGACGGTTCACTGGGCCGCCGGTGAGCATACGTGTGCGGGAGGGAGCGCAACCCGTGTTCATGCGAGCGCGTCCACTGGCTTATGCGTTGCGTGCACCTGTGGAGCGCGCACTCGAGCAGCTGGTGGCGGACGGTATCCTCACGCCCGTCGACCGCTCCGACTGGGCGACCCCCATTGTGCCCGTAGTGAAAAAAGACGGTAACATTAGGATTTGCGCCGATTATAAGTTAACTTTAAATAAAGTTATAGAAGTCGACCGTTATCCTTTGCCTAGAGTAGAAGACTTACTGGTACGTATACAAGGGGGGCAGCGGTTCAGTAAAATTGACCTTTCACAGGCTTACGCACAATTTGTACTTGACGAATCCGCCAAATATACGGTGATCAACACCCACAAGGGTTTGTTTAGATATAATCGCTTAGTATACGGCTTATCATCAAGTCCTGGCATTTTTCAAAAACATTTAGAGCAATTATTTAATCTACCGTATGTAGGCGTATTTTTGGACGATATAATTATTACAGGGCGCAACACAGAGGAGCATATTAGTAATTTGCATAAAGTATTTGACCGTTTGCAGTCGTACGGACTTAGAGTTAAAAAGGAAAAGTGTGTATTTTTCGCTGAATCAGTCAATTACTTAGGTTATGTAATTAGTAAGGATGGTATTCACACTTGTCCGGATAAGATTAAGGCAATAGTAGACATTCCCGCTCCTACGAACGTGTCTGAGTTAAGGGCCTATATAGGAATGATAATGTATTATACAAAATTCGTAAAAAATATCAGCACTATTCTCGCACCCTTATATAATTTATTACGTACGGGAATAAAATTTGATTGGTGTGACGATTGTGAAAGAGCCTTTAAAAAGGTAAAAGTATTATTAAGTTCTAGTAAAATTCTAATGCATTACTCTAGTGATTTGCCTATTGTGCTGACGTGTGATGCGAGCAGTGTGGGTGTAGGTGCGGTCATCTCGCACCTGACGCCGGAGGGCGAGCGGCCGGTGGCGTATGCGTCGCGCTCGCTCTCTGCTGCAGAGCGAGCCTATTCGCAGATCGATCGGGAGGCGCTCGCTATTGTGTTCGGTGTAAGAAAATATCATTAGTATTTGTATGGGCGAAAATTCATATTGCGTACGGACCATAAACCATTAACACACATATTTGGTAAAAAAACGGGAATACCGGTTATGGCCGCTTCGCGTATCCAACGTTGGGCCGTACTTTTATCTGGTTACGACTACAATATCGAATACGTGACGTCTAATAAAAATTGCGCCGACGGTTTATCAAGATTACCAATTTCTTCTAGTAATAAAAAAGCAATAAATAGTGAAATTACCTATATTAACTTTGTGGAATTTTTTTTACCGGTTACTAACGAGGATGTTACGAAGGCGACCTCAAAGGATATTATTCTAAGTAGAATTTTCGCCTATATCAAATCGGGTTGGCCGACAGTTTGCCCTGGTGAAGAGGTTAAGCCTTATTTTGTTAGGCGCAATGAACTATATTTAGATAACGGATCGATTATGTGGGGTATAGAATGGTAATACCTTCATATTTACGTCCAATTATTTTAAAACAATTACACAGCAGCCACATGGGCATCGTGAAAACTAAGGGGTTGGCACGCAGTTATGTGTGGTGGCCGAACATCGACGCAGATGTGGAAGCGCTATGCCGAAGCTGTGAGACCTGCGCCTCCGAGGCGGACGCCCCGCCGCGCGCGCCTCCACAGCCCTGGCCCTACTTGCCTCCTTGGTCATAGACTTCCTAGGGCCGTATAAAGTTAAAACTTATTTAGTTTTAATAGATTCGAGCTCGAAATGGCTTGAAATTATTGAAGTAGCGCGAACGAATGCGACTTCCATTATTAAGGTGTTGAGGTCAATATTTGCAAGGTTTGGTTTGCCCTTAGAACTAGTGTCGGACCAGGGACCGCCTTTCACAAGTATCGAATTTAAAAGTTTTTTGAAAAATAATGGCATTCAGCAAAGGTTTTCACCGGCGTACCACCCTGCATCTAATGGGGCAGCGGAAAATGCCGTTAAGCTGTGTAAGAGGGCAATAAAAAAAGCTTATAGGGATGACGTGGATATTGATACCGCCTTACAAACTTTTTTACTAAACTATCGCAACAGTAAGCAAAGCACCACGGGTGAGAGCCCAGCGATGCTGCTGCAGCGACGTTCCTTGCGTTCACGGTTGGATTTACTTCGCGGTGAGTATGTGGTGCAAGCGCGTGTGTTCGATGCTCAACAGCGTCAAGTCAAGTATGCTACACCATCTGGACTAGGGACTACGGCACCCGGGATAAATGGGTCAAGGGCACGGTAGCCCAGAAAGAAGGTTCGCGAAGATACGTTCTCGACAATGGTGACGGTCGACTTATTAAAAGACACATCGATCAAATAAGACGTAGGTCGCGCTTATCCGATGTTACCTGTCCAGATATCACTAATGAGGTCGATAAAAAGGATCGAAGTGGGCTTGAGGATGAGTTGGCAGATGCGTCTTCAGAGTTGCAAACGGAAGTTGCGGTTTCTGCTGGAAAAGATGACGTGGAAACCGAGCACGTTGACAGCAACGATAACGCCATAGCAGATACGCAATGTCCCAGCGAGACTGTACCAGACCCCGCCACTCCTCCACAACCACCGCCACCGTCGCGGCCAGTGACCCGTTCCAGGCGAATCCGATGACCCGTAATTAAATTTCAATGTTAGAATAATAGTATAGTTAAGTTAAGTTAAATTATAAGTTTAAAATTAGTTATTAAGTTCATTTCAATATAATTATGTATTTAAGGCTGGAGGTGTAAGGTATTTGTTAATTTTTGTAACGTCACCGCTCAGTCCGCCATTAAAGCCGTTACGAGGAAGACACCTTTTATTTAAATCCTAAGATATCGCAATTACATTTAGAATAAAAAAGCTCTCTTCTAAATCACTTAAAATTTGAAGAATGTAATTCTTGTAAGAGTTAGTAGAGATTGCATAATTTAGAAGAACCCACCGTGTAGTGGCGGAGTTAGAATATCCACTACCCTATATTGTCCCATGGGTGTTTTAATAAGCGACAGAGGGAAACAGGGGATGGTCAGTAGCATCTTCCACTGCATACCAAGCGTTACAACTATGGCAAAATCCCTCCTATAAGGCAGTCTATGGGGGAGGCCTATGTCCAGCTGTGGACTTTTATAAACTGTTATGTATGAATGGTATATTGTAGAAGAGCTTATTAGCTTCCCGTTTTTTAGGCTTTAGGAATACTTCAGCATTTTGATTCTTATTCGTAGGTGTCTATGGGCCACAGCATACTTCTTACATACTACACTTGCGGATAGTGTTTGTTTGTCACCATTAATTTGTAAAAATAACAAAAAGTTAATAGTGAGGACAGATCCAACCTATCTACGCCCATGTTTTTAAAATAAAATTGTAATTGTGAGGTTTCATTATTTACGACCGACAGGTATTTGTATCGTATAGGTAAGGTTTTTGATTTTAATTTTTAACATCTATGATTTAGTTGAATTATCAACGTTGGCTAAGTTCTTAACATATTGATCATGCTTAAACTGTTATTAAATGTAACAAACATTTATAGGAGTAAATATAACATGCACCAATAATACAAAAACGTGAAAAAGTAATACTGTATATTAACAAATTGTTGTTAAGAATAAGTTACTAAACTCATTCACAACTTTACTCATTCTAGACATAGAGGAATTAGAGCCGAATAATTTTTTACGAAAAGGTCTTTTAAAAGGGGTTATTACGTGGATATCTAATATTAATACCCAAATAAAATTTAATCAATGTTTGGGGACAGTCAAACCTCAAAACCACAGCTAAAAATTTTGATGCAAGAAGCTAGTCCATAGTGACTCGCAATCTTCCAATGAAATAATTTTAAAACGCTAAATTACACTTGTATGATTTATGTATCTAGTTTCTAAAGCCAGACAAATACACTAATGTCCTTAATTATAATCGTTGATACTCGCTTATTTAAATTAAGTAATAATTATATCTATATCTGTCTCTTCCTATTATCATTTTGTGAAAAAGAGAGAGAAAGAGGGAGAGAGAGAGAGAGAGAGAGAGAAAGTGAGAGAGAAAGAGAGATAGGGAGAGAGAGAAAGAGAAAAATAAACTTTAAGCATTTCTTAAATTGACGTTCAATTTTATGAGTAAGGCCGTTTATGTTCAATCAATATTTCCGTACCCGTTCACTCCTCAGTGAATGTGTAGCGTAATGAAGTCTTCACACAACTACGCAGTACTTTAAGATGCTTAGTACTCGTACCAAATTAAAGTACAAAAGTATTTAGTTTTGGTGTTACGAAAAACCTTAATATATCGCGAAACAAATCCCAGCATTACTAATCATTACGTTATTACTCTAATATTATCCCAAAAGCAATACATTGGGTTAAGACAAATGAGTGATAACTGTAGCCGCTTTGTTTTGTTCATACTCGACAACACTTGTTTTAAAGACATTTAAAAGAATGTTTAAAAGAATGTCTTTAAAAATAAGCAACTACTATAATTATGGCAAGAGCCATTCGTGCAGGACTCGGGAGAGTCCGAGCGCCGGTGGAGGTCGTGGAGGAAGGCGCACATTGTGTTTGATGTGCCCTACATGAGAATAAAAGAAGAAGGAGAGGTTGCTATGATGTGGTTTGCACTGGCAAGGGTGCAGATGAGTGCAAAAGCATTCCTGAGGCCCAGGTAATATTCAGCGAAGGTGGGTGGGGTTTTAGTGTGTGCGAGTCTGACATGACCCGTCCTTACTCTGCGAGGCGTTTTTCATGTCCCTTTTTACCTTGCCTCCGTAGGCATTTCTCCATGTAAAAACTAAAAAAGGTCCTTTCTTGTATAGGCCAGTATAGCCAATATAGCCCCCATGACAAATATATTTATTGTAACTAGTGGTTGCCTAGTTGTCGTAATTTGCTAACATTTAGTGTTAACAGTGGTAGAGCCACGCTGCAGCTTCTGCTGTAAGCATGGATGGGCCGGATCGTGGCAGTACTATGACCTCACAGAATACCACGTAAAGGAGAAGCTTTGCTTCTGCGTTTTGCTTGGTTAGTGCGGGTGGCCGGAGGCCCCCCCTCCCCTCATAACATGGTAGCTGAATTTAAAAAGAAAAGACTAACCCAGGAGTGTACCAACACCCCTGGTCCCTCCCTCCCTCACTGAGAATCCACGGTCAAGGCCTCTTCTTCCTGAGCGTGGGTGCTCAGGCTGCCCCCGGTATTGTGGGGGGAGGGGGCGGGGGGGCAAAATCCCGCTCTATACTAACATTACACAAGGCAAACAGAGCGATAAAATCATGGCGACCCCTGCCACGCTATCCTTGGACTTCTGCAACATCAGGGGACTTCACTCGAACCTTAACGCCGTCCACTACCATCTAGAGACGGCGAAGCCGGTCTTGCTCTTTTTGACCGAGACGCAGGTGTCCTCTCCGGCTGATACTTCGTACCTGTCCTACCTGGGGTACAAATTAGAACACTTCTTTATGCCCCGGGCTGGAGTTTGCCTATACGTCCGGGAGGGTATCTATTCTCGACGCCTCGGCAGTCTTGAAGGTACGGATCTGTCCATCCTTTGGCTGCGCATAGACAGCGGCGACCATCCCCGCGTCTACGGGTGCCTGTATAGGTCCCATAGCGGTAATGCCGACACAGACCGACTCATCGACCACGTCCAAATGGCTACAGATTTCTTGCTACAACAGATCCCATCCGTAGAGATCGTGATACTTGGCGATTTTAACGCCCACCACGCCGAATGGCTCGGTTCACGTTTAAACAATCATGCGGGGAGATCTGTTTATGACTTTGCCTTGGCATATGGTCTGACACAACTGGTTACTTCGCCTACGCGGATTCCAGATGTGGAGGAACATACACCTTCCCTGTTGGACTTTCTACTGACCTCTCATTCGGACGGATATCAGGTTTCCATCGATGCCCCTCTCGGCTCTTCGGACAGTTGTCTGATCCAGACTGTGGTGCCACTCACGCTCCCCTCAAGGAGCATCAAGGTCATAGTAGACGGTGCATGCTCCGATTATAAGTCTATTAACGCTGGTGTTCCACAAGGCTGCGTGCTATCACCAACGCTGTTTTTTCTGCATATCAATGATATGTTGCAAACTGGTAACATTCATTGCTATGCGGATGACAGCACTGGTGATTATCTATACACCGGCCGTGCCAATATTTCTCGGGAAAACGTCGCCGAGTAGTGGAACAAACTTGTGTCTGAAGTCGAGTCTTTGCTGAACAAAGTCTCGGATTGGGGGAGACTAAATCTACTCCAGTTTAATCCTCAGAAGATACAAGTTTGCGCGATTACCGCTAAAAAGAACCCCTTAGTCGTATCTCCTCAGTTTCAAGGCACTCCCCTTGTTGCCTCAGCCAGTATCGGAATCCTCGGCGTCGACATATCGAGTGATGTGCAGTTTCGTGGTCACTTAGAAGAGAAGGCCAAATTGGCCTCTCAAAAGCTTGGCGTGCTCAGCAGAGGGGAACAGTATTTCATGCCGGCACACCGCCTGCAACTTTACAAGGCGCAGGTTCGGCCTGACATGGAATACTGTTCCCATCTCTGGGCAGGGGCTCCCCAGTGCCAGCTCCTTCCACTTGACCGCATCCAGCGCAGAGCGGTTCGAATCTTCGACGACCGAGTTCTTTCCGATCGGCTCGATTCACTGGCGCTGCGAAGAGATGTTGCATCTCTTTGCGTATTTTATCGCATCTACCACGGGGAGT
Organism: Parnassius orleans; assembly: GCA_029286625.1. NCBI lineage: Eukaryota > Metazoa > Arthropoda > Insecta > Lepidoptera > Papilionidae > Parnassius > Parnassius orleans. The sequence continues at coordinate 1,746,411 of JAGSMP010000032.1, forward strand.
GCTCTGAGGAATTGTTCGGACTAATTCCAGCAGCTCAATTTCACCATCGCACATCGCGACAAAACTCGCGATACCATCAATACCATCTGGATGATTGGCGGTCCACCACTGTGCGATTTAGAAGATGTTTTCTTCCTCGCACACCTTCCTTGTGGAATCTATTACCACCAGCGATTTTTCCGGATCGATACGACTTAGGGACCTTCAAGAAAAGAGTCTACTCCTTTTTAAAAGGCCGGCAACGCATCTGCAATTCTCCTGGTGTTGCAGTTGTTCATGGGCGGCGGTAGTCACTTACCATCAGGTGAGCCGCATGCTGGTTTGCCCCTCTCCTATAAAAGAAAAATTCGACCGTATTTCGTAATTTTTTTATGTTTGTATATAAAGCAAGCTGTATTTAGTGCACTTTCAACTACACATTAAATATAAAACAATATCTAATATACGAAATATAAAATTAACGACGCTTTTATGCCTTGTCCTACACTCAACACACTATTGAGACCGCCGATAAAAACGTTAAGTTTCTTTATTCAATGTATTTGGAACATTTGAATTCACACATAATACACAGCTCATTCAGTAAAATTCATTGGCGACAATATCTACTCTGTGCAACTATTTGACCTCATGCAATTAAGTGTTTGACATTGGCATTATAGTAACAAAGGGTTGGAGAAATAGATTTTTCGTATATTATATAGAAATTCCAGACATGTTTTTACAAAGTTTTATTACATTTAATAATATAAAAATGGCACATATATATATTTTAAATATGTGCCATTTTGTTCGATAACTTGTTGCCATTTTGTAGGTAGTGACATAATCCCGTTGCTGTAGAAATCTTCAATTAAAAAATATTCACTAGAAATAATTTATATGGCAGAACGACGTTTTCCGGGTCAGCGAGTAATATTTTGATTCGTAATCGAGGTTATATATGTGTCTATCATATACATATCCTCGATTACGAATAAAAATGTAGAAAATGCGTTGTCACGCCTGAGGATTAAGATGGAATGCCTTGAATCAAGTAATAACCGGCTAAGTGCGAGTCGAACTCGCGCATGAAGGGTTCCGTACCTTCTTAAAACAGGTTTCTGGTAGGGGAGCTCACTTTAATTGATAATTTATTGTAATTTTTATTATTTGTTGTTATAGCGGCAACGGAAATACACATCGTGTTAAAATTTGAACTGTCTACCTATTACGGATCATAAGATACAGCCCGCTGGCAGACAGATAGACGGACAGCGGAGGCTTAGTAATAGGGTCCAGTTGATTACACTTTGGGTACGGAACCCTAAAAACGGTCTCCGATTATCTACACTCACTATACGAAATACAGCAGCATTAAGCTGCTATTTTACGCTGGTATTCTGTAATAGCGTCGTACTTCCCTGGTCGAGCTGATCCACTCGTGCTACAACCATAATATAGCTGCAGCATGGCTCTACCACGTATAAAACCTTACACACCTATTTTATTTTATAAACATAAGGATATAAAACCTTCAACACTTATGTTTAGTAGTGGACTTTGATATGCTGTAATGGTGAGGAATGATGATATTTCAGATCACTGTGTTCTGCCTTAGTATATTTAAACGGTGATTTAACTATAACGGGAAATAAATTAGAATGTGTGTTTTAATACATTGCCCTATTATTAGAGCCCTTGTTTACATTCCTAGGTATTCTATAGTATACCGTATTATACAGATTGCTGATAACAAATGCATGGCTATTATTCGAAAACTAACTGTATCGTAGTAAAATCTGAATGTACACAGTTGTAAGGCTAGTTAATGGAGATTTTCAACTAACAAAGGCTGAAAAGGGGACTTTGAAAAGGAGAAGAAGGGATCTAGGATATATTTTATTCGAAAAACATGAAGACTTTTTTGAGAAAACAAAAAAATTATAATATACCTCATATTTTTACACATTAATCCTACAAAAAACAAAGCCAGGACGTGTCGCTAGTATAAAATAAAATTCAAAAGATAAAACAATTTAGTATTTTGATCTGGGTACAACAGGGTTGAATTAGTTATCTTGAAACAACATTTAAAAGAAACGAGATAATTATATTAACCCATATTATAGAACAGCCGTTATACTTATGATAGGTAAGTTAAGAAATTCCTGTGAACTGTTTACTCATTTATGTTTTTATGTGAAGTTTTTTTTTGTTAAACACTCGTAAGTGTATCTATAAAATTGTAATATGAGCAAAGAAATTAGTAACTTTTTGCAGAATTGAAATGCGGTGTAATGACCATATTATGACGGAAAGACTAGGTAGTCGTAATAGCAATTCTATCCAATAGAGTGTTCATAGAGTTAGTTCGTATACCTACTTGATTTTTATATGAAGATGCTATTCAAATTATATAAAATATTCATACTTTTGAAATAAAATACTTCTGGAAATTACCAGAGAGTACCTACTATTGGAGATTTTTTGTCAAAGTACATTAATCTGTTAGAATGGTTTCACTGTCTTAAACAAAGTAATTAATCGTTGGTGACTGACATTAATAACTGAGGTCAAGCAGGACAATTGCGTCATAAACTCAGAAACAAAATTTTTACTGCTAACTTTACATCTTACCTGTTAAACAATTAAAAAAATAAAAGGCTTAGTATAATACTCACGTATTTGAGTGTAAAATTTGGGACTTTGTAAAATAAATAAGTATTAAAATATATCGTCGCGGTACATGCAATAGGTCGAATGTGAGTTAGGTACGATTTTACAGGAATGACTAAAAACTGTTTATTTTTTGTTATGTTAGTGAAATATGATTTCTGATAATGTATTTTGTATTAAAATTGGGTGTAAAATTATAACATATTACAATAGTGGTTATTGCATTTACAGTTTTGGTGAAAAGTTGACATAGGACATATTGCGTGTGTATTTTGTACCCGTTTTGATCACATAGGTAAAATTAATTTCATTATAGAAACAAGGAAAAAGAACATGTAGGTATTACAGTTTTTATTTATTAGGTAAGAACAAGTTTATTTGTGAAGTAAATTCTCATAGAATTGACGATAATCTCGTGGAATCAATTCTTTTAGTTCTTGCAAGTGCGTATATTTCGAAGCTTCAATTGGAATTGACTCTGTGTACAGTTTGGGATGGTCTGGCAGTGATTCCAGATATTTTGGTCGTACAGGTAATTCAGCCCATTCGTCTTGGTAGCACAGTTTGTAATGAATAATGCCATTAGGGGTATACTGAAAAGCAACCACGTCGTTAACATAGGGATCGCCAATTTTGTTGCCAGGGTGAATACTTTTGTAGTATACTGGCTGAAAAGCATAAAAATCATCACTACTACAGTAAATTGGTCTCTTGGACTTTGTCTTGCAGATTGAATTATAGGAATGTAGTCTGCAGGTGTATAGACTTCTCTCGGTTTTAATGCTCAATTCAAGCAGTTCATTAGATATTTTGATATTTCGGTTCAGATATCCACATCCATCACTCCAAATAGTATTTTTTCGGGATCTCTTTTTACAATTGCCTTTTGTAAAAAGTCTGTATAAATGGATGCAAATACATTACTTTCAATCCCTACCACTGCTTTGTGCCAAACGTAGCATACGGCATCTTTAGTACTTAAGTTGAGGAAGGTCTCATTGTAAACCTTCAACTGAGTCTTATAGTAATTTGCACTCGCATTAAGTCTTGGAACCAATAGCACAGCCTGTAGATCTACGGTATAGGTTTCAGTATTAGGACAATTAATGGATCGTTCTTTGTCTCTTGTTTTCTCTTCTCTTGCTGATAGTTTCTTTTGCTCATGTTTCCGGAATGTTTCTTCGTCGCAAGTTCCTGTCTTATACTGTGTACATGTATTACATTGATCCTTTTTCGGAATATAAAGGTCTAAGTTCATAATTTTCAAAGTATTGTAGAAGGTTTTCCAAGATCATGCAATTTAGTTTTGTGTTTAGATGAGACTCATCTTTATAAAATCGGTACATTTCTCTTAGACTAGACCACAAAAGCTCAATATAGAGTTTACTGGATGATGGTCGATAATAATGGCTTTCTACTTTAGGCAGTACATTCAGAAACTCCTTTACATTCTTAACGATATTTGATCTCTGTCGTGGGATCTACGCTTGATGATCTTCGTTTTCATGGCCTGTACTGGGTTGGTCTGATAAAGTCTATGAGTGAACCGTCGTCTCACCAATACTTAAAGTGTTTTCAAACATATTTCGGCATACACGTTTCTTCGCATCATCTTCCATCACAATTTTTTTCGTAGAGTCTCCCTGACTTAAGCTTGGCTGACTAACTGAGCTGGCTTGTTCTTCCCTGAATACACCAGTACTAGTACTAATAGCTAGCTTCACCAAGTGGTGGCTTCTAGCTCCTGACATAACAGGTAAATTCTGTTGTTGTTCCTGCAAATAATAACGTACTCATTTGTCAAAAATGTAACAGCTCCTATGTCAATACCTATTACCAAACTATGATTATCGCAAAATCTCCTTTGACAAGAAAAATATAGGTACAAAAAGTTTAATTATTTCATACAAAGAAAATTAATCATAACATAAGTAATATAAACCTAATTATTTTATTGAAAAACATTTAAAATCACAATCAATCAAGCATGAATTAAAAAAAAAAGTAAAGTTAGTACTAAGTTAGAAATTTAGTTCTTTGTTATGATTAAAAATATAACGTATTATTACTGTCTGTTAGGTTAAATTATATTAAAAAAAGAGTTGATTACTTACACAACAAATTAATGAAGTTTAAATTCGTAAATTCACCTCTTGGACAACAAAATATGTCTCGCCACACCGGAATACTATGACATACGACAATTTGCAGGAACCAAAACAGAGACGTCTGTCATTGGTCATATTTCAAGTAATTCAAACGCTTGCTTCTGATTGGACTTAGACATAGGAGTTTTTGTAAACGTTGTAGAAACATGTTTTGGATGCTTACATGCCAAAAAGGAAAAATTGAATTTTTTTCACATCCGACCTATTGCATGTACCGCGACGAAATACTCTTTTACAATGAAATTGAATGAATTTTATTTAATAACTAGCTGTTCACCGCGACTTCGCCCACGTGTAATTTAGAGTTTTAATTTTTTTGCGCGTTACCGTAATTTTTTTCTGAAATAAATGTAGCCTAAGTTACTCCTTATGACATCAGCTATCTGCCAGAGAAGGTCCCGTAAAAATCGGTCCAGCCGTTTCGGAGATTAGCCGGAACAAACAGACAGACACACACAAAAATTTTAAAAATTGTTTTGTTTTTTTATTTATAAGTACTGTATATACTTTCATATGCATTTACTAAAAAGCTGTAATTTTGATATTACAAACAGACACTTCAATTTTATTTATTTGTATAGATAGGTTTATCTAGAAAAAACATTTCTTAGAAAATAATTTATAAAATACTAGTCACAAAGATCCTACGATAATAAGCTTACCATCTGGAATAATCATCTCGCGTGTAGAAAAGCAAAGTAACAATTACTATAACTAGGAGCTACGACGATAACTGTATCAGTTATCTTTAAATATTAACGTACCTAGTTGCAAATACTCAAAGTATTCTGTCAGAATACGATGATTTCTATATACTGATACGATATACGTATGACTTATATATATGACGATTTCTCATAAATGGCTGAACTGATTGAAATGTTTCCTTTGTAATTTATATAGATTTAAAGCTAAAGATTGGTCTAATTTTAATTTAAAGAAAAATTCCACAGCTTAGCTTGGAAAATAGGGAATCAAGTATTTATCTCAGTAAAGTTGTTTTAATTAATATTTAAAATATATCATAATTATTACTATAAATGTCGTTTATAGTGGGTATAGTGGTCGGTATGGAGAACTAACACTCGTATTTATAGTCACCAGAAACGACGGAAATTAAAAAAAAAGTAGAATCAAAGGCGATACAATCCGTAAAAATAGTTTTATTCAATGTTACCATGAGAAGAGTTTCAACATGGGATATCGTTTCACACAATTTGCAGTAACAAACGTCATTTTGCCTATTTTTGTAGAAAACTTACGTGCGTATAATAAGCCTTGAAGCCTGAATCACAGATTAAATAATGTTACTACGTAAACTCCTCTCTTCATTAAGGTTTTATGCCACTAGAAGTTTTCAAATTTTGTGTGTTGATTTAATGAAAATTTCACTACCAACAGTGTGTCAAGTAGTAACTATCTTTTCTTTTTGTTTTCACGGTTTTCAAACATGTTTTTAGTCGTTACTTTTAGTAGCTAATAAACGTAACTTTTTTTACGTTTATCAGCCTTGTTAATGGTTACAAAAGTTTATTTACCGCGTCAAGAAATTAACGTACGTGTTATGTACAACTGACAACAAATGAAAATATTCAAGTGCAGTAAAAGATAACTTAAAAAGTGAATATGAACATAGGTGGATTTGTGCACGGAAGTCCTCCTATACTATAGTCTGCAAACTCACCGGAATTTTCACCGTTAGTCATTTATCTGTGTATAAAGAGTCGTGTTTACGTCAAAGAGGCCGAAAGTTATGAAGACCGCCACAGTAAAATTATTGCTGCGTTCATGGAAGTTAAAAGTGCTCAAAAACAGCTAATAAGTTTAAAAAATATTTTAAGAAAACGTGCTTGTCTATGCATAAAGATTGTGGCTTATCGACCGTTCGGCAATCTTCGGAAGCCCTCGGCTGCTCTGGACCAACCGGCTCGATTTTCCTCGCCTCGTCAGTCTATCCAAAGTCCGACCCGTTGGCGCTCTGATTCACTACGTTGAATTTACGTTGGATAAACGGTTATTTAATATGATGATTACATTTTTAGGTTCCAATATTAGATATCGGGACTACTTGCGTAATTTAATTGTAAATAGTTTATTCCATTTTTTTTTAAATACGCCATAATAAAAATATATTTTTGTTTTATTTATTATAACGATCCTAAGCACGTTAAAAGTTTAAAATGAAAATTGGAATCATAAGTCGAGCGAAATTGAGTGTTTACTGCGTTTGCAAAGACAAGGAATTAACGCACGTGTATCACCAATTAGAGAACATTTTTTCCAGCTAACCAAAGGCTGTTAGACTTTGGATAGTTAACCACTCCGTAACATGGAAGTGCTCGAGGTGGTCATTCAGTAATAAGCCCAGCTGTCGAAAACGCAGTAATCTAATTTTTAGAGCAAAACCCTCTCGCTAGCAATGATGCAGTTCGAGTTCAGAGTTAGTCAGTACGTGTGGAAACTACTGAATTCTTATAGATATCACCCATTTCATTACCAACGTGTACAAGCACTGAATAATAACGATGGTCCACCTCGAAAACATTTTTGTGAATGGTTAGTGTTATTTTAAGTGATTGCATATTTAAGTTGTAAAATTATGTGAAGAAACATATTACGCCGTTCTATTGAATACAATACCGATACAAACATTGCGCGCCGACGCAATGTTTGTATCGGCTGAGGTCCGCAATGCTCGGCACCATTTGCACTGCCTTCGTAGCCATCTGGGCGCCTTAATTTTAACTGGGCAGCCCGTTTTTATACGCCCTCAACGCTAGAGGCTACGCTCGTGCCGCCTGAGTAACCGTTATTTAAATCGCGCCAACCTATCATCGGCTTCCTAGCTCAACTATCTTTTCTACAACTGATTGTTTACATTTATTTTCCACCTCTTTCCCTCGCTCTGTAGACAAAACTTGTATTTCGAACTGTCTTTTGTGTATGAGTAAAAAAATTATATTAAATTTAAGGAGTGCAGAACTTTTTATTGGCATAGCATCCATTCCACATGTCGTTAAAATGTAAAAAAATATGTTATTTATATTATGACATACCTAAGCCGGTTTAAAGTATGAAGGGAAAATTTGAATCATAGTATCGAGCGTGTCATTAAGGAAGTAAATTATAGCAGGTGAAAGCTCCGTGCATTGACTCGTACACACACGAGCGCACGTATGCTTTAGTTGTTGCCCATATTTTGAGAACTGCAAATAGTGTATATCAGTATTTATATTTTGAACTTCATTATTAAATTTGGCTAACCTTTGTAGAATAACCATGTATAAAGCCATGCCCGTACTATTTACTAGCGTTGACAAACAAGTTAAGATCTAGGTGATAGAAATATTATCCAAAGGATGCTCTTACATGATGCTATTTCCAACAAACTTAGACAAATCATTTCCCATTATCATACAGAACGTCTCTATACTACTCTTCTAGAGAGAAATAAAGGATTCAAAACCAATTGAGAAACAAGGTCTGCTGATTAAAAAAAGGTATAAAGTCTCTTTACCTTCTACGTCTCTATCGACGGACAGACTACGCTTCTAGGAAAGCTGGACAGCCGCTACTATCTATTTAAAAGGAGGAGGAGAGGACAGCCAAGCAGCTCGCTCTACCGCGCCAGCAACCATGATACTTTATGCTGGTATTTTATTATACTTTCACAACTGTTGACTATAATATTATTTTAGTCATTGATAATATTATTATAGTCAACAGTTGTGAACAATTGAGAACCGTCTTATCAAATTATCAAAAAAACAGAGTGTTAGCACTCTCGTAATATTAAATTTGATAAGACGGTTCTCAATATCGTTTGTCAAATAGGTAATTTAAAACCAATTTAAATGTTCTACTGAAGCTATCCAAAATTTGCTAGTCTTGGATGATTTAGTCAGACGTGAACATCCATTAATTTATTTATTAAAACCTATAAAAGCCTACTCCTGAACCTTCCCTAATAGATTGCCTTATCATGAGGGATTTTGCCACACTTGACAGGCGTTTGGATTGCCGCAGATTTTTATAAGTTTTAACTATTACCCGGAAGGTGCTGCTGCCCATTTCCTGTCTTATTTCCCTTTGTCGTCACTTACGATATCCATGGGATGATATGGGATAGGATATTTAATACGAATGTTTCTTCCTATTCGTCACTCTAATCTACTATAATTTTATCCCCAAGATTAGATGCAAGATGAGATAAGTAAGGTGACATTACTCCCCCAAAACTCTTTACAGCGGGTATTGAAAGACGTTTTCATGCTACTGGACCGAAAAGGATACGGTATTAACATCAATCATCACTCACCTTTGATTTGCCGACGATATAGTTCTTATAGAAGAACCGCTGGAGGACTTTAAAACTATGCTCAATGAACTCAATAGTATCTCGCAACGGATAGATCTTAAAATAAACATGGACGGAGCAAAGGTCATATGTAACGTCCATGTTACATGTATTAACGGTCCATGTATTATATGTATTTACCGGGTAGAGTACCGGCAGTGGTTGGAAGCACTATGCTCAAAGTTGTTGACGAGTACGTTTACCTAGGACCAATATACCGGCTAGGTAAGACAAATTTAGACTCAGAGGTTGATTGACGGATCCAACTCGGCGTTTGAAATACCACGACGTTTCTACTCGTCACGTATACCTCAAAACTTGAAAATATGTGTAAGTGCGTGCTGCCAGTGATGATATATGGATCTGAGACGTGGTTCCATACTTCGTATGAGGAAGCTCAAGGTCACTCAGCGAGCTGTAGAGAATCTCTCTCTACAGCTCGCTGAGTGACCTTACTCGGAGTTTCTCTGCGTGGTAGACAGTGTAATGAGGATATTTGCAATAGAACCAAGGTAACAGAAATAGCCCAGCGAATCAGTAAGCAGAAGTGGCAATGGGCCGGAAATATAGCTCCAAAACGAAGAAGGGGGAACGATAGGGAAGAAAGGTTCACAATTATACATGATGGCGTAATGACCTGGTAAGAGATGCAGGAAGTCGATTGATGCAAGTGGCTTAGGACCGTGCTTAGTGACCTTCCTTGGGGGAGCCTATGTATAGAGGACTTGTAAAAGGCTTTAATGATGATGATGATGATGATGATGATGAAAATGAAATGCCGTTTGGTGGCAACGTTAGAGCCAGCAATAAAAGACGACAACTCTGATGTATGTCTCATTACAAAAAGTGTCAAATCGAGGGTCTTCCGAAAATTAATCGGATTTATATTAAAGATTTTCATCATACGAGTATAAATTACTCTGTATCTACTTGATGCTTTTTTTTTCGTATTCAAAAATGCTATAATTAGATAAAAAAATAAAGTATTATTCGAAAATAACGATTATTTAAAAATCTAGATGTAATTTACTCAAACTTTTCATATTTCTATTGTAAGCGTAATATTCCATATAATTTGCTACTAACGCAATCCATTGACTTGTATTTATTACAAAAAAAAAACATATTAATAGAAAATTAAGCGCGAAGAAAGTATTCTACCAATACTTACGTTTCAACATTTAAGGTTATAAAAATATTTTATATATAGAAAAAAAGTTAAAGCAAAGTAAGTGTAAATCAAAAAGCTAAGAGTTTTTTAAAGAAAGAAAGGATCATCGGAGCTGCCCCAATACGTATTCGCAGACCACACATGCCCTTACTTAAATAAACTTACGTTTCACGTAACTTTATTTAAAGCAGTCTAGGACAACGGTACGAGTATATTGACCAATAAAATTTTATATTGGTACTATCATATTTTATTCCCTTTATACTTTATGTTAATCGAACCAAAGCTTCATTGAATTTGAAATTTAGTACCACCATTTATTCTATGATTGTATTATGCAGTGGTGAATTTTATGACTTTAAATAAGTTGTTGAAATTGCCTTTAACCTGCTGACCACGAGAAAGTCGAGAGGAGATTACTCATCCACCTTTATCCAGTTTGTGCTGACTAAATGACATGACTTCAAATTTTTTTTCTCACACTTACAGATTTTCAGCACGTGATAATATGATGATGATGATGATGATCCCAGTAGTATAAACTTTAAGGCACGTTCATCCCTGGTAATTACTGTTCTAAATTACAAAAAATATAAGAAAATTTCTTCATCTTCATCATTAGCCCGAAAAAGTCTCCTGCTGGACATGGGCTTGTCCCATTGTACGGAGGAAAATTGTTCTCAATTTCTACGCAGCAAACTCAAGGTGAACTCAATTTAACTAGTACTTTCGTTAATGTAATATTCAGTTCCAGTTTGCATAGTTTTATGCCATAAATAAGCTTTTAATTTATACGTTTCGTTTGTTAACTCTAAGACGAGTGCCGCTTTTCAAGAAAAACTTTGGTATTTAAAGGATTTTGTATGATGTCATTTGTAGGAGGTCAGTAGCTACTGACTAAAATACATTTTATAATTACGAATCTTAAACTTAATGGAATTATGCAAAAATAATTAGTAACAAAAGTAGAGAAATATTAATGGGCATATAATTTAGGCACACATTTAATTAATAAAAGTAGCTAATTTTTACAGTAAGTATTGGTAGAATACTTTTTCGCGCTTAATTTTCTATTAATATGTTTAGTTTTTATTTTGTTGTAATAAATACAAGTTAATTGATTGCGTTAGTAGTATAGTAGATTATATGGAAATGATTCTAGGATAAAATTACGCTTACAATACAAATATGAAAAGTTTGAATAAATTACATCTTGATTTTCAAATAATCGTTATTTTCGAATAACACTTTAATTTTTTTATCTAATTATAGCATTTTTGAATACGAAAAAAAAGCATCAAGTAGATAAAGAGTACTTTACATGATGAAAATCGTTAATATAAATCCAATTAATTTTCAGAAGACTCTCGATTTGACACTTTTTTGTAATGAGACATAAATTCAGAGTTGTCGTCTTTTATTGCTGGCTCTAACGTCGCCACCACACGGCATCACATTTTCATCATCATCACCATCATCATCATTAAAGCCTTTTACAAGTCCTCTACATAGGCTCCCCCAAAGAAGGTCACTAAGCACGGTCCTAAGCCACTTGCATCAATCGACTTCCTGCATCTCTTACCAGGTCGTTACGCCATCATGTATAATTGTGAACCTTTCTTCCCTATCGTTCCCCCTTCTTTGTTTTCGAGCTATATTGCCGGCCCATTGCCACTTCTGCTTACTGATTTGCTGGGCTATTTCTGTTACCCTGGTTCTACTGCCAATATCCTCATTACACTGTCTGCCACGCAGAGAAACTCCGAGTATATCTCTCTCTACAGCTCGCTGAGTGACCTGGAGCTTCCTCATACGAAGTATGGAACCACGTCTCAGATCCATATATCATCACTGGCAGCACGCACTTACAGATATTTTCAAGTTTTGAGGTATACGTGACGAGTAGAAACGTCGTGGTATTTCAAACGCCGAGTTGGATCCGTCAATCAACCTCTGAGTCTAAATTTGACTTACCTAGCCGGTATATTGGTCCTAGGTAAACGTACTTGTCAACAACTTTGAGCATAGTGCTTCCAACCACTGCCGGTACTCTACCGGTAAATACATATAATACATGGACCGTTAATACATGTAACATGGACGTTACATATGACCTTTGCTCCGTCCATGTTTATTTTAAGATCTATCCGTTGCGAAACACTATTAAGTTCATTGAGCATAGTGTTAAAGTCCTCCAGCAGTTCTTCCATAAGAACCACATCATCGGCAAATCAAAGGTGAGTGATGATTGATGTTAATACCGTATCCTTTTCGGTCCAGTAGCATGAAAACGTCTTTCAATACCTGCTGTAAAGAGTTTTGGGGTCTAATGTCACCTTACACCGTCATTTCATATTGCATCTAATCTTGGTGAATAAAATTAGAGTAAATTAGAGTGAGGAATAGGAAGAAACTTTCGTATTAAATATCCCATCCCATATCACCCCATGGGTATCGTAAGTGACGACAAAGGGAAATAAGACAGGAAATGGGCAGTAGCACCTTCCGGGTAATAGCTCAAGCTTATAAAATCTGCGGCTATCAACCCGCTTGTCAAGTGTGGTAAAATCCCTCATGATAAGGCAATCTATTAGGGAAGGTTTAGCAGTATGCTTTTATATGCTTTAATAAATAAATTAATGGATGTTCACATCTGAAAAACTCACCCAAGACTAGCAAATTTTGGAAAGCTTCAGTAGAACATTTAAATTGGTTATAAATTACCTGTTTGACAAACGATATTGAGAACCGTCTTATCAAATTTAATATTACGAGATTGTTAGTAATAATATTATAGTCAACAGTTGTGAAAGTATAATAAAATACCAACATAAAGTATCATGGTTGCTGGCGCGGTGGAGCGTGCTGCTTGGCTGTCCTCTCCTCCTCCTTTTAAATAGATAGTAGAGGCTGTCCAGCTTTCCTAGAAGCGTAGTCTGACCGTCGATAGAGACGTAGAAGGTAAAGAGACTTCATACCTTTTTTTAATCAGCAGACCTTGTTTCTCAATTGGTTATGAATCCTTTATTTCTCTCTAGAAGAGTAGTATAGAGACGTTCTGTATGATAATGGGAAATGATTTGTCTAAGTTTGTTGGAAATAGCATCATGTAAGAGCATCCTTTGGATAACATTTCTATCACCTAGATCTTGTTTGTCAACGCCAGTAAATAGTACGGGCATGACTTTATACAGGGTTGTTTTTCAAAGGCTAGTCAAATTTAATAATAAAGTTCAAAATATAAATACTGATATACACTATTTGCAGTTTTCAAAATATGGACAACAACTAAAGCATACGTGCACTCATGTGTGTACGAGTCAATGCACGGAGCTATCTACTATAATTTACTTCCTTAATGACACGCTCGATACTATGATTCCAATTTTCCCTTCATACTTTAAATGGCTTAGGTATGTCATAATATAAATAACATATTTTTTTTTACATTTTGCTAATAAAAAGTTCTGCACTCCTTAAATTAAATATATTTTTTTACTCCTGCACAAAAGACAGTTCGAAATACAAGTTTAGTCTACAGAGCGAGGGAAAGAGGTGGAAAATAAATGTAAACAATCAGTTGTAGAAAAGATAGTTGAGCTAAGAAGCCGATGATAGGTTGGCGCAATTTAAATAACGATTACTCAGGCGGCACGAGCGTAGCTTCTAGCGTTGAGGGCGTATAAAAGCGGGCTGGCCGGTTAAAATTAAGGCGCCCAGATGGCTAAGAAGGAAGTGCAAATGGTGCCGAGCATTGCGGACCTCAGCCGATACGAATATTGCGTCGGCGCGTACGCCGTTCTGTTGAACGGCGTAATATGTTTCTTCTCAAAATTTTACAACTTAAATATGCAATCACTTAAAATAACACTAACATGTGAATGATATGATGTCCATAAGAATTCAGTAGTTTCCACACGTACTGACTAACTCTGAACTCGAACTGCATCAAGGTGCTAGCGAGGGGGTTTCACTCTAAAAATTGGATTACTGCGTTTTCGACAGCTGGGCTTATTACTGAATGACCACCTCGAGCACTTCCATGTGACGAAGTGGTTAACTATCCAAAGTCTAACAGCCTTTGGTTAGCTGGAAAAAATGTTCTCTGATTGGTGATACACGTACGTTAATTCCTTGTCTTTGCAAACGCAGTAAACATTCACTTTTCATTTTAAACTTTTAACGTGCTTAGGATCGTCATAATAAATAAAATAAAAATATATTTTTGCTTATCAACGACGTATCCGACGACTGTCCTTATTATGGCGTATTTAAAAAATTCAAATTCAACGTAGCGGATTGGAGGGCGAACGGGCCTCACGGCGTCGGACGGTCGGATAGACTGATGAGGCGAGGAAAATCGAGCCGGTTGCTCCAGAGCAGCCGAGAGCTTCCGAAGATTGCCGAACGGTCGATCAGCCACAATATTTATGCATAGACAAGCACGTTTTCTTAAAATATTCTTTACACTTATTAGCTGGTTTTGAGCACTTTTAGTTTCCGTGAACGCAGCAATAATTTTACTGTGTCGGTCTTCATAACTTTGGGCTTCTTTGACGTAAACACGACTCTTTATACACAGATAAATGACTAACGGTGAAAATTCCGGCGAGTTTGCAGTTTGCGTTAATTTCTTGATGCGGTAAAGACTCACTTTCGTAAAATCTTGGCGCACCACGTAAACTTTTATTGCTTAAAATGTAATATCGCACCATTTAGTAGTTTCATAGTATCCGCGGTTCCAATATTTTCGTTATGTCATTGGTAACGAAGCGTACGTAATGAGGTAACGGTCAATACTGTCAGCTGTCGACCGGGCGAGCAGACGTAACGGTAAATAGAAGGGAAGCCCAGGGGAGATGCGCAACAAGGTACCTTACCGAGCGACCCTTAAGAATATGTGCGTGCTTAAAATAGTAAGCGTTAGATATTTATGAATAGAAATCAGTTAAAATAATGCATTACCACCCATTTGAATTTAAAAGATAAAAATGACAGAACTTTTGAGATTTTCTTTGATTATTTTTTCTTCATCATTTGCTTTTAGTACTTATTCTAAACCATCTCTGCAAATTTGGCTGGTTATTGCAAAATAACCCTGTATATTATGGCTATAATGTCTAACCCAAACACTTATTGAGCGGTTTGCAACTTCTTGTCTCGAGCACTTATTACGTACGTAATGGTCATGTAGATTTTCAGGCTTAATGACTGAGCTCTCTGGGATTAAGCGTCCAATTTTAGCAATACCTCCTACGCTTTCGCCGCTTGTAGTGTAGGTGGCGGTGAGTCGATTACAAGTAGCACTTCGGCCGGTGTCTGTTCCAGTTAAGATGCTGGTGCATCCGCAAAAAAATATTTAAACCTTTTATGAGTTTTATTAAAAATACCTATCTTTCATATCTTAAAATGTGCGAGATTGCCTTTATTTTTTTATTTTTTAATATAAAAATAAAACATCGAAATATAATTATAAATTCTTCTGACTTATAATTATCATCATCACATTTTGTCAACCTTGTGGTTCGGTCTTAAAAATACCTGGCTGCAGACTTGATAATTTTTGTCGTCATAAGGGTAAATACAAAGAACAAAGTTCATCTGATAGTTAAAAAATTACTGTGACCTATAAGCACCTACATTTGTTAATCCTCGATTAAAAATAGAAATGCAAATATCACCGTCATCTCTTTAGGACTATGACAGAATAATTATTTACAGTGAATATAAAAAAAGAGTTTATAAATTATACTTAATATTTTTGCACTCCTTCATAAAATTAATTTAAATATAATAAAAGTATAATGTTTTATTAGATAATTTTTACATTTCCAAAGATTTTATGTAATATGTAAAAAGATCAAAAAACAATATAATCTTAGTCCTTGGGGGTGAAAACGCATCTGCATTTTTATTCTTAATTAAGAATAAATGAAGATGTCTATGGGCCACAGCACCCACTTACCATCAGTTGGACTGTGTGCTCGTTTGTCACCCATATTCTATAAAAATGTAATAAGGCATCTACATCTATCCTCGATTAAGAATCCCTGAGAACCACCACTCCTGAGAGCTAAGATGGAATGCCTTGTTTCCAGGAAAAAGGGTCTCCGGTTCTATACACTGGTCTCTACCGCTGGTATTCTGTGAGAGCGTGGTCCTTCCTCGGTCGAGCCGATTCATTTGTGCTACAACTATAATATAGCCGCAGCATAGATCTATCAGGTATATAAACCAATTTGTTTTGCCTAACCAATCTCTTATTTTGATATTATTTTTATACGTGCTTGTTTAAAAAAAACAAGAGTATGTTTCTATTAAATCAAGCTCAAAAAAGAATGACTTTTTATTTTTATATACAACTATTTCCTCTGTCAGTGTCGTAACACTGTCACGATTATTACTTTTCAATTAAATAGCTATTTCACCGATTTCGTGTACATGGAATTTATAACTATCCATTTATCCCACTAATTAATTTTAATGCCACTGCTGAACATAGACTTGTCCCATAGATTGACTCATAAAGGGGATTTTACCATAGTTGTCACGCTTGGCGGGCGCAGTATTTTATAATTTTGAGTTGTTATCAGAAAGTTGCTGCTGCTCACCTCCTATTTTTGTGTTCCTCTGACGTCTCTTACGATACTCATAAAACGATATGGGGTAGTGGATAATCTTACATCGCCATTACACGGTTGTATTTATAACCCATTACATCATTTATATATACTACTAGCGATCCGCGCCGGCTTTGCACTGATGATTTCTGAATCTCAACAACAGCGCCACATTCCGGGTAGAATAGTGAATCTAAACCATCCATCTTACCAACCATAAACTCAAACACACATAAAAATTTCATCAAATTCGGTCCAGCCATTCCGCGTCTTTGTGAAATTAACGGACAGCAATTAATTTTTATATATAGAATTATAAATAAGTATTTTCAAAAAAACTGGTACTTCAAGCTTCTGTGTACATTAATTTTTTTGTTCCGTCGGTATGAGGAAAATTTCTTCGAGCAAGACACGTAGAGCTGGCTGAGGGAAAAGCAAGACATTAATTTGTTGATCAATGCTGATAGTTGGCAGCGTCTCGTTCTATGGCTTATTGATGGCAACGCAGATTCCAAAGGATTTGCTTGTGCTGCTCAATGGAAGTGGGATAGGATGAGTAGTGTTGCAGGGATAAACACTTCCTCCTTGTGGCCAAATCCTTTTAAAACAGTGGCCTCCATGACAATTGCTTGTATTCTTGTTTATCTTACAAAAATCAAAAATCGCACAAATTGAGATTGTCGTCAAAGAATTTAAAAAAATCTTAATGAGCTGTGAATTTGGTTGATTTCGAATTGTCTGTGGAGTGTCATGTCATGGCATAAAGCGTTTTTTAATATTTTGTATATTAGATACCCCTGTTTTAAATATGAATGTGCAGTTGTAAGTAAAATTCAATGAATTTCGGTCTAAATTCGACTTACGGATTCCGATAGATGGCGTTATACCATCTCGCTTACGTCAGACATCAAATACCCGACCCGTCGACGGGCAGCAGCATCAAAGGTGCGAGACGTTTAACGATTAAGGTCGTCTGGTAGTATGGTGTGAAAACGTATTACAGCGGGAAGAATTTTAAAACAAACTACGAACGTCCAACCTCGAATGTGTCACGGTTGGTACTAAATGTATACTCTTTTGGCGGACGCTAGCAGTGGCCGTGGCAGACGCGAGCACTTGAACTTATTTCGTTTCTTTTTTCATAAGATTAAAAAAAACTAATTTTTAAATATTTTCTCAATATGAACTACACATAATAAGCCTTTTCATTTCATATAATTTTTTCACGATTTTGTTATGTAATCTCTGAAAGGTATACGTTTCGATAGCGATTTAGTTATTATTTTTATCGATACAATTATTACGATTTGCTTTTCTGTCTGCACACAACACTTGCAGTATGTTTATTTTTTATAAAATAATTTTGTTTTTGGACAGTTTACAGAGGTTCAACAACGTCAACCTCTGTAAACTGCGCAAAAATAACAGTACTACAACGTCGCCTTAAGGCAAATCTCTACAACAGGATAGGTCTAACCATGGGTTTTTAAGGACTGTATAAGTGAATAAGAAGAAAAATAAAATTGTAATTAAAATTTTATAGTTACTTAAAAATTAATGTTTTATAACCTTAAGTTTAATTATATACCAATTAATTTAATATATTGTTTCATTCCCTGGGACAAATAGTCTGACTAGGTAAGTCCAACTTCGACCGAGAGGTCAATCGACGGATTCAACTCGGCTGGGCAGCGTTCTGGAGATTACGACTCATCTTCTCGTCAGGCATACCTCAAAACCTCAAAACTAAATTGTACAACCAGTGCGTGTTGCCAGTGACATATGGACCTGACCTTCACTGCTGGCCGTATGAGGAAGCTCAAGGTCGATCAGCGAGTATGGAGAGGGCTATGCTCGGGGTTTCTCTGTGATAAACTTATAAATAGGATATCCGTAGTAGAACCAGAGTAACCGACATAGCCAGGATTAGTAAGCTGAAGTGGCAATGGGCCGGCCATATAGCTCGAAGAACCGACAACCGATGGGGAAGAAGGTGGAGTGGCAGCCTCGTACCGGCAGGCGAAGTGTAGGGCGTCCCCCCACTAGATGGAGTGACGACCTGTTAAGACATGCAGGAAGTCAATGGATGCAGGTGGCTCTGGACCGTGCTTTGTGGCATTCCGTGTGGGAGGCCTATGTTCAGCAGTGGACTTGTGAAGGGCTGTAATGATGATGATAATGATGATTGTTTCATTGATGTTTTCAGACCTCTTTATGTAAAACTTTATTTTCCTTGATTATAAATAATATGATATCATCACAAGAGTTCTACCGTCAAGTACAAAATGCTATAAAAACTATTTAAAAAAAGCTACTTTTTAATCTACCAGAGCTAACTTATAAGTCTACTGATAATTAAAACAAAATAGTAGATCTAAATAGTCCACTTCTTTCTTACTCTGTCTAACTTCTTACACTACACTAACATATTGTACCATTGTATCGGCATCTACATATACATACAATTGAACTACTCTGAGGGCCACCCTTAATTGTTACTCCAGCATTGTTTCATGAATAAATAAAATGTATAATATTGACGTAGTAAAACATCTATTCTATGGTCAAAATTAGTCATGCCACTATAATACCGAGAAGTAGATTTCATTTGTACTTTAAATATTTTGACTTGAATAAATTAGTTATGATGTTAGTATAGGGTTAGTATTGACACGTGGTAGAGCCACACTGCAGCGTATTATGATTACAATACTAAAGTGTCGGCTCGACTGTTCTCAAAGAATATTAAAGTTATAAAAAAGTAAGGATACTTTTTTGCTTCTAATGAGGCTTTTCATCTTAGACCTTAGGTATGACAACGCACTGCGCCTGAGGCGTTGAATAAAATAGAATTCAATAACTTTTATTCAATATAGATTACAAGAATACTTATTGAAATGAATTTATGTTTTCACCACTGATTCGGAAAAACGTGTGTCCTGAAAAAAACAGCATAAAACCCAAGCAGACTTTTTAACATTAACTTAAAATATAATATTTTATAAAATTAGGTATGAAAACATTTAGTAACAGCATGGTAACGATTGGTTTTTGTTTTTGATGTCAAATTTTCGTAAATTTACTGAAAGGCCTAATAATACCTCTATTTATTTCGTCAATTTTTTCTGTAAGACTCTGTCGTCATATATTCTTATTAATTGCTCTTGTGACTCTTTTCTTTTCTTCCCCATAGCAAGATTCCCAATGACATTATGCTATGAAAATAATTAACAGTTTCAGCATATCTAAGGCTGTAAACTATCAAAAATAAGAGAAGAGAAGGGAAGCTAATATTAGGATAGAATTTTTACTTATTTTATACTTGAAACAATTCGTTACATAAAATTTTTATGAAATAATGTTTGCAAAACCAACTCACACCCTCTTTTATGACTTCCGTATTCTCAGTTAACCCGCATAATTGAAATTTTGTTTTAAACGAGAGTTTCTGCAACATCGTTCCTACATCAAATAAAATCTTAAATATAAATAAATTGCACATTTTGTATCAGCCGTAATTTTTTTTATAGGATAGGATGACAAACGAGCACACAATCTACCTGATGGTAAGTGGTTGCTGTGACCCATAGACATCTACATCTATCCTCAATAGAGAATCAAAATGCAGATGCGTTGTCACCCGTGAGGACAACGATGGAATACCTCTTTTCCAGTAAAAAGGGTCTCCGGTTGTCTACACTCACCATACGAAACACAGCAGTGTTAAACTGCTATTTTACTCTGGTATTCTGTGAGAGCGTGGTCCTTCCCCGGTAGAGCCGACCCACAACGCACTACAACGACGTGCTACATATATACTGTATACTACTAATATAGCTGCAGCATGGCTCTACCACGTATAAAATATATATAGTCCACTTCTGGACATGAGCTTTCCCCAATTGTCCTTTTATCGTCGCGCTGCTCGATCTACTACTCTATTCTCTCTAGCTACTCGATCGCTGCACATTGTACTGTATCGACGTCTGCAATCCTTTTTTTTATTATTCTTGTTATAGGCACTGCACTAGTAAACAGTTTATCTCTGCTTAAAAATTAAGATTTTCTAAAAAGGACTTAGGAGTGAACCGTAGCTTAGAGGAATTGAGCTTTCATTTTGAACTATGAACCCACACACGCACACTTGAACTGAAACCCGCAGTGCCATTACCAAACGTCTAGCCTCCGCGCTTCGGAAACAATTAAGATTTAGAGAAAGGGTTAAGATTTTAAAGTTATGACTTGAGACATGGATCAGATCTGAGATACGAATCGATGGGCCCTGGTTTCGTATCTGTCTGTATCTTAGCTTTGTCTTCTAGTCTTGACTTGTCAGCTTTATGCGGGTGTTTATTTGATCGTATAACATCATTTTTAGTACAGTTATAATAAAAAGTCAACATTTAATAAGAATGTTGGTGACAAAGTTTTTTTGCATTATCAAGAATTAATTATCTGTTTTCTTATCGCATTTGTTGAGGGGCTAAGCGCTCGCCGTAATTTTCACAGCATGTCATATACCTGGGTATGATCCCTGTCGTCACCAATTAAATTGTGTCAATTTTAAGTGGTGTTTCGGCAGGTACTCGGCGGTAAAAGACCACATCTTGAGTAAACCTGTATCTCTAAGGAATAAAATTATATAATAATTTTGAGAACATGGGAATTTCGACAACACGCATTAAAACATCGCTTTGAACTAATTGTTCCATAATCCTCTCAGAAATGAGAGCAGTCCCGTGCTGAACTGTGGGACGTATAAAGGCTGCCATTTACTTTTACTTATACGATTGCTTGTGAGGATATTGGTTGAACTGCAGATGGCTGCCACATCCGTTATACTTCTGAAAAGTTACCGCTTGTGAAGACTGGCCTGCTCGGGCTTACAATACATTTACTAACATTTACTTTTTGTTGTATCATTTTAGTATTGAACATGCTTTAACTACCAATAGTACTTACCCTTTTCATATTTGGTAAAGAATATTATTGAATCATAGATTAATATATGATAGTCCACAATATTGCATTCAAAAAGAGTTTCTCTCTCTCTCTCTCTCTTTTCGAGAAGGTTTCTCTCTCTCTCTTTCTTCAATTAGAAAAACCTCATTATGAAACTGAACACTGTCGCTGTAGGTAAGGTAAGGCTGGGGTAGCCCATAAGTCACCCAATGCTGTAAACTCAAATGAAATTTGGCCAAACGAATACTTTCACAGAGATACAGTTATGCTGCAAGTGTTTTGAATTTTTAGATAATATTTCAATAAACGCTTAATCCATATTTTATTTACTTCATTCATTCAATTATTACAGCCCACCAAAAGTCGACTGCCGAAGAATGAATAACCAGAGCAATTAAACAACTTTAATAAAATTTTAATGGATACCCAATTTGGACGCGAAAAAATCAATTCCGTTTCGAAAACGTTAATTGGCATATGGTAAATATTTTAAAAAGTACGTAATATTTAAAATAAACATCTAAAGTATATTTCCGTGCAACGCATTTACATTGATTTCTCTATGAAATATTTTCATTATTAGTAAGATACTATATATTATATAGTTTCGTTACGTCATCTTGTTATAAATATGAAGTAGGTTAATTAAAAGTTAAATGAAGAACTAGTAATAAACGGAAACTTTAGAATGATTGTAGGAAGACTTAAAAATGACAGCGAATAATTATAATGAAAGTAAAACATTTCTCTTTTTTACTACTCTCTAATATTAAGACGAAAAATTTTACGCTTAAAATCTTTATCAAATTAATTTATAATAAAGGTGTACAGTTGTTGTGTAGTCATGGCCGTAATATCTACTACCCCATATAAACAAAGCTAAACTGAAATAGGAGTTGAGCAGCATCGTCTACCTGAAACTTAAAATAAAATACTGCGGTTACCAACCCGTCTGCTAAGCGTGGTTGTTATGGCAACATATAAGGTAATCCACGACTTTTTCTGCAACCAGGGCGGCGCGGCGCAACTTACAAATGAGGTGTAATATTTAACAGATTTCATAGTGGGGAAGTTAATTTGTTCGAAAAATATAAACGTTTATGTTTCTTTTAGTACTCTTAGTTATATATTATATTAATTTGATTAAAAATAAATAAACCAAACCGCAGATATTCGTGAAAGTAGAAAGATTAAAAAAGGAGCTAAAAATGTGCATAAAATTAAAGAGCAAATCAATGAGGCATTGTTTTGTGTATTAATATAATATTCTAGAAACTGATAAACTTTTATTTAAAACGAACTTCAAAATTCAATGACAATGTGTAACAAAAAATTTAACCTCAGTGTCAAGTAGCGACATCTGGTGAGCGTAAGATTATTAGTCCCTTTTGATAGGTTGTTATGAATGAATGAATATATTGAATAAAACTATTTTAACGGATTTTATCGCGTTTAATTTACTTATTTTAATTCCCGACGTTTCGGGTACTTTACAGCATCCCATGGCCATGGGTTGCTGTAAAGCACCCGAAACGTAAAATCCGTAAAAATAGTTTTATTCAATGTGTAGTGTTCGCGTAAATATTATTATTTACAGTCACGGCCTTATATCACCAAAATGCAAAAACTATCGCTACGTAGGTTAAAACATGCTGTTTATATTTGCTATCATAGCTTTTATTTTATACATTATAACCGTTTCAATCCATCAATTCCACAACAGTTAACTATCGTTCTTCATTATCATTAACATTTTCACAATAGCTTTTCTGCCTAGAAGTCCGTTTTGTTTGGTACCACTCTTTTTCATATTCCTGTCACCTATCAGCAGTACACCGATCAGTATTCCTGTTTGAATTGTAAGGAAGACAATAGTAATTACAGGCTGAGGATCTTTTGTGGAGACCACGCATTTGTGGCTTTTTTATTTGAACTGGATTGCAAGTAACCCATCACATACCATTAGGTAAACTATAATATATAAAATTTTACATCTAAAAAGTGATCAATCAAAGACAATTTTATCTATGTAGTATGTATAAATGGTACAGTAACAATGACCAAAACGACAGACTTATATTATATTGTGAACTTGAATTGGGATCGTTGTACGCCTTCTGCGTAAAACCAAAATACAATAAATAATTTTCGTTTTTAAAATCGCATGTGGATATTACAAACCCACTTTCAAGCTAGTTAATCTCCAAAAAAATTGATCCCAAATTGTCCTGAATAAGCTTTTGATACAAGATTACTCGTAAACATGATATACATATAGATAAACATGATAGCCATAATTTTACAACATGTTTATTTATTTTATTTATTCTTTATTGTACACACTGTAAGTTGATAACAATTATTAAATATTCAAATAAGATGTACAAAGGCGAGCTTAACCTAATAAGGTTCTCTTCCAGCAAACCCTTTGGGGAAAGAGAAATAATTTTATATAAAGCAAGTAGGTAGCAGCGTGCGTACTTAATAATTAATATAACACTACTTAATAGAAATTGGCTATAAGTTACAGTTAACAATTAACATATAAGTGTATAAAATATAAGTATAATTTATTTTCCTATGTCAATTAATTATACATACATATATAAATAAAGTTAGAAAATATATATATATATATATATATATATATATATACATACACATACATAATTATATACATATATATATAATTATACATATAAATACATAACATATATGAATATTTATAATTTTAAGTTAATAGAAAATGATTCTTTACTCTATTCCGAAATATATCAAGAGAAGAGCTAGCACGTATGTCATGTGGAAGTGAGTTCCATATCTTGACCGCCCTTACAGTAAAGGATCCACCACATCGTCTTGTGAAATGAGAAGGGGTTTTGAGAAGCAGCTGTTTAGTGGTCCGGCACTGAGTTTCACGAGGTACAAGATACTCAAAACGCTCGCGGAGATATGGAGGTGCGAGAGGATTAAAGAGTAAAAAGTAGAGAAATGATAATACATGTAAGTCTCGACGTCTACGGATAGGAAGCCATTTTAATTGAGCCCTGTACTCTGAAACATGATCAAATTTACGAAGACCGAAAATAAAACGTATACACAAATTTTGAAGACGTTCCAGTTTGTTCAACAGCTCCTCTGAAGCATCCAAAAAACTAACATCAGCGTAGTCAATGAAAGGAAGAAGAAGTGCTTGAGCTAAGGTTATCTTAGTTTTTAACGGTAAAAACGTCTGGAGGCGCTTGAGAGATTGAAAAGTGTAGTTCACTTTTCTGCTTATCATATTAATGTGAGCAACCCAAGACAAATTATTATCAAAGACAACACCTAAGTTTTTAGCAGTCTCTGTATATGGAATTTGAGTATTATCATATGTTACTGCAGGGATCTTCGAACGGTCTAATAAGTAAAGCATATGTGAGCTGCCGATAATCATTACTTGGGATTTAGCAGGGTTAACGAGAAGACCAAACGATTTTGCCCAACTGCTTATGCTACTTAAGTCAGCATTCAGCTTATTAATAGCCTCGTCTATATCTTTGACTTTGAAATGACGGTATAATTGCAAGTCGTCAGCATAGAGGTGATAATGAGAGGAGAGAACAGTAGTGAGAGCATTGATGAAAATAGAGAAGAGAAGTGGGGACAGAACACCACCCTGAGGAACACCCGCCGTAAGATCACACCACTCGGAGAAATCCTCCTCATGGCGGACACATTACTGATGGTGAAATGTTTAAGGACGAAAGAATACCAAGAAGTATGTCATAATCAACGGAATTAAATGCACTGCTGAAATCCAATAATGTTAGAACAGTGAGAAGTCTTTTATCCATGGCCCAGCGAATATCATCAGACACTTTAATCAGAGCGCTGACTGTGCTATGGCCTGGACGAAAACCAGATTGAAAAGGACTCAGCAGGCTGTGAACAGTTAGGAATTGAGATAATTGCCTCTGAACTATATTTTCTAGTACTTTGGATAAAATCGGAAGAATAGAAATAGGGCGGAATTGGGATAAAGACGTAGGATTTGAAGTTTTTGGAAGAGGAATAACGAATGCCTTTTTCCAGCAAGTCGGAAAGGAGCACGTCTCAAGCGAAGAAGAGATAATGTGAGTGATAATAGGGACAAGTTCATTAGTGATAGGTTTAATCATTTGCATACAAAGATTGTCATAGCCAATAGCTTTAGTGGAAATAGATAAAGGCATTTATGTCACCATCAGTAACTTTACTGAAATTAAAAGGAGAACACAACGGCTTAAATATTGAGAGAAAATTAGTTGATTACGAATTTTACCGACTAAGCTTTTAATATTAGATTACTCAAAACATGTTATGAAGTGTAAGTTACAAAAGACACTGACTCCATTGTATAATTTTTATTGCTGGTCAAACCAAGGTGTCATACTTGCAGTCAACAGCCTTGTTTTGACCATCCTATAAAAGCCGTTGCATTTGAAATTATATTCATTATAGTCCTCATCGTAGTAATGTAACCATTTAGAAGTCAGTATTGCACTGAATTAGTTTTAGTTCATTATTTTAATGAAATTGATACTAAATATCATCGAGACATATTTGTTGTTCTTAAAAAAGCTTCAGCACCGCTCCCGAAACTTAAATAGCTACAACCACTATTTCGTTACTAAAACACAACATAAATTACGAAAAATATGTTATATAATATATGACAAATTATCAAACGGGTTGTGATATTATTTTGATAATTTAACTATAGAAACTCAAGTCATGTGAAGCAGATGTAGACTACAGGTTGAAGCCAGTTAGTTTTGATAGTCATAAAATGTCGTTTTTTCTATATTTTCCTTATATACCAAAATAATATTAAAAATATAATAACTCAAGGAAAAACTTTCTTTGTATTTTGTTTGCATAAAATTGAAGAAAAATCTCTTTGGTTGTACTGTTTGTATCTGGCTGGTTTTAATATCAATACATATAGGATATAAAGAAAATAAAAATAAAAAAAACACTGTCGCCATTTTTCAATTCTTTTTCTGTCCGCCAAAATGAGTGAACTTTACGAAGAAATTCGATACATTCTGAAATTTTATTACAAAACAGGGAAAAATGTGACACAAGCCGCAAAAAAAAATTTTGTAACGTTTTTGGACCTAATGTAGTATCAATAAAAGTAGCACAAAGTTGGTTCAAGCGTTTTAAGTCCGGAAATTTTGATGTCAAATATGCAGCTTGCTCTGGTGCGGCCCTCATGCGGATAAAGTAGATCCAGTCTATACTAATGTTATAAAGAGAGAGTGCGAATTCCAAGAGTTTGTATTTATATGTGGAGGGTAATCTCCGGAACTACTGCACCTATTTGAAAATTTCTTCAAAACTGTTTTGTGGTCAATCATCAATTCCTCGGCTATGTCGTAACTACTAATATGCCGATGTTGCTCCACTTTATAAAAAACTAGCAGCCCGCCCCGGCTTTGCCCGGGTTGAACAATTATCTATATAGGTATAATATAATTCAGATTTAGCATATTAGATATAACTTATTTTAAAACTTCTTCATATAACACATTTTTGTTTCATTTTTCTGCGGCTTTAATATAAATTGGTTCTCCGCTTTTCCTGACCTAGAAAGACCAATATATAATTGTCCGTGAGTAAAGCAATCTTCCCGTCAAGTCCTATATATTTGTATGTTTGGCCTTGGGATTTGTTGATGGTGATGGCAAAACAATTTTTATTGGAAACTGTAATCGCTTAAATTGGAAAGGTAAATCTGTAGGGATCATGGGAATGCGGGGAATATGAGTCAACTGACCTGCCGCTGGTCCTGTAAAATAATACTCTCAATGACTTTATTACGTAGTGATTTTACTTGAAGTTTAGTTCCATTGCACAGATTAGGCGGATTCAGGTTTCACAATTAAGTTATTGGAATAACGACTTTAATTTTTAGAGTATGACGGGGAAGTCCTGAAGGGTTAAGGGAGTTAAGGAATTCCTGTGGGTAATGCACAGCGTCCTCTGTATCTAATACGGTATCAACGAATTTATATATTTTTTGATTACCTGGTATTCTTTTTAATATTTGTTCATTAATATGATAAACAGAATTTCTTGGCGTAACTATTGCCTTCTCGCACATCCATGTGTAATATTTTTGAGAAATATCCTGAATTGCTGGGTAAACATATAGAATCAAATCATTAAGCCTTGAGATACACTTTTCTAACTCATCTATTTTATAATGGTTTCTTATATTTACGCGAACACTACACATTAAATAAAACTATTTTTACGGATTTTATCGTGTTTAATTTTACTAATTTTGATTCCCGACGTTTCGGGTGCTTTACAGCACCCATGGTCACGGGGGGGACCGAGGCGTTCGACGTCCCAATGTCACAGTTAGCCCGGCTACCTTCAGTTTTTTGAATATTAATTTTTGGTCCGATCTACGCAGAATGAGCTTACAGTATCTTGAAGTCTTGCAGTGGTATGCTTGGGTTTGGATTTAATTTTGTTAATTATAGGATCCCAAGCAGATGGCAACACCATCCATCTTCTCTATTCAAATTAGGATGTTTTTAATTTCAATAGCCTCGCGTATCATCCTTGGTAGGAATCGGTGTTCTTTTGCAGATTTGTGGTCTATCAAATCTGATGTAATGGCGGGGACGATCTTGAACATGTTCACAGACTGCAGACTTCCCAGAGCGTCGGTGCCTCACGTCAGCTATGTGTTCTTTCACGCGGGTTTTAATGGATCTTTTGTTTATCCTATGTAAGAGACCACATTCACAATCAAGCTTGTACCTCCTGCATCTTGTAGAGGATATTACACTTGACAGATGGTAAAATTGACTAATCTTCTTCAGCGGCTTGAGTATGTTTTAATAGAAGCTCGCTTCAAAATATAGCCAACCTTGTCTGTGACTCCTCTGACATAGGGTGGTACAGCAGGCACACGCTCGATTGTGGCCGGCTTCACTCGGTCACTGTGACGTAGGCGCGGGGACCCAGCTTGTTGTCTTGCAATACTTGCTCGACGTGCTGAAGCTCGGCGGCCAGATGTTTTCTGTCACAGATCCCTCGTGCTCTCTGAAACAAAGATTTTCCCACGGTAGCTAACTGTGATGGATGATGGTGCGATTCACCATTTAAATATCGGTTGGTATGTGTCTTTTCTATACAGTGTGACCAATAGTGTTATCAGGATTTCGATGACTAAAACATCTAGGAAAGCTAAAGAATTGTGTGCCTCTAACTCCATTGTGAATTGTATTTTAGAATTTATGGAACTAAGGTGGTTTAAAATGCAGTTACTTTGTCAGATGGTAAAATTGTGAAAGTGTCGTCTACGTACCGCTTGTAGAATCTTGGATACAGGAGCAGTAAGAAGGGCTTTCTCCTCAAAGTCCTCCATGAATATGTCGGCGACTATGGGAGATACAGGTGAACCCATTGCTACGCCATCTACTTGCTTGTAGAACTCCTCCTTCCACAATAGATAGCCAGATGTAAGGCAGTGCTTTAACAGTAATGCATATTCTGTAGGCATGTTGTATTCTTCTAGCTTCCTGGTTACAATTGAGATGCAGTCTTCAATGGGTAAGCATGTAAATAGTGACTGAACATCAAAACTGACCATAGTTTCATTGTCAGCGAGATGTAGGTCTTTATCTCACTAACAAAATGGTACGAATCCTTCGTGTGTGCTCTGGTTTGTCCTCTCAGCGGTGACAGAACTTTTGCCAAGTGTTGAGCCAATTTATAAGTTGGTGAGTCGATCTGGCTCACTATAGGACGTAGTGGAGCGTTTGGTTTGTGTATTTTTGCAACCCATACAACCTCGGTGGTTTGGTACATGGTGGTATTATCAATTTACGTCGAGATCTAATTTTTCAGATAATTCTTTAACAGATCGCTTGTTGTTTTAAGCACATTGGTTGTAGGGTCTGTTTTGACCTTTTGTACGTACTTTCGTCCGATAAAAGTTGTTGTATTTTAGAATTATAATCTGACGTATCCATTACTACCGTAGCATTTCTTTTATCTGCACGGAAAATCGTGAGTTCTGGTCTGTTGCGTAAGTTGTACAACGCTTTAATCTCGTCTTTGGGTAGATTTAGTTTCGGCACTGAACTTCGACGTAACAAGGACGAAATGTCTTGACGTATGGCCTCTAAATCTTCCTTTCCCACATTGTTTTAAACAGACAATCCTCAACGTTACAGATAATTTCCTCATATGGGATTTTCGCGGTGTTATTGCGAAATTCAGGCCTTCGATAATACTTTTATTGTAGGTTCGTCCAGTGTTTGTTTTGACAGATTATAGACCGTGCGTTGTTTATTGTTTGTGTCTGTGGTCAACGGTTGTTGTGTTTCGTTTCTACGTTGCCATGGATGTTTGGCATTTGATTTGATTGTTAATTTTTGATATTTTTCTATTTGTTTATTTTTGCATTCATTATATTTCGATGTTTCGCGTTTGTTTAAAGTTTCAATGCAATTATTAAAATCAAATGTCGTTAAAACTGTCTTTAACTCACTGGACAAATTGTCTATGGTATTATTTATGAATTATAGATCGAACCGTTTTTGCTGAATCACCGTTCGTAACAACATTTTACTTGCCTGATTTAGGATCTTAGCGCTTCCTCGAATGTCCTTTTTGGTTGATATTGTGACACACGTAGGAATGAGATTATGGTCTCTGCATCTCTTCAAGAAATTTAAAGATGTTATATAATGGATGGAAGTCTGCAGTCTGTGAACATGTTCAAGATCGTCCCCGCCATTACATCAGATTTGATAGACCACAAATCCTCGCAAAAGAACACCGATTCCTACCAAGGATGATACGCAAGGCTATTGAAATTAAAAAACATCCTAATTTCAATAGAGAAGATGGATGGGTGCTGCCATCTGCTTGGGATCCTATAATTAACAAAATTAAATCCAAACCCAAGCATACCACTGCAAGACTTCAAGATACTGTAAGCTCATTCTGCGTAGATCGGACCAAAAATTAATATTCAAAAAACTGAAGGTAGCCGGGCTAACTGTGACATTGGGACGTCGAACGCCTCGGACCCCCCCGTGACCATGGGTGCTGTAAAGCACCCGAAACGTCGGGAATCAAAATTAGTAAAATTAAACGCGATAAAATCCGTAAAAATAGTTTTATTCATCTATTTTAATAAGGCCATCTTCTTTAGGTATTTTCCCATCACCTACTTATAATTAAAGAAAAACTCGCGAAATGCGTGTTACCCTTTTCTAAATGGGCTTTCATGTTTGTTCTTAAGGTGATTTATTGTACAGAGCTCCATAAAGGAGACGCCTTTAAGCAGGCTTTAAGTATATCTGCACGTGTTCCTTTAGGCACAACAGGAAGAGTTTGACGAAAGTCACTGGCAAAAACGAAGGTGACTTCTCCCATAATATCTCAAATATCTGAACTTCTTAGGTCTTTTAAAGTTCTGTTTACAGCTTCTATATGTGAGCGGTGGCTCATCGTACATTCGTCCCACATTATGAGACAGACATATTGAAGAAGTTTGCCCAGTGGCCCGTATTTTTGTATGGAGCAAGAGTTAAAATGTGGAATGGGCAGTTTTTCAACCACTAAGAGAAGTCGCGGCTACACCGGAATAAACCACCACAAGAGCCAGTATCCGAATTTGGGATTTTTCAAACATTTAAAAATTCATAACGCCGAAAATATTAACTTTATCGTAAAAAGTCGTAGAACCTTTTTTATTTGTATTTCATTAAAAAATGTATAAAAAAATTGTCCCGTTTGAAAATAACAATTCCTTGCAATTGAAAAAAAAATCTGTTTAAACGATATAGTGTTTCGCCATTGCAACATGCATTGATATCATCAGTAGGACATTTTTTGAAGAGAATCGCATAAAAAAAATTGAGGTA
Organism: Parnassius orleans; assembly: GCA_029286625.1. Classification (NCBI taxonomy): domain Eukaryota; kingdom Metazoa; phylum Arthropoda; class Insecta; order Lepidoptera; family Papilionidae; genus Parnassius; species Parnassius orleans. The sequence goes on from JAGSMP010000032.1 coordinate 1,778,270, forward strand.
GAATAGTTTTCGGTACTCATGCGCCGATTCCTCCTGGACTAAGTGGTCGATTTATTTTTCACGTGTCTGCTCGTTCGGGTTGCTTACTTTGACACGTTATTTCCCCCTCCGCATACCGCAGCGCCTCCCGTCATTGCCGCGCCGACCGCCATCATTATTATATTATTGTGCGAGAGTTTTTATATGTATAAAAATGGTTATTGTGAGTTATCTAAAAAGATAGACATAAGCTATCGCGGACTTTTTGTAGAAATTTTCAAGAGGAACATTTCAGCTATACATTATTTTCATGCAACTTTACCTATTGAAGCAGCGCACGCTGTGAAAGCTCACAAGAGGCACGACTTTTTCCGACTTAGTTGACAAATATCATCATAACTTTAACTATTATATTATGTATATATATATATATATATAAGTAGTAATTTGTCATAATACAGCCTGGAAATGTGGTATTTGTTAGTATTTGTTACTCATCAATACAAAACATTTTTATTGATGTTTACGAACTAACCATATAATTTTAGGCAGGGGAAAAAGTCTCTTCGTATTTATATACAAATTCAAGACTTTTTTTTTAACGTTTAATTACATTTAATTATGATATAAATGTGCCATTTTGTTCGATAACTTGTTGCCATCTTGTAAGTTGTGGCATAATCCCGTTGCTGTAGAAATCGTGGGTTTTTTGATCAAAAAAATGTGGATGCATTAATAATTCCCAACCAAGTTCTCTCAATTTTTGCTGAGTGGCAAAATATGTGTGGTCTGGCGTTATCATGATGATAGTCCACTTCTTTTCTATTGATCAATACCGGCCATTTTTTCTCAATTCCTTCCTTGAGTCTCATTAGTTATTGGCAGTAGAGATTCGAATCAATGTTTTTGCCCGGCGGTAAAAGCTCATTATAAACAATGTCCTTCCAATCCCACCATACACACAGCTGTACCTTATTGCGTGTTAATCCGGGATCCGCTACAGTCTGTGGAGTTTGACTACCCTTTGACCATGATCTTTTTCGCACGTTCTTGTCGTAGGTGATCCACTTTTTATCACCAGTGATCAATCTTTTCAAAAATGGTTCGGTTTCATTATATTTCAATAGAGAATCGAGAATGAGTACAAGATTCATTAGGTTTCTTTCAGTGAGCTCGTGTGGTATCCAAATATCAAGCTTTTTTGTATAGCCAGACTTTTTCAAATGGATCCAAACAGTTTTGTGGTCAATCATCAATTCCTCAGCTATATCGTAACTATTAATATGCCGATCTTGCTCTACTTTTTCAAAAGCGGGTTCTACCTTATCCGCATGAGGGCCGCACTAGAGCGAGCTGCATATTTGACATCAAAATTCCCGGACTGAAAACGCTTGAACCTACTTTGTGCTACTCTTACTCACACTGAACGTGGTTTTTAAACGTGGTAGAGCCATGCTGCAGCTATATTAATTGTATAGTTGTAGTACGAATGGGTCGACTCGACCGGGGAAGTACCAAGCTCTCACAGAATACCAGCGTGAAATAGCAGCTTAATGCCGCTGTGTTTCGTATGGTGAGTGTAGAGCACCGGAGACCTTTTTTACTGGAAAAGAGGCATTCCATCTTAGTCCTCTCGGCTGACAACGCATCTACATTTTGATTCGCAAACGACGATAGATGTAGATGTCTATGGGCCACAGCAACCACTTACCATCAGGTGGACTGTTTGCTCGCTTGACACCCTATCCTATAAAAAAACACTGCATTAGGTCCATAAACGTCACAATATTTTTGCGGCTTGAGTCGCATTTTTCCCTTTTTTGTAATAAAACTTCAGAATGTATCGAATTTCTTCGTTAGTTTCTCTCATTTTTGGCGGACAGAAAAACAATTAAAAAATGGCGGAAAAATGTTTTTTACTTTTTCTTTTTCTTTTTATTAATGTACTATATATATATATATTAAACCAGTCACATACAAACAGTACAACCAAAGAGATTTTTCTTCAATTTTATACAAACAAAATACGAAGATACTTTTTCCCCGACCTATTATATTTCACTTACTTGTATATATAGAGGTCAGTGATTTCACTGTATTGCATTCTTCTAGACACTGAACACGATTTTGTAATTCGAATTGAAAGTTTCGGGGCTTTGGTTTTTTAACACAACATTCACAACATTCTTTTTTTGTAAATAAAACTATTAGGTAGACGTTTTTAGTTCTTTTTTTTCTATATTGGATCCCTTTAAGATTTCATAAAATAAAATAAAAAGTACTCTTATAAGAAATAACATATTTATTGAAATACAATTGCTGCAGATTTAAAAAAAATCACTTTTAAAATTTTTGTATCTATAATGTTAACTATTTCGACTGTTGATCATTTCATTCAGGGACTAATCCTAGTTCAGGTGAAAATCAGTTATTTGCCAGCCTGGAGTCAGGAACTTGGCGGTGTTTCACCTCCGTGCTTCGGAAATTTACGCAAAGCCGGTGATACTGCGCCAGATCTATTTACGGTCGTATCGGATTGCCGTCCCATCGGACCACGACAGTGAGAGAATGGAAAGTGCTCCTGTACTTGCACAAACACCCGTACACTATTATCCTGGCCTACGCAGATTGCTTTTCAGTTATATCAGAAATTCAGTCTGGAAGGCATATCAACACTGGTTAAACAATAGTTAAATCTCGTCAAATATATTCGTAAAAAAACAGTCATTCGAGCCGATAACAAAACACTTCTGTTTTATTAGTTTGGCTAATGGGTATGCTTTTCTATTTAATTATATACTAAATCCTACCTTTAGATTATTCTTCTTTGTTTAACTTTTATAAATTTCTCTCCTTGAAAATTTAATATCGCAACACTCAGTTAAATAGTAATCACCACGAAGTAAATAGTCTTTAAACGCCTAAAACTTTATCTCAATCACACTAATTCAAACAAAATCTAATTCAATCTGTGTAAAATGAAAAGTTGTGTATTATTGTTATAAAACTTAATTGTGCGTGCTTTATTTATTCCATTCATAAACTTTCTAATTAATTACGCAAAGCTTGAACATAGTCAAATTATAAATAACTTTCATTATTTTTCCACCGAGGATCACCATGTTTTAATATTAAAGTTATAATAGTTTTCTTCATAGGTTTTGACATAAATTTTATATAGAATAGCAAACTAATTATTATATCGCTTTATATTATTTGTCGCCGCACGCGCTTCGGTCTTCAAATGAAATCTTAATTAATGATTTAATGCATTGTTACCTAGTAATATTTGTAATTTAAGTATTCCAAAATAAATTAATTAATTAAATACTAGTGAAATAGTTATTACATTATTTTAAAAGCTCAATTATAAATATTTTAAATGTAGTTGTTTTGACTACTCTGTAATCATTATTGCATCCGAGTTTCAACTGAGTAATAATTGTTTAATAATTAGCAATCATTGTGTTCTAATCTTAAGAAATTCTGTCTTTAATTATTAGTAACTACAGGTTTACTATGAGTTCATACAATAAACTCTTTATACTTCGATTTAGATTAAAAGTAGTTAAACTGATTTAAATCTGTAGTGGTGGCGTTGTGCACTTTTACCGAAAAATCATTGGAACGGTCATTCTTTGGTCCGCGCTTGAGGTGTTAAAGTCAAAAGCAAATACTGTAAGTAATTTAAGTATTAAATAAGTAAACCGTGTTATTATTTCTGTTTATCAGTTATTACTGTGGACTCTATTATATTTGTGTGTAATAAACTATTCTCATTAGAAATAGTAAGTGAATTTCTATTTTATTGTGGTATGATAGTCATTTGTCATAGATAAACTAAATAGCAGAACTGATGACTCCGACAGAGTTCATGGTTCTTCTCATTTTAATATTTGTAATGGACGTCAAAATCCGACATGTTAAGGGTGCGTTTGCAAATCGGGCGAAATTATGCTGTTTTTCGGTACATTTTGTGACAAAACTAAACCAAATCAAACATAGCTAATTGCTACCACGTATAGAATGGTTCTTCATCTTCAAATGATGGTGACTTTTTTGTTGAAAATAATAGTTTTTTTTATATTGTAAATACGATCTTCCCTAGCCATTTTCTACAAAATTAACGATACCGGCTCATGTTTAGGTACATTTTTGTTCTATTATCAACATATATTAAGATTTCTAAAAATACTATAAGTAGGCAGACATATTCAATAAAAAATAGTGGTGTTTACTTTTTATCAAAATGTCACAAATAGTCGTAAAAAAAAAAAACTGATGCTTATTTTTCATATTTTGCTAATACGGATGAATCATAATGGATTGCAATAAGGGTTATTTTATTTTTGATGCCTGTTTTGATTTATTGTACAAAAATTTCGATGAAACCTCAGTCCGCGCTCGGTCGCCGTCATGAGTGGATACTGTATCGCCTGCCTGATTGCAGCAGAGGAAAAAAGATCGCTGTACATACACAAAATATTCGAATTTGATACACACACATAGGTACTTGACAAGGCAAAATAATATTATTATTTTTATAATCACACATTTTTGTTATAATATTTTGTTTCGCTGAAAGTAAGTGGGATTTATATATATAAATAATTATATAAATGCCTATTCGTCTTGGACTTTATGGAGTGCTTGGGCTCGTTTTGTTAGTTATGATGAGACTTTACCTTCGGACTTGATGGAGACTCGTCCAGGAATTCCAGCAGTAGTCACTGAAATACACCATCAAGTCTCTCCATCAAGCCTGGACGTTAGGTCCCATAATAACTAACAAAACGAGCCCAAACTCAGCACCTAGTTCTACTCGTCCAGGAATCCAGCAGTAGTCACCGAAGTACACCATCAGGTCACTCTATCAAGTTCGGAGGTAAGCTCCCATCATGACTAACAAAACGAGCCCAAACTCGGCACACCTAGTTCTACTCGTTCAGGAATTCCAGCAGTAGTCACCGAAGTACACCATCAAGTCTCTCCATCAAGCCTGGACGTTAGGTTTCATAATATCTAACAAAACGAGCCCAAACTCGGCACACCTAGTACTACTCGTCGAGGTTCCAGTAGCTGTCACCGAAGTATACCTTCAAGTCACTTCACCAAGTCCGAAGCTAAAGTCTTATCATAACTAACAAAACCAGCCCAAAGTCCACAGCCACCATCTCACTGCTAGTAGTGGGCTTCTAGTGCCTAGCAGTCTCTGGAGCAGCTATTCGTATTTCGTATGTAATATATTTTTGTAGGTATAAGAAATGAGAAAAAAATCAATCTTTCAAATTATCAAAATGTTTTTACTTGATTACGATACCCACACCCGCAGCTAACCGTGCGTACACTTGTGTGTGTGACCCGTGTCAATGTAATAGTGCGATTCTATACCTATCAATTTTGCAAACGCGTCCTTAAACGTATTATTAAAGGCAAACCGACTGTGTCTTTTTTTTAATAAAAAATATATGTTTTGATTTATCAATAACTTTAAGTATTATGTAAAATTGAGAGCCATTGCTATATACTCGTACATAAGCAACAACACGCTTAGTATCTCATAGCTGCTGATTGTGTAACTAGAATACATAGTTATGGGCAAAAGCAAAACATCTCCCCATCATCGTCATCAGTATTGCAGAGGAAATTAGCTATAATCGTCATGCTAAGTATAGGTAGATTAACGAAATATTCCAAAAGAAATTACCACTGTTCATGTCATTGAGGAAATATTTTTTTAGTTTTATTTTTAATCACATTAAAACAGCCAAATACAAACATTTATGGTCTTCCTCTTAAAGAATGATGTCAAATTAAGCAATGATTAAAGTTGCTCTCTCTCTCTCCCTCTCCCTCTCCCTCTCTCTCTATCTCCCCCTCTCTCTCTCTCCCCCTCTCTCTCTATCTCGCTCTCTCTCTCTCTTTTAATTATATAGTATTTTTATAATATAGTTTATTCATTCATTAACATTTTTACGAGGTAGAGCCATGCTGCAAGGAAAACCACGCTCTTACAGAATACCTGCGTAAAGCAGCAGCTTAATGCTTCTGTGTTTTGTATGGCGTGTATAGAGGACCTGAGACCCTTTTTACTGGAAACGAGTTATTCGAACTTAGACCTCGGGATGACAACGCATCTGCATTTTGATTCTTAATCGATGATAAATTAAGATATATCTGGGCCACAGCATCCACTTACCATCATGTAGACGGTGTGCTCGTTTTTTACCCTTATTCAAATGAAATAAATACATAGTTGCCTACACGCTTGTCAGGCGGGTTGGTAACCGCAGTTATTTTGAGTTGTTATCGGGAAGATGTTGGTGCCCATCCCATTTTCCTTCGTCACCTCTTACGACACCCACGGGATGATATGGAGTAGCGGATTATCTTACGCCACCGCTACCATGGAGATAATTAATACTTAATTTAAGTAAAAGATAACCAATATCATTTATTATGTACAATGTTTTTAATATTTCTATACTTATTTTTAGAATACAATATATATATATATATATATATATATATATATATATATATATTATAGTTCTAGGAGCCGAGTAATCAATATAACAGGTATTTCACTCGATGCGTATTCGTTGACTAGCAACGATCACCCTCGCAATAAATTCAAGAATACGGGACGTTGGTGTAAGTGTTAGTTCGGCGGCAACGACTGTGAGTTCCTTCCGATTATAACTAGGCAATTATTTCATAAAAAATATTTAAGATTCATTAAGTATATTCAAATACATCCAAAAGTTCTCAGGTTAATTTAATAATAAAAAATCTTAAATTATCCTTGACAAACCTATGCTAATAATCATCTTATTTTAATTATAATAAACCAAAAAAAAATACAGAAAACATTATCCGAGTATAAAATAAAACTGACATCAACCAGTAATAATTGTGGAAATTTTCTTTGTATTTCAAATAATTAATAAGAAAGACTATTAATGAAATCGCAAATATTAAGCTTGGTACCTACTTAATTTATACCGCTTGGAAGCTATAACGATATTCATATAAATCGCACGTGTTGTCAGACTTAAATTAAGTCAACAATGCTTTTGACGCTACATTTAAACGACATTGCTCGTAACAAACTCTCCATCACCTCCACTCTGTTAAACTTGCATAATTGAATCACTGCGGTACACTAACAAACGGCACTCACAATCCTGAACGCCTGGTTTATTGAACCGTCCATGTCAATTTACTTTCCTGTACCTTTTTATTTTTAATAAACGTTGGAAATTTCGGAAAAATAAAATATATTATGTTATTAATATGCTGCTATCTACAAGAAATCCTTAGAATTTCATTCTTTCCGCCTTTCCTAATGTATTACATGAGTTTGATAACGATTCGAGAGCATTCAAGATATATTACAGCCTATAATAGTGAACATAGCCCCCCTCCCCCCCAAATTGCCTAGTAGGGGGATTTTGCCATAGATACGGTCAAAATTTGAGTTGGTATCAAGAAGATGCCGCTGCCTATCTCCTGGTGTGTTTTCCTCTGTCGCCTCTTACGACATCTACGGTACGATATAAGGTAGGGGTTCCTACACCTCCACTACACGGAGTACATCCAATTTCAAAAATACTAAATACAGCAAAGTCTATCTAATAACAGCTAGAAAATAAAAAAACTGCGGTCGCCAACTAGCCCGCTAAGCATGGCAACTATGGAAAATATCCCCAATTTTTGTTAGCAATTATGATTCAATCTATGGAAAGTCCTACGTTCAGCAGTTGACTTTGATAGGCTGTTGATGCATTAATCAATATTTTTTAATTCATTCTCCTGTTAATTTTTATTTAACAAAGGGATTTCATACTTCAGATTTGAATATGATAAAAAAATCCGTACGGTACAAATCGGTTTTATATTATGTATTAAAAGAAATAGCCAAAATTCAGAAAATGTAGTATGAAAAAGGATATTTTCGAGATTATTCTGCATTTCCTTGGCACGAGAAGCAAGACTATAAAAGACTACTGCATTAATGTTTGTTGCAAACGACATAGTATTTTCAGAGTCACTGCCCAATTCAACTTTTTACACGCGCATCGGTAAAAGTATTTTTATTTTATTTTCATTATTTTAAAAATGTCCCTAACACAAAATCTATATAAACATTTTTGTGCATACTTATTTAAATTAAGTACCTAATCAATACATATTTTAATTAGATACCTAACCATTTTAACAATTAACACACAAATAGAGATTTTTCAGGCTAACCCACAAAATTTGATTTCGTCTTTGATTGGAATTAATTTATGATTTTACACACTCGAAAATATTCACGTGGTAGAGCTAAGCGCATTATGATTGTAGCACGATTGGCTTGGCTCAACCGGTGTAGGACTATGCTCGCAGAGAATACCAGTTTAAAATTAATAGCAGCTGTGTTTTGTATGGAGAGTTAGTGAGTTGGTGAGCATCGAGAACAAATCCTTTTTACAACGCATCAGCATTTTGTTTCTTAATTGAGAATAGATTGTATGTATCTATCGACCACAGCATCCACTTACCATCGGGTGAACTTACTTATATAAAAAATCATATAACCGTCACGTAGCATGTACACTTGCTGCATTCTAAATAGGATGCTTCTTTAGTTTGTGACTATCAAAAGTTTTACCAAGCATTTTAGTTTGATAATCAAAAGTTCTCACATTAAACTAAGGAATGTTTCTCAGCGTCGACAAAAATCTGCATTTTGATTCTCAATAGATAATAGATGTATATGGGCCCACAGCATTCATCAGGTGGACTGGGTGCTGGTTTGTCATACATATTTTATTTAAAAAAAACTATTACAATGTCAACGTCATCTAAATGTCATTCAGCTGATCATGTTATTATTAAATGTCTATTGTTAGATTAAATCAGGGTGATGCAACTTTGTATGAAAGCTGAAAAATCTGCACACAATCATGATTTTGTCGATGTTCATGTTGGGCTTGTAAAAATAAAGCGAGAAAAAAATATCGCTGTTTCTTTCCTTCATGTTGTTTTAGATTGCCATTTTAAAAATTAGATATAAAAATTCATATTATATCGGAAGAAACTAAAAACGTTAATTCTGTGTTAAGTTTTTTTTGGTTTGCTCTTTAAAGTATGATTATATACATATTACTCTGAGATTTGCACAATTAATTTACCTATTAATTGATTAAAATTAAATTATTAAATATTAGCAGAATTCTATCAAAAGAAGCCATGAATTAATAGAAGAAAAAAAAGACATTTGTTTGTCAACGTCTTTCATATTGAAAATATTTTCTGAAATTTATTCAAATTTATTTCATAGGTTTAAATTTTAATATTTATTATTGATTTTTGCTTAAATCTTTGGGCTCAGAATACTTCATTTTCGTTTGTAGGCGAATACACAGTCATAATATCGTGGTGAATATATAGTAAAGATTTTTTGTGAGATGTTAACTCTGTATAAGATATTGACTATAAATGAATTCATTATTTCAAAATTTTATGCACGATGTGTTATTATCATCGAAAGTAAGTTAATTGTTGTGCAAATAAAAAGCACAAAATCATCTGATCACTTTCTGCAGGTTTCCTATAATAGGAAAACAAAAACTTGTGACAATATTGTGGTAAGTCTATAAACATTTTGAATTTATTGACCGTTATTTGTAGGGATTATTACTATATTGACTCGAATTGTATCTATTTCAGATCACGTGTTTCGGCTGAGTTAAGTTTTCACCATGAGAATTTTGTTGATTTAAATTTACGTTAATGTTCTGTGAAGAATAACTCTCTGACAATAACATGTGTTATATATCAGTAACAAGCGTGGAAATATTATGTGCAAAAGCAATAAAAAACATCAATAATAATGTATAGTTTATAAAACAATATGTCTTCCATAAAATAAAATTACATAACTATACATATTTATAGTTTTATTTTATCTCGCATACTAATCTAAAGTATATTTGAGTAATTTTGGTGCAACCTCTCCAATTTATGGGAATTTACCCCATAGGTTTGTGAGGCTTGAGCCAAAATTACTCAAATATGCCTTAAATAGAAAGTTCAAAGTACAAAATACAAAGGTTTGAAATTCCCGCTAAAAAGGTTTTATATAGGCGCTCACCGTAGCGCTTTTAGTGTACTCATAAAGACCTGTTTCAGTTTTTTAGTATGAAGTTGGCGTTCTTCTCTTGGTAGAGAGTAATTGTGTTCTGTGGATTAAATTCAATATATTTAAAACTCAAGATAATTTAAAAACTACAAGACGAGCCACGACTACGTTACTCGTAATTTTCACACAAGACACAAGATTCAAACAAAGTACTCGTAAGAAGCATAAATGAGAAAATTTATAAGTACCTTTATAAAGTTCCCAAAGAAATTTGAATAACATGTATCGGTATTTACATACCTATGGCTAAATTAAACATAAAATTATAAAAAACATATTGGCTCAAAATAACTTTGATAAGTGTTTTAATAAATTATTTAATTTAATTGACTAAGAAATAGTCAGTTAAATTATAAATTATTTATGTTCTTACAAGAATCCTTATCAATCTCCAAAATAACGTGAGACAAACGCTGATAAAAATTTCCACAATTTTCCGATATATCTCAACCGATTTTCCGATATTCTATAGGTACTTCCGATAGTCTACCTCTACAGATATTTTGTCCTACTTCCGTGTCAGAAATCAAATCATCATTTACCAATTTCTTACAACATCACCATACACCTTCGCAGAAATTATACAAGACCTATATACCCAGCAGTGGAACGTATTTACGCTGTAACTTACTCGTAATATACACAATTATTGGTAATTTACGTCCATAATAAAAACATAACCAAAAAATAATTAATGTCGTTTTTAGATACTAATTACTATTATTGAGATGATACTATTATAGACTACTATTAAAAATAAGTACCTTCTAAAATTTATATATAAATACTTTAAATATCTACGAGTATCAAATTTCTTACAAACTCATTTGTAAAACTAATAATACGAGTAAATTACTCGCGATAAAACTGACTGCGTATTTTTGAGTGCTCTTCATACCCTCAAGAATACGGCTATACATCCATCTAGCAAATGGATACTGTGACAGCATCTGGCATTGTAACCGCTTAGCACCAAAATGGTTTCCGGTTTTCGTCACTTATCATAAGAAGAACAACAAAATTAAAGTGCCTCTTACGCTGGTATTCTACATGAGTGTGGTTTTCCGTGGTCGAGCCAATTCATGCACACCGCTAAAATAAGATATATAAACTGTGGCTATATCACGATAAAATAAGTTATTATACCAATCTACAAACGTGTCTGTAGCAATCTTACAAAAAAACAAACAAGACCTTTAGAGACATGTGTTTCGGTGGCTTTAGTAAATTAAATCCTTGCGGTCAAGTTTACAACTGCAAATTCCAACAGTAAACATTCTAGGCTGTCTTATGCTGTTACAGTGGGCATTTAGCCCATTCACAGTCTGTTATAAATAACACGAACATGTCTATCGCTACATAAATAAATACCGTTAAATTTTTGATATATATTTAAATAGAATGTGTATATATTTACGAAAGTTATGTCAAAATCTTATTTTACGTGGTAGAGCCATGATGCAGCTATATTAGTAGTATAGTTGTAGCACGAATGGCTTGAGGGGAAGGAACACGCTCTCACAGAATACCAGCGTAAAATAACAGCTCAACGCTGTTGTGATTAGTATAGTCAGGGTAGAGAACCGGAGACCCATTTTACTGTAAACGAAGCATTCCATCTTAGTCCTCACGGGTGACAACGCGTCTGCATTTTGATTCGTAATCGAGAATAGATGTCTCTGGGCCACAGCAACCACTTACGATCAGGTGGACTGTGTGCTCGTTTGTCACCCTTATCTTTCTTAGCTATGTTCGTTAAATTCGGTTAAATTGATTTAAAAAAATGACTGGGGGCAATTAATGATTACCAATCTTTAAAATGTCTCCCTTAGATTTTAAACATCGGAAATATTTTTAAGCGTACAATCATTTGGCGATGTCTTTTACCAGTTAATAATTTAACTTGGAGGGAAACAATTGCTTAAAAACAAGAGTTCTGATAAATAGTTTCACATTCACACTGGTTGGAATAAGGGTTATAATCTCCTTTAATTATGATGTGCCAGAGGAAGCTCCCACATTAAGTAATATATTACAGAACAGAATAATATAAGTACAGAATTTCATTTCAGAAAATACGCAAAAATACGTCGATTTTCTATTTTTGAACTATGTGGCCAAATCTAAAAAAGATGATTACCATGATGAAATATATTCAAATATTTTGGAGTTTGGAAGCAAACAAAAGAATAATCCTTCTTTCCTCACCTCCTCTCGCCACTTGTAAGATAGAAATCCAAAATTGGTTGCTCAAAAGTCGTATAGTTTGACAAATCTTAGATTAAATATGAACTACTAGAAGTAGTCATAAACGTAGACTAGAAAAAGATGACGCCATCGATAAATTACTACCTGGTAATAGCCACGAAACATTAAGATTACCACTATACAATAGCGACAAATTCCAAGTATGTGTGGAATCCCGGATTTTTTTATAGAAATTATATTTCTTTATAGGAGAGGGGGCAAGCGAGCATACGGCTTACCTGATGGTAAGTGACTACTAACGCCCATGAACAACTGCAAAACCACGGGAATTGCAGGTGCGTTACCGGCCGTTTAGAAAGGAGTAAGCTCTTTTCTTGAAAGTCCCCAAGTCGTATCGGTCCGGAAAAATCAGCGGTGGTAAACTATTCCACAGAGAGGTTGTACGCGGAAGAAAACTCCTAGTGAAACGTACAATGGTGGACCGCCAAGCATCCAGATCGTATGGATGGTATCGGGAGATTTGCCGCGATGTGCGTTCGTAAAATTTGGCGGCTGGGATTAATCCGAACAATTCCTCGGAGCACTCCCCGTGGTAGATGCGAAATAAAATGCAAAGGGGTGTAACATCTCTTCGCAGCGCCAGTGCATCGAGCCGATCGGAAAGGACTCGGTCGTCGACGAATCGAGCCGTTTTGCACTGGATGCGGTCAAGTGGAAGGAGCTGGCCAGCCCCAGCGTGATGAGCCCCAGCCCAGAGATGGGAACAGTATTCCATGTGAGGCCGAACCTGCGCCTTTTAAAATTGCAGGCGCTGTGCCGGCATGAAATACTGTACCACTCTGCTGAGCATGCCAAGCTTTTTAGAGGCCAATTTGGACTTCTCTTCCAAGTGACTACGAAACTGCACGTCAGTGTCGATATGTCGACGCCGAGGATTTCGATACTGGCGGAGGCAACAAGGCGAGTGCCTTGAAACTTAGGAGATACGACAAAAGGGTAACGGTAAACGCGCAAACTTGTGTCTTCTGGGAATTAAACTGGACTAGATTTAGTCGCACCCAATCCGAAACTTTGTTCAGCAAAGACTCGACTTCAGACATAAGTTTGTTCCGGTACTGGCGTCCCGAGAAATATTGGCACGGCCGGTTTATAGAGCCTCACCAGTGCTGTCATCCGCATAGCAATTAATATTACCAGTTTGAAACATATCATTGATATGCAGAAGAAACAGTGTTGGTTTTAGCACGCAGCTTTGTGGTACACCAGCATTAATAGATTTGTAATCGGAGCATGCACTGTTTACAACGATTTCGATGCTCCGATCTACAAGACAGCTGGTGATCCAATTGCAAATTTCACGGGAAGCCCATAGGAAGGGAGCTTCGAAAGAAGCGCTTTGTGCCAAACCCGATCGAAGGCCTTTGCAATATCCAAACTAATCCCCTGGACACCCCTTTGGACTCTACTGCCTCCGCACATCTATGATTCAGGTAGACCAGCAGATCACCAGCTGATCGATCCCGACGAAAACTGTATTATCGGTCACTAATCAGCTGGTGATCCTCAAGGTACCGCATGAGCTGGCAGTTTATAACGGACTCCATTATTTTGGAGAACTAGGAGGTGATAGCGATAGGCCTGTAGTTAGACGGGTCTGAGCGGTCGCCTTTCTTAGGATCGGGTGGACGAAAGCCGTCTTCCATGATTTCTGAACTACGCCTAGGGAGTAGGAGTACCGGAAATGACGCGTTAGAACCGTTGCCAACTCTGGAGCACACGTCCTCAGCACAATTGGGGGGATTCTGTCAGACCCACTCGACTTGTGGGATGTCCAGGGAAAGGAGTGCTTTGCGAACCGAGCGCTGTGTGAATCGCACATCTGGCATGGAGCACTCACACCACGGGATGGTCGGCGGTGTGTTCCCACCGTCATCGAGAGTCGAGTTGGACGCAAAGTTGATTTATTTCACTCAATGCTGAGAATTTATTGCAAGTCATAAATAAGGTCGTATTATTACAAAACGCCAATAAATCACCTTTATTACAACAGCAGTAACATGATACATTTAATCATATTGTCGAACCAATTTTAATACTATTCATTAAAAAACATTTGATATTAATATTTTTTAAATAAAATTTAAACCATGTTCCATTTATTTTATCTCTTAATTTAGTGGTCACATAATTTCACGCAAGCGTTGTTCATGCGAAATCCACACATTAAGCGTCCGATAAAAAAAAAAATAAATTATGTTGGTTTCCTCGATTATAACGTTTAAATTTAAAAACTTACCAATCGTCACCGTTCACCGTTGTTTTATATAGTTAATGGCTTAACGATTAATGGTTGTTCTTTCTATTGGCTGCCATTTCATTGTCACTTCAGCTGATTCGAAAAGCTTTTTTGTTTACTTTGAAAATATTAAAATCTACTGGGAAAGTCAAAATAGTATTAAAAAGTGATATCCGACTGCAAACATCTAAAAATAATAAAATAACTGTCGCAACAACGCAATTTTCACGACACCGTATGGGATCGTAGTCGAATGTAAGAAAAAGCTGAGTCACCTTAGATTGCCTAAATTTAATTAATATTAAGTCCTTATTTAATATATTTTCCCAATTAAATGATATTTATGAATTATTTATTTCATTTATTTAACTTCAGTTTCTGAAGTCAGTGCTAAGACTGGCCTGAGGCTGGTTTTTAAAAGAAAATAACTTTTAACCAAATTTTGTGGCGCGAATTCCCGAAAGTTAATATCTACTATAAATAACTGTTAGTCCATTATCTGAATTCCTTGACATTTTAAAGTATTTTATCACTTTTTAGCGCTCTCGAAGATGGTAGATAAAATTGATAAAATTCAGCAAAGTTAATGCGCTGCTTGAGGAAGGTTGCAGCCGATGCTTCGTAGCTCAGAGGCTAAATGTGGGTCAAGAGACCGGTTCTGTCAAGAGAAGGTCTGGTTTTAGAAGAAAGACGTGTACCGAACCACAGGATGATCGTTTTCTTGTGAGTCAAGCGTTGAGCAATCACAAATCTTCGTATGTGGACCTCAAGAACAACCTCGAAGAAGTAAGAAATGTGCAAATTAGTCTATAGGTAATCGCCCAGTCCGCAGCCCTATACTACTCCGTGAGCACAGAGTTGCCAGGCAGGCTTCGCTCGAAATTGTGTGTCATGGACTCAAGGAGACTGGGATAGAGTATTGTTCTCTGATGAAGCCAAGATATCTCTGTACGGTGAAAACCGACGGCGGCGAGCGCAATGCCGAGGAGAATGCTTTGAAGAAGCATGTGTTGATGAAATCACACCTTATGGTGGGGGCTCTGTTATGTTATGGGCAGGAATAAATTCATTGGATCGTACGGAGTCTTCATCGACAACTGCACATTGACTGGACACCGATATATATCGGAAGTTCTAATTCCTCATATACAACCCGCAGAGGCCGGAATTCGCCTTTTAGATTGGCCAGCTCAAAGTATCTACTTAAGTCCATAGATCTTGTCTGGGACCTTCTGAAACGACGAGTGAGATCAGTGCAGCCAGCTGATGATATAAAAGCTTGTCGCGAGATTTACCTGTGGACATAAACAAAAATACAATATGTAAGTAAATATTGACATAAGTGGGTAATTATTAGTGGTAAATCTCGCGACAAGCTTTAATATATCATATAAGTTGTGTAATGTAATAAATTAATGGGTTTGATTTAAAGTTTATTTTCTTCTTTTTAGAGTATTTATTACCTTTCACTATTGCATTATAAAATTTCATTGTTACATTTCTAAAATTAAAGCCCTTACCTCGGTTCTATTAACTTTTTAATACAATAACGAGAATATGCCCATTACAAGTTCCGTCTGTACTGAGAATCTATAAAATAAAATGATACTGCAGTTGCCAACCCGCGTGCCAAATATGGTTACTACAGCAATTAACGCTCCATCTATGTGAGGCATATTTTGAGCAGTGGACTAATAAGCCAGATTTATTCAATTCATTAACATTACTCATACTTAAAATTTTCGGCATAGTGTCTGATAAGTTTTAAATGTTCCTTTTTATAACGAGGTATTCCAATCCTTAGACCTCAGGGTTGACAGCGCATATACATTTTCATTCTTAAACGGTAAAAAATTTATTATTAATAAAATGAAAAGCCGACTATAAATAACTAAGAAACATAAAATAGTTTTTACATAAGAGCTTCAGAAGTCTGTGCTAAGGAGAAGAATTAAAGCTCCGACTTCAGAAGCTATTATAATATGTAAAATTGTCTATTTTCGATCTCAGTTTTTGCTATTACCTTACTAGAAGGAGTGATATTTTCGTAGGATAATACAACATTGCCGTATTTTAGCCGACTTCAAAAAAGCAGGTTTACAAATCAACTACTTATGTGTATTTTTTTTTGTTTATAATATGTAACGCGATATCTCATCAATTGTAAGCCGATTTTGATGATTCAATTTTTATTAAATAGGTTTTACTTCAGAGGTGGTTCTAAGTAAACAACTTAAATCAGTAAGGCAGATATGGTAACTGATTGCACAATCTCTTTGCTACTAAAGACTAATAGAAAGAAAAATAATGTCCTGCTTAGTTAGTTGATGTTTCTGACAAAATTTGAAATTTAAAACTTTTTTAAAACAAATAGTAAGATATTTTCTTGTTAGAATCAATATTAATCTTATTATAATCTTCCAAAATACTAGGTTTGATGTAGTGAAAGTATTTAAATTTCAACGACCCTGTATGTGACTTTCGCTATAAGCTCGAACGGTCGGCGTAATGCATTTTTAATGCTTTGCGGTCAAATTACCAAAATTCTGAGCATTTGAGCACTGGCTAATTTTTTCTCGTGACTATTTTTCTATTATCAACTAATCTATTTTCAATAATTTTCTATACATAGTTTTTATAAGTCCACATGTTTAGCGACTTGTGAATCATCTATACGTCTATAAAAAGCCTAAATTACACGCGGGCGAAGTCGCGGGTTACAGCTAGTTTTGTAAATAAAATTGACTGTCGCCACAAAAATAAATTAATTTCTCCATCATTGCATGCCGTCGCATCCACTGATGAGCAAAGGCCTATAATATTATAAAATAATTGTTATTAGTATAGTTAGTAATTAAAAATGCCGAAATTTTTGTTTCTTTCTTGATTATTAGAAAATTTATGGCTCTCGGTAGATGATTTTTTAGCTACAACAAAAATATGATAAGAATAAAAATACCCCGACCGTAAAAACGTGGAAAACATCGTCAAAAGCGCAAGGTATCTTGAACTTCGCGATCGCGATAACTTGAAAAATTTGGCTACCAACCACTATAGTACGTGGTAGAGCCACGCAGCAAGTGCAGCGTGGCTTATGGTTGTAGCATGAATGGGTCGGCTCGACCGTGGAAAGACCACGCTCTCACAGAATACCAGCGTCAAATAGCAGCTTTATTATAACAGATAAATTTGCATTGATTTCTCAAGTATCGAATTTCTTTATTGACAGCATTTCGTGCTACAAACCGGGAGAAAATGTAACAATAGATGAACAGTTGTTTGCTACAAAAGTTCGATGTCCTTTTATTCAATATATGGCTAATAAACTATATAAATTCGGAATAAAATTTTGGCTGTGTTGTTGTCAAATCTAAAAACTTGTTGAATGCTTACCCATATTTTGGGAAACTTGGCCGGAAAATCAAAGTCTTGGACAACACTTCGTCATGCATCTTATGGAAGCATTCCTGAATAAAGGTAAAAATGTGACTAGAAGATGGCTGGTACAAGTATTTTATAATATTTTAGATTTATCTGCAATAAATGCCTGAGCGACTGAGACTTTATTCTGCCATAGGCTGTCAAACTGAGTAATGTTTTAGAGGAACCTACTCTTGAGACCTCACTGCGCGTTTTATCACCTCGGAAATGTCAACAAATTCATTTTAAAAATAAAGTGTGGGACTTGTGCGAAAAAGCACTATGTCGCAGATGCAATTCATTCAAAATTTTCATATGTCATAACAGTTTTTTTTTCTGATTTAACATATTTACACTAGAAACCAAAAATATTTCATTTCCCTTTGTAACAATGAATATTTCCTATTAATTCTACAATTATACTGCACATAATATATACCTTATTAGAAACTAATTAACAGAGATGGCAAATGAACCATAACCGCCTTTGTACATTAGGTTAGCTATTTTTCCCGCCTTGTTAGTGTTAAATTCCTGTGTTTAACAATACTATACAAATGAAACAAAAGCGTGCGGAAACAGAAGGTGAACACAAGACAAAGGAATGTTATTTTTTTATTTTATTTTATTTAATTAGATTACCAACAATTGCTACACCAGTAAAAATCTTAATTGCTAAAGCTCTAGACAGAGAAATCTAGGACAAAATGCACAATCACTTATAGGTAACATCGCTTACACAATGAAACTTAATTTAAAATTAAATTAAATAATAAGGCTAAAAACTAAAAGTGGTTGTTATACAATGTACGTCAAGGATTTGGTGATGGTCACAGTATTTGTTGTAAATATGGCTCATTCTAGAG
Organism: Parnassius orleans; assembly: GCA_029286625.1. Classification (NCBI taxonomy): domain Eukaryota; kingdom Metazoa; phylum Arthropoda; class Insecta; order Lepidoptera; family Papilionidae; genus Parnassius; species Parnassius orleans. The sequence goes on from JAGSMP010000032.1 coordinate 1,797,231, forward strand.
ATCGGGGAGTTCGATCCTAGTAGCATCCTACGGAATGGGCATACTAGAGGCTTAATAGGAGCAAGAGGTATTCTCCGTGGCACTCTAAAGCAAAATTTTAAGAGAAGTTCTGGACTGCATACGTATTTTCTAATAATTTTATAGAATAACTTTGAGTCAGTTATATCTCTTCGCTTGTCCAGTGAAGTCAACTTAAAGTATTCTAATGATTTAGAGTACGAATAGGGATTACTCAGCTTGCCAATGGAGTATGATAAATAACGCATGAACCTTTTTGGAATCCGTTCAATCCTCAGACTATGTATGAGTTGCAAAATGGGGACGCCATATTACACTTCCGTATTCTAAAATTGAGCGCACTAGGCTGCAGTGGAGCAAAATTTTGGTTGCTGGTTTTCCGAAAAAGTTCCCATTTCTTATTACGAAACTTGAATACATTTTTGATGCTCTCTTTGTAGCATAATCAATATGATAAGACGAATGTTAGTTTTTGATCCAAAAGAATACCCAAATCTTGGACAACATTTACCTCTTTGATCTGAATGCCTTCGATATGATAAGAAGTTGGAATAATTTTAGATTTCCTAGTAAATTTCATGTGTACACATTTATCTACTCGTACGTTCAATTTCATGCAGTTTGTTGTGCACCAAACCATCAAGGAGTCTATATCCCTTTGCGCAGGTACAGCATCCTTAAGTGAACTAACAGCTCTAGCCAACTTCAAGTTGTCAGCAAACATGTATGGTTTCATAAATGTAAGACTAATAGGAAGGTCATTAACGAAGATTTTGAATAATACCGGTGCGATGTGAGACCCTTGGGGCACACCTGAAGGGATGGGATACAATTCTGATGCAAAACCATTCACTACCACATAAAAAGCTCGACCAGTAAAATAAGACTTAAGCCATTTTAAAAGAACCATGAATACCATAAATTGATAGCTTCTTGAAAACGATAACACTGGAAAGGCAAAATTACTTAACCGCCAAATTGGGCATATTGAGTTACATACAAATTCGGAATCAGTGATTTTTTCTGCATCGATCTATTTAGGTATCATTGCAATCGAAGCACTTTAGTAACCCGTATAAAGGCGGGATTACTTTTTCTAGATTACGGAAATTACACTTTTTCTGTATTTTTATACGAGTGTTATTTACGTCATGTTTACTTACTGTAAAAATATAAAATTTCAATCAAAGTAAACTTTACTTTCTGTTGTCAGGAAAAAAATGTTGTATTAGTAGTTGTGCTCTTCTTGGAATTTAGTAATAACTTAGTTTAAGTAATTTTGATTTACGTAAATTCGAATGGGGCATGGCGGTTAAGAAAAAATGCGTTATTATTTTTATAGAGTGAATGGCGTTTCAGTAATTTAGCCCGATTGTTATAGAGCAGTTTGCGGGTTATCAGCAACATTGCTTCGCAGTTAAATTTCCGCAAAAGCCACAAAAGTTTTTCATCCTTTCTGTCCAAGTATATGCTACCATCTCATAAGTAAAATTATTAATCACAAAAATATAATTATTATTGAATAAGTATCGACTTCATAGTACCAAATTGTACATGAACGTGCCCACGCAGGCGGTTCAGTCAGTCGGCTCGACAGAGCTTTAGTGAAAGGACGTGTATTTTTTATTGCCGCTGCTGCGTACAAATTGATCGAAAACAGAGTGACAGTGCAATAACGTCGTTTTAAATAGGTAATTAAGATATTTATGTTTCATTGATTCGTGATAGTACCTTATAGAAAATATTAGTTTTTGATATAAATAGAATAAAACGGTCGGAATAATTATGTCATACCATCCGATTGTAAACTACATTCATTTAGTATGGTTTTCGTGATTAAATAATTAAGTTTGGTTTGCAGAACTGTTAACAATAAAAATCATACATGGATATAAATATAGGAAGAGAAAAAATACCGACATATGACCTCCGACAAGACTCAAAAGGCGGGTCATAATTATAGACGTCATATTTCATGTGCACAATGTATTGTGTGTATTCGTTCTAGACATGACGTTAAACTGTTTACACCAGGTGGTAAATATTAAATAATAATAAATAAATTTATTCATAAGAAATATGGTACAAAGATGTTCGTATAAAATAATAACGTATCACATATTTCACCAATTTTGGTATATGAAAACTTATGGTTAGAATATACTATATTTAAGTAAAATTAAACGTGCATCAGTTTACAATTTTGATATTAATCCTTTAAAACACAATCAAAGAAGAAACGGCGTTTAACCGTCAATGGAAATGTTCTTTTATTTTTAGCAGTTCATTTACCGAATAGAATTGTTTTTCCAAAAGCCACTTTAATAATTAATAGAATCATCAGGCGTTACTTTGCGGAAATCCATTATATTAAAGTTGGAAAAATTGGCTGTTAGACGGGAAATGAAGCTGCAATCTTCAGTAGATTTGATAGCATACAGGCAACTGAACAGACAGATCTCCAAATGCATGCGGCGGGACTTACGCAACTTTAATACTGCTCGTATTGAAGAAGAGATCGATCGTAACCAGGGCTCCAAAGTTTTTGCTAGAGATCTGTCTGCCAGAAAGAGCCAACTGTCGAAACTGAAGACCGAGTGTGGCAGCGTCGTTTCCGGGACACCTGAGATTTTGAGTGAGATTGAGAGGTTCTATGGGCAGCTGTACACATCATCGTTGGAGCCACATGCAAGTGTGAGTAACGATCCAAGAGTAAGTCTTATCGGACACTATACCGATGATATTCCGGACGTCAGTCTGAGCGAGATTAGAATGGCTCTCCAGCACCTTAAAAACGGCAAGGCCCCAGGCGAGGATGGAATTACAGCGGAACTTCTGAAAACGGGTGGAAAACCGGTACTTTTAGTCCTTCAGAAGCTCTTTAATTCCGTCCTCCATGGTGGCACTACACCGGAGGCGTGGAGCAGAAGTGCGGTGGTCTTGCTCTTTAAGAAAGGCGACAACGCTCTCTTGAAGAACTACAGACCGATTTCCCTTCTGAGCCGCGTCTACCTGCTGTTTTCGAGAGTCATTACGAATCGTCTCGCATGCAGACTCGACGACTTCCAGCCTCCCGAACAAGCCGGTTTCCGAAAAGGCTTTAGCACCATAGACCACATACATACCCTTTGGCAAATTGTACAGAAGTCCGAAGAGTACAATTTGCCACTATGTCTGGCGTATGTGGACTATGAGAAAGCCTTTGATTTCGTCGAAATTTGGGCGGTGCTCCAGTCCCTTCAGCGGTGCCAAGTGGACTGTCGGTATATCGAGGTGCTGAAGTGTTTGTACAGTAAGGCTACGATGGCTATCCGAGTACAGGACCAGAGTACGAAACCTATCCAACTGCAGAGAGGTGTAAGACAGGGTGACGTAATATCCCCGAAACTCTTCACCGCTGCATTGGAAGACGTTTTCAAGCTACTGGACTGGAAAGGATACGGTATTAACGTCAATGGCGAGTAAATCACTCACCTTCGATTTGCCGACGATATAGTCCTTATGGCAGAATCGCTGAAGGACCTAAGCACTATGCTCAATGACCTCAATAGTGTCTCCCAACGGATAGGTCTCAAGATGAACATGGACAAAACAAAAATCATGTTTAATGTCCATGCCACACCTATGCCGGTAGTTTTTGGGAGCACTAAGCTCGAAGTTGTTGACGAATATGTTTACCTGGGACAAATAGTCCGACTAGGTAAGTCCAACTTCGACCGAGAGGTCAATCGACGGATTCAACTCGGCTGGGCAGCGTTCGGGAGATTACGACCCATCTTCTCGTCAGGCATACCTCAAAACCTCAAAACTAAATTGTACAACCAGTGCGTGTTGCCAGTGATGACATATGGAACTGAGACGTGGTCCTTCACTACTGGCTGTATGAGGAAGCTCAAGGTCGCTCAGCGAGCTATGGAGAGGGCTACGCTCGGGGTTTCTCTGCGTGATAAACTTAGAAATGAGGATATCCGCAGTAGAACCAGAGTAACCGACATAGCCCAAATGATTAGTAAGCGGAAGTGGCAATAGACCGGCCATATACCCCGAAGAACCGACAACCGTTGGGGAAGAAAGGTTCTCGAGTGGCAGCCTCGTACCGGCAGGCGAAGTGTAGGGCGTCCCCCCACTAGATGGAGTGACGACCTGGTAAGACATGCAGGAAGTCAATGGATGCAGGTGGATCGGGACCGTGCTTTGTGGCATTCCTTGGGGGAGGCCTATGTTCAGCAGTGGACTTATGAAGGGCTGTAATGACGATGATGATGATGATGGAAAATTTACTTTGCCAATATCCGCTCAATAAAATAAAGTGTCTTACCTAGTTTGAAGAGCACCTCCCGCCCTCCCTCAATTGCGTGCACTATCCCCGCCACCACTAATCCCAGCACCACTAATCCCAGCACCACTACTCCCACCACCACTACTCCCAGCACCACTACGCCCAGCACCACTACTCCCAGCACCACTACTCCCAGCACCACTACTCCCAGCACCACTACTCCCACCACCACTACACTAGGAAAGACACACCACCGACGACAATATGACACGTGTTTCGCCTCTACACGAGGCATCTTCAGGTGTAGTAGACTCTACGGTGGCTGACCGCTAAGTGAGCGGCGAGCCAAAAACAGCTGCTATTTATAAGACTCGCCGACGCAACCTCTCGTAGATTCTACGGTGGCTGACCGCTAAGTGAGCGGCTAGCCAAAAACAGCTGCTATTTATAAGACTCGCCGACGCAACCTCTCCCCACTTAAGCAGCGAGCGACCGCGTCATGCGATAAAACATGCGATCAATCACGACAAATAAACTACTTGCTTCCTGGGCATACATATATGCCCGTAGATTCGGTTCATTCCATCATTGAAAAAAGCTTAAGTGGTGTTATAATTTGGGCACCTTCACAGTGGAGTACAGTTTTCACCTTGGCTAGGAAGTCACCGAAACCCTATGAAGTAGAGGTTCTTAAAGTTTTATAAATGGGACATAATTGCAGATAAATACTTCGAGGGAAATTTGGCCGGTAAAATAAGCAAACTAAGAACGGTAACATTTAAAAAATCTACTGCAAATATGGCTTATGTAAAATTTTCTATGAATCCAGATGCGGAAACTGAACAAATTGAAATCACGAAAAAAAAACGACGGCGTCCAACTGAAACCATGTTACAAATCGTTGCTGCCAGTATCTAAAAAAAAAATACATGGATCTCAACAAATTGTGTACCAACAGAGTCATACCAGCGGTGTATCATGAAGAGTACAACAGGTTAAACTATGCTAATAATATTCAAGACTGTTTAAGTGATACAGACATGGAAAACGAAGAAACTGTCGAATAATAGGATGGCCATATACTTCATCTACTTTATTTTTCTTTGTTTTTTTTTTACCTACTTGTTATTATGAGAAAATCTCAGAGGAAGATTATTTAGTTATTTATTACAATTGATGAGATTTTTTATGACTACACTAATAACTTAGTCAATAGAATTGTTTTTTGTTTTACCGTAGGAGTTATTGTTGTTTTATAATTAATCGTAAAAGTCTATTTTTTTTAAATTGTTGAAGACTGAAATTAACCATTGCCTCTCAATTTTAGCTTGTGCTATGATTTAGATTATATTAAGCGGAGTATGATTAGCGTAAGAATAATCCAAAAATAAGAAGAAGATAAAATTATTTTGTTAAGCTAATTTTATTTACTGATACTAGCGGTTCTATGAAACGACAAGTTTGTCAAATAATTGAGATTTGTTATTGTGATTTAGGTATACTTAAAAATGTTCCTTAATCATTTAAATAAAAGGTTTCTTTGGTAATGTCTGTATTTTATTTGAATAATTACGACTACGTCCAATAACTACTGGACGCATGTGATAGGTGCATAGTTTTTCATGTTAGCCTGGTTGGGACCTTCAAGCCTAAGAAAAAAGTCGTTTAGTTAATATTGATAGAAGTTGTAACGTAATTTCCAAGTATCTTATTATTTTAATAAGGGATACTTCAGTATATTGGATAGCCGTCTTTTTAAATAAATTAAATTCAGTTTTTTAATGTAAGTATTCAATGTATCATTAGTCTCTTACGTCGTTTATACCATAAATAATTACGGCAAACTCACTTTAAAGAAATTGTGGTTAACTTAGTAAATTATCTGATCACCCCTTAATTCATAATGCTAGACATGTCAAAATGGAAAATATGTCCTTTAAGTAATTATACTTCACCAGCATAGCAGCATAGTTATATTAAAAGAAAATTGATCGTACTCTTATTTCTTTATGTATGTGTTATCAGTACGTTTAAATGGCAAAGAAAGTTTAACTTGACGGCGTTTAAGTAAAGAACAATGGCGAACTCCCATACAAATTTTTATGTCAGGTAATCTGGAAGCATCTTTACATCAAAAATATCAAAAGCGATTCACCATCCTTACCTGAGATTGTTTGTCTAAGATTTTTTTATCGACGAAGTCAGGAATAATTGTTACGAGGCTTTGAAGATTTCTAGGGTATGTGAAGTTATGTCACTGAAATGGCTCAAGATATATTATCAATTAATGAGTTTTTGACCTAAAGGATTTCAGTCTTTTAATCTTTTATTAATGTTCTATTAATAACTATTAGGTATATTACCGTTTCTAGGTTATTTTTGAGTAATCAACTGGTATGGCAGAATAAGCTCTCTATTAAGGAATTTACTCGCTTATTAAGGAATTCACTGCCTAATGAGAATTCAAAATAATATGTTTAGCCATAGTTTTCCATACGAGCATAATCAAAAGGCAAAACCAAGAACACAAAACACAGAGAGCACTAACGGCGCGAGAGCAGTGTGTGTGAGACGCGTAACGAAAACGTCATTAGACATAATTGTGTTGCTATAGCATTTATATTGTTTCTTACTAAAAAATCTGAATTCCAAAAATATATAAGAAAATACTACATATTTTTTTAATATTCTTATGTAACTTTTTTTTAAATGATATAAAACGCAATAATAATTATATTATTTTGTCTTAAACCAGATGCAACAAGATGTATTTAAAATGATTTTTAACTACGAAAGTGAAGTAATTATAAACTGGTCACACTAAGTGACGGAAGCGATATCCATTTGATTACAATCAATTATGTTTCCAAAAAGGTAGTGATTTTTATTCTGGCTTTTACTAGTTTTGATGTTTATTTGATAAAATGCAATATATTGTTTTATTACGTCCTTTAAGAATTATAACTCGAGATGCTTCAAAATATTTGACATATTATTTCGCCATTGTTCTTTAACTTACTCTGAAATGAGGTCATATTACTTATCCACCACTTATTTTCCAAAAGAGCCTTCAGATTATCATACAAGATATAAATAAAAATAAAAAAAAGGAAAAGGTTTACATATCAAGTTATTTGATTGAAATCCGATGATAAATTAAAAAGATACGATTTTTTTGTTTAAAAAATTAATATAAATGGCTTTTTCTCGAAATGAATTTTTGGTGCTCCAGTAATTTTGCCTTTCCAGTGACGATATCATGAGGAACTCTATCGAACGCCTTGCTGAAGTTCATATAGATAACATCAATTTGTCTATTGCTATCCATCTGCTCAATTAATTCCTCAGTGAAGAGGACCAGATTAGAACAAGTTGATCTACCGTTCATAAAACCATGTTGGCAGGGTGATATGAACTTCAGAATGTGGTTTTGTATGTACTGACAGACAAGTGCTTCCAGTACTTTAGCTAAGGTAGATAAGATGGAGATTGGTCTGTAATTTGAGACTATACAATTGTCACCATTTTTATGAATAGGCACAACTATGGAAGTTTTCCATATAGTTGGAAAATACCTGTTTGAAGTGAAAAATTAAAAATTTTGTAAAGTGGTTTCAGAAGATTGTTTGCACACTTAGAAATGAATATTGGGGGAATATTATCGTAACCTGCTCCTTTAGAAATGTCCACACTCTTTAACTTTTTTTAAATTAAATTTCGATCTAATTTTAAGGAAGAAAAACATTCACTGTTTTGATAATTATATGAATGTTGAGATTGGCGTCAAAGTATTCGCTCGTATTAGTTTTATTTATGCTTTGAGAATTACATTATACGGAAGTGAAATAAGAGGCAAAAAGATTGCGTATGTCCTTACCCTCATTGGATAAGTACTTGAGCCACCACGTTTGTTTTTTATATATGACCAGAAATGTTGTGACCAGAAAGGTTTAACTATGGTACGAAATACTTTTGAACTTTTTAAACATTTAACACGTTAATATATAATTTTATTTGCCGCATTGTAGAGGCGAGAGGAGATAACGAAGAAATGACGTTAAGCAAGTGTAGTCCTGTGAGTGACTGTTGTGCAAAGGAGTCAATCGTTTTTGGGCCCACTAGAAATTTTAATGACCCTTAATAGTATTACACACAAAAAAAAGATACTAATTTATTATAGTAAATGGCCTATAGATTTTATGAAAACCTAAACGGAATCAAGAAATCTGAAAAAAAAATGAGTGGTTTTGATTTTCCGTGTTCTGGTTAATATATTATGGGAAAAAAATGCGTTTCTATAAAAAGAAAAATGTTTTTTTTTTACAAAGATAACTAATTATATGCATATTATACTCATTTGTATGTTATATATTTATTACTGAAAAGAGATACCACTGATAAGATTTTTATCCTATTTCTAAAAGTGTTAGCTTATATATCGTATAACATGGTTCAAAGCCACCGTGGAACGAAACGCTATTTTGTCATTGACTTCCGTGCTGCGTAATAACCTGTGGCAATATTTGCATAATATAAGCATCTTATCCAAAGAGTATAGTAATTGTCCTATACAGGAAATCTTATCTCTGTCTGTCCAAAAATATTATAATGCGGAAAGGATAACTACTAATTTTCGTTTTATTCCACATTATGTATTTAATTCGCCATTGACATTCGAAAATGAAAACTGACGAGTTTAATTAAAAGTCAATGTGAGTGTATAATACAAGTTTACTTTTTCTCCTAGAATTTTGGAAAATCTAATTATGTTGAATTACCTAAAACAAATGACAAACACAGGTCTTATTAGTAAGTTAAAAGGTCAAAAGTGGCAAAGTATTGAAGTTTTATGTTATTGGTGAAATCTAATTTAATTAATAGATAAAATAAAATCGCACAAAATATACACAAATCTATGTTAAAAGAGTATCAATAACCTATTGGTCAAGGGATTTAAGTTATGTGTATGTAATAAATCTGGTGTCTGTTAATCAGAAATCAAAGTCAAAAAGGAATATAAATGTATTAATATTTATAGTAGGGATAAAATATTATGTAATTAGAAAAAAACTCCTTTTGTAAATATTTTGTGATTTTATTCGTACTAATAATATTAAACTGTAAAATTACTAATCAATTTTGGTGATGGTGTTTAAAAATGTGACGTCTTTTGTTGTAGATTGTGAACCCACTCGTAAAATTGAGAACTCTTAATGTAATAAATATTTACTTGTCACTCCCATGACTGACTTGACACTGGCAGAATTCTATCAAGAGAAGCCATAATTTAAAAGAAGAAGAAGAACTGCCTAAAAATATTGCAAGAAAGTATTGAAACTGCTCATTCCATTAGAAGGTTTGGGTATAGGAATATTTGTATTCAATGTGGATCTTCAATTTTAAGAGCACACCACACATGGGCTGTGCAAATTAACTCAGCAGAAAGAGGTATTATTTTGCAGTGGATACCATCACACCAGGTATTTACTTTACTTTAACAGTCTGTAAATGATCCCCTGCCTGAAATAGGCTTGCCCGGAGGAGTTGGCATAATTGCTTTGGCACACATATTGATGTTTGTAGTATCATCACCTCGCACTACAAACAATTTGGTTATTCACCACCAGGATATCTTTAACTTTACAGCCTATCAAAAGACTACTGCTAAACATAGACCTCCCCACAGATTGCCTCATAGGGGAGATATTTGATAACCACAGTTTTAATCTTTAGTTGTTATTAGAGAGATGCTACTTCTTCCTTACCTTACACTCATATTTGTATGCCTTTGTACATAATATACAAGTAATATTTTTACCTTAAATGACATTAGTGTAAATAAAACATCAAAGAACTTGTGCTTAGTCAAATAATGTTATAATTCTAATATAACCACTTCACTTGTTTACCTTTCTGATTCGATGTATTTTATTTCTTTTTACCTTAGTGGAATCTGGTTTACTACAAAAGTATTATGAAGGAAACGAGTACATACTATTTATATATAATTTAAGATGCATTAAGATTAATAAATATTATTATTTAGGGGGTAGACACTGTAAAACTATAGTCTGTTCGGTTAGTTGATGAAAAAAAAACACTTTTTCGGTGGATCGTTTAGAATGAGTCTGCAATCTTGTTGGCCGAGAGCTTCTACAACTGTATGGAGACTCAAATGATAACAGGGATATAGAATTACAATCCATGAATATTGAAGACATCGGTAACATCTCACAACCACCCCTTATGCCTGTAACTGTAACTCCTGCCATTTCCAGAGCGGCATCAACAATTACTATAATAATATGCACACCTTTTCTATCAAAAAGTTTAAATTATTTCTTAAGCAAAAATTGTCTAGTAAGGGTTATTATACTATTAGAGAGTACATGACTGATAATAACCATTCTGAAAGTATGCCGCTTTCGAAAAATAAATAATTAAAAATAATAATCTCGCTTTAGACTCAAAGACAGTAGTAGGCTAATTTTTATTGCCGTGATGTGTTCTTGTGTAATAAAAGAAGAAAACCCGCCTGCATCGAGCAGTAGAAAACTGCAAGAAATTCTGCTGGCCTATGGAGGTACGTGGTTCTTCCCTGTAAAGGAGAAAATGCCGGCTAAGAAATACTTGAGCATCTCCATATTCACTAGAATTTGCACCTAATAATCTATTGTAGATCTATTTCTGAGGTTGAAGGAGTATTTTAGAGATTTGAAGATATTGAAACAGTAGTCGCTACAGTACAAGAATTATTAAGTGTTCGGGCAAAGATTTCTTTAGAAAGGGAAATTCAAGCTTAAAAAAAGGGATTCCAAGTGTATTACACTAAAAAGTGAATTACACATTTAATAAAGTTACCTGTAACATACACATTATGTAACATACTTATAGCTGAACGATCTAGTAATTTCACAATTATTGTTGCGTGCATTTTGATGAACGTCATTTTATTAGTAATCTACCATCTATCCAGTCGTAACATAAAGTGGTGAACCGCAATTTTTCAAAGCATTTATTTGAAAAATGACAACTTGAGTCACTATTTTCTATCCTTTTACTAGTTCTAGGCATAATATAATTCAGGGTATATTTTCATTATCAACATTGCCCCTTTTTTGTATTTATGCCATTGTTTCAACTTCCCATATTACTGCTCAAAATAACGCGATTAAGGGTTTACCCTAAGCCGAAAATCATAATTTTTAAACCTCACACCTGTATTTGGGTAACTGTATTTTATAACTATTCCAATTTTTAAATATCTACGACAAGCAAACAGGAAAACACCGGGGCATTTCTATAAGTGTTCAGTTTCGCTAATTTTGGCACGCAACCCAAAAAAAAATATCTACTATTTAGATAAATAAACAAAATCACCAAACATATTAATTTAAAATTAAACATTTACACAAAACGACCTCTGAGAATAGGTTTTTATTATTATACTTAACATCATCCACACGCAAGCAATAAAACGAACTAACACGTTTCATATTGGGGTTTTCTCCTTAAAATTTGAAATTACTCAGTAATGGCAAATGAAATGGTAACAAAAACCTGATTAATTTATTGTAACAATTATTTATTAAAAACAGTCCCTTTAAGCGACGATAAATATTTATGCATTAATAAATTACGTCGATCACATCAAGACAAACAGATTGCTAATCACTATCTCAATCCCATCACAGTTACTCTCCTACAACAGTTTTTGTTCACGGGGTTCGGAATAATTGGTCAAATATCTGATAAGATAATGTTTTTCAGATTTCTCTCGTCTCTTTATACCCACGGGACGATAAGGGGTACCTAGTGGGTATTCTTACACAGCCACTTCACGGTATCTCAAGTTCAATACCTGTGGAAATCAACATTTGAACAAAAATACAAATACATATTTGATCTTTGATTCTGGTCACGTTGAGATTATCCCGGTGACTCTGACACTGCATCCTCTCTATATACATATATAGACACACAATATTCTTATCGCTTCCGCGTTTCTTTTAGTATGGTTTGTTTAGAACGTTTTCTTTACTCATGTGGTTTAGAACGAGTCAGTGCCACATATTTGTGCATTTACTTGGGATACAACAATGTCTCATGCGTCGTTTTTTAGCTTCCGATTATTCAGAAGTTGTTACCATGGTCGATAATGATAACGACATCATTATCATAACACAAGAATGTAATGACATATTCAAGATTCTTGTGACTAACTTATTAAGTCGCGTTATCAAACATTTAAATCATCATCATCAACATTAATACAGCACTTCACAAGTCTGCTGCTGAACATAACCTTCCCCCAGGGAATGCCACAAATCACGGTCCTGAATCACCTGAGTCCATCGACTTCCTGCAAATTCTGCCAGATCATCACGTCACCTAGTGTGGGGCCGCCCTACACTTCACTTATGACGCTGCCACTCGAGAAACTTACTTCCACATTGGTTGTCGATTCTTCGCGCTTTGTGGCATAAATATCTATGTCATAGAACATGTGATTAATAGGCCATTATTTATAATACACGAACAGCTTAAAAATGCCCAAGAAATGTTGTATTTATGTAAGTGTGACCACGAGGGAAGCGAGACAGACGAACTTTAGATTTTAAGCCATTTTTTTGTGTCCTGACACTACGATAGGTTAGATTAGAACTCCGGAATAAAAAGTCGTGAAATACGAGTAAATAAAATGAATTTGGAAAATCCAAAAGTGCACACTCCAAACACTCATAAAATATTTTAAATGGATTACAGAAGTGATTATCGAAAGGAACTAGCTCTACATGATTCTGAAGATAGCGAAAACAAAATTATGTCGTTTTGTTAAGTAGCTCTCGAGATATCTTGTACACAAAGAATTTATGAACCACAGACTAAAGGACATCCACAATATAATTTTTTTATCGGACATTTTTTAAATAATAATACGTGTTGTTGAATTAAAAAGAGAGTGATTAAAAAAATTCGACAGTAGAGCCCTACCTCTCCGCTTCGCGTTCGAGGTGTGCAATAAGTTTTAAAATTTAATAATCCCTTAAAATTACATAGCCCAATTTCACTTTTATAATTTATAGTGATCAGAAATTGTATATAAAATACTCATTGTTTTGGTAAAGATGCTTCGCGAAGACTTTGGAGTGTTGGTTTGACTCGATTACTTCTTAAATACGAACTGTATTGAAGCTGTTTAAGTCCTGTCGAATACATTTAGAGATATCTCTATTTAATAGCCTGTAAGCTGACGCTAGAGATCTGTCTGCCAGAAACAGCCAACTGTCAAAGCTGAAGACCGACTGTAGCATCGTTTCCGGACATGAGATTTTGAGTGAGATTAAGAGGTTTTATGGGCAGCTGTACACCTCATCGTTGGTGCCACACGCAGATGTGAGTAACGATCCAAGAGTAAGTCTTATCGGACACTATTCCGATGATATCCCGGACGTCAGTCTGAGCGAGATCAGAATGGCTCTCCAGCACCTTAAAAACGGCAAGGCCCCAGGCGAGGATGGTCTTACAGCGGAGCTTCTTAAAACGGGTGGAAAACCGGTACTTAAAGTCCTTCAGAAGCTCTTTAATTTCGTCCTCCATGGTGGCACTACACCGGAGGCGTGAAGCAGAAGTGCGGTGGTCTTGTTCTTCAAGAAAGGCGACAACGCTCTTCTGAGCCGCGTCTACGTGCTGTTTTCGAGAGTCATTAAGAATCGTCTCGCACGCAGACTTGACGACTTCCAGCCTCTCGAACAAGCCGGTTTCTGAAAAGGCTTTAGCACCATAGACCATATAAATACCCTTCGGCAAATTGTACAGAAAACCGAGGAGTACGATTTGCCACTATGTCTGGCGTATGAGGACTATGAGATAACCTTTGATTTCATCGAAATTTGGGCGGTGCTGCAGTCCTTTCAGCGGTGCCGAGTTGATTGTCGGTATATTGAAGTGCTGAAGTGTTTGTACAGCAGGGCTACATTTGGCTATCCGAGTACAGAACCAGAGTACGAAACCTATCCAATTGCAGAGAGGTGTAAGACAGGGTGTAAGACAGGGTGTAAGACAGGGTCACATGTCCATGTCACACATATGCCGGTGGTTGTTGTGAGCACTAAGCAAGCTTGTTGACGAGTATGTTTACCTGGAACAAATAGTCCGACTAGGTAAGTCCAACTTCGAGAGGTCAATCGACGGATTCAACTCGGCTGGGCAGCGTTCAACTTGAAAACGAGACTGTACAACCAGTGCGTGTTGCCAGTGATGACCTATGGAACTGAGACGTGATCCTTCACTGCTGGCCGTATGAGGAAACTCAAGGTCGCTCAGCGAGATATGGAGAGGGCTATGCTCGGGGTAGCGTAAGTATAGCGTAAGTAATAAGTGCGGGGTTTATCTGCGTGATAAACTTAGAAATGAGGAAATCCGCAGTAGAACCAGAGTAACCGACATAGTCCAACGGATTAGTAAGCTGAAGAGGCAATGGGACGGCCATATATCTCGGAGAACCTACAATGGATGGGGAAAAAAGGTTCTCGGGTGGCGATCTCGTACCGGCGGACGAAGTGTAGGGCGTCCCCCCACTAGATGGAGTGACGACCTGGTAAGACATGCAGGAAGTCGATGGATGCAGGTGGCTCAGGATGGTGCTTTGTGGCATTCCTTGGGGGAGGTCTATGTTCAGCAGTGGACTTGTGAAGGGCTGTAATGATGATATAAAGTGCGGTTATATCTGTTAAACTCTAATATTGTAAAATTATGAATGATACACTAGTGATAATTATCGGTTGTTAAAACTCGACTGTTTATTTAGATTTAAAAATCACATTACTTGTTGGTACTATCTACATGCTTTTTAATATTCAAATGAACAGTTTATACTGGTGATAATTATCTGTTGTTAGAATTCTATTGTTAATTAAGATGGAAAAAGTACATCACTTGTAGGTACTATCTTCATGCTTTTTTAATATTCAGTTTTCTGTATTACTTGCCGTGGGGTAACAGCATAAGAAAATCCATCATCCACTTTGTCCTGTGGGTATCGTAAAATGCGACTATGGCCAGATCTCGAAAGACCTCTCGGCCTCTGACGGATGGCGGTGTACCTCGTGAATAGGTGTGAGGTTGCCTATTTTAACACGTTGAACGCCAGTGCGTTTTCTTCGTTTTTCCATTTGGGCCATGGGGGGCACCATTTGGTCGACACTTAACTGTTCCGTTGGGGCCGCGGGGGACAACATATGACCGCGAGTCAGAGGCGATTTTAAACGTCTCTAATGGGCCGTCGGTCACAGATATGAAGCTAATATATATTTGACGTGACCCCCACGGCCCTGCAGACAAACAGATTGTATTTGGTTTTTAGTAAAAAATATGACTTAAAAAAATATGACTAATAATTTCGGGACAAGACTTGTTTGAAAGATTTTAAGGAAAAAGTGTGTATGATAATGTGTTATTTTATATTTTTCCATAAAATTACTATTTATAATGTGTTGTAATATACTGTATACTGTTACTATTCTGCTGTATCTGGTGAAAGTTGTACTACATAGCTGTTAGGGTTTTATTTTTCGAGGATAGTTTGATAAATTAAACTATAGGTTTGTAAATCAGAAATATAATTATTTATTGATGTTAATATTTATTACAGTTTTTAAATGAAACAAAATTAAATCAGACTTCAGATTGAGATCAATATCAACGTTACTACACCTAATATTTTAATGAATTTTATGGAAACAATCAAAACAAAGAAATGGTTTGTTAGGGCAGGTTTCACAAAAAGTTACAACTTTTTTCGTTTTGTTTTTGGCTAATACTCGTCCCATTACTTTAGTATTGTCTTTGTAGCACTGCTGACATGTTCGTCGACAATTTTTGCTTGTGCCTTCTTTCCTGGCAAGCTTATGCTTCATTCTTATTGGTCTCGAAACCTGACTTGAGGTTTCACTTCTCATTAACAGGCCCTTCAACACCTGTTTCCTAAATTCAACAATTTGGATATTCGTCCCGGTTACTGTTTGATATAATACTAGTGCATTGATAACTGCGGTGTTCAACAGCAAGTTTATGGCAACTTTTTTGTACCATTTTACCGATTTCCTTAATGGC
The DNA here is from genome assembly GCA_029286625.1 of Parnassius orleans. NCBI lineage: Eukaryota > Metazoa > Arthropoda > Insecta > Lepidoptera > Papilionidae > Parnassius > Parnassius orleans. The sequence continues at coordinate 1,813,642 of JAGSMP010000032.1, forward strand.
GTGGAATAAGCCCCATTTGGTCGGACAAATCGACAGCTCCTTTTGCCCTATTATAGTCTAGCACGATTTTTGGCTTCGATACCGCTTTTCCTCGCTTTGTAATTGTCTGGAAACGGTCGAAATGTTTGGTCGAAAGAACAAGTTTATGTTTAGTTATATTATGTTAGTTTATATTATGTTAACCCTTTTATCTTTCCACTTCATGATAGTTATTCCATTTTCGCTCTCTCTAGCTATATATTCACCTGTCTTCAGTTTAGCATTAGCAACTTGTTTTGGTATATTCCTTCTATTTTTTCTAATAGTACCCACTAGGTGTGTTTCATTTTCCAACAGCTTCCTTGCTAAATCAATACTCGTATACCAATTGTCAGTATACAACGTGTGACCCTTGTTCAACAAGCCACTGCAAAGTAACATTACAACGTTTCATCATCATCATCATTACAGCCCTTCACAAGTCCACTGCTGAACATAGGCCTCCCCCAAGGAATGCCACAAAGCACGGTCCTGAGCCACCTGCATCCATCGACTTCCTGCATGTCTTACCAGGTCGTCACTCCATCTAGTGGGGGGACGCCCTACACTTCGTCCGCCGGTACGAGGCCGCCACTCGAGAACCTTTTTTCCCCATCGGTTGTCGGTTCTTCGAGCTATATGGCCGGGCCATTGCCACTTCAGCTTACTAATCTGTTGGGCTATGTCGGTCACTCTGGTTCTACTGCGGATATCCTCATTTCTAAGTTTATCACGCAGTGAGACTCTGAGCATAGCCCTCTCCATAGCTCGCTGAGCGACCTTGAGCTTCCTCATCCGGCCAGCAGTGAAGGACCACGTCTCAGTTCCGTAGGTCATCACTGGCAACACGCACTGGTTGTACAGCCTCGTTTTCAAGTTTTGAGGTATACCTGACGAGAAGATGTGCCGTAATTTCCCGAACGCTGCCCAGCCGAGTTGAATCCGTCGATTGACCTCTCGGTCGAAGTTGGACTTACCTAGTCGGACTATTTGTCCCAGGTAAACATATTCGTCAACAACTTCGAGCTTAGTGCTCCCAACAACTACCGGCAAAGGTGTGACATGGACATTAAACATGATCTTTGTTTTGTCCATGTTCATCTTAAGACCTATCCGTTGGGAGGCACTATTGAGGTCATTGAGCATAGTGCTTAGGTCCTCCAGCGATTCTGCCATAAGGACTATATCGTCGGCAAATCGAAGGTGAGTGATTTACTCGCCATTGACGTTAATACCGTATCCTTTCCAGTCCAGTAGCTTGAAAACGTCTTCCAATGCAGCGGTGAAGAGTTTCGGGATATTACGTCACCCTGTCTTACACTCTCTGCAGTTGGATAGGTTTTGTACTCTGGTTCTGTACTTGGATAGCCATCGTAGCCCTACTGTACAAGCACTTCAGCACTTCGATATACCGACAGTCAACTTGGCACCGCTGAAGGGACTGCAGCACCGCCAAATTTCTACGGAATCAAGGCTTTCTCATAGTCCACATAAGCCAGACATAGTGGCAAATTGTACCCTCGGACTCCTGTACAATTTGCCGAAGGGTATATGTGGTCTATGGTGCTAAAGCCTTTTCGGAAACCGGCTTGTTCGGGAGGCTGGAAGTCGTCGAGTCTGCGTGCGAGACGATTGGTAATGACTCGAAAACAGCACGTAGACGCGGCTCAGAAGGGAAATCGGTCTGTAGTTCTTCAAGAGAGCGTTGTCGCCTTTCTTGAAGAACAAGACCACCGCACTTCTGCTCCACGCCTCCGGTGTAGTGCCACCATGTAGGACGGAATTAAAGAGCTTCTGAAGGACTACAAGTACCGGTTTTCCACCCGCTTTCAGAAGCTCCGCTGTAATTCCATCCTCGCCTGAGGCCTTGCCGTTTTTAAGGTGCTGGAGAGCCATTCTAATCTCGCTCAGACTGACTTCCGGGATATCATCGGAATAGTGTCGGATAAGACTCGCTCTTGGATCGTTACTCACACTTGCGTGTGGCTCCAACGATGATGTGTACAGCTGCCCATAGAACCTCTCAATCTCACTTAAAATCTCAGTGTCCCGGAAACGACGCTGCCAGACTCGGTCTTCAGCTTCGACAGTTGGCTCTTTCTTGCAGACAGACCTCTGGCAAAGACTTTGGAGCCCTGGTTCCGCTCGATCGCTTCTTCAATACGAGCTGTATTGAAGTTGCGCAAGTCCCGCCATGCATTTGGAGATCTGTCTGTTCAGTTGCTGTATGCTATCAAATCTACTGAAGATTGCAGCTTCATTTCCCGTCTAACAGCCATGAGATTAAGAGTGTGATCGGAGTTTTGTGTTCTTCTGCGGCGGGTCTTGCAAAACTTAGCTCCGACCGCATGGACAGTTTCCACGAGCTTGTCATTCATATCGTCCACTGCATTGCAATCTTCTAGGCACTGAAAACGGTTTCGTAGTTCGAGCTGAAAGGTTTCGGGACTTTGGATTAGAGCACGAGGGGACGGAGCGTTGACTTCATTAGACGACCTCTCCAACTTTACGTTTAGGTTCAGTGTGCCTCTAACCATTCGGTGATCGCTGCCGGTTTTCACCTCGCGATCACTGAGACATCACTGAACAATTGTCGCCTGGTCGTCATAGTGAAGTCAATCTCATTTTTTGTCGAACCGTCGGGGCTCGACCAGGTCCACTTCCTGTGGGGCCGCTTCTGGAAGAAAGAATTCATCATAAAAAGTCCCTCTCTCTCCATGAAGTCGGCCAGCTGCTGGCCCCTTGGGTTCCGTTGCCCTACTCCGAATTTCCCTACTTTCAGCTCACCGTACTTTCTTGTGCCTAGTTTTGCGTTGAAGTCTCCCATTAACACCGTATAGTGGGTTTTGGAGGAATGCATGGCTCTAGAGATATCCTCATACATTTCCTCCACCTCCTCATCGGGGTGTGCCGAGGTTGGTGCGTAAACCTGTATGACTTTCAGCGAATACCGTTTGGTGATTCTGAGTATAAAGTACGCAATCCTCGTCGACACACTCCCAATCTTTACAACGTTGTTAACTAGAGACTTGTGGACGATAAATCCGACACCTCCTTGGGACAGATGGTCGCCGTCCCGGTGATAGAACAAGTTGCCGGATTCGAGGATTACCGTTTCCTCCCCCTTTCTTCGGACCTCGGATAATCCTATGATATTCCAGCGCAACTTGTCTATCTCTTCTTCCAGCTCCAGGATCTTCTCGTCAGTCCTCAGGGTGCGTGCATTATAAGTTGCCAGGTCGAGTCGTCGTGGGTGGCAACCGAACCTCCACCGAGATTCTTAGCACCCCTGCCCCGCCGTTACCATGGTCGCCACCGTAGCCAGGAATAGCGGGGCCGCCGGGGACTGGGGCCGTCTCTTCGTAACTCTCTTCATTGGGGATATTGCCGTAGTTGCCGCTTGGCGAGCGGGTTGGCAACCGCAGTTTTTATTGTTGCTGTTATCAGAAGATGCTGCTGCTATCTTCTGCCTCAGTTTCCTCTGTCGCCTCTTACGACACCACGGGAAGATATGGGGTAGTGGGTATTCTAACCCGCCACTACGGGGAGCAACGTTTGCCGGCGTATTATTCACTTGATCGCTTTCTTTTCCCGCATAAAGATTTATTTTATATGTATACCCCGGTAGAGTGCATAATTTAAACTCTTTCTGTTTGTTATATTGACGGAAAATGATTCTGCCGCGGAATGGCACAACGCTTTCGTCAATATCTTCGGCAGGAGTATAATGCCTTGAAAAATTAGTGTTCATGACCTCCAGTAAGTGTCTGACGCGATGTAACCTATCAGACTTGTGAGCATTGTCAAGCTGGGAAAAATGAAGCATTTGAAGAAGCAGTTCAAAGCGATTACGAGACATAAATGTTGCTGCAAACGGGTGACCTGTTATTTCATCTTTTGACCAATAATCAGAAAGCTTAGGAAGTTTTACCAATCCCATAAAAATAATCAATGCAAAAAAGCGTTTTATCTCATGCACGTTAGAAGGAGACCAGTTACGGATTCTCGCTGCTTTTGAAGTCACGCGCCCGGTGATTCTATCAATAGCAAACTGATTTGTGTCTTCTACTATCTGCATAAAAACATCATCGGGAACCAAAAGAGAGTAAAATTCAGCAGGCGATTTGTTAGTCATTGCTAAGTGGAGATCAGTAGGCAAACCAGGATTTTCTGTGAAAGGTATAATTCGACGCTAGTTACCTGTTGGTAGTGCCCATGTACGTGTAAACGGCGTAGTGTTTCCCGAGGTATCTGGAACTGCATGTTCTTCCGCATCACTATCTACACTGTCTATCACCATAATACGACGACGTTTACGAGTAACTGGATGGATATTTATGTCTTCTTCTTCAGAACTTACATGGAAACTATTATTCAACAAGGTGATTTCTAATTCTTCTATTTGTGATAAATCTTCCTGATTTATTTCAAAATCTGCGAACTCATCCATTATAATAAAGCAATGAATGAAATGCAATAAAAAACAATTTAATTTACGTAAACAAATAAACAGAAAATTCTCGAATCGATACGTAACCAATGTAGGTAGCTAGGTAGTCCAAACGGTCACAGCACGGGCGCGCGGGAATCGCGTATCAAGACGGCCGGCGGTCGGCAGGACATGAGCGGGGATGACCGACACCCCGACCCCCGCGGCCCCGCCAACGAACAACGCGATTTATTTCCGCGTGTGCCATGGGGGGCAACTGTTGAGTGACAGTAGTATTTTGGTAAAATCAAGTCACAAGCCCATAAAGCAATAAAAACATAAACGTAAAATTTAACAATCGGGCATTTTTAACCTGGCTCCTTTTACTAAATAAGTGAGGCCCATATGTTGCCCCCCACGGCGTTTAACGTGTTAAATTCTAATATCTTTTATTTCTCCAATTTCGTGAATATCCTCTTCTTCTACTTCTTAAACAGACTTCATGAATCAAAGACTACGCAAACAAGCATGCTTGAAAGATCTGCACATTTCCACCGCTGGGCGAGCTACGGTGGGTTGTTGTGCACACATCTGATACTCTTGCACATATAATACAAGTTACTAACTCTTGAACTTTTGTTAAAGTGTTAAAGTTACAGCCTATATACAACCCACAGCTGAGCTCAAGCCTCCTCTCTTTTTGAAAGAGTTAAGGGCAATACTGCTCCATATCTGATCTGTGGGGTTTGGTTTTCTTTTTCCAAATGGATATGGTAGTGTAGAATAAACTGTTGTAAATATACCCATATAGCTCAAAGAACCAACAACCGATGGGGAAAAAAGGTTCTCGATTAGCAGCCTCGTACCGGTAGGCGAAGTTTAGGGCGTCCCCCCACTAGATGAAGTGACGACCTGGTAAGACATGCAGGAAGTCGATGGATGCAGATGGCTCAGGACCGTGCTTTATGGCATTATTTGGGGGAAGCCTATGTTCAGCAGTGGACTTGTGAAGAGCTGTAATGATGATGATAATGATGATGATGATGAAACATACCCCTAGCACCTATTCAAATATACGCTTAATTAACCCTTTACCTGTCCCATGAATCATATATGAACATATCGATTGTTAAACTATTGTGTTTATATTGCAAACAGAGAAACTGTCAAAGCTAATTTATCTGAAATTGAATAAAAGATTTGGGATTGTCGTAAAATTTTTAAATAAAAACTTGTGCTCAAGTTTTTCTTTAACGTAATATTAAAAGTTTTGGGTCAAACACACAATTTGACCGCAAAGTTTCAATTAAGCTTGTTAACGGGTCTAGCGATCGTAAAAGAAAATACTAAATAACAGTAATTAAATAAAAATTAGTTTCAAAGCACAAAACCACCTATGTTAAATTATGAGCATAAATTGGTTTCATCATTCCAATCGAGTATCGGTTCAGACATAATTAATAACAGTAATAATTTAATCATCTTCTCACATTCGAACAAAGGATATTTAAAAGGTTTTCAATTGACGTTTGCTTCTTTTAGCAGTTAACCTAATACTTTAACCATTTTTGAATACATCCACTCAAAATTATAAAGAGTATGTATTGTAAAATATGAAATAAAATAAATATTAGAGATCGCACAGAAAAGCCCCATATGATGCATCTCTCGATCACACTTTACCAATATCCGGTGGTACCGACAAATATTCTTTCTTCCTTTCATTCTCATTTAGAATTAGGGATAATGTTCTATAATACAAAGACCAATATTGTATTTAAGTCATAATTGGGACGACCCATATAGGTGATAAAATAAACAAGAAGAATTTCTTCCAATTTGAATTAAAAGATGATACTTTCTAACCAATTAGGTAATGTGTAAAAACGACTTGAGGAAACGTGAAACCTTTCGAGCGGTGGTGGCCTTAAAATTTTCATAGTACACATTCTCCGCCGGCATCTGCTTATCTGGGAAGAAAAAATCCTGAGGAAACCTGATGTCAGAGAAATTAACAAAAACTGGAAAGATGTGAAGTCTGCCAACGTGCATTGTAGAGCGGTCTCTTCTTTGCTCCAAAACCCTCTGAGGAATGACAGGAATCCTGTGCCTAGCAAGACGTATGCAAGCTGTTCCTTTACTTTTTTAATTTGTTAGTGAAGTTAAAGAAACTTGGCTTTGTTTACTAAAACCATTATTTGTACAGTCACTAATTATTTATTAAACTACGTTTAAGCTAAGTTCAAAAGAGCGCGCGATATCATCATCACCAATGTACTGACGAAGATACAGCACATTATACACTTTACACGGAAAGTAGCAAACAGGAGGATGGAGCCGTGGGAGCCGCCGTTATATGCTACAGTCAACACAACCCTCACTCCATAGTGACAACCAAAAAGTTTAAACTTCACGACAGTTGCACAGTGTTCCAGGTGGAATTGTTCGCAATTCGGGAAACATGCAAATGGGCTACCTCACACAAATACACACGCGCAATTATATACACCAACTCACGCTCATCCATTCATGCAATTCAGAACAGAAGTAACACACACCCCATAGTCAACACAAATCTATAGGCACCATACACATCAACTGGGTTAAGGGACACTCAGGTATATCGGGTAACGAAGCCGCTGATGAGGCCGCCAGTGCGGGCTCCAGACTTCACAAGTCGCCTGATTACTCTGAGTTCCTTATTACACACATCAAGCACATAATTAGGAAAAACAATCGCTCCACCTGGCAAACTAGCTACCTCAGTGCATCACAGGGCAAACGCACAAGAAACGTTCTGTCCACACTGAATGATATTGAAAGGCTGCGAACATTGCCTCCAACTAACTTCTAACACACAATTTCTCACCGGACACGGTAATCATAAAACATATCTGCACCGTTTTAAAATCATTAAAAACGATAAATGTCCGTGCGACAACAGCACAGCTCAGACGTTAGGACATCTATTGGAGAACTGCCTTCTGCCGATACAGAATAAATCATGAATTACTGTGCAATAACATAAGAGTGTTGCCATACAAACTCACTGAACTGATGAGGAAGGAATCGGCTCTGGATTCCTTCATAAAACTAAATGAAAATATACTTAAGAACCTAAATATCTTTAATAGATAAGATTGTAAATAGCGGTAACAATGATTAAATTAGTAAGTAGGTATAAAAATAATTATAAATTAAAGAATATGTAAGGTTTAGAATGTCTTTCTGTTTTCTTTCTGTTCTCTTTCATTACTGTATTTTTTGTTATTTATCTGCTAGTTTTAATAGTTATATAGACTAAGAAGATGTAATATTTTACAAGGTCTTTTTGTTTTCGTTATTATTGTTTGTTTTATTATTGTTTTATAATTAAAGATTAAGAATATGTAAGGTTTTACAATCTATTTTTGTTATCTTTTATTACTGTGTCTCTTGTTAATTACCTATGTAACATTTTTATATTATTTCTATGTTAATTGTAGTGCGCAGTTGCAACTGCTATTAGTTTTAATTTTTGTGTATGCTTTACGTGCCACTAAATAACATGTTTTAATTAATTAGCTTAAAAGTTTATAGGATAGTTCACCCTACTTTCACCACACTTATTATACAATTTCATTTTATATACTTAAACCTACGATGATCACTTTGCATTAATAATTTTAGAAAACACTCGTTTATTCTGGAGCATAACCAAGGCGCCGACTGAATTTGTTCAAATCATTACTTATAAAATGTTAAGCAAACTAGAAGAAAATTATGTAATCATCATATGTATTTTTTAAAACAACTTTTAAATATAATTAGTAGTAATAGAGAGTGGAAGACAATTACGTATCAAATAACATAAATTGTTTCTCCATTCTAAGTGTGTAATAAATTTATGACCATTGTAAAATGTTTTTGTAAAATTGACAATATACTCCCGCTGGGGAGGAGGAGGGGTGTACCTTCCAGCGGAAACCAAAAAAAACATAAAAATATTTCAAAGGTTAAAGTTAAAGCTTATATACATCCCACCGCTGGGCACAGGCGTCCTGTCATTTCTGACAAGGTTTCTATAGCGAGGAAGTGTCCGCCGCGCTGCTCCAAAGCGTGTGGGCGGACTTCACATGCCTTATATGCAGGATGTTTTCTACATCACCACAAGTGCTGGTAAATCTCCTTTAACTGCCTCCACGATACAGCAGAAAATCCTAGTGTCAATTGTTATTTATAATTTTATTAGTGCCAGTGGGGCTCAAGCCCCAGAATATATTTTAAGCTACCGTAAAACCTGGCAAAGTTGCCATTTTTGGAAGGATTTAAAAATCTAAAACCAATTTTCCAGTAAAATATATTTTTTTCTCAGACTGGGCTTCAATTTTAAATATGATATTATATTCTTCATAAATTTAGTGTTTATTGATGATTTAAATAAATACTTACATTAAATAGACAAAATACTCAAAAACAAAAAATTGCAAAGTTAACCTTACTTTGTGGCAACTTTGCCTTCAGAGTTTTTAATGAAAATAATAGGATTTGACTTAAAAGATGAAGGTAAGTTTACCACATAATATAATACACAACACGCAGAGTTACGATTTGCTACTTTAATTGTGTAGCAAGTAACAAAGTTTACGCTAGTGGTAAAGTTGCTTCCCCATTAGTCAATATTTCATCATTGACGCAGTTTTCAAACAAAGATGGAACAAACTGAGCCTTTGCATGATATGCTAAACCGAAGACGATAATGCGTTCATGTCAATTACACATTGCACGATGAAAAATTAAATAATTATGAGCTAGCAGATAGTTTGCATGTAATTCACATCAAGTCTAAGGCCATATGCCTTAAATTCTTTTAATCATTGATAATAAACATTTGCCATATGATAAGTAACAGTATTATCAATGAAAAAATGCCGGGTCTGTTCTAATCAATCCGCCCGACACAGTTGAAAATCGAAAAATCTTTTATTGTGGCAGTACCCGAAATCAAAAGGTATAAGGTAATCTTATTAGTATTAAGGTAATCTTCCCATAAATACACTTATTCTTCAATCGTACTAAAATATACTACCCAATACAGCAAAATATATTGATACTAAGAGTAATATTAGTTAAAAGCAATAAATACTCAATAAAATCTCAACCCAACCGTAAATCTACACTGTTATAATTTATGAGTACATAGAATTAATAATTTAGTGTAACGGTACGTTAAGATCCTTTTTCGTATTTACACGTAAAAGTCCTGATAAATTTATCCAGTATAGGATAACATACCCAAGCAGCATACAAGCGCACAAGCAGACTCATAAAACAAAATTTAAAATACAATTTTGGGAATATTAGACGTTAGTCTTAGCCTATACCATTACTCTCAGTTTGACTAATGATCACTGTGCCCCAATGTGCCATCATACCCATTAATTTAATGTTTTTATTCTAACCTATACAATCGATATTTAGTTACCGTATTTAGTATTTTGTCCTTATATTATTTTGCTATTTTGCTGGCTCGCCAATTTTTTGATAGAAAACATATACAAGTTTACCGTAAATCTAATTTTGCACCTTCAATTCACCAATTATCACCGTCTAAACTCAACTCCAATCCGAATATAATAATAATATGTTAAATGTCACCATCATTCAATAAAGTATATAAATACAATCTAGTCATCGAAAAACCAATTTAGAACGCTTATCTTTTAAAGTTACTTATAATACAATATTTGTAGTGTAATAGTCTCCTTGCACACCAAATAACAGCTTTAATACAGCAGTCATACAGCCTATTTTATGTTTGTACAGCTACTGTACAGCGCTACTAACGCATAAGGCTGCATATTTTGTGCCAATTTTTTACTTACAAGAACTGTACAGGCGCTTATACAGCTTTTATACAGCCAGGAAATACAGCCTCTCGTATAAAAACAAACTTCAATACAGCTTGCATGCTGCTTGGGTACTGGATTCATTTGCATGTATAATTATACTAATTTTGTTTGCTCTAGAGGTCTCTCTTGTAGAAAAATATTACATGAAATCAATCGTCAATTTACATGAATACATATAATTCTATTCATATAAATTGACGGCTCCGTGGCGCAGTGGCTTAGCAATGAGTTGCAGCGCTAAGGGCCGAGGGTTCGAATCCTGCACGGAAAAAGTATTTGTATGGCCTACAAATAATTGTTCCGGGTCTGCATGTTTGTCCTTGTGAAATTTATGTATGTAAACTGCCCCACGATACAGGAGAAAATCCTAGTGTGGAGGTAAAGTTTTTAAAAACAAAAACACGAGAAAATATAAACTTTAGACACAGTTTGCACAGTAATGTTATATAATAATAACGTGAAAGAATTATTATGCATAAAATTTTTTTTTTTGAGGAATTATTCATGCCTAAGTACTATCCGATCCAATAAATGACTAAGTTTTTATGTCCGATTTTGATGAGAGTGCCATTTTCCAAACGTAACCGGAAGCTGTCAACTCCAGTCGTTCATGAACTATAGTAACCATTTTTCATTAGGTCGACCGTTAACTCGTCTGTAACTCCAATATTATAATAAAAAAATATGAGACTTGTTCCTTGTGTTTGGAAATTGGACAGTGAAAGGTTAAAATGTCCCCTTAACATTGGTGTCCTTTTTACCACATCATTTTTTATATGAATGTGATAAAGATGGATTAAGCTGAGTAAATCGAATATTTTTTTATTGAAATACGCACCACCTCCGCTTTTGCTTGGATAAGTACATTATTGCCAATTTTATAGAGAGAATACTTTTTACTGAAACAGCTGTGACAATGGAGAGCTAGAAATTTATCAGGCAATCAACTTATTCGCAGATTTAAATACAAGTGCCCGTTTTTTTTTTTTGTCATACAAAGATATTTTTGTAACTAAAACTAAAAATTTGCTTTTAGCGGCCTCTGAATCCTAATCGTATTCCATAATTCTTTACTTTTTTATAAAATTCAAGTGACAAATGTACTCCCTTCCAACTAATTTATTTTTATTTATTTATTTTATTTAAAAACTTTATTGTTCTAACCAAAAAAAGGTTACAAAGGGCGGACTTAAAGCCAGTTAGCATTCTCTGCCAGTCAACCCAAGGCGTGGTGAGAAATTAGTGGCAGGTGACTTATGTAACTTAATACAATAAATTTATATACATATAACACTTATTAAATTAAGGCTTATAAATTACACAAATGCATATGAATACAAACAAATACATAATAATCCACATATAACAATTATCATTAATACATATATACATATACAAACACATAAATACATACATAAATGCATATATACATAATATGTCTGGATAAAGGTAGCATTGATATTATGCTGACAACATTGTTTTTGAGAGATGTTCTCGGACCAATCTTTTGAAGGCTATCTTGTTTGGTGCTTACTTAGTAATCTCAAAACTATGGAGACAACGTCAATCGCTTGAATGATCTGGGATGCAACAACAGACTTTTCAATTGGGTTTCCGGACATGCGGGTATTATAAACAAAGGTAAGGCCGCCGAACTCACACGAAAATGGTCAAAGAGTACACTTTGGAACTGAGATATTTTGTGGAATTGCTAAAAACCTGGCTCAACTGACCTTTTAAATTCTTTACCATGAAAATCACTTAAGGTCTGATCTAAAACACTAGGCTTATATCTTTCCAAGACCATAATTTACGCGCTAAATTCACTTCAGAAACCCTGGGATTTAGAAAGAACAAACTTCGTATTTTAGTAATAGCTCTGACAGGACATTGATTTAAAAAATAAAACCTCAAAAGTTCAAAGAGGTGATAATTCTGTTTCTAGAAGAAACTTTCACATCCTTATTATAAAATCCTGATCCTTAATGCGTTTGAAAATAAATAAATTCATAGAGAACTTCTTACTTAGCCAAGAAGAAGTGAAAATGCAAGCAACAAAAGTAACTGTAACCATAGCAACGAGCATAAAAGATCATGCTGGTTGCAGTGACACTGGTTTTGCCAGACCTGCATAGCTGCTCTTTGTTTACCGGTAAGAGGCTGCCACTTGAGTAACTTTCATCCCCATCGGTTCTTCGAGATATATGAGAGAGACTGCCACTTCAGTACACTACGGCTGAGTATACTACCTTATAACAAAGTCTTATCTCGCAGAGAAACTCCGAGCATAGTCTTTTATGCTGTTGTGTTTTGTATAGTGAGTGTAAAGAACCGGTGACCCTTTTTCACTGCAAACGATACATTCTATCTTAGTCGAGGATAGGTGTAGGTTTCTATGAGCCACAGCATCTACTTACCATCAAGTGAACTGTGTGCTCGTTAGTCACCCTTATTCTATAAAAATCTGGTTACCGGCAAAACACTGACTAAATTGAAGGTAGGCAATCTCCGCTCTCCAAGTGAGCCTGAACGCGCAGATAACTTTTATATGAATTTAGCAACGCCGTATACGTTATTTCCTTCTAATGCCTGCAAATGGACTTTATTTAATTAATACATATTATTATCATCACTTCGTATTCAAGTTTAAGTACAGGTAGTTCCAAAATAATTTCTTGGCAAAATATTGATAGCCTATAAATATTCACGAAGAATATCTGAAAATGCAATATCAAATATTTATTTTCATTTGATGTCGTATATAGAGCAAGGCATATATTGAAAAATATGGTTATAGTTTCGCAGACTAAAATAGTTATCATACCAAGTATATTCAGCCCAAATTTCAGCTTGTTGTAAAGATTTTGAGACAGGGCTGGGTAACATAAATTTTGCATATCAATAATGAGTAAAATAAGGTTTGGGACAATCATGAGTTTCGACTTAATAGGAAAAAATGGTTTAAGACAACAAAGATACGTGTTATCAATAACCTAAACTCTTTAGAGAGTCATCAATGTACAGATAAAGGTTTTTCGCAGAGTTACTATAGGGAATAAGAATATTTCATGATGAAAAAACAGTTATAAGTCTTAACTAAGCAACCCTGAACTTCAGACTAAAATAGCTTTGCATGTCATTGGATAGACGGAAACTCCATAACGAGAAAACTACATTTTTATAGCTTAATCTTTAATTATTTATTTTCGTTTATTAATGGGTTCCGTTATAAAGATTTTCAACATCAGATTACCCATAATACTTAATATATTATCACATCTAGATCAAACTAAATTGATTTTAAAAGAAACTTCAAATGTACTTTTTGGATATTGTAAAGTAGCATTCACGCCAGCCTTATGAATAAAAAAAAACAAAATTGAAAGGATGTCGGCATTAACAGGCTCTCTCTCTCCACTAGAGCCGAGAACCGAGAGCGTAATTAAATCTGTGCGGTACAGCAACAAACACAACCAACAACCCTTAACGCCTTTATTGAGTCGCCGTCCATATTACTTTATTCAACCGCTTTATATGCAGTTATTAAACTAAATAAAAATATTTTTTGTTTTTAAGAGGTTTATAATCTCATCATAAAAGCAAATTAGTATTAGGTCCCTACATATGAAATTGGCGTTTTGTACGGGAGGAATATAAAGTCAATTTTTTTTGTAAAATATATTTAATTAATCAAAGTATGCACCGTTGTACACTTTTGCCATCTCATAGGTAGTTCATTGATCCCTTTACTAAAAAAACCATGGGGGCGAGAATCAATAAACTCTTTGAAGGCGGTTTGGACTGCCGCATCGGAGTTGAATTTTTTCCTGTAAGAAGTTGTCCAAATTCCAGAAAAATGGTAATCTGTTGGAGCAAGATCCGGGGAGTATGGTGGATGTCTAATCGTTTAGATTTTAGAAAGCTGTAGTGAGCGACACCGGCGCTAGTCCACCAAACACTCAAGTAACTTTTTGTGAGTCAATTTTCGTTAGGGCAGGATTTGGCTGTCTCCAGGGTTCAGCCATTGCGAACGAGCGCTTCCGATTATCGTACAGTATCCACTTTTCATCACAAGTAATGATTCGATTTAAATCCCTTCATTATTGTGTCGTTGAGCAAGCAAATGCACAGCAGTCGACGCGTGTTTGCAAGTTCTATTCACTCAATTCATGAGGTACCCATCGTTCAAGTTTTTTACTTTCCCGATTTGCTTCAAGTGGATTAATACAGTTTTATCACTTACCCCGAAGCCTGCAGCTATCTCTTAGTGCTTTGTGATGGATCCGCTTCCACAATAGCCTTTAATTCTTCATTTTCCACTTTGGTCTCCGGCCGTCCACGGGTTGGTTCTGAAGGTCGAAATTTCCATAGGAAAAGGTTGAAACCAAAAACGTACTGTGCTTTTGCGACACCAGCGCCGTACACATCATTAATCCTTCGAGCTGTTTCTGCAGCACTGGTGCCACGATAGAACTCTGTACTGTAAATATACTGATATTTCATGTTTTCCATTGTGGTAATAAGCGACGCCAAAGAAAAAAATAATGAGGAAAGAACAAATTAATGACTGTTTTCAAAACTCAAATGTACCAGCTAAATGAATTTTTAAATTTGAATTTGGAATTCATAACCAAAGAGGAGATATTTCAGATCAAATTGGTCAGTACGACAAAACGCTAATTTCATATAAGGACCTAATATTTTATGTTTTTACAATGTGTATAGTTTTGCGTACTCGCTCTAATAGTCCTACAGAATAATCTAGATTGTTATTATTATTATTATCCAGCTGTAGTTTATTGCTAGACAGTATGATGCTCCTCGTCTTAAATTAATACTTACTACTTTAAATATAAAAGATGTCCTGAGTGACTGACTCATCTATTAACGCTCAGCTCAAACCGCTAGCGTAAAAATCAGAAATTTGGACAGTGACTGACTTTTATGACGTAAGTATCCACTAAAAAAGAATTTTGGATAATTCAACCCCTAAGAGGGTGAAATAGAGCATTACGGTTTGTATGGAATTTTTTATTTTATGGTGCGATTGACTTGAAACTTCCTGAAAGTACTTTCTAAAAAAACAGATTACATCCTGGCTTCGGCACCATTTTAGGACACTAATTTCTTGGTTGCGGCACAATAAAACTATTTATTATTGAAAATTTAAATTTTAACAGAGACGGATACTGACTTTTTACTTTATAAAGGAAGGAAGAGACAAATTGTTACCAGTCCAAAACAGTTCAAAAAATTAATTTATTTCATTGAAAGGGAACGGGTGCTCTTCATCGCCCGTCCTGCAGCAGAGATCAACCAATTATTGACCTTCTATTCACAGGGATCTGTGAATAGAAGGTATGGATCATACCACACCACGTTGGGTTCGGGAACAACGAGGTGGGCGTGACCCTGAGCAGACGTTCAACTCAGAACTCGCCTATCCTCTCTCAATAGAAGATTTTACGACTAAGATTACGGGTCCCTAAGGAATGCTCCCGGTCTTGACGTCAGTCATTAGTGGACTGTATCTCTTGAATTAACTTGGATAGACGCTAGGTGACTTAAATGAAACAGCGGTTAAATGGAAAAAAGAACCCCTCTTTGGAAATGCAATATTGAAAATTTCACTACTTTATAACTTTCCTATCACTTTCCCTAATTGCTTTTCTTTGTTGATTTAAAACTGAAAACTGGTAGCTGGACTCGAACGAATTGCCAGTCTTCTGTCGTCTGCATGTGTGCTATTTAGCACACAGCAGGTCTCGGCCTCGGGCATATCCCCTTTGGAATCTCGCGGTGCATCACTATGCACCGGTCGTGAAACCGTTATGGCGTTGTTGGTTAATTTTTCGGAAGTCCGGGTTCGGTTCCCGGTCACTTTTGTTGGTTTGACCTACATAGGAGGCTATGTAGGCCTATGCAGGTGGCTAAGTCGGCCTATTCAGGCGGTTAGGTCAGTCTATAGGCTAAATTGGCCTATGGGCGTCTAAGTTGGCCTGTCTGCGGCATTGTGGGTTATTACTCGACTCTCTAATCGCTATAGAGGAGTTCTCTTAGAGGTCGCCCGTCCGGTGGCCGAGCATGGGGTGCAAAATTATGGTGTTCGTGTGGCCCGTTATCGGCGCGGTCAAACATGCCGCGTGCTAATCAGGCCAAATTGCTCAATGGTCTCTTCAAGTTGGCCGCGATGACGTCGTTCCGGACGTAGCGACCTGCACCGGCGATGGTCCGTAGTGATGTGTTCTGCTGGACCTGTAATCGCCGCTTCTGACGATCGCTCAGGAGCGCGTACCAGGCCGGCGCAGCGTATGTTAATCTTGATCTTATATAGATTTTATAAAGTTTCAGCTTCGTCTTTAGCGGTAGCTTGGATGCCAGGACGGGACGGAGCGCCGCCCGCGCACATCTGGCGTTGCGGACGACGATATCGACGTGCGCGGTCATGCGCAGCATCCGATCTATCCGGCATCCAAGGTAGGTTGCGGCCTTCTCATACTTGATTTCCTGGCCCCTGAGCATCAAAGGTGGTGGGAAGATCCTGAAGCGGCGAGTGAGCAGAGCGGTCGTCTTGCCAACATTGACGGCCATCCTCCACTCGTCCAGCCATGGTGGCAGCAGGTCCAGCAGGCGCTGCATCCTGGCAGTGGCTATGTGGGCTCTTCTAGACGATGTGAAGTAGGCGCTATCGTCCGCGTATAACGCCAGTTCAACATCGTCTTCCCATTCGCGCAGGTGGTCTGCCAGGGTAGGGATGTCATTAGTGTAAGCCGCGTACAGGATCGGCGATAGACAGCTGCCCTGTGGCACGCCGGCTCTAATTGGTCTCGCTGCGAAATCGGCATCCTCTACACAGACGTAGAACTTCCTATCTCTAAGGAATGACGCCACCTAGCCGCAACATAGCAGGAGGGTACTTGTTTGTGTTTCTAATTTGTAAAGTAATCCAGAGTGCCACTCTGTCGAACGCCTTCTCTATGTCGAAAGACGCCCAACGATGTGCGGCCACGGTTGTACTCGGCCGCAGGTAGTGCAGCACCCTGGTCAGCTGCGTTGCTGTTGAGTGGCCCTCCTGAATCCGTGCTGTTCCGCCCGAAGTTGTACGCACGGGCGGAAGCTTCAGCAGCAATCTTTCACACAGTTTAGCTAAGTGCGGTAGTAGCGTGATCGGCCTATAGCTGGCTGCTCTACGCCTGTCCTTCCGGGTTTCGGCAGTACGATCACTTGCCGATTTTCCAGTCCTCCGGAAGTGGGATGTCCGCAGTATACCGTTGTAGAGTCGACCTAACTCTACAAGTATTCTGTTGGGCAGCTGTCGGAGTGCTGCGTTGGTTATCCTGTCGTGCCCGGCGCCTTCTAGGTTGCAGGCGGGCGGGGGATATATACCACTCTCCTGCAAGCGGTGGCGCGGGCGTCGACAGGAACTCCTGTACGCGGCTCCCCTTCCGGGTATGAAGTTCCATGAACTCCGCACTTGCTGGGTTTGGCATAAATTACTCCTCGAAGTGCTCTGCTAGGATATCCGCTCTATCTTTGGCCTCGTAACAACGTTCGCCCGCGTTGTTGTTCAGCGGGCAAACGGGGATCTGGTTTTGTTAACTGTCGGTTCAGTTTGTAGAACGACGCATCTTCCTCCTCTGCTTTTGATATGCGCCGCCCCAGGCCTCCTCTGTGGGCCCGGACTGCAACCGACAGTTCATCAGTTAAGGTGTTCTATTTTGTTTTTAGTCTGGGCAGCGAGTACGCGCCCAGAGCTTTCTTAGTGCTCTTTTACGTTTGAGCTGCACGCATATCTCTCGCGGCAGCTCTTCTTTCTCTTCCTGTGGATGGGACGATCGTAGAGGCCGCGTATAGGGTCTCTTGTATCGTTTCGTAATTCTTGTTGCAGCGGCCTCTACGTCGTCCGCTGTATTAATTGGTGTATATGTTGGAGATCTCTCCTTTAGGTGGCTCTGGTAGAGTCTCCAATTAATCTTTCTTCTAAGAGCTCCGGGCAGCGTGGTCACTGCCTTGAGTCCAAGGGTGATTAGAATCGGGACGTGCTGTGAATTCAGGTCGTACAGCACCTCTACCACTATTGGGCAATTGACGTTCCTAGAGCACGATATCCAATACATCCGGATTTCTTCGTGTGTCCGTAGGGACGTGCGTAGGTTCCTCGGGACCCAAAACGTCATAGCTGTTTCTCTCAGCGTCTTCATATAGTTCACAACCCGGCGGGTGATCACTCTGGACCCCACGCCGGGTGTTTCGCGTTAGGTCCCCGCGACGATGGTGGTACTACGCCTTCCATCACCGTCCGGATGTCTGAGGAGCAGAATGGAGTCCCTGGCGGGCGGTATGCTGCGTAGATCCTAGTTCCTTGCCCGCCGCCTCCATTTTATGCCGATAGAGCGCATCGTTTCATATGTTGGTAAATCCAGTTGTTGGTGGACGATGTCTCTCCTCACTAGTACCGCCGTGCCTCTGTAGGCAGTCCCATGAGGATTGACCTCGTCCCTAATATGGTAATTTGGCAGCTTAAGATGCGTTGATGGGCTTAATTTTGTCTCTCCCAGCAATATCACCTGTATGTCCTATTGCTGGGCGACTGTGCGGAGTTCATGGATCTTATGTTGTATCCGTCTGGATTCCAGTATAATAGGCGCAGGTTACTAGCCTCCATAATGCCGAGCCAGTAGTTGCTAATGCCTCATTATGGCTGTTATTGGGTCGGTCCCGGCTCGGATGTCGGCCAGTACCTGTGTGCCGACTTCTGTGGCTATACCGACCAGTCTGTGTATGGCGTCGGCACTTTCCGCATTTGTTGATGGTGTTCTAGTTGTTGTTTTATATGGCTCTGGTCTCGGCTGGGCTTGGGTCTCTCTTCGTATTGTAGAGCGCGCTCTAGTCGTAGAGCGGGCTCTATTTTCGGGTAGAGCCTTTCTGGTGCTCTACCTACGGTGGTTTTCGTTTCCTTAGCGGTAACCTGCGCCTTGGAGGCTATCGTGACCGCTGGAGTAGGGGTAGAGGTAACGGTTTGAGGAGGTTGTTGTGTTTTGCTCTTCTTCCTTCTCCCCCGCTTTTTCTTTTTTGGTACTAGACGCTCTGTAGCGTCATTAGCGGGGGGCTGGAGAGTCGCTCCGGTGGTTGCTCTAAAATCAACAACTTCCATATGTTGTAGTTGTTGTTGTGGTTGCGGCTGTGGTTGCGGGGGCTGTTGCCTCCCCCCTCCCTCTTATGGTTGCCCACCCCTCTTCGTTTATTTCGACGGTCCTCGGGCGACTCTCTAGGGTCCGCTTCGGAGCTTCCGGAAGCAGACCCGGAAGTGTAATCCCTTGCTTCCGGGCAATCCTCCTCAAAACCGGACATCGGCGGTCGTTGGCTGTATGGTTTTTCGCGCAGTTTGCGCATGTAGGATAGAATAGAATAGAATAGAATAGAATAATTTTTATTCAATATAGATTACATGTGTAATTCTTATTGACAGTCATTTTTACTTTATCACTGGTTCGAAAAAAAACCTCTGTCCTGGGAAGAACCAGCAAGAAACCCAGCGGACTTTTTAAATTAAGTTTTACATTAATGGTTGTACAAACTATTTAAGTACAAAATTTATTTTAGAAACTGCTTGGTAGCGACCACCTCATTCCCAGGGGTTATTATCAATGATATATTCATTTATACTATAATAACCCTTTTATACAGTTTCAGCTTAACAAAACATTTAAACTTGGTAATAGAGAGAGCCTGTACACTTTCCGGGACCTTGTTGTAATAGCGTATACATTGCCCCAAGAATGAATTACTGACTCTGTGGAGTCGAGAAACTGGTATCACTAGCTTGTGTTTGTTCCTAGTGTTTACAAAATGTATATCACTTTTTTACTAAAACTACCTTTATTTTTGTGAACATACTAATTAAATTTTCGTAAATATACTGAGAGGTCAAAGTTAATATATTTATTTCTTTAAATTTATCTCTAGAGACTCTCTCGGTTTTAGGTTGTAAATAGCTCCAATGGCCTCTTCTGTAAAACAAAAATAGTTTCTGAATCAGCCGCATTTCCCATAGCAAAATCCCATAAGACATTATGCTATGGAAATAACTGAAATAAACTAGTCTAGCTGTCTCGACACTAGTGAGACCTCTAATCTTTTTACAGCATAGGCTACAGAACTTAGTCTGATTGCTAGTTTGATATATGGGGGCCCCACTGAAGCTTTGCGTCGAGTGATGCCAAGAAAACAGTGGATTCAACAGGGCTCAGTTCTTCCCATTTAAAAACACATTGGTACCCAGATTTTTAACATTCGTTGTTGTAAATTTAATACATTTAGTTTTATTTCCGTTTAAATTTAGATTATTAACGTTAAACCAATGCACTAATTTTGATATAGCATTATTCACTTCGTCACATTTAAATGATTGACGTTTAAGTTTAAAATCAAGAAAGTATCATCAGCAAATAATACTATATCATGATTATCCTAGGTGTTTCGTCCCTACCCCTCGGGCATTGACTTGCGGCGTGTTCCCCCGCGCAACGGACGCATTTGATTGGCCGAAAACAGTTGTATGAGGCGTGTCCGAAAGCCTGGCAGCGGTGGCATTGTGCTGGGCCCACTCGTCCTTGCCAGGCTTCTATCGTGACTCCTTTCATATAAAGGAGTTCGTTTATTTATATAGGTCTTGGAGCCTTTCTTGGCTTAGGTGGTCCAGTTGCGCGAAGTACAGGCACCCCGGCCTGCCTCTGCGGGGGGGGATTGCCTTCACGTAGCGGATAGGGAATCCTAGTGCCTGGATAGCCTCCCCTATTGCCTTAGTATCCGTGTCAACTGGCAGCCCCCTAATGCCCACTTTTGTGGGCTTCTCCTCTTCGGGGGTGTAGCAGTACCAGGACATGGCTGGTATTTCTTTGGTAATCTCCATCAGATATTTTTTGTGTTGGAATTCTTCCGGGCTCTGGGGGGAGAAGCGCACCCCCTTCCCGAACGGACGAGCATTCGGAGGGTGTCCCAACTTCCTGTTGAGCACCTCGAAGTGCTTCGTCCAGTTCGGGAGGCATTCTGCGACTATGGGAGGATATCTGCCCTTCTCGGCCTCCTCGGTTGGTTTGGGCACTTCAGCCACCTTCCTTGGTACTGCCGGGGCTGCTGCCAGTTGCGCGTAGCTTGTTGATGGTCGTTGGCCATCATCCAGTGGTAATCCAGACGGGTTTTGTGTTGGTTGTCCGTCCGAGGAGGCTAGGGTAGCATACGTTGTGCTATCCCAGCCATATGATTTCTCCCCTCCTTGCTCGTACACGGCCGCGTTGCTACGCCGCTCGGTGAGATAGGAGGTTGGTTTTCTCGGAGATGGTGATTCGGCGGCGAATTGTGACTTCTAATTGCCACCGCAGAAGTTGCTCATCTTCACCCGAAGATGACGGTAGTGATGAGTCGGACGAGACGACGCATTGTCTTTTCTCATATGGAGGCTTCGGTTTCTGGTGGCGTGTGCCTCCTGGCCGATTTCTTCGCCCGCTGCGGTAAGGGCGACGGTTCGCGTTCGCTCGTGCACTCAGGCGCGGTGAGCGCGAGCGCGGCGCTCGATGCGGGCTCCTTGAGCGGCGATGCAGGCTTCCTAATTGTTTTTGGTATCTGGCTAAACGAGCTCACGGTCCTTGATCGCTCGGGATTCGCGAGATCCCTAACCATTAACGGCCTATCCAATATCCCCGGGCGATCCGGGGGTTTCCTAACGCGAGGGGTGGGGGCTCCCTTCCCTTGCCGGTCATTATAGTTGTTACTACTGTTTGGTTGTTGTTGTGAGTGAGTATCCTGTCTATGACCCTACCTAACGTGGCTGAGTAGCTTAGTACGCGACGCACAACGTTCGGATCAGGTGGAGCGAATATAATGGTCGCAACACTTGGGGCACTGCCTACCCTTTCTTTATGAAAGGGTTGGGAAGACTGACACACAAGGCACGGAACGCGCTTGAGTGCCAAGAATCTGCCTAAGGGCTAATGACCTCGACGCCTCGCGGAGTATACGGACTCGATGCTTAGCGGAGTATGTCGTACCGGCGGTTGTTTGGGACCACTGTTAATCCACAAACAACACACACTTAGGAGATCCTTAATGAATTGCCAATATATCAGCCTCCTATTGTACCATGACAGCTATACTCTAAAGAGAACCGCGCGCCGCCCATTTTGACACAATCTACCACTGATTTTCACTATCACATTTCCATATTTGAACCCATAACTTTATTATCAAAAATAATGTCGTTACATAATTACAATTTACAAAAGTACAAAAAGACACATTACAATAATAATTGAAACATTAATATCACATAAAAAATAATATAATAATTATCAAAATACACAATTTTACAAGCTATTTTCAGAGTCATAAATTTTAAATATCTATTACACACATTTAAAATAATAATCTTTATTAATAAACATGAATATTCTAAACAATATAATCGCTTAAATTCACAAATTAAAACCTTTAAGCAGCATTAATAAGCCTTAATTCAACTTTAATTTTCTTATAGAATTTTATTATTATTTCGCTATTCTGTCTATAAAATTAGATACTTTTAACACATTTCTCATCGTATTATTCTATACAATAATCCTAAAATATTTATTACATATATTTTCATACATTACTGAAACTTTCATGAAACAATAATTACTTTCAATAAGAAATATTTTTTAGATTTTAGTACTATAGTTGGACGCTGTTATAATCCCTTACAAAATGAAAAACCAATCTGTACACGACCCTCGGCTCCTCAATAGGAGGCTAGCGCTATCTCTCTCTAAAATTACAGCTATCTTTGTTTAGTATATAATACTATTTCTTTCTGACATAATTATGCTGTCCTTATCTAGCTATTATGTAACTTATCTCTTATCATAGAATAGAATAGAATATAATAGAATAGAATAATTATTATTCAATATAGATTATTACATAATACTTATTGAAGATTGTTTCTCCTGAGATTGTCCTTGGTATGATTGTCCTGAGAAGAACCAACAAGAAACCCAACGAGACTTTTTTTAAACATATTTCACTTTACAATAATTTTGTTTTTTTGTTTGTACAAATGTTAAATGAGTTTTAATAGAACCAGCATGGTGGCGATCGCCTCATTCCCAGAGGTTTTTGAAGTTATACTTCTTTTGGGGCGTTTGGGAAAACTGATGAGATTTACGGTGCGCGCGCGCATCGACAGATAAAAACGACACCATGAAGTTGTTAGGATACGCGCCCATACCGAAACCTAAAAGCGACAACTTCAGTTGGTAATTGTCTGTCAACTGTCAAGTTTTCGTGAGAACTGATAACTATATTCAAGGTAGTTACATTAATATTCAAATATATATGAATCTATAAAACGTGTTTTATTTTAGTTATTTTTGTTTTGTTACGCTAAAGTATAACTTCTTACTACTGTACTGTATTCTTTGATATTATAATAACCCTTTTTGTACAATTTTTCTTTAATAAAATATTTAAATTTATTTATTGACAAATTTTGTACATTTTCTGGGATTCTGTTGTAAAAGCGTATACATTGACCCATAAATGAATTACTAATTCTGAGGAGTCTAGTAACTGGTATTACAAGCTTATGTTTTTTCCTAGTGTTTAAAGTATGAACATCTTTATTCTTATCAAAGCTTTAATATAATAATAATGCTTTTATGTACATACATTACATTTTCATAAATATATTGCGATGCCAAAGTTAATGTTTATTTCTTTAAAATTTTCTCTAAGGGACTCGTTACAATTTAAGTTATAAATCGTCCGTACCGCTCTCTTTTGCAAAACAAATATAACTTCGATGTCAGTCGCATTACCCCATAGCAAAATTTCATAAGACATCACGCTATGAAAGTAACTAAAATAAACTAATCTAGCTGTCTCAACATAGGCGAGACTTCTAATCTTTCTTACAGCATATGCTGCAAAACTAAGTCTGCTTGCTAATTTAGATATATGGGGGCTCCATTGAAGCTTCGTGTCAATAGTAATACCAAGAAAAACAGTGGTATCCACAAGAATCAACTCCTCCCCATTTAAGAGCACATTGGTATTTGAATGTTTATCATTAGGTATTGTAAATTAAATACATTTTGTCTTATTGCCGTGTAAGAGCAATTTGTTGGCGTTAAACTAATTTACTAATTTCGATAAAGCATTATTTACATTGTCAAAATTAATTGACGGTCGTTTGAGTTTGAAAATTAAAGAGGTATCATCAGCAAATAATACTATATCGTGATTGTCCCCTACAAGATAAGGTAAGTCATTAATAATGACTAAGAACAGGAATGGGCCAACAATCGAGCCCTGAGGAATGCCCATTGATACTACTGACCCAGAGGAACCTTTGCCATTGATAACAACTTTTTGAGTTCTGTTACTTAATATGAAATAATAAATCTAAGCGCAATATTTTTGAAACCGTAATGTTGTAGTTTCCTGATTAATATCTCATGATGAATACAATCGAAAGCCTTGGAAATATTGAATAAAACTACTTTTACGGATTTTATCGCGTTTAATTAACTTTATTTTTACTAACCGAGTACCTTCAGCTTTTGGTAAAAGCTGAAGATACTCAGGTGCTTCTGACATCGGGATGTCAATCACCTCAGTCCCCGTGATCATGGGTGCTGTAAAGCACCCGAAACCTCAGGAATTTTATAAAATAAGTTAATTAAACGAGATTAAATCCGTAAAAGTAGTTTTATTCAATGCGTAGTGTTCATGTAAACAGTGGCGAAGCTAGGGCTCCAAACTAGGCAAGCCCAAGATATGGTTTTGTTGTTTTAGCAACAATATGTCTCTTCCTTCCTTTATAAACCAAAATTTCAGTATCTGTCTCTGTTAAAATTTAAATTTTCAATAATAAATAGTTTTATTGTGCCGCAACCAAGAAATTAGTGTCTTAAAATGGTGCCGAAGCCCGGGATGTAATCTGTTTTTTTAGAAAGTACTTTCAGGAAGTTTCAAGTCATTCGCACCATAAAATAAAAAGTTCCATACAAACCGTAATGCCCTATTTCACCCTCTTGGGGGTTGAATTATCCAAAATCCTTTTTTAGTGGATACCTACGTCATAAAAGTCAGTCACTGTCCAAATTTGTGATTTTTACGCTAGCGGTTTGAGCTGAGCGTTGATAGATGAGTCAGTCACTCAGGAAATCTTTTATATTAAAAGTAGTAAGTATTAATTTAAGACGAGGAGCATCATACTGTCTAGCAATAAACTACAGCTGGCTAATAATAATAATAACAATCTAGATTATTCTGTAGGACTACTAGAGCGAGTACGCAAAACAATACATTGTAAAACATAAAATATTAGTTCTTACATATGAAATTAGCGTTTTGTCGTACTGACCACTGATCTGAAATATCTCCTCTTTGGTTAAAATTCCAAATTGAAATTTATAAATTCATTTAGCTGGTATATTTGAGTTTTGAAAACAGTCATTAATTTGTTTTTCCTCATTATTTTTCTTTGGCGTCGCTTATTACCACACAATGGAAAACATGAAATATCGGTATATTTACAGTACGAGGTTCTACCGTGGCACCAGTGCTGCAGAAACAGCTCGAAGGATTAATGATGTACGGCGCTGGTGTCGCAAAAGAAAGCACGGTACGTTTTGGTTTCAACCTTTTCTTTATGGAAATTTCGACCTTCAGAACCAACCCGTGGACGGCGGAGACCAAAGTGGAAAATGAAGAATTAAAGGCTATTGTGGAAGCGGATCCATCACAAAGCACTTAAGAGATAGCTGCAGGCTTCGGGGTAAGTGATAAAACTGTATTAATCCACTTGAAGCAAATCAGGAAAAACTTGAACGATGGGTACCTCATGAATTGAGTGAATAGAACTTGCAAACACGCGTCGACTGCTGTGTTACTTTGCTCAACCGACACAATAATGAAGGTTTTAAATCGAATCATTACTTGTGATGAAAAGTGGATACTGTACGATAATCGAAGCGCTCGTTCGCAATGGCTGAACCCTGGAGACCCAGCCAAATCCTGCCTAAACGAAAATTGACTTACAAAAGTTACTTGTGAGTGTTTGGTGGACTAGCGCCGGTGTCGCTCACTACAGCTTTCTAAAATCTAAACGATTACGGCAGATATCTATTGTTACCAACTGCAAATCATTAAGGAACAACTAACTGCTAAACAACCGAGATTGGTCAATCGCTCTAGGCCACTGCTGCTTCACGACAACGCAAGACCACACACTGCACAACAAACAACCACTAAGTTAGATGAGCTACAATTGGAATGTCTGCATCAACTGAAATCCAGCAGTTTGAATGGCAGCGCCGGCAATATCAGATCGATGCGCAGGGGCATTATCATGACGAAAAAGCACTCCAGCATGCAATTTTCCTCGACGTCTATTCTTTGGTACTTGGCGTATATTTTTGAGTAATAATGCATAATAATCTCCAGTTATTGTCTCTCCTTTACTTAAATAGTCAATCATTATTATACCTTCCGCATCCCAGAAGACAGAGGTCATTATTATTCCAGCGGACGCAGACAAAAAGAATCTGAATCTTCTTCAATTATTGCTAAATTTAGCTTCGAAATTTCAACTCTTGCTTTCTTATGGGCGTTTGTTTGTTGTTGTAACATTCGAGGAACCCAGCGCGTGGCCACCTTTTTGAATTTTAAGGTGTGAGTTAAAATAAACTAAAGCTTTAGAATATAAATAACGGATGGTCACACGTCAATCTGCCTTAACAATTTCTTCGATTTTTTAACGTTTTCTTACGTAGCGACCGTTGTTGGCCGCTCGGAGCAAGTGTCGTCATAGCAGGTGGTTCTGTCGCGTTTAAATTCGGCGCACCAATATGCCACTGAAGAATATGACGGAGCATTGTCTGCCAAAGTAGACTGCAGTTCTTCAAAATCATTTTTTGTAGAAAATTTTATCAGGCAGAAATAATGTTTTCTTATATTAACGCGAAGACTACACATTAAATTAAACTAATTTTTACGGATTATATCGCATTTAATTTGAACTTTTTAATTCCCCACGTTTCGGGTGCTGTAAAGCACCCATGGTCTTTACAGCACCCATTTCCAAAATTTCTGCCTGTTAAATTAATTAGTTTAAATCAAACAATATAATTTAACAGGCAGAAATATTTAATAACCGCACGAAGTTCGAGTTTCTCCATTTTGAATACCTACATGATTCGTATTCAAAATGAAGAAACTGTGTTTCAGCCAAATGTGGAGTTTGAAAAAAATAATTGAGTATGTATAGTTTTCAATTTATTTTTTCTGGTCTTGGCTGCTAACGAATTTAAGATTCGAAAAAAATTGAACGCATTTCTATAACTTAGTGACAAGTATAATATTCAATCATACAAATATAATTTATATAAATCTAGTAGTGCTTAATAATTTTCCAATCAGCTATTCTTAGTTTACTGGCACAAGCATGTATTTATTTGAAGAGATGTCCTATTTATAATGATGAACAGAAGGGTACGGAGACGGGTAGTTACAATTCGCCTCCTAGGTTTCATAAGAGGTGACTATAAGAAAGGTCAGAAAAACCGTATTGTTTTCGATAGAAGGCGGTACATAAATTGTATATGGCTTATGTAAAATAGCGACCAAAACTTCTATTACTGCAATCGTCAATCCGCCAGCCAAACTTGGTGACTACGGCAAATCCTTCCAACATAGAGAGAGCCCCACATCTAGCAGTGTACAGTTTCGGGCTGATAAAGGAGAAAATACCTTTTCGTTTAATGAATTTCAAAAAAATAACTTGTACATTCTATTTTATGTCACATAATTTCAATAATTTTACCTATACGAGTAGGTAAATACGAAAAGTCACGTAGAAAGTTTTATAAATAAAGTTTTTTTTTTGCATGAAACATTGGCTAGTCGTGATTTGTTTTGAAAATATTCACTTACAAATACAAATAGGAATATTTCAATTTCAATATCCCTTCACTGTTTTTACGAGCAAAATTAAAATATCGTGTTTCATTGAAAAATGGTTCTGCGTCGTTTGTTAATATTTTCGCTTAATGATTTTAAATGTCGCCTAAAACTGGACGAATCGTTTGATAGGCTTCAAATGGAATTAATGAATGAAGGCAGCATATGAGGCAACCATTTACTGCTGGTGTAACAAATTTGTCACATGTTCGGCTTACTTTGAGAGATTAGGAAAGAAGTACAAGAACATGCTAGCAAATGAAAAAAGCCTAACCTCTCCGCTTTGTGCTCGAAGTGCGCAATTTAATTAAAGAGAATAGACGAATTGCGTATGAAGAAATTTGGCAAATATTTCA
The DNA here is from genome assembly GCA_029286625.1 of Parnassius orleans. Taxonomy (NCBI): domain Eukaryota; kingdom Metazoa; phylum Arthropoda; class Insecta; order Lepidoptera; family Papilionidae; genus Parnassius; species Parnassius orleans. Next base: position 1,842,336 of record JAGSMP010000032.1, read on the forward strand.
GATCGCGTGAGAATGATAGTTTCGCGATGGGTGCCGCACAAACCATTTAGAGAACCGGAGACTCTTTTTACTGGAAACGAGGCTTTTTCAGAGATGATAAGACTACATATGTTGCATATTAATGCATTTTGATTCTTAATATACTTTAAAGGTAAGTATTTATGGGCTATTGCATCAACCACGTGGGCCACTCAAAAAGTTATGCGAAACTAAAAAAAGGTCTCTAGTATAAGTTTTTTTAAAACATCTTTACAAGGTTTCATGTGTTTCAAGTAATTTTCGATACACTTTCACTAGTCCGCTTCATACACCGCACGGCCTCCCGAATGCTTCAAGCGCATCTTCCGGCGATAAAATAAGCTGTATCCATTTTAGCTGATTTTTTATATTTTAGGGAGAGAAGAAGTCTTGCGACTTCGTCAACCGGTGTGCTGTCCAGGAAGTCCCTTGTTATTCCCTCGCTAAATTCACGAGATGTCATGGAGAAGCAGTAGCCTGCGGAACTCCGTGATCATTCGCTTGTTTCTCACAGCAGTTAACACTTCTGCAAGCATTTGAGAGTATAGCATTCAAAATTTAGGTTACTTCTATTTCGTATAGGTATTGACACTATACTTCTATCCAATTAAAAAACTAGAGTTCACAATCTTCCCTGCGCTTCTCGATCGCTTCACTTTGGGAGGCATTGGTTCATTTTAAAACCGCTAAACCGTTGGCATTGATGCTTCGCTTCTGGATCATATTGATACATCCTAGATTCATCAACTATAATATAAATATAATAATAAGGTCATGTACATGCCAAGACGAGCCTGCTTCATATTTAGTAATCCTTTCACGGCACCATTCTACGCAGGCCTGCTTCTGAGCATCGGTGTCAATTGACATGAACAACTAACGCTAAAATGTTCATGTGAATTCACGAGAACGCTTCCTGATTTAATGTGAAATATTTGCAGAATCTCTTCATATGCAATTCGTCTATTCTCTTTAATTAAATTGCGCACTTCGAGCACAAAGCGGAGAAGTTAGGCTGTTTTCATTTGCTAGCATGTTCTAATACTTCTTTCCTAATCTCTCAAAGTCAGCCAACCGTGTTGGAATTTGTAATACCAGCGGTACATGGTTGCTCATATGGTGCCTTTATCCATAAATTCCATTTGAAGCCTATCAAACGATTTGTCCAGTTTTAGGCGACATTTAAAATCATCAAGCGAATATTTTAACAAATGACGCATAACCATTTTTCAATTGAACGCGATATTTTAGATACGCAATTTAGTTCGTAAAAGCAGTGAAGGGAAATTGTAATTGGAACATTCGTATTTGTACTTGTAAATATTTTAAAAACAAATCACTACTGGCCAGCTTCATACAAAAAAAACTTTATTTATAAAACTTTCTACGTGGCTTTTCGTATTACTCGTTTCTCACAGTAAAGTTATTGAAATTATGTGACATAAAAGGGTATACCTATACAAGTTATTTTATCCAAATTGATTTAAATAAATGGGCTTTTCTACTTTGTCAGCCAAAACTGTTCACTGCTGGATGTGAGGCTCACTCAATGTTGAAAGGATTTGCCGTAGTCATCACGGTTGGCGGGCGGATTGACAATTACTGTAATAGAAGTCTTGGTCGCTATTTCACATAAACCATAAACAATTTATGTACCGCCTTCTATCGAAAAAAGTACGGTTTTCTGACCTTTCTCATGGTCACCTCTTATGAAACCTAAGAGGCGAATTGTAACTACCCGTCTCCGTACCCTTCTGTTCAGCATTATAAGTAGGACATCTCTTCAAATAAATACATAGCAGTGGCAATAAACTTAGAATGGCTGACTGACCAATTATTAAGAACTATAAGACAAAAATAATACATCATAAAAAATGATAACCATTAAGTTTCCCTTACGTCATAGAACAATGCGGTTTATTTAATTTACGAATGTAAAAGATTTTTAATATCAAATATTGGGAACTTGGTACATAAGCATGGGTCCATATTTGTGAAATTTCAATTTTGATCCATATTTGTAAATTTGCATAATATTCCCTGATACTGTTAACGATAAAAGTCCGCAACTTGAGAACCGTTCTTGCCATCGGTTGTCAGTTAACCGAACTGCCGGCACATTACTACTTCAGCCTACTGATCTGTTATACTTGTTATGGATTTTATTATGAAGAGAAACCCTGATCGTAGTTCTCTCCATAGTTAGATGAGTTATGAAGCTACTCCACGTTATAATTTTTTGATGCTGCAAAATGTTTGTACCACCTAACTATGTCACCTAATTATAACAAATTTTACACATTAATATATACAGTCGTGTCATTATTATGAAAAATAATAACCGTTTACACTTCTGTCTTTGTTAGGTGTAATCTGATACGGTTAGTACATCATGATACAGCTAAATGTTAATGTGATCCCACCCTACAATAACGAGCATGTCTAACACATAAGAAGTCAATTGATTTAATGCATATTGCTAGAATTTTGCTTTATAATCATCCACGGAATAAGTTCATGTTCGAAAGCAAACTTGGGACAGTCTTCGGGTAATGATAACGATCAAATATTACCACTATCTAAAACTTAATATTTCCGACATAGGTTTCAACTTTATGGTAATTTTGCTTTCTATATTCTGATGCAGCTACGAGGCATATTTAACATTTCACTTTTTACAAATGAAACATACATGAAGCATGTTTCTGGTTTCTTAAGTGTCATCTGACTACATTCACGGTTGCCTATTGAATTAAACTCCGGTCATACACAACATTGGTACTATAAACGTATTACTTATTATGTCTAATTAATTGTATTAATAAATTATTTATACTAAAAAAAAAAGGATCTGTATGCGTATTGGGTATTTCTTCCACATATTTTGCAGAAAATAACCATACCAAGATTTCTGCAGTGTTTCGTTTTTCACTGATTTTGATTTAACAACTGTCATCGACATATCAAAGTTGAGTTACGTGTTCGCACTAAGACACTTAGAACTTTATTTTAGACTTGTTCAGTTAAATTCTATTTTAAATTGTTACAAAAATGTAGTTATCCTAAAACTTTGTTACGAACAGTTGTCATCAATATGAAGACAATCACGTTAATGTTTGTAAGTGATTGTTAGCTGGACTGCACTGCACTGATTGAAGTGTACTTGTAATACGGCTGAGTGGAGATACTACAAATCCTGTTTTGATCGAAATAATATCCTGTAGGAAGTATATCATACGAATGCATTTCGATTATTTACATTAAAATTAAGACAATTCACATAAAATAAAGGCTTAGTTTTTCAACGAAATCAACAAATATTTTATTTATAACTGAGAAGTTAAAGTTAAAGTTACAGCCTGTATACGTCCCACTGCTGGGCACAGGCCTCCTCTCATTTCTAAGAGAGTTTCAGGGCAAGGAAATGTCCGCCGCGCTACCCCAATGCGTGTTGGCGAACTTAACATGTCTTCGAAATATTTTTTTTTATTTCTTGGACACGCAGGTTTCCTCACGATGTTTTTTTTCTAAATCGGCACTTAAAATTGCAATTAACGATTTCATTGATACCGGCGGGGATCGAATCCGGGTTGCTCGCGTACTGAGAAATTTACAGCGAGCGCTTAGCCCCTGAGCTACCACGGCTCTTCTATAACTGAATGTACGTTAATAAAGTAAGGAACAAAACTTATATTTTAATATACTATCAAATATTTTAATATACCTAACATACATTTTAAATTTTATACGAAATTTTACATATCTATTAGATATGACGAAACATTATTTTTATTATTATTATTTATAAAGAACAGAAAATTCTTGTACAACAATTTTATATATTACACAAATTAAATTTAACAAGAACTCATAAGAACGGACAGAGACAGAACTGCGAAATCCTATTTAATTACGCCGAGCAGTGAAGTTGCGCTGGATACGAATAATTTAATCCGTATTGTGAAGTGTGACGACTTAAGTTTATTATGTAGAAATTGTATTATCTTCTTTATATATAAAAGAAGATATCCCGAGTAACTCATCTATCAACACAAACCCTAAACCGCTAGATGTAAAATCTGAAATTTGGACAGAAGCTGCCTTTTATGACATAGGCATCCAGTTTGGAAAATTCAACCGGTAAGAGGGTGAAATAGGGTGTTACAGTTTGTACGAAACTATTTTATTTTACAGGGCGATTGGCTCGAACCTTAGTAAAGATACGTATGTATAGATAAAATAAATTAATAGATATTTTGCGATTTTTTCAAAACAATCTTTTACGGAGGGGACAGAGGGTTTTTTAATCTGTGTGGAGAAAAATAATAAACGGTTTTTTATTTAAAAAGTGGTGTAAATACTCTTGAGTTAAAATAATAAAGTATCATAATAATGAATTTATCCTTAACGTTTTAAAACGAGGGTGCTAAGTTTGCATAAAAAATATTGTATTTAATGCACAGCCTAAAACATTAGACAAAGAGGCGTGAAATTGGAACAATAGCTTCCAGCCAAAAACGCAAGAGGATGACAGTTGAAGAAAGTAGGATAAATATAAAAAAATACGGAAAGTATGATGGGGCATATTAAGAGTTCCAATTAATTCTTCTAATCTAAAGCTTTGAGTAGATTTTTGAAGGGAAAAATTAATTGCGCACGGCGAATATGGTAAAACAAGTTGTTCCACATGCGAATAGCAGTGACAGAAAATTATTTATTGAAGAAGGAGAGGAAGGAAGGAAGGAAGAGAAGAGAGATAGAGGATTTATTGATTAATGTATTGGAGTACGAAGAGAAAGATTATGATACCGGTTTTCAGTATTCAAAAGGATTTAGTATAACTTACAATCTGCGGTTATTATCATTCTGAAATATGAATTTTCCGTATTGTGCGATCTCATAATCAGCGCGGGTCATGACTGTCTGGACGTTACAACTTCGTTTCGGGTAACACCGCAAGGCGAAAAACTAGTAAGTATATAAAGACTAGTTTGATGGAATAGACTTGAAATCAAGTGACTAATTTAACAACGATCCCGTATGGGATATTAGGGATGACTAGGCCTTGAAGTGGCGGCGTAAGAGTATCCATTAGCTCATTTCGTCCGTATTGCAAGAGGCGACCAGAAAATGTCAGAATGTATAATATATATTATATACCATCTCGTTTACACCAGATGTTATATGCCGTTTATACCATATAGAAGGAGATAGAAAATGCAACGTTGTATCGAGTATCTATGGTTGTTTATGGTATGTTTATTTTATCTCTAATTTTATTGCTTCTCACAAGTTTGAACAAAATAGAACACATTTGCTTAATGAACGTAACGGCAATAATTGCAATGCTTTACAGACAAATAGCCAATATCCATTATATTTATTTAAGACGGTATAGATTATTCCTAATCAACTTACTTTTTTGTCTTTTTAATGACGGTGATCAAAAGAGTCTCGGTATTTTGAGGACCAACCGAACCAGTGGAAAAAGCATAATCTTTTTATAGGATACTTCTTCTACATATAAATTAGCGAGCTATGGAGAGGGCTATGTTGGGGTTTCTTTGCATGATAAACTTAAAGATGAGGATATCCGCAGTAGAACTACCGCAGAGTAACCGACATATCCCAACGGATTAGTAAGCTGAAGTGGCAATGAGCCGGCCATATAGCTCGAAGAACCGACAGCCGATGGGGAAGAAAGGTCCTCAAGTGGCAACCTCGTAGTCACTCGTTGTGTCCTCGCTAGATGAAGTGAAGACCTGGTAAGAAATGCAGGAAGTCGATGGATTCAGTTGGCCCAGACCGTGCTTTGTGGCATTCCTTAAGGGAAGGCCTAAGTTCAACAGCGGAATTGTAAACGGCAGCAATAATCATTATTTTTAATCATCATCAGATCATCAGATTATAAGGCATTGTTGCTTGGTCTTAATTTTCTTGATGGAAGTGAGTCGAAATATTATATTCTTGGAACGAATAAATAACAAATCATAGGATTCGAATCATAACAAGGAGAACAAATTGAACGTTTGACTGAAGGCTACAATTAAGGCCTGCTTATGCGTTTCGAGAATCACATATTTAATACTGCTAGAAATTGCTATACAGACATATTTCTATCTTTCAATTTAGAAATTTGATGTGAAATCTGTCAAACTATTAAATCTTACTATACTTGATATACTAAATACTTGATCTGCTAAAAGTAGAGTAGCATTATACACATTATTCTTTGATCCGTCCTGTAGTAAAAAAGTTCATGTTTAAATATCTGTAATTTTGAAGTACCACAGTATGGCCTTAAGGTATAAATTCTAAAGAATATATATAGTACATGCAATAAACTACCTATTTGAGATATCCTACACGTTAAGTGATATTTTAAGGAACGGGGTATTTATTTTATTCCCACCAATATTAACTTCAGTTATTAAAGTAATATTGTAGAAAAGTAGCCCGATACTCTCTGCACAGTGTGCAATTTTCGAGTGGTTTATAAAGTTTTATTGATCAGTAAGAAGTTTTATCGTTCCCAAACTTTCTAAAAGAGGTCTGACTTCACAGATACTTTCTTAAACTTTGTTTCTTTGACGACATGTATTCGAGTGTTATTTTAATGATTTAAGTATCTAGCTCTAAATATTTATTAATAACGTACACAAAATAGGATTTTTATGTAACTAAAAAAACATCTGCACAGTTTTGTTTTAATTTTAATGTACCTTTCCGATATTTGATTCCTAAAAATTATTTTACAACACGACTCTCCACATATACATCTACTCCACATACACTCATAATCTCCACATGCACATAGGTAGGTGAGAGAAATGATACTGTTCTCAATATCCTTTCTACTCAGAGAAGATCATTATTCAGAGATTAAAAATATCTGTGCCGACAGCCAAAATCGAAACAAAATCGGAATCTGATATTTGAGTCGAGCGTCCCCAAGTTGTTGTCCATAGAGTGCAAGTAAAATATGAGATTCAGTCTTTGTGTTTTAGCGTTATTTTATTATTTTTATATTCGTTATAATTATATTCCTATTCTATAGTTTTTTGTCCAAATAATTTATTATGAAATATATATATATATATAAAATATTGTTTCAAAGATTATTTAATACACACGTATCCTGGGAAATGTATAAAAGGAATGCTTTCTGTGAACAAAATAAATGAAACACTTTGCCAAACTGAGAAACAGAATTTTTATTAAGACTCTCGTTGAGACAATCAGGTAACAATCATTTCGTAAAAAAATATAATATAATCGTATGGCTTCTTACTAATTAAATTCAAAATTCTAATTAATTTCTAATTAATTTTTTGAAGCCCATCTAGCACAAAAAATACTTATATTTTCTTATAAAGCTCAAACTTTCATTTGTCAATCAGTAATTCTACGTTACAATATAAAAATAAAACTTTCTATTTTTCTACCGACTTCAAAAAGGAGACGATACTCAATTCGACTGTAAGTTTTTTTTTATGTGTGTTACCTCATAACTTTTTTCTGGGTGAACCGATTTCGATATTTTTTATTTGATATTTATTTGATATCTTTTATTTGAAAGCTGGTGCTTCTCATGTAGTCCCATATAAATTTGATTAAGGTCTGACCAATAGTGTTTAAGTTATTCTTAATAATTTATATTGAAGTCGGTTGTACAAAATTTTTAATTTTAAATTATTATACTAAACTATATGTAAAGTAGCTATTTATTTTTGCAGGGTATACTGGAATGGCACTTGGAAGTACAAAATAGTTTATTCTTATAACACAAATATTTTGCTGTACTGCAGTTGTTGTTGCAAAGGCACTTTTTGCATCCTTGACCGGCTCCAGTGGATTGTAGGTTTGCAACTGAACGTAGTGCGATTTCCGTACTCGGTACATTCTTTATATCTAGAAGAACTCTCGGATAAACATTAATCTGAGATCTAGAATACAATTGTTTTATGATTCCATTTTTGGAACCAATATTTATAGAGTTCATCGTCAGTTTTAGCCAAGACTACGTCAATAATATTTCGTGCATCACCACGTCCTTTGTGAACTTCTGGTGCTGCAATTCGTACAAAAGTGCCAATAAGTACAGGTGGAAACTTTTTTCACTCGATTTCATAGCTTTTTCTGCCTGTTGTTGTAAGTTTTTCTTAGCACATTGACGATTTTCTAGTGCTTTTAATTTTTTTGAACGCAATGGGCACAGAACTTTAGATCCAAATCCTTCATCGGTTGATTTTTCAGCAACAGCGCAAATTGTGTGGATTGCACATCCGCATTCTCTACATGTATAAGCCCTGTAGTTTCTTGTGAACAGACGCTGCATTTATTTTGAACGCGAGCTAGAGATTGCGTGTTTGTTTCGCTTTGATCTGAATCGTTGTTAGAAACTTGACTTGGCGTTGTGTTCACCTTAGAGAGTTCAGATGCAGAGACTTTGGGATCCTCTTCATTTTCGGTAAGATCCTGTATGATTTTCTCCAAACCTTCTTCATTTTCGACGTTTTGCGTGAATTCATTGGGTAACTGTAGACCTACTTTTACTTTACACCCGAAAAGTGCCTCATAAGGAAATTGCTTGATACCAGCGTTAAACTTACACCTTAAACCAATGTGAATTATCATTGTCTTGCATCCACATAGTCAGCATATTTTCAATACCCTGATTTGCCCTTTCTACACTCCCCTGACTTTGCAAATGCCTTAGTTCACCATGGATGTTTTTTTTTAGTACGCCAATATTTTTTAAGTTCTCAATAATTCGGTTGGAAAATTCTCTGCCGTTGTCAGACTGGAGAATTGCACGAGCACCAAGTAGAGTTAATACGTCCAATAAAGTGTAAGCCACTTCCTCAGCTCGTTTCAATTTGAGTGGTCTTAAAACAACAAAATTTGTTAAATGATCTCTCCCCCTGCCTCCTCTCCGCACCTCTCTCCTGTGATATCTGTAGCTTCGACTGAAGATTCTTTATCTGATGCTACACCCGTACGCTTCGTTTCGCATCAATTTTCGCTGCACCGATGCAACTCAGTGCCTGACCTGTCACTTGAGTCGAATATCACAGAAAGAAAAAAAGGAAATTTAAAGGAGAAGATGCGACTGACGCCGCAGAGCTTACCAGAGCCATGTTTGCTACATTTTCTAATAAACAAGAGAATCACTACGAGGACATTATGCTGAAAATAAATAGCATTATTGAACAAAATAAAGAGCTAAAGTAAAGTGTCGAGTAATATCGGACAAGTATGATGAATTTCTAAGTCGTATATCTACACTTGAGGCTGAAAAGAAAGAGGATAAAAATATTATTCACCAACTTGAGGACAAGATCGAATACCTAGAGCGCGCCTCAAGAGCTACAGGGGTAGAAATCCGAAACGTCCCTAAAATGGAAGGTGAAACAAAAGATGACCTCTGCAATTTAGTGACAAACCTGGAACAGAGCTTAAACCTGAATATCAACCAGGCTGATTTGAAAGATGAAAAAATGAAAAGTAAACAAAACTCGTACCCAATTCTCGTGACGTTTAACTCTGTTTTACTAAAAGATAAAGTTATTAAAGGGGTGAAAATTTTTAATAAGACAAAGGATAAAGGTGATAAGCACTAATCACCTGAAGCTCAAACATTCTAAGCAACCATTATACGTATCAGAATGTCTTACTTATAAAACGCAAAGATTGTATTATTTAGCAAGAACCCAATCCAAAAGCTTTGGTTACAGCTTTTGCTGGACTTCGCATGGTGTAGTCTATCTGCGCAAAAAAGTGGGAGACCCTCAAATTCGAGTAACCTCGGAAGCTGATATTGAAAAGCTTAGATGCGCAAACTCTTCATAACTATTATCAAGCATTGGTAATACCTACAATTTTTATCTTTTTCTAATTTTTTTCATGCATATAAATATTAATTTTCTATTATATTGTACCTACGAGTACACTACCATAAAAATATTTTAATCTAAGAAGTCAGTTACACAACACATGCCACAACTCACAGCTATACAATATTACACACACACATTAAAACACACACTCAAACAAAATTCACCAGTAGACACATAAAACCGTATATATCACAAACATATATGTGTAACCGACTTCTCACATTGCTCAATATAATACACATAATACTTTGCCCAAAACGTGGTCTTTTACCTGCAATCTGTGACAGTGTAATAACGATTACAAATGGCTTCATTAAATAATATATTTCAGAATCTTGATAATCGCTCGGTGGCTAAGTCTTACCAGTGCGATGTCGAAACATGCTGCAAATTAATTAAACATACTTCTCAATCACTAATTATTATTTCCCAAAATATTCGTGGTATTCATAAAAACATAAATGGCTTTACTGCATAGTTGACTAGGCTTATATTTGAACCTGATGTTATCATTCTAACACAATGCTAGCTGGCTGAGGACAAACCACCGCCGGCTATGGATAATTACTCATGTTATTTCTCTAAGAAAAGCCTCAACCAAAACGGTGGTATTGTCATATACGTAAAGCATGAAATAAAATGTATGGTAGAGGAACCAGACCCAATAGATGCAAACTTTTTACTTCTTTCTTCTTACTTGGCAATGACATTGTTATCTTGGCCGTATACAGATCACCCTCTATTTATTGTATAGATAATTTTTTGAACTCTGTTGACAGTCTACTTCGTCCGTGTAAAAGTAAAACTGTTGTCCTGGTTGGAGATGTTAACATAGACATTAAGCAAAATAGTATCGATAGAAACAGGTCATCATACTTAAATATTTCTGCCGAGCTGGGACTTCTGCCAGGTCATACGTTCCCGACTAGAATAAATAGTTGTCTGGATCATGTAATGACAAAACCCTTTGTCAGCAATAATTACTGTGATAGAGTCAACGGTAACAGACCATGATTCAGTTTTCTATGTCTATCCTATAAACCGAAGCAATTAAAGCGCAATCAAGTTACAAAAACTGACTTTGCGGCGACTATCAAGCAATTAGAACCAACAGATTTTTCTTTTATCTGCCCTACAGCTGACGCCAAAGAGGCTTCAACTCTCTTTGTCGATAAGTTATCAACTGCAATAAAATCTAACTCCACGAGTATTACTGTATCTGGGCGTAAAAAAATACTAAAGCCATGGATAACCCCCGGATTACTCCGATGTATCCGCCACCGGGACAAGTTACATAAAAATCTGAAGAAAGATCCAAATAAACAAATACGTGATATAACTTACAAACGTTATAGAAACTTCTGTAACGCGTTGCTGAGGAGACTAAAACGAACTTACGAAAAATCTTTATTAAAAAATGCAAGAACCAATAAAGAAACGTGGACAGCTATTAAATCCATTACGAGCTCTAATAAACAGAAAGCCTCTGCAGATAATCTGCTAAATATTCAGGCTAACCCCTATGATGCTGTTGAGGATGTTAATAGATACTTTGCAAACGTCGGAAAACTACTAGCGGACAACATTATTTCACAATCTTTAAGCACTTCCCGAGACAGCACAAATGATTATAAAATATCCCGTAACAGAGACTCGATGGTTCTACTCCCACCAGATGAAAGCGAAATTGAGGTCTTGATCATGAATCTTAAAAATGATAGTGCTACTGGCTGGGACTCTATATCAAATAAGTTCCTTAAGCTGATAAAACACATCATAGTCCCGGTCTTTACCATCATCGTTAAATTGTGTTTTGAGCAAGGCGTTTTGCCCTAGGTTTTAACATAAAACCCTCGGTTTCCCAAAGAGGTCACCAAAACGTAGCCAGTGGAGGGAGGCGACTGTGTCTACGAAAGACTCATGTAGAGCCTTGTAGAACCTCCCGTGGAGCTCCTTCTCCTTCCATACGGTCTCCCGGTCAGAAATGCTCTGTACTGCTGGTTCATTGCTCGTTGGCTAAGGGTAGAGCCAACGAGGAAGGATATTATAAAGTATTCTTATCTGGTTGGGCTGAATAAATATATAAAAGAAATATAGTAAATAAATATACATAAATAAAGGGTGTCTCAGCGCCGATTTTAAACTTTAAACACGAATTTCTCGGCAACCCGCGGGGTTAGCGGGAGGGGAGCGGTAGCGTTCGGTAGGTGATGACTGCGGTCTTTTTAGTCGCTATGTCACAGTGGTCTGGCGCACACCGCGCGTACGCAGTAGAGGCGTACTTTTGCAATGAGTTTTCGCTGAGGGAAGCACAGCGCAAGTTTTGTAATCGCTATGAAATCCGCCGTTTAAGTGATGCCCCGAGTATTCAGTTAATTAAGTCGTGGGTAAAAAAGTTCAGAGCGACAGGATGTGTACTGAAAGATTCAATTGGCCCTCGAAATAGACCTGTTCGATCGATTGAAAACATCGACCGCGTCGCCGCTGCGGTCGCGGAGCATCCACGACGATCAGTTAGAAAACATGCTGCCTCTTTGAATCTCCATCGTTCAAGTATTCAACGAATTTTGGCCTTAGACTTAAAATTACATCCCTATAAAATCCAAATAGTTCAAAAAATCAAACCAGAAGACTACAACAAGCGAAAAATTTTCTGTCAGAAGATGTTAGAGATTTTTTCAGAGGAAAATGGGATGGCCAATGTTTATTTTAGCGATGAGTCACACTTTCACCTCGAAGGGTACGTCAATCGCCAAAATTGCCGTTACTGGTCATCCAGCAATCCAAAACAAAAACATCAGAAGGCATTACACAGCCCCAAAGTTACTGTATGGTGCGCAATATCGGCGAAGAAAATCATCGGGCCATTTTTCTTCGAGAATGATCGAGGTGCAACGGTTACAGTGACGAGCGAGCGGTATATCGACATGATTAATAACTTTTTTGTACCGCAGCTGCAAGAAGAGGATGTTGACGAGTCCGGTGTATGGTTTCAGCAAGATGGGGCCACAGCCCACACAGCTAGGGTCTCCATGGACACACTAAAAGCGTTGTTTCCAGGAAAAATCATAAACCGCTTTGGAGACATATTGTGGCCACCCAGATCTCCCGACTTAACCCCAGCTGACTTTTTTTATGGGGTTATCTCAAAGCAAGAGTTTTTGATACCCCTCTTACGAATTTGGATCAGCTGAAGACTAAAATAACGACAGAAGTGAGGGCCATATCAGTTGACGTTCTGCGGCGTGTTTCTGCAAATTCGTTAGTCCGCTTTGAAGAGTGCATTCGCCGTGATGGAAGACATCTTGACGGTGTAATATTCCGTAAATAAAATACGCACTAATGTACTATAATTTACTGCAATTAAAATATTATAAACAGAATTGTTTTTTTATATAAATATTCAAAGTTTAAAATCGGCGCTGAGACAACCTTTATATATGTTTATATATTAAATATACTTACACAAATAATACATAAATAAATAAAAGACCAACAAAATGGAAGCCCTCGGCAGGGGAGAATACACGGCCGAGGGTTAGGGGGAAAGGGAAAGAAACCGGCGGACGATGCGGTGGTGTCGAGGAGCACCGCCTTCTGCATTTGAGCACGGCTTGGTCCTTCACGGAGTCCTAGTCGCCTCAGATGACCCGATAGGCTGACCGGGATTAGCCCGTTCGCAGAAACGACCACAGTAATAATTTTGGTCGGCAGACCACCCCACATGTCGGTCATCTCGTGAGCCAGGTCCAGATATTTTGTTCGCTTATCTCTTTCGGCTTTCACGAGGTTCTCGTCATATGGAACAGTAAAGTCGACCAAAAATATCCTTGACTGTGCCCGGTCCATCAGCACAATATCAGACTTATTCGCAAGAATAGTCCTGTCTGTGATGATGGCCCGGTCCCAATAGAGCCTCGCGCGGTCATTTTCGAGCACGGCTTCCGGCAAGTACTTGTAATAAGGCAATTTTCGGTCCACGAGACCGTATTTGAGAGCGAGCTCCTGATGTAGAATTCTGGCTACTAGGTTGTGCCTGTGCAAGTACTCAGAGTTAGAAAGTGCCGAACAACCGGAGATGACATACCTAAGTGACTCTCCGGGATGGCGACAATCTCGATAGATATTGACGGTGCCATCCTTTAGCATGTATCTCCGATAGTTGTTGGTCTTAATAACCTGATCCTGTATCGCACAGACAAAACCCCCGGTTTCCCCAAAGAGGTCACCAAAACGTAGCCAGTGGAGGGAGGCGACTGTGTCTACGAAAGGCTCATGTAGAGCCTTGTAGAACCTCCCGCGGAGCTCCTTCTCCTTCCATACCGTCTCGCGGTCAGAAATGCTCTGTACTGCCGGGTCTTGCCATTGCTCGTTGGCTAAGGATAGAGGAGTAAGCCCTTTATCACAAGAGATGACGTCCCTATAGAATGGATCATCCGATCTCGTCAGAAAGTAATTATGGAGGCTGCACACGCGATTATACATGGTAAGCGCGCTTAAAAAGCCACGCGCACCATCTTTCCGCGGCAAGTACAGATTCATAATCGACGATCTCGAGTGATGCATCCTATGGAATGTCATAGTAGTGCGGACTTTTCTACCCAGGGCGTTAAGTTCAGTTTGAGTCCACCTAAGTATGCCAAAGGTATACATGAGAACAGGCAAGACCCAACCGTTATATGCGTGTGTCTTATTCACACCGGACAAAAGGCTGTTAAGCACTTTGGTCAAGCGCGCATAAAACACATCGCAAACTGACTGTTTCATACCCGCCTCATCGATACCGATGTTCTGTGACATTCTGTGATACCCCGGTATCGGTATGTTTCAGCCTCGGATAGGGTCCTTATGTTGATGGGCATAGATAAATCTATGCCCTCAGAGTTAGCAACCCTACCCTTTTCGACATGGAGGACCGCAAACTTATCCATCCCCAGCTCCATTTTAATAGAATTGCTAAAATCACAAGTGATATTTAGCAATTCCACAAGATGTGAGCGACTGGAGGCGAACAACTTGAGACCATTCATATAAAAAAGGTGGGTCACTTTTGTACCTCCTTTCCGAAGCTGAAATCCTCTCCAGAACCCTCCAGTAAGGTACGGAGTTTCTTAATATTTCGAATGACTCCGGCCCTTCCGCATCCAAGTATAAGTCATGAAATAGCATTATAAATGCTGAGCTACACTTATCGAAACTGTGCAACGAGATGAAAATTATCCTAAGCCTAAGCCTAATTTTCAAAAAAAAACCTTGGTATCAAACAGTTATATTCTTTTTTCTCCAAGCGATAGCTAAAACAGTGGTCACGATTCCTGTCTATTAGCTTGTAAATGAAGAGTCCGACAATATAAGACTTAAGAAAAAAAATTGAGATGTATGTTTATTTATATATATTCAAATTAAGTTATAAAAACAATTTCATTTTAATAAATATAAAAAATATTTAATTTCAATAAGCATATATCGCAATTTTTTTACTTAAGTCATATACTGTCAGTCTCTTCAGATTAGTAATTGAGTTACATTATAAAAAAGCTAAAGAAAAGGACAATTCCGGTGAAGGGGAATTGGCAGCCACTTGAGTTTGTTACGAACTTATGGTCATATTTGCGCTAGCCAAATACTATCTTACATAAAAAAAAATTAACTTGCTCAAGTTTATTTAGTTATTTTCAGTGAGATCAAGATCATGCCTACATCTGTATAATCGAGACTTGGAAGGAGAAGAATTTGCGTGTAATCTTAGTGAAAGTAAGTAGGAAGTTTTGTAATCTTCTCAAAGAATGAGCTACTGCAAAAATTTACTACCAACTTCCTGCTAATGCAGACCCCAAGATTTATGTCTCAATGACTTATCTATCTAAGTCCCAAAATATAAGTAAATCCCTAAATATATGAGTTCAATTAAAAGTAAAAAAAATATATAAATACAAAAAGTATATTATGTTTAGTTTATGGCTCTAACAAGATTGCGCAGAGACAAAACATTAAAAATAATGTAATACAACGCGGCCGTAATTCACTTGTATAATTACTACCCAGCAGCTTCCTTTTGACACCCAAAATGATACATTATATGATTTATTGTAGTTAATGTCGTATGCAAAAAGATATGAAGGTTCTTTATCTGTGATTATAAGTATGTGGTACCTACAACATTTTTTCGATACAGGGGTTCGATTGCGAAATATTTAGGTAAAAAATACTACTTTATATTTTTTATAAGAGTCATGGGTGGCTTATTTTTTTGTTATTGTTGGCCTATAGTTTCATTCGCCGTACTCCTGTTTTACGCGGGCGACTCTCAGGATAGTTTAGAGCAGTGCTGGTTTTACGGGATGGTTCATTACGGTCATGTATATCTTAGGGTTGCACTGGTGGGAACTAATAGATGAATAGTGAACTATGACCATTTTTGTACGAACTTGGCATGTGAATGATTAAGTGATTGTATTATTTTCGAAGTCTAAAAGTTGTTTTAATCATTTTTGAAATTAAATCTATTTGGGTAAATTTTTAGTCATTAGCGGCCAAACCGCGAACTCACCTCCAAGGCCCCTTCTAAGTTCACGTATTGTGATGAACAACTACGGAACACTACATTGTACGTGCCCGACGCGCGCTTCTCTTTTTTTATGACATAAGACTTATAACGTAAAGTTGCTCATTTGTAGAATGTCTATTTAAATCCGAAAAATGATAAGTGTTATTCATTTGTATATACTTTTTTATCTAATCCTTTCGTATAATTTTCTTACGTTTGTTAATTTGTTCACAAAATTATAATTAGAATAGTAGTTAAAGTCCTTACATATGTATAAGCACAAATATCGCTGATAAAGCTTACGAAAATACAATTCATTCGGTCGAGATAATGATGTCTAATCAAAACTTTGGAAATTAACTTTAAACTTATCGAGCTCCCTGCTTCAGTAACCAGGTGTCACCAATAAGTTTGAAACAGCTGTAAAATATTCAGTTCCATTTTGTAAGCCCAATTATGCAAACAATTACTTAAGATTTGGAATAAGTATATGCCCCTTTCACCAAGGGAACTGGTAGACTAACTAGTCTACCAGTTCCCTGTGTTCTCTGCTAGCCCCAGCAGATTTCCTGTTTCAATTTGGGTGCTGACTTTCTTAGCATTCCTGATATTGTTTCTACTACCTAGTAACCAAAATAGTAAACATCATGTCGGAACATAGACAAGGCTCTAAGTAAAAAATTCAGAAATTCGACCGCATAACCTTAAATATGCATGATAGCGACCATTCAGAATATAAAAGCGAATCACCACATGCAGGACGATAAAAAAATTAATGTTCAGAGCTGAATCCAGCGTTTTTATTGTGAAACCAGTTCATTTGTGACAAATATAAGAATTTATATCTGTTTTAGTATATATATTATAAAGTTACTACCATTATTTTCTTAACTTCTACTAGGCTTCATTAGCACAAGAAAAAGCTTTAGTACCACACGCATACCCTTTGAGAAATTATATAGAAGACACCGGGTCTTGAAGAAGGGTATTGTTTTTCAAGTGTTTATATTTACGTATATATATATACTGTGTATGTGTGTCTTTTTCTTTGGCTTGCTCTGTAGCCTAAACGACTTGATATTTTTTTAAATATGAGGTGTCGTTAGATTTGTCTTAGTTGTGGAAGTGACTTAGGGTATAAACATTTTCTCTTTTTAGTAAACTTTTTCCGTAATGGGCTTTTTTAATTTGTTTTAACCATGAGAATTGTCTTTTTTTAAATTGCATCTAAACACCATATTTTGTTTTAACTAAGAACAAATTATCGATTTTCAGGTTTGGATGACGTGTCACTGTTTTTCACAATTTTCGGTGGCTAGGGAATATGCGTACATAAGTATTATTTAAAAAATATTATCATTCCAGTAACTTATTCTTCGTTAATATAAATGTTCTGATAAAATTCGAATAAGTATCATCCCCATCATGATTGTTATAATTCATAAAGAACACTTGCTTCACTTGCAGCTGCACTGATAAAAAAGCTGATTGCATTAATAAAAAAATTATTTATGTTTTAAGCGTCAGTATTCCAATTTAAACTAAAAGATGAAATTTGTAATAAAAATTATGTAAAATGCAAAACGATACCGTCAACTGTGGCAACATTAACCATAATTTTTGACGTTTATGCAATCTACGCAAACATAGAGCTAGTTATTTAAGTTTTTTTTTTGTAACAGTAAATCATTTTTTTAATAATTATTAGGAAACCAAGCAATGGGAATTTTTGTTTATGCATTACAGTTTAATACTTTTGTAAACACAGTTACAAAAACTGTTCTAGAAATTAAAACTTCGCCTAAAACAGTTCCGTAAGAAGTTTTATTTTTGTGTCTAACTAAATCAACAGCCAATAATAGCATATCCTCAAACTAAATTCTGTAACTCGAGGCATCTTGAATATATCTGAAATAAGTAATCAGGCAAATTGATTACTTCTGTATTTCTTTCACACCAAAATATTCCATATAAAAAAAATAGAAAAATAAAAACGATAGGTATTACATTTAAAGTTACTATTCCGAATAACTGAACAAAATCTTAAAACAGTTACCACACAAAACCAGATTACTTATGTGTGCCAAATTTGACAACCCTAGCCATAGGTAAAGTTGCCTTCGTGCTAAGTGAGGTAACTTTACCTAAGCTCAAGCAACATTACCTTTTCCAATAACTCAAGAAATAGAAGATTTATAGGATTGAAACATTGCTTTATTAGTCACCTTTATAAGAATATATCAAATAATATTCAATATAAGCCACTTACCTGCACTTTGATTTTCTGTAAGAAATATCAATCTTTATGCAATGACTCTGCGAACATAATTGACCACATGAATGAAAAAGCACACTAATTTGACAATTAACGAAGTAGCTAGCTTGAAATCTTTTTAGACCCACGAATATGTCTAAAATTGCGTTAACTGCCACATACAAAAAAATATTTAATGGGAACTAGTATAGGGTATGTCCGGTAAAGATGCCCACGGTAAGTAAAGATGCTACAGATGACGGTATCTATTTCCTTTGACATTATGTCGGTGGTTGAGATCTTTTGTCCTTAATAAGTGTACTCTTTCACATACTCAATCCGCTTGCCATTTATGACGATAGTGTCTTCCTGTGAATTTGTCATGGCTTTGGTTTTAGAAGTGTTCATTTTTAAACATACGTAGATGCTTTGTAGATGTGGCCAGTGACGAATTCGGTTTGTGCATGAATGTGCTTCGCAAAATATCCATTGGCGAAACTCCAGCACGATTCGTAGAGCAAGTTTTCTATTCGGTATTGAAAAGAGCGGTTGGCATATAAGGCTCGGATGATGTAGATACGTGAGCCTATCGAGCAGTTTAAGTTTATAGAGCAAGCAGTCAAAGTCAAAGTCAAAGTCTTTATTTGCAGAATAAAATGTTTAGGTAATACAGGTATTTAGTATTAGAGTAAGTCTCAATAATATTCTATCGGGAGTAGTACCGGTACCAAAATAATCAGATTAAATTGTACATAATGTTAAATGCTTGAATAAATTACATAATACATTTGATAATATTGTAATCTATTAAAATATTCCTTAACACTATAATAACACTTGTCAAGAAGCCATTTATTAATCTCAATTTTAAATTTATTCAAAGGCATGTCTTTTAAGTTATTGGGTAATTTATTATATATTTTAATAGCCATCATAAGAGCACTGTTTGCATAAAATGTAGAGCTGCATTTGAGGTGAAATAATTTATTTTTATGCCTTGTTTGCCTTTCGAGAGATTCAGCGTGGGTTTTGAAGTAATTCGGGTGTCGCTTTAAAAAAAAATACATATTTCTCGAATATACATGCATGGCAAAGGCAATACGCGTATCTTTTTGAACAAGGGCTTGCAGCTATCCAGAAACCACGCACCACATACCGCTCGAACACATTTCTTTTGTAATTTAAACGCTCTAATCACATCAACAGAATTCCCCCACAAAGGCAGACCATATAATAATACTGAAGACACATAACCGTGATAAGCAGCCAGGGCTGCTTTTTGTGATATTGTTTTTCTCAATCTTTTTAGAGCATATACAAACCGGTTTAATTTTGTACAAACCTGGTCAATGTGAAGCTTCCAGTTTAAATTTTTGTCAATTTTTATACCTAATAACATAACTGATTGAACATTTTCTATCTTCGAATTTTCATATTTTATAGTCATATTTATAGGTTCCATTTTGTAATTTCCAATTTGTATTATTTTTGTTTTGTCAATATTAAGTAAAAGATTATTTGAATTAAGCCATGTCACAATAGTATTAACAGAATTATTTATTTCGGTTTCATAAATGTCTTTTTTGGTGCATTTAAATATAAAAGTTGTGTCGTCTGCGAACAAGATGCATTTATGCTTGGTTATTTTAGGCAAGTAATTAATATATAGCAAGAAGATTAAAGGTCCTAAAATACTTCTCTGAGGGATACCACGCTCATTAGATCTAAACTGTGAACGATGTAGTTCTTTAGTAAATATGCTGTCTTGCCGTGCTTGCGTTAGCCGAGTGATTTCTGTGCATTTTTTTCGGCCTTGCGAGTAACTTTTTAGCCATGTGTAAGCCGCACCTCTTATACCGTAACTTTCAATTTTGTTTAATAGGATTTTGTGGTCAACAAGATCAAAGGCTTTGGTCATATCCAGCATGAGAGCAGTTACTGGAGTTTTTCAGTCGTGCAAGACCTTGTCAAATGCTTTTGCGACATCGAACAAGCCTAATTTAAAACGGTAATTTAAATAACCCGACTGCGTGAAAACTCTACTGAAAAGAGAAAAATTCAACATTTATATCCTATATGTTAAAATCTATCAAGCCGTTTTAGCCACAGAGAGTGCCAAATTAATAGACTATACAGTTGAAAAAGTAAAGTCGGAAAAGAAGAGGGCTGCGATATGAAAGGCCCAAAACTGGATATGTGACTAAAGCCTTCCAGAATGTAGTTCAGCGACCTCTTTGACTAGTGCATGGGTGTTTTATTTTAAAACTAAACTGCTCGTCAGAAGTAGCTTGTTAGCAAATTTAAAATCACAGAGGCGATTGAGAATAATGCGTTTGTATATTTTGACGCACCTTGGGAGCGCCTACATCCAGCAGTTGGCTGCCACAGGCTGATGATGATGATATTTTCTTCAGTGAACCGACGAGACTGATAAGGCGTAAAGTAAATGCTAGATTACGCGCTATCCCTAGTTTCGATATTTCTATCACATCAGCTTCTCTTTAGGCAACAGAAAAGTGCATTAAAATGCCTACAAGGATGCAGAATAATGACGTTGTTAACGATTTAAACATTATATTGTTTATGCCGTCGGGACTGAGTGCTGATCGTTCATTCACTTGTGACTTAGACTTCATCGAGAGTCATAGAATTTAAAGATTCATCTGCTGGTGATAACGCAGATCTACACTCGACCTCCGCTTCTACCTCTAGTAGGTAGCGGGATCAGTGAACTCGCTTGCGCATTAGCTCCCTCTCTATTTTATCATGCTTTTAATTAAATTACTAGTACAGTAATTAGAAATGTATATTATGTATATTTATATTGTTTATTGGTTGGTGGATTGGTTGGCTATTGCTTGGTTGGTTGTTCATATGAATTAATAGAGTGTTGTTTTCTAAAAAACTAGAAAATTCGCGCTTAAAATATTTCAAACATCATTTTAATATTTGAAAATAAAGAAATGAACATTTATTTTGTATTAAGTGACTTTAAAAGTTGCACAGCCTTTAAAGTCGGTGGCCACTCCAAGATAACTTTTAAATTACCTCGCCGCTTTTGCCAAAGTATTTTAAACGAAAACAAAATTAAATTTTACTTTTAAACAAAACGTTTTAAAAATATTAAAATATTAAAAACTGATAAATATTAGTTCTGAATATAGAATATGATAGTTACCGCTGTACTTGAAATCTGAAAGAAGATCGATTGATCATTATTTTCATAGATAAAATATTATATTCCTATAAATTGATTTTTTGATGATGATGAATTAAGACATAATACTCTGGACGCATATATCTAAACTCGATTAATAATTTATCTAATAGATGCTATCTACTTTTTTATTCATCCCTGGGGACTTAAGTGGAACAGCTCGTAACCAGCCCAGTTCATCTCCGATTTTCGTCATTCTGCATAACAAAGTTCACATATTTATTATACTACTATTTTAAGCTGACGTTCTTTAAAAGCCTGGTTCTTTTCAGAACGTGCCGACTCATTCCTTCAATGCAGCACCTATACGTTCTGGCTCCACCACGTTTACTTACGTTCGTACCATTGTCTCGATCTTATCTGAAACGTGGCACGGCTCGGACTTGACTCAGTCTAGATTAAATTAAGGATGTTGTGTATTCTATATTCGTTAATTTATTTTTAGTCTGCGATATTTTGATTAGCACTTAAGGAAATTTTAATGGTAACTGATGCTGTTTCAACCATAAAAATAAGCATTTCAAAGTAGTATCACGCTACAGTAAATTCGGGCTTCGTCTATTAAAATCTTCGCCACATCGCTTCATTTGCTTTTTTAACAATTAATGTACACATAATATGGAGTAAGAAAGAAATTAATAGGTATTTAAAAACTTTCTTATACATATAATATATGGTGCATACTGCTTTTTATTTTAAATTATACCTTCAACGTTTTAAGCTTCAGGTTTGTTTATTTTTACAATTACATTTGCTTATTTTTAACATCTACAAAATTAAAAAGTAATTGTGATTTGTGGTCGAACCATTTACATAATGGATTTATTCACAGCGAAGGACTTAATTCACAAAACTTCATTACGCTAAAAGCAAAGCACGGAAATACTCTTAAATTCTAAGTAGATAAAAAATTGTTGTAAGTAAAGTTTGATTCTCCTTGAGAAATTATCTTGAAAATAATTACGTAAGTAATTAATAAATTTAATAAATCCTAGTACTACATTAGATATTTTACGAAAACTTAAAGTGATTTTAATGTTAGTTACTTCTTAAGAAAGTGAGTAAAGGATAAATAAAAATTAAAACGTATTTTTACTCTTACATTAAACGGAATTGAAATTTAAAAGGTGTGGTGGGAATATACCAACTTTTAACTTACAAAGAGATTCGTATATACAAAATTTGCGAAACATACCTTGTAGTTTACAATGAGAGCCCTTACAATTCCGTCAATTTCTATCAACAATAAATAATAATAGTAAGCATATCGACTATTTCTAGCATTACAACGTATATTACGTACATTTCTTATTTGACAGCCTCTTTGGTCTAGTGGTCGTAAATGTGACTGTCGATCTTGAGGTCCCGCGTTCGAATTCCGGGTTGGGTCAAAATCAGTTATTGGGTTTTCCTAACAAGAAATTCGGGAAGCACGTAAAGCCGTTGCGTTGGTCTTGCGTCTGGTCATCCTCCGGTCGTGTCGGATTATCGTCCCATCGAAATAAGAGAGACACTATAATTCTGTCCTGCGCAGATGGCTATTCTCCGTTGAGGCTGGCCGTCGCGACCGAAATTTAGTCTGGAGGACAATATATACTTATTGTCATCAAAATATTCGTTTGAACTATAAGTCTCGGAGCATAAATACTCATTATTGTAACTTTTAAATGAATTTCGGAGAGGTTTATTAATCGTATATGGGAGAAAGTTGAAGGTTTGGTTATTTTTTTTTTATAGAATAAGGGTGACAAACGAGCACACAGTCCACTTGATGGTAAGTGGATGCTGTGGCCCATAGACATCTACATTTATCCCCGATCAAGAATCAAAATGCAGATGCGTTGTCACCCCTGAGGACTAAGACGGAATGCCTCGTTTCCAGTAAAAAGGGTCTCCGGTTCTCTACACTCACCATACGAAACACAGCAGCATGAAGCTGCTATTTTACGTTGGTATTCTGTGAGGCCGTGGTCCTACCCCGGTCGAGCCGACCCATTCATGCTACAACCATAACACAGCAGCAGCGTAGCTCTTCCACGTAAAATATACCGCGCAAATTACAAATTGCGCTCACAACCTTTTTTTTTTTAAATAAGGATAATATCACGTAATAATATCTCCCAACAATAACATTTAATAATACGAAAATATTTTTTTAAATAAACCAGTTTTCAATTAATAAAAACCAATTTGTTGAGGAAGCAGCTGAACTGGATTTATCAGCTAACATTCTACTAATATAGCTGCAGCATGGCTCTACCACTTAAAATTGTAATTAACAATGTCATTGGTGCTAGTATGGATCGAACCCGGGATGCTTGCGTTTCGTGAAATTCACAGCGAACGCTTTGCTTTACTATCACGGCCTGTCACTCCCAAAGATCGTAAGAAAATACTCTCACTGGACCTGGTTATACAATGTATTTTAGATCTAGTTGATGTTCCCAACTCTTTTAACACTACATTCTATCCTACCTCCGATCTTATCGCAAAAATGTTACACCGGGCACGGACAAGGTGTACTTGCGCTAGCGCGAAATCTAGTAGTATCCATTACAACCTATTAAAGTTCACTGCTGAACATAGGCCTCTCCCATACATTGCCTCATAGAGGGATTTTGCCATATTTGCCACGCTTGGCAGGCGTGTTGGCAACCGCAGTTTTTTTAAATTTTGTTGTTATTAAGAAGGCGCTGCTGCCCATCTCTTGGTTTGTTTTCCTCAAACCACGACACCCAAGGGACGATATGGGGTACTCTAGTGGTAGTATTATAATATTATATTCTGTGCTAATTATAGCTTCGAACTTTATTTGCCGTGTGGTGCCATCACAGAATCCATGACCCCATTATACATTGGGAAAATAAAGTAAACCTCTCCGAAATAAATTAAAAATTGTGTGTGTGTGTGCTCCTAATAACTTATTTACTTCAAACGAATATTTTGATGACAATAAGTATATGTCTTCCAGACTAAATTTTGGTAACGACGGCCAGTCTCAACGGAGACACAATTATAGTGCCCAAATGTCTGCGCACATGTGCACACTCTATTCCCTCACTCTCATATTTCGATGGGACGATAATCCGACACGACCGAAGAAAGACCAACGGCTTTACGTGCTTTCTGAAGCAGAGGGTGTAACACCACCTGTAAAACTACCTGACTCAGGGCTGCTATTGAGAATTTCTTGTCAGGAAAATACTATAACTGGATTAGAACGCGGTACCTCAAGATCGCGGTCAAATAAGAAATGTACATATACGTAGTAATTTTAGGAATAGTTGATATGTTTATTACATGTACAATATAAGTTGACGGAATCGTAATTGGTAAAGTACAAGGTAAATTCCGCAAATTTTGTATATGCGAGTCGTTTTGTAAGTTAAAAGTTGGTATTTTTTTCACAACACCTTTTTAATTTAAATTCTGTTCAATAAAAGAGTAAAAATATCTTTCTTAAATGTAACTTGTAACAGAAGTAACTAACATTAAAATAACTAAGCTTTCGTAAAATATCTAACGTACTACTGGGACTTTTTAAATTAATTCATTACTTACGTAATTATTTTTAGAGAATTTCTCAAGGAGAATCAAACTTTAATAACAACAATTTTTTGTCTACTTAGAATCTAAGAGTATTTCCGTACATTGCTTTTAGCGTAATGAAATTTTGTGAGCGAAGTCCTTCGCAGTGAATAAATCCATTAAGTAAATGGTTCGACCATAAATCGCAATTAGTTTTTAATTTTGTACAAAATTAAAAGTAAGCAACTGTAATTATTTTGCTATACAAAACGTAGACGTATAACACTAACTTCTTTTTAGTTATTGAGTTATGTTTACCATGGACAAACCTAAAGCTAATAGCGTTGTAGGTATAATTTAAAAAAAAGTAGTATGCGCCATGTATTTATTATATGCATTAGAAAGTTTTATAATATTAATTTATCTCTCACTTCATATTATGTGTAAGATTAATTATTAAGAACCAAATAAAGTGATTCGGCGAAGATTTTAATAAGCGAAGCCCGAATTTATTGTACCGTGACACTATCCTCTTTCAAATTCTTATTTTTATGATTGAAAAAGCATCAGTTACCATTTAAATTTCCCTAAGTGCGTTCGGTGGTCAAAATATCTTATAATCTGACTAAATATAAATTTACGAATATTGAACACACAACATCTGTAATTTAATCTAGGCTGGGTCAAGTTCGAGTCGTACCAAGTTTCAGATAAGATCGAGACAACGGTACGAACGTGAGTAAACGTGGTGGAGACAGAACGTTTAAGTGCTGCACTGAAAGAATGAGTCAGTGCAGAAAATATATTAGCTTCTATCAGTTTAAAATAGAGCACTAAATCTTAATTATTAATCAGGAAATAAATTTATAGTAATATAATACTTTATCTATGAAAATAATGATCAATCGATCTTCTTTCCGATTTCAAATACAGCGGTAACTATCAAATACTGCTTGAGATTGTTAACCACTCATTAAATATTATTGTAGTGCCACAAGTGTTTGCAACAACTCGAAGACTCAAACCCGTCCTAAACTAATCCTGCTCAATGTCAAGCTTAAGCTTGCGATAAGATTGTAGATACCCAAGGAACAGTGTGAGACACGGAAAGACATCTAGAACAAAACTTGAAAAATGATTTGCACAACTGTTGGCTAATATTAAGACCCAGCACCGTAGAGTAACAGGGGTCTCCGGTGGATAGGAGGGGAGTAACCATAGCGTTTTTCCCCGATACAAAATTGTCTGTCACTTTGTGTGGAGGGAAATCTGCGTACACAAAAACAATAGTCTTTCATTTCTAAACTCACACATAACAATTAAAACAAGAAACTAAAAATTTTATACACACACAGATACATTATAACAGTAATAATCGCTCGATGACAGCGACAACTCGGATACACACTCGGATCAGTTGCTCAACCGATCTGCATATTGTATGAGGGCGAGCGGCCTGTGTTGGTAAACAATTCCGAAACAACACGACCGTTATTATATATAATTGTTTAGTTTGAAAAGAGGCAAATAACAATAATGTGATAAAAAATTACTTATATATGAAATCTTTTTGTAAATTTGACGTGGCAGTTCTCTTTTTGTAGCGAAAAACTGAACAATTAAGTAATTTTGTAGGACGCCGATTTAATTGATCAACGACATTGAGTCTATTATACAGTGCGGCTGCAACTAGTTTTATTGTATGGCTTAAAATGGCTTAAATTGTTGACAGACGGGAACGCCTGCGTATAGCTTCGATCCGCCGGTGGGCCAAGATGCTCTATGCCCACCACCGACTAAATAGTTATGTTGTGTTACTAAGCTACGTGGTTGTTTTATTATTATACAAATAGGCACAAAATTTTAATGTTAAAGTAATAAAAAAGAAGATAGAAAAAAATAACGCGTGTTTTAGGATTACACATTGCGATGATGAGCGAATTTTGATCAAAATATTAATGCATTAATTGATTTATTCAATACAACTTATCAAATTCTATGAATCATCATCCCATGATTGTCTCATAGGGAGGATATTTGCCATAGTTGCCACGCTTGATTGGTGGTTTTTTTATTATTTTGAGTAGTTATGGCGTAAATATTCGTAAAGGCGTCTGATACATGGCAGTATAACCAAAGCTATACGTCAGGTGTAAAATACCTAGACTTACGACGGGAAGTTGCGTCAAAGGTGCGAAATCGTCAATGCAACTGCCGAGCGTGAAAATTAAAGCACATTTTCTATATAGGTACATGTCCTTGCAAAGGTGCGGCAATACTTCACGCCGGGACAGCTGCTTACTTTATATAAAGCGCAAGTCCGGTCGTGCATGGAGCATTGCTGTCCTATATGGGTTGGTGCTGCAAAATGCCACCTAGCAGCTTTGGACTCAATGGAAAGGCGTACTATGAGACTTATTGGTGACCGAAATTTGGTTAAAACCTATCTTACCAGCCTTGAACACAGCCGCAAAGTGCCAGCCTTTCGGTTTTCTACACGATGCATTTCGGAGAGGGTGCAGGAATTGCAAAATGTAATTCCTCCCTCTCCCTTCCACCATCGGGCACCCAGACGTTTGGTCAATCTCCACGCTTTCGTTGTTGACTTACCACGCATTCGAAGCAAACGGTTTGCTACATCGTTCATGATGTGTACAGCAAAGGAGTGGAATAAGTTGCCAGCATCTGTGTTTTGATCCGATTACAATGTGGGTGTCTTCAAGGCAAGAGTGAATAGGCTTTTGTTAAGTCAGTGTGCTTCACCATCTAAGGCTACATCACCACTTACCATCATGTGGGATTGTAGTTAAGCGCTGACTTAGTATAATATAAAAAAATAGATGCTGATGAGGAAGGAAGTGAGAACTATAAAAATGTTATACCAGTAATTTAGTCGAGGGTAACCCAGACATCAAATAATCTGTTAATGGTAACTTTACTAGTAAAGTAAATACGCCTTATGTAAATATTTTGTTTAAAAGTGGCAAAATGTTGATTATTATTGCATCTCTTTTAATTCCGCTGTATCTCGCCTTAATTTCAGAACGCAAAAAACGTATGCTACATTCAGAACAAATATTTATCACTTTTTGAATACTTTTATAATTTTAAAGGTTTGGCTTAAAAGTAAAATTAAATTTCGTTTTCGTTTAAAATACTTTAGCAAAAGCGGCGAGGTAATTTAAAAGTTATCTTGAGTGGCCACCAACTTTAAAGGCTGTGTAACTTTTAAAGTCGCTTATTACAAAATAAATGTTCATTTATTTATTTTTAAATATTAAAATGATGATGGAAATATTTTTGTGCGCGAATTTTCATGTTTTTAATGAAACAACACTATTAATTCATATGACCAACCAACCAAGCAATAAGCAATAAGCAATATAAATGTACACAAAAATATAAAAACTGGCCAAGTGCGTGTCGGGCCACGCGCAATGTAGAGGTAGGGTTCCGTAGATGGCTGTCACAATACGTGGGCTTTCTTGATAATGAGCTCAATAAGTGACTTCGCGGTTTGATCGCTATAAGGACTAAAAATGGGCCCAAATAGGAGATCGTAACTGAAGGACTTATTTTCAAATCAGACCTATAGAGATTGCTATTCAAAGAAGATTAAAAAAACTTTTTGATTTTGAAAATAATACAATTTACATCAAATCATTCACATTCCAAGGTACAAAGATGATCATAGTTGACTATCTATCTATATATTCCCGGCAGTGCAACCCTAAGATATACATATGTGACTATGGTCATATATGTATATCTTAAGGTTGCACTGCCCTAAAATACTTTACTACGAACCTTTTCGCACTTTACGAACACCACTGCCCTAAACTATCCTGAGGTCGCCCGCGTAAACCAAGGGTATGACGAATGAAACTGTATGAGGCTATATGATTGTATGAATACTTTGAATGAGGCCTACAATAACAAGCAACTAAAAAATAAGTGAGTAAGAAAGTAGTAAGTGCCTATCCCGCAAATGAAAAAGTAAAGCTATAGTGGTAATGAATATATTAAGTCGTTTTCTTCATAAAATGTTTATTTTTAACAGTTTACAATAACATTACAAAGTTATAACGCAGCTAGTTTTAGATCATTTTCTATGGAGTTGTAACGAAATTTGAGAGGCACATGATTCTTATGAAAAATACCACTTTAAAGCTAATTATTTCGCAAACGGACCGCTGAATCGGAAAGATGTTGTTTCACACGCCCAGTGTTTTTGAAAGACCTATCCAACGATACCCCACATTATGGAATAGACCGGTAAAAAAAATCAATTTCCATTTATTTGTATGGGAAGTACCCAAAATAAAAATGTTTTTAAGATTTAATTTCACAGTTTTCTAGACGTGATTAATATCTATAACCAGCGTGATTAATATCTATGCCGGTCACTAAGGGGGTAATTCGGTTCTAGGTATGCCATTAAGCGGGCGTTCAATATACGCTTCATAATCTTGCAGAGTATGCAGGTAATTGAAATTGGCCGATAATTCGCAGGGTCGGTACGGCTACATTTTTTAGACAGGCTGCACATTGGCCAGCTTCCAAGATTTGGGCACTATTCCAGTCCTGAATGAGAGGCGGAACAAGCGTCAACACAGGAGACAACTCAGGTGCACAGACCTTTAGAACTATAGCTGGTATACCATCAGGTCCACTAGCTTTGTTCACGTCTAGACTTCGCAAGGTTTTAAGAACCTCCTTGATTTGTGCTTCCTGGTTACAATTGAGATGCAATCTTCAATAAGTAAGCATGTAAATAGTGACTTAACATAAAACTGACCACAGTTTCAATGTCAGCGAGATGTAGGTCTTTTATCTCATTAACAAAATGGTGCGAATCCTATATAAATAATAAATCTCGATACTTCGTTAGGATATATTTTTTAATATAATATAACTAAGAGCCGACTTTACAATCGTCAGATAAAAGTTACCTGTCGAATTAATTATAACCTGACAGAATATAAAAGCCAAACATTTAAACGGTTTTATTAATACGAATGTAAATTTTAATTTGTTAATGTTCGATTTTATCCTATCAATAACTTTTATCTGATAATTAAATTAATTATAATAGGATGATTTCGGCACGTTGAATATTTTAATAATATTTTGATTCGAGTATAACGTAATGTGAGGAGCCGCCCTACACTTGGCCTACCGGTACGAGGATGCCACTCGAGAACCTTTCTTCCTCATCGGTTGTCGTTTCTTCGAGCTATATGGCCGGCCCATTGCCACTTCAGCTTACTAATCAGTTGGGCTATGTGGGTTACTCTGGTTCTACTGAGGATATACTCATTTTCAAGTCTATCACCCAGAGAAACTCCGAGCATAGCCCTCTCCGAGCTAAGCAGTCAATGAGCTAAGCAGTCAGAGAGTTAAGCAGTCAGAGGCGTGGGTACGCACACCCTCACTCGGACAGCGGTTAGATAGCTCAAAAAACCTCAAAAGAGGGGACATGATGATTGGTAACATTATCAAATCATACACCATCATCATCCTCATCTTCATCTTCATTGCCTCTCCCTTTTTTAAATCATACGGCTATCAGTGAAAGACAACGTCTCAGATCGATAAGTCATCACTGTCAACACGTACTGGTTGTACAATCTTGTTTTTAGGTTTTGAGGTAAGAACTATATCGTCGGCAAATTGAAGGTAAGGTGATGTATTCGCCATTGATGTTAATACCGTATCCTTTCCAGTCCAGTAGCTTGAAAACGTCTTCTAATGCAGCGGCGTAGAATTTCGGGGATATAACGTCACCCTGTCTTTTACCTCTCTGCAGTTGGATAGGTTTCGTACTCTGATCCTGTACTCAGATTGCCATCGTAGCCCTACTATGGAAACACTTCATCACTTATATATACCGACAGTGAACTTGGCACCGCTGAAGGTACTTTAGCACCGCCCAAATTTTGACGGAATCAAAGGCTTTCTCATAGTCCACATACACAAGACAAAGTGGAAGATTGTACTCTGCGGTCTACTGTATAATTTGCCGAAATGTATGTATGTGGTCTGTGGTGCTAAGCCTTTTCAGAAACCGGCTTCTTTATCTACTTTAACATAATTTATTTATATATTCTTTCCCGACGTTTCTGGTTCTTTACAACATGATGAAATCCCGCGTAAATGATCATATAATAGCTGACGTGTAGCATTGACGCTCCGGAAAGTCTTTAGTCAAGATCGTCAATCGTTCCCGCAATTACATCAGATTTGATAAACCATAAATCCTCGCAAAAGTAAAACGATTCTTACCGAGGATGATTCGCGAGGCTTTTGAAATTAAAAGCATACCACTGCAAGATTTCAAGATTATCGTGTATGTAAGCCGGTTCTACGTAGATCGCAACAAAAGTTAATATTTAACTATGACATCAGGACGTAAACACCTCAGTCCTCGTGATCCTGGGTTCTGTAATGTGCCCAATACGTCGGGAAATAAAAAGTTAAAATTAAAAGCGATAAAACCCATATCCATTACTTTTATTTAATGTCTGGTATTCATGTAAATATAAAAAATTATGATGAAATTTTCACTATAATATTTCGTAAAGATTCAACCGTTGCGTTGGAATAAATCAATAAGCTATGTGTTGAAGGAGCTGGGTGCAGTATCCAGACAATCAGGGGCCTGATAGTCTCTTGATTGTCCCCATACTGATCCCAGTTCTTTTGGGAGGAATATTAAGCTGTATTTTATGTTTATTTCTAAATTTGTGAGGGAAAAGAATAAACATTATTATTATAAACTTGATTATGAATTTATTTTTTAGGGACGGTCCCAAACAAAATTACTCATTTTCCTTTATCACAAAATTTTCACTAAGAAAATTATTTTAAAATAACTGTTTCACAAAAAACTAATCAAAATACAATAAATATAACATACGTAGTTGTAATATACATATAATTACAACTTTTACTACAATAAACGTACTAAAGCATTGGTGACTTCTCTAACTTTACTACGCTATGACGCCAGCGTGTCGTAGAGCATACTCGTATGTCAAGTAGCGAAAAAGTGCGCGCGATCTTTTGGTGCGGGTGGTGCGGAGAGCGGTAAAGAGTTTTGCCAACACACCATAGTTCGCTGCCGACGCCTTAACTGATGTTTACTGCGCATTGAACTCCTTCTGCATAGTCATAATTATATTTTGTTGCGAATCTCACCAATCGTATAGGGTATACGGTTGGTGCGATTCGCAACAAAACATAATTGCAAACGCCGCGGTTGCAATATCGTAATGGTTTAGGATGTAAATTACGAGCGGATTCATACTTAAAACAAGGGGTGGCCAATCCTGTGATGTTTGCTAATGCATAAGGACTCGCTGTCTTTATAGTTTAGAACCCGCCGGGTCATAAGCACTGGTAACATTTAAAAACATCACTAATGCCGTTGTCACTTCATCGCCTTGTCGAATCTAATATTTTATGGCCTATTATGACGATAAATTTGCTCTTTACCACAAATACTCGTCCGGTAAATGGAACTATAAGAGGGTGAAGTCGTATTGGTGTTAAGTTTTTTTTATAGATTAGGGAGCAAACGAACATGTGCAACACTGCTTTTTAAAGGCATAGGCTCTTTTCTTGAAGGTCTCTAGATGGTATCGGATCGGAAAAATCGGTGGTAATAATTCCTCAAAGAACTTGTGCGAGGAAAGAATTTCTGGTAAATTGCATCATACTAAATATGATATGAATAGTATCGCGAATTTGGCGGCGATGTGCAATGTTAAAATGTGGCAGCTGGAATTAGTGCGTACAATTCTTCTAAGCACTTTCCCTGGTAGATTTGATAACATATACAAAGTTATACATCTATTCGCAACGCATTCTATATGTCGACGTACGTTTCGGTGCTGGCTGAGAATGCTCTAAAATTGAAGTGATATAATTAAAGGGTTATTTATAGCGGTAAACGAGAAAACCTGTGTCTTCTAGGAGTTAAACTGGACTAGATTTAGTCGAATCTAATCCTAAACTCTGTTTACCAAAGTCTCGCCTTCAGACTTAACTTTTTCCGGCAATCGACGATATATTCCCCATAAATGTAAGCGCGGCTGGTTTATAAAGCATCGCCAGTGCTGTCGTCTGCATAATAATGAATATTACCAATTTGCAACATATAATTTATAGTAATGTATAAATCTGATGTAATAAATACTATGGTAAAAAAATATAATTTTTTAATTTTTCAAAGAGCTACTCTTAAAATTTTAAAGCGAGGGTACAAAGTTTGTTTTAAAAAAAGACGCACAGCGTTGGATTAAAAAGTGCGTAATTGGGACATTAGCTTCCTTTTATTACGTAGGCATCCACTATGAAAGAATTTTGGAAAATTAAAACCTGTAAGGATTTTTAAGGGTGAAGAAGGGTGTTAAAGTTTGTACAAAACTTTTATTTTACGAGGCGATTTCATATTTGTATGGAGAAAAATTATTAAATGGTTTTAATAACTTGAAAGTTGGTACAAATACTATGGACTAGCTTTGACGCGTGACTTTGTCCGCATAGAACTTAAAAAACCTGCAGATCTATAATAACGGTCCTTGGGAAAGTAGTTCTATTATACCAAAAAACACTAAAATTTATGTGCGATATGGTTAAATGTCTAACATAAAATCGAATAACACTAAACGGTCTAATCACCTTACTGTTTAGTAATTGTTTTGTTGTAAAATATAAATGTTGTTGGAACAAAAAAATGTTATTAAATCAATTTCGCATCAAAACGTTAAGAGATAACCAGAAGATAAAATATTTTTTTTCAATTTCAATCCAAGTTTTGCTTAATTTGTTTAATACATTTTATAGTTTATGAGATATTTTTAAAATCCATTTATTTTACAGTTTTCCAATGTCACAAAAATATTCAAAATTATTTTTTAGATGAAATGAAGCCTAGATTACTACTGGCGTTGCTCTTACATTGTATAGTTTCATCACACTTCGGTTTAGACATTCCGAAGATTAGCCGAGACAGACAGACCAAAATCTAAAAATGGTTATTCATGTCTCTATAGCATGCAAAAAACCCCCTTATCTTCATACATCACAACAGTTATTCCGATATTACAGACAGACGCTTTAATTTTATTTATATGTATAGTTTAAAATAATGATTTTTTTTCGAAAATTCAACCTTACTGGTGACGATACGCTTATAATGAAAATATGATAATAACTCTACATTGTACGCTTTAAAATGAGGAAAGTGGTTACACAAAACAGTAATATTGTAAATTTTATCATAGCATGTAGTTAGTATTACTTTAACTACATGGCGTTGGCGTCGAATGAATAATTAATAATATCTTCCGGACCGCATTCAAACCGTAGTCATGGCGGCCACCGGCCAGTCTCAACTGATCTACGCAAGACCGGATTTTAGTGCAGGAGTGTGTTCAATAACACTGATGCACTGTCTATTTCCTCATTCTCATAGTTCGATGGGACGGCCATCCGATCTAAATGGAGAGAGATCAGGCGCAGGAACAAGGACTCGACTGAAAACCTAATGACCGATTTCGGGTCTGTACATAATTTGTGATGAAATATTACCAATAATTGGTGATGAAGCCTGTATGTGTTCTTTGTGAACTATTTCCAGCCGCACAAATATTCAGACTCATATTTTATGTAGGTTTATCGTAATGGTGAACTTTACAACTATACCCACTTTCACTTAGTGAGATATCATCAGTCACAAATATTATTCATCATCATTATCATCATTATAACTAAGTATCAAAAATCCACTGACCATAGACCTCCTCATAGATTTATTTATAGGGGATAGGTGGGAAAGAAAGAAAGAAGATGTTTCGTTTCCCTCTGTCGCCTCTTTTGATATCCATGGAATGATATGAAGTAGAGGATATTCTAACGCCGGCGACAATTCACGGCGTGGTGGCGTAAAAGAATCCACATCACCATTTCCTAATACATCTATAATAATACTCAATAATCTTCAAACGTCACATATAATTCTACAGTAACAGCCTATAATAATTATATTCTTTCATAGTTCGTTTGCATGTCCGTCTGTTTGTTAGTTCGTTTATTTGTTTTAGGTATTTGTGACAATTTAATAAAAAATAAATCAAAGTACTAATTCCACCCGAACTAAGTCGCGGGCACAGCAAGTTTACAAATAAATAAAAAAAGTCATGATGAGACCGGACGTCCCATAATTGACATTATATTGACACAAATTTTCTATGAGATCATTATATTTGATTCTTATAAATTCGAATTTATTACTAGTTATCCTTAATTCTATTTCTACTTTGATTTGCTCCCCGTAGGCATCACTTGTCCAATAAAATACTGTCAATTAACTTGAGTGACCGCAAGCCTACAGAGACGCTGACTGTCTGTTTCATGCAATGGCCCTGTTACTATTATCAATTTTTATTACTTTGAAACCACTTTATTTATATTAGTAGTATTATAGCCAATGAAGTTTTACAAGCAGTTTTCAAACGAAAGATGAAACTCTTCCATATGCTAAATATTATGATATATAATAAAAATATGATAATTACCCTATGCCATCCAATGGGCGTGGTAAGAGACGAAAGAGAAAGAAAAGGGGAAGGACCACGCTCTCACAGAATACCAGCGTAAACTAGCAGCTAAACACTGCTGTGTTTCGTATGGTGAGTGTAGAGAACTGGAGACCCTTTTTACTGGAAAAGAGGCATTCCATCTTAGTCCTCACGAGTGACAACGCATCTGCATTTTGATTCGCAAACGAGGATAGATGTAGATGTCTATGGGCCACAGCAACCACTTACCATCACGTGGACTGTGTGCTCGTTTGTCACCCTATCCTATAAAAAAACCGTGTAGTGGCGATGTATGAATATTCATATCATTCCGTGGGTGTCGTAAGAGGCGACTAGACTTGGGGAAAAGTTTTATTTTTAAATAACCGTGACTGTCGTTCTGGTTACAAAAAACAGAAACAGGACGGCAGTAGCGTTTTTCTGATAACAACTAAAAATAATAAAAACTGCGGTTGTATTCTATAATTTTTCATTGCAAAACAGAGAAGATGATATACTCGTAGCTTGTAGTTTTCATCTACCACGCGCTTAAGTGTTTCTTCACGCTTGTGTATATATTACTTATGTAATGTGATATATTTTTGTTATCTAGGCAAGCAGCAGTGTTTCAGCCAAGTTCGAAAAAAGGGGCTTACTGGCAGTATATATA
The DNA here is from genome assembly GCA_029286625.1 of Parnassius orleans. Lineage (NCBI taxonomy): Eukaryota > Metazoa > Arthropoda > Insecta > Lepidoptera > Papilionidae > Parnassius > Parnassius orleans. Next base: position 1,879,055 of record JAGSMP010000032.1, read on the forward strand.
TTTACACGAACCATTTTCAGCTACTTTGGAACGCCCCAGCTTTTAGATCTCCACACTTGTAATTTTGCATACCGAATAAAGACTACCTAAATACATTGAATTCAAAATATTAAGTTCTGAAAAATTCCATTTTTATCACTCATTCATATTAAACCTAGGCCACTTCTAGGTTCCCTAAAAACATGAAATTCAGCACCAAGTTATTAGGATTATCGATCTTTGATGTTATCAGTTGTTCAAAAAATGATAGCTGCGGGTTAGTTTCAAATATTGTTTCAAGTACAGTACTAGAAACTAACCCAACTTTGTCGACAGTTTAAAATGAATTTTCATAAGTTAATGCTATCTACCAAAACTTTAATGTGAAAAGGGGGCCTAGTTCGGTACAAACGAAGTTCGAGGTTGTCGACTCCGCCAGTAAAAGAGTTGTTGAACGGTCACAAACCTCCAAAGCAGTTCTAAGAACGGACATTCCTATAGACCTTGGCCCATTTTTCACATTTGTATCTTTGGTGGGATATCATTAATTTTTGAAAATCTATTCATAAAAATCAATTGCTGTCCGGTCCGTCTCGTTAAAACTCTAAAATGGCTCGACTGATTTTGATGAAATTTTTTGTGTTTGTTTGAGTGGGTCACTAGATGGTTTAGATTCACAATTTGGTAGGTGGCGCTGTTGTTGAGATCCAGAAATCACCCGTGCGAAGCCGGGGTAGATCACTAGTAATAAATAAATATCAAATAATACTGTTCTCTCGTCTTAACTATAGTCTGAATTTTAACACGAGTTTATTGGTACAAAATTTTATTATCATATAATATTATATTTACTATTTGCAAACAATGTGATATTAAAAATTTTATGCACATAAAATTCCCACTAATGCAACTTATACTAAGCTTCAGTATGGATTTTCATTAAGCTAAAAGCAAAGCGCGAAAAATGACTGTGCTTTTAGAGCTCTGCCATAACTGCAGTGTTTTTATTTTAAAGGCATTAGACGCAGGTATCATATTAAACATACTATACTTTATATATCATGGAACACTAAATCTATATGATTAATAAAAGTAGTTTAGGTAATTAATTTAGTAGTTTACTCGGTTTAAACTTTTTTGGACCTATTATTGATTTCATTTTATATTATTACAACAAATGTTTCAACTCAAATATTAATAGAAGGGATAGTAATATTATGTTTATACTTTTAAGGTATAATTTCATCATAGAACCGATTAATTCTATCCGTGCCTCCAATACCGAGGGCTAAGTACAACAATATAAAAAAAAAAGTTAAAAGTTAAAATTACAGCCTATATACGTCCCACTTCTGGGCACAGGCCTCCTCTCATTTCTTAGAGGGTTTTAGGGCAAAGAAATGTCCACCACGCTGCCCCAATGCGTGTTGGCGAACTTCACATGTCTTCGAAATGTTTTTTTTTCTTATTTCTCAGACATGCAGGTTTCCTCACGATGTTTTCCTTCACCGCCGAGCACGTGGTAAATAATACGCAAAAGAAACTAAGGCGCAGGTATTAAAAATTACTCTAACTTAATAAAAATAGACTATCTTCTTGGATTGCTAACTACAATAATAAGGAAGGAACGATGTTAAACAAATATTTAGACATTTTTAGGTTATAGAGTAATGCGGCAAGAAATATGGAAGAAACATGTAATTTGAAATTCTTTCACCAAAATACCTTATTACTGGCTAATAAATTCTACAGTTATACCAAATTCACGTCAATAAGTAAGTGAAGTCATAGTCACGCAATAGTCACAGCTCAGAGTCACACTAAGAAAAATGGCAGATCAAACTCTTCAAAAAAGTTACGCTTGGATTTTTTTAAGAACGGAACTCTAAAAAATATACACATGTAAATAGTTGTATTAAGAGCCTCATCATAAACACAATCATTGTAAAGCAAATATTCCGCATTTTTATAGTAAGAAATATCAGTAATCGGTGAATGGTCAGGAAATATAAAAGCTAAATCTATGGATTATTGAATATGATAATGGTTAGTCAATAATTGAATATTAGATATTTATTTTGACTTTTACTGAACTGGAATGTCAGTTCATAAAGGCTGGAATTTCTTCATCAAATTTATATGTTCCACTCTGAACAAATAAATCGATTCAGATTCCAAGAAATCGGTGAACATATATTAAAAACATACGCATTAAACATATTCCCTACACTTAGTTAAAAATATTCCCACTGCTAGGCATAGGCCTCCTCTCATTTTAGAGAGAGCTATGGAGCCCGTCGCACTGCTCCAATGGTTGTCCGATATAAATGAAATTTCATAACCGATATTTTAAAGGCTTATGTTAAAATGTGTTTTTTTTTCTCTAATTTATGTATAATGGTTATCTTTTGAGAATTTCTATAGTAAATACTAATGTACATTAATAAAGTATAACATTCTAACTATTTCATGAATAAGTAACGTTCGGAAAACAATGCAAAAGAAAAACTGTTTTTGTGAAAGTGACTTAGGAATTTGAAACCATTATTCAGAGATATTTTTTAATATTCGGGAACAATACGATTTATAATAATAATTTATAAGCAAAGTGATAAAATATATTCATAAATAAATATCATAACCACAGTTTTTTATAATTTTGAGTTGTTAATAGGAAGATGCTGCTGTCCATATCCTGTTTCAGTTTACCTCTGTCGCCTTTTACGACACCCACGGGACGATATAGGGTAGTTGATATTCTAATGCCGCCATTACACGGTGTATAAGAGAGTAATATGAAAATATTCAATATTAGCCGTGCCCGCTACTTCGTTCGCATGGAAACTTTGTTTTAATGTTTTATTACTTTAGGCCTAATTTTTTTTTTTTGGAGAGGGGGCAAACGAGCATACGGCTCACATGATGGTAAGTGACTACCGCCGCCCATGAACAACTACAACACCATGGAATCGCAGGTGCTTTGCCGGCCTTTTAGAAAGGAGTAGGCTCTTTTCTTGAAGGTCCCTAAGTCGTATCGGTCCGGAAAAATCGCCGGTGGTAAGCTATTCCACAGAGAGGTCGTACGCGGAAGAAAACTCCTAGTGAAGCGTACAGTGGTGGACCACCAAGCATCCAGATGGTGTGGATGGTATCGGGAATTTTGTCGTGATGTGCGTTCGTGAAATTTGGCGGCTGGGATTAATCCGAAAAATTCCTCAGAGCACTCCCCGTAGTAAATGCGAAAGAAAATGCAGAAAGACGCAACATCTCTTCGCAGCGCTCGGTCGTTGACGATTCGAGCCGCTCTGCGCTGAATGCGGTCAAGTGGAAGGAGCTGGCACTGGGGAGCCCCAGCCCAGAGATGGGAACAGTATTCCATGTGAGGCCGAACCTGCGCCTTGTAAAGTTGCAGGCTGTGTGCCGGCATGAAATACTGTCCCGCTCTGCTGAACACGCCAAGCTTTTTAGAGGCCAATTTGGCCTTCTCTTCCAAGTGACCACGGAACTGCATGTCACTCGATATGTCGACGCCGAGGATTCCGATACTGGCTGAGGCAACAAGGGGAGTGCCTTGAAACTGAGGAGATACGACAAAGGGGTTCTTTTTACTTGTGTCTTCTGAGGATTAAACAGGACTAGATTTAGTCGCCCCCAATCCGAGACTTTGTTCAACAAAGACAGACACAAGTTTGTTCCGGTACTCGGCGACGTTTTCCCGAGAAATATTGGCACGGCCGGTGTATAGAGCATCACCAGTGCTGTCATCCGCATAACAATGAATGTTACCGGTTCGCAACATATCATAGATATGCAGAAGAAACAGCGTTGATGATAACACGCAGCCTTGTGTAACACCAGCGTTACACAAGGCTGGATCTACATGGGCATAGGGATCGGGTGCACGAAAGCTGTCTTCCATAAATTCGGGAAAACGCCAAGGGAGTAGGAGTACCGGAAAAGACGCGTTAGAACCGGTGTCAACTCTGGAGCGCACGTCCTCAGCACAATTGGCGGGATTCCGTCAGGCCTACTCGACTTATGGATGTCCAGGAGAGGAGTGCTTTGCGTACTGACACTGTGTGAATCGCACATCAGGCATAGAGCACTCACACTGTGGGATGGTCGGCGGTGTGTTACCCCGACATCGAAAGTAGAGTTGGACGCAAAAAGTGAGCCTAAAGGATCGGCTTTCTCTTTTGCGGCGTGGGCTAGTGAGTCGTCCTCCCTGTGCAGAGATGGTAGTAATGGCTTACAGAAATTCCCTTGAACAATCTTGGCGAGACACCAGAATGCACGGGTTCCCGAACGAAGGTGAACTAATTTCTCGCCAATTCTACCAACGTGCTCATACTTTGCCTTGGCAATAACTCTTTTGAAGGACCTGGAGGCGAAGTTATACTTCTTTTTAAGCATGCTGATGTTTACATCCCGAGCCGCCGAAGCCTCAGCCCAGGCCTGATAACACTCCTGCTAACTGCGTAATGCAGTCTTACAATAGCGACCAAACCAAAGCTGAGATCTGTCTCCGATGGGTACCACAGATGATGGAATAAATAGTTCCATTCCCTATAGCACCACATCAGTGACAGAGTCAGCAAAAGCGCTGGGATCATCCGGCGAGAAGCAAACCCGCCCCCATGGGTAGAATGCAAAGAAAGACCTCATTCCGTCCCAATCCGCCGACCTGTAATGCCAAACACGTCAGCAGCCTGCAGAACGCAACCGCGAGGGGAGCGTGAGTGGCACCGCACTCCGGATCAGATAATGGTCCGAAGAGCCGGGAGGGGCATCAACGGAAACCTCATATCTGTCCGGATGAGAGGTTAGCAGAAGGTCCAACAGGGAAGGTGTATAATCCTCCACATCTAGAATCCGCGTAGGCGAAGTAACCACTTAAGTCAGACTATATGCCAAAGCAAAGTAATAAACAGATCTCCCCGCATGATCGGCTAAACCTGAACCGAGCCATTCGGCGTGGTGGGCGTTAAAATCGCCAAGTATCACGATCTCTACGGATGGAATCTGTTGTAGCAAGAAATCTGTAGCCATTTGGACGTGGTCGATGAGTCGATCTGTGTCGGCATTACCGCTATAGGACCTAAACAGACACCCGTAGACGCGGGGATGGTCGTCGCTGTCTACGCGCAGCCAAAGGATGGACAGATCCGTACTTTCAAGATTGCCGAGGCGTCGAGAAAAGATATCCTCTCTGACGTATACGCAAACTCCAGCCCGAGCACAAAGAAATGTTCTAATTGGTACTCCAGGACAGGTGCAAAGTATCAGCCGGAGAGGTCGCCGTCTCTAGATGGTAGTGGACGGCGTTAAGGTTCGAGTGAAGTCCCCTGATGTTGCAGAAGTCCACGGGTCACCGTGGTTTTATCGCTCTGTTTGCCCCGTGCAGTGTTAGTATAGAGTGGGATTTTGCCCCAGAATACACGGGGTAGCCTGAGCACCCACGCTCAGGAAAAAGAGGGTAGCTTGACCGTGGATGCTCAGTGAGGGATTCTCCATAACCAGGGGTGCTGGTACCCTCCTGGGGTAGTCTTTTCTTTTTGAATTCCGCTACCATGTTATGGAGGGGGGAGTTGGCACCTTAGTGCACCTGCACTAACCAAGCGAAACGCAGAAGCAAAGCTTCTACTTTACGTTGGTATTCTGTGAGGTCGTGGTACTGCCCGGGTTCGAGCCGGCCCATACGTGAACACACGTACAGCAGAAGTTGCAGCGTGGCTCTACCACTGTTAAAATAATTAATTTTTATAAACTACATTACAGTTTGAACTCTAGTTAAAAGTAATTTAATCATAAAACCGATCAAATGCATTAATGACTTAAATACCGAGGGTGCCGTTACGTTCAATATAGTACCTATTAAAAGTAAAATTTAGTAACGTAGATATGCACTTAGAAAATACTAAGAAGAAAGTTAGAAAATTTTTCCACAACCGTATAAAATTATTTATATTTAAACGAAAAAAAAACACATTATTTTGTATTTAAATAGAGATGCCGCTTTTAGTTCCAGTTCATAAAATTAATGCACTTTTAAAATTTATGATTTACCACGTACTCGAAGGTGAAAAAAAAGAGGTTAAGCAAACATTACATTACAAACTTCAATGATAAGGAGAGAACGATAATTCGTTTGCCATGTTGTGGCGAGTTAAATGAATCCAGCAATCCTTTACATTCCAGGGGTGTAGTAATAGGCGACTATGGGAAATGCCTGAAAAATCTAACGGCTTTCGATATTTTATGGCGGTTCAACCATATCGATTACGTCAGATCCAGATATAAAATACCCAGATATACAGGTAGATATATCTGGGTATTTTATTATAATACAGGCAGCAACGTCAAAAGTGCAAGACGTCTTGTACAGCGATAGTGTGCCAACAGTGGCAGTTATAATAAATCACCCCAACAGTTGAGAGACCCATGTCGTACATTAGACTTACGAGTACAAACTGATGATAATGAAGAATGAGAATGGAACATGCTTTTGGCCTTTTTGGGTCACAAAGTAATGCGACAAATTTTTCAATCTCGGACCCTTCCAAACTTTAGATGTGCTCTTGAAAGTTGCGTTTTTATTGCCATCGCAAAATTGTAAGTGTTCTCATCAACATCATAACCGGTGGCAATATCTGTGTCTATCACGTTATTTTAAGAAAAAGACAAATATTTAAGCAGAGTATTATTTTAAAGATTTGGAGGATATTTATTAAAAGTGAAAAGTGACACATCATGCCTAATAATCAAAATAAAAACTAAATCTACGGCTAACTAAATTGAATTTATTGATGGTAATGTTTATTATATAAACAATTATCGATACTTTTACAGTTTTGAGTCCGATATAAAAGATATTTTTTAAAAGTAACTTGTGTTAAAAAATTTAATATAAGCCTACTTTTAACGTTTTCTTTAGCAAAACACATATCGTTTTTTTCCTAAAAAAATTAATAAAGTACAACATAGTAACAACTGAATTTTTATTTTCAATTTTTAATGAAAACCTTGTAAAATCAATGTAATTTATGCATATTCAATATAAAATAATAAATAAGTATCATAGGAGCTCAGTTCAGTTCAGTCAGTTTTTCATATTCGTGTACAGGACAATAAACAAAAATTTTCCACAACCGTAAAAAAATTATTAGCACTTAAACGGAAAAAAATCAAATTATTTTGTATCAAAAGAGGGATGCCGCTATTAGCACCAGCAGTGCGACGATTTCTCCCATGTTCCAAAAAATAACCCTTTCAAAAATATGAAGATGCTTGTGCCTAGCAGTGGAACGTATTGCCATTAATATTATTATATCTATTTTATAGGCGCTATTTAAAAAAAATTACAACATAATTTTTTGATTTGATTGACTTTCTAGTTCTACATCACAACGTTTTTATGATATGTAAATATATTTTAAGAAAGTTTTACTTGAGAAGGAGAAGGGAGAGGAAATTACCTCTACTGAGGAGCAGCTACCATGGGGCGGCCGGCACTGATGGGGCTACGGATATGTGCGAAAGCGTCCCCGTGGCCCTGCCAATATGCGGCGAAGGTGGAACATCATGAGGTTTTAGTCCGTGCAAGTCCGATATAACCCGTCATCGTTAAGGCTACCCGCCTCGTGGGGGCAATGACGGGTTATATGCGTAGGTATTTCCTCATGTGAAAAAAGATACACATACTCGTCAACAACTTATACCTCGATACACCGACGAACAACTTGGTTTATAGAGACTGTAGCATCGTCTGAATTTCGACTGAATCAAAGGCTTTCTCATAGTCCACATACGCTAGACATAACAGCAGGTGATACTCTTCAGACTTCTATATAACCTATGAAAAGGTATGTAAGTGGTCAAAGCCTTTTCGGAAACCGGAAAACCGGTAGGCTAAAAGTCTTCGAGTTGCCTGCGATATGATTCGTAATGACTCTTGAGAAAAGCACGGAGACGCGGCTCAGAAGGGAATCGGTCTGTAGTTCTTCAATAATGTTTTATCACCTTTGTTGAAAAATAAAACTACCAAACTTCTGCTGAACTGCTACCAAACCCGTTTCCAGCATAGCACTACTGTGAAAGACGGAGTTAAGCAGCTTGATAGAGCAAGTTGCTGGATGGAAGGATTACTATGTCTTCCCCTGACTTGAGACTTTAGATAATCCTATAACAACCCAATGTATCTTATCTTTTTCTTCCTCCAGCTCTAGAATAGAGAATAAATCTCGTCTGACCTCAATGTCTGTGCATTATACGTCGCCAGGTTCAATCTCGTTGGTGCCAACCCAACCCGTCATTTACATGACTGCCATTAGAGCCAAGGGCCACGGGGGACTAGAGGCCATTTATTGTTTGAAGCTTTCATAGAGAGGATATATGCTATAGTTGTCTCGCTGACTAGCGGATCAGCAATCGCAATATTTTTTATTATGCTACTGCTCACCTTCTACTTTAGTTCCTTCTATCGCCTATTACAACACTCACAGGATTATATGGAGAAGTGGATTCTTTTACGCCGCCACTAAACAGCAGTCATTGTTCTGTAAACATTATTTTTGATTTATCTATATTTGGATAACTGCATATTATTATATTCAAAACATGCAGGAAGTCATGAACATGAACATGAAGATGGGAAATATGCAAATCATTGGATATGGAATGGATATTTTTCATTTATTTCTAAGCAACCGCAGCCACCTCTATTCCTGTTAGTCCCAACCTAAAAGGAAGAAAGGAGTGAACTCTGCGGATCACTTTTGAAGCAGTTGTTCGGATTAGAAGTGCTTCTTCACAACGTTTACGCGAAATAGAATTGGAATTAGGAATTTATACTTTTACTTTATATTCGATAACAAGCAAATTGCGTTTTTGCACAAATTTTGGCTTCGACTCTGATTTAAGCCCCGGACCTAATAAGGAAATAATAAGTTTTAAATTCTAGCTACCAGATGGTGTCAAAATTGTTTTTGTTACTACTATACTAAATTAAGTAGTTTATAGCTAGGGCTTATTCGATTGATTAAAGTTTCTTGTTTATCGCGTAAAACGACTAGAACGAAAGCTATGTGAAGCCCTAATAGCAATATCAGATTTATACGATTATATGCCTTGTTTGCCCGTACGATAAATTACACACCAACCTACTATGAGAGAGGGCTTTGCCCAGCGTTGGATTATGTAATGACTAATGGGAATAAACATAACTTAGATACATATAGAAATCGATGTAAAATTATTTTCTTTATTAACTTCAACTAAATTTCATTATTTTTAATATCTTAGACGCCTGTGCCCAGGACGTGTCCATCCATTCATTATAGCCTACCAAAAGTCCTTTTTTGAACTTTTTTTTTGTATTTATAGTTGATATAGAGAAGATACTGCTGTCCTTCTCTTATTTCACTTTCATTTGTCGGCTCTTATGACCCCACACGGGATGATAAAATAGGGTAATCAATTATCTGAATCTGGCACTTTACGGCATAGTAATTAATAGTTTTGCGGAAACTTAAAACTAACCTAACAGACAATCAAGGATCTTATTCAAATTCTAATAAGTCACGTGGGTATCCTTTGCTAACTAACAAGGGACCGACATAGGATGTAGCTATTACTAGTTAGCCAATTTTTTTTATTGTTAAAAAGGCACTTATTTTTTCATATCTTTTTTGTTAATGTTACATTATTTTTAAATAATATTCAATTTCCTTCAAATCTACATTATCATACATTTTCAATAACAGTTTTTCTAGATCTTACATTTCTGTTTACGCATTTGCAGGTGAATACTGTAACTTAATAGAGGAGAGTCAACAAAAGTAATTACAATACCATTAGAAGAAGCTCTAATAAGAAAAAATAGCGAGACGCATTTCCTTCGCATTTTAGAGTCGAGTCAAGTCCCATCCAAATCCATAACGCTTTGTTGTATTGAACCCGCAGTGTACTTTACGTCCGCTGCCTGTACCCAAACCACAGGCCACACGTATAAAAGGTTTGACAGTACGTTTTGAAGAGCAGTACTTTAACTTATCTAGAATACCTAGCAAATCTGAGATTCAGCATGTCGCCATTGACGACCAGCGCAATGCCCCAGATACTCAAACCGAATTACTCTTTTTATAACTGAACTTCTTGAACTTCTGTGTTCTAAACTATTAATTACAATACTACACCACACTTCACCCAAAGCTAGACAGCTTAGACTGTACTTTCAAATCTAGGAGGGTACGCCGTTGATGCCTGGGGCTTTATTATTTTTGAACCTTATAATGAATGTTCAGACATCTTCAAATGACGGCTATCATTGATATTTCATTGATTCTTATGGTTGGTATTCAGAAGGTGGAAAGTTTATTAGATTATGGAAGTAGTCTCGCTATATAAACTTGATATTATCTGCACTTCTAGAGAGTTGAGCTAAATTCCCACTTTCGTCCTCCAGTATATGGCTCCTGTGTTGATGTCCTTTTCCAGTATTCATCCAATATAAAGAAGTTCTCCTGATAAAACATCTTGATTCATTGGCGCGTATAAGAGTCTCCATATCTCGAATAAATCCGTCCAGGTGCTGTTTTTTAGCTCTTTTATTTAAATCTCATTTTCATCGGTCATGCGTCAATGCGAAGTATGCGAAGTACTACTATTCTGTCTGATGCAGTATCAAATCGAGCCACATTACCGACAAATTGCTTAGCAAATACAAATCCAGTACCTTAAGTATGGTGTTCAATATCGTTACAACTATAAAATAAAACATATGTGTAATCTATAATATAACAATTTTGACTAAACTTTTTAACTAACCAGCTACTCGTTCATCTAGTAGCTCGTAGTTTGTTGGCAAGTGCATCAGCTTAGTCAGAAACGTAGATAAGCTTTACTACCAGCCTTCACCCCATTCACCACGGGAGGAATGCTCCCTATCACCGTGAGGACCTATCGGCGTCGAATATCTGCCTGTTCGTTTGGCCGAGTACGTCAAAGCGTTATCGTGGTAAATGAGTATCCCTCTTCTAGAACGCTGCTGTCGAACATCTTCTGCACTTTTATACATTTACAGCATGCCTGTCTTTTCAAAAAAAGAAGCAAAATTCCCTTTCTTTGAAGTAAAGAATAACTTTTGTTAGAAAATCCTAATAAAAGTTTTAGTTTATTCACAGTATATTTTTCTCTCATCACCTGTGACATGGTCAAATACAGCATTCGATTCTTCTCCATCATACCTTATTAGCGTTTAACATATCATGCAACGGCGTTTTAAAACCTTTTCCAAATAATATGTATATATCTAGTACAAAGTTTCCTGGTCCCTAAATATAATTTGTAAGATTTTTGCACTTGAGTCATACTTATTTTAAACAAGCTCGTAGCTATTAGCAGGTTACTCCTTTACATTTACCGTTACCGTTACTGCCTATTAAAATCCACTGCTGAACATAGGCTTCCCGTATAAATTGATTGACTCATAGGGGTGATTTTTGCCAAAGCTGTCACGTTTGGCAAGCGGGTCGGCAACCGCATATTTTATTTTTATCGTTATTAGGAAGGTGCTGCTGCCCATCTCCTAATCTGTTTCCCTCTATCGCCTCTTACGACACCCACGGGATTATATGTGGTAGTGGATATTCTTACACCGCCACTACAACGTACATTATTACAGATTACTCTTTAGTAGTTTCTATTAAGCACCGCACTGACCACATCTCCTGGTTTTACCGTTAAGAAACTTCTCTTACGCAAATTATCTGCGGGAGACTGCTACTACACATTGGCTTTAGATGGGGTTTCATCGTAAAATGGTAATCGAAGTCTCACATACATCTTAACTAACCATTGCAGCCTTACGGATCGTTTGACTAACATGGCAATAGCAGGTTCTTAAGTGGAAACCTCATTCCGGCATGCACAGTGCAAGGTGATTAGTTGTTTAACCTTCGTAAAATTACTATACATTAAAATAATGACTAAAATAACGAGTGTTGCGTAGTGTTAACGGCACCACTAGTATTTTTAAATAAATAAAAGACAAAGCCAAATACAAGTCGCTTAAAATATTTACATGTAGAGTGAACAATGCACGATTTCAATTATTTTCAGTCTACCGAGTTTTTGAAACAATACCATAACTTTTTGCAATTAAAATTTCGAATGTAAACAGTTTCAAGGACATCGTTGACTAAACTTATTCAATCCAATTAGGGACGAAGTTGACTGTCTGTGAACTTAAGAGGTATATATTTTTATTATTTCGCAGATTTTTCTTATAATAATGGTGTATAATGATTTCTTATATTTACGCGAACACTACACATTGAATAAAACTATTTTCGCGTTTAATTTTACTATTTTGATTCCCGACGTTTCGGGTGCTTTACAGCAACCCATGATCACGGGGGGACTGAGATGTTTGACGTCCCGATGTCATAGTTAGCCCAGCTACCTTCAGTTTTTTAATATTAATTTGTGGTTCGATCTACGCAGAATGAGCATACAGTATCTTGAAGTCTTGCAGTGGTATGCTTGGGTTTGGATTTAATTTTGTTAATTATAGGATCCCAAGCAGATGGCAGCACCCATCCATCTTCTCTATTGAAATTAGGATGTTTTTTAATTTCAATAGCCTCGCGTATCATCCTTGGTAGGAATCGGTGTTCTTATGCGAGGATTTGTGGTCTATGAAATCTGATGCGGGGACGATCTTAAACAAGTTCACAGATTGCAGACTTCCGAGAGCGTCGGTGCCTCACGTCAGCTATATGTTCTTTCACGCGGGTTTTAATGGATCTTTTTGTTTGTCTTATGTAAGAGAGACCATATTCACAATCCAGCTTGTACACTCCTGCATCTTGTAGAGGGATATTACACTTGACGGATGGTAAAAATTCACTAATCTTCTTCGGCGGCTTGAAGTATGTTTTAATAGAAGCTCGCTTCAAAATGTAGCCAACCTTGTCTGTGACTCCTCTGACATAGGGTAGTACAGCAGGCACACGCTTGCCTGTGGCCGGCTTCACTCGGTCACTGTGACGTAGGCGCGGGACCCGAAGCTTGTTGTCTTGCAATACTTGCTCGAGGTGATGAAGCTCGGCGGCCAGATGTTTTCTGTCACAGATCCCTCGTGCTCTCCGAAACAAAGATTTTCCCACGGTAGCTCATGTCAGGTCTTTCTTACCGCGTCCATCTCTGTGACGTGTGATAAGACGGATTTGGGTCACGGCTGAATCTGCTAACACCTTCTTCGCTTGGATGATCTCGTCCTCGGTGAAGCTTGTCATCAGTATTTGCTCCAGAGGCACCTGGTCCATGACATCCAATTTTTGTTTAACAAAGGGCAGGAACTCGTGGACTACGACGGTTTCGGAGCGTTTAGGTTGACATGCCATTTCGAATTATTTTCGCGCAGTAGGTATGCTTACGCTACGAAAATATTGTAGGTTCGGCATTAGAGCCGTCACATCATTATGAAGCGACTGCACTGACCGGTAGTAGAATCGCGACATAGTTGGGAGTTATTGTTATGTTAATTATTTTGAATTATTAAAATTTATTCCTCAATAGACAAGTAGTGGATGTTTTAATATGCTGCTAACTAGTTACGTACATGAAACAAAATTTTTTTTTATTTTTTTTTTTATAGGATAGGGTGACAAACGAGCACACAGTCCACCTGATGGTAAGTGGTTGCTGTGACCTATAGACATCTACATCTATCCTCAATAAAGAATCAAAATGTAGATGCGTTGTCACCCGTGAGGACTAAGATGGAATGCCTCTTTTCCAGTAAAAAGGGTCTCCGGTTCTCTACACTCACCATACGAAACACAGCAGCATTAAGCTGCTATTTTACGCTGGTATTCTGTGAGAGCGTGGTCCTTCCCCGGTCGAGCTGACCCATTCGTGCTACAACTATACTACTAATATAGCTGCAGCATTGCTCTACCACGTATAAATAAAATATATATAATAAATAATAAATTGCTTAGAATAAGGAAATCATCCGTCGGACCCTGAAACTACGTCGATCGATAGAAAACAATAAAATCCTTACGTGATTAGTAGTGGACATAAGCTATGTGTGCTTTTATTAGACTATACACTATCAAAATCACCTTGGCTCAGGCAGAGGCAGCCACATACAATCGAATGTGAAATGAACACATAAAAATTCTTTTCTTTTATAGAATAAGAGTGACAAAGGAGCACACAGTCCGCCTGATGATAAGTGGATGCTGTGGACCATAGACATGATGCAGCGGTTTCTACAATTATGATTAACAATTATGACCAACAATTATGTTCAACAAATCCGGCTCAAATTGTACCAAAACTAAATGGTGTAGCGAGCCGAAGCGGGGGGAACTATAATTAAGTGGACTGTATCAGCTTGGTCGTAGGAACCAAAAACAAAATGGTAAACGCGGCGCGTGGCGGACTTTGCACAATATAATTGCGTAAAATTAATTTAATTCGTTGGCTGACACGAAGAGAGATGAGTTGCTGCGGATTGGAAACAACAAATAAACAATTAATAAAAGGGATAGATTAAACACAATACCTTGACATTGGACGGCGTGTCTCATATCTCTTGATAACTCGACGACACGATGAGCTAGGTTGGCACCCAATTAATTCACAATAGAACAGTTCTGATTTCTTCTCAATAAAGTCATGTGCACCAAACAAACTTCCAACGATTAAATAATTTTAAGATAATTAATAGAATCAGACCTTACTTTACGGAAATCCATTTTATTAAAATTGGAAGTTTTTACTTTGCCACTATCCGCTCAATAAAATAAAATGATGTGTCTTACCTAGTTTGGAGAGCACCTCCCGCCCTCCCTCAATTGCGTGCACTATCCCCGTGACCACTAATCCCAGCACCACTACTCCCACCACCACTATTCTAGGAAAGACACACCACCGATGATAATACAACACGTGTTTCGCCTCTACACGAGGCATGCTCAGGTGTAGTAGACTCTGCGATGGCTGACCACTAAGTGAGCGGCGAGCCAATTATAATATGACCCTACGACCAACCGCTCGGGTCTGGCCCGGACGATACTGTTATCTGTACACTGTTTGACCACCCTGACTGAACCGGACAGGTCTTTCCCTTAGACCACGCATGGACCGGACGGCACTGTCAAAGGAACCAGTGTAACTCCATAATTCATAAGCCTGGACCGGACGAATATGTTCTTACAACCAGCCGCGCGCGGCATGGCCCGGTACGACATTGTCCCTTCGACCAGCTTCACACAAATTCAACCATCAACAGCAAACTCCAATTCTGTTGACCACACAATATTTTTTCGTAAATATTTTATAATATAAATGTTAACATGTGAACCTCTCTTGGGCAATTGATATATTTTGGATATTATTTACAAAGAATTTTCGCCGTAATTAAATGCTTTAATTTGAAAATTATTATCATCGTAAGAAACAAAAAATATAATAAGTACTTTAATTGTAAAATATCTTAAGATTGAGTACAAACTATTGTTCCAAAAGTACAAAACACGCTCACTTTTTATTTTTACTAAAATTTTATCTTGTTTAGAATAAATATATCGGCAGAATCTGCGATAAAATGAGGAAACTTCAACTCTGTATCAAATTTTAATATGGATAACAGGTGACGGAAATTGGTTTGACTTTTATATAATAAAGTGTGCACTGTTACGGTGGAAAAAATAATAAATTTCCCTTTAAATTTTACTTAATTTTAGACGTGCGTAATATGTTTCCAAGAATATAAATATCACAAAGTTTAATAAAAATTGATAAGGAAGTAAAGAACTGAATTAATATTTTTTTTTGGTTATGGTGACGGCCACAAAAATGTTTCTAGTAAATATGGTACCCAGTTCTCTACATTCATGACACAAAACACAGCAGCATTAAGCCGTTATTTTCAACGCTGGTATTCTGTGAGAGCATGGTTCCCACTGTGGCACATCCTTCCCTGGTTGTGCCGACCAATTTACTTATAGTATCATGAGTATATATGTCTATCTCATTAAAATTCCTTATTAATCATTATTCACTCAAAATATATTCGTTAGTTCACTCAAAAGAGTAAAAAAAAATATAACTTGTAATGAAAAACAGAAGCCGAGTTCAAAGAACTAAAAAGAATAAAAACAACTTAACACGGACGGCCATATAGTTCAAAGAACCGATAACCGATGGCGAAAAAAGGTTCTCGTGTGGCGAACTAGCTTTTCCTAGGCCCGTCAGGATCAACTAGATGACCGCAGCTTTGGTATGGCCCAAGGGCCATCCCAGCGGCACGTCTACCTACTGACGCACCCTATTCACACTATAAAGATCACAATGGACTTGTGATGGGTTGTAAGATGATGAATGATGAAACATAGAAGTTTTGAGACTAATATTATTCCTCTTTTCAACTGCCTTTGTAGGTCTGCTTATGGAGATCATTATTTGTTAGACTTGTAGTGCATATGGGTATAGTGCGTGTATATATATAAACACACACCTGTCACCCAGAGGGGCAGGCAGAGACTACGGACTTTACATTTGGTGCGATCCTGACACACCTCTCTCGTCTCTTTACATCCATATACCTACGCATACATGCTCGTCGATTAAGGATAGTCCTAATCTGACCTATTTTCAATATACCCCCAATTTAGTCGATAAACTTTCGTCTAGGGTGTCCTTTCCTGACTCTGCCGTTCACATATGCAACATAGATTTGCTTTGCCACTCCCTTCTCGTTCAATCTTTCTACATGACCAAGCCATCGAAGCATTCCTTCCTTAATCCTGGTTACAAACATTTCTCTTATTATATAATTTCTCACCCAGTCATTCAGTCGCAGGCCTAACATACTCCGCATTTCTACAGCATTTATTCTACACTCTTGCTTCTTCTGCCACACCCAACTTTCACTTTCACAATAGAGTGTAGAGCCCCATTTTCTCTATTTCCTGCGTTCACTCGTCGTACTATATCCTTATCATATCTACCATCTCTGCTAAATACACAAACTCATCCACTTGCTCAACCAACTCCCCTTCTATTTTTATTTCACATATCGTTTTACTTTCTTCTCTTTCAAAAACCATCACTTTCGTCTTACTTGCATTCACTTTCATTTCCCTTTCTTTTAATGATCTATTCATTAATATAACCATCATTTTCAACTCCGCAGCTGACGACGCAAATATGACTTGATCATCGGCGTACAAAAGGCATTTGACGGTTATTCAACATTCTTCTATTTCAACTTTCAAAGTTTCCAAACAACTGTCCATAAATAGGTTGAACAGCTACGGGGAAGCTACATCCCTGTCTGACACTTTTATGGATTCCAAACCAGTCCAAGTAGACCCAGTTGATCCTGACACAAGCATAAGAGTCCCTATAAAGATACCTTAATGCATGTATCAAACCAGCGCTCAGCCAAAATGTGTTCAGTGTTTGCCATAACACACCCCTGTACACTTCGTCATAAGCATTTTCCAAGTACATGAATGCACAAAAAACTTTCTGGTTTTTAGCCAAAAACTTCCCCGCGATCATGCGCATTGAAAAGACTTGATCTTTACACCTCATTCTCTTTCTAAATCCAGCTTGCACATCCCAAAATTTTCCATCAGTTTCTTTCATAATTCTTTCCATTACGCCTTAGCATACAGTTTACTTACAATGCTAAGCAGGATTGTACCACGGCAGTTTATACAGTCCTGCTGTGACCCTTGTCCCTTATATATTGGGACTATAACGGCTTTGCACCAGTCTTTCGGTACCCGCTTCAGATTCCAACATAAATTAAACAAGGTGTACAGCAGGCCTGCCACCACTGTCTCTCCTTAGTATTTCAAATGATACACTATCATATTCGACTGCCTTACCTGCTTTCATGCTTTTCATTGCTTTCATAATTTCAACTATACTTATCTCCCTACTTCTTTCAACTTCTTTCGGAATTTTTATTGCATTTATTTCAAACGTCCCTTCACTCATAAACACGCTTTCAAAGTATTCCTTCCATCTCTTTAAACTTGAAACTTGGTCAGTCAGCATACAGCCATTCTTGTCTCGTATAGCATTCATTCTAGGCTGTTTTGAATTTGCCCAGGCAGTTCTTATGAGTTTCCAGAATATTTTAATTCCACCCTTATATCTTGATGGAATATTTTGTTGGAATTTTATCATAATATTTTATTGTAATATATTTAATAGGGTACTTTTTTAAAGTTATAATTAAACGCGATAAAATGTTAACTATTATAAAAAAAGAATTATCTAGATCTGTTTACAACTTCATGAATTCTAAAATTCCATCAAGCAATCGATTTAGAGACAAAAGTTTTCTGAATGTATTAGTAATTCGGAGTACTAATACCCTAAGCTAACCTTATTTCAAAAGGTAATCAGGAAAAAGACACATATTAACAAATATTTATGTTAAATAGTTAGTTAATTTATGGATATTTAAATTTATTGAATCTAAAGGTTAGTAAATTTTTGCCATCGATCAAAAATTATGCAGTTGTGTATAAGCATGATTTTCAATATCGTAACTCTTACATAGGACAAACATAAATACCAATAAGAACATACTTAACAGCTGACATGAAACATTACCGCTGCGGGAAGTCTGCAGTTTATGAATATTTTCAAGATCGCCAAATCCAAGCATACTCCGCTGCAAGACTTGTATTACTAGATTTTTTTATAGGATAAGGGTGAAAAGCAAGCAAACATAAATTTTAGATAAAGATGATGCGATAGTTGTTATATATATATATAAATGTGGTACAATGGGCGGTCTTATCGCTAAGAGCGATCTCTTCCAGACAACCTTTGGATGGACAGGATTGCAAGGAAACAATAAAAACATGTGTGTGGTTTGGCGACAAAAATAACATTATTTTTATTAAAGCCATAAAATAGAAATATAGGATGGATATATAAGTACATAGATAAAATAAATTCATACATACTTATTAATATGTATGTATATATAAACATATAAATATATA
This sequence comes from Parnassius orleans, assembly GCA_029286625.1. Taxonomy (NCBI): domain Eukaryota; kingdom Metazoa; phylum Arthropoda; class Insecta; order Lepidoptera; family Papilionidae; genus Parnassius; species Parnassius orleans. The sequence continues at coordinate 1,898,080 of JAGSMP010000032.1, forward strand.
TTTTTATAAATATAAATATATAAAAGTACAAATATATACTTTAAAACTATTACATATAACATAAATGTGCCATACATATAAACAAATAGTGTAACTAGATAAGGTAGAGTAATTATATACAAATGAACATAATAGAATCAACGTTGAAAAAAGTAATCATGTACATGTTTCTTAAAAACCGGTGGGGATTGAGCGCGTCTTGCTGATAACGGCAAGTCATTCCATAAACAGACAGCTTGTATTGTGAAGGATCTGTAAAAAAAAATGGTAGTGTGAGCTGGCATTTTTAATATCAAATTTTCTGATGATCTCAAGACAGCTTCCATCCAGCGTCTGATTGATCTCAAGACAACCTTGGTACGGAGTCTGATAGGTAACAAGACCGCTTCCATCCAGCGTCCGATTGATCTCAAGACAACCTTCAGGCAACCTTCAACCGGCCGCCTGATGAATACAGACAACCTCCAACCAGCGTCTGACAACTCAAGATAACCTCCAACCGGTATCTGATGGCTCAAGATAACCTCCAACCAGTATCTAATAGCTCAAGATAACCTCCGACCGGTATCTGATAGCTAGCACAGTCATGAAATTGCGAGACAAAAGCGAACGAAACAAAAGGCAGTGCTGTTCGGCAGTTACTAAAACATTTTACTGGTGAAAATCAATGTCATAGATACAAGTACTGCCAGGCATCTGGCGCAACCTATCATGTGCGTACTACGAACTCTCAGGACGTAACGATCACCTTCCAGGACTTTCGCGACTTTAAATGTACTTTTGTATTTGTGTCAAGCTTGGTTTAATTACGTTCTTCGTTCTGCAAGAGAACGTAATCTTCAACAGAGGATGGCTTTACCTTGGCCTTGATGCTGTTGAATCGGGCTTTGCCTTCAGCAGAGGCTCTTTCCATGTTTCCTACTGTTTCATCTCTGACATTGTCGATATCGACCGCTGGTTCCTCATCGTCAGCCAACATTATCTCTACAGGTCACAACTTTACCTATGATTAACTCCAGTGGACTCGCCTTACGAACGCGGTTCTGGGTACAGTTAAGCGCGAACTGCATATCTAGTGCTGACTGGCACGTAACACAGATCAATTAATAGGAAACTTTATTTATTATCACAAAATAAATTGTTCAAGAGCCATACATTCTTAATCGTTAATTACACAACAAAGGTATACTACAATTCATTCCACTTTTATGACCATTTTAAGAGCTGTACGGGCGATTTATAACCTAAATTGTAAAGAGTCCCTTAGAGAAAAATTTAAAGAAATAAACATGTTAACTTTGGCATCGCAATATATTTATGAAAATATAATGTATGTACATAAAAACATAAATAGCTTTAATAAGAATAAGGATATTCATACTATAAACACTACGAACAAACATAAGCTTGTAATGCCAGTTACTAGACTCCACAGAATCAGTAATTCATTTATGGGGCAATGTATACGCTTTTACAACAAAATCCCAGAACATGTTCAAAGTTTGTCAGTAACAAGTTTAAAAGTTTTATTAAAGAAAAACTGTACAAAAAGGGTTATTATAACATCAAGGAATACATGAATGAAAATAACCCCTGGGAAAAGGGTGATCGCCACCATGCCATGGTTCTGGTTCATGGTTCACCATGGTTCTATGAAAATTCATTTAAAAATTGTATAAACAAAATTATTGTTAAGTGAAATATGTTTAAAAAAAAAGTCCCGCTGGGTTTCTTGCTGGTTCTTCCGAGGACAGAGGTATTTTCCGAACCAGTGGTAAATAAAAAATGACTTTCAATAAGTATTAGGTTACATATGAAATTAGCGTTTTGTATATAAAGTCATTTTTTTTGTAAAATATATTTAATTAATCAAAGTATGCACCGTTGTTATCTATCCACTTTTGCCATATCATAGGTAGTTCATTGATCCCTTTACTAAAAAAAACCATGGGGGCGAGAATCAATAAACTCTTTGAAGGCGGTGTGGACTGCCGCATCGGAGTTGAATTTTTTTCCTTGTAAGAAGTTGTCCGAATTCCGGAAAAAATGGTAATCTGTTGGAGCAAGATCCGGGGAGTAGGGTGGATGTCGCAGACATTCCGATTGTAGCTCATCTAACTTAGTGGTTGTTTGTTTTGCCGTGTGTGGTCTTGCGTTGTCGTGAAGCAGCAGTGACTTAGAGCGATTCACCAATCTCGGTTGTTTAGCAGCTAGTTCTTCCTTCATGGTTTGCTGCATACTGACAATAGATATCTGCCGTAATGGTTTGGCCAGATTTTAGAAAGCTGTAGTGAACGACACCGGCCTTAGTCCACCAAACACTCACTAGTAACTTTTTCTGAGTCAATTTTCGTTTAGGGCAGGATTTGGCTGGGTCTCCAGGGTTCAGTCATTGCGACGAGCGCTTCCGATTATCGTACAGTATCCACTTTTCATCACAAGAAAGGATTGGATTTAAAATGCCTTCATTATTGTGTCGGTTGAGCAAAGTAACACAGCAGTCGACGCGTGTTTGCAAGTTCGAATCACTCAATTCATGAGGTACCCATCGTTCAAGTTTTTTTACTTTCCCGATTTGCTTTGATGATGAAGGTCGAAATTTCCAGAACGAAAACGTTGAAACCATAAACATACCGTGCTTTCTGTTGTGATACAAGCACCGTACACATCATTAATCCTTCGAGCTGTTTCTGCAGCACTGGTGCCACGGTAGAACTCGTACTCGTAAATATACCGATATTTCATGTTTTCCATTGTTCGGTAATAAGCGACCCCAAACAAAAAAATAATGAGGAAAAAACAAATGAATGACTGTTTTCAAAATTCAAATGTACCAGCTAAATTAATTTATAAATTTGAATTTGGAATTCTTAACCAAAGAGGAGATATTTCAGATCAAAGTGGTCAGTACGACAAAACGATAATTTCATATGTAGGGACCTAATATTATGTAATAATCAATATTGAATAAAAAATCATTCTATTCTATTCTATAGCTCGGAGCTTATAGCGCGTTATGCGGATATCCGAAATAGAACCAGAGTAACCGACCGATATAGCGCAACGAATCAGTAAGCTTAAATGGCAATGAGCCGGCCATATAGCTCAAGGAAGCAACAACTAATGGGGAAGAAAGGTTTGTGAGTGGTAGCATCATACCGGTAAGAGAAGTGTAGAACTACCCCGCGCTAGATGGATCGACCTGGAAAGAGATGCAGGAACTTGATGGATGTAGGTGGTTTAGAACCGTGCTTTGTGATATTATTTGACCCTATGTTCACAGTGGACTTGTGATGGGCTGTAATAATCACGATGATGATGATTCTAGAAATATATATAAAACAGTACCGCTCAACTTTAGTTAAGCAGTCATTTATATATTTATATTTCCAATTTAATTTTTCATACATCAAATTAACAAAAGAGAAAAAAACATTTACCAATAAATAAAATGATCTTTATCTGTTTAAAAGGGTTAAAGACAGAAAGGAAAAGAAAAGGAAAGGTTACTCCAACGTGTGTTTAGAAATATTTTCATGCTTGGCTTTTACCATGATGAAATTTTGTTCGCAATGTTCTCCGTTGGGGACACGTCCATTAAGCAAATGGAGGGTGCAATTACAAAATGTTATTATGTAGACTTGATAATAAATCAGTCATATATTAAAATAACATAAAACAACAGTTTTTGTGTAATAAATTTTATATTTATAAAATTATAGTGTGTTGAGATGAGATATACGGTGTAAATCTAAACTATGAGTTACATATATTTGTTCAGAGATACGTAATATATCTAATATAATATATAATAACAAAAACTATTTTTTTTCAAAAGTCATATTTTTCCCGGAAATTGTTTTATTTCAAAAAAGTCTTTTTTATGTGATCATCATCATCATCCAAATTAATGTTTTTATATTATGACGTTAGGATTTAATCACTTTTTCCCGCTTTTCATAGCTTTTCTACATTATCAAATTTTTTATAGGAAAACGAGCGTGTAAACGAGCACGTGCCTCACCTAATAGTAAGTAACTAGGCACCGCTGCCCATGAACACCTACATATACCAGAGGAATTGCAAGTGCATTGACGACCTTTTCAAAACGAGTAGGCTCTTAATAATTCTTAATTAATTTTTTTTCAAAACAACTATTTTTTTAATTATCTCTTGAATGCAATATTTGAACAGTTAAATTTATAACATTTTTGCTTATCAGAAGGATATTAATATCGGCTTAAGAGATAACATATATTCTTTATACGTTTTCGGCTACATCAATGTATATGACATATTATATCGAAATAAATTTAAATATTAACCCTTTTTTCAATAGCATTGACAGTATTAGCATTTATTATTTTTACCCGACCATCCCAAAAGGGCGGGTTATGTTTCGTTTTAAGTTCCGAGTGTTAAATTCTATGATTAAATAAACAGTGCCTTTGTACAAAATATCTTTTTTTATTTTTCATTGTAACATTATTTTGTGTGTACATAAATTGTTAAATAAATAAATAAATAATCCTAGGACCTAGATAACTCTATGATAACCTAATTTATGATATTCCACTACGGTACTAACAAAATGTATCAACTCGTTTGATCCAAAATTTTGAAGAATCTGACATGTTAGTAATTAAGTTAGATATTTTTTATTTTATTCTATAGAATAAGGCGATATATACAAACGAGCAAACAGTCCACCTGATCATAAGTGGATGCTGTGGCCCATGGGCATCTATCTACCTATACTCGATTAAGAATCAAAATTTAGATGCGTTGTCACCCCTGAGGACTAAGGTAGAATACCTCTTGAAAAGAAAAAAGGGTCTCCAGTTCTCTACACTCACCATACGAAATACAACAGCATTAAACGCCTATTTTACGCTTGTGTTCTGTTAGAGCGTGGTTCTTCCCCGGTTGAGCTAACCCATTCGTATATCAACCATAATATAGATGAAGCGTGGCTGTACAGATACGATAAAATAGATCGTATCTGTACAGCCACGCTTCATCTATAGATAGAGTTAGATCAGTACAATATTCTATCTTTAACTAGCCTTTCGCCCCGCGGCGTTACCCGCGTCCACGTTATAGCATCTTAAAATTCATAGTTACAGCCTATTAAAGTCCACCGCTGAACATAGGCCTCCTCTTAAACTGTCTCTTAAGGGGTATATTTGCTATAGTTGCAAATTCTTATTTTTTATTTATTAGGATGACGCTGCTGCCCATCTTCTGTTACGTTTCCTTCAGTCGTCTCTTACGACACCCACGGGACGATATGGGGTAGTGGTTATTCTTACAACGCCACTACACTATGAACCAGCCAGTCAGTCATGACCTACACTTATTATGAGATCGCATAATACGGAGAGCTCAAGCTATCGCATAAAAGCTTGCTCATATTTCGGAATGATAACGATCGCAGATATTATGTTAAACTAAGGCTTTTCAAATAGTAAAACAGCTCTAACAATCTGTCTCTTCGTACTACATTCATCTTCCTTCTTTAATGAATTAGTTTCTATTACAGCTTTACGCTTGTGAAACTCCTTCCCTATTCATATTCGCCGTGCATATACTCATGCATCAATTTTTAAATTGAAAAAATACATTATTTTATTTTATTTATAGATTACCTTTAGTAAGTTCGAGTCAATCGCCCCGTAAATTAAAAAGCTTCGTACAAACTGTAAAGCCCTATATTCATAGATTTCTACGTCTAGCGGTCTGGGCTGTGCGTTGACGTAGAAACCCCCACGAGAGAGATTCGACTTAATTCATTCTACGAATGAAGTCATTCTAAGAGTGCTAAGATAGTGCAAGAGAGCAAGTTGAACATCCGCTCTCACACTTTTATTATTTTTAATAATTAACGCTATGCTGATGTACATATTTCTGAGATCAAAATTACGATCTTCTGCTGAATCTCCGACATCAGAAGTGGGATAAAGTCCCTGTCATCACCTACATAATATAATCTTCTAGTAGTGTGATGGTTTATTACGTTTGTGAAAGACTACGATGCGCCTCGGGTTTTTGCTGTCCTATTTACGTCATTGACATACCATTAAAGTGTAGAGTAAAAGTATAAAGTAAAATGTTTTAAGCTAAAAAATAAATCTTTTTGTTCAATTAATATTCAATTAATATTAAGGCAAGTACTTTTATTATTCCTCAATGTATCCAAATATGTTCACAAATGTCGAAAAAAATGTTGGAGATATTCAAGATGAGTTATAGTTTTGCATTTAGTGGAATTTTAAACTGTTCGAGTAATGTTATAATTTGATAGTTCATGCGCCATATGATTTACATGTGGTGCATTTTAAAGTTCGAAATGTTTAAGCGATGTACCGGAAAAAAATGTTTAACTTTAACGTGCTATGAATTAAAAACACTAAGTAGTATTTTTGTGTTCTAATGTGTTAATAAGTGTTACACTTTACTCCGAGTATTATGTAGTCGACAAAATTGGGATTTGATGTTGATGTGATGGTTTTGTAGAAGGCATGGTGCAGTGCCGCTCGATCTTGAGTAGAAGTATGCTGTCAACGTATGACGCAGCGGACACATTATTTGCCGCTGCTGCCAATCACTACTTGAGAAAAGTAAATTTATCTTAAACATTGCCTTAAAAAATATTTTGTAGGAATAAGTGGTAAACTTTTTAATTGGTTTAGAGAACTACCTGAAAGCCAAGCTTATTTCAATTGACTAACCTAAGTCTATTGGGCGATTAAGAACCCTGTTAAATTGCAGAGTTTCTTATTTTATTTCATTTTGTGTTTTGACTATGTCAACAACCATACCGTAGCCGTAGCTCACAGTGGGTGCGGTACGCGTGGTGTCGATAGAGGTCTAGTTTAGTGGTCGTTGAGATGTCACGGGGATGACTGAACATAAGCCTCCGGAGCAGTGCTACCATGAAGGACGGAATTAGAGATCTTCTGAAGGACTTTAAGTACCGGTTTTCCACCCGCTTTCAGAAGCTCCGCTGTAATTCCATCCTCGCTCGGGGACTTGCCGTTTTTAAAGTGCTGGAGAGCCATTTTAATCTCGCTCAGACTGACGTCCGGGATATCATCGGAATAGTGTCGGATAAGACTTGCTCTTGGATCGTTACTCATACTTGCATGTGGCTCCAACGATGACGTGTACAGCTGCCCATAGAACCTCTCAATCTCACTCAAAATCTCATTTGTCCCGGAAACGATGCTGCCACATTCGGTCTTCAGCTTCGACAGTTGGCGCTTTCTGGCAGACAGATCTCTGGCAAAGACTTTGGAGCCCTGGTTCCGCTCAATCGCTTCTTCAATACAAGCTGTATTGAAGTTGCACAAGTCCCGCCGCATGCAACTGTTCAGTTGTCTGTATTCTGTCAAATCTGCTGAAGACTGCAGCTTCATCTCCCGTCTAACAGCCATGAGATTAAGAGTATGATCGGAGAGTTTTTGTGTTCTTCTGCGACGGGTCTTACAGAACTTAGCTCTGACCGCATGGACAGTTTCAACAAGCTTGTCATTCATATCGTCAACTTCATTGCAATCTTCTAGGCGCTGAAAACGATTTTGTAACTCGAGCTGAAAGTTTTCGAGGCTTTGGATTAGAGCACGAGGGGGATGGAGCGTTGACTTCATTAGACGTGACCTCTCCAATTTAACGTTTAGTTTCAGTGTGCCTCTCACCATTCGGTGATCGCTGCCAGTTTTCACCCTCGCAATCACTGAGACATCACTGAACATTTGTCGTCTGGTCGTCATAATGAAGTCAATCTAATTTTTTGTCGAACCGTCGGGCTCGAACAGGTCCATTTTCTGTGGGGCCGCTTTTGGAAGAAAGAATTCTTCATAAAGAGTCCCTCTTTTTAAATAAAAATGGCCGGCTGCTGGCTCCTTGGGTTCCGTTGCCCTATTCCGAATTTCCCTACTTTCAGCTCACTATTCTCTCTTGTGCCTAGTCTTGCGTTGAAGTCTCCCATTAATACCATATAGTGGTTTTTAGGGGAATGCATGGCTCTAGAGATATCCTCATACATTTCCTCCACCTCCTCGCCGGGATGTGCCGAGGTTGGTGCGTAAACCTGTATGACCTTCAGCGAATACCGTTTGGTGAGTCTGAGTATAAGGTACGCAACCATCGTCGATACACTCCCAATCTTTACAACGTTGTTACAAGAGACTTGTGGACGATAAATCCGACACCTTGGGACAGATGGTCGCCCTCCCAGTGATAGAACAAGTTGCCGGATTCGAGGATCACCGTGTCTCCCTCTTTGGACCTCGGATAATCCTATAATATTCCAGCGTAACTTGTTTATCTCTTCTTCCAGGTCCAGGATCTTCTCGTCAGTTCTCAGGGTGCGTGCGTTATATGTTGTCAGGTCGAGTCGTCGTAGGTGGCAACCGAACCTCCACCGGAGATTCTTAGCACCCCCTGCTCCGCCGTTACCATGATCACCACCGTAACCAGGAATAGCGGGGCCGCCGGGGACTGGGGGCCGTTTATTTTTATCGTGGCTCATGGGGGTATATTGCCATAGTTGCCACGCTTGGCGAGCGGGTTGGCAACCGCAGTTTTTTATTGCTTTTTACTGTTATCAGAAAGATGCTGCTGCCCATCTTCTGCCTCGGTTTCCCTCTGTCGCCTCTTACGGCAACCACGGGAAGATATGGGGTAATGGGTATTATTACCCGCCACTACACGGGTACCTATCTAACAAAAAAAATGTAATAAATTCATCTTTCATTAACCTTCTTTAACTTAAAAAATGATATATTTGAATCCTTTTGTTTGCTCAATAAGCATCCATCCACGCAACAATTATAGTAGGAACGACGTTTTGCCATTATAATTTATCAAATAAATAGGTAATATACACAATATATATTATTTTTAAATTACATTAAAACTTTTTCAACCATTTTATCCTACAATGAAATATACTAAACACTATAAACAAAAACTATTTCAACAAGTATTTACACAAAAACTATTTACGTAAACTGCGTTAAAAAACTTTAACCTTCAATCGCCTAGAACGCGCTCTGACTGCGTACGTAGCCCGGGGCGCCTTGCGATTGTAGGTAATTATTTCACGCAGGTAGCAAGAGAGACAGAGGCCTGCCCAGACGAACACCTAAGCTTCCTAACAAAGGGAGTCCTGTCATCTCAAAAAGTTTTATGATTTTACCACTATGTATATCACATACATTCACATCAACGTAATCTAGGGATATTTTATATTTCATCAAATATCTAAAAATCTATGAAGAATTTTCTGATATAGTAAATGGAAGAATGATAGGTTATTATATGGTATTTAAAGAAAAATAAAAAACATTTCGTAAGTTTTTTCTTTTAAATAAAAATGTAAATTTTTTTAATCACCGTAGAAAATTAGTATGATAAAAACTTCATTTCTTCTTATAAAACTATTAATTTTAATTAAAATTGAAAAAAAATTATAAAATCTAATTATAAATAATCAGTTTTGCCACTTCTTACGTTAATTACACATCGACATTGATTTTTCATACTTAAAATTAAATTGTCAATGTCTTGCTGCGGTATGAGGTCCCTTGTTCTTTGCAAGTGTTCGTAAAGTTGTTTTTCCGTCGTCAAATTTGGCGGGAAATCTCTCAAAGCTTTTCGTTATAACATTTCCCAGGCATTTTCGATAGAATTTAAGTCGGGCGACTGTGCAGGCCAATCCAAAACTTGAATATCGTGGTCTCGGAGAGCGGCCGACGCCAGCCGCGCCGTATGTGAAGGAGCATTATCGTGAATGAGTAAAAAGTCCTGGCCCATTTGGATTCTGTGTGGGACAATAATAGGCTCTACTACCTCCTCGTGGTATTTTTGTGCAGTCATGCTGCTTTGGATCCAAACGAGCTAGGTCCGTCCGCCACGACGAATTCCTGCCCACACCATGATTGTCCCGCCTTAGTATAAGTGGACCTCCTGAGGGTGCCGTAGATGGCTAACTCTCCCTCAAGCTCTCCAAACATGTGTCCATCGTGAATCCGGATGAAACCCAAACCGAAACTCATCGGTGAACAGCACCAAAGACCATTGTTCGTCATTCCATTGTAAATGCTCCCGAGACCATGAAAGTCACCGACTGCGATTACCACGTCGCAATGCCGGAACACGCAGCGTTCTTCGAGCATGAAGACCAACTTCATGCAACCTTCTTCGCACGGTTTGGTCGCTTACCAGCAGCTGGTGGTCCTCCTGGACCTTTGTAGTAGTTGCATCGCTGTGATATTGGGTTGTCTTCTGGCGGTCATTTGGAGAAATCGATCCTGTCTCTGCGTAGTAACACGATATCACGGGTATGTCATTCAGCCACATCTCTAGTACTGCGATAACGTGACCACAACCTTGATATCACGTTTTGGCAGGTGTGTGGGGCCTCAGCAACTAAGCGTATAATAAATAGCACCATTTTCTAACACGCCCACGGCTAGTAACATTTCATCTCGAAATTAAAAAAGAAATACAATCTAATCCCTTTTCATTATTTAATATCAGTAGAACAATTTCAAATTTCCTTGACGTAACGAATTACTAACAATTTTGCCGCCGTATTTAATTTTTTTTAATTTTTAAATTTTGAAAATAGAATAAAAGAAGTTTCAATCTGTATATAAACTTTTTATGGAAACTAAAAATATTTTAAACTATGAAGTCGTAAATAATTAAGGATTAAGGTATCCCTAGATTCTGTTGATGTGTGTATTTTAGTACTATATATAATATATATGTAACACTGCATGCAGACTTATCTTCAATGAAAATCCGATATTAAAATTGCAAATGATATATTTTTAATAAACTCAATGTTATTTACTAAAAACGTCGACATTTTGTGTAAAATTTTCACGTTTTTAAACATCTTAAAAATCAGGTCAAAAATTATACAAGTTTATAATAATACTATAAAGCATTAATTCATAGTTAAATCACAAAAATATTGTTACGAGCTTGGGGTTCAAGACAATTAAAACTGCCGAGTGAATTACCAAAATTGACACTTTAATTGCACAACACTAATTACAACTTAAAACCACACTAATAACAAACACAATTGTACTACAGATCACTTTAGTTCGCAGTTGTATCGCTTCGAAGTATTCGCTTGTATCGCCAATTCAATACTGACTCGGTCGCGGTCTATACCGGCCTTATATAGGGCCTCAGATAGTTTCCAGAACCTTCTACTGTAGAAACATCTAGAATGTTCGTGTACATATCGGTTCCGAAATTTCTAGAAGGATCTTGACTCTCCTAGTTCTGCTACTCGATACCAGAGGGCGCTAGTGGCTATTGTTGCCATGTACAAGACATTAATAGTGGTGCGCAACCATATAATCAGAACATAACAAGGGTCTTTTTAGATAAAAATGTCTCAAACTACTCATTTTCCGCCCAATTTTTGAATTTGAAATTTGCATTCTCCATAGATATTGACTTTTCATTGTATGGTATTGGCTTTTCACATTTCACTTGTAGTGCAATAGTCTCTATGTATGTAACTCTTAACTATTTTTGGGATATATTGGTGAATGTGTCCCAAGTGTCCGTCTATATATTACCGCGTTTCTTCAAAAATGCGCTTATTGTTCTACTGTATCAAAAATGTTCATGAATTAAATATAAGCTAAAAATATAATACTTAAAAAACTAACTTTTGCTAGAGTAACAAGATTAATGTGATAATTTCTGTTTCTGTTTCACCTACATTGATGGCCTTTATATGATGCCGAGTTTCGTCAGCAACCCAACGTTTTGGTCACATACAAAACCAGCTTTTTACTTTTTCATTTTCTTTCTAAAATTTAAAAAGAAAACTAAGAAAGAAATCGAGAACTACTCATGGCCTCTTTTGAAGATTTCCGAAGAATTTCCGAAGATTCCTAGGAACATTAGGATCATCCGGCAAAAAGAGAGAGTTAGAGTCACACTGCAGCTATATAATGGTTGTAGCAGAAATGGGTCAGCTCGCCCGGGGTAGCAGCTTGATGCTGCTGTGTTACTTATGGTGAGTATAGAGAACGGGAGACCCTTTTTACTGGTAAAGGGGCATTCCATCTTAGTCGTCATTAGTGACAAGGCATCTGCATTTTGATGAATCTTAATCGAGGATAAATGTAGATAGCTATGGGCCTCAGCATCTATAACATCTTACGAGGCGTGAGTAGCACCGTACAATGGTCCGAAGAGTCAGTGAAGCATCAACGGAAATCTGAGTAGTCTGAGTAGTATGCTCCATCACGTTTTGAATCCGCGAGGGCAAAGTAACCAGATGTGTCAGACCATATTATGCCAAGGCAAAGTCATACCGATTATCGGAGTGTAGGGCGACCTCCCACTACATGGAGTGACAACTTGATAAGATATGTAGAAAATCGATGAATGCAGATGGCTCAGAACCGTACTTTGTGGTATACCTTGGGGGAGGCCTATGTTCAGCCGTGGACTTGTGAAGAAATGTAATGATGATTATGACGACTATGAAAGTCGTAAAGAGATCTCCACGAATAACCGGTGGTATAAGATCCAAGCAATTCAGCGTGGTGGTCGTTTAATATCTGTTCTCTGTGTATCTAGTCAAATACGCAAACCCCAGGTAAGATGGATAAGATGTTTTGAACAGGAGAAGACACCTTTGTTTTGGTAAGGAAGAGCAAGACCGGCTTTGGTCGGTATAAAGGTAAAAGTAACATCCTCTGATATTGCAGATTTCATGGCGAGTGTGGTAAGGGGCAAATTATTTAATACTACTACCATATTGTTTACTTAACAGACAAAACGCAGAAGTAATAAATACTGCTGCTCTACTTCGGTATTCTGTGAAAACTTCCCCGGCTCTAACCGGCCCACTCTTGCACCACCAAAAGCTAATGTGCAGCTCTACCTCTTATAAAAACATTCAAGCGTATTTTTGTGTGCATTAAAAATATGATAATAATGAGCCATGTGACTCAGTGACCTAGTAAGCTAATCGCTTAACCACATAATCGTTTTCATTAATTGTTTAATGATTTTATAACTGTCGGATCTTTAAAGGATCTTTTAGAAGTTAAAGATGGAATGCAACATGTTCATAATCATACGCCATTAAAATGGAAACAATTGTTTTATTTGAAAGACTGAAGAAAATTGTACATTGTACAGAAAGCTGTTGCGAACAAAGAACGGTAATTTACACAAAATTGTTACAAAAGCTGTTAAAGAAAGCACAAGGTGCAATTACTATTTAAAGCTCCAAGGATAAGGTATAGTAAATGAGCGGAAAATAAGTCATAATTATAGTTTGCTACGCTATATTTTGTGTCGTCTGTAATTTTCAACAGGATTTTTTTTTTCTTTAGGTTAGTTTTAAATGAGCACACAGTCAACATGACGGTAATTGGATGATGTGGCCCGTACACACATCTATTACGGAATAAGAATCAAAATGCGAATTCGTGGACACCTCTGAGGATTAAGATGGAATGTGTCGGAAGAATGCGTAAGAAACTAGTTTCATATTTTTAAAATGATATATAATATATTTCTCAAAAATTCTGTAAAAATGATTAATGTATATACATTGGAAAATTTTAAAGCTCATTCTTTGTTATTATATATTTTAGGGCTTGGTAATAAACAGCCAGTGTTCCATACACAAATACCTATTTTTTTTATAATACCAATGATAAGTTCTATAGTAGATAATGTTTCAATCATTTCTCATTTGTTCCTATAAATTTCGTTTTTTTTAGCAACAAAATCTTGTGTTTTAAGCATTTTTACATTGAAATAAATAACTATTTTGAAATAAACTTAGAAGTAAATATAAAAAAGAGTGTTTTTACTATACAAATAAATAATAGAAGTGTCATTTTATAATGTGAAAATAACAACTTTTTACTAGATGCATATGAAAGTTTATACGGCACTTATAACAGAAAAACAATTTTTTTAAATTTATACCTGTTGTCTGTCTGTTTGTTGTTTGTTCCCGTTAATCTCCAAAATGGCTGGACCGATTTTAACTTGAGTTTCACTGGCAGATAGCTGATGTTATAAGGAGTAACTAAGGCTACTTTTATTTTAGCAAAATAATTAAAGTTCCGCGCAAAAAAAAACACAGGAAATCCAATGGGAATAAATGCCACGCGGTCGAAGTCGCGGGGAACAGCTAGTTAATACTATATCATTTAATCGGTTTTCTATTAACAATCTGGGTTTACGTCATCTACTGATTTGGGCCATTAGAGAAATTTGACAAGAGTTTAAATTCAAATGAAGGTACAAGTCTGTAGCAAAGATATTGTTTAAATCAGCGTCAGATTGAACTAGGAGTTACTAAATATATTCTTCAAATAAATGTTACTGTTCAAAACTGATCAATGCTTTGCTTCTAATTAACACTTAAGAGCACCGTTCACATGGATTCGAATATCCATGAGCTACGGAAAGGTGTGGTTGGAAAATAACTATGTTCTGTTTTATGCAATGTGGTTATAAACTACATGTGCAAGATACAGTGCATTTTATGTACTATATCTTGCACAGTTAATAAACGTCAACAAAAATATTTTATGTGACAATGAAACAAGATATCATACAATTATAATAGTAATCTAAATGTCGCTTTAACTCACTAGGTTTTTTGAAAATATATAAATTGTACATAAATTCTATACTGGAATTTGTCCGTGGCTTTGCTTGCGTAGACTTCGTTTCATCTTGTTCTCGCTCTCTGTGTCTTTCACAAACATTCTTCTAAAATAATATTTCATGTAGATGATTATAATTTGACATAGCTATAATATGCAGGTACCCAAATACGGACATAAGCTTTATATATACTCTATTAGAACTTTCGACTACAGCATATGAATTATGTAATGTGTCAATCCATAATATATTATATTACGGATCGATCAATTCAAACACAATTAATAAAGCCTTTATTTTTCATTTTGAATTATGTGCCTTGTGATCATGTTACATTACATCCATCACTTTCTTACATCTATATTAATACACATATAAACAAACATAATATATAATACGTGCATATATTATAATATACCTGTCTACACTGCAGACAGTCTCGGAATGGGTCGATGCGAATCTTATGAGATTGGCATCGTCCCATTCCTTCAGTTGTTAGGAGTTCAGATTTCATTTAACGTTAACTATTGGCGGTTCATGTATGCCCTTGCAAGGGTGCGGTGGTACTTCCCACCAGAGCTGCTTCTTGCCTTATATGAAGCTCAAGTCCGGCCGTGCATGAAGTACTACTTGGAGTTAGTTCCGGTATTCATTTATTTTATTTATAGAATATCTTAAGAAAGTTTTGAGTCAATAGCCCCGTAAAAAAAAGTTTCATGCCAACTGTTACACTTTATTTAACCCACTTAGGGATTGAATTTTCCAAAAACCTTTCTTAGAGAACGCCTACGTCATAAATGGCAGCTTCTATCAAATTTCATAATTCTACGTCTAACAGTTTGGGCTATGAGTTGATAGAAGAGTCATCATCTGAGAACATTTTCTTTTTTATAGATAGATAAATTAAAATTTTGTGTATAATTTCATTTCACAAATTCAAAAAATCCTTAAAATTTGCAGTTCCCCATCGTATCTCCAAAGTTACGAATTAGTTTTGATTGAAGGAAACTTATAAGATTTGCATTGTTTTATTTTTACTTATTTATACAAAATATCACGAGAATTTCATGGTCTTGGTTTAATTTACATCAAAATGTCCTCTGACGATTCTATTGATTGACACCAAAAAAAAAAATATACCGGCTCGAATTTTTTTTCTCCTATGAGTAAGTTCGATTAACGACTCTGAAAAGTGACGATCCAAAATTCCATAAATAATGACGACGACAACGAAAATAAATCTTTAATATTTTCTTTTTTTTTTCAAGTTTGTTCGTTTGCGTCGTTGTTGTTCTGGAGTTATAGAAGCTGGTTGGTCATAATTTACGTACTCAGCGTCCAATACAACAGTATCCACTTGTGTGTTGTCTGATATTCAAACGTGACTAAAACGGCAAAACATCCCATTAATGGCCGGTACGGTTACAGCCTATCAAAACTCCATTTCTGGGGGGGAGGGATATTTTCCATAGTAGCAAAGCTTGGCAGTGGGTTGGCAGCCGCAGTTTCTTTTTGTTTTTAGTTGTAATTAAGAAGACGATGCTGCCGATATCCTGGTTTGTTTCCCTCTGTCGCCTCTTACGATATTCAAGAGACGATATAGGGTAGTGGATATTCTTACACCGCCACTACCCTGTGACACAGATGGCCACCGATCAGCATATTTTAAGTCAGATTTTTTTTTATATGGATATGCTGCCATTGTAATAATTCAGTAGAATTATATTTGGTTGGGCTCAGAAATCATAGATGTAGGCGATTGTTTTTGCAGTTTACCACGACGGGATCACGTTCCCCCATATTTAATGCAAAAATACAAATAATTTGTTATTACAAACAAACGTTTTGAAATACATCTTATTTAGTTTTTATACAAATGTCATCATAACCAATCTAGAAAATAAAATACAATATATAATACCATCTCTAAAATTATAATAATACTGAGAGTTTTTCTACGGTCTCAAGCAAATCATTTCAAAATATGTAATTTATCCATCGATTAGTAAATAAACTAAAAACCATCCTCCTTCTCGCTTCATTCATATATAGCGATATTACTATTAATTTAAATTATAACACAATTTAAATAATGAAAATCAAAACTTGAAAAATAACTTATATAAAAGCATTTATGAATTAATGAACTAGGCACAATATTTTTGTCTTATAAAGGTGATAAACGAGCTCACAGTCTACCTGATGGTAAGTAGATGCTGTGGCCCATAGACGTCTACATGTATCTTCGATTAAATATAAAAAAGCTGATGAATTGTCACCGTTGGCATCGTTTCCATTCACCACACGAAACACAGCAGTCTTAAGCTGCTATTCTGCGCCGGTATTCTGTGAGAGCGTGGTTCTACCCCGGTCGAGCCAACCTTTGGTGTTACAACTAATATAGCTAGCTGCAGCGTGGCTCTACCACGTGCAATATGCATTTATTTATTTATAGGTTAGTAACTAAAGGAAAAATATAACACTGTTCATTTTTAATAAATGGCGCTGTTTCAAAAGAGTACAATGTAAATATTGCTGCTGTTCTCAACTTCGTCAAAACAACTGGAATTTTTAAATTGTTTTTATAAAAGTATACTTTTTATGAACTCTGTGTTATCTCAGTTATGACTAATAAACTCATCAGCAACTGTAATAAAAATAATATATAAAAAGGCATAGGCCTGTTTATATATATATATAAATAATAGGCGTATTATATATATATATAATAGGCATATTTGTACTTCTGTAGTCGGATAAATAGTAGTTAATATAATGTTGCCTAGAGTCATGAACTACCATACCAAACATTGAAATTCATGGAGTATTTTAGCATGAACGGTGAATACGCAGTCAGATAGACCAAAATTCTAAAAGTTATTAATATGGCTTCAACATCGTTTAATTTACCCTTAAATTATTTTTTCAAAAAATATGTAGATATCATTTGTATACCTTTTATTTAAATAGGAATATAAATATCTATATTAGCTGTTAGTTTTTCCGTTTTAATATAAAACTACAAACATATCGTTGCGATAAAGGCCAACTTCCTGGAGTTAACGTAGAACTAAATAGCTAATTTGACCACAAACATTCTATTATGCATGCCGACCAGTAGCACAGAGGACATAAAGAGGGGCAGTGGGAGGAAATAACGATAATTACAATGTAGCACTAGCAAGTAATATGGAATTTAATTTTGTCACTGTGTCCTTCAATAACTACAGAATATAAGTAATAAAATATATTTACAGATAGTATTGGTAATAATTAAGCCCTCTTTATAACGAAATGAAAATATATAATAAACAAGTCTCTAAATTTATAAAAAAATTGTATACCTTATGTAATATTTAACATACAGGAAACAAATCAGGAGATAGATGGGCAACAGCGTCTTCCTAATAAGTACTAAAGAAAAAAAATTAAAAACTGCGGTTGCCAACCCGCATACTAAGCGTGGCAACTATAGCAAATATAATAGAATAAAGGTGACAAACAAGCATACAGTCCACCTGATGGTAGTTGGATGCTGTGGCCTAAAGACATCTAGATTTTTCCTCGATTAAGAATCAAAATGCACCCCTGAGAACTAAGATGGAATGCCTCGTTTCCAGTGAAAAGGGTATCCGGTTCTCTACACTCACCATACGAAACACAGGAACATTAAGATAGATTTAGCTGCTATTTCATGCTGGTATTCTGTGAGAGCATATTCCTTCACCGGTCTAGCCGCCCGATTCGTGCTACAACCATAACATAGCTTCAAGATGACTCTACCAGGTATAAGAGTATCCGCACTGTGAAATAACACTTTTATCGAGCGAGCATCGGTTGAAAGGCACCTACAGGACTTTGCAAACCTGATTTCGCAGCAAATCTATTAACTTATATAAGCTGTTAAGCCTTTCGTTCGGCACATCATGTCAAAGTTTAGATGTTTGTTGAGAAAATCTTTTCGGGCTAGGAAATCACATCCTGTTGTTCCGTTGCGTGGCGTAAGTTTCTTTAACATTTATCACATTTGGCTCAATAAGTCTGAATATGGAGTTGAACCTAAAAATATGTTAGCATAGAAAGAAGTTTTATCAATCTAGAGGTTTCTTGCAAAAATATAATAAATCATTTTGTTTGTAATTTTTAAAACGAACGTCATGTAAACCATAATAATTAGGAAGGGGACAATTTTATATATCACACAATTACTTATTGATCCATGCGTATTTATAGCCCACTGCCCTCAGCACCGGTGTCAAATGGCTACCGAACACTCTGAGAGCTTTCATAAATATTAAATTATTGTTAATATATCATTATAAAATCGGATTGAGGATAAAAGATGATAAAATATAATTATGAAAACTAGGTTAAAACTCACAAGTGAATTACTGTATTTTTAAATAATATTACACATGCAGCCGAAGACGCTCAGGGGATTAACGCTCGTCTTAAATTTCACGCGCCAAGTTTTTTTTAACATGATTGTGCTGTCTTATTTTCATATCCCAGAGTCTCAGAAATACTGATGAACTAACTTTATATTGCATTAAGTATAGCATTGTAACTGGAGTTATACGAGAACGCGTCCAAAGAATTTTCGGGTTAGACTAACAAGGCAATAATACATCTTTTTTTCAATTTTCAAACCTATTGTCAAAATGTAACGTTATTACAGAGGTAATATTTTGCGTAATATTCGATATTAGCTTTTTTAGAGTTAAAAGAAATTTAAGTGTTTCTATCAATATATGTTTTTTAATTATTATTTCATGTATTTAATGTTTCTTTAATTAATATTTGTTTTACTTTTAAATGGCTAAGTTTCTAGTACAGTCATAATGTTGTGTACACTCTTTTAGATTGTAAATTAGATCAACCAACATACCTTGAATTTTATAATTGTAGTAACTACTGTAACCATTACCATTACAGCCTATAAAAGTCCACTGCTGAACATAGGCTTTCCCCTATAGATTACCTCATAGAGGGGGATTTAGCCATAGTTGCCACGCTTGGCAGGCGGGTTGGCAACCGCAGTTTTTATTTTTATTTTGAGTTGTCAGGCCTGTCTCACTCCGCGCTTTAGACATATAGACAAGAGGCTAATTCAGTGAGGATTTTACGTTAACAAAAAAATATTTTTCTCTTATAAGTATTTTTCTCTTATAAGGCACTTTTAATATTTATTTTTGAGTTTTTATTCAAGTATGGCCACTCAAAAAGCCAAAAGGTACTGCATAGCATACGGGTGCTTAAATAACAATAGGAATGTCGACTTTTATTCTTTACTGTTCCTAAGGATATCGAAAGGTAAGTTATTATTATTTATAGGTAGATCTAGATAATTAGGTACCTAGTTACTGACGCCATAGTTACAGATTTATTATTTGATTAGCGATCCAACCACAGCATCTCAGTTTTTGATTTTTTTCCCGTATAATTTCAGTGACCTTAAAATATTTCAGTGTAAGTAGACCTCCTAGTACTTGTGACATCCTACTAATGCAAGATCAGCATATACTGGTTTATAGAACAATAGATAATAATACATATTATTAGTTAAACACTTACTGGGTCGGTAAAAGAAAGAGATTGAAAATAGAAGCACTTCTCATTGCCACTCCTTCATTAATAATGTGTGCTGTAAAAAATATGAAACAGAAAATGGTAAGTAGGTAAATTATCTGAGTTTCAAAGACGGTTACGTTGTTATGATCTTAATTTTTCTCGATGTTGCATATTAACCTTGCTCACATTGTACAATAATGTTGTTATTATCAGCAAATTACTAATACATTGCATAACACCTCGGTGTATTCTACTACCCTTAAAGTATTTATATGCAAGCTATGCTTTTAATTACTCTAAGCTACTACCAACTAATATCAAAGGATTCAATTTGTTTTCTCACAACATCTAACCCTTCAGTAAATGCGGCCTTGACAAAGGTGCGTAAGGGGGCTAAGTGATAAAGACTCTCCCACGCAGACCTAAAGTGCATTTTGATTTAAAACCCACGCCGCATTAATTTTTTTTTTCGACGATTTAATCAGTAGGCTATTTTTAAAAAGGTCGCTTCCGAGGCGTGCAAAATATTATGAACATTAGCGACGTTGTAACTAGGTTTAAACTCGCAAGTTTGCTATCAGGGAGTGATTATTCTGTTCTTGTACTACTATTTATTCTGTGGAGTTGTTATCAGGAAGATGCTGCTGCCTGACACCTGTTTCGATTTCCCTCTGTCGCCTCTTACAACACCCACGGTTACTCTAACTACTGTAAGTTTGTACCTAATTCAATAACAAAATTTCGTAGTACGCTAAAACCCGAGATCTATTTCCACGGGCACCAAATAAATTTCTAATTGCAATAATTATATGTACTGATTTACCACGTGCTTCGTGTTAAAACAAAACATCGAGAGGACAAAATAAAATTTCGAGGATACGTTTGATTGTGATGTCTCCTAACATGCGTTGAATTTTCCTTGCTCTAAAACTTTCTCAGTAATAAGAAGAGGCCTGTGCCCAGAAATAGAACGTATGTATCGGTAAAGTTTTCATTATCATTTACACATAATTGTATTGTACTCGCCTATTCTTTCTTTAGAAAGGTTTGAAGCTATAAAACATTAATATTCAATGTATAAAAAATAGAGACGTAGTGACTTTCCTAATCAATCAAAATTTAATCGAAATTAAGGGTAAATTTTATTCTTTTTTAATTAATCCCTATAAAATATTTACAAGTTAAGTAATTTAGCATTTTCATCGTGTATACTATTTCTCCATATCACTATAAAACATTTAAAAAGATAGAACCTATTTGTTGTAGCACATTACAAGAATAATTATAAACGATCACGTTTACATAAAATATATGAAGGTGCTGTAAGTTGTCTTACTAATTATAATATAATTTAAAAAATGTTTGTTTGTATATTTGTCTTCCACTTCATCCAATCCACTCACACTTAAACGACAGAGAAGGGAATATGTCGTGGAATAGGAGTAGGACATACTAGGATACTTTTTATATTTATTATTACTACATTTTTATTTACACTTAGCGAAGCGGACGGATAAGAGCAACTAATGTTTTAAAACTACTTCTTTAACATTCTTCTTTTTCTTCTTCTTTAACATCTCAGCGACAGCTTAATCTATTGCTAGATATGTATTATTGATGAACCTTTAAAAAAATACACTAAATCTACTGCATTATTAACTTACATGAAAGATTTGTCCAATACTCACCCAGCGAGGACAGGCAGGAAAAGTGAATGCGAAAGAAATTAATAATAAGGAAGAGAAAAAGTTATCTATACAATAAAACCATTTTATAACAAAACTTTGGCTTTGTTCATTTAAAAACAGCCGTAGCAGTGCAAGTTAAATTAAAGCGGCGGTCTAAAATTTTAAATTAAAACTTGGGAAAGGGTTTAAGTTTTAAACTTAAGTTAAAATTTAAGTACTTATAAAAGTTTTTATACTTCACTACACTGTCTATAATGATTTTGGTATAAAATATGAACAACCATAATAAAAATATGTTAGAATAATATGTTTTTTCACAAATGTGGAATGTTTCACAGAAATATGTTTTACGTTTCATTGTTTTTACGTCTTAGAGCCCTGCTGCATCAAATTATTGGTGCACCACGAGTGGGTCGAATTGACAGGACAAGAACCACGCATGTACGCAAAACCAACCTGAAACAGCAGTCTTTAGAAATGACAACGCATCTTCACTCCCATTCTTAAGCATGGACAGATGTAGATGTCGATGGGCCATTGAATCAACTTAGCATCAGATGGACAATGTGCTGGCTTGTGGACTTTCTACTTAAAAAAAAAGTTGATTCATTAACAGTAAGCTAAAACACGATTTTTTGCGACATATTTTGGAATATGCAGTACTATACATAAATAAGTATTACCATTTATGACATTTTATTGCATGGTTTACCAAGTTTTTAGGCTCTTATCTGGTCAAGATATTAGCACTAATGGATCTAGTTACCGTCAAAGCCTATTTAAGTCTACTGCTGAACATAGGCCTCCACCATAGATTACCTGATAGGAGAGATATTTGCTATAGTTGCCACGCTTGGCAAATGTGTTGGCAACCGCAGTTTTTTTATTTTTAGTCGTTATTAGGAAGACGCTGCTGCCCATCTCTTGATTTGTTTCCGTCTGTCTAGGATAACATGGGGCAGTGCACCACACGAAAATAAGAATAAAAAAATAAAATAAGAAAGTAGGTAGCTTGTGTGCATGGAAGTAATAAGTAACACTATTAAATAAATACAAAACAAAATGAGACAATAATAATATACCCGCAATGCTTACAAGTCACGGTAAGGGAAATGTTTACTGATGTGCTATTTATTTAAACAACAGTACTGAATATCGTGCTGAATACTTGGTATTCCTTTTTTTTAATTTGTCGTAAACTAAAAAAATACGCGTAAAAGAATTCATCTATAGGTTTCATAACGTAAGTGTCGTGAGAGGCAACATTGGCTAGAAAGAGATTTGGCTAGACCCGGAACGATCTTTCTCAATCTTGTTCGCAAGATACGTGATATCGTAGCTTTCGTCAAATGGCAGTAAAGCTATCACCGGTACGATACATACAGGGTATTTTTGAAACGCTCCCGAAAACGAAGACAGACGACAGTACTAACTATATCTTAGATGATGGGTGAAATATAAAATCGATCCTGATGAAAAAAAAATCATCTTTTCACAACGTTTTATTAGCTTTATTCACGCTCCATCGTGTTAGTATAAATCATCGTGTTAAATAAAACGTTAATTTCATTAAAATAAAACATGAAAATACTTAAACATAAAAGCAGCAGTGGAATTACTGAATTACAATCAGCTGACTAGGGGTCAATGTACGCGCGAACGCCGAATTCGCGCGGCCCGTAACTAGCGATGGTACCACAATACCTAATAATTTACAACACTTGTCTAAATACCTAACTTATCTACTTAACCTACTAATTTGCCACTGTGCTTGTCTCCACGTAGCCACTTTAATTCAATTCACAGGTTAAATAAACCAAATAACTGGTTCGATTCCCATAATGAAAAAAATACTTAAATAAAATGTTAACAAGGTTAGAGTCATGCTTTTATCCATGTGTAGGTATATTTTTATTCTGATGTATTCAGTTATGTACCTATTCAGATCAGTTCAGTACTAAGTTATTTAAAAAAATAGGTTAAATAAACCAAATAACTGGTTCGATTCCCCGCTAATGAAAAAAAATACTTAAATAAAATGTTAAAAGGTTAGAGTCATGCTTTTATCCATTATGTAGGTATGTTTATTATTCTGATGTATTCAGTTATGTACCTTTTCAGATCAGTTCAGTACTAAGTAATTTAAAAATTAGGTATGAAACGGCTTACCGATCCTCCGTGGCCTTATGAGATTCTCCAGGCACATTAATATGTTGCCGTATTCACGAGCACTATAAACGTACGCGTTAGGCATTATTAAAACAAAAAGAAACACAAAACGTAACAACAAGAATAACACGTAATAACAAGTACGTAATACCAAGTAATAACAATAAGAATTTAATAAACAAAACCAATGAACTGTCGCTCGCGCATGCGTGTCCAAAGTCAGCGCGGAACTGTCTCAAAACTAAAATTATAGTGAATCCTGCCAAACTGAAGCCTACTGCGTCCTAACTAACGTCCTTGTGGTAAACACTTTGAACATTCCCACAGACCGTCAAATGTTATGACATTGCCAACTTTTAATTTATAAGTTTAGTTTCCATATGATCCCTACGACTAGTCTTTCATATGGAATTTAGAAGTTATAGTTGTAATTTTTAATACAATTAGACAACCAATTGTACCCTGACGAAACAAGCAGTTCGTTACTACAAAATGATATTGAAATTAATAAACGTACTTACTTGGGTTTGGTTATCTTTGATTTTGTACAAGAAAATAGAAATAAAATGGTATTGAATAATTTAATAGTTAAAATCAATTGCAATTATGATCGACAGTTAAATTACTTGCAAGTTTTATTGTAATTGCCGCCTCTAATTCTTATGTCGCTTGCAAACAAATCTTAGTAGGTAAATTTGGGGAATTCCCCATATGTTGGCGCTGACGCGAGGTGACACACAGTCGGCCGGGCGGCGGCAGCGCGTGGTACGAAGGGGGCGCGACGGGGGAATGCTCGCCAGTATTGTTGTGCGCGCACGCTATTGGTTCCTCATTCTTGCCGCGCTTTGAAAAAGCGATGTTTCCCAATATACAGTCGCACACACAGCTTTCTATGCACGACGCGCGACGATGTTTTTAAAAAGGAAGGAAAAAAATATTATTTATATCTATTGTTTTATGACTGAACTAGTGAACGAAAAGGTAAATAGAAGGTGAATGGGGAAAATTGTGCAGTAAAGTTAAATTTATTGAGGAAGAATACCGAAAAAATTACCATGTGGTCAACCTGATGACGGAAACATTTATCATTCGCATTGATGATGATGATTCTGATGAAGTAGCATCCAGTAACACCAACACACCATCGACATCCGGCTTCCATGTTCCATGTTCTAACGGTATAATGGACGGCGTGTCACCCTTAGCTTAAGTTTTCTTGTTACAAACTACTTTATTTTACGATTGAAATAAAAAATAATGCTCAAGCATACATTATCCATTTTAATTTCAACCTCTTCCAAAGTTCTAAGAAGCTAGTAAAGTAACTATTATGATTCTACAATAAAACCATTAATTACTATTATAATATTATAAAACAACAGCCTAGTACCATGTAGTACTTTAGAACGCGACTGTACCCATGCGCAAACACACCCTCCACTGTCGCTCAGCGTCGTGACGGGACCTGTACGAGCTAGATAAAGAGTTTGGCTTCGACGCGGATATTGACCCTAGTCAGCTGATTTTATGATTTATTTATTTTAAATTCCACTGCTGGTTAAATATTTAAGTATTTTCATGATTCTTTTTAATGAAATTAATGTTTTATTTAACTATATCAACACGATGGAGCGTGAAAGAAGCTAATAAAACGTTGTGAAAAGATGATTTTTTTTTTCATCAGGATCGATTTTATATTTCATCCATCATCTAAGATATAGTTAGTACTGTCGTCTGTCTTCGTTTTCGGGAGCGTTTCAAAAATACCCCGTATAAAAATAATAATTCCAAAAACGAGGAGCATTGTCGAGATGTACGGTTCTGCGATCGCCAGTCCCTCAACCAAGGGTAACGATTACGGCAAATCCCCCCTATAACGTCAATAACCAACAATGAACTTTTACGGGCTTGTGAAGCACAAGATTCCTTTATTAGACTTCATTTATAAATTCTACGCGATATGCCCATTTTTTTTTTGAGTTGAAATAAACAAATCAAAACTTAGGATTACTACCGGCGCATGGAATTTCGAAGCTAAGATCATCGGCTGGTGTGGAATTGCTTAAGCATCAAACGAAATCGAATTCTTACCGACAGGTTGGATCAGTACAATATGGATATAATAGAAGTAGCATATGTTTGTGCTCTTCTTCCAAAAATGAATCGAAGGAAACGCCAAAATATACGAGTATAATACCATAAGGAACCTTAAGAAACAATTTCACTAACGACATAAATTTCATGACCGTAATTTGCATTCAGTGTATAGCTTGGCTTTGAATACTCCTTGCACGGTCACTTCATTTTATAATAAGTAATTTCATTCACAAGCAACCCGACTTTGGAATTCATTACCACTTAACATCCAGCAAGCGCAATGTTTACAGACGTTTAAAAAACAACTTATGGAGTATTATTTGAATTTCCCGTCATAATAATAAATTATATGTATTTCTTCTTTTCATTAATACTTGATTTTTTGTTTAATTTTCTCTGCATATATATGTGTGTTTGTATGTATATCTATGTACATACGTATGTATATACATACATATACATATAGCGATTGACCAATCTCGGTTGTTTAGCAGCTAGTTCTTCCTTCATGGTTTGCAGTTGCTGACAATAGATATCTGCCGTAATCGTTTGGCCAGATTTTAGAAAGCTGTAGTGAACGACACCGGCGCTAGTCCACCAAACACTCACAAGTAACATTTTCTGAGTCAATTTTCGTTTAGGGCAGGATTTGGCTGGGTCTCCAGGTTTCAGCCATTGCGACGAGCGCTTCCGATTATCGTACAGTATCCACTTTTCATCACAAGTAATGATTCGATTTAAAATCCCTTCATTATTGTGTCGGTTGAGCAAAGTAACACAGCAGTCGACGCGTGTTTGCAAGTTCGATTCACTCAATTCATGAGATACCCATCGTTCAAGTTTTTTTACTTTCCCGATTTGCTTCAAGTGGATTAATAAATTTTTATCACTTACCCCGAAGCCTGCAGCTATCTCCGAAGTGCTTTGTGATGGATGCGCTTCCAAATAGCCTTTAATTCTTCATTTTCCACTTTGGTCTCCGGCCGTCCACAGAGTTGGTTCTGAAGGTCGAAATTTCCAGAACGAAATCGTTGAAACCAAAAACGTACCGTGCTTTCTTTTGCAACACCAGCGCCGTACACATCATTATTCCTTCAAGCTGTTTCTGCAGCACTGGTGCCACGGTAGAACTCGTACTCGTAAATATACCGATATTTCATGTTTTCCATTGTGCGGTAATAAGCGACGCCAAAGAATAAAATAATGAGGAAAAAAACAAATAAATGACTGTTTTCTAAACTCAAATGTACCAGCTAAATGAATTCATAAATTTTAATTTGGAATTCTTAACCAAAGAGGAGATATTTCAGATCAAAGTGGTCAGTACGACAAAACGCTAATTTCATATGTAAGGACCTAATATATATAATATATGTTATTTAATAATAGGTTTTTTTCTCCTCAGTTTATTTTATATTGCACGTTGCACCAATCTGTTAAAGTATAAAATTACAATGTCCTTTTACGTTCGGTTTGTCAGGTACAAATCGCATAAAGCGATATGACCACCGTTTGTAGTTCATAAATCATAAGTTTTCCGTTATTGCTATCAATTTAAAGATTTTTCTGTTGTGCAATTAATTGGTTACAGCGTAAAAACGCAGCATAGTGTTAAAATGCTCGTATGATGCATTCATTTACAATAAATATGGTTACATAGATTTTCGTACAAAAAATAAATTATCAGATATTTTATCTATATGGTACCTATGTATATATTATGAATATTTTTGGTTACTAAATAATATTATAATTAAACATACTATCTGTTACTTTTTCAATATTAACGCGTAGAAATGAAGTAAACAATATTCAATATTAAAATATAATAGAAATCTTCTTCCAAAAAGGAATCCAAGGAAACGCCAGGATATATAATACCGTTTGCATACACTAATATGTGCAAGAAGTGGCAATTTGTTCAGCCCAAAGAAGATTTAAGATCAAACCCTTAGAAACGTGCTCAGGTTATTTTATGAGAACCTGCCAAGGCTAAAGTAAAAATCTGTAAAAAGTTCTAGCTATCTTGCAATAACCCTGCTAAATTTCTGCAGCATTTTATAAGTTAAATAAATAAAACAAACGTTCATGCGTGAACAATTCCATATCAGAACCACCCGATGACCTAAGCTTCCATGCGCAGGTCGCTTTCATAAGTTTTAAAATCAGCATACACGCGCGCTTGTACATAAAACACATAGTATGTTGTGGCTCGACAATAGTTCAGTCGGCCGATGATCTCAGCCTCCATGCGCGTGTTTGTCTTAAGTTTGAATTTGTAATGCCAATTTTGTGGATTTGTTCCAAATATTATTTTATTACGAAAATATACTTACCATTAAGATTATTTTTACTTTTATTTCTAATGTTAAAAAATACTCAAAAGTGAATTTACCATATGTAATAAATATATTACAACTTGAATTATTTTCATCATGTTGTAGTATAATTTGTGTCTTTAATTATATTATAATAAGAACAAAAGGTCTCATCGACAAACATATTATTTTCTTAATCAATATGTAATAGATTATTGTAATAATGATGGTAAAAATTATTGTATTAATGTATATATTTATATTATAAATATATAAAACAATTAATCATCCATCAAATTTTACAAAGGAAACTAATGCATTGTTTGTTATAATAGCCCGTTACAGATTATCTATGGTCTCCGCACTGTTTAATAGTGCGCGTAATTAAATCTCTTCGATCATACTGATATACTACAGTTATAATCCGGAACGCAGTGTTGTGACCGTACCATTTGGCAAAGAATATTCTTTTATTTACGAGATACGAGACTACTTTTCAAGTTTTAATTCTGTCTGGGATGGTACCAAAATCTTACCTGTACCTACCGCAAAGCAGAATTCCACTAATTATTATTTATTTTTGTTCCTGTTTTTTCTGTAGATTCAGTTAGGATTCAGAGATGACGAAGCACCTGCTACTTCTATTATATCCTTCTTCATAATGAACACGCAATAGTCCCCTGATGTATATGAGCATCTCCCGTTCTAGAGAGGATTTTTTGGTACTTTGAAAATTACAGCGAGCTCTCAGCCACGGCTTCCACGGCTAAGCTACACGTAAGCTACCACGGCTTTAACGATTAATTAAAAAAAATCTCTCGCTGGGTTTCTAGCCATTTCTTCCCAGGACAGAGGTATTTTCCGCACCAGTGTTAAATTAAATATTATAATCTATATTGAATATAAATTTCTATTTCTATTCCTATGTTGTTCTGCAATACTCTACGGTGCAAAAGTTATTAAAATTTTTAGAAAAAAGTTAGTTTCCACTGTATTGTGGGGAAGTCATAATGCGTCTAAAAGGCACGTACGGTAGTTAACAATGCTCCTATGTCCCTACTAAAATGTATAAAATTTGATTGAGGCAGAAGAACTATGAGAGTAAAATTAATGCTGTGGTAATTAAGAAGTATGTTATTGATTGAATTGATTCTGACTGACAGACTGAATGGTTGATTGAGTGAGAAATTGTGTGATAAAACTCTTACGGAATACCAGTGTAAAATAGCATAATGTTGCTGTGCTTAAAATGGTGAATGTAAAGAAGCGGAGACCCTTTTTACTGGAAACGAGGCATTCTATCTTAGTTCTCAGGGGTGACAACGCATCTGCATTTTGATTCTTAATCGAGGATAGATGTAGATGACTATGGGCCACGCATTCACTTACCATCAGGTGGGCTACATACTTGTTTGTCATCGTTATTGCATAAAAAAAGAGAAATGTGTGTTTTCCAATTAAATAATTATTCCAGGATTAAGAAAGGATGGACCCTTCGGTGGTTTGGATACGAAGAAAGAATGATTGAGGCAAGAGTAACAAACTACAGAATTGAGGAGTATAGTCGACAAAAAAAGCCACAGATAGAAGTGCAGCGGTCGAATTGCCTATATATTAAAGATAGCCCAAATTAAGGCACCCTTAATCGACGAGCGTGTATGTGTCTATATATGGATTTACTAATTGGTGGGACTTCATTTCTGCCCAGTAGTTAAGTGCCACCTGTTTCTGCCATAAATAGCAGTGCATGGACTGCTGTGCTACGTTATAAAGAGTTAGTATAATTACAGGCTGCTAGGTATTCCATCTTAGTACTAAGAGGTGCAAAGGCATCTGTATCCTTTTTGTTTGAAGTAGGCTGCAGGTGTTCATGGACTGCAGAAGCCACCTACCATCAGGTGTACTGTACGTTTGTCTATCACTTCAGTTTTATACAAAAATAAATAAAAAGTTGATTGAAATGAAAGGTTAAATGGTATTATAATTGAAACAACAAAAAAGCTTATTTCACAAAATTATTCGCTTGTACAAGATTTTGCTCTGTTTGACAAAGGTAATTGTCATTAAGATAAATTAATGAGGGTTTCTTTTCTAACTTTATTTATATTTACTTTGTAAAGACAATTTTGCAATATCTTTGTGACGTTCTACAGATTTTATTTTTATTTTTGAGGAGATGTACTTTACTTTAGAAAAGGAGAATATTGAAGAAAAAAATGTTCGACAAAGAGGCTTTTTATCAGTTGAGGAACTTTGGAAAGGATACATGAGTAACACTGAAGCAAACCAAAAAAAAAGAGATTAAAATTACATTCATTCATTTTAGAAGTCTCTATTTTTTATCTAAATTGCAGCATTCAATAAAACATCAAGGTCTTTACAAATGCAATCACTGTATCTTCAGGGTACGTAGTACTAATTCGCGTTGGTTTATATATTCGCATGTAATGATAAACACAAGTAATTATTTTGGAATTTCTTGAGATCACAAAGTTTTACTGTTTGTAACTATTTTTATCCTTATAGCAGCTTGACGTCCTCCTGATGTTCAACTTTACTATCGTCGTCATTTTTTTAAAGATTCCATTTCAATAACACAATTTTTGCCTCGATCGCTGATAATTCGTTTTTTACAAAATTCATTTTCAATGCCATAAACAATATTCGAACTTTAGCCATCCTAATAATTTTGCATTTTAAATGCTGGTACATACTTGTTTAAGACACGAGACATACAATTGTCGTTCAGTCACTATTAACAATGTTTATTTATAATATGACATATTATTCTATAAATATGTGTTAATTTATATATATTTTTTTTTACTTGTTCTTTGACTTATAATGCTAAATAGTTTTTAATTTAACATGAAATTTATTCAATGTTACCGTTACCGTTACCATTACAGCCTATTATAGTCTACTGCTGAACATGAGCCTCGTCCATAGACAGCCCCATAGAGGGGATATTTGCTATGGATTGGCAAACGCGGTTATTTATTTTTAATCGTTATTAGGAAGACGCTGCTGCTCAACTCCTGATTGGATTCAATCTGTCGCCTCTTACGACACCCACGGGATGACATGGGGCCGTGGATATTCTTACTCCGCCAGGACACGGTATTAAATGTTAAAAAAATTATGTTGTGCAAAGTTACACTGAACAGAAATTACAAGTACATTTACAAAAATCATTGTCAAAAATATGAAAGGGTTTTAATTGAGAAACAAACAGTTAAATTATACGTTCGATTGCTTCGTTAGCTATGTGTGAAATTTTATTGAAACGAGGCATTCTATCTTAGTTCTCAGGGGTGACAACGCATCTGCATTTTGATTCTTAATCGAGGATAGATGTAGATGACTATGGGCCACGCATTCACTTACCATCAGGTGGGCTACATACTTGTTTGTCATCGTTATTGCATAAAAAAAGAGAAATGTGTGTTTTCCAATTAAATAATTATTCCAGGATTAAGAAAGGATGGACCCTTCGGTGGTTTGGATACGAAGAAAGAATGATTGAGGCAAGAGTAACAAACTACAGAATTGAGGAGTATAGTCGACAAAAAAAGCCACAGATAGAAGTGCAGCGGTCGAATTGCCTATATATTAAAGATAGCCCAAATTAAGGCACCCTTAATCGACGAGCGTGTATGTGTCTATACATGGATTTACTAATTGGTGGAACTTCATTTCAGCCCAGTAGTTAAGTGCCACCTGTTTCTACCGCCAAATAGCAGTGCATGGACTGCTGTGCTACGTTATAAAGAGTTAGTATAACTACAGGCTGCTAGGTATTCCATCTTAGTACTAAGAGGTGCAAAGGCATCTGTATCCTTTTTTGTTTGAAGTACGCTGCCGGTGTTCATGGACTGCAGAAGCCACCTACCATCAGGTGTACTGTACGTTCGTCTATCACTTCAGTTTTATACAAAAATAAATAAAAAGTTGATTGAAATGAAAGGTTAAATGGTATTATAATTGAAACAACAAAAAAGCTTATTTCACAAAATTATTCGCTTGTACAAGATTTTGCTCTGTTTGACAAAGGTAATTGTCATTAAGATAAATTAATGAGGGTTTCTTTTCTAACTTTATTTATATTTACTTTGTAAAGACAATTTTGCAATATCTTTGTGACGTTCTACAGATTTTATTTTTATTTTTGAGGAGATGTACTTTACTTTAGAAAAGGAGAATATTGAAGAAAAAAATGTTCGACAAAGAGGCTTTTTATCAGTTGATTGACACTGATGAGTAACACTGAAGCAAACCAAAAAAAAAAAGAGATTAAAATTACATTCATTCATTTTAGAAGTCTCTATTTTTTATCTAAATTGCAGCATTCAATAAAACATCAAGGTCTTTACAAATGCAATCACTGTATCTTCAGGGTACGTAGTACTAATTCGCGTTGGTTTATATATTCGCATGTAATGATAAACACAAGTAATTATTTTGGAATTTCTTGAGATCACAAAGTTTTACTGTTTGTAACTATTTTTATCCTTATAGCAGCTTGACGTCCTCCTGATGTTCAACTTTACTATCGTCGTCACTTTTTTTAAAGATTCCATTTCAATAACACTATTTTTGCCTCGATCGCTGATAATTAGTTTTTTTTACAAAATTCATTTTCAATGCCATAAACAACATTCGAACTTTAGCCATCCTAATAATTTTGCATTTTAAATGCTGGTACATACTTGTTTAAGACACGAGACATACAATTGTCGTTCAGTCACTATTAACAATGTTTATTTATAATATGACATATTATTCTATAAATATGTGTTAATTTATATATATTTTTTTTTACTTGTTCTTTGACTTATAATGCTAAATAGTTTTTAATTTAACATGAAATTTATTCAATGTTACCGTTACCGTTACCATTACAGCCTATTATAGTCTACTGCTGAACATGGGCCTCCTCCATAGATAGCACCATAGAGGGGATATTTGCTATGGATTGGCAAACGCGGTTATTTATTTTTAATCGTTATTAGGAAGACGCTGCTGCTCAACTCCTGATTGGATTCAATCTGTCGCCTCTTACGACACCCACGGGATGACATGGGGCCGTGGATATTCTTACTCCGCCAGGACACGGTATTAAATGTTAAAAAAAATTATGTTGTGCAAAGTTACACTGAACAGAAATTACAAGTACATTTACAAATGTCATTGTCAAAAATATTAAAGGGTTTTTAATTGAGAAACAAACAGTTAAATTATACGTTCGATTGCATCGTTAGCTTAGTGTGAAATTTTATTGAAATATTAACGTTATGGTTACCGTAATTTCAATTTTTTTTTTCTAAATGTGATGATACGTGGATACTGTAGTCCATAAACACCTATATTTATCCTCGATTAAGAATCAAAATGCAGATGCGTTGTCACCTCTGAAGACTAACATGGAATGCCTTGTTTGCAGTAAAAAGGGTCTCCGGTTCTCCACACTCACCATACGAAACATAGCAGCATCAAGCTGCTATTTTACGCTGGTACTTTGTGAGAGCGTAGTCCTACCCCGGTTAAGCCAACCCATTCGTGCTACAACCATAATATAGCTGCAGCGTGGCTCTACCACGTGAATATTATCGATTCAAAACACTGAAAGAAAAAACTGAAAGAAACACTGCCATATTTTAATTTAATTATTAATACACTGAAATAATGCCGTGTGGTGGCAGCAGATAAATGATAACTATTTCATGGTTTATAATAAAAACTAGCTGATACCCGCTCGCTTCGCTGAGCGCACGATAATATTTTATTGCGGAACCTATTACTTTTTTTTGATGGGACTATCCTAAAGTATGTTCTTAGTGAGCGTCTACATTGCAAAATGAGTAATTATACTAAACTTCAAGTCAATCGGGTGTATAGTTTTAGAGATCTCGTGATGAGTCAGTCAGTCAGTGGTATTTTGCTTATATATACTCGTATATACTCGTAGATAATGTTATTGTAGTCGCCAAACGACACACATATTTTTATTGTTTTATTGAAATTATGTTCATCCAAAGGTTGTCTGGAAGAGATCGCTTTTAGGGATAAGACCGCCACTTGTACCATATTTCTTTTTTCTCCTTTTTTGTTCATATTTATATATTGAGTGGATGGACAGCACCATCTTCCTGATAACAAGTCAAAGTAATAAAATATACGGGTGCCAAGCGAAGCAAAGCGTGGCGCTATAGCAAATATCCAACCTATGTGAGAACTATGGGAGACTTTTTACGTGGTAGAGCCATGCTGCAGCTATATTAATAGTATAGTTGTAGCACGAATGGGTCGGCTCGACCGGGGAAGGACCACGCTCTCACAGAATACCAACGTAAAATAGCAGCTTAATGCTGCTGTGTTTCGTATGGTGAGTGTAGAGAACCGGAGACCCTTTTTACTGGAAAAGAGGCATTCTATCTTAGTCCTCACGGCTGGCAACGCATCTGCATTTAAATTCGCTAACGAAGATAGATGTAGATGTCTATGGGCAACAGCAACCACTTACCATCAGGTGGACTGTGTGCTCGTTTGTCACCCTTATTCTATAAAAAAAAAAAAAAACTATCCAAACTATGGAAAAGGCCCACGTTCAGCAGTAGACTTTGATAGGGTATGGCGGTGTGGTGGTGGTTAACAAGGTATCGTGTAACATATTTTTAAAATACAGACGGTTTAATGACATCTTCCTTTTTGAAGGAAGAGTTATAAATAGTATGGTATGTATATACATAATGTGTAGCTCGGGTACACACAACGTATCAAGAGATTTATATCCAGTGCAATTGAAGTAAAATTGTGCTTTCAAAAATGAATACATACGCAGTAGATGGAATAGATATGAAATGATTACAAACGAAATTTATAAAATGTTAATAAAAATCAAAGTTACTACGCTTTGCAAATGCCAAGTTCTGCAGTAGAATTGTTAAATCTGGTGGGGGTTGATTTCGTTTTGAGGTTTAATGTTTAATGATCATGTCTCATTGTCTTGTGTAAATGTATCAGTATCGATATATTAATCTAGAGCCGTGTAGTTGCGGTGTAAGAATATCCACTTCCTTATATCATCCATCCCATGGGTCATAGGAACTGGGCAGCAGTATCTCTCTGGTGGGGGTTGATTTCGTTTTTACGTTTAATGTTTAATGATCATGTCTCATTGTCTTGTGTAAATGTATCATCATCAATATATTAATCTAGGGTCGTGTAGTGGTGGTGTAAGTATATCCACTTCCTCATATCATCCATCCCATGGATCATTGGAACTGGTCAGCAGTATCTCTCTGATAATCAACTCATTATTATAAAATACTGCGGTTTTTTTTATAGCATAGGGTGTAAAATGAGCACACAGTCCACCTGATGGTAAGTGGTTGCTGTGACCCATAGACATCTACATCTATCCTCAATAAAGAATCAAAATTCAGATGCCTTGTCACCCGTGAGGACTAAGATGGAATCCCTCTTTTCCAGTAAAAAGGTTGTCCGGTTCTCTAGACTCATCATACGAACCACAGCAGTGTTAAGCTGCTATTTTACGCTGGTATTCTGTGAGCCAACCCGCCTGCCAAACTTATGGTAAAATCCTCACTGTGAGGCAATCTTTAGGGGAGGCCTATGTTAAGCAGAGGAATTTTATAGGCTGTAATGGATGGAGGGATCGATTATAAGTCAATGTTTTTCACAAAATATTATTATAATGTAAGATATAACTCAGTTGCGGAGTTTTTCCACCTGAAAACTATTTCCACTCGACTTACACAACCGCACTGCTGATATTGCAATGAAAGTAATGAGAGAATAAAACAAAATAATATAAACTAAATAACACAATCGATAAAAATTGATATATTAAAATATTTTCCTTTCAAGACCCTTGGTACTAAATTAATAGCAAAGCTCGCTTTTCTCAAACTTTTTGCAATAGCATGCCCTTAAAATTAAATTGCTCATAGCCTAACGGATCAGTAAACTGAAGTGGCAATAAGCCGGCCATATAATTCGAAGAACCGACAACCGATGTGGTAGAAATTTTCTCGAGTGACAGTCTCATACCGGTAAGCAAAATGTAGAGTGTCCTACCACTAGATGCAGTGACGATTTAGTAAGAGACAGGAAGTCGATGGGTTCAGGTGGCTCAGGACCGTACTTTGATGGACTGTAATGATGATGATCATAATGAACTTTTAATCGTTAGTCTTTTTCAAGTTAACGCTTTTATTACGAAAATATTTTAAGTAAGTATATTAGCTATTAAAATATATTTTTATTTAAAATATCCAAACTGGCGACAGGGAGCAGCGTCAAAGGGAAATAAATAAATAAATAAATGCTTATTTACTTGTCCCAACAAAACAGCAAAATGAATGAACAAGAACCCTACAGTATTAAATAGGTTAGTATATGAGGAAGAATATGCCATAATAAATGGTGTAAAACGATTACTGATACTGATACTGCGATTGTCAATCTGCTTGCCAAGCGTGAGGTTAAGAGAATGCCTTCGCGGATAAGTCCAGTCCGGAGAAGTTCCAGTCAGGGGAAGTGTAGTCCAGCAGTGTTATTTTTACAGGCTGATATGGAAGAAGAAAAAGTGATTTATTGAAAAAGTCTGTTATTTAGGCTGTAAAATTAAGGTATAAATTTTATTGTTTATAATACATGAAAAACAGTGAGTGTAAATTTATCTTACAACTTTTGTATCAACGCAATTAATTTTATCTTCATTTTTTGCAGCAAAACATTTTTAATGAGTTTACATAAAGTTGACACAAAACAAAGTTAGCAAAAAGAATCCTGTTTTGTTAACAAAGATTTTTATCTGCCTACTTGAGAAGTGTAATTATTCTTTAACATTGTTAGCAGAAAATAAAAAACAAAAATAGGATTTTATTTATACAAGCGTAATTTACTTGGATTAAAGAGATTATTTTTATAGATCAAATAGTTTTACAAATATTAAATTAAATAATGACTCGAATAGAACCGGAATAGTTTCCTGGCAGTAAGCGATTTTGGTCCCTTTCAAAGGCCGCCGAATCCAACTTCTGCCGTCCCTCATTGCCACCAATGCAGAAAGCTGATGGAACACTGACTCACTCCGAGACTGAGAAAACAAATCTATTTGCAACTCTGTTTGCGAGCAATTCTCATCTAGATGCTGGCTCTAAACAACCGCCAACCCTACCTCGCTGTGATTTTTCGATGCCGAAGGCAAAGTACGGTCCTGAGCCACCTGATCCCATCGACTTCCTGTCTCTTACCAAATCGTCACTGCATCTAGTAGTAGGACACTCTACACTTTGCTTACCGGTATGAGACTGTCACTCGAGAAAATTTCTACCACATCGGTTGTCGGTTCTTCGAACTATATGGCCGGCTTATTGCCACTTCAGTTTACTGATCCGTTAGGCTATGAGCAATTTAATGTTTAGGGCATGCTATTGCATAAAGTTTGAGAAAAGCGGGCTTTGCTATTAGTTTAGTACCAAGGGTCTTAAAAGGAAAATATTTTAATATATCAATTTTTATCGGTTGTGTTATTTAGTTTATATTATTTTGTTTTATTCTCTCATTACTTTCATTGCAATATCAGCAGTGCGGTTGTGTAAGTCGAGTGGAAATAGTTTTCAGGTTTTTTTTTTTTTATAGGATAGGGTGATAAACGAGCACACAGTCCACCTGATGGTAAGTGGTTGCTGTGACCCATAGACATCTACATCTATCCTTGATTACGAATAAAATGCAAATGCGTTGTCACCCGTGAGGACTAAGATGGAATGCCTCTTTTCCAGTAAAAAGGTGGAAAAACTCCACAACTGTATGAAAGAGGTATGTAGAACTTTGCAAAACCTAGACGTGAACAAGGCCAGTGGACCGTGGTTTGTGGCGTTCCCGAGAGAGGCCTATGTTCAGCTGTGGACTTATGATGGCTGTGTACTGATGATGATGATAATGCATAAAAGATATTCAATATTCAGGTCAGTCAGGTGTTTATTTTAATTTTAAATTTTTCTTTAACCGATTACAAAAGCGAGGATACAGTACGAATCGAGTCTACTCGCTCTTTTACTGTTTTTTATTTCTTAATGATGGTTATACGACGGGACATTTTAAAGTTCGCGGAATGGGGGGTAAGGAGTGGAAATAAAAATCAAAATTTATTTTTCCTTTTCAATATATTCACCTGCTACCCTAATACATTTTTCGGATATTTCAATTAACTTATGTATACCCTCAAAAAAAATGATTTGTCTTTGTCTAAAAAATACGCCGAAACTGCTTCCTTCACTTCTTCACCACTTAAAAACTTTTTCCCACGAAGTTCTTTTTTTAAGTTTGGAAATAGATAATAATGGCTGGGGGCCAGGTCAAGACTATAGGGTGGCTTTGGCAAAATTTCGAAGCCCACCTTCTGCAGGGCAGCCATCGCAACATGGCACTTATGAACAGGCGCGTTGTCGTGCAGAAGAAGGATTCCTTTGGTAAATTTTCCCTTCTTTTCTCCTTTATGGCTTCCTTCAATTGTTCTAGGATTAAAGTAGTAATTTCAAGTTATGGAGACATCTTTATCTTTATAATTAATCAATAGGATTCCTTCCGAGTCCCAAAAGACTGTCGCCATGATTTTCCCAGCCCATTGAGCCACCTTAAATTTTTGGGTGGTGGTGTGCCTTTGTGCCACTGCATATTCACCGTTATGAACCTGAGTCCTGTTTGGACTCAGGTTCATAACGGTGAACCCAAGTTTCGTCACGAGTAACAATTGAGCCAACACTCCATCTTTGTCTTCCATACAAAGGTCCAAAATGCACGAGAACACTCCACGCGCTGTTGCTTTTAAGCGGCGTGAGCATTCTAAGCACCCATCTTGAGCTGACTTTAATCATACCAAAATGGTCATGAAGAATTTTGAAAATGGTTGTATCTGATACTCCAACCATTTCTGCGAGCTAATTCTCGCAGAAATGGTTGAGGAACTCTTCTGATATTAATTTTTCGACTTTTGAATAATTTCCGAAGTGGTTACCTGGATCGGCCTTCCTGGCCGTGGGTCGTCTTAAAGTGACTCTCTACCTTGTTTAAAAAGGGTATACCACTTGTAAACTATAGTTTTACTTGGACAAGAGTATCCGTAAACGGATGACATCTCTTCTAGTATAGTCTGAACTGATTTTTCGCGCTTGGTAAGGAACTTTATAACGGCACGGAACTCGATTTTCTCCATATTTTACAATTTCTTCCCGATTGACTTGTTTGGTTGACGATAACTCAAAGACTAATTATCTAATTACTTTTTTTTGTGCCCAATGCAAGAACACCCTCCGGAAGCGGGGGAGGGAGGTGGTGAATGCTCATAGCATACGTATGCTCATAGGTTATGTGGGACTCACTTTGAAGAAGTGCCTTACCCACTAAACACCACCTGGGAACGGTTTTGGCCTGTATGGCCTCTCCGCCGAATCTGAGACGACCTCCTTCAGGGGAGGGAGGCGTGGGGCACAACCATCCGGGGACGGAAGTGCGGGTCAACCAACACAGCCGCAAAGGGCGGCGGTGCTGGAGTGAAGGTGTGGATTCGCATGAGCGAGAATACACTCACCGTACGGGGACGGTGAGCACGGTCTGCTAACACAACCGCACGGGGTGGCGGTGCTAGCGGCGCGGGAAGGGACTCACCGTACGGGGACGGTGAGCGCGGGCGCACAACATAATCGCACTGGGGCGGCTAGAGGAGACGGAAGGCTCCACCGTACGGGGACGGTGAGACACAGCCAGCACGATCGCACGGGGCGGCTGTGCTAGCCGAGGCTGGAGGGCACTCACCGTAAGGGTACGGTGAGCGTGGACAGCAACACAACCGCATGGTGGCGGCGGCACTAGCGGCGCAAGCGGAATGGCGATCTAATTACAATAAAACCCGGTATTTATACTAATAATGAGTTGCTCAATTAGCACGTAATTCAGCGACGTCCCCACTTATTACCTACCTACCCATTTCGCGAACTTAAAATAAAATAAAAGTATGTATATTTTTATATAGGTATATTTTATTTTGGTTATGTAGGTAGATACGTGAATTTTAAATTAATATTTTAATATTTAGACAATTTTGAATAGTATTGTCAATGTAAATAAAGTATTATGTCACACTTAAATTTAGTTTTTTCCAGTTCTTTTTTCTTTGAAAAAAAAATTTATAAGATTTTCAAACCAGTATTTTCCTTCGTTTTTTTATTTTATTTTATATTTTATTAGACTAACATTCTAATGCTGGCCATTAGTTTCTCTATATTATGCGTAGAGGATTTGCCTTAATCTTCAAACACCACAAGCGGATCGACGATCGCAGTACCAGATATCTAGTGTCATTGATGCTGCTTACTGCTGCCGGTTTGTGTAGTGTATTATAATTTGACGTGAACAAGATTCCACCATCTATCGGTCGCTTTAACATCTTTCTGGCATATATCTCGGAGTCGCGTCGCAGGCTGAAAGGGACAGGAAGGAAAGTGGTGATGGACTTTCTTAAACCTTAAAAGTCACAATATTTTATTGATCGCGAGCACAATTGACCGCGTAGTGGCGGTGTAAGAATATCCACTACACCATATCATCCCGTAGGTGTTGTAAGAGGCAATATAGAGAAATAAACCAGGAGATGGTCAGCAGCGTCTTCCTCATATAAAACATAAGAAATAAAAAGCTGTGGTTGCCAACCCACCTGCCAAGCGTGACAACTATAGCAAATATCCCCCCTATGAGGCAATCCATAGAGATGGCCTATGTTCTGCAGTGGACTTTAATAAGCTGTAACGGTAACGGTAATCGTAAGTCATCGGTTCGATTCCCGCACCGAACAGGGATTTGTACAGCAGACAAACTTTCAGGTTTCTACCTTGGGGGTATAGAACCTTTTTTAATTAATAATTTATTAATTTAGTCCAATAGACACATGCTTTTGATATTCCATTTAATCTCATTTACAATTTTCATAATATTCGGGTTCCACAATGTTAATAATTAATAAGTACCTACCACCATTACAAACATTAAAGAGATCTGAATGGACGATTAAATTTTTCCGTTTTGTTATCATAGTCAGTTTGATTATTTTTCACCACATTTGTTTTCTTTTTATTAACGTTACGAACGTGTTTTTTTTTTATTTCTTCCTTTGATGTCGAATCCATTATTTTTAAACAATATATCATTTTTGGAATATTTTTGGAAAGA
The DNA here is from genome assembly GCA_029286625.1 of Parnassius orleans. NCBI lineage: Eukaryota > Metazoa > Arthropoda > Insecta > Lepidoptera > Papilionidae > Parnassius > Parnassius orleans. The sequence goes on from JAGSMP010000032.1 coordinate 1,939,859, forward strand.
AGAGTTAATTAAAATTTTGTAGGAGATAGAGGACCCTGTTTTTCCCCTCTGCGGTATTGACAGAGGGCCGTTTGCATAATAGTTTAAGAGCCAGTGAGCGGCAGACTTACGATATTTCAATAAGCTTCAAGTTTTTTTCAGTTAATCCCTATACCTGAGGTACATTAAATGGGGACTTTAATACTAAAATACAGTTGAAAGTAAGTATTTTAATTGATGTAATCGAAATTTTAATTTTATCCAAAGACTGGATTAGAGCGAGTGCTAGGTGCGATGTGCTGCCTGGGTGATAGAACCTCAATATATGTCTGCCATGCAAAACATATATGTCAAATAATATTATCAACAACATATATAAATTGCAGCTTTATTGAAATAACGTAAATTAATATTTTGACCCTTTCGTAGTTGTTTATTTTTGAGAAAATTATGTACGTATGAAAAAATATCCATCCATCCATTACAGCCTTGAAAAGTCACTGCTGAACATAGGCCTACCTCATAGATTACATCATAGATTTTTTCATAGTTGCCACGCTTCGTAGGCGGGTTAGCAACCGCAGTTTTTATAATTTTGAGTTGTTATCAAGAAAACGCTCCTGCCCATTTCCTGTCTCAGTTTCCCTCCGTCGCCTCTTACAATACCCACGGGACGATATGGGGTAGTGAATGTTCCTACACCGCCACTACTCGTTGCAAACAAAACAATATAAATTTATTTGATAAAAGCGGTATCTTTTCCGTGGAATGAGTTGCGGTGAATACAAAATTTTAATAGAAAATATAATTTTTTTAGAAAAAAGTTACTCCCATACTAGGATTCTCTCCCGTATCAAAGAATTAATTTACAAATAGAGACACTGGTGTCCTCTATGGCTAATACTTCGTATCTATCCTACTCGGTGTACAAATTAGAACACTCCTTTGTGCTCCGGGCTGGAGTTTGCGTATACGTCAGAGAGGCCATCTGTTTTGTTATTATCAATGGTAAAAGTTCTTCTGGGTCACTTGTACTAATGGTGTCCTCAGGGCTCGATTCTCGGCCTATTCCTATTTCTAGTGTATATTAATGACTTACCTTCCTTGTAGGATAATCATGATATAGTATTATTTGCTGATGATACTTCCTTGATTTTTAAACTTAAACGTCAATCAGTTAAATATAACGAAGTGAATAATGCTATATCAAAATTTGTGCATTGGTTTAACGTTAATAATCTACATTTAAACGGAAATAAAACTAAATGTATTAAATTTACAACATCGAATGTTAAAAATCTGGGTACCAATGTGTTTTAAATAGGAAGAACTGAGCCTTGTTGAATCCACTGTTTTTCTTGGCATCACTCTCGACGCAAAGCTTCTGTGGGGCCCCTATATCCAAACTAGCAAGCAGATTAAGTTCTGCAGCCTATGCTGTAAAAGATTAGAGGTCTCACTAGTGTCGAGACAGCTAGATTAGTTTATTTCAGTTATTTCCATAGCATAATGTCTTATGGGATTTTACTATGGGAAATGCGGCTGATTCAGAAACTATTTTTGTTTTACAGAAGAGGGCCATTAGAGCTATTTACATCCTAAAACCGAGAGAGTCTCTTAGAGACAAATTTAAAGAAATAAATATATTAACTTTGGCCTCTCAGTATATTTACGAAAATTTAATGTATGTTCACAAAAACAAAGATAATTTTAGTAAAAAAAGTGATATACATTCTGTAAACACTAGGAACAAACACAAGCTAGTGATACCAGTTTCTCGACTCCACAGAGTCAGTAATTCGTTCTTGGGGCAATGTATACGACATTACAACAAGGTCCCGGAAAGTGTACAGGCTCTCTCTATTACTAAGTTTAAATGTTTTGTTAAGCTGAAGCTGTATAAAAAGGGTTATTATAATATAAATGAATACATGGTTGATAAGAACCCCTGGGAATGAGGTGGTCACTCCCAAGCAGTTTCTAAAATAAATTTTGTAAATAATTTGTCTAATTCTAAAAATCTAATGTAAAATTTACTTTAAAAAGTCCTGCTGGGTTTCTTGCTGGTTCTTCCCAGGACAGAGGGTTTTTCGAACCAGTGGTAAAGTAAAAAATGACTTTCAATAAGAATTACACATGTGATCTATATTGAATAAAAAATTATTCTATTCTATTCTATTGTATTATGTTCTATTCTATTCTGTTCTATTCTATTCCAATGCGAAGAGAATGTGAGTAATCCTACGAAGGCGGATAAGGAGCCTATTTGCAAAATTCCGAGATGTGATCATATGAAGAACTTTGATAAAGAGAAATTCAACTTCGCTTCCAGTGTGGTAACCTGAATAGAGTAGGATGTTGATGGAAGACATGGTTTTAACTATGACTTCGAAACACCGAAAACATGTCGAGGTAAAGAGCAAATTTTATTTTTTTGCTAAATTCAGAAAAAAATGAATCTAACTTCATATTTCTAGGAGCAATATTTTCTAAGCTAGCAGTGCTGCTTAGTCCATCAGAAGTAGAATCAAAGGGGAAGGAATTGGAAATCTGAGCGCTATTATATGAAAAAAACATATTAAGTTATACTTGATCACTAAATATATACTAAGAAAGAATAGTATGTATATGAGATAACAAATAAGTCATCGGTAAACTACCCGCCAGCAGTATGAAAAGAAATATGTAATTAACTTAACAATAAGTGAAGAAACGGAACGTTAACATACCATACACAGATGTGTATGGTATGTTAACGTTGCAAAAATTGCTCTCCTGGTTTCATCTGTTAATTTACATATTCTTCCTCTTTCTGCTACTCACCATTCGCCTAATAGTACCCTTCTCTTTTGGACCTTATACTTGTTTCTGATGCTGACCGGGGTTGCTGCATGGTCAACTATCTGCGTCTTTTCTTACCACGATCTTATCTTCCTCCTATAAAATTCAACGTCCTAGGCGCAAATCTAAATTTTATTCCTAAGAAGCTTTAAATTAATTAACCTGGAGCGTTTGAGAGATGATGTAAATAATATTGACTGGTCCCTGTTCTAAATTCCGAAGATGTCAATGATAAGGTATATGCTTTAATCAATTAATTTTAAAACTTTTCGATACATGCACCACTTGCGAGTCAGGTTAAACACTTTCCAGCCCCTGGCTTTCAGAGTCTATAAAAGCAGTAATGTCAAAAGAGATAAAGCTAAGAGGCGTTATAAAGTATCCTACTAATGAAAATTTGTACATTTAAAAACTACGTAATCGCTGTAGTAAGATGTGTCGTGATGCTAAGAGGAGACATATTTGATGAGGTTGAAAATTCTCATTCCGCTCAGATGTGGAAATTTCTTAGAACTCTGGGTATAGGCAAATCATATAATGATTCTAATATCTCGTTTGATTTGACTGCACTCAACCGTCACTTTTCTGAGCCTCCGATTTCTATTGATGACTCTATTAAGTCTACTACACTTAATTTTCTCTCCAATATTCCCAAGCCGTTGTGTTCTCCTTTTAATTTCAGTAAAGTTACTGATGGTGACATAAAAAAATGCCTTTTATCTATTTCCACTAAAGCTATTGGCTATGACAATCTTTGTATGCAAATGATTAAACCTATCACTAATGAACTTGTCCCTATTATCACTCACATTATCTCTTCTTCGCTTGAGACGTGCTCCTTTCCGACTTGCTGGAAAAAGGCATTCGTTATTCCTCTTCCAAAAACTTCAAATCCTACGTCTTTATCCCAATTCCGCCCTATTTCTATTCTTCCGATTTTATCCAAAGTACTAGAAAATATAGTTCAGAGGCAATTATCTCAATTCCTAACTGTTCACAGCCTGCTGAGTCCTTTTCAATCTGGTTTTCGTCCAGGCCATAGCACAGTCAGCGCTCTGATTAAAGTGTCTGATGATATTCGCTGGGCCATGGATAAAAGACTTCACTGTTCTAACATTATTGATTTCAGCAGTGCATTTAATTCCGTTGATTATGACATACTTCTTGGTATTCTTTCGTCCTAAACATTTCACCATCAGTAATCTCTTGGTTTAATTCTTACCTTAGGTCGCTGCAGTGTGTCCGCCATGAGGAGGATTTCTCCGAGTGGTGTGATCTTACGGCGGGTGTTCCTCAGGTGGTGTTCTGTCCCACTTCTCTATTTTCATCAATGCCTCACTACTGTTCTCTCCTCTCATTATCACCTCTATGCTGACGACTTGCAATTATACCGTCATTTCAAAGTCAAAGATATAGACGAGGCTATTAATAAGCTGAATGCTGACTTAAGTAGCATAAGCAGTTGGGCAAAATCGTTTGGTCTTCTCGTTAACCCTGCTAAATCCCAAGTAATGATTATCGGCAGCTCACATATGCTTTACTTATTAGACCGTTCGAAGATCCCTGCAGTAACATATGATAATACTCAAATTCCATATACAGAGACTGCTAAAAACTTAGGTGTTGTCTTTGATAATAATTTGTCTTGGGTTGCTCACATTAATATGATAAGCAGAAAAGTGAACTACACTTTTCAATCTCTCAAGCGCCTCCAGACGTTTTTACCGTTAAAAACTAAGATAACCTTAGCTCAAGCACTTCTTCTTCCTTTCATTGACTACGCTGATGTTAGTTTTTTGGATGCTTCAGAGGAGCTGTTGAACAAACTGGAACGTCTTCAAAATTTGTGTATACGTTTTATTTTCGGTCTTCGTAAATTTGATCATGTTTCAGAGTACAGGGCTCAATTAAAATGGCTTCCTATCCGTAGACGTCGAGACTTACATGTATTATCATTTCTCTACTTTTTACTCTTTAATCCTCTCGCACCTCCATATCTCCGCGAGCGTTTTGAGTATCTTGTACCTCGTGAAACTCAGTGCCGGACCACTAAACAGCTGCTTCTCAAAACCCCTTCTCATTTCACAAGACGATGTGGTGGATCCTTTACTGTAAGGGCGGTCAAGCTATGGAACTCACTTCCACATGACATACGTGCTAGCTCTTCTCTTGATATATTTCGGAATAGAGTAAAGAAACATTTTCTATTAACTTAAAATTATAAATATTCATATATGTTATGTATTTATATGTATAATTATATATATATGTATATAATTATGTATGTGTATATATATATATATATATATATATATTATCTAACTTTATTTATATATGTATGTATAATTAACTGACATAGGAAAATAAATTATACTTATATTTTATACACTTATATGTTAATTGTTAACTGTAACTTATAGCCAATTTCTATTAAGTAGTGTTATGTTAATTATTAAGTACGCACGCTGCTACCTACTTGCTTTATATATAAAATTATTTCTTTCCCAAAGGTTTGCTGGAAGAGAACTCTTATTAGGTTAAGCTCGCTTTGTACATCTTATTTGAATATTTAATAATTGTTATCAACTTACAGTGTGTACAATAAAGAATAAATAAAAAAAAAAAAAAATGTGTGAGGTGCCAATGTCAGATGTCAAAAAGTTACAAACGTCAGTACGATAACTAATTATAACAATAATTAACTACCTTACAAAACTTATATCACTAATAATAGACATTCCAAAGAGAGATTATTATTAATCATTACATTTTACTATCTAATTGACGATAAACAATGAAAAGTAATGTGGATACAAAAATATAATACTTAAGCGTAATGATAGAATGAAAATATATGAAAAATATTTTTTTATTTTATTTATCCAGAGATTTTAATATAATTAACCTACCAGGTATAAAACCAGAAGCCAAATCTGTCATGTCGGAATTGGAATGCTGGAGCCTTTCTGGCACTGATAATGTGCTGAGAAATGTTTTCATATTTTCTAACGCACGTATAGTGCCGTAAAAATAAAAACTGTAAATTCAAACCTAGTAAAGTGTGATTATGCAAGAGAATGCAAATTTTCTTGATTTTTACCTTTTTAATTTTGATGGTCAAAAGAATTTTAGATACCAATTATACCTAATTTACGTGGTAGAGCCACGCTGCAGCATATATTATGGTTGTAGCAAGTATGGGCCGGCACGACCGGGGAAGGACCACGCTCTCACAGAATACTAGCATAAAACAGCAGCTCAATGCTGCTGTATTTCGTATGTAGAGTGAGAACCGGAAACCATTTTCATTTGAAACGAGGCAATACTTCTTAGTCCACAGAGGTGACAAGGTACTGCATTTTGATTCTTAATCGAATACGAGGATAGATGTAGATGTCTATGAGCTACAGCACTCTGTACTCGTTTGTCACTCTTATTCAAAAAATAGACTTTTCATAAAAATTAAACCGACATCAAAGAAAGAAAAAGAATAAAATAATTTCCGCATAATACCTTAAGAACTTAATACTTCTATACCTACTCTATGTCTAGGTACCGACTTTTGAATTTATTATACGAAAATTATTTTTTACTTTTATTAAGAGACTATTTCTTCCATTAACCATTACCTAATAATGTTAGATACTCGTATATCTTAAAATATTATTTATTTCATATATATATATATATATAATATTTAAAAAAAATATGTCAAAGTCGGGTTAAAATGACCCACCCCAACGTCCAATAAGGAACCTGACATGGGTTAAGGTTGTTTACCACGTAACTAGTGGAATGTTGATTTCTTGTGGAAGAATTTATGTAATTTTTCTTAACTAAAATTAGCCTACTTTTATTTAAGAAAAATTATTAGAAAAAAATTATTTCACAACGATTAGATTTTATGATAAAATCTAATCGTAATAAATTCCACGCGGGCGAAGTCGCGAGGCACAGCTAATGCTAAATAAAGGCCTCGTCCATAGATATTAACACATTAACACAAGGCACAGTCCTAAAACATCTGTAGTCCCTAACCCCATACCTTCCTTATTCATCAGTTATCATTTTTCCCGATTTTGTTACCGGACCATTGCCACTTTAGCTAATTGTTTTCTGTTCTACTTATTCGTTATCAGATATTCATCATGCCCGGGTGAGTAAAAAGGGGAAGTAGTTATCATCTCGCGAAAAGGGGCCGCCAAGGATCGGCTGGTGCTGGTGGGGTCGCGGATGAGAGCGAATACACTGGTCGGGGAATACTGAGCCCTTGTCTTCTACTGCGGATTACTTCGTAATAAACCTTGCACAGAAAAATTCCTAACATAGCGCTCATAGACTGCTGCGTAAGCTTTTTTTGAGCTTTCTCACGATCTATAAACTTCCTAGACACGATCTTCTCTCATTTTTAAATGTTTTAAAGCAGGAAAAAGTTTACCTCGCAATCAAGCAGGTTGGCAGATTTCACATAAATCCGAAATATTTCTTATCCTCAATCATGCAGGTTTTCTCGTAATTTTTTGTTCACTGCTGAGTACATGGTAAACCAACCCTTAAAATAAAATAAAATTGCCCTTATTCTAATGTGGTGCTTTAATAAATACTTATAAAACATGTACAATATTTTTCTTATTCATACATGAAGCATACCAAATATGTTTTATTCCCAAATGTGTGTTTTGCGCTTTAAGGATTTTCGTATAAAATTGTCTAAATCCCTTAAAGACTATGACAAACAGCGCTGAAGAATACATGAGGGGAATAATAATTTAAATATATTTATCTCTGAATTTTGTATGTTCCATTAATGATAATGTAAGACAAAACAACAATAGAAAAAAAAACATACGTGAATACGTATGTTGTCTAATGTCGATTGATCCAAAAAAAAACGATTACTCATAAAAAAACGATACGCTAAATATAAAAGTATAGCTTGCACTTGAGCAGTTGGTTTATAATTAATGTTAACTATCTGACAGGATAAACACAATCTGACAGTATGTCGAATTTGATTTTGATGTTCATGCTTTTAATTAGGCCATGATGTACTAGTAGTTTCTGTAGTGAGAGAACAGCGCACACAAAAGAACTTGTCACAGGAAAGCTGCTTAAAATTTAATGAATGGTGCAATATCCGCACAGTTTATCCTATTTTTAAATACAGAAAATATTTAATACATTTTTTTTTTTTGATGGCGGTTAAATGTTTATTAATCAAAATTCAACGAAGTCATTATAGGAGTGACATTTCTAAACGTTTATTACTCAATAACTACATATATAATAATTACATAATTCTTAATGAAAGTCATTTTTATATTCCACTGGCTTAGAAAATACCTCTGTCCTGGGAAGAATCCCAACAGAATTATTTTTTAACATAATATTTTACAATAAAATTATACAAATAGCTTAAAATACCTTTCTGAGATCCTTGTGCTCCTGAGTACTTAAAATCTAAATTTTATTACCTAGGAGATTCTCATAATTGTTTTATCCGTTCTTCGAATAATCTGAAGTTGCTAACAACGCATTTACACTTTTGTATATATATGGAGGTTGATACATACTTCGTTAGCTTTTTTTTCAATTTTATTTTATTTTTGCTGCACTACCTCCAATATGTTTATCTCTGGTTAGCCAAATGTTTGACTGGGAGAGAATTATTTGAGGCATTGAGTCCGCCATATGTATTAGGTCCTTACATATGAAATTAGCGTTTTGTCGTACTGACCACTTTGATCTGAAATATCTCCTCTTTGGTTAAGAATTCCAAATTCAAATTTATAAATTCATTTGGCTGGTACATTTGAGTTTTGAAAACAGTCATTCATTTGTTTTCTCCTCATTATTTTATTCTTTGGAGTCGCTTATTACCGCACAATGGAAAACATGAAATATCGGTATATTTACGAGTACGAGTTCTACCGTGGCACCAGTGCTGCAGAAACAGCTCGAAGGATTAATGATGTGTACGGCGCTGGTGTCGCAAAAGAAAGCATGGTACGTTTTGGTTTCAACGTTTTCGTTCCAGAAATTTCGACCTTCAGAACCAACCCCGTGGACGGCCGGAGACTAAGTGGAAAATGAAGAATTAAATAAAGGCTATTGTGAAAACGGATCCATCACAAAGCACTTCAGAGATAGCTGCAGGCTTCGGGGTAAGTGATAAAACTGTATTAATCCACTTAAAGCAAATCGGGAAAGTAAAAAACTTGAACGATGGGTACCTCATGAATTGAGTGAATCGAACTTGCAAACACGCGTCGACTGCTGTGTTACTTTGCTCAATCGACACAATAATGAAGGGATTTTAAATCGAATCATTACTTGTGATGAAAAGTGGATACTGTACGATAATCGGAAGCGCTCGTCGCAATGGCTGAACCCTGGAGACCCAGCCAAATCCTGCCCTAAACGAAAATTGACTCAGAAAAAGTTACTTGTGAGTGTTTGGTGGACTAGCGCCGGTGTCGTTCACTACAGCTTTCTAAAATCTGGCCAAACGATTACGACAGATATCTATTGTCAGCAACTGCAAACCATGAAGGAAGAACTAGCTGCTAAACAACCGAGATTGGTCAATCGCTCTAGGCCACTGCTGCTTCACGACAACGCAAGACCACATACTGCACAACAAACAACCACTAAGTTAGATGAGCTACAATTGGAATGTCTGCGACATCCACCGTACTCCCGGACCTTGCTTCAACAGATTACCATTTTTCCAGAATTTGAATAACTTCTTACAAGGAAAAAATTCAACTCCGCCTTCAAAGAGTTTATTGATTCTCGCCCCATGGTTTTTTAGTAAAGGGATCAATGAACTACCAATGAGATGGCAAAAGTGCATAGATAACAACGGTGCATACTTTGATTAATTAAATATATTTTACTAAAAAATTGACTTTATATTCCTCCCGTACAAAACGCCAATTTCATATGTAAGGAACTAATATTATTTTTTGTGCTAAAGGTCTAACAGAATACCCACGTAAAATAACTGCTTAATACTGCTGTGTTTCGTATGGTGATTGTAGAAAACCGGAGATATTCCATATTAGTCCTTTGGGGTGACAACGCATCTGCATGTTGTTTCTTAATCGAGGACAAATGGCCAAAGTACTTACCATGGATGGTGGACTGTGTGCTCGTTTCTCACCCTTATTTTATAAAGAAAAAGTGAATTCACAAGACAATTCAAGGTTAAATACAATATAAATTAAGACTTACAGGCTCTTCGAAGAAATTAAAGAAACTTGTGATGGTGACGACCTTGAGAAGCGAATTTGGTGCGCAAAAGATATGTAGCCCTGTATAATATGGTGACCTCTTTAGGGTCTGTATTTATTCTTCCGTGTCCTGCTCAAAGGTTATCACATACGACCTGTCCCATGTTCAACCAATTGTAAAAATCCATTGCAAAAAGATGTTTATTAAAATGATGACCATCTATGTCACTTGTTATTATCAGAAACTGGGGTTTGCATTTTTAGACAGTTTATTGAAACAACAGCTTCTATTGCCTATCTGCATTTCTTATGGCTTGTCTAAATCTGTGAATATTGTATCTTAAGTGTGTACTTACGAGTGAATAAACATATCCAAAGAAAATAGGTCTAATACATTCTGTTATAATTGCATCTAGTGCTGATCCTACTTAGGCAAGTTCATATTAAATACGACTTCTTTGTGATCGTAAAATAAGTAAAAGTTATAAGTATTTTAATTACATTGTGTTTAGAGTCCCAACTAAAAGTGACAGCTGTAACGAACATCGTTTAAACTTACTGTAAGATGTAATTCTTGTTATCCCTTTAATATTTTGAGATTTACCTTTTAAGTAAGTGTTGTTCCGGATTTCATTTTGTATTAGATCCTGAGAATGTATAGATCTAGATATTTGCTTACTCTGCTTCTTCGATTTTCTTTCTTTGTTTTCTTTTGCTGTTTACACTTAATAGTAAAATGAATACACGCAACGCCAAAACGCGCCAAATGGAGAACCAAATTCAAATGACGGTTCAAGAACTTAAGGCGTCAAAGGAGCAGTGTGAGCTGTTGCATAAAGAAAGGGATGACAATGAAAAGGAAATAATAAATATAATTGCCAAAAATATTCAGCTAAAAAGTGATATGGTTAAGTTGCATAAAGAATATATAAATGTTTTAAAAGAGAAGGATCAGCTTCAGGGAACAGTCGATGAGTTTGACCTATGCAGCAAGGAATATTAGGAATCCCTCAGATAAATTGCTGCATTGCAGTTACCTTTATGTGAGGCTAATGAGCAGATTGTGCAATTAAAACAATTCATAGATAACTTGAAAGCGTCCCAAACTCAAAGTCTGTTCAATGAGCTCATAGAATGTGAATTTTCTAAAACATTGCAACCCTCCACAACAATCGATTTGACTGGTAATGATTATGTCACACATCAAGAAGAGCAGAAAGGATTACCTGCAGTAGAAGAAACTTAAAGAAATACATAAAAAATTAATAAATATGTTAGGAAAGTGCAAAAGTTAATTAAAACTAAAATTAATACTAATAATTATATAAATGTATGTAAGGAAAAGCAAGAGTTAATTCATAAACTTAAATTATATTCAATTGAGGTGAAAAATATGAATAACTGTTATGAGACTGAAATAGTGTCTAAATTCAGAAATGTTATCACTTAGAAACTCCCTACAAATTATATCAAATAAATATGCATCGGCTCAGGATAAGATAAAAGAACAAATATTGGCCATGGATAATCTGGTAAAGTCATGTAAATATAATGAGAAGCGCTTTGACTCCTTAATAAAACATCAGAGTGAGTATCAGCGCTCCATACCAGGTTCATCGGACACAATGTGTGTAAATAATAATGTAAACAGTAATTACTCATTATTTTCACCTACACTCTATGACAGGGCCATGACAAAGAATATAAACTTAAAAAGTAATTTAAATATTTAAAAAAATAAAGTTATTATGTATTGTGATGAAATAGACAAAAACTTTTGTTTATTTAAAAGGACAGCTGATCAGTAATTATTGCATGCTTGGGGCATCCTTTAGTCATATAATTAATAAAGTTTGAGCTAGTAAGTTTTGCCCTAATAGCACATTAATAATTCTTCTTGGGAGAAGAGGCAATGTAAATAAAAATCAATTATTAAAATATATTGATTATCTAAATACTTTAAATGTACATAAAATTATTTTGCTTACATTGCCTTGCGTACTTGCATATTGTTGGCCACTGGAAAATAAAATAGGATACGATTTAAATTTATTAATTAATAATTTGTCATATAATAATAATTTGAACTTGAAATTTAGTTGGAATAATTATAACAGTAGAATTAATTTAATAGACGTAAATAATTTAATTAAGAAATTTTTGACTAGGGATAGGTATTACTTATCCAAATATAATTTAAGACAAATAGCAAATGTGATATCTGTTTTAAATTACATATTTACTCAGCCAAGGACTTGGCTACCCAGACATCTGCTTCTATTGTGCAGCACAATGACTTAATATGCAATTCGGAATCAGTTCCAAGGTAATCTATAGCAGTTATAATAATTTAAATAATTTAGAATGTAGCTTACAAATCCTTTATTGTATGACTTTTTTTTATAAAATGAGGGTGACAAACACACAGCCCACCTGATGGTAAGCGGATGCTCGTATACGTATCAAAATGCCGATGCGTTGTCACCACTAAGGACTAAGATGGAATGCCTCGTATCCAATAAAAAGGGTATCTGGTTCTCTACACTCACCATACGAAACACAGCAGCATTGAGCTGCTATTTTACCTGGTATTCTGTGAGAGCGTGGGTCCTTCCCCGGTCGAGCCGATTCATTCGTGCTAGAACTATGATATAGCTGAAGCATGGCTCTACCATGTATAAAACTCCACAAAGTAATAAAAAATTGTTTACACCTGGTGCATCAAAATATACAAGGCATGATAGGCAAAACGCTAGAAATTGAATTGTTCTTAAATATCAACAATATTCATATTTCATTGATTAAAAGCTTATAACTTAATGTTTAACTTCAGTAATCACCGGGTGGTCAGTTCATTTCAATAGAGAAACGGTTTCAAGAGGTTGCTCCTTAATATTAGCTTGTAAATTATTATCATGTAAAGAACGTAAAGATATTGTGAGCCTCTCTGTTGAGCGAACTGTAGAATTAGCATGTCTTGAGTTTGCCTCATTTAACAATGAGGCAAACTCAAGACTGCCAATGGTAATAAAACGGTGGCAAATACTATTCTTTATTCTGTGCCTGACGTTCCGTGCGATTGTAGGCATTTATTTCACGCAGGTAGCAAGAGTGACAGAGGCCTGTCCTAGTCAATTCAATTGCAGTTTTAATGCTTTATATTATTTCTAAATTTCCTGATCCAGTAAGAATCATTCCCTACTTTTTATTAGCAGCTCTCACAGTGTAATAAATACTGAATAGAATAGAACTGAGTGGAGTAGAGTGGCTAGATCGTTTCTCAAAAATTTAGTCGCAAAAGATATCGATCCGTTTACGGGGCCACAGCTCGGCTTTTGCGTAAAGCGCCTTATTCACGGTCCATCTTGCTGTACGTCCCCCCAAGGTCATGCACGACTTACGAAGCAATACGACAATGAGTAGGCTTGACGTACGTCAATAATTATAATTAATCATTGCTGTCAATCCTGCTCATTGTCGTTTTGCACCGTACGTCGTTCTTTGGCGGGACTTACAGCAAGATGGACCGTGAATAAGGCGCTTAAAGCAATTTTATTTGAACATTTTTTCTCTCATTACTGTGAGGCGCTTGTTTCGCATTGTGTACAATTTAGACGACTTGAAACAGTGTTTAGTTTTAATGAAGAAATGGGTGAAGCAAACTGGCAACCTACGGACTTCACCGAATGAAGCGAACGTGCAGAGAGCTTCAACATCAGTTCGACGCGATTATGATTTATCGACACGTAAACATTTGGCTGAATTAGGAATATCACTCACAATCTTACCCCGTATATTGTATACCCATACAAGAGTCAGTAAGTGCAGGAATTAAAGCCCAACGATTTAAATTTACACAAATTGTACGTAGAGACAATGTTGGATCGCTTCCCTAACTTCGACAACATCTTGTTTTCGGATGAAGCCCCTTTCCACTTTAATGGTCACGCAATAAAGAGAACTGCAGGTGTTAGAGTAGAGTAAATTCTAAAGCAAAACATAACGTAACTACATGGACAGCAATTTCAACTAAACGATTCATGGAACCTATTTCTTTGAGAATTTTCACGGTCGTGCGGTCACCGGTCACTGTTAACTCCACTAAGTATGCGAGAATGTTAAGAGAGTTTCTGTCACCACAGCTACAGGAATTTACTGGTTACAACCGGAATACGTGGTTCCGGCAAGACAGAGCTTTGCTTTGCTACAAAAAGAGATGCCACGTCAAATTTCTAAAAATATGGCGTTGCCTTTCCTGTCTAAGTAATTTTTAATCACATTATTGCTTTTCACTTCTTTCTAAACTTAAAATTACAATAATAACGATCGTCATGTTTTGTCAATTGAGCATCTACAGACCCCATGTTCTATATAATTGATATTAAGAAAATTGCAGATCTGTGGGGATTTCCGTTAAAGTTATTGCGTCTATAATAGATACAATTGCAGCTCAACTTTGAAAAAAAGTATGGAGTAAGTTAAGCTTAATAAACAGAATAAATCAGTTGTAATATGTGGAGACTTTAATATTAATCTCCTAGAAGCTTCCTCCACCAATATTAAACTTAGATCATTGTTTAAATCATAATATGGTATTTTTAATTTATTTTTAGAGCCAACGCGTATTGCTGAATCTAGTGCAACATGTATAGATAATATTTTTACAAATGTTAAGCGGTTGCATAAATGTATAATTCAAAAATTGAGTTCTGATCACCGTGGACAATTAGTTTCATTACCTTATGTTCACAAAAAGCAAGTAGATGAAGAAGTTGTGTTTTTTCCAATAAATGCACGTCGCTTGGAGAAGTTTATAAGTAACATAGTGAAAAAACTTCCTTCCATCACTTCCATATCAAAATAATCCTAATTGTTAATATGGAACATTGTTTAAGCTTATTTGCAATGAATTTGATAATACTTTTACTTCTAAAACATTCTCCTTGAACATTCGGATATTAGGCGACAGAAGGAGTCCCTAAGAGCAGACAAAGGTTTTATGAACTTTACCATAAAAGGTCATATAATCGTAGCCTCGAATTTAGGGAAAATGTAAAAATATTCAAAAATATTTAATAGAGTGTACTCTACAGCCAAGTCTTTGCATTTGAGGAACAAAATTAAGACGGCTTCTTATAAAATTAATATGACGTGGAGTGCAATTAGTAGTGAAACTGGTAAGGTTAACTCTCGCAATTCAAACTACCAGTTAATTTTTAACAACAAATTTACTCAAACAGATCAGGATGTTGCAATGGTTTTTGAGAAATATTTTACTGATTTTCCGATCTTAACCACTAACGGCCGGTCTCAATAACCCATCTACGAGTATCCTTTACTGGAAGTTAAAATGTCTACCATTGGTATCTATAGTTACATTTTTCCGTTTCAATAATCAAAGATAGATAGAAATATTGAACCATCACATTGATCTACCGTTCGGAGGGTTTACTGACTACCTGAGTTAAGTGGATTAATAGAGAAAAAAAACAGCTGAGCGTTTCAACAACGTTTTGGCAGTTAACTGGCAGTAGTTCAAATTACCAGATGTCAGAGATTTGTCTATCGCCCAATTTTGAGAGTTAGCAAATATATGTCATGTTTTTAAATAAATAAAACCTATTTTATTTCTAAAAAATGGATTTGCTCAGTGATGAAAGTGATAATGAAATGTTTGAGATCGGTGTTTTTGATTCCGGAGGTATTGTAGATACTGAAAATAGCTGAGTTTATACTCGAATAAATTACGGAAGTGATTTTTCTGACTCTGAATTTAAATAAAACGTCCGTTGATGAGTTATTATTGAAAATAACACCAGCCTTAAAAGTAATTTCTTGGAGGTGAGTATATTATATAATATAAATATTATATAACTACAATATTAATATTATAGTGAACAATTTTCTTTACATATCTATGGTCGAAGTATACCACCGACATTATGTAATTTGAACAATAAACATGAATGTCAATTATTGTAACATTTTAAGAATAAAGGAATATCAAAATCTTATGAAGTTATTTCAGATGAGCTCCTCGATTTTTGGTTGTGGTGTTGTGTACACCTGTTAGGTAAAGCAAGTGTCAATGTCAATGCCGAATGCCAAGCGCTGCGTTTCGTTTTTTAAGATAAAATATTGTCATTATTTGATGCAAGCCTTAATTTGAAAAGATGTGTATGGAATAATCGTCAATATTATTTTAATAACTAATAATTATAATAATTGAAAACATTATATATTAATCATAATATTTTAAATACATCATAATATTTTATTGTAAATGGTGACGAAATTGACTTCGAAGGAAAAACAAAACGCTTAGGAGAGACGCATTAACCAAAGTTATCATGAGCTATCTGTCTTTTATCACGGCTAAGCTTTCGTACAATAGGATATTGAGACGATAGTAATAGATAGTTTAAACTTAACTGTTTACCTTGGGTAGCTATCTACTTATAACTGATTGTAGGGAATTGAGACCGGCCGTTAATCACTGAATTCTTCTCCTGCCGTCGCCGAATCATTACTTAAACAAAATGTAAATGCGTGTACAAAGAATTTTACATTTCATAAAATATCATCAAAAGATATTGTAAAATATTTTAAAACTATTGATATTAAGAAAATTGCAGATCTGTGGGGGATTTCCGTTAAAGTTATTGCGTCTATAATTGATACAATTGCACCTCAACTAGCCATTATTTTCAATACTAGAATAGAATAGAATAATTTTTTATTTTCTATATAGATTACATGTGTAATTCTTATTGAAATTCATTTTTACTTTACCACTGGTTCGAAAAACCTCTGTCCTGGGAAGAACCAGCAAGAAACCCAGCGGGACTTTTTTTTAAAAGTAATTTAACATTAATGGTTGTACAAACTATTTAAGTACAAAATTTATTTTAGAAACTGCTTGGAAGCGACCACCTCATTCCCAGGGTTATTATCAACCATGTATTCATTTATACTATAATAACCCTTTTATACAGTTTCAGCTTAACAAAACATTTAAACTTGGTAACAGAGAGAGCCTGTACACTTTCCGGGACCTTATTGTAATAGTATACATTGCCCCAAGAATGAATTACTGACTACTAGTATCGAATATGGTGTATTTCCTTATTTAATGAAGCATAGTAAAGTAATACCTTAACCCTTAAACCTACCTGGGGTCCACAAAATCCCAGTAACTGAATCTTTTAAATATTTTTGCAACTGCGAAACGCACGTTCGCGTCACTCGAGCTAGTTGTTAAATACGGCAGCGGCCATCTTGTCGACAGTCCAATTTATCGCTGCTTTGGTTTCTCAGACCCTGGGTAGTAATAACGTATAATTTTTAACGTTTGTGTTAGTGACGAAATATTGATGAATACTGTTGTAGTTTCAACAATATTCTAAAGGGTAAGTTTGATATGTTAGTGTAAATTATGATAATAATATTATTTCAGTTTTGGCGATATACGTAGAAAAACACGTAATTTTGATGTTTTATTTTAATAATTTATTACATTTGTTTCATTTTATGTTATTTCAGTTTTATCAAAGAAGATTCGAAACAATGGATGACCAAATTACTCAGTGGTTGTATGAGGATCAATCAGATCATGAAAAGCATGTGAAGTTGCTATACCTGACCATGAAAGTGATCTTGAAGAAGATAGCGTTATTGATGACTTTCGCGCAGAACATGTGAATGATACAGATGATGCGTCATCGGAACGACATACCTCTGTCTAATTTTGCTTCACGTAATTTACTCCGTGTTCTGCCTGTGCCTAAATCTCTAAAGGGTAAGGACGGTTTTAGGTGGACAGGTGAAAAGCCATCTAGGTCTAGAATCCCACAGAGAAATATTTTGCATCATCCTCCTGGACCTAAAGTTGCAGCCCGTGAAATCACAACAGAGCTAGAAGCATGGGATCTTTTTTTTTCTAATGAAAAGCTAGAAGAAATTGTCAGAAATACAAATACTGAAATTTTTAGACAGAGAGAAAAATACAAACGGGACAGAGCTATACAGAATACGGAAGACGAACATGCAGATGGATCTAGTTCCACAAATATACGTCCTTCTTTTGCTAAGGATGCAAATGTGACGGAAATCAAAGCTTTATTCGGGCTTTACTACTTAGCGGGAGTTCTCAATATGAATCATGTCACCACTAAAGAATTGTTTGACAAGAACTCAGGTGTTGGTTATTTTCGTGCCACTATGACCCAAGCTAGATTTGAGTTTTTAACGAATTGCTTGAGTTTTGATGACCCCTCGACCAGAATAGAACGACAGCAAAATGATAGACTGGCACCAATAAGAGACCTTTTTGAACATGTTGTCAAAGTTTCAAGTGATGTATATAGCCCTTCCGATTGCTGTACATTAGATGAAATGTTACTAGGCTTCAGAGGTAGATGTATCTTTAAAATGTATATCCCCAGCAAACCGGACAAATACGGTATAAAATTTTGATGACTTGTGATGCCAAAACAGCTTACATGTTAGATGCATTTGTGTATTTGGGTAAAGGTTCTTGCCCAGGAAATATGCTATCTGTTCATTTCTTTACTTTGAAATTAACTGAAAAAATTTAAAGAACAAACCACAACCTTAAGTGTGATAATTGGTTCACTTCAATACCGGTGGCTATGGAGTTTTTGCAAAAGAAAGTGACCCTTGTTGGCACCTTATGAAGAAACAAAAGAGAAATTCCACCTTCTTTTGTGGAGCTAAAAGAGCGCAATCGCAACACAGCAAAGTATGCTTTTTCAAAGGAACTTATTGTCTTACTGCCCACTTAAATCTAAACAAAAAAATTGAATAAAACTACTTTTACGGATTTTATCGCGTTTAATTAACTTATTTTATTAAATTCCGACGTTTCGGGTGCTTTACAGCACCCATAGTCATGGGAACTGAGGTTATTGACGTCCCGATGTCAGTGTTAATCCGGAGTACCTTCAGCTTTTTAATTATTAATTTTGGACCGATCTAATGAACTTACTGTGTCTTGAAGTCTTGCAGTGGTATGCTTGGGTTTAGTTTTAATTTTATTAATTACAGGATCCCGAGCAGGTGGTAGTACCAGCCTTCCTCTCTATTGAAATTAGGATGTTTTTAATTTCAATAGCCTCACGTATCATCCAAAAAATAGTTCCCATGTTGTCAACTACATACCACAGCAGATCCTGATGGAACGAAACAATTACCGAGATGGTAGAATTCTAAAAATAAAACAAAAGGCGGCGTCGATTTGCTAGACCAGTTATGTCACAAGTACAGCGTGTCTAGAAAAACAAAAAGATGGCCTGTGGCAATTTTTGGCCTTTTGAATATAGTAGGTGTTAATTCGTATGTACTTCAAAAATGGCAACAAAGGATGGAACGAAAGGGACTTCCCATAAAAGACGATTTTAAAAAAAACTTGCCTTTGAACTTATCACCCCTCAAATGGAGGAACGATTTACATGGCCCTCTTTGCCAACTAATCTCAAAGTTCTCCTTGGAGGAATCTTGCAAAAAGAGCGACCAGGTCCTGCTTCCACTGCAAAAAAAGATGTGCTATGTGTCCAAGGAGAAAGGACCGTAAAACCAAGGTCACCTGTGGCATATGCCGAAAATCACTTTGCGGAGAACATACAGAGGCTATGTGTTAATATTGTGTCACGAAACAAAAATGTTTTATTTTTATTTTTTATTTAGCTGTCTGTAATAATAAACAATTTTGCAAATTAAATGGATTTTTATTTAATTAATATTAATTTATATAAATTGGGTTCCTCAAAACCCCTGGGTAGTAATAGTGTTTCTCCCTGGATGGATAGGGTTTAAGGGTTAATTAAATCTGGTAGTACATTAAACCCCGCTAATTTTAGACCAATTTCTGTACTGCCAACACTTAGTAAAAGTTTTGAAAAAATTATTCTTGATGAAATGTTAAATTCTTTTAATGTAAATAATTTTCTTCATAAAAATCAATTCGGTTTCACAAGGGGTCGCTCGACAAATGATGCTGGTGTTGAGCTGATTAAATATATCTTAAATGCATGGGAGAATTCACAGAATGCTTTGGGTATATTCTGTGACCTATCCCAAGGCCTTCGATTGTGTTCACGGTGAAACATTAATCAGAAACTTCAACACTACGGTGTAAGAAGTGATGCTTTTAAATTAATTATTTCATATAGCTCTTCCGGGTCGATAGTACAAATATTCGTGCCTCAGGGCTCAATTCTCGGCTCCTTTCTCTTTCTTGTATATATTAATGTCTTACCTTACATAGTAGAGGATAACCATAATATAGTATTATTTGCTGATGACACTTCATTAATTTTCAAATTAAAACGACAATTACTAAAATATGACGAAGTGAATAATACTATATCTAAATTAGTAAATTGGTTTAATATTAATAATTTGCATTTAAATGGCACTAAAACGAAATGTATGAAATTAATGACTCCAAATGTCAAACATTTAAATACTAATGTGATTTTAAATGGGGAAGAACTGAGTCTTGTTGATACCACCATTTTTCTTGGAATCACACTAGACGCGAAGCTTCATTGGAGGCCCCATATATCAAAATTAGCAAGCAGACTAAGTTCTGCAGCATATGCCATAAAAAAGATTAGAAATCTTACCAGTGTTGAAACAGCTAGACTTGTTTACTTTAGCTATTTCCATAGCATAATGTCGTATGGTATTTTGCTATGGAGACACGCGACTGACACTGAAATTATGTTTGTTTTATAGAAGAGGGCCATAAGAGCAATCTATGATTTAAAACCTAAAGAGTCGAGTCGCTCCGACAAAAATTTAAGAAAATTAATATATTAACTTTGGCTTCTTAATACATTTATGAAAATGTAATGTACGTACACAAAAATAAAAGTAGTTTTAGAAAAATAAGTGATATTCATAATGTAAATATTAGGAACAGACACAAGTTAGTTGTACCCAGTATTATCAGTTACTCGACTCCACCGAGTCAGTAATTTATTCTTGGGGCGATGTATATGCTTTTACAACAAAATCCCAGAAAACATACAAAATTTGACCTGCTCAAAGTTCGAAAACTTTATTACACTAAGTTAGTACAAAAAAGGTTATTTTAATATTAAGGAATTTATGGATGATAATAACCCCTGGAAATGAGGTGATCGCTACTAGGCTAATTTTGTTTTGTGTTGTTAATTGTGTAATATACATGATTATAAGCTGTTAATTTTTTTTAAAGTCCCGCTGGGTTTCTTGATGTTTCTTCCCAGGACAGAGGTTTTTTTCCGATCCAGTGGTAATTTAAACATAAGAGTGATTTTCAATAAGTATTAATTATAATCTTCATTGAATAAAAAAGTTTATTTTTCTGTTTCTGTAAAAGTATCAACTTGAAAAGCATGTTGTTATAATAGTAATATTACAATTTTAAGGTATATAAAATAATATGTAACGTCTTATACATATATATAAAGATTTATTTTATTATATTCAGTGATTTTTTTTGTTATTTTATTTATAAAATAGCTGACAATCTAAATCTAAACACAAATCTAGACAAAAAAACAAAATATAGAACCCTATACTGCCAGCGTATGTAAAATATTATTTAAATTATATTAAGTTAGAATTTTACCGCTCTGCTTCGTAAGTGTTATTCAGCATGTTATGAAACTCTGTTATTGGCTAAGTGTACTTATTTATGTTTTTAAGTTTGTTTGTGAAAATAAATGCTGTTGAGTTTCCTAATAAAATACTAAATAAAATAAATGATAAATTTTTATAAATATAAATAAGGATTTAACCGACATAGCCCAACGGATTAGTAAGCTCAAGTGGCAATGAGCCGGCCATATAGCTCGAAGAACCTACAACCGATGAGGAAGAAAGGTTCTTGAGTACACACTTAGTAGTTTATAGTTATAAATCAAAACCAAAAAATATTGGTCCACAGTATTTACAACGATACAAAATTTTATTTTGCTAAAGGTGACTTCTAAATGTCAAATGTCTGGAAACCCGTTAGACATTTCCCTAGGGCTGTTTAGATGTTCCAAGAATACCGTCTGTCTGTCATGGCTGCGGTTTCTCATTTTGAGAGATTGGAATTCTCTGTCGATGTATTATAAGTATACAATTAAAACATGTAACACAGAAGTTATTTAATTTACGTTGTCAATATAAATTTTTCTAAGAATTTTTCTTTTATTAAAAATTATTCAAAGGCTATGATAATTTTGGACTTTAGTAGTTTTTGTGTCTTCTGTTAAGTATCTATCGATCTATCTATCCATTATCCTTAATAAGACTATTATTTAATTTAAAGTACATATAATATCGTCCACACCGAATTTCAGTCACGGCAGCCAGTCCCGATGGTATAAATATAATTGCTTGCTTTACAGACTTAAATTTAGAAAACAAATAATTATTAATTTAAACAAGTTTAAAAATGAAATGTATATATATACTCATTAAAATCGGCTGTTAACTTAAATACTACTAATAGTATTTATGTAACGTTTGATTTTTTTAAAGCTCTAAATTTAGTTATAACTATATTTTTCTTCCACATTAATTTAAAACATATAGTGGTTTCCGTTCAAATATTGTTACTTGTATATATAGCAATAGCAGTGTTAGAAGTAGCAATGTTGCTGGCATTAACCACATGTTAATGCCTGCAAATTCTATGGAGCAAAATTGTCTCTTTATATTTTTTTTTGTTGTAGCTGTTTGTGATCCCTTAATAAAAATAATAAATTATTTTTATTAAGGGATCACAAATAAAATTCAGATGCGCTGTCACCCCTGAGGACTAAGACGTGTTGCCTTGTTTCCAGTAAAAAGGGACACCGGTTCTCTACACCCGCCATACGGCAAACCTATAGATACCGCTCATCTTCTGGAACTAGAAGTCGAGCGTAAGTCTACACTAGGAGCAGCGGACCTTTAGATCTTGTGACTGCCGATGAAGTCAAAGAAGACATCAAAAGTCTCGAAAAAAAATCAGCACCCGGCCTCGACGGCATAAGTAACAGGGTACGAAAAGCGCTCTGTGCGCCTCTAGTTTGCATTCTTTACCGGACGCCTGGAATGAGGCATAGAAATCCCGAAACCAGGAAAACCTCACAACTTAGCCTCCAGCTATATAAGGAAAATTTACGAGCAAATCATATTAAATCATGTCCCAGATTAAGACTTTTCCAAAAAGCTTCTCCCCGACGAGCAGTTCGGCTTCAGATTCGAACACTTGTGCACAAATAAAATACATTACAGAATATATTCTTCAATAACAATAATAATAATTATTATTATCCCGCCCCGCATCGTCCGCCGGTTTCTCTCCTTTCCCCTAACCTCGGCCGTTTGGTCTCCCTTGCCGAGGGTTTCCGTCTGGTTGTTTTTATTTATTTATGTATTATTTATTTATTTATGTTAGTATATTAAATATATATTTATGTTTATTTATTATTTCCTTTAAAATATTTATTCAGCCCAACCAGATGAGAATACTATAAATACCCCAAAATAATAATTATCTTTATTTGCGTAAAACATGGTATAAATAGTGTTCACATATAAAAACAAGCGCTCATGTTTTGCTTATTTTACATAGCATGCAAATATTTTTAAACAATGTCAAAGATTTAGTTAAAAATCAAATATAGAGAAATAATATTATAATAATTAGTTAAATGTCAATTGAGCATCGTCAATTTCAATACCTAGTAAAAAGTCGCATAACTGTATTGAAGATATATTAACAATAATTAAGTGATTTTTTAAATAAATATTGTCCAATACATAATCAATTTTTAGTATCCAAGAATTGTTTTACACTATAGAAATTATTTTCATTGAATCATTTGTACAATTTCTTTTGAACAATGTAATATTTAGGGTTTAAGTGCGTCAGGAGTTTGTTATATATTCGGACACACATGGTAAGGCAATTTTGCCATATTTTGTGATTTAGGTATACTTAAATACTAGTTTGTGTAGGCCCCACGTGAGCGAGTAGACTGTACCTCACAAGCTTTTTCAAATAATTGTTTGTGTCTGCACAAAACACAAATTTCATAAATATATATTATTGGTAGTGGCAGTACTCCAAGACCTTTAAATAGAGGCTGACACGATTCATCAGGTCGTATTCCGCAGATTGCCCTAATGCACTTTTTCTGCTCAAGAAATGCCCGATTTCAATCCGAACTATTTCTCCACATCACCAGTCCATAACGAATTATAGACTCGGCATAAGCTCGGTAAGTCATAACAGACGTTTTTATGTCAGTCACTTTTTTATTTGGTTGAGCGCGTATGAACATTTGTTTACTTTATTACAAACTTCATCGATATGTGCTTTCCAGTTCAGATTCTGGTCTATAATAACACCTAAAAATTTTGTTTTTTCTAATTTTTTTTTTCTAATGTTTAGCTTGAAATTGTATTGGTTAAGTTTTGGCTAATTAAACTGAATAAAATTTGATTTTGCCAAGTAAATTTTTAAATTGTGAGCTTGTAGCCATTCAATTATCTTATCAGTTGTATTATTTATGTCCAATTCGTGATTATATATTGATTTTTTTTTGTCTTAACTATAACTGAAGTGTCATCAGCGTATGTGATACATTCATTTGTCACATGAGATATGTCATTAATATACAATATAAAAAATATGGGCCCTAAGATACTGCCTTGTGGAACCCCATTAATATTTTTAAGGTAGTTGGATTTATATGTTAACTTCTTTATTGATCAATTTTGTTATCGTGACACATTGAGTACGATTTGTTATATACGAAGCAATCTACTACAACGTAATACCCCTTATTCCTATTTTTTCCAATTTATTTAATAATAGATCGTGTGATACGAAGTCAAATGCCTTAGTTAAGTCAAAAAACAGTCCCGTAGTTAAATAATTATCATTAATATTGGACAAGTATTGGTGTAAGTAAGATGATGAATAGCTAAGTTAGTCGATTTATGTTTTTGGAAGCCATATTGATTTTTATTTATAATGTTAAATTTATTGCAAAATTCTAGGAGCCTTTTATACATACACATTTCAAATACTTTTGAAAGTATAGGTACCAGGGTAATTGGGTGATAATTGCTAACGACGTTTCTGTTGCCACGTTTGTGTATAGGCTTTACAATGGAGAACTTTAATGTTTCTGGGTACAAATTAACAAGATGAGTCAATATGTCAATTATTTCATCAATGCATGACTTCAATATTTGTGTGTTTATGCCATCGTAACATACAGAGTTGGTTTTATTTAAGGCCATTACCTTTAATTTTACTTCATTTATTTACATGGGTTTAAGGAACATTGTGTATAAGTTAAAATTATTCTTAATATTAGAGCCTTCGCCGTTGTTTACATTATTAATACTACTGTTTCCGATGTTTGTAAAGTAATTATTAAATATTTGGGATATTTCTTCCGGGATTGCTATGTCGGAGTCGTCAATTTTTAGACAGTCAATAGTAGCTTCGCTTTATGATATACCTATTTCTTTTTTTATTATTGACCACGTTGCTTTACATTTATTTTTGCTATTTTAAATAAATTTAATGTTTGCAAGTCTCTTAGATTTATTTATACATTTTTTCAGGATATTTGATTATTTAAAATATTTCTGCCCATTGATTGCTGATTTATGTGTACAATAGTTATATAATAATAATAAAATTGAAAGCACCGGGTACCGATAATATACATAATTATTGGTACAAAAAGCTCAGCTGGGGATGAGTCGCTCGCGTCCGTAGGCTTCGACCACCTAACCCTAGGCCCACCCTACACGTGTCCCCCGGGTGGTGCTAAACGAGCGACAAAGCCGAAAGGATAGACTCGGCTCCTCGCCGTATGGTAGCGGCGTAAAATCTACCACCCCCTTAGATCGCACCATGAGCCAACACAGTAAAGAAATGGCCCCGAGTTCCCGGCGCCCCTTTAATGGGGCAGGGGTGCGAAGAATCTCCGGGAGTAAAACCGGCGACGAGGTTCGCCACCCGTCACGTTCTGTCTCCCGGAGGGGCGAAAAGTGGATTGCGGAGGCCCGTCTGGCTACGCTGAATGTATGTGGAGCAATGAATGATAAGATGGATGAAATATGCGAAATGATGAATGATAGAGGAATAGATGTGTTATGTGTAAATGAGACGAAACGAAAGGGAAAGGATGCCACTGCACATGGCATGTATACCGCTTACTGGTCTGGTGTAGACGAGACCGAGCGGGCATGCCAGGGAGTCGGTGTCATCCTTTCAGAAAGAATGGGTCAATGTGAAAGAGTATGAATGTGTAAGCCCAAGGCTGCTGTGGATACGAATGAAAGTGGGCTTAAAGAAGTTGTTTGTGCTAGGGGTGTACGCCCCAGACATGTCTAAGCCCACTTATATCCGAGAGCAGTTTTGGGACATGGTAAGGATGGTGTTGATGAAATGTAAGGGAAATGAAAATATCATTATGTTAGGAGATTTTAATGGAAGGGTTGGGGTGAAGAGGTCTGGTTATGAAAGGATATTAGGAATGTTTGGCGATGAAAGTGTAAATGAGAATGGTGAAGACCTCCTCGCCGTATGTGAGGAAAAGAATCTTTTTGTGACGAATACTTTCTTTCGCCATAAGAGGATTCACATGTATACATGGGAAAGAGGTAATGATAGAAGCATGATAGATTTCATAATTGTGGATGAAAGAATGCGGAGCGCAGTGGTAGATACAAGAGTTTACCGGGGATCCAACGTAGGGACGGATCATTACTGGTCTTATGCCGAATTAATGGTCTATTCAGGCGTTGGCTGCATCGGACATCTGTGTCTACCACTGCGTTACAGCGTATAAGAACAGAGAGGTTACAAGATGAAGGTGTGAAAGAGAAGTATAAATGTAGACTGAGGAGAATATAAATGGTTTGAATGAAATATGTATGAATGATTTAGACCTGAAGACTGTATGGAATAATGTTAAGAAAGTTTTGGTGGATGCAGCCACCGAAGTATGTGGTGTAAGTAAGAGAACGAATGAAAGGAAAAATAATACGTGGTGGTGGGATGATGAGATTCGGATGGAAGTTGAAGCAAAGAAGAGAGCATGGCTAGATTTACTGGCAACCAAAGCTGGTAATTCTGGCGGTATGAATGATGAGATTGAAAGAAAAAAGGCAGACTTTAGACTTATAAATAAGAGAGTAAAAGAAGTTGTTGAAGGAAAAGCAAGAAAGAACGGATAAGAATGATAGAAGGATATCTGATAACTTCCAGGCAAATATTAAAATGTTCTGAAAACTCGTAAGAACTGCAAGGGAAATTCAAAACAGCCTAGAATGAATGCTATACGAGACGAGAATGGCTGTATGCTGAATGATGAAGTTTCGAATTTAAAGAGATGGAAGGAATACTTTGAAAGCGTGTTTATGAGTGAAGGTCGTCTGAATTAAGTGAAAAGAAATTCCGAAAGAAGTGGAGAGAGGTAGGAGATAAGTGTAGATGAAATAATAAAAGCAATGAAAAGCATGAAAGCAGGTAAGGCAGCCGGATATGATAGAATATCACTCGAAATGCTAAGTGCTAGATAGGTAGTGGTGGTAGTCTGTACACCTTGTTTAATTTATGTTGGGAACTGAAGCGGGTACAGGAAGACTGGTGCAAAGCCATTATAGTCCCAAAATATAAAAGAAAGGTCACAGCAGGACTGTAAAACTACTGCAGTATCAGCTTGCTTAGCATTGTGGGTAAACTGTATGTGTATGCTAAGGTGTTAATTGAAAGAGTTATGAAAGAAAGTGATGGAAATATTTGGGATGTGCAAGCTGGATCTAGAAAGGGAATGGGGTGTACGGATCAACTAATTTCCATGCGCATGATGCGGAGAAGTTTTGGCCAAAACCAGAAAGTTTTTGTGCTTTCATGGACTTGGAAAAGGCTTATGACAGAGTGGACAGGAATGTGTTATGGCAAACACTTAACTCATTTGGTTTGAGCGCTGGCTTGATACAGGCATTGAAGTATCTTTATAGGGACTCTAGTGCTTGTGTCAGGATCAACAGGGTCTACTCGGACTGGTTTGGCATCCAAGGTGTCAGACAGGGCTGTGTAGCTTCCCTGGCTGTTTAACCTATTTATGGACAGTTGTTTGCAAACTTTGAAAGTTGAAGAATGTGGGTTGAGAATGGGTGAGTTAACCGTCAAATGCCTTTTGTACGCCGATGATCAAGTCATATTTGCATCGTCGGCGGCCGAGTTGCAAATGATGGTTACTTAATGAACCGATCATTAAAAGAAAGAGGTATGAAAGTGAACGCAAGTAAGACGAAAGTGATGGTTTTGAAAGAAGAAAGTAAAACGTTATGTGAAATAAGAATAGAAGGGAGTTGATTGAGCAAGTGGATGAGTTTGTATATTTGGGATGTTTATTTAGTAGGGATGGTAGATATGATAAGGATATAGAACGACGAGTGAACGTAGGAAATAGAGTGAATGGGGCTCTACACGCTATTGTGAAGAGTCAGAATGTGTCAAAAAGGCACGTTTGGCAATTTACAATGCTGTGTTAGTCCTACTTTAATGTATGGTAGTGAAAGTTGGGTCTGGCAAAGAAGCATGAGAGTAGAATAAATGCTGTAGAAATGCGGTCATTAAGGGTATGCTAGGGCTGAATCTGAATGACAGGGTGAGAAATAGTGTGATAAGAGAAAGTGTGGTTTGCAAGACGTTGTGACCAGGATTAAAGAAAATGCTTCGGTGGTTTGGTCATGTAGAAAGAATGAACGAAGAAGAGAGTGACAAAGCAAATTTATGCTGCAGTGAACGGCAGAATCGGAAGGGACGCCTAGACGAAGGTTTATCGACCAAATTGGCGATATATTGAAAATGGGCCAGATTTGGAGTACCCTTAACCGACGAGCGTGTATGCGTAGATATGGATGTAAAGGAGGCGAGAGAGGTGTGCCAGGATCGTGCCAAGTGGAAGTCCGTAGTCTCTGCCTACCCTCTGGGTGACAGGCGTGAGTGTTTATGTATGTATGTACAAAAAGCTCATGCACACATGCATTTATACACAAACATATTTGTCAATTCATACATTCACTACAAGATATGCCAACATTCATAACAAATGGACTCACTTACATGCTTCCAAAGGTTCAATCAAAGATCCGCAAATTACAGACCTATAACATGCTTACAAACGATGTACAAGATTATTGTGTATAATGCATCCTGCATTAGTGAAATTATTTACAGACACCTTGAACAACAAAATATTCTTGCAGAACAGCAAAAGGCTGCAGGAAAATAATAAGGATGTAAAGAACAGTTGACAATAGATGCAATAGCCATGAAACAAGCACACACAATAAAATAGAAATATTCATATAATGTACATCGATTATAAAAGGCATTTGATTCTGTCCCTCATAGTTGGTTAATTTATGTACTAAACATTATAAAATACATCCCAGTCTGATATCATTTTAAACGCAGCCATGCTTCAGTGGAAGACAAACTAAAATTAATTAATATCAGTTCCTTAACTACAGAGCCAATAAAAATACAAAGAGTATATTTCAGGGAGACGCTCTTAGTCCGTTATGGTTTTGTATAGCCTTTAACCCGTTATCAGAATTACTCAATAACACTAATGTAGGTTTAAATTAAAATATAATAACTCATATCACATTCTATCACACTTGCTTTACATGGACGATATAAAATTTATGCAACCAATAAAGCAGAGCTTACTGAACTAGCAGACTTAACACAGTCATTTTCTACAGATGTAAAATGCAATTTGGTGTAGATAAATGCAAAGTGCATTCTATCATTCATGAAATCAATAAACAATACATATATTCTCGATACAGGTGAACAAATAGAGCCATGGACGAACATAGCACATATAAATACTTGGGGTTTCATCAGTCTAAACAGATACATCAAAAACAGGCAAATTAGATTTAACTAAAAATTCAAAATTAGAATAAACCAAATATTAAGAACTCAACTAAATTCACGCAATAGTATAAAAGCTATAAATACTCGTACTTACGCAATACCGGTCCTCGCCAATTCCTTTGGGATAATAAATTGGTCCCAGAGTGATTTAGTTAAACTTCAACGCACAATTAATACACATATGACAGCGAACAGAAAACACCACCCCAGATCATGTACACAACGTCTCACATTACCACGTCAAGATGGAGGAAGAGGCATCATCGATATACAAAATTTACACAACAATCTAATAGACAAATTACGCAAATATTTTTATGTAAAATCTGAACACTCGCAACTCCACAAATATATTACAGATATTGATAAAAAACTAACTCCCCTTAACCTAAATGACAGAAATATTCAGCCAAGGATAATAAGTAAACAACAGAAAATAGCTTTGTGGTCACAAAAGTCTCTGCATGGTAGGCACCTTGCCGATCTCAATCAAGTACATGTCGACAGGCAAGCGTCAAACGAGTGGCTACGTCACGGAGAGCTCTTCCAGAGACGGAGGCTTTTGTGATTGCTATTCAGGATCAAGTGATTGATACTCGTAACTATAAAAACACATAATTCGTATTCCCAACCCACTGACTTATATGTAGACGATGTCACAATGGTCCAGAAACAATTCAACATATTACCGGAGCATGTAAATCTATAGTTCAAACAGACTACAAACATAGACATGACCAAGTTGCTGCAATTATCCACAAAACCTAGCTCACAAACATCCATTCAAAAAAAATCGCTTATTACAAATATAATCCCAGCACTATTTTAGAAAGTAATTCTGTTAAATTATATTGGGACAGAACAATTATAACAGACAAGACTATACATTACAATAGACCGGATATAACAAAATAGACAAAATTAAAAATCTGTTTTATAATAGACATAGCAGTTTGCAACACAAACCTCATTACTACACATTCTGAAAATGACAAAGTATCTAGACCTGGCTATCGAAATAAAAAGACAATGGCAAGTAAACTCCTACAAATCGTAACCATCATCATATCCACAACTGTTGTAGTTCCAAAGACCCTTCAAACCAGCCTCAATATACTTCAAATGCCCAAATCCACTATTACACTTATACAAAAAGCAGTCCTGTTACACCTGTCGTCTTACACGAAAATTCCTCAACTCGTCATCATCATCATCATCTTTGTAGGTCTTTTTCTTCTTCTTGCGGGCACACTTGGTCAAGGCCCGTGTGTCCGTTTACTACCCTTTAATACAGAGGAGCAAAAACCATGAATAATAATAATAATAATAATTATTATTATTATTATCGAGATATTTATAAAGTATTCTCATTTGGTTGGGCTGAATAAATATATAAAAAAATATAGTAAATAAATATACATAAATATATGTATATATATTAAATATACTAACACAAATAATACATAAATAAATAAAACCAACCAAATGGAAGCCCTCGGCAGAAACCAAACGGCCGAGGTTGGGGAAAGGAAAGAAACCGGCGGACGATGCGGGCGGTGTCGAGGAGCACCGCCTTCCATTTGAGCACGGAGCGGTCCGTCACGGAGTCCCAGTCGCCTCAGATGACCCGAGGCTGACCGGGATTAGCCCGTTCGCAGAAACGACCACAGGAATAATTTCGGTCGGCAGACCACCCACATGTCAGCCACCTCGTGAGCCAGGTCTAGATATTTTGTCAGCTTATCTGTTTCGGCTTTCACGAGGTTCTCGTCATAAGGAATGGTAATATCGACCAAAATATCCTTGACTGTGCCCGGCCCATCAGCACAATATCGGGCTTATTCGCAAGAATAATCCTGTCTGTGATGATGGTCCGGTCAATAGAGCCTGGCGCGGTCATTTTCGAGCACGGCTTCCGGCAAGTACTTATAATATGGCATTTTCCTATCCATGAGACCGTATTTCAGAGCGAGCTCCTGGTGTAGAATCCTGGCTACTAGGTTGTGTCTGTGCAAATACTCAGTGTTAGAAAGCGCCGAACAACCGGAGATGACATGCCTAAGTGACTCGCCGGGATAGCGACAAGCTTGACAGATGTCGACGGCGCCATCCTTTATGATGTATTTCCGATAATTGTTGATCTTAATAACCTGATCCTGTATCGCACAGACAAAACCCTCAGTTTCCCCAAAGGTCACCGAAACGTAGCCAGTGGAGGGAGGCGCCTGTGTCTACAGAAAGGCTCATGTAGAGCCTTGTAGAACCTGCCGTGAGCTCTTCTCCTTCCATACGGTCTCCCGGTCGGAAATGCACTGTACTGCTGGGTCTTGCCATTGCTCGTTGGCTAAGGATAGAGGTAAGCCCTTTATCACACGAAATGACGTCCCTGTAGAATGGATCATCCGATCTCGCCTGAAAGTAATTACGGGCTGCACACTTCGCGATTATGCATGGTGAGAGCGCTCAAGCCGCGCCCACCATGTTTCCGCGGCAAGTACAGCCTCATTACTGACGATCTCGGTGATGCATCCTGTGCGACGTCATCATACAGTGCGGACTTTTCTATCCAGAGCGTTCAGTTCGATCTGAGTCCACCTGAGCATGCCGAAGGTATATATGAGGACAGGCATGACAACCGTTATATGCGTGTGTCTTATTCACACCGACAAAAGACTGTTGAGCACTTTTGTCAAGCGTGCATAAAACACATCGCAAACTGACTGTTCATATCCGCCTCATCGATACTATGTTCTGTGACATACCCAGGTATCAGTATGTTTCAGCCTCAGAAAGGGTCCTTATGTTGATGGGCATAGATAAGTCTATGCCCTCAGGTTAACAGCCTACCCTTTCGACATGGAGGACCGCACTTATCCGTCCCCAGCTCCATTCTAATAGAATTGCTAAAATCACAAGTGATGTTTAGCAATTCCACAAGATATGAGCGACTGGAGGCGAATAACTTGAGATCATCCATATAGAAAAGGTGGGTTTGCCCTTGCCTCCTTTCCGGGCTGAAATCCTCCCAGAACCCTCCAGTAAGGTACTGAGAGGCTCAGAGAGAGCAGAATCAGATTGGACTCAGACAATCGCCCTGGAAAATACCCCTTCTTATCCTTATGTGGTTCTCCGCAGCCGTCATCCGCTCGCCTAGATGACAAAGGATCGTACTCACTGCCCCATACACTGCCCGAGGAAGTGTAGAACTGTACAGTCAACCTTGTACAGCTCGAGGACCTCTTAAGCCATGTATGAGGCACCGAGTCGAATGCCGTTTTGTAGTCTATCCAGGCGGCGGAGAGGTTCCGACGGTTGCTTTTAACCACCTTGCCAATGACCGCGTCAATGAGGAGAGGTCCTTGGTTCCACGACCACCCTGACATCCATTTTGAGCGCGCGACATCACCTGATTTGCGTTCAGGTGACGAGTGATTCTCGCGCTCAAAATGGATGTTAGTGTCTGTATATGGTAGGTAGACACGGTATTTGCTCGGGTCTGTGGAATCCCGGTCTTTAGGAACCAAATGAGTGATCCCAGTAGTGAAGAGGCTCGGGAGTGACTTTTGGTCGAGCTTCTTGAAACTGTCGGCGAGCACAGCGTGACACACCACGAACCCTTCAGCCAGTAGTGATGCAGTCCGTCGAGGCCCGGACTTTTCCAGTTCGGGGCCCTACGGACCGCCTCAGCTACGTCATCCGGCGTTATGATGACGGGGTCCATGGGCGTAACACTCGCACACTGACTCGCCACAACTTCCGTCCAAGGGCCTCGCTGTGGTTTACAGGCTCTGACCACAGGCCGCGCCAGAATGCGATAGTGTCGGCCTGATTCGGTGCTGAGCCCGTTCCACGTACCATTGGCCGCCCAATAATTTATAGAGCCTCTTTTGATCACTCTGGAAGAGACGATTCTGGTTGAACCGTGTCGACCTCTCGGTGTATCGCCGAATCCGCTTCCCCAAGCAGCGATTCTCTGCTTCAGATCGTCTATGCGCTCCGTCAGTTTTGCGTTATATCCGGCTGGGACAAACTGATATTTGTCCCAGCAAACGCCATCCTGACGGTGCGCACAACCTCGGCCTGTTATTGCCCGACCTGAAGCTTATCAGTCTGCCGATGAGGGTTTTGTTTTGCGATACGGTCCTCAATCCTTCTTCTCCAGGCTGGGATATTGCTACTTTGCCCAGTAGCACGTCCAGACGTGGAAGTTTGGCACCAACAATGCGGCAAACTGCTAAGCGGCGCCAAAGAGTATTGAGTCCGTATCGCAAAGGTCCCGGCTGGTTTCCAAAAGGTTGCCAGCAGTGGGTTCAGGGCCGTCACGACATCCCGATTCCGCATGCTAAGGGTTATGCGCGGGAGTCGCGGTCGATTTTCGAGAGGCGTACAGCGCGTTTCACAATCGCCTCCTCCAATTTACTCCTCATCTGCTCTAGTTCGGGTGACCATTCCATCATCGCCTGAATCAACCAGAGCGGAAGATCCATGGCGGCTTCCACACGTGGCTGCTGGTCTATGGCCTTAGAGCCGCATTCCCAGCCATAGCTGGTTCATTCGATGAGGGAATAGCCTCACGCCGTAGTCGTTCGAGTTCGGCATCATCAAATATTTTCGAGCGTAAGATGTACCGAACTCTGTCTGCCAGGTTTTGCTCTGTGACGGGAACAGATGGCTCCAGCTCAGCAAAAAGCGATGCATCCGGGCCCGATACGCTATCCCTCCACTTTCTTCCTCCTTCGCCCTATAGTACGCCCGCAATGCGTTTGTGTTCATATTTTTGTCCAACGCATGCGGCGCACTACTCCACCAGCGGCAGGTGCCGCTTGCCGAGTCCGAGAGGACCCTGCCGACACCAAGCCATCTGGTGGGGATGATGGATGCGAGGGGCTGCTGGGTGGTCATGCAGCACCTCGCGCTCGGCTGGCGGCCCGTATGCTGTCGCGTCCAGCGCCAGCTCCAGACGCGCCCGGCGACGCCCAGGCAGCGGCCCTATGCGCAGTCTATTTTCTTCCATCATCCATAAAGTGGGCGTCAATTAACGGGAGACACCCAGACCCGGCACGGTTTCATGATTGGCCGTAGCACAAACGGGCCCAAATTAGCACGGCGCTCACACCTCTTGGCAAGGCGCTGACTGACTGCGCCGACGTAGCGGTTTTGTCACTTAACTGTTACGTCAGCGGGCGATGGGGTCGTCACTTCCTACGCCTTTTTTATTATTATTATGGGGTATTTATATAGTATTCTCATCTGATTGGGCTGAATAAATATTTTAAAGGAAATAATAAATAAACATAAATATATGTTTAATATACTAACATAAATAAATAAATAACACATAAATAAATAAATAATACATAAATAAATAAATAATACATAAATAAATAAAACCCAACCAGATGGAAACCTCGGCAGGGAAACCAAACGGCCGAGGGTTAGGGAAAGGAGAGAAACCGGCGGACGATGCGGGCGGTATCGAGGAGCACCGCCTTCTGCATTTGAGCTTGGAGCGGTCCGTCACGGAGTCCCAGTCGCTTCAGATGACCTGAGAGGCTGACTGGGATTAACCCGTTCGCAGACGACTACAGGTATAATTTCGGTCGGCAGTCCACCCACATGTCGGTCACCTCGTGAGCCAGGTCCAGATATTTTGTTCGCTTATCTGTTTCGGCTTTCACGAGGTTCTCGTCATACGGAATGGTGATATCAACCAAAAATATCTTGACTGTGTGCGGTCCATCAGCACAATATCAGGCTTATTCGCAAGAATAGTCCTGTCTGTGAGGATGGCCCGGTACCAGTAGAGCCTGGCGCGGTCATTTTCGAGCACGGCTTCCGGCAAGTACTTGTAATACGGCAATTTCAGTCCACGAGACCGCATTTCAGAGCGAGCTCCTGGTGTAGAATTCTGGCTACTAAGTTGTGTCTATGCAAGTACTCAGAGTTAAAAAGCGCTGAACAACCGGAGATGACATGCCTAAGTGACTCACCGGGATTGCGACAAGCTCGACATATGTCGACGGTGCCATCCTTAGGATGTATCTCCGATAGATGTTGGTCTTAATAACCTGATCCTGTATCGCACAGACAAAACCCTCGGTTTCAAAGAGGTCACCAAAACGTAGCCAGTGGAGGAGGCAACTGTGTCTACGAAAGGCACATGTAGAGCCTTGTAGAACCTCCCGTGGAGCTCCTTCTCTTTCCATACGGTCTCCCGGTCGGAAATGCTCTGTACTGCCGGGTCTTGCCATTGCTCGTTGGCTAAGGATAGAGGAGTAAGTCCTTTATCACAAGAAATGACGTCCCTATAGAAAGGATCATCCGATCTCGTCAGAAAGTAATTACGGAGGCTGCACACTTCGCGATT
This sequence comes from Parnassius orleans, assembly GCA_029286625.1. Taxonomy (NCBI): domain Eukaryota; kingdom Metazoa; phylum Arthropoda; class Insecta; order Lepidoptera; family Papilionidae; genus Parnassius; species Parnassius orleans. The sequence continues at coordinate 1,976,256 of JAGSMP010000032.1, forward strand.
ATGCATGGTAAGTGCGCTTAAAAAGCCACGCCCACCATGTTTCCGCCGCAAGTACAGCCTCATAATCGACGATCTCGGGTGATGCATCCTATGGGACGTCATAGTAGTGCGGACTTTTCTATCCAGGGCGTTAAGTTTAGTTTGAGTCCACCTAAGTATGCCAAAGGTATACATTAGAACAGGCATGACCCAACCGTTATATGCGTATGTCTTATTCACACCGGACAAAAGGCTGTTAAGCACTTTGGTCAAGCGTGCATAAAACATATCGCAAACTGACTGCTTCATACCCGCCTCATCGATACCGATGCTCTGTGACATACCCAGGTATCGGTATGTTTCAGCCTCAAAGGGTCCTTATGTTGATGGGCATAGATAAGTCTATGCCCTCAGAGTTAACAACCCTTCCCCTTTCATCATAGAGGACCGCACACTTATCCGTCCCCAGCTCCATTCTAATAGAATTACTAAAATCACAAGTGATGTTTAGCAATTCCATAAGATGGGAGCGACTGGAGGCGAATAACTTGAGATCGTCCATATAGAAAGGTGGGTCACTTTTGTACCTCCTTTCCGAAGCTGAAATCCCCTCCCGGAGTCCTCCAGTAATGTACTGAGAGGGTTCAGGGAGAGGCAAAACCAGATTGGACTCAAACAATCGCCCTGGAAGATACCCCTTCTTATCCTTATGTGGCTTTCCGCATCCGTCATCCGCTCGCCTAGATGACAAAGGATTGTACTCCATTGGCCCATACACTGCCCGAGGAAGTCTCTAACTGTACAGTCAATCTTGTACAGCTCGAGGACCCTCTTTAGCCATGTATGGGGCACCGAGTCAAATGCCTTTTTATAGTCTATCCAGGCGGCGGAGAAGTTCCGACGGTTGCGTTTAACCACTTGCCAGACCGCGTCAATGAGGAGTGGTTCCTTGGTTCCACGACCACCGCCCCGACATCCATTTTGAGCGCGCGACATCACCTGATTTAAATCCAGGTGACGAATGATTCGCGTACTCAAAATGGATGTCAATCTTCTATATGGTGGGTAGACACGTAATAGGGCGGTATTTGCTAGGGTCTGTGGAATCATGGTCTTTAGGAACCAAATGAGTGATCCCAGTAGTGAAGAGGCTCGGGAGCGACTTTTGGTCGAGCCTCTTGAAACTGTCGGGCAAGTACAGCGTGACACCACGAACCCTTCAGCCAGTAGTGATGCAATCCGTCGAGTCCCGGACTTTTCCAGTTCGGGACCCTACGGACCGCCTCAGCTACGTCATCCGGCGTTATGATGACGGGGTCCATGGGCGTAACACTCGCACTGACTCGCCACTACTTCCGTCCAGAGCCCTCGCTGTGGTTTACGGGCTCTGACCACAGGCCGCGCCAGAATGCGACAGTGTCGGCCTGATTCGGTGCTGGGCCCGTTCCACGTACCATTGGTCGCTCAATGACTCATAGAGCCTCTTCTTATCACTCTGGAAGAGACGATTCTGGTTGAACCGTCTTGACCTCTCGGTATATCGCCGAATCCGCTTTCTCCAAGCAGCGATTCTCTGCTTCAGGTCGTCTATGCGCTCCGTCAGTTTTTGCATTATATCCGGCTGGGACAAACTGACATTTGTCCCAGCAAACGCCATCCTGACGGTGCGCACAACTCTCGGCCTATTATTGCCCGACCTGAAGCTTATCAGTCTGCCGATGAGGGCCCTTGCCTTTGCGATACGGACCTCAATCCTTCCTCTCCAGGCTGGGATAGCGCTACTTTGACCAGTAGAACGTCTAGACGTGGGAAGTTTGGCACCAACAATGCGGCAAACTGCCAAAGCGGCGCCAAAGTATTGAGTCCGTATCGCAAAGGTCCCGCTGGTTTCCAAATAGGTTGCCAGCAATGGGTTCAGGGCCGTCACGACATCCCGATTCCGCTTGCTTAGGGTTATGCGAGGAAGTCGCGGTCGATTTTCGAGAGGCGTACTGCGCGTTTCCACAATCGCCTCTTCCAATGTTCTCCTCATTTGCTCTAGTTCTAGTTCCTGGGCGATTGTTTCATCATCGTCTGAATCAACCACAACTGGGGATTCACAGCGGCATCCACGTGTGCGGGTTGCTCTGCAACTTGTGGCGCCGCATTCACAGTCGTAGTATTTACATCCGATGAGGAAACAGCCTCACGTCGTAGCCGTTCGAGTTCGGTGCCATCAAATATGTTTGAGCGCAAGATATACCGAACTCGGTCTGCCAGTTTTGCTCGGTGACGGTTATAGATGGCTCCAGCTCAGCAAAGTCGATGCATCCTAGCCCGGTACGCAAAACCTCAACTTCTCCCCTTTTCGCCCTAAATACGCCTGCAATGCGTTGCTGTTCATTTGAATTGTCCATCTCATGCGGCGTACTCCACCAGTGGCGGGTGCCGATTGCTGGGCCCGCAAAGACCCTGCCGACCACCAAGCCAGCTGGTGGGGATGATAGATGTGAGGGGCTGCTGGGTGGTCGTGCAGCTCCTCGTGATTGGCTGGCGGTTCGCATGCTGTCGCGTCCAGCGCCAGCTCCAGACGCGCCCTGGCGACTTCCAGGTAGCGGCCCTTTGCGCGTATTCCTGAGTTCTATCATCCATGTAATGGGCGTCAGTTAACGGGAGACGCCCAGACCCGGCACTATTTCATGGTGAGGCCATGTGCACAAGCGGGTCTTTGCACCTTCAGTTTTGCCGAGGCACGGCACTAACACCTCATGGCCAGGCGCTGACTGACTGCGCTGACGTAGCAGTTTTGTCACATAACCGTTATGTCAGCGGGCGATGGGGTCGTCACTTCCCTACGCCTTTTTATTATTATTATTATATAACTATTACTCCGATTATTAGTCACTCCCGAGCCTCTTCACTACTGGGATCAATCATTTGGTTCCTAAGACCGGGATTTCACAGACCGAGCAAATACCGCCCCATAACGTGCCTACCTACCATATACAAGACACTAACATCCATTTTGAGCGCGAGAATCACTCGTCACCTGAACGCAAATCAGGTGATGTCGCGCGCTCAAAATGGATGTCGGGCAATGGTCGTGGAACCAAGGCCACTCCTCATTGACGCGGTCATTGGCAGGTGGTTAAACGCAACCGTCGGAACCTCTCCGCCGCCTGGATAGACTACAAAACGGCATTCGACTCGGTGCCTCATACGCGGCTTAAGAGGGTCCTCGAGCTGTACAAGGTTGACTGTACAGTTAGAGACTTCCTCAGGCAGTGTATGGAGCAGTGGAGTACGATCCTTTGTCATCTAGGCGAGCGGATGACGGCTGCGAGAACCACATAAGGATAGAAGGGTATCTTCCAGGGCGATTGTCTGAGTCAATCTGGTTCTGCCTCTCTCTAAACCCTCTCAGTACCTTACTGGAGGGTTCTGGGAGGATTTCAGCTTCGGAAAGGAGGTACAAAAGTGACCCACCTTTCTATATGGATGATCTCAAGTTAGTCGCCTCAGTCGCTCACATCTTGTGGAATTGCTAAACATCACTTTTAATTTTAGCAATTCTATTAGAATGGAGCTGGGGACGGATAAGTGTGTGGTCCTCCATGTCGAAAGGGTAGGGTTGCTAACTCTGAGGGCATAGACTTATCTATCCCATCAACATAAGGACCCTTTCCCAGGCTGAAACATACCGATACCTGGGTATGTCACAGAACATAGGTATCGATGAGGCGGATATGAAACAGTCAGTATGCGATGTGTTTTATGCACGCTTGACAAAAGTGCTCAACAGTCTTTTGTCGGGTGTGAATAAGACACACGCATATAACAATTGGGTCATGCCTGTCCTCATATATACCTTCAGCATGCTCAGGTGGACTCAGACCGAACTGAACGCTCTGGATAGAAAAGTCCGCACTGTTATGACGTCACAGGATGCATCACCGAGATCGTCAGTAATGAGGCTGTGCCGCGCGGAAACATGGTCGGCGCGGCTTTTGAGCGCTCTCAGCATGCATAATCACGAAGTGTGCAGCCTCCGTAATTACTTTCTGGCGAGATCGGATGATCCATTCTACAGGGACGTCATTTCGTGTGATAAAGGGCTTACTCCTCTATCTTTAGCCAACGAGCAATGACAAGACCCAGCAGTACAGTGCATTTCCGACCGGGAAACCGTATGGAAGGAGAAGGAGCTCCACGGAGGTTCTACAAGGCTCATGAGCCTTTCGTGAACACTGATCGCCTCCCTCCACTGGCTACGTTTCGGTGACCTCTTTGGAAACCGAGGGTTTTGTCTGTGCGATACAGGATCAGGTTATTAAGACCAACAATTATCGGAGATACATCCTAAGGATGGCGCCGTCGACATCTGTCGAGCTTGTCGCCATCCCGGCGAGTCACTTAGGCATGTCATCTCGGTTGTTCGGCGCTTTCTAACACTGAGTATTTACACAGACACAACCTAGTAGCCAGGATTCTACACCAGGAGCTTGCTCTGAAATACGGTCTCTTGGATAGGAAAATGCCATATTATAAGTACTTGCCAGAAGCCGTGCTCGAAAATGACCGCGCCAGGCTCTACTGGGACCGGGCCATCATCACAGACAGGACTATTCTTGCGAATAAGCCTGATATTGTGCTGATCGACCGGGCACAGTCAAGATATTTTGGTCGATATTACCATTCCTTATGACGAGAACCTCGTGAAAGCCGAAACAGATAAGCTGACAAAATATCTAGACCTGGCTCACGAGGTGACCGACATGTGGGGTGGTCTGCCGACCGAAATTATTCCTGTGGTCGTTTCTGCGAACAGGCTAATCGGTCAGCCTCTCAGGTCATCCGAGGCGACTGGGACTCCGTGAAGGACCGCTCCGTGCTCAAATGCAGAAGGCGGTGCTCCTCGACACCGCCCGCATCGTCCGCCGGTTTCTTTCCCTTTCCCCCTAACCCTCGGCCGTTTGGTCTCCCCTGCCGAGGGCTTCCATTGGTTGGGTTTTTATTTATTTATGTATTATTTGTGTTAGTATATTCAATATATATACATTTATATTTAAGTATATTTATTTACTATATTTCTTTTATATATTTATTCAGCCAACTAAATGAGAATACTTCATAAATATCCCATAATAATAATAATAACCTTTATTATTTTCTCCCACAAATAGTACATTGCATAATTTATCTTACAAACAAATTTTTTCTTATAAACAAAACAAAGAGTACATAAATTTGTGGGAGACGGGAGTCCAAACTAGGATACCCTGTGCTATGATTTTTTTTAATTATATATTGCAGTGACATTTTTTCTTCTCGTTTGCGAGAGTACGCGTAAGCGAGTGTGTGTATGTGTGTGTGTGTGTGTATGTGTTAACTCGTACGTGGTATGTTAAGATGCAATTTGCAGTAATTGTTCTGTTTTTTCATAATCAACTTTAAGCAGCCAATCTTTAATTTTCTTTTTACATTGTAATTTAGTTAGATTAATGATACGGTGAAATTTGTTTGCTTTGTTATATAATCGACTACCTCTAAAACTGAAAAACTTTTGAGCAAAAATGTTTTACCGGAATAATTTTACAAACTTCATAATCCCTCCTCGTACCAGAATTCCTTATATTATCCAACAAATCAATACAACTATTTTTTTAAGATTATTGATAATATGTAAATTTTTGAATCGTTAACACATTGACTTCTATTATATTCGTAGTATCATACATCCTAGGTTTTTCAATGCTATTTTTAAAATCATCCTTTGTGCCTTTTCCACTTCCATCATTAATGTTTTACTAGAGCCTCCCCATACAGAAATGCCATAGGACAGGATAGATATACCTAACGATTCATAAACAGTTTTAATTAAATTCCAATTTGCGATATGTCTTAAGTTTTTAAATATGTAGATAAGCTTTCAAATTTTTTGTTATATCGAAGCTTTCTCTTTGTGTTACAACTTTTTAGTAAGCCTTTACTAAGCCAAATGTGATTGTTTTTGTTTGGGTTATTAAACTTTATTTTTTAGTTGGGAAACACAAATCGTAAAATAACCTGAAGTTCGAATGAAAGTTATTGAAGGCTATATTCAAGTCAGGTTCACTATATACTTCAGACCAAGAGACGCAGTTCAAGCATTCCTTAAACTTTTTAATATTTTCTAATGAATAGTCTTTTTTGAATGAGTAGTAGGATTTTTCTGTTTTAGAAATATTTTTTGGATCGGAATACTCAGTAGTTGCGTTGTTTCATGATCCGACAGACAGAGAAGCAATATATGAGCAGTAGCGTCCTTCACATTACTGAGAATGTGATCTATACACGATTCTTCATCGATATGGAGTTTCAAATTATAGTTATTGCATAGATCTTTTAAGTGGCATGTCAGGCTGCCAGGTTTTGAAATTTGGTTTTACTTTTTTTTGATAAATCATGTAGTAAAGAGCTCAATTTATTTAGAAATATGATAGGGTCAGAGGAAGGGGTTCTGTAAATACAAATTACAATTAACTTGTGAAAAGGTATTTCCATGCCACATACCTCAATAACTTTTTACATAGCATATGTTTGTAAGTGTGTGAGTTCGGTGAAATGAATATTGTTTTTTGTCAAGATACACGTACCACCTCTATTTTTATCCCTCCAAACGCAGCGGCCAAGGTATAGCCATTTATTTTTAAATAGTTTTTGTAACAAGCTTTTAAAAAAGTTTCTGAAAGGCATATTATTTCTGGGATTTTATCTTTTCCAAATAGTTCACGCAACGTTAATTCCAACAGCGATTATTTTGATAAAATGCTAACTATGTTCTGATGCATGTCATTAAAATATTGTAACTTATCCTCGAAATAAATCATTGTTATTAATTACCGGAAAGTAGTGTGGGATAGTGCCCTTTTTCCTAGATGTAATATTTTTGCGTGTAGCAGGATCAGCGGGGCTCAACCTAACCAGGTCAATATCAGTCTTTTTGGGTGGGAAATAGTAAGGTATTGCTCCCTTTCGGATAATATTCTGATTTTTTAACGTCAGGTTTGGTTTACTGCCAATCACCAAGTTTTTCAAGTTTCTTATATTTAAAATTTTCTCATTATAGTCAATTCAGTCAATAGCGTAGTTTATAGGTTTTTTTTATAGGATAGAGGTGACAAACGAGCACATATTCCACCTGATGGTAAGTAGTTGCTGTGGCCCATAGACATCTACATCCATCCTCAACTACGAATCCAAATGCAGATGCGTTGACACCCGTGAGGACTAAGATAGAATGCCTCGTTTCCAGTAAAAGTTCGTAGTAACGTAAAATTTCGTAGTACTTCGGTACTCGGTGCAAAGGGTTTCCTGAAAACCTTTACTCTATAATTCCCAAACTTCGAGTTTGGTCTAGAACGAGTTAATACTGCCGTCATGTTAGTGCATTTTTGTGTGCCAAAAATTAATATCTCATCAATGTCTGCTTGCTTACTATCATTATTTTTACAGGTCGAAGTGGCAGTATTAGGCACGAATGCGTCTTGTTTCAGAAGGCAGAGTGTTTTGGTCAACTCTGTAATTTCCTTTTCAGCCTGATACAACTGTTCTTCTAAATGTGTAATTCTAAGCTGTAGAGAAATTATAATGTCTACATTAGTACCGTTACCATCAGTTTTTTTTTTTAACAGTCGATTGGGAATTGGGCATCTTGAAAGGTGAAATTGAAGAGTGCAGTGAAGTTCTTCTTCTTGTATGGGTGCTACGACTTAGATTTATTGCGGTAGCGATTGCCACAAAGATTTGAGTGTATCGTTTTCTTTAGTCAATTTGTTTATCTGCTTGTTGAGAGCGTTATTTTCCAACATCATAACATCTAGTTCATTTTGCGTACTTGCTAGTTCCAATGATAATTTATTTATTGTTTCTTTCATTTCTTTTATATTTAATGTATCTATTAATGTGTAATCAACGCTTCTTGATAGTTGATCCGGCGATGTTATAATCGATTCCTCTGACGTGTCCATTGTAGTAAGGATGTGAGAATCGTTTATTTGGGACGTTAAATTCGTAGGAGTAGACACAACATTTACAGTCATTATTTTTGTGGTTTTTGCAGTTTTTGCTTTCTCTGACATCATAAATAATTGAAAAAATGTCAAAATATTTCAACTGTCAAAATCTACGTATATTTAACTTATTTTATTTTGTTATTTAGAGGCCAATTCTGGCTTACAAATTTCAACAAAAAGATCAGTAAATATATAAGATAGTTATTATAATAATTATTTTCTGATTACAGACGTAATACTCATTTATAAAGGAAAATATTTCTGCTGCGTCGTTGTCAACTGTCAAAGCATAACGACTACATACAATTTTTATCAATGTGGAATAAATCCAGGGAAGTAATGTGATGATATTTCATTTATAGAGTAAAGTGGTTTTATTTAGGCCGTAAATGATTTGTGTTGTTTCAAGGAAAGATGCGGGGTACAGCACATTTCAAGTCAATATGAAGCTACATATATAATATCAAAGAGATTTAAATATATTTACTCTACTACTTAAATGTCTTTGTGTAATATGGAGACTTTTGAGTGCTGTAGAGATCTGTTTAGATTTTTTAATGAATATCTCCGCTCTGCTACATTCACAGCCGGATATCCTACAGTGTCAAAATTGTACCGACGGATGACTGTTCAAAGGTAAAAGGGTATTAAATATACATATTAAAAGAACATTAAATTACATAGATAAAGTATTTCGGCTTCACAGCCTACCGTAGAAATTCATAACTCTATTAGTAATTCCTCTAATGACACAAATTTTTCCCTTTTTCGGAGCAAATTTTGATTGATTAAAAGAATTCCTAGAGGTGCGAGGATGCAGCTTGCTAAAGCATTGTCATGCACTATTCAAAATTGTTTCACTAATAGTGAAAAGAGTTGGCAAAAATTATTTACTTTCGCGTATTCCTATTTTCATTTTGATAAAACAATAAATAAATCAATTACATCTCAACTAAAAGAGACATCTTTTCAAAATTTAGATTAGCTAATTAATACTCATTTATCTCGACCAGGTCCTAAATTTGATTTAAAAGAAGTAGTTTAGTCGAAATTAATGGATGGCGACTTAAAAATGCATCCCGTATTTTATTCTCAGACGTCATCCTGGCTCCTCATAATGTCGAAACTCTTGAAAGCCTTCGTCAGAAGCATCTTTCAGTCAATCCTTCTCAGGGTTTCCTGCTGCCTCCCAAGACTTCTATGCAACTTTTACAAATTTCTGCAAAGACACTTTGGAAGCAATTATGTCATATTCGAATGGCTCTGCTAGCAGCATTGACAGAATTACACCTCTACATCTTAAAGATCTTGTAAGCGCTTCTGCCGGTGACGCCGACGGAGTACTTATTAAAGACATTACAAAATTATGTAAGTTTATGCTTTCTGGTAATGTTAATCCAAATTTCATTGCATTCTTATATGGGGCAAGATTATGTGCCTTAAAAAGGATAACGGTATCCGTCCTATTGCTTATATCGCATCTGATTCAAATAAAGTTAACCGTCATGTTTGTGCATTAAGTAAAAATTTTCTTTTACTATTCTTTTTAACCGTTTACATATTGTATTTTGATTACTAGGTAGAATAGTCACTTTACTAAAGTTTATTTGTGATACTTGCGAATATTTGTTGTTTCTTAGATTGTTTTCCACATACACTGTTTATGGGATATTTTTATCAACTTTCCACTCAATTCGTTAATGTTTTTTTAGAAATAACACTTGCACACGATATTTGGCCAACACTTTACACACTACTTATGCTTGATACTTTTAACAATCACTTTTGTTAATTTAATTAATCAAAAATACGGGAGCTAATGTTTACTATGTGACTAGCGCCACAGCACTGCTAATAATAGGAACTACTTCTTCGATGCCGCGAAATTGTTTATCAAGATCTGGCACGACGATTTGCTTTTCAAGCTGTATAAACTCATCGCACCTGATAGGTTCGTGTACGCCATCCGAGCTTTCCATGTCAAACGATCCTTTTGATATCGAGTAAAGGGAACGCGCTCTTCGAAGCACCCCCAAAAGGCCGGGATCCCACAAGGCTCCATTCTCTCTCCACTCCTTTTTACACTCTATACGAGTGTTATACCGAAGGGCCCAGTTGTTAATATTGTTCTCTTCTCTGAGGACATGGCACTCTTCGTCAGTGCATACAAAAATAATTTTCTCACCAAGATGCTCCAATGAGCTGCCGATCGCTTGGCGAATGGTTTCGCTTATGGGGAATTAAAGTGAATTATGAGAAAAGCGTATCAATATACTTTCAAAGGAATCCCTCTCTCAATCGTCCGAATCTGAATAAGAAAAAAATATTTAGGCACGTTCACCTTATACGGCCACCCAATCCCCTGGAAATTGACGGCTAAATACCTGTGGGTCACATTTTACCACAGTATGTCTTCCGCTCTCCATTCGCTAGTTAGCAGTAAGAGCGTAAGACCTATTATGTCCTACGCGTCCATATTTGGACGTATGGTTATGACCTCCAAGTCTTCCATAATAGTTTCCTTTGCAGAGTCACCGGAACCCGGTGGTATCAGCGTAACTTCCACCTGAACGGGGATTGCGGACTTCTGACAATCTCAATTAAATTTATCATCAGTCTCTGAATACTTTAAGGAAATGTCTCAGCGCTATTTTGAGAGCACCCCTGATAGTAGTAAATGCAGCCACCTACGTTCCGACTCCAAACGTCGTGGTCGGTCTACGGAGACCCCGCAATGTATTAATCAAACCCCTAATTATGCTCGATCTCAAATGTAGCTGGCCCGTCGCACACTAACGCTACACACTCACCTAGTGTCACAAACACAGCTAGGACAACGGATGGGATGCACCACACACCTCTCCATACCGAGTACATACCGTGCACTCGGGTGCACGGTATATACTCGTTGTGGAGCTAGGCAGTCGTCACCGCACGAAACATCGAACGACACAAGTAAGGGCCCGCCACCCCTGCTCTGACATCGGTTAGATAACTCATCTGTTCACTGATTTGTGTATGGGTGAACACCGTAACGTATAATTAACATTTGGATATAATCGGCGTTATCATCATCATCATTATCAGCCCACTATTTTAAATTACTCGGAACCTTTCAACTAGATAACATTACACAAAACAGAGAGACACTCACTATACGAAACACATTAGCATTAAGCTGCTAAAATGCTAATAATGAAATTAGTAACAGGCATAAATAGGCAGCAATATTTCCGATATTATATTTTTGTATAGGCGGGCAATAGTAGATCAACATTTATTACAATTAAGCTTGCACCGAGCATTGAACTCGCATTCTACGCAATTTAAGGTAAAAGCGCGATACAGAAGCCACCACCCACGACTCTTAATAATTTATACTGGTTGTTACAAAACTACCCGTAAAGCCGAAAGGAGGTTAAATGGAGCCTTATAACGAGTCCATTCACCATATTTAAGAACCGTAGTAACGCTGTATAACATACCCCAAAAACATAAAAAAATATTATTATTTTCACTGATGTGCAAACCCTATTTCATTAAAATTAAAGGGTAAACTACGCAGAATGTACCTACATTTCTACCTAATTCGCGGAACGATAAAAATTTTAAAAGACCTAACCTAACGAAACAACCTAAACGAACACTTACTTTTTCATAATAAACGTCAAATTTACAGAAACGGCTCAAAGTGTGCTCCGCCTTGCTCAATACACAACCTCGCTCGTCGGGATATGGCTTGTGTGGCATTTCGCACCATCGTCGATGTTATTCGATCTAACACGCTGTCCACGCTCCATCTCGGCAACCGTTGGGCAATCGGAGAAATACACTCTGTCCTTCACATAACCCCACAAAAATAAGTCCAAGGGTGTGAGGTCCGGAGAACGAGCAGGCCATAGCACCGGTCCCCCGCGGCCGATCCATCCTCGCGGAAAGCGAACGTTAAGATGTTCTCGTACGTTGCGAGCAAAATGTGCCGGAGCTCCATCATGCTGAAACACCATGTTTCTTTGGTTCTCAAAGTAATCCTAGTCAGCCACAGGAAAGTCGTCAATCGCCTCTTCGAATTCCGTTTGTAAAAACGTTAGATAGTTGCTACCGTTCAGACGTGATGGCATAATGACGGGACCGATGACATGCCCGTCATAAAGGCCAGCCCACACATTCAGCCGCCACTGGTGTTGGAATCTGCCCTGCCGTGAAGCATGTGGATTCACGCGAGCCCAAACGTGATCGTTATGCATATTTGAAAGTCCTGACCTCGTGAATGTTGCCTCGTCCGTCCAAAGAACATAGTTTACATAATTAGAATTTTCCTCTAACTGCCTGGGTACCACTCGCAGAAGTTCCTCCTGGGTGCAAAATCGGAGGTATCAGCTCCTGTGTACGGCGATAGTGATAAAGGTGACGATTGTCGTCACGAAGAATTCGCCAAACTACAACATGGTTTATACCGAATCTTGTTCCGTCTCGTACTTGTGGTCGGCTCTTCTTCAAAATGCTCTAACACTAATTCAGCCTGCCTGGCGTCGACGGTGCTTGACGTCCACTTCCAGTAGACCGATGAAAAGAGCCGGTGGAATGTAGTCGTCTTGACATGTTCAGAAAACACTAGTACGAAGGCAGCCGTCGCTGTTCAGTGGGGTCTACCATCGATTAATCCTTGCCGATACAGTTCGCGAGCACGATTTAAATTGCTATCTTCATGGCCTACGCATAACATCATATCGTAATATTCCGAGTTAGCATCGTTATTTTGCAAAAATGTTGGAAAAACTCAAAACAGTTGTAGGATATCGATTAGAAGATTTGAAATTGACAACATATTTTTTTCAACTTGACATTTTTGAAGCCAGTACTTGAGTATAATGACATCCTTGTATTGAGGTAGCAAACATTTATGAATGAAAATAGAAAAACTATTAAAGTAGACAATTATTAGGTAAAATAGGTACGTAGGCCTTTCTGTTAAATAATCTAGTTCCTGACATGACAGCTTACTAGGGTTGATAAAATTTTGGCTTTGATAATTAATTATATTTTTACGGGTATTTTGTAACACGTTGTACAGTATAGCTATCATGTATCGTGTGATATATGAGCTAATTCAATTAACCGAGTAAATCTTTGCTATCGTAGAAATCTAATTACTTTTGTCACGTACACAAGCATAAATATTATGTAATAATATATCACTAGATAATGACTAATGCGTAAAATAAAAAACATCCTATATGTAATTCACCATCATCATTATTACAGCCCATCACAAGTCCACTGCTGAACCCAGGCTTCCCCAAGTAATACCACAAAGCACAGTCCTGAGGCACCTGCATCCAACGACTCCCTACATCTATTACCAGGTCGTCACTAAATAGTAGTAGGGTCCGCACTACAGTTCACTTACTAGCACGAGTCTACCACTCGAGAATCTTTCTTCATAATGTTAAGTAATTCCTTTCTTCCAGTTGTAACATATATCGAAAAATTTACTTTAAGAATTTTTATTTTCTAACGCAAAAGTTTTAATTCAAATTAATTACATATGTTTAATGCATCAATAATATGATTTTAAGACAAAGCCTATTACTCAAATAAAAACTTATTCCTTTGTAAATTTCATAAAAAAAAATTATATCGTACTTCATAGAAATTTCTCTTGCTAACGATTAAAAGTTTTAATTAATTTTAGATTCGTTGTTACGATTAAACGTAGTGGTTATATTATCTTTGGTTACGATAGAATTTTATATGTATCTACTGAAGTCAGTGAAGAGTCATGTCATAGTGTTTAAGTAAACTAAATAATTATTTGCTTTAATTGATAGGCTTCTATTTTTGGCTTCGTGAAATATAACTGAAATGTAATAATAATTAATAATATAATATAGAAAAGCATACGAATAGTTGCAGGTCAAAAATAAGAGTTAATTTTACGATAACTTTTTGCTAACCTTACGAAAATGACGGTGAAAAATATATGCTACTTATGTATTCATACGATTTTTTTATTTATAGCCTTTATTGCCAATATTTTTTTACAAACAGTTTTAAATTATTACTATAAAATTATTAATCATTATCGAGTGTCAGCGTGTCTTTGCGACACAAAGGCCTCTTCCAGTATATTCCACTCGTTTCTTATTTTAGCTGTTCGATGCCAGAATGGACCTGCTGTTTTCTTGATGTGTCCGATGACATCAAGAAAAAATCGTTTCCTTTGCCTTCCTTTTTTTTAGTTTGGAATCTAGGGGTCCATTCGGTTGTGTTCTTTGTCCATTTGTTTTTATTATCTCTGAGCATATTTCCTGCCCACCTCCACTTAAGATTTTTTGTTTTGGTCACAACATCTTCTATTTTTGTTATTTGTCTTATAGCTGTGGCTCTTTTTTATCTCTTTTTATGTAGCCCAATATGCTCCTCTCCATGGCTCTTTGACATGTGACCAGTTTCTGGTCTTGTTTTTGGTCTGGCTCTTTTAGTTCTTTTAAGGCTTCCTGTTTTGGTTATGTGGTATTTGATACGTTCGATTCTTCTACTTGATTTATCTTGTTTTATGCTACAACTAATTTTTTTACTTAGATTAATTATTTCTTGTAATGTCGCTTTTTTCTTCTGTTTTTAAGTAATTCTTTCCTTTTCTGAATGAGATCTAGTGTTTTGGAGGATAGTGTTTTTTTATTTAGTTTTTCCTTGTTTTTTAAATTATACATATCGTTTATTTTTATATTGTAAAGTTCTTGCGCTTTATCAATTGCCTCAGACGGCATATTTTTTTGCGATGTGCACATTACGAAGGCTGTACCTTTCTGGTTGAAGTATTTTCTTTCTCTCTTATGTTGTTTGTTAATTAGGGTTGCTCTGACCATGCTGTGGTTACCATTAAAGTTGAGATTATTTATTAAATTGACATTTTGGAATGATCTCGGTCGCTTTCTTATTATAAAGTCTATTTCATTTCGGTAAGTCCCGTTTGGTGATATCCAAGTCCATTTTTTGGCCAGCTTTTTCTTAAAAATACTGTTTATGATGGTTAAGTTGTTCTCAAGGGCCATGTTTACGATTCTCTTACCATTCTCACTTCTCTTTCCTGTGCCATACTTCCCCACTACATACTCTTCACCTTGATTCTGTTTACCTATTTTGCCATTTAAGTCTCCCATGACAATTATATTTTTATGGGCAGTCTCCAATGGGGCTAAAAGTTGATCATAAAACGCTTTTTTTATTGTTCCTTCTGCTACTTCAGTCGGTGCGTAGATTTGCACTATGGTCCACTTGTATTTATAATCTCTTATATGTATATTTAGTACAGCGATTCTTTCGGATATGCGAAGCGAAGTGAGACGAATAGGAAACCAAATTGAAGAACATGACGATTACATCCTGTACTATATAGGTGAAACAAAGGGGCTAAACGGAGTGTTTTTTTACCATAAATGGGATTTATGGTAAAAAAACATCTAAAGAAACAAATCATAGAGTTCAAGGGCATACCCGAAAGAATTCATACGATTTTTTAGTTCAAAATACCCTAATGTGGTGTTAGTAAAATTTCTTTACGAAATTCGTCGATACAATAAGAATAGGTAAACTTGTTCTACAGGCCAGGGGTAACGAACTATAAAATTTTATGGTAGTACTTCGAATACATTGAGCCTATTTCCTCTTTTAATGACAGGTCCATTGTTGAGATCTTATGAAAAGCGTGAATCAGCAAGTTGACTTTAACTTTAGATAAAAGTTTCGGTTTTATATTAAAATTTTCAGTGATAAAATGTTACTATTTCTTAATTTCAAAACTTTAAAATTACCAACAATCTAATTCTAAACCATTTTATACTCCTATTTAATTCATATGATAATCTAATAAACTTTTGTAACTATTAACAACGCTGATAAACGTAATAAAAGTTACGTTTATTAGCTACTAATAGTAACGATTAAAAAAATGTGTGAAAACCGTGAAAACAAAAAGAAATAACAGTTACTACTTGACACACTGTTGGTAGTGAAATTTTCATTAAATCACCACACAAAATTTGAAAACTTCCAGTGGCATAAAACCTTATTGCAGAGAGTTTACTTAGTAACATAAAATAAATAAATAAAATTATGTTTTAAATGTACAGTGTTCACATGATAAATAAAAAAAGCCATGCGGTACTCACTTGTGTCATTATTGCAGAAAAATTTGCTTAGTTACAGTATTTTTCCATTATATGTCGTTCTTACAGAAAAAAATAAACGAATAACATATGATTTATATTAAATTACAACCATATTTCAGTTAAAAATCGAAACAATATAATGAAATAAAACATATTTTTGAGACCTTTAACTTTATTTCTATCATGGAATAAAACTAATTTTACGGATTTTATCGCGTTTAATTTTTTTAAATTCCCGTCGTTTCGGGCACTTTCCAGCACTCACGGTCACGGGGAGGATTGAGGTGTTTGACGTCCCGACGTCATAGTTAAAGAAGGCTACCTTTAACTTTTAATTATTTATTTTGATCCGATTAACACAGAACGAGCTTTCAGTATCTTGAAGTCTTGCAGTAGTATGCTGGGGTTTGGATTCAATTTTATTAATTGTGGGATCCCAAGCAGATGGTAGCACCCAGCGATCTTCTCTATTGAAATTAGAATGTTTTTTAATTTCAATAGCCTAGCGAGTCATCCCTGGTAGGAATCGGTGTTCTTTTGCGTGGATTTGCGGTTTATCAAATCTGATATAATGGTTGCGACGATCCTGAGCATGTTAACACACATAACGTCGAGACTCACACATCCTAAACTTGAAAATAGTTTTTATATCATAGAAATTTTTGTGACTTGATTCATAGACTTCAAAAGTGGTTCCATTTCTTTTACCCATTCTTATAGCAGTTATAACAAAAACGGGTGTATACATGGGACCCCTTCTTATATTATGGCATTTGATCTGTCGTTCAATTAATAAGTGAACTGCATCACCTTCAAAAACATTAAGTTCCGTTTTGTTCTGTTATTTTCTTTGTCTAATCTTCTTCTTGATGTCTGTCATAATTTTCTTTTAATATTTTTTTTTCTGTTTCTTCTTTTCTGGACTACTAGATATCATAGCTGCTAGCATATTGTTTTGATCTGCAGCTGAGTGTATAGAAGTAGATTATTTTTCACTAGAACTACTACTTTCTGTATTTGGTATGTAATATCTATTTTTATCCGAATGGTCGCAATCTTCTTCGGAATAGAAAAGTAGTTAAGTGATAGTTGAAGCTATCGAGCGATAATTTCGAATATCTCAAAATTTCATTAATTTCAATAATGTAATAAATAAGTATAAATAATGCACGTCATGTAATAGCATAAGAATATCCATTTTCCCATTTCATCCTGCAAGAAGCAACCGAGGGAAACTGATACAGGAGATGGGCAGCACCACTCTGATATACAAAAAAAAATTGCAGTTGCCTACTCTCTTGCCAAGCGCGGCAACTATGGCAATCATTTAGGCAATCTACGGGAAGGTCTATATTCAGAAGTGGAATTTTGACGCTGCAATTAATGAATTGTAAGATTGTTTAGAGTAAATGTGTCATAAGGCCATGTGATTTCATCTTGACGATCTTCAACATTGAACATTTCATCCTCACTAGATGAACTTGATGAACTAGACAAAGACGACGAAAAGGGCGAAGTGGATAAGCTGAATTTATTTTGCATTTGGTAGGATGCATGTTAGTATCAATGGTTGAATGGTGATTCGATCTTCTTTGTATTTACTATTATCATCACGATTGTTAACAAGGTCAACTTCTAAGAAACGCCTAAAATTATAAAATAAATTTCAGATTTTTAAATAAAATTCAAAACACACACCCGGTGTTTATTGCAATAATAACATAACCTAAAATAATACTCTAAGTTTAACACATTTATCAATAAGAACGACATAATTCTAAATGTTACATGTAGTGTTCAGTGTTGAAATTAAGAAATTATTGTTTCATAAAGTCATAACTGCAAATAATACAAAAACGTGCGTATATTTTTCAACAATAACGTCACATTGCTGAATAATATTACTAAACATTACATATTTTAAATTGCAATAACGACATAACACAAAATAACTATATTTTGTTAAAATATTTATTTATAAAGTGTTATTACCATTTGTTGCAATACCGTATTAGTCCTTGACGTCCTTGCGCAGTACAGCACACGTGCATTTGTTGATTAACTAAGAACGTTATTGCAATAAAAATTATGATACCTAGCAATAACATGCAATTACGAAACTTCTCGCCATCTATGGACCTAACGTGAAAATAAGTTTTTGTCCTTATTGCATCAAAATATACCGTTAAAGGAATGTTTTATTTTATAAATTGGTGATTCAGGCTTCAAGGCTTATTGTATGCACGTAAATTTTCTACAAAAATAGGCAAAATGATTGTTACTGCAAATTGTGTAAAACGATATCCCATTTTGAAACTCTTCTCACAGTAACATCGAATAAAGCTAATTTTACGGATTTTATCGCGTTTAATTCTACCTTTTTCAATTCCCACTATAGACGACATTTATAGTAATAATTATGATGGTATTTAAATATTATGTAAAAAAACTTTACTGAAATAAATACTTCATTCTGTGTTTTCCCAAGCTAAGCTGTAGAATTTTTCTTTAAATTTAAATGACACCTACCTTTAGCTTTAAATCTATATATTAAAAGGTCATACCTATATCGTATCAGCAAATAGAAATCATCCGTATTCTGACAGAATAATTTGAGTATTTGCAACTAGGTACGTTAATATTTAAAGATCACTGATACAGTTATCGTCGTAGCTCCTAGTTATAGTAATTATTACTTTGCTTTTCTACACACAAGATGTTTATTCCAGATGGTAAGCTTATTATTGTAGGATTTTTGTGAATAGTATTTTATAAATGATTTTCTAAGAAATGTTTTTTCTAGATAAATCTATTTTTAAATAAAATTCAATCAATTTCATTGTAAAATAGTATTTATTTTAATAGGTACTTATTTTACAAAGCCCCAAATTTTACACTCAAATACGTGAGTATTATACTAAGCCTTTTATTTTTTTAATTGTTTAAAAGGTAAGATTTAATTTAGCGGTAAAATTTTGATTCTAAGTCTTGACGCAATTGTCGTGTTTGACCTTAGTTATTAATGTCAGTCACCAACGATTAATTACTTTGTTTAACTATTCTAACAGATTAATGTACTTTGACAAAAAATCTCCAATAGTACTCTCAGGTAATTTCCAGAAGTATTTTATTTCAAAAGTATAAATATTTTATATCATTTTTATATAATTTTCATATAAAAAATCAAGTATACGAACTAACTCTATGAACACTCTATTGGTTAAAATTGCTATCACGAGTACTTAGTCCTTTCGTCACATGGTCATTACATTAAAGTTAGGTCATTAAAGTTACTAATTTCTTTGCTCATATTACAGTTCTATAGATATACTTAAAAAAAACTTCACATAAAAACATTAATGAGTAAACAGTTCACAGGAATTTTTTAACTTACCTATCATAAGCATAACAGGTGTTATAATATGGGTTAATATAATTATCTCGTTTCTCTGTTGAATCTCTGAATTACTCTGTTGTACCCAGATCAAAATAGTAAATTGTTTTATCTTTTAAACTTTATTTTATATTGGCTTTGTTTTTATAGGATTAATGTAAAATAATAAGGGGTATATTATAATTCTTTCGTTTTTTCAAAAACTGTCTTCAGGTTTTTCGAATAAAATATAGCCTAGATTACTTCTTCTCCTTTTGAAATTCCCCTTTTCAACCCTTGTTTGTTGAAAATCTCCATTAACTAGCATCGCAACTGTGCACATTCAGATTTTACTACGATACAGTTAGTTTACAATAGTAATGCATTATGTTTTCGAATAATAACTATGCATTTGTTATCGGCAATCTGTATAATACGGTATACTATAGAATACCTAGGAATGTAAAGAAGGCCTCTGATAATCGGTCAATGTATGGAATGTCCTTTATTTCATAGGTTGCCCAGGATTTATAGAACACCGAATATAGCCTGTAAAGTATGTAATACTCGCAGATGCGAATTTTCATGAGGCGGTAAACGTTATTCGAATATTTAAGTTTTTTACCATGTTTTTTACATTTTTCTTTTTATTTATTTTTTTATTCAATATAGATTATACTTTTTACGACTTTCTATTACGACATAATACTTATTGAAAGTTATTTTTTTATTTACCACTGGTTCGGAAAATACCTCTGTCCTGGGAAAACCCAGCAAGAAACCCAGAGGGACCTTTTTTAACATATTTCACTTTACAATAATTTTGTTATTTTGTTTGAACAAATTTTAAATGAGTTTTAATAGAACCAGCATGGTGGCGATCACCTCATTCCCAGGGGTTTTTTTCACTTATGTATTTTCGATATTATAACAACCCTTTTACACAATTATTCTTTAATAAAACATTTAAACTTATTTATTGACAAATTTTGTATATTTTCTGGGATTTTGTTGTCAAAGCGTGTACATTGCCCCATAAATTAATTAATAATTCTGGGTAGTCTAGTAACTGGTATTACAAGCTTATGTTTGTTCCTAGTGTTTAAAGTATGAACACCTTTATTCTTATCAAAGCTATTTATGTTTTATGTACATACACTACATTTTCATAAATATATTGCGATGCCAAAGTTAATAAATGTTTATTTCTTTAAATTTTCTCTATGGGACTCATTACAATTTAAGTTATAAATCCTTGTACAGCTCTCTTTTGCAAAACAAATATAGCTTCGATGTCAGTCGCATTACCCCATAGCAAAATTCCATAAGACATCACGCTATGTAAGTAACTAAAATAAACTAATCTAGCTGTCTCAACATTGGTGAGACTTCTAATCTTTCTTACAGCATATGCTGCAGAACTAAGTCTGCTTGTTAATTTAGATATATGGGGGCCCCACTGAAGCTTTGCGTCGAGAGTGATGCCAAGAAGAACAGTAGATTCAACAGGGCTCAGTTCTTCCATTGACGCTTCGCGTCAATAGTAATACCAAGAAAAACAGTGGTATCCACAAGACTCAACTCTTCCCCATTTAAGAGCACATTGGTATTTGAATGTTTAACATTAAGTATTGTAAATTTAATACATTTTGTCTTATTGCCGTTTAAGAGCAAATTGTTTTGAAATATTTTACAATATCTTGTGGTAATACTTTTTCAAATCTTAATTCTTTTTTAACAGGTATTAACATTCTGTTTGAGTAATGAATCGACGACAGTTGCAGAAGTATCCAATGACTTTGTTGTCGAAATAGGTATATCAGTGAAATATTTCTCAAACACCGCTGCGACTTCTTGATTTGATCTAGTCAATTCATTATTAATTTTCAATTCATAATTTGCGTTACGAGGTTTGTCTTTACCGGTTTCGCTATTAATTATACTCAACGTCATTTTAATTTTATTTTTAGCGGTCTTAATTTTGCTGCTAATATATAAAGATTTGGTTGTGGAGCACATTCTTTTAAATATTTTAGAATACATTTTGACATTTCTCTAAAAGTATCGGAAATATTATATGATCTTTCATGGTAAAGTTCATATAATCTTCGTCTGCTCTTATGAATTCCTACTGTCGCCCACTCATTAAATGCCTTGTGACTGTTACTGGAGAATGTTTTAGAAGTAAATGTTTTCTTAAATTCATTGCTTATAAGGGTAAATAATACTCCATATAAATAGTCTGAATTGTCCATGCAAGAAAGCGATGAAAGTTTTTTTACCATATTACTTGTTTCCATTTACTTTTTTTACCATATTTCTTATTAGTTTTGCATTAATCGGAACAAACATAATTTTCTCAATTTTTTGTCCAGAGTGATCTGAACTTAGTTTTTGAATTATGAATTTCTTGATTGGTACAACATCTGTAAAAATATTATCAATACAAGTTGCACTACAGCCTGCAATACGTTTTTTTTTTTAAATTGATTTACCATATTACAAAGCATTACAAAAAAAACTATCCTAAAAAGTCGCATACAGAAATCCACTAAGGTTTGTGATGACGCGACCTGAGTCGACGTTATATTAAAGTATAATTAATTTACTTTGTAAAAAGAAAACATTACAGCCTAATTAGGACCTGAGCAAACGCATAAACGCTGTTTTAAGTAGTAACATTTTTTATGAATTACCCAAAAAGTACATATTAAGTTTTTTTTAAATGTTTTTTATATTTAAGTTATCGCGGAATTCTGGGGGTAGGTTGTTTATAAGTCGTGGAACAATGTAACTTGCCGTTCGTTCCCCGTACATATTGTTTGCAGTGTGTAGCTTCAAAGAATAAATTATAAAGATTGTATAAAATTCATTTTATTCGATTGTAGAAGCTTCCAGGAGATTGATATTAAAGTCTCCGTATGCTACAAGAGATTTATTCTGTTTATTGCTTAACTATAACTTCTTCCATATTTTCAAAGGTATCATACCTTGAACATGGGGTCTGTAAACACTGACAATTATTAAAACATTCACATTTTTCCCGTTATAGTTAAATCACCGTTTAAATGTACTAAGGCAGAACACAGTGATCTGAAATATCATCATTCATCACCATTACAGCATATCAAAGTCCACTACTAAACATAAGTGTTGAAGGTTGTATATCCTTATGTTTATAAAATAAAGTAAGTGTGTAAGGTTTTACGTGGTAGGGCCATGCTGCAGCTATATTATGGTTGTAGCACGAGTGGATCAGTTCGACCGGGGATGGACGACACTATTACAGAATACCAGCGTAAAACAGCAGCTTAATACTGCTGTATTTCGTATAGTGAGTGTGTCGGAGACCGTTTTTAGGGTTCCGTACCCAAAGTGTAACCAACGGGTAAGTGTAACCCTATTATTAAGCCTCCGCTTTCCGTCTATGTGTCTGTTCAGCAGGTTGTATCTCATGATCCGTAATAGGTAGACAGTTGAAATTTTAACAGAATGTGTATTTCTGTTGCCGCTATAACAACAAATAATAAAAATAAAAATAAATTAATAATGAAAGGGGGCTTCCGTCATGACACCTGTTTTAAGATGGTACGGAACCCTTCATGCACGAGTTCGACTCGCACTTAGCCGGTTATTACTGGATTCAAGACATTCCATCTTAGTCCTCAGGCTTGACAACGCATCTTCTGCATTTTGATTCGTAATCGAGGATATATGATAGACACATACATATACATACGCGCGCGCGTGCACACACAAAAACGCGCGTGCGCGCGCAAAGTCATAGGTAATCTCGCTCGGCTTATCTCAATATTTAATATTATTAGGAAGAGTGGTGCGTCCTGAAAGACGTTTTCATTTATACTTACTTGGAGGCTCCAATTACTGTACTATTTAGTATGCCTTGAGAAAGAAATAATTTTTTTTCATTTTCGTTTTCATTTTTCATTTTCATTTAACTAGTTCATACACAGAGAAACCTCTAAGCATTTAAATAATGCCAATAACGAACAGTCGAAGTATGAAATGTAATGGCAATCTATTCGATACTTTACCAAGGAATTCATTACAATAGCAAATGGAGCCTTCAAAATGTGTAATTCCCGTAGATACGATTTGCGGGAAAGTGTTTGGAGCGGACAGTGAACGTATTGATTGATAGTTTAGAATATACAGGAAATTTTAAACATATTCACTTTTTATATTTTTATCACAATGCAAATTAAAGTTATAGTAAAGATTAACACATTAATAGTTTATACCTTCTCCTTCTGGTATACTTACATCAGTCTGATTTTCATAATAACGAAGAGTACAATGATCTAAAATTCATTCATTCATTCATTACAGCCATTCAAAAGTCCACCGTTGAACATAAGTCACCCCCCGCTCATGCCTCAAAGCACGGTCCTGAGCAACCTACATCCATCGATTTCCTGCATGTCACTACATCTAGTGGGGCCCGCCCTTTACTTCGCTTTGGTACCGCTGAAAAAAAAAGCTGCCACTCGAAAAATTTTCTTCTTTTTAAAGCTGAAGTGCCAATGGGACGGCCATATAGCTCAAAGAACCGACAAACGATGGAAAAGAAAGGTTCTTGAGTAATCTGAAATATAGATGTATATTTATCTAGTTGAGACACAGATGTCTTATCATTTATTGTGTACTAGGTATAGATTATAGACCAGCTATTTATATAAAATGAAATATTATTGTTATTATTAAAATATTACTCGCTGACCCGGAAAACGTCGTTCTGCCATATAAATTATTTCCAATGAATATTTTGATTGTTAAATAAAAAATAACGAATGTATTGTAAGTGTGAGGGGACGGGATCTATGACAGAAAGAGGAATGGAGCGCTGTAGACGATGATCGCCGATAAAAACAAAAAAACACCAACCATTTAATTTCTCAATTCAATGTATTTCATTAACGTAACGGACATATTCATTGTTTGATCTCTTAAAAGTTAAATGTAAAGTGAAAAATGTAATATATTTTTTATCCTAAAGTAGGAAATGAAATAAAGAAAATCAATAATAATTTCGAAGAGCAATCTAGTGTACAATATTTTTGTCACTCCGACTTTAGACAACACAAATAAGCTCGATGGTTTGCCCACGCGAGAACATGCCACATATAATTGTCCGTGCGAAAAACATGGTGTGCCCAAATCTAAGCCACAAACAGGCATCGACTTATTGATTGTCATTACGAATGCCAATCTAATAGGAAATTGAACGCGTTTGAATTCAATTGGCACGTCTGTGGGAATCATTGGATTTCGTGGCAGCAAAACAAAAGGTTCGGAATTTGCTATTCAAAATGGTGGCTTCGATAATGTTTTTCATCATTTTCTTAATGACCAATGACAAATGTGCCGTTGCACAGCCTTGGTGGTTTCAAATTCCGAAGTAAAATAACCGGAGATCCAACTTTCAATCGCAGAAGGCGTGGTGACATGCCTAGAATCTAGTGAGTTCAAAAACTCTGTTGGATAATTTACATCTTCGTTGGCATCGCAAACTGTATCGATCGATTTGCATGATACCAAGTCGCCTGGCAACGACTGCTGTATCTTTAAGTTTAAATCGTCGACGTCCACATTTTTTGCTGCCAAAATGACTCTTTCTGTCAGCCACGTATGATTTATGTATTGTCTGCGTACATCGGGAAATATGCAGTCAATGAGAGCATTTTGCGAATCAACGATTGTGCAGAAATTTGTGGGTAATTTTATGCATCCAGTATTTTCATAGACAGCAACTTTTCCATCGCCGATATCAATTGGTTCGAGAATGTGTCAGCGGATTGATCTTGTAGCATTTGGACGAGCATATTTATTTTTAGCTGGACTTTTTCAACATTACACCACAGTGGCGATGATTTCAAGCAAGCGTTGATCTCATCAGCGTACGTGGAACGTGAAATAACGGGAAGTGTTTGTCTGAAATCACCTGAAAGGAGTAACAGAGTGCCGCCGAATAGTTTGTCGTTGTTTTTTTATATCTTTGAGTGTTTTGTTCAACGCCTCAAGAGAATGTTTATGTGACATAGTGCATTGATCCTAGATGATAATTTTGCATTGTTTTAGCACTATGGCCATGGACGATTGTTTTTTTTATGGTGCTCACTGCGTCTGGGTTATTTTGAATATTCAGTGGCAGCTTAAATGGTGAATGAGCTGTTCTGCCTCCATCCAATGAAGTTGCTGTAATGCCAGATGATGCAACGGCCAATGTGATGACATTATTTGTTCGTATTTCGGCGACAATTATCGAAATGAGAAATATTTTGCCAGTTCCACCTGGTGCATCCAAAAAAAAGAATCCACCTTGTCCAGCCGTAAACTGCCAGCATAATGCGGTCGTAAATAATTTTTAGTTCTTGAGTCAGTAGTGGGACATTGCGAGTAACAATCGCTGCCATTT
Source organism: Parnassius orleans (assembly GCA_029286625.1). Lineage (NCBI taxonomy): Eukaryota > Metazoa > Arthropoda > Insecta > Lepidoptera > Papilionidae > Parnassius > Parnassius orleans. The sequence goes on from JAGSMP010000032.1 coordinate 2,002,251, forward strand.
CTGCAGTATCGTACTGCAGTTCACGATTCATTTCGGTGTCCATTAAATCAGATGAACTTTGATTTGGTGAACTCATACCGAAATGACTGAGTGGTAAATTTACAATGACAACGCAAAGATCATCGATAGCAATTAATGCTTCATTCTACATAGCGTCGATGAATGCAATCGTTATATCGTTGCACCATGTACGAATTTGATTCAATATATCGTCAGTCATTGAATCTTTGTGCTTATCCCACAAAGGGTCTGCTCGTCCCGGGAAACATGTAGTCAACGCTATAGCGAATAGTAGACGAATTTGTGTCGCTGTACAGCCCAATGCTGCTTCGGCAAGCATATCGTCCCAGTGATTGTCGTCTTCGAGCAAGCCGAGTGCAAGGCATGCATCTTTATAAGTTGGATACTTCTGTCCATTCACTTTGCGTATATCTTGAAATAACAATGGGTCAGTGACATTAACAAACAAAAGTCGCAGATAGAAGCACTCAATCTGCCTTGGATTAACTGTATAAACTTGTCCCAAAGTATTTGATGTGAATAGGCTGGGGCACGCATCAATTGGTGTGTCTAGCTTGCGGGGCATCCATTTTTTTTTTACACAATTACACAATTTGAAAAATTCGGTGAGTGTAGTTTTTGGTGGATTTATGGCACGCTGAATTGCTGACTCGTTGGTGAAAAATACGCACTGGCCTAAATATACAACTGCCAGGTCCCGTTCATGAATTGGGAAAACAAAGATACGCCAGACAGCTTCATTGGAGCTGATGTACCGGCCAATTTATTAGCGCATTATTTAGTCGTTGTTATTCAATCGAGGAGCATTCACATCGGTATTTTGAATTTAAAACATAGCCATATCGCTGCCTTTATTTACATACTTGCAAATGTATTTGATGCTCTTTACCGAACTGCAAAACTAAACATTAATATGGGCATTGAATGTTTTGCTCAGCAAAGGCGAATATGGTACCACCCAACGATTTTCAACGCCAATGTCTGCGTTGTTGATATTTAGCATAAATGATTGTCCTCCATTATCAGTATTTCTTCGACGATATATTGGATATCCGTTGACATTTTCGATCGTGTCGTTGGTATAAACGATTCAGATCACCGCATGGGCCATGAATCATGTTTGTGGTAACAATATCAAACAGTAGTTGATCAGTAGACGGATCTGGAATTTCCGCGGAAATTACACTATCGATTTCCTCAGGGCGTATTTTGTCGACTAACCAAATGAAAATGTGTGCATGAGGTAATCCTCGCTTTTTCCATTCCACTGAATATATCCAGCAACGTGTGGGAGGTAATGTCATGACGATTTATTGCATTTTGGCCTGGCAATATCAAAGATGTTATCTCCTGCCGCTTTGGATTACATGTAAACGTGATAAATAAACACGGACATTCGTACTCGCACACGAAAGTCATAGCATCCTGTATGTATTCTTGCATATGACGTGGACTGCCTACGAACGATGATAGAGTTATCAATTTCGGCGGTGTCGGCGTCGCTATTGATAGCGTCTCGCAAATCAATGAATTCTTCCGCACGCAGCTTCTGTTGATTGTGTCGTAGAAATCACAGTCGTTCGCTCTCTACCTTCGCGTACATGTCGACCATGATTTGTTGGCACAGCGCGTCGACTTGTTTGTTTCGGCTCCTGTAACAACTTATTCATAAATATTATATTAATTCAAAATGAGTAATGATGTTCAAAATAAATGAATTACCTACGGCGGGATCTCGTTGTTTAATGTTTATGCAATATCCGTCTTGTCCCTTCGTGAAAATTAGCGGATATTGGAGAACGTCGTATGAACGGTGTGTGTCGGCGATGAACTCCAGATTATTATTTCTTCTTCGAATCACGATTTCTCGCGTTGATGTGCGGTCGCCAACCATGATTCCAGCAACTTCGTCAACAACAGGTGCATCGAATTTACGCACGTGCTCTCTAGCTGGTGTTTTTTATCAGGATTGATGACAATAGCGTGATTGTCACTTTGCAATTCGTGCATATGTGATTTGAAGAATTTCAATAATTCATTGTGCTCTTTCAATACGCTCATTCAATAGGGCTTCCAGTTCGCCGAGAACGCGTCTGGCATTAGACGAATTGAGGTTATTGTAGCCACAACGTGCATTCATACGATTGATGTCCCACCTCCCATGAAGTAGATTTGTAAAAATGTATGTGGTTCGTTTGGCATTGGCAACAATGAGCCTACTTTGTGTTACACTTGGACTTTGTTTTTGAACGTTGAATTGAATTGTTGACCATTTGCCGCAGTATTGTGAACTATTTCGGTTGCTCCGAAAGAAATCATTTGGAAGCATGAATTGAATGTGCAAATGGACTTCAGGAACAGGTTTGAATCTGGATCCGTGCCGATGAGCAAGCCGTTCAGTGGTTCTGGTGGTGTCTCAATTTCTGGTATTTGCATTTTTCCTGATGCGCAACACATCCCGGCTGACTCATGTTTGAATTTGAGCGCATGACAATGTAGATATTTTTTGTCCACAGCACCAAACAGCACTTTCGGATGAGCGGAATATTCAATATCTGGCCCGTACTCGAATGCGAGACGAAGTAACAAAGCGGATGTAAATACTCGATGTACTTGTTGGGGTTTCGGTCATTTGCTCTGCGTGTGTTAACTACGAACCGGCGCGCTTGTCTCCGTTCCAACAGTCGTTGTTGATTTCGTTCAGCTCATGCCTCTTGTGATTGAGATGCACTCAATTGCGACATGCTCACACGCACATTTTCGTCATGTTGTTGGATTTGTTCGTCTGTTCTTTCTGCTCTACTATTTCGCCTGTTTGTTGCTTTGTTCGTTCGACGACCTAAATGGGCCCCCTTGCGTGTTACTGGCATTATTCACTGATAAAAAACGGTATACCGATAAAGTGTTTGTTCTTTTAGTATTCTACCAACCTTTTTACAATCATAAAACACGTATTTCTTATAAATTAAAATAAATCGAACAAAATTTTGCACGCACTGCGTTGTGATACATAACAAATGCAGAATGGAATGTCAAAATGACGCGACGCTTCTCGTGAATGACTTGCGCATGTTCGATGAGGCGGACGTAGCGTCATCTGTCATTCAACAACATAAATAATTTCGGTCTGTTTGAAATACGAACGTCGGTCAAATTATTTGGATATTGACAAAAATACGAGTACTAAAGTCGCGATTAAAAAATGGGAGGGTGGGGGTAGGGGGTTGAGAATTAGTGGTTATAGGTATAATCACCTAGCGGTATGAAATATACTTTACGACCTATTCTCATATACCTACCAAATATATATAAAAAAATCATAAAAATCGGTCGAGCCGTTTAGGAGTGCGACCACAAACACCGTGACACGAAATTTTTATATATATATAGACAATGATGAATATTCATTACTGGCAGCCATCGATCACTAATAAAAAAAACTAGATACACAATCCCATGCAAAAGTTCTCTAAAAACTGCCGCCAATTGTTTTGACGTAATTCTAGTTGAAATAAATATACATTAATGTAAATTCAACCTTAAATGCATTGCCTCAAGTTGTATATGTTGAAATTTTCGAGTGGGCGCTCATTCGGTAAGGACATTTTTTGTCACTGATTGTGTATCTAGTTTTTTATTAGTGATCGATGCTGGCAGCAGATATTAAATTCAGTTTGTTCGTCTCCTATTTGCATTCGTACGCTGATTTGTCACTTGCTTGCTTGTTAAACTACTACTAAAGTAATATTAATATTTAAGTAATAAATATTATAATTAAAAATCACAACGAGGGCATGTGTGTTCTGCCAATATGTATTGGGGCAGCTCCGAAGATCCCTTTTTTCTTTAAAAAACTCTTAGCATTTTGAGTTACAGTTACTTTGCTTTAACTTTTTTTCTATACTATATAAAATATTTTTATCACCTTAAATGTTAAAACGTAAGTTTATTTAAATCAGACTAGGACAACGTTACGATTATTTTCACCAATAAAATTTTATATTGGTACTATCATATTTTATTCCCTTTATACTTTATGTTAATCGAACCAAAGCTTCATTGAATTTGAAATTTAGTACCACCATTTATTCTATGATTGTATTATGCAGTGGTGAATTTTATGACTTTCAATAAGTTGTTAAAATTGCCTTTAAGCTGCTGACAACGAGAAAGTCGGGAGGAGATTACTCATCCACGTTTATCCAGTTTGTGCTGAATAAATGACGTGACTTCGAATTTTTTTTTTCAGACTTACAGATTTTCAGCACGTGATAATATGATGATGATGATGATCCTAGCAGTATAAAATTTAAGGTACGTGCATCCCTGGTAACTACTGTTCTAAATTACAAAAAAATATAAGAAAATTAATAATTCTTCATCATTAGCCCGAAAGTCTCCTGCTGGACATGGGCTTGTCCCATTGTACGGAGGAAAATTATTCTCATTTTCTACGCAGCAACATCAAAGTGAACTCAATTTAACTAGTACTTTTGTTAATGTAATATTCAGTTCGAGTTTGCATAGTTTTATGCCTTAAAGAAGCTTTTAATTTATACGTTTCGTTTGTTAACTCTAAGACGAGTACCGCTTTTCAAGAGAAACTTTGGTATTTAAAGGATTTTGTATGATGTCATTTGTAGGTCAGTAGCTACTGACTAAAATATATTTTATAATTACGAATCTTAAACTTAATGAAATTATGCATAAAGAATTAGTTGCAAAAGTAGAGAAATATTATTAGGCATATAATTTAGGCACACAGAACTTCATTTCTTAATTAACAAAAGTAGGAAATTCTTACAGTAGGTATTAGTAGAATAGATTTTCGCGCTTAATTTTCTATTTATATGTTTTTTTGTCTTATTGTAATAAATACAAGTTAATTGATTGCGATATTAGTATAGTAGATTATATAGAAATGATTCTACGATAAAATTACGCTTACAATAGAAACATGAAAAGTTTGAGTAAATTACATCTAGATTTTTAAATAATCGTTATTTTCGAATAATACTTTAAATTATAGGATTTTTGATTACGAAAAAAAAACATCAAGTAGATAGGGAGTAACTTAAATGATGAAATCTTTAATATTAATCGTAACACGCACTTACACATATTTTCAAGTTTTGAGGTATGCATGACGAGTAGAAATGTCGTGGTCTTTCGAACGCCGAGTTAGATCCGTCAATCGACCTTTGAGTCTAAGTTGGACTTACATAGTCGGGCATATCGGTCCTAGGTAAACGTACTCGTCAACAACTTTGAGCATAGTGCTTCCAACCACTGCCAGTATTCTACCCGGTAAATACATAATGGACCGGTAATACATATAACATGGACATTACACATGACCTTTGCTCCTTCCGTGTTTATTTTAAGATCTATCCGTTGCGAGACACAATTGAGTTTATTGAGCATAGTGTTAAAGTCCTCCAGCGGTTCTTCCATAAGAACAATCATCATTATCATCATCATTACAGCCCTTCACAAGTCCACTGCTGAAAATACGCCTCCCCCAAGGAATGCCACAAAGCACGGTCCTGAGCCACCTGCATCCATCGACTTCCTGCATGTCTTACCAGGTCTTCACTCCATCCAGTGGGGAGATGCCCTACACTTAGTCCGCCGGTACGAGGCCGCCACGCGAGAACCTTTTTTCCCCATCGGTTATCGGTTCTTCGAGCTATATGGCCGGCCCATTGCCACTTCAGCTTACTAATCTACTACGCATATCCTCATTTCTAGCTTTATCACGCAGAGAAACCCCGAGCATAGACCTCTCCATAGCTCGCTGAGCGACCTTGAGCTTCCTCATACGGCCAGCAGTGAAGAACCACCTCTCAGTTCCATAGGTCACCATTGGTAACACGCACTGGTTGTACAGTCTCGTTTTCAAGTTTTGAGGTATACCTGACGAGAAGATGTGCCGCAATTTCCCGAACGCTGCCCAGCCGAGTTGAATCCGTCGATTGACCTCTCGGTCGAAGTTGAACTTACCTAGTTGGACTATTTGTCAAAGGTAAACATAGTCGTCAACAACTTCGAGCTTAGTGCTCCCAACAACTACCGGCATAGGTGTGACATAGACGTTATACATGATCTTTGTTTTGTCCCTGTTCATCGTAAAACCTAACCGTTGGGAGGCACGATTGAGGTCATTGAGCATAGTGCTTAGGTTCTCCAGCGATTCTGCTATAAGGACTATATCGTTGGCAAATCGAAGGTGAGTGATGTACTCGCCATTGACGTTAATACCCTATCGTTTCCAGTCCAGTACCTTGAAAACGTCTTCCAATGCAGCGGTGAAGAGTTCCGGGGATATTACGTCACCCTGTCTTACACCTCTGCAGTTGCACAGGTTTCGTACTCTGGTTCTGTACTCGGATAGCCATCGTAGCCCTACTGTAAAAACACTTCAGCACTTCGATATACTGACAGTCAACTTGGCACCGCTGAAGTGACTGCAGCACCGCCCTAATTTCGACGGAATCAAAGGCTTTCTCATAGTCCACATACGCCAGACATAGTGGTGAATTGTACTCCTCGGAATTCTGTACAATTTGCCGAAGGAAATGTGTGTGCTCTATGGTGCTAAAGCCGTTTCGGAAACCGGCTTGTCCGGCTGGAAGTCGTCGAGTCTGCATGCGAGACGATTTGTAATGACTCTCGAAAACAGCACGTTTACGCGGCTCAGCACGTTTACGCGGCTCAGAAAGAAAATTGGTCTGCAGTTCTTCAAAGACCGTTGTCGCCTTTCTTGAAGAACGAGACTACCGCCCTTCTGCCCCACGCCTCCGTTATAGTGCCACCATGGAGAACGGAATTAAGGAGCTTCTGAAGGACTTCAAGTACAGGTTTTCCGCCCGCTTTCAGAAGCTCCGCTTTAATTCCATCCTCGCCTGGGGCCTTGCCGTTTTTAAGGTGCTGGAGAACCATTCTAATCTCGCTTAGACTGACTTCCGGACTATTATCGGAATAGTGTCGGATAAGACTTGCTCTTGGATCCTTACTCACAGAACCTCTCAATCTCACTCAAAATCTCAGGTGTCCCGGAAACGACGCTGCCACACTCGGTCTTCAGCTTCGACAGTTGGCTCTTTCTGGCAGACAGACCTCTAGCAAAGACTTTGCAGCCCTGGTTCCGCTCAATCGCTTCTTCAATACGAGCTGTATTGAAGTTGCGTAAGTCCCGCCGCATGCATTTAGAGATCTATCTGTTCAGTTACCTGTACGCTGTCAAATCTGCTGAAGACTGCAACTTCATTTCCCGTCTTACAGCCATGAGATTAAGGGTGTGATCGGAGAGTTTTTATGTTCTTCTGCGGCGCGTCTTGTAGAACTTAGCTATAACCGCATGGGCAGTTTCCACGAGCTTGTCATTCATATGGTCCACTGCATTGCAATCTTCTAGGCACTGAAAATGGTTTTGTACCTCGTGCTCTAATCCAAAGCCGGAGTGTTGATTTTATTAGACGAGACCTCTCCAACTAAACGTTTAGAATCAGTGTGCCTCTAACCATTCGGTGATCGCTACCAGTTTTCACCCTCGAGATCACTGAGATATCACTGAACAGTTGTCGTCTAGTCGTCATAATGAAGTCAATGTCATTTTTTGTCGAACCGTCGGGGCTCGACCAGGTCCACTTCCTGTGGGGCCGCTTCTGGAAGAAAGAGTTCATCATAAAGAGTCCCTCTTTCTCCATGAAGTCGGCCAGTTGCTGGATCCTTGGGTTCCGTTGCCCTATTTCGAATTTCCCTACATTCATTAACTTAACACCTTATAGTGGGATTTTGGAGGAATGCATGGCTCTAGATATATCCTCATACATTTCCTCCACCTCCTCATCGAGATGTGCCGAGGTTGGTGCGTAAACCTGTATAAGCTTCAGCGAATACCGTTTGGTGATTCTGAGTATAAGGTACGCAACCCTCGCCGACACACTCTCAATCTTTACAACGTTGTTAACGAGAGACTTGTGGACGATAAATCCGACACCTCCTTGGGACAGATGGTCACCCTCCCGGTAATAGAACAAGTTGCCGGATTCGAGGATTACCATGTCCTCCCCCTCTCTTCGGACCTCGGATAATCCTATAATATTCCAGCGCAACTTGTCTATATCTTCTTCCAGCTCCAGGATCTTCTCGTCAGTCCTCAGGATGCGTGCGTTATATCACCGGAGATTCAGGGGCCGCCGGGGACTGGGGGCCGTCTCTTCGTAACTTTATTCATGGGGGGTATATTGCCATAGTTGCCACACTTGGCGAGCGGTTTGGCAACCGCGGTTTGTTTTTTTTTTTTGGTTTGCTGTTATCAGAAAGATGCTGCTGCCCATCTTCTGCCTCATTTTTGCTCTGTCGCCTCTTACGACACCCACGGGAAGATATGGGGTAGTGGGTATTCTTACCCACCACTACACGGGGGTACGTAAGAACTATATCGTGGACAAATCAAAGGTGAGTGATGACTGATGTTAATACCGTATCCTTACCGGTCCAGTAGCATGGAAACGTCTTTCAATACCCGCTGTAAAGAGTTTCGGGGGTGTAATGTCACCTTACACCGTCATCTCATCTTGCATCTAATCTTGGTGGATAAAATTAGAGTAGACGTAGTACGTATCTTTCATATCTTAAAATGTGAGATTGCCTTGTAGGCTAAAATGACAACTTATATTGTGACTATAAATATAAAAATGAAACATAGAAATCGAATTATAAATTCTTCTTACTTATATTCATCATCATAACATTTTGTCAAACTTGTGGTACGGTCTTAAAATACATGGCTGCAGACTTGATGTTTTTGTCGTCATAAGGGTGAATAAAAAGAACAAAGTTCATCTAATAGTAAAAAAAATACTATGATATATAAGCACCTACATTTATTTATCCTCGATTAAAATTAGAAATGCAAATATCACCGTCATCTCTTTAGGACTAAGACAGAATACTTGTTAACAGTGAATATAAAAAAGAGTTTATAAATTATACTTAATATTTTTGCATTCCTTCATAAAATTAATTTAAATGTAATAAAAGTATAATGTTTTATTATATCATTTTTACATTTCCAAAGATTTTATGTAATATGTAAAAAGATACATCAAAAAACAATATAATGTTAGTCCTCGGTCGTGAAAACGATTTCATTTCGATTCTCAATTAAGAATAAATGATTCGTTTGTCACAATATAGAATATGGGTGACAAACGAGCACACAGTCCACCTGATGGTATGTGGTTGCTGTGGCCCATAGGCATCTACATCTATCCTCGATTAAGTATCCCTGAGAACCACCACTCCTGGGAGCTAAGATGGAATGCCTAGTAAAAAGGGTGTCCGGTTCTATACACTGGTCTCTACCGCTGGTATTCTGTGAGAGCGTGGTCCTTCCCGGTCGAGCCGACCCATTTGTGCTACAACTATAATATAGCCGCAGCATGGCTCTACCTCGTATATAAACTAATTTGTATTCCCTAACCAATCTCTTATTTTGATATTATTTTACTTTGACTTTATTTTGATACGTTATTATTTTGATATTAATTTACTTTGACGTTATTTTATACGTGCTTGTTTAAAATAAAGGAAGAGCATGTTTCTATTAAACCAAGCTCAAAAAAGAATAACTTTTTATTTTTATATACGAGTATTTCCTCTATCAGTGATGTAACACTGTCACGATTATTACTCTTCAATTAAATAGCTATTTCACCGATTTCGTGTACGTGGAATTTATAACTATCTATTTTATCCCACTAATTAAATTTAATACCCCTGCTGAACATAGGTTTGCCCCATAGATTGACTCACAAAGGGGATTTTACCATAGTTGCCACGGTTGGCAGGCGCAGTGTTTTATAATTTTGAGTTGTTATCAGAAAGTTGCTGCTGCTCACCTTCTGATTTAGTTAGCTCTATATACCCGGGTATGATCCCTGCCGGTACCAATGGAATTGTGTATTGCAATTTTAAGTGGTGTTTCAGCAGGTACTCGGCGATTTAGGAAAACATCTTGAGGAAATATCCATGTCTAAGGAATGAAACATTTTGAGGACATGGAAAGTCCGCCAACACGCGTTGAAACAGTGCTACGGACTAATTGCTCCATAATCCTCTCAGAAATTAGGGGAGGTCTGTACTCAGCTGTGGGATGTACAGGGTTTTTCATTAAGAGCGCTCGAAATTTGAAATTATATAAAACAAGCTATGTAAGTGAGATTGCCACAATTTTTATTAAGAACATTCGATGATATTATGTATGGAATATAATTTCAGCCAAATGGCCGCCGTGACTCCGCTGTAGGTGGTGTATCCTAATGGACCAATTTCGGACGACATCTTCGCATAAATGGGGCTCAATTTCATGAATAACGCAATTTATGTTGGCATTCAGGGCGGCAATTGTCTGTGGTTCGTCTGCCTAGATATATTACCAGAGATTTCACGTAGCCCCAGAGAAAGTAGTCAAGCGGTGTTAAGTCACACGATCTCGGTGTCCAGTTGACGTCGCTACCACGCAATATGACGAAGCACTCGAACTTATCATCCAATAAATTCAATGTTTCCCGAGCAATATGACAAGCGGCGCTGTCCTGTTTGAACCACATGTTTGTGAGGTCGATACCATCTATCCTAGGCTATAAAAATGTTATAATCGTCCGATATCGGTCGCCATTGACAGTGAGCCCGGCTCCTTACGCATCTTCGAAGGAATAAGGGCCGATGATACCGCCGGACCAAAATCAGTGTAGAGGCACCTGATGAATCTCCCGTGGATTTTCGTCGCTCCGAATCCGGCAATTTTTCGACAGAGCCCCTCAACCAGAAATGACTGAAAGCCAAGCTTATTTCAATTGATTAACCTGAGTCTATTTGGGTGATTAATGACTCTGTTACATTGTAGAGTTGCTTACTTCATTTTATTTTGTGTTTTGACTATGTCAACAGCCATCCCGTAGCCGTCGCTCAAAGAGTGGGTTAGATGTGCGTGTGGTGTTCGTAGAGGTCTAGTTTAGTGACTGAATATAGAGATGAATGCTCGTAAAAATAAAATGAAGTGTAGTATATGTACATTTGTTGCGTAACGAGCGATTTAAAAGTTTATGGCTCTAGGACATTTTATTTTGTGATAATAAGTAAAGTTTCCTTTGAATTGATCGTGATAGTTGCCGGAGGTATTTCCAAGCGTTCATACTCTTAGTCAGTTGTTATTACTGGAAAGCTCTCAAGCCCCATCAGCGAATAAATGGCGCTGGTTGTGGTCGTTGGGTCTTAGCTCTTGACTTAATTGAATTTTCTATTCATGAAAACCCAAGTCTCGACCAAATATCCACGAAGTTGATGTCGCAGAAAGACCCAGCTCTTGCGCACGAATCGGAATGGACTGTATAGGGTTTTCTCACACACTGTTCTGAACGGCAACAATATTCTCCAACAACCTTGCGTTTCTTTGATGTACAGGCACTGCTTCATCGATGACCCGATTGTCCCAAATGTATTCATTAAACAACGGATTGTGAAATTTGCAGGATGGCCTTAAATGCCATAAATTGGACGCAACGCACGGAAAGTTAGGCGAACAGCGCACTGATTTTGATTATAAATTTTAACAAAATCAATGCGTTGTTGAAGCGCGTAGCGTTCCATGGTGAAATGTCAAGACGTCTGGTCTTGACAAAAGTAAATAAGTATTCTTGTCAAATTTGATAGCTATTGCATTACTAAGATGGCCGCTATACGCGGTCAAAGTTCCTGCGTCCCTATGAAACACCCTTAAATAGCCTGTCATTTACTTTTAATTATAAGGTTGCATGCATAGCCTCAGAAATTGGTCGAATTGCAGATGGCTGCCACATCCGTCATACTTCTGAAAGGTACCGCTTGTGAAGACTGGCCTGGACGGGCTTACAATATATTTACTAGCATTTATTTTTTGTTGTATGCAAGCAAAACAGCTTCTCTCTCTCTCTCTCTTCAATTAGAAAAAAATCGTTTTGAAACCGTAGAAAATATACTGACGTTGCCAAACAAAATTGATAATTACATACCACGGTTTCCACGTCGAAAAATAAAAAAAAATCATTTTATTAAATGTTTATTTCATTGTCATAATTATTAACTGCTCTAAGTTAGTTGAACATAACTTTAGTGACAATAAAAGTTGTAATCATGTTAAAACGTTTAATAGTTATTCGGCCGAGCACTGTCGCAGTAGCTTAGATAAGGCTATGGTAAGGTAAGGCAACCCAATGCCGTAAACGCTAAATAAATTTGACCAAACGAATACTTTCACAGAGTTACAGTTATGCTGCAAGTGTTTTGAATTTTTAGATAATATTTCATTAAACTTTTAGCCTATATTTTTAATTTACTTCATTCATTCAATTATTACAACCCACCAGAAGTCGACTGCCGAACAATAAGTAACAAGAACAATTAAGCAACTCTAATAGAATTATAATGGATACCCTATTTGGATTCGAAAAAGCAATCCCATCTCGAAAGCATTAATTGGAATATGGTAAATATTTTAAAAAGTACGTAATATTAAAAATAAACATATAAAGTATATTTCCTTGCGATGCATTTACATTGATTTCTCAATAAAACATTTTCATTATTGGTAAGATACTATACATAGTTTTGTTACGTTTTCTTCTTTTGAATGTAAAGTAGGTTAATTAAAAGTTATATGAAGAACTAATAATAAACGGACACTTTAGAATGATTGTACGAAGACTTAAAAATGACAGCGAATAATTATAATGAAAGTAAAACATTTCTCTTTTTTACTACACTCTAATATTGACACGAGAATAATTTTTCGTTTAAAATCTCCAGCGAATTACTTTGTAATAATAATAATATATAATTGCTGTGCAGTGGCGGCGTAAGAATATCTACTACCCCATATAAACCCGTGGACGTTATAAGAGGCGACAAAGCTAAACTGAAACAGGAGTTGAGCAGCATCGTCTACCTGAAACTTAAAATAAAATACTGCGGTTACCAACCCGTCTGCTAAGCGTGGTTGTTATGGCAACATATAAGGTAATCCACGACTTTTTCTGCAACCAGGGCGGCGCGGCGCCACATACAAATGAGGTGTAATATTTGACAGATTTCATAGTGGGAAGTTAATTTGTTCGAAAAATATAAAGTTTAATGTTTGTTTCTGTACTATTTTATATTAATTAGATTAAAATAAATAAACCAAATCACAAATATTCATAAAATTAAAAAGATTAAAAAAGGAGTTAAAAATGTGAAAAAAATTAAAGAGCAAACCATTGAGGTATTGTTTTGTGTATTAATATAGTACTCTAGTAACTGATAAACTTTTATTTAAAACGAACTTCTCAATTAAATGTCATTGTGTAACAAAAAACTTTACCTCATTGTCAACTAGCGAAATCTGTCATTGAAATTTAAAATTAACTTTAACTCATAATTCATATCTGAATATGAATTCAGCGAAATGTAGACTAATTATGGTCCGACCTATTAAAGTGATATTTCTAAAAGTGGTCAATAAAAAAATATGTCCTTCTGTGTTTCTCGTTAAGACTTCTATGAGAAAGTTAACTATAATTATCAAATATTGACAACGAACACTTTGTTTTTTGATTAAAACATCTATGGCGTGGCATTGTTTAAAAATATTTCCTTTACATTCTGTAATCTAGTTTTTTCTGGTATTCAAACATTACCGTTTTTTGGCGTTCACCGTAAACCTGAAAATATTATAGTTATATAATCTAATATCTCTAATATCTCTATTATATAATCTTTCTCCTTGACATCAGCGCTACACAGATGCACTCTACATAGGCGGCCCATTGCCACTTCAGATTACTGTTTCGTTGCGCTATGTCGGATACGGTATATACACTACAGAGTATGAAACCTATAAGAAAAGTTATAGATTTCATACTCTGGCTCTTTATAGGTTTCGTATACCGGTTTTTTACCCGCATAGCTATCGTAGCTCTATTGTACAAACGTTTCAACACTCTACGGTCTTTTGTACAATTTTCCGAAGGGATGCATGTGGTCTATGGTATTAAAGCATTTTAGGAAACCGGCTTGTTCTGGAGGCTGGTAGTCTGAAATGCCATTCTAATCTCAATCAGACTGACGTCTGAAATATCACTGAAATAATGTCAGATGACACAACAAAGTACTTTAATATGACATTTGCTCTCAGGTCAAACACAAGTGTAAGTAACGACTCACACGTGCGTGTCGCTTTAACGAAAATGTGTACATCTATCCGCAGCACATCTTAATCTCACTCAAAATCTTAGGTGTCCCGGAAATGATATTTAACTTAGACAAGTGGCTCTTTTAGGCTAACAGATCTCTGGCAAAAGCTTTGTAGCCTTAATTCCGTTCAATCGCTTATTCAATACGAACTATATTGAAGTTCTATAACGTTCAATTGGCAGTATGCAGTATTTGTTAAAGACTGCAGTTTCATTTCCCGTCTAACATTCATGAGATTAAGAGTGTTATTGGGGAGTTTTTGGGTTTTTCGGGACATTTTTCACGCCATTTTTCATTTATATATTTCACTGTATTGCATTCTTCTAGACACTGAACACGATTTTGTAATTCGAATTGAAAATTTCGGAGCTTTTGTTTTTAACGGCAAAAATACATTACTTTTCTATAAATAAGGTTATTAGTAGTTTCCTTTTAAATTAATAAAGTTAATTTCCTTAAGATTTTTCCTGTATTGGATCCCCTTAAGATTTAATTAAATTAAATAAAAAGTACTCCATTATGAAGTAATAATAACCACCTTTATCTATAATGTTAACTGTTTCAACTTCTGATCATTTCATCCAGGGACTAATGTTGGTTCATGCGAAAATCAGTTATTTGGTTTTTTTGTTAAAAAATTCTCAGTAAGCAGCCTGCAGTCAGGAAAATGGCGGTGTTTCACGTTGCGGTGTTACTTCGGAAAGTACGTAAAACCGTTGGTACTGCGCCTGATCTCTTTACGGTCGTATCGGATTGTCGTCCCATCGGACCATGACAGTGAGAGAATGGAAAGTGCTCCTGTCCTTGCACAAACACTCGTACACTATTATCCTGGCCTACGCAGTTGACTACTCAGTCATATCAAAAATTCAATATGTAAGGCATAACCTTTAATATCAACACTGGTTAAACAATAGTTAAATCTCGTCAAATGTATTCATAAAAAAACAGTCATTCGAGCCGATAACAATACCTTTCAGTTTTATAAGTTTGGCTAATGGGTATACTTTTCTATTTAATTATATACTAAATCCTACCTTAAGCTTATTCTTCTTTGTTAAACTTTTATAAATTTCTCTCTTTGAAAATTTAATCTCGCAACACTTAGTTAAATAGTAATCACCATGAAGTAAATCGTCTTTAAACGGCTAAAACTTTATCTCAATCACACTAATTGAAATAAAATCTAATTCAATCTGTGTAAAATGTAAAGTTGTATTATTGTTATAAAACTTATTTGTGTGTGCTTTATTTATTCCATTCATAAACATTCTAATTAATTACGTATAACTTCAACATAGTCAAATTATAAATAAATTTCATTATTTTTCCACCGAAGATAAGCATGTTTTAATATTAAAGTTATAACAGTTTTTTCATATGTTTTTGCATCAATTTTTATAGAATAGCAAACTAATTATTTTACCGCTTAATATTATTAAGCGTATTATTAAAGCAAACCGACTCTGTTTTTTTTCTAAATAAAATTTATATTTTTGATTTATCAATAACTCTGTAGTAATAATAAGTATTGTGTAAAAATTGAGAGCCATTGCTATATACATAAGCAACAACACCCTTAGCAGCTCACAGCTGCTGATTGTGTAACTGGAATACATAGTTATGGGCAAAACATCTCCCCATCATCGTCATCAGCATTGCAGGGGAAAATAGCTTTAATCATCATGCTAAGTATAGGTAGATTAACGAAATATGCCAGGAAGAAATTACCACATATACTAAATTACCACATATATAATTACCACAGCCAAATACAAACATTTATGGTCTTACTCTTAAAGAATGACGTCAAATTAAGCAATGATTAAAGTTGCTCTCTCTCTCTCTCTCCTCTCCCTCTCTCCCTCTCCTTCTCGCCCTCTCTACCACTCTTTCTCTCTCTCTCCCTCTCCCTCTCTCCCTCTCCTTCTCGCCCTCTCTACCACTCTCTCTCTCTCTTAACTAAATATAAATGATCAATTCATTCATTCATTACAGCCTATCAAAACTCCGCTGCTGAACATAGGCCACTCTCATAGATTACCTCATAGGGAGAATATTTGCCATAGTTTATTCATTCATTATCATTTTTACGAGGTAGAGCTATGCTGCAAGGAAGGACGCTCATACAGAATACCGGCGTAAAATAGCAGCTTAATGCTTCTGTGTTTTGTATGGCATGTGTAGAGGACCTGAGACCTTTTTACTGGAAACGAGGTATTCGATCTTAGACCTCGGGGTGACAACGCATCTGCATTTTGATTCCTAATCGAGGATAGATTAAGATATATCTGGGCCACAGCATCTACTTACCATCATGTAGACGGTGTGCTCGGTTTTACCCTTATTCAAATAAAATAAATAAATAGTTGCCTACACGCTTGTCAGGCGGGTTGGTAACCGCAGTTATTTTGAGTTGTTATCAGGAAGATGTTGGTGCCCATCCATTTTCCTTCGTCACCTCTTACGACACCCACGGGATGATATGGAGTAGCGGATTATCTTACGCCACCGCTACCAACATAGAGATAATGAATACTTCATTTAAGTAAAAGATAACCAAATAGCAAATATCACTTATCATGTACAATGTTTTTAATATTTTTAGAATACATTTATGTATGTTTAGTTATGAAAAACCCAATATATATATATTATAGTCCTTGGAGCAGAATAATCAATACAAATAACAGGAAATTCATTCGACGCGTATTCGCGTACTCGCAATAAATTCAAGAATACGGAACGTTTGCGCAAGTATTCGTTCGGCGGCAACGACTATGAGTTCCTTCCGATTATAACTAGGTACCTATTTCATAAAAAATTATTCAAGATTCATTTAGTATATTCAAATAAATCCAAAAAGTTCTCAGATTAATTTAATAATAAAAAATCTTAAATCATCCTTGATAAACCTATGCTAATAATCATCTTATTTTAATTATAATAAACCAAAAAAAAAATACAGAAAACATTTTCCGTGTATAAAATAAAACTGACACTAACCAGTAATAATTGTGGCAATTTTGTTTGTATTTCAAATTATTAATAAGAAAGACTATAACTGAAAGTGCAATTATTAAGCTTAGTACTTAATTTATACCGCTTGGAATCTATAACGATATTCATAAAAAATCGCACGTGTTGTCAGACTTAAATTAAGTCAACAATGCTTTAGACGCTATATTTAAACGACATTACTCGTAACAAACTCTCCATCACCTCCACTCTGTTAAACTTGCATAATTGAATCATTGCGGTAACATACGGCACTCACAACCCTGAGCGCCTGGTTTATTGAACCATCCATGTCAATTTACTTTCCTGTACTTTTTATTTTTAATGAACGTTGGAAATTTCGGACAAAAAATAGATATTATGTTATTAATATGCTGCTATCTACAAGAAATCCTTAGAATTTCATTCTTTCCGTCTTTCCTAATGTATTACATGAGTTTGATAAAGATTCAGGAGAATAATATTAGAGAATAGATGTATATGGGCCACAGCATTCACTGAACATCAGGTGGACTGGGTGCTGGTTTGTCCCACATATTTTATTTTAAAAAAAAACTACCACAATCTCAACATCATCTAAATATCATTCAGCTGATCATGTTATTATTAAATGTCTATTGTTAGATTAAATTCAATATATTTAAACCTCAAGATAATTTGAAAAAGACAAGACGAGACACGACTACGTTAATTTTCACACAAGACACAAGATACAAACAAAGTACTCGTAAGAAGCATAAATGAGAAAATTTATAAGTACCTTTATAAAGTTCCCAAAGCAATTTGAATAACATGTATCGGTATTTACATACCTATGGCTAAATTAAACATACAATTATAAAAAACATATTGGCTCAAAATAACTTTGATAAGTGTTTTAAAACATTATTCTATTTAATTGACTAATAAAGAGTCAATTAAATTATAAATTATAATTTTTTACAAGAATCCTTATCAATCTCTAAAGTTACGTGGGACAAACGCTGAAAAAAAATTCTAATATTTGCCGATATATCTCTACCGATTTTCCGATATTCTATAGATATTTCCGATATTCTACCTCTACAGACATTTTGTCCCACTTCCGTGTCAGAAATCAAATCATCATTTACCAATTTCATCTTTCTTCATTTAACATCACCATACACCTTCGCAGAAATTATACAAGACCAAACCCAGCAGTGGAACGCTTTTACGCTGTAACTTACTCGTAATATACACAATTATTGGTAATTTACGTCCATAATAAAAACATAACCAAAAAACAATTAATATCGTTTTTAGATAAAATGCTGTTATGACTATTAAAAATAAGTACTTTAAAATTTATGTATACTTTAAATATCTACGAGTATCAAATTTCTTACAAATTCATTTGTAAAACCAATGATACGAGTAAATTACTCGCGATAAAACTGAGCGCATATTTTTGAGTTCTCTTCATACCCTCAGAAATACGGCTAGGGAGTAGGAGTACTGGAAAAGACGCGTTGTCACCGGTGCCAACTCTGGAGCACACGTCCTCAGCACAATTGGTGGAATTCCGTCAGGCTCACTCGACTTGTGGATGTCCAGGGAGAGGAGTGCTTTGCGAACCGAGCGCTGTGTGAATCGCACATCCGGCATGGAGCACTCACACTGCGGGGTGGTCTGCGGTGTGTTGCCCCCGTCATCGAGAGTCGAGTTGGACTCAAAATTGATTTATTTCACTCAATGTTGAGAACTTATTACAAGTCATAAATAAGGTGGTATTATTACAAAACGCCGATAAATCACCTTTATAACAACAGCAGTAACATGATATATTTAATCATATTATCAAACCAATTTTAATACTATTCATTAAAAAACATTTGAAGTTAATATTTAAAAGAAAATTAAAACCATGTTCCATTTATTTTATCTCTTAATTTAGTGGTCACATAATTTCACGCAAGGGTTGTTCACGCGAAATCCACACATTAAGCGTCCGATAAAAAAAAATATGTCGGTTACCTCGATTATTATATTTAAATTTAATCCGTAAAACTTACCAACCGTCACCGTTCATCACCATTGTTGTTTTATATAGTTAATGGCTTAACTATTAATGGTTGTTAATTCTATTGGCTGTCGTTTCATTGTCACTTCTGCTGATTCGAAAAGCATTTTTGTTTGCTCTGAAAATTACAAAATCTACTTGGAAAATCAAAATAGTAGTAAAAAGTGAGATCCAACTGCAAACAACTAAAAATAATAAAATAACTTTCGCAACATCGCAATTTTCACGACAACGTATGGGATCGTAGTCCCATGTAAGAAAAAGCTGAGTCACCTTCGATTTCGACACCTAAATTTAATTAATATTAAGTGCTTATTTAATATATTTTCCCAATTAAAGTGATATTTATGAATTAATTATTTTATTTATTTAACTTCAGATTCTGAAGTCGGTGCTAAGACATAGTAATATAGAAGAATTAAAGCCTCGAATCTAGAAAGTGTGTTTTTTTTATATAAGTATTATTTTTTAACCCCTTGGATAATCACAAGCTCAATTTAACAATTAGAATATAACATAATAATAAGAATAAAAACGGGCAGTTTTGATTTTATTCCTGCCTCAAGAAAATACAATACGAAATAAGTTTTAATCATTTAAACATGTTACTGGCCGGTTATAAAAGTGCCGTGGTATTTAAAAAAAGTACGTTCCAAATTCAAATTTTTTGCCTGAGACTGGTTTTTAAAGAAAATAACTTTTTACCAAATTTTATGGACTGGTTCTGGCAGAAAGACGTGTACCGAACCGCGGGATGATCGTTTTCTTGTGAGTCAAGCGTTGAGCAATCACAAATTTTCGTATGTGGACCTCAAGAACAACCTCTAAGAAGTAACAAATGTGCGAATTAGTCTATAGATAATCGCCCTGCCCACAGCCCTAAATTACTCCGTGAGCACTGAGTTGCCAGGCCTAGCTTCGCTCGAAATTGTGTATCATGGACTCAAGAAGACTGGGATAGAGTATTGTTCTCCGATGAAGCCAGGATATCTCTGTACGGTGAAGACCGACGTCGGCGAACAAAACGAAGACGAGGAGAACGCTTTGCAGAGGCATGTGTTAAAGAAATCACACCTTATGGTGGGGGCTCTGTACTGAATACTCTGTACTGAGTATCGTACGGAATCTTCATCGACAACTGCACACTGACTGGACACCGATATGTGTATATCGGAAGTTCTAATTCCTCATATACAACCCGCATTGGCCGCTCTAGGCGAAAACTCAATTTTTATAGACGAAAACGCTCGCTCCTACCGGTCTGACGATGTGGAAGCGTAAATGCTAGAGGCCGGAATTCGTCGTTTAGATTGGCCAGCTCGAAATCTCGACTTAAGTCCCATAGATCTTGTCTGGGACGTTGTGAAGCGACGAGTGAGATCAGTGCAGCCAGCTGATGATATAAAAGCTTGTCGCGAGATTTACCTGTACACATAAACAAAAATACAATATGTAACTATATATTGACATAAGTAGGTAATTCTAAGAAAAAATAATGTTTTTTTTATGAAATAGGTAAATCTCGCGACAAGCTTTAATATATGATATAAATTGTGTAATGTAATAAATTGATGGGTTTCATTTAATTTAAAGTTTATTTTCTTTTTTTTAGAGTATTTATTACCTTTCACTATTACATTATAAAATTTCATTGTTACATTTCTAAAATTAAAGCCCTTACCTCGGTTCTATTAAGTTTTTAATACAATAACGAGAATACGCCCATTTCAAGTTCCGTCTGTACTAAAAATCTATAAAATAAAATGATACTGCAGTTGCCAACCCGCGTGCCAAATATGGTTACTACAGCAATTAACGCTCCATTTATGTGAGGCATATTTTGAGCAGTGGACTACTAATAAGCTAGATTTATTCAATTCAATAACATTACTCATACTTAAAATTTTCGGCATAGTGTCTGATAAGTTTTAAATGTTCCTTTTTATAACGAGGTATTTCAATCCTTAGACCTCAGGGGTGACAACGCATATACATTTTCATTCTTAAACGATAAAAAATTTACTATTAATAAAATGTAAAAGCCGACTACAAAGAACTAAAAAACATAAAATAGTTTTTACATAACAGCTTCAGAAGTCGGTGCTAAGGAGAAGAATTAAAGCCCCGACTTCAGAAGCTGTTATAATATGTAAAATTGTCTATTTACGATCTCAGTTTTTTGTATTATTATAGTTGATGATTCTGACAAAATTTGAAATTTAAAACTTTTTTAAAACAAATAGTAAGATATTTTCTTGTTAAGATTAATGTTAATCTTATTATAATCTTCCAAAATACTAGGTTTGATGTAGTGAAAAGTATTTAAATTTTCAACGACGCTGTATGTGACTTTCGTTATAAACTCCAACGGTAGGCGTAATGCATATTTAATGCTTTGCGGTCAAATTACCAAAATTCTGAGCATTAGAGCACAGGCTAATTTTTTCTCGTGACTATTTTTCTATTATCAACTAATCTATTTTCAATATTTTTCTATAGATAGTTTTTATAAGCTCAAATGTTTAGCGATTTGTGAATCA
Organism: Parnassius orleans; assembly: GCA_029286625.1. NCBI lineage: Eukaryota > Metazoa > Arthropoda > Insecta > Lepidoptera > Papilionidae > Parnassius > Parnassius orleans. The sequence goes on from JAGSMP010000032.1 coordinate 2,024,148, forward strand.
TCTATACGTCTATACATATAATAAAATACAATGCATATGAAAGTATATACGGTACTTATAACAGAAACACAATTTTTAAATTTTTTGTCTGTCTGTCTGTCTGTTTGTTCCGGCTAATCTCCGAAACCGCTGAACTGATTTTGATGGTACTTTCACTGGCAGATAGCTGATGTTATAAGGAGTAACTAAGGCTAATTCTATTTAAGAAAAAGAATTAGGATTCCGCGCAAAAAAATTAAAAACCTAAATTACACGCGGGCGAAGTCACGGGGAACAGCTAGTTTTGTAAATAAAATTGACTGCCGTCACAAAAAATAAATTAATATCTCCATCATTGCATCCCGTTGCATCCACTGATGAACAAAGGCCTATTTTATTATTATATTATAATGTTATAGGCCGAGGTAAGGCCTATAATATTATAATATAATAATAAAATAATTGTCATTAGTATAATTAGTAATTTTAAAAAATCCGACAATTTTGTTTCTTTCTTAATTATTAGAAAAGTTATGGCTCTCGATAGATGATAATTTAGCTACAATAAAAATATGATAAGAATAAAAATACCCCGACTTTAGATGGAAAACATCGTCAAATGCGCAAGATCTCTGGAACATCGCGATTGCGATAACTTGAAAGATTTGGCTACACTCATCATAGAACGTAGTAGAGCCACGCTGCATCTTGTCACTAGTTTTTGGAATTATGTTCAGCTTTTTTAAAACCTTTTTTAATATTTCGAAGACGTGAAGTTTGCCAACACGCATTAGGGTAGCTGGCGGACATTTCCTTGCCCTAAAACCCTCTCAGAAATGAGAGGAGGCCTGTGCCCAGCAGTGGGACGTATATAGGCTGTAACTTACTTACTTACTTTTTGAAACCATATACCGCCATTTGTGAGTTGGGTTTGCAGAATATTTTTACGAAACCTTTACTTTAAAGTTATTAATAAAATTTATTAAATTTTAAAATATTAAACTCAAATATATAGTATCCTTAGATGTAACACCCTTCACAAACTACATAAAAACCCATGCAACTTATTTCAGTATTCCATAAGGGAAAAGATCATGACTCTTGTCATATCATTATAAGTATATTGTTCCTTATTAAAACGTAGAACTTAAATTCCTTTGTTTAACAATACTATACAAATGAAACAAAAGCGTGCGGAAACAGAAGGTGAACGCCCCACAAGACAAAGGAATGTTTAACGATGGTACGAAATACTTTTTAAACATTAATATTACAACTATTTTTTAAACATTTAACACCTTAAATATATAATTTTATTTGCCACATTATAGAGGCGAGAGGAGATAACGTAGAAATGACTTTAAGCAAGTGTAGTCCTGTGATTGACTGTTGCGCAAATTTTGGTTTAGTTGCGCTTTTGAAATGGAACACAATATGTCAGTCCTCTGTGCTTACGGAGCATCGTGTGCAAAATAAAAAGCTGTCCACGTGAGCACTGGACAGTTTTGATAGGTGAGAAACTTTTTACACCTATGTGATTTACTAAATATTTGTTGACGCGAAAATACTACGATGTATAATACCTTTATATTCAAATGGTGCATATCTTCTTATTCTCAACGTCCTAACCCAATATATATATTCTTATCCTATTAATTTCCTTAATTTCCTGTCTTCACCTCAAGAAAACGGAAAGCAACGCATCTTACGAAGATAATCGATGCCTAAGTACCACGTAACATACATAATATACATAATACAACTCATTACGCACTAAGATCATGACACCGCCTCCTGTCTTTTTATCGCATGATAATAAGTCTCGGTCACAACGAAAGACTTCATACCAATCGTCACATAATTCTCTGTCGAAAATCCCGTTATGCAACCATGTTTCAGTTATTACAATAATATCATAATACTTTCTTAAAATCTATAGTCTTAGTTGCAAACATTTAGTTCTCATTCCCGTGTATTTTGATAATATATTTTTAGATCTTTACTTTTATTTAACGTAACGAAGATATAATGCTACCAATTGTTTACAACTTATAATATAAAAGTTATTATATAACTGAAAAATATTACTAATTAATATAATTGTTTTGTAAAATGGAGGGGCTGAAATACAAAAACGCAAATTACAATATTGTGTACAAAAGTAATGTTGATTATAGGTTGTCAGAAAAAAGCGATGAATAGTTTTCGTGTTTGGTTCATTTGATATAAGTATTGAACAAGTATAACGTATTATGTGTGCATCTTTTGTAAACCATATATACAAATATGTGTTAATACTAAAGTTTCCTACTAATGTTAATAGAATGAATAAAATGTGTAAATAGGTTCATATTGAAAATTTAAAGGATGCATGATTATTAACTATTTGAAGGTATTGTAAGAATTTATTTCTACGCTCCGGCACTAATGTTCTTTTAGCAGTGATAAATATGACTACATAACATAAACACTCACGCCTGTCACCCAGAGGGGTAGGCAGAGACTACGGACTTCCATTTGGCACGATCCTGGCACACCTCTCTCGCCTCCTTTACATCCATATATCTACGCATACACGCTCGTCGGTTAAGGGTACTCCTAATCTGGCCCATTTTCAATATATCGCCAATTTGGTCGATAAACCTTCGTCTAGGGCGTCCCTTTCCGACTCTGCCGTTCACTTCTGCAGCATAAATTTGCTTTGTCACTCTTTCTTCGTTCATCCTTTCTACATGACCAAACCACCGAAGCATTCCTTTCTTAATCCTGGTCACAACGTCATCTTGCAAACCACACTTTTCTCTTATCACACTATTTCTCACCCTGTCATTCAGATTCAGCCCTAGCATACCCTTAATGACCGCATTTCTACAGCATTTATTCTACTCTCGTGCTTCTTCTGCCAGACCCAACTTTCACTACCATACATTAAAGTAGGGACTAACACAGCATTGTGAATTGCCAACTTGCCTTTTTGACACATTCTGACTCTTCACAATAGCGTGTAGAGCCCCATTCACTCTATTTCCTGCGTTCACTCGTCGTTCTATATCCTTATCATATCTACCATCCCTACTAAATAAACATCCCAAATATACAAACTCATCCACTTGCTCAATCAACTCCCTTCTATTCTTATTTCACATAACGTTTTACTTTCTTCTCTTTCAAAACCATCACTTTCGTCTTACTTGCGTTCACTTTCATACCTCTTTCTTTTAATGATCGGTTCATTAAAGTAACCATCATTTGCAACTCGGCCGCCGACGATGCAAATATGACTTGATCATCGGCGTACAAAAGGCATTTGACGGTTAACTCACCCATTCTCAACCCACATTCTTCAACTTTCAAAGTTTGCAAACAACTGTCCATAAATAGGTTAAACAGCCAGGGAAGCTACACAGCCCTGTCTGACACCTTTTGGATGCCAAACCAGTCCGAGTAGACCCCGTTGATCCTGACACAAGTACTAGAGTCCCTATAAAGAGACTTCAATGCCTGTATCAAACCAGCGCTCAAACCAAATGAGTTAAGTGTTTGCCATAACACATTCCTGTCCACTCTGTCATAAGCCTTTTCCAAGTCCATGAAAGCACAAAAACTTTCTGGTTTTGGCCAAAACTTCTCCGCAATCATGCGCATGGAAAATACTTGATCCGTACACCCCATTCCCTTTCTAAATCCAGCTTGCACATCCCAAATTTTTCCATCAGTTTCTTACATAACTCTTTCAATTTACACCTTAGCATACAGTTCAACCACAATACTAAGCAAGCTGATACCACGGTAGTTTTTACAGTCCTGCTGTGACCCTTTTCCCTTATATATTGGAACTATAACGGCTTTACACCTTTCCGGTACCCGCTTGAGTTCTCAACATAAATTAAACAAGGTGTGCAGCAGGCCTGCCACAACTCCCTCTCCAGCCCTTAGCATTTCGAGTGATACTCTATCATATCCGGCTGCCTTACCTGCTTTCATGCTTTTCATTGCTTTCATTATTTCATCTACACTTATCTCCCTACCTCTCTCCACTTCTTTCGAAATTTCTATTTCACTTAATTCAGACGACCCTTCACTCATAAACACGCTTTCAAAGTATTCCTTCCATCTCTTTAAATTCGAAACTTCATCATTCAGCATACAGCCATTCTCGTCTCGTATAGCATTCATTCTAGGCTGTTTTGAATTTCCCCTAGCAGTTCTTACGAGTTTCCAGAACATTTAATATTTGCCTGGAAGTTATCAGATATCCTTCTATCATTCTTATCCGTTCTTTCTTGCTTTTTCCTTTCAACAACTTCTTTTACTCGCTTATTTATAAGTCTAAAGTCTGCCTTTTTTCTTTCAATCTCATCATTCATACCGCCAGAATTACCAGCTTTGGTTGCCAGTAAATCTAGCCAATTTGCTCCAATAATTGTGCAAACAAGCGTTGCGGGTGTTGGCAAGCTGGTCTACGCTATTCCAATTTTTGCCGTAATTGTAGTGCCATTACTCAACTCGTATAAACAACTCGTGTATTCTGGTCTCTTGCCAAGGCTGTCCAATTGAACTTCTGTCAGCCATCACTTCTGTCAGCCATCACACATCTCTGCACAGAGAGGATGACCCACTGACCCATGCCGCAAAGGAGAAAGCCGATCTGTTAGGCTCTCTCTTTGCGTCCAACTTGATCACGATGACGGGGGGAACACACCGGCGACCATCCCACGGTGTGAGTGCTCCATGTCGGATGTGCGGTTTACACAGCTCTCAGTTCGCAAAGCACTCCTCTCCCTGGATGTCAACAAGTCGAGTGGGCCTGATGAAGTCCCTCCCATTGTGCTGAAGATGTGTGCTCCGGAGTAGGCACCGGTTCTAACTTGTCTTTTCCGGTACTCTTACTCACAAGGCGTAGCCCAGAATTCATGGAAGACAGCTTTGGTCCACCCGATCCCTAAAAAAGGCGACCGCTCAGATTCGTCCAACGACAGGCCTATCGCTATCACCTCCTTGTTCTCCAAAATAATGAAATCCATTATAAACTGCCAGCTCATGAGGTACCTTGAGGATCACCAGTTGATTAGTGACCGCCAATACGGTTTTCATCGGGGTCGATCGTCTGGTGATCTTCTGGTCTAACTAACTCATAGATGGGCGAAGGCAGTAGAGTCCAAAGGGGAGGCATTGGCCGTTAGATCGGGTCTGGCACAAAGCGCTTCTTTCGAAGCTCCCTTCTTATGGGTTTCCCGAGAAATTGTGCAATTGTATCACCAGTTTCCCTTCTGATCGGAGCATCAAGGTCGTAGCATAGCAGCATCAAGTAGACTGTGCATGCTCTGATTATAAACCTATTAACGCTGGTGTTTCACAAGGCTGCGTGCTATCACCAGCGCTGTTTCTCCTGCATATCAATAATATGTTACAAATTGGTAACATTCATTGCTATGCGGATGATAGCACTGGTGATGCTTTATACACCAGCTGTGCCAATATTTCTCGGAAAAAGTTTGCAGAGTACTGGAACAAGCTTGTGTCATAAGTCGAGTCTTTGCTGAACAAAGTCTTGGATTGGGGTGACTAAATCTAGTTTAGTTCAATCCCCAGAAGACACAAGTTTGGAGTTTGCGCTAGAAAGAACTCCTTTGTCGTATCTTCTAAGTTTCAAGGCACTCCCCTTGCTACCTCAGCTAGTATCGGAATCCTCGGCGTCGACATATCGAATAGTATGCAGTTTCGTTGTCACTTGAGGGGAAGGTCAAATTGGCCTCTAAAAACCAAGTTCTTTCTGATTGGCTCGATTCACTGCCACAGCGTAGGGATGTTGCATCCCTTTTCTTTTTCTATCGCATCCACCACGGGGAGTGCTCTGTTGAATTGTTCGGATTAATTTCAGCCGCCAAATTTCAGGAACGCATTTCACGTCAAAATTCACGATACTGTCCTCACCTTCTGGATGCTTGGCGGTTCACCACTGTGCGTCTTCCTCGATCAACTTTTCTTTGGAATTGTTTAGCACCGATTTTTCACCGACCTTCCAGGTCCCTAAGTCGTATAAACACACATGTTTGTTGTAGATGTAGGGATTTTGGGACTTTAAACTATTTCATTTTCCTCCAACTGCAGGAACGTTCTCACTATCCTGCAAGTATTTAAAATCGCGGCTTTTTGTATTGCTATATATGTGTTTTCTGTTAATTCTATAATATTATTATTATTATTATCGAGTCAGTGTTACTTTTCGTATGGTTTGTTTAGAACGAGTCAGTGCCATTGTATTTGTGCATATACTTGGGATACAGCAATGCCTCCTGCGCCGTTTTTTATTATTCGGAAGTTGTTACCATGGTCGATAATGATAACGACATCATTATCATAACACAAGAATGTAATAACATACTCAAGCTTCTTGTGACTAACTTATTACGTTGCGCTATCAAACATTTAAATCATCATCATCAACATTAATACAGCCCTTGACAAGTCTGCTACTGAACATAAACTTCCCCCACGGAATGCCACAAAGCACTCATTGTTCTGGTGAAGATCCTTCGCGAAGACTTTGGAGTGCTTCACTCGATTACTTCTTTAATACGAACTGTATTGAAGATGTTTAAGTCTTGCCGAATACATTTAGAGATATGTCTATTTAATAGCCTGTAAGCTGACGCTATTAATTGAAGACTTCAGTTTCATTTCCCGTCTAGCAGCCATGAGATTAATTACATGATCGGAGAGTTTTGAGTCCTGCTACAGTGGGTCTTGCAATATTTAGCTCCGCATGGAAAGTTTCTAGAGCCTATTATTGATATAGTCAACCACAGTGCAATCTTCTAGGCACTGGAAACGATTTTGAAATTCGAGCTAAAAATTATTGGGATTTCGCATTAGGGTAACGAGGAGGTCGAAGCATTAGACGCAGTCTCTCTTGTCCGACGTTAACATTCAATGTGCCTCTGACTATTAAGAAACAAAGACAGAAAGAAACACTTTATTTTGCGACAGTCTTTTTACATACACAATATGAAACTTATACTTTTTTATATACTAATATGAAACTCAAAAATACGTAAATTTAATAAATTTGATTTTGTACGTCGTAAGGCATACCAAAAAAGGTAATCACTCAGCATGAGTTATGCTAATATCGAAAACCATTCGGTGATCGCTGCCGTTTTTTACCCTAGCAATCATAGAGATATCATTGAATGGTTGCCGTTTAGTCGTCAGAATGGAGTTAATCTCGTTTTTTTACAGTTGGAGAGAATTACAGCCTTAATACGTCCTACATGTTATTTGGCACAGGCTCCCTTTCATTTACAAAATGGTTTTGGAGTTACTCGCCGCGCTGCTACAGTGCTTGTTGGGTGAATACAATTTCTCAAAATATTCTATTTAAAGGATTTGAATTTATTTACACCAATCACGTGGTAAATCATCATTTAAAATTGCACTTAACAATTTCGGGCACCGAAATTGGATGCAGATGAAATTAGATTGCCGGAAAACCTCATGGTCCTTGATAGTGGAGTATAACCATCCCGATTATGCTAGACGTAAAATACTAGACCGGCGACGGAAAGCAGCGTCTAACTTGCCAGAAGTCTGTACTGTCATCACCAATTCGCTTGCCAAATGTGGCAATTATGGGAAATACTAATTACAAACTAAAGAGGTTGATGTACAGCAGTGGACTTTCACGGGCGGATGTAATATACTCGTAAAACATCATTTTATTTAGATCGAAATGCAAACACTTGCGCCCATATCACGTACTTTGAACACTAATTTGATTTAAAACTGCTTTGACAAAGGACCCAATTAAATACTTTAAAAAAGCAAAAGCAGTCAAGTTATAAAGTTCGTTATTAGCCCGTAGCAACCCAATGCTGGATGTAGGTCTTTGCCACTACAGTAAGGACAACCTTAATAGGCACGTTTGGCAGGCTGATTGGCTGATTATCAGATGTCTCACACCTATTCACGAGGTACACCACGGTCCATCAGAGGCCGAGAGGTCTTTTGAGATCTAACCATAGTCGCATTTTACGATACCCACAGGACAAAGTGGGTGATGGATTTTCTTATGCTGCCATCCCACGGCAAGTAATACAGAAAACTGAATATTAAAAAAGCATGAAGATAGTACCTACAAGTGATATGCTTTTTCCATTTAAATAAACAATAGAATTCTAACAACATATAATTGTCACTAGTATAAACTGTTCATTTGAATATTAAAAAAGTATGTAGATAGTACCTACAAGTAATGTGCTTTTCCATATAAATAAACAGTCGAGTTTTAACAACAGATAATTATCACTAGTATAAACTATTCATAATTTTACAATATTAGAGTTTTAACAGTTACAACCGCACTTTATAAGTAGTTTTTAAATTTTCAAGTATGTTTTAGTTACTTTTAGTTAATATTTCAAATTCTTAAGTTATGAAGTTATGAAGATTAAAATTAAAAAATCCGTGGACTATTACCATAAGTGTGCATGTTTGATTTAAATGGAATGCCACTGTAATTCCCTAAACTTGTCACCCCTGAGTACTTCGATGGAATGCCTCGTATCCAGTAAAAATGGTCTCCGGAACTGTACACTCATCAAACGAAACACAGCAGCAATAAGCTGCTATTTTACGCTAGTATTTTGTGAAAGCGTGGTTCTTTCCCGGTCGTGCTACCATAATATAGCTGCAGCATGGCTCTACTGTGTATAAACATACGTTAAATCCTTCTTAAAATTGTTGTTTAAATTATTCTTCAATAGGTATAAAGTTATACCTATTTTAAATTCTTAAAACTTTATTTCTCAAATTTTGTGAATATCCTCTTCTTGTACTTCTTAAACAGACTTCATAAATCAAAGACTACGCAAACAAGCATGCTTGAAAGATCTGCACATATCCACTGCTGGGCGAGCTAGGATGGGTTCGTGTGCACACATCTGTTACTCTCGCACAGGTAATAAAAGTTTCTAACACTTGAACTTTAGTTAAGTGTTAAAGATACAGCCTATATACGACCCACAGCTGGGCTCAAGCCTCCTCTCCTTTCTGAAAGAGTTTTAGGACAATGCTGCTCCCTACTTACCGATCTGTGGGGTTTGGTTTTCTTTTTCCGAATGGATATAGAAATAGAAGTGTAGAATAAACTGTTGTAAACATACCCCTAGCACCTATTCAAATATACGCTAAATTAACCCTTTTCCCCATGTCATCCCCATGCCCACCATTATCCCATTAATCATATATGAACATATCGATTGTTCGATTATTGTATTTATATTGCGTACAGAGAAACTGTTAAAGCTAATTTATCTAAAATTGGATAAAAGATTTAACATTGTCGTAAAATTTTAAAATAAAACCTTGTGCTCAAGTTTTCATTTAATGTAACATTAAAAGTTTTCATTTAATGTAACATTAAAAGTTTTGGGTCAAACACACAATTTGACCACAAAGTTTCAATTGTGCTCGTTAACGGGTATAACGATGTAAAAGAAAGTACAAAATAACTGTAATTAAATGAAAATTAGTTTCAAAGTGTTCTGTGCGTATGTATAATTTTGAGCATAAATTGGTTTCATCATTCGAGTCAAGCATCTGTTAGGACAATTAATTACAGTAGTAATTAATTCATCTACTTACCTTACATTCAAACAAAGGATATTAGAAGTTTTTACTTCTTTTAGCAGTTAACCTAATACTTTATTAACTTATAACTTAAAAAATCTATTTTTGAATACTTCCACTTTAAATGATAAAGTATAAGTATTGTAAAATATTAAATGAAGTAAATATTGCCCCATGTGATGCATTTTTCGACTCGCACTTTACCTATATCCGGTGGAACCGTTTCTTTCTTTCTTTTTTATTTAGAATTAGTGATTATATTCTGTCATCGCTAATTCTAATTGAAAAGATGTCACTTGATATTTTCTTATCGATTAGGTAATGTGTAGACAACGATTTAAGGAAACGTGAAACCTTTCAAGCGGTGATGGCCTGATGTCGCATAAATTAACAACTGGAAAGATGTGAAGTCTGCCAACGTGCATCGTAGTAGGGCGGTCTCTTCTTTGCTCCAAAACCCTCTGAGGAATGACAGGAGTCCTGTGCCAAGCAAGACGTATGTAAGCCGTTACTTTACTTTTTTACTTTGTTAGTGAGGTTAAATAAACTTGGCTATGTTCGGCTAACTACGCTTAAGCTAAGTTCACGCGAGCGTGCAGAATCGCGCAAGGACCCGGTGTTAAAGCGTTCACTCCACAGCAAAGGTACGCACTCTGGTTGAGAATTGACGTGAAGGAAGCAATTTTCTTGTGGATTTTACACCGGAAAGCTGATATGTCGTAGAAAAAGGCAAAGAATTTATTATTTAAGCTTGTTTGACACTTTATTTCCCAACCTAAGACTAATATGTACACGAAGAAGAAGTTAAAACTTATATTTTACAAAGATTTATTGATTTATTTGAATTTTCCTTACAGTTAAGTTCAATTCATCAATGAGCAAATCAATAGATATACACTCTTCGGTACCCATTTTTCTATGATATTTGCCAGTATGTCCATCTCAAACTGCGCGGATAAAATGAACAGGTCGAAACAGATTTGTAGAATTTGAATCAAAAAACTTTAAATAAAATCTTGCCCTGGGGCTCCGAAAAACCACGCATTGATTATTGTACCTCATGCTGAGTCACAAATATATTAAGTTGAATTTATAATAAGTAATAGTTTTCCTAATAAACCTAATGTACTGAAATATCTTAATCAATATTTAACTTAAGTATAAAATCTCAGTACATAACTTAAACTTTATATTGTTAAATATTGATTAAGATCTTTCTCGTTAACCTAAGGTATTTCTGCTTAATACGGTTCTGTTTAAATACAAAACTAAAACACGTACTTATGCTTACTATGAAACTAACAGTTAGCAATTTTAGCATTTCATCGAATAAGCGATAATTACAAATCTACGAATATGTAATGTACGTGAATATTTAAATAATAAATTGTGTAGGTACTATTTTACCCATTTATTTCCACAAATATCTACCTCAAATAACTTTGAAGTCAGAGTTTCCTCGGCAAACGTCGAAACTGATAAAAACTTTCTCCTTAAGACCAATCGAACCTTGTGACTTATTCGAAAATACGTATACTCTAAAGTAGGTATTTTGGAAAGCAATAATTTTAGGTGTAGTACTTTTATATAAAGCACATAATTATATATTTTTAAAGTTCAATACCATTCTCTAAAATGTTTTCTTTTAGTATTCTGTACTAAACCGAAGGACTTGTGAAAGCACCTCCTTGTCTATCTGGCCGCCTGACTGTCACATCAAATAGTTTTTGAGATTTTTCTTACTTGTATTTCATGTAGGTTTATTAGATTTTATGTAAAAAAATGATTTAATGTAGAAAACTTGTCATAATATTCAATTAAACAAATACAAACATCACGAAAAAATATCACGAAGGCATCAATTTTCAGAATTTACGCGTCTCTTCTTCTTCATCTTTTCATACATTTTATACGTTGATGACATGTTACACTTATTGTGCAAGTCTAAAAGTTTAGCTTGTACTTGTTTTTTTTTTAAATTATATGAATGGTTATCAAGAATTTTCAAACAGTTGAAAATACGTCAATACCGCTACCGTTTTATTATAAATTAATTTTGAAAGTCATTTGTTAAGTAATATGGTTTAGTAACGGTCATTAAGTGTATGAATTAAATCAAAGGTGCAGTAAATATGAAAACCCCTTTAGTATGGAATTGCAACATAGAAAAATTAAAAACATAAACTCAAAATAGAGGCACTTATGTAATGTAATTCACAGCCTCTAAACATAAAAAGCTCCAGTAATATTTGATGTAAGACTAATTATTATTGATATTAAATTACAACAGTTACAAAGTTATCATTAAGTATTTGTATTCGAGTATTACACCCAGTGAAGTGACGGGTAAGAATACCCACTACCCCATATCTTCCCCTGGGTGTCGTAAGAGGCGACAAAGGGAAGCTGAGGCAGAAGATGGGCAGCAGCATCTTTTTGATAACAGCAAAACAACAATAAAAAAACTGCGGTTGCCGACCCGCTAGCCAAGCGTGATTAAAGTTACGAAGAGATGGCCCCCAGTCCCCGGCGGCCCCGCTATTCCTGGCTGCGGTGGCGACCATGGTAACGGCAGTGCAGGAGGTTCTAACAATCTCCGGTGGAAGTTCGGTTGCCACCTAAGACGACTCGACCTGGCAACATATAACGCACGCACCCTGAGGACTGACGAGAAGATCCTGGAGCTGGAAGAAGAGAAAGACAAGTTGCGCTGGAATATTATAGGATTATCTGAGGTCTGAAGAAAGGTTGAGGACATGGTAATCCTCGAATCCGGCAACTTGTTCTATCACCGGAAGGGCGACCATGTGTCCCATGGAGATGTCGGATTTATCATCCACAAGTCTCTCGTTAACAACGTTGTAAAGATTGAGAGTGTGTCGACGAGGGCTGCGTACCTTATACTCAGAATCACTAAACGGTATTCGCTGAAGGTAATACAGGTTTACGCATCAACCTCAACCTTACGGCACATCCCGATGAGGAGGTGGAGGAAATGTATGAGGATATCTCTAAAGCCATGCATTCCTCCAAAACCCACTATACATGTTAATGGGAGACTTCAACGCAAAACTAGGCACAAGAGAAAACGGTGAGCTGAAGGTAGGGAAATTTGGAATAGGGCAACGGAACCCAAGGGGCCAGCAGCTGGCCGACTTCATGGAGAAAGAGGGACTCTTTATGATGAACTCTTTCTTCCAGAAATGGCCCCACAGGAAGTGGACCTGGTCGAGCCCTGACAGTTCGACAAAAAATGAGATTGACTTCATTATGACGACCAGACGACAACTGTTCAATAATGTCTCAGTGATCGTGAGGGTGAAAACCGGCAGCGCTCACTGAATGGTGAGAGGCACACTGTACCTAAACGTTAAGTTGAAGAGGTCACGTTTAGTTTATACAGCTTGCAAAACAGGCCGTCGTGCAAGACTTTGTCAAACGCCTTTGCAACATTGTAAAAGTGGGCACCGGTGCGGAGCGCTCTGTGATGGCTAAAGTGGGAGAAGCCTTCGAGAATGTATTCCGTTAGGCGATGGATCTGATTTGTGCACGAGTGTTCGGTTCCAAAGCCGAAGTGCTCATCGGGAAGAAGCTTATTAGCGAAGACGTATTTTCGTAGGCGATTAAATATGAGCCGCTCGTAAACTTTCTCCAGTGTGCTGAGGATACTGATTGGTCTATAGCTGGAGTCGAAGTTGCGTGGTTTCCCCGGTTTCGAGATTCCTATAACGTCTGCCTTTTTCCAGGTATCCGTAAAGGAGCACCTGGACAGAAGAACATTGAAAATACCTACTAAGAAGCATACGAGCTGCGCGGAGAGTGATTTCAGCAGTCTGTTTTTAATGGCATCGGGGCTGGGTGCTGATTTCTTTTTGAGGCTTTTGATGACTTCTGTGACTTTGCCAACAGTCACAGGATCAAAGGGGTCACCCGCAGGTGGTATTGCAGACTTACGATGGACCTCCACTTCGACTTCTAGAAGGCGAGCGGGATTTATGGGTTTACTAGAAGGAGTACATTGGCTCTCTAAACTGTCCGCGAGGCATTCGGCATCGTCCTTTTCAGAATCGTCAAAGGTGAGATCAGGGTTTACTGGCGTAATGACAGGCATGGGTGTGGTTTGCCCTGCTTTCAGTGCTGGTGCCAACCGCCAGTAGGTGGTATGTGATGGCTCGATTTCCTCCAGCAGATTGTCCCATTTATCGTATTTAAATTCGGCTATGCGCTTTTTTACCTCGTTTTGGAAGTCTCGAAGTCGAAATTTGTTATCTATTGTACAGTAGAGATCATAGCTTCTTAGGGCAGTATTTTTCGTTCTGATCAGCTGCCAAATATCTCTCGGAAGCTTCGTGTGTTTATTGCTCGACACCCGAACCTTACGAAAGCATTCTTCGACCGCTGAGTTTAGGTGGGCTGACAGGGTGTTAATCGCCTCATTGACTTTCTCCGGCGAGTCTATTTTGTCTCTGATTTTATCTAAGTGCTGGGAGGTCGTAGATTCGAGTTTAACCTCGAGCTTACACCAGCCCACAATTGTTTTGGTCTGAAGGACTTCACCAGCAGGCCGCTGCAACAAGACTGGCCTGTGATCCGAGTCTACTTTTAAGATCGTCTAGGTTGTCCGTTCGTTGTCTGGTAGAAAAATGGGTAGCGATTTGGCATCGTAGGCGCGATAACATCGAAGTTTAGTCGCTCCGTTAGATTGAACAAAATTATAACATTCGTGTTATTAGCAAGCGAGTTCCAGGAGGAATGCTTGCTATTGGGGTCTCCAGCTGTTATGACACTGGGGCCTAGATTGAGCAATTCTGAACTGTCTGATTCCAGTATACGTTTGAGTGTCGGCTGGTATGCCAAAACAATGGTGATTAGCGGATAGTCAGAAACAGCTACCTTACATAAAGTAACTTCAATGTTAGTTAACAGCGGAGCATCGATCGGTACGCAGTGCAAAACCTTTTGTAGTAGATCAAGGTGCCGCTTCTAGGCCTGGTCAACCTATCATTTCTAACTAAGGTGTAATTTGCGATCTTAGGATCGCAATGGCTAGGCTTCTCTTGCACTAGCATAACGTCTAATTCGTGGTTGCACACGAAGAGAGCGATCTCGACAAGCAAAATTCGAAGATGCTGCTGCAATATTAGATAAGTTGTCACAATATTTTTTCCTCATTAATTATAATTGTAAATTATAAACAAAACCACAATGTATCAAGAATTCATAACAGCATTACTTTACCCAAGCATTGGGTTTAGGCGCGGGAGGCACGGGGAGGTTTGCATCTTGCACGGTGATCCCGGCGACGGGGGCGGGCTTGGTGACGGTCTGAGGCGAGGTTGTGGTCACCAAGGATAGTGCAGGTTTGGTTGCAAGCTACTGAAAGCGAGACACGCTGCCATGACCCACACGTCGGATACGACTTTTACCTCCGCACTGTTCCCTTCGCGGCGCTTTGGAACACCCGCGATAGTTCGCCGGGTGTTTAACGGTCTCGAGCGTACGGGTGCATTCAGGCAGTGCCATGGTCACCTAGGCACTTAACGCACCTAGGCCTGGCGTAGCAGTTTTTGACCGAGTAGCCATAAATTTTGCATCGTTGGCACTGGCCAAAATTTGCCCCTGTTTCGGAGGGCTTCAAATGCAATCCCTGTCAGGTTGAAGATCTACTTTCCTTCTGTGGACAGGTCCTAAGTATCGCTTTTATCGGTCTGGTGGAGCATTCTGTGCACCTCCCAGACCGGGACATTTTGAGCCTTGAGGTCATTTAATACTTGGATGATCTTGAGCTCCTTGGGGAGTCCGCGGACGACCACGCGTAGGTTACGTTCTTCTGGGAGGGCGTAGGTGTGCAAATCTTTAGAACCAAAAACTTGTTGACCGCGCAGATGATTTGTCAGACTTCGGAAGTCCTCAGTCGTTTCTATGGATATGCGAATGCCCTGACCGGTGTTTTGCACCTTTGGGCAGTAAATCTTCTCGGAATTCAACCAATTTGAAAGATTATTCCATTTGGTCTTGTCCTGGATGATAATGGAAGGCAGCGGCTTTTCCCTACGTTTAGCAAGAATTCTTTCGCCGCGGGCTTAGTCGCGGACTTGGGGGGTTGAGCGCGCGCCGCGAGGGCTGACTTTTTCGCTGGTGTAGCGTTTGGGGGCGAGGGGGCTAAGTGAGGCTTGGCCGCCTTTTTGGGGCTGCGCATTTGTGCTTTTTACCCTGGACGAGGGTGAAACCTTCATCGTTGGTCTTGAATGGGGCACGTATATCGGTCTCCATGTCGAAACCTGATTCGGCATCCGAGAATATCGGAGAGGGGCCGCGTGTGGACATCGAGGAAGACACGTGGGACACAGCATCGTATACCGACGCGAAAGAAACCGGTGTTGTAGGACTGCAGCAAGGGGAGATGGGGTGGTCCAAGCTGACAATAGGCTCGGGCCTAGCCACGGCCAAAGGGCTCAGACGCGGGACGCGCATTTCGTTGTGCGAAAAACACAGCCCCAATGTCGGGGCAGACTCGACTAAAAAAGTCGGCGAGTTCGTCGATTGTAATCGACGCTATCTTGTCATACTCTGCTACTACTAGATAAGCACAGCAGATAAGCAGATAATGTACAAATGCATGTACACATGCATCCATCGACTTCCTGCATGTCTTACCAGGTCGTCACTCCATCTAGTGGGGGGACGCCTTACACTTCGTCCGCCGGTACGAAACCGCTACTCGAGAACCTATTTTCCCCATCGGTTGTCGGTTCTTCGAGCTATATGGCCGGCCCATTGCCACTTCAGCTTACTAATCCGTTGGGCTATGTCGGTCACTCTGGTTCTACTGCGGATATCCTCATTTCTAAGTTTATCACGCAGAGAAACCCCAAGTTTAGCCCTCTCCATAGCTCGCTAAGCGACCTTGAGCTCCCTCATACGGCTAGCAGTGAAGGACCACGTCTCAGTCCCATAGGTCATCACTGGCAATACGCATTGGTTGTACAGTTTTCTCGTTTTCAAGTTTTCAAGTCAATGAAGCGGTGAAGAGTTTCGGGGATATAACATCACCCTGTCTTACAGCCTTTAGATTAAATAGTGTGATCGGAGAATTTTTGTGTTCTTCTGCGGCTGGTCTTGCAGAACTTAGCTCCGACCGCATGGACAGTTTCCACGAGCTTGTCATTCATATCGTCCACTGCATTGCAATCTTCTAGGCACTGAAAACGGTTTTGTAGCTAGAGCTGAAAGGTTTCGGGACTTTGAATTAAACTTAACCTTTAGGTTCAGTATGCCTCTAACCATTCGGTAACCACTACCAGTTTTCACCCTCGCGATCACTAAGACATCACTAAACAGTTGTCGTCTGGTCGTCATAATGAAGTCAATCTCATTTTTGTCGAACCGTCGGGTCTCAACAAGGTCCAATTCCTGTGGGGCCGCTTCTGGAAGAAAGAGTTCATCATAAAGATTCCTCTTTCTTTCTTTCCAACTGCTGGCCCTTGGGTTCCGTTGCCCTATTCCAAATTTCTACCTTTAGCTCACCGTTCTCTTGTGCCTAGTTTTGCGTGGAAGTCTCCTTTAACACCGTATAGTGGGTTTTGAAGGAGGTCTGTGTCTTTGCCGATGACATCGTGCTTGTCGGGAAGAAGGCATCGAGGTACAGAGCAGACTGACGGGGTGGCAACGGAGGCTGGAAAGTGTTGGCTTGAAGATCAGCAGATCCAAAACCGAATATCTGTGCTGTGATTTCGGCGGCCTTCCAGTCCTGTACCCATGTCGTTGGATGGCGCTATACTGCCTATCTGCTCAGATGTCAAGTACCTCGGTTCCTCATTCAAGGCGACGGCGGAATAGATAGAGCTGTGCAGCATAGGATTAACGCAGGTGGATGAAATGGCGACAGGTCACAGCCACAACGTGCGACCCCCGAATGCCAATAAGGCTGAAGGGGAAAATTTACAAATCGATCATCCGACCTGTCGTCATGTATGGAAGTGAATGCTGGGCCGTCAAGAAGAAGGATGAAAATAGACTGCATGCGAATGAAATGAGAATGTTACGATGGATGTGTGGTGTGACAAGGATGGATAAGATAAGGAATGAGTATATAAGAGGAAGCCTGAAAGTAGCGCCAGTGGTAGAAAAGGTGAGAGGAAGCAGATTGGCATGGTTTGGGCATGTGATGCGGAGGAATGAAAGTCATGTCACAAAACGAGTGTTGAATATGAATGTGGAGGGACACACGGGCAGAGGAAGGCCGAATAAAAGATGGATCGATTGTGTGAAGAGTGATATGAGAATGAAAGGAGTAAGTATGGAAATGACGGCTGATAGAGAGGAATGGAACAAAAGATTTACTGCGCCGACCCCAGATAATGGGAAATGGTTTAGAGAATGATGAGTGGGTTTTGAAGGAATGCATGGCTCTAGATATATCCTTATACATTTCCTCCACCTCCTTATCGGGATGTGCCGAGGTTGGTGCGTAAACCTGTATGACCTACAGCGAATACCATTTGGTGATTCTGAGTATAAGGTAAGCAACCCTCATCGACACACTCAATCTTTACAACGTTGTTAAAGAGAGACTTGTGAACGATAAATCCGACACCTCCTTGGGACAGATGTTCGCTCTCCCGGTGATAGAACAAGTTGCCGGATACGAGGATTACCATGTCCTCCCCCTCTCTTCGGACCTCAGATAATCCTATAATATACCAGCGCAACTTTTCTATCTCTTCTTCCAGCTCCAGGATCTTCTCGTTATTCCTCAGGTGCCTGCGTATATGTTGCCAGGTCGAGTCGTCTTAGGTGGCAACCGAACCTCCACCGGAGGTTCTTAGCACCCCTGCCCCGCCGTTACCCTGGTCGCCATCGTAGCCAGGAATAGCGGGGCCGCCGGAGACTGGGGGCCGTCTCTTCGTAACTTTATTCATGGGGTGTATATTGCCATAGTTGCCACGCTTGACGAGCGGGTTGGCAACCGCAGTTTTGTTTATTGTAGTTTTGCCGTTATCAGAAAGATACTGCTTCCTCAGTTTCTCAGTTTCCCTCTGTCGCCTCTTACGACACCCACGGAAAGATATGGGGTAGTGGGTATACTTACCCGCCACTACACAGGGATTCTAATGTGCTCGAAATATTTTGTTTCCACTGGTTTTGCTACACCATTGATCGTGTAGTAAATCAACACTTAAAATTGCAATTAACTATTTGTCAATGTGGTAAATATGGACAAATCTCCCAAGTAATAGATACATGACGACTGACGCTTACAGGAAAAATCCTAGTAAATTATGAACAATAGTAAGAGGAACTATTTTTTTTTATAAAACTAAAATGACAAACGAACTTTCAATTCACCTTATGGTAAGTTGCTACTGCAATCAAAGGACACCTTCAACCAACTTTAGATAAAGAAGACTACAGATGAGTTATCACCTCTGAGGACTAAAATGGAATCTCGTATTTAGCAATATTTAAGTTTTGATAATACTTAACTTTTCTTACAGTGTTGATAAACCCGGATAATTTTGACTACATCAACAACTTCTGAATGTTTTCTAAAGCTAATAACTGCATACAGTGCACAAATAGAATGCCAAGTTCACGCGCAAACATAGAGGTTTTGTTTGAAACCATCTGTACCTGATGTACTTTATGCTTAAATAACAATCGAGTGATAAAAGCTTAACAATACAATCGAAAGTAGGCTAAAATTTAAGGCAGAAATATAGCGCAATCACAACACAAACATTTTTTTTACAAATGTTGGCCCGGCTGGATTCAACACATGAGCGGCGAAAGTAGGCCTATAAATTGAGGTTTAAAAGCATTTATAAAAAAAATTAATACATAAATGTTCATGTGCATGTTTTTGTTATATTAAATTTATGAAGTAATCTATAAACTGACTGAAAATAGTAGTGATACATTCGAACTATCTTATTAATACAACTGTAATTTTTATTTATTTATGTGGTATGAATAACTATATCTGATGATTGAAAAATTTGCCCTTATTGAATAATATTTTGTTAATTGAATATGAAGTAAGAAATTTTATGTTGTATTTATTTTAAAACGGGATTAAATCGTCTAAATAAAGCAATTATCGCACATTTTATTTCTAATTTTTTCATAGAATATGAGCTAGATTCTTCGTTATTGAGATAATTCTTAAGAACAATTTATTCGCTAACGTCTTCTTAAACCTTAGTTAAAATGAAGCACAATAATTTTGACTCTCCCTCAATTATTACAAGAGGGAAATATCTAATTTGCATCGAGGAAAAACAAATTAAAATTGGGGTAAAAATCCAAATTAGGTATAATTTGTATTCCCTTTGTTAATATTAATAAAAAAAACCAAGAGCGAATTTATAGTTAAATATTTAATGTGCCGAGAGCTAAATCAAATTGATATGAATATTTGGAAAAAAAATGAGAAGCCAGATATAAATATTGGATTCAGATATGTATATCACATACGTTCATATCATAACAAAGTAAAATGGTTGCATATTCATATACATATGCTGAGAGAGTCCAATACCCCATATTAAACGTGGGGTGGGTAAGAAACGACACAGGGAAAACTCAAAATAATAAAAACTGTGGTTGACAATCATCCTGACGAAATCGATCCTATAGAAAATATTGTTTGTGACAGAGTAGAGTCACGCTGCAGCTATATTATGGCTGCAAAATGAATGCGTACGCTCTCACAGAATACCAGGTAAACAGCAGAATAATGCTGCTGTGTTTCATATAGTGATTGTTGAGAACCAGACACCTTTTTTACTGGTAAGGAGGTATTCTATCTTTGTCCGTAGAGGTGAAAACGCATCTTTATTTTAATTCTTAATCGAGGATAGATATAGATGTATATATGCCATAACACCTACTTATCATCAGGTTAACTATGTGTGCTCGTTTGTTACCCTTATTCTATAAAAAAATATCCGCCCTATGAGGCCAAATATGGCGGAGGCCTATGTACAATAGTTGACTTTTGATTAGCTGTAATGAATGAATATGGCCAATATATTATTAAAGCCTTGATAGCTCAGAGAATAAGCGTTCACCGTAAATTTTATAGTAATCGAGCTACCTGGATCGATGCCCACCGGCACCGATGAAATTGTTAACTGCAATTTTAAGTGCTAATTTTGCTTGCTTGCTTTTACTTCTATATCATACGCCCCTTGATTTTTATGTAGACAAGGAGACGAGGGCTAGTTCGTTTTGCTTGCCTCAGTGAAGGCAACACCGACTTTATGCGTGATAACATACTCGTATATCAGGCATCTACTAAACACTTTTAATAAAATGTAAATAGTGAACCCTCCAGAGAAGACTGGCTGAATGGACAAGTTATCTGTCAGCTTAGCAGCTAAATAGTTCACCAATGGGTCAAAAATGCGCATCAACTTAGGGTTTGGAAATTACGAGGTACGACCCAAATTTAAACTTGGTATGAATTTGGTAAATTTGCCTGTATCTTTCAGGTAGATATTACACCATATGAAGTTTCCCAGGAATTTATCTGCAAAATTGTTACGTCAATTATGTTATATACACAAACTATGATTGACTATTACAATTCTAAGATTAAACTTAATAATCTCAAAACTAATGGAGACTACGTCAATCGTTTGAAAGCTCTGGGATGCAACAACAGACTTTTCAATTGGGTTTGCGGACATGTAGGTATTGTAGGAAATGATAAGGCCGCCAAGCTCACACGGAAATGGTCAAAGAGTACACAATTTGGACCAGAGACATTTTGTGGAATCACTAAAAATCTGGCCCATCTGACCCTTTAAACTTTTTACCATGAAAATCACTTAAGATCTGGTCTAAAACACCAGGCTTATATCGTTCCAAGACCTTAACTTGCGCACTCTATTCACTTCAGTAACCCTGGGATTTAGAAAGAACAAACTTCTTATTTTTGTAATAGCTATGACAGGACATTGATTTTAAAAAACAAAAACCTCAAAAATTCAAAGATGAAAAATGGTTTTGTTTTCTAGCGGAAGAAATCTTCACATCTTAACTATGAAATCCTGACCCTTAATGTGCAAACTTAGCATTCATCTAGGGAACTACTTTCTTAGCCTAGAAGAAGTGAAAATGCAAGGAACTCTTCCAAATAATTGAAAATGTACGGCTTAGCAGCAAACTGTAGCCATAGCAACGATCATAAAAGTGATACTGGTGTTGCCAGACCTGCATAGTTGCTCTTTGCTTACCGGTAAGAAGCTGTCACTCGAGTCACTTAGATCCCCATCGGTTCTTCGAGATATATGAGAGATCATATCTGAAAATGCAATATCAAATATTTATTTTCATTTGATGTAGTAGATAGAGCAACACATACATTCAAAAATATGGTTATACTTTCGCAGACTGAAAATAGTTCTCATACCTACTATATTAAGCCCGTATTTCAGCTTGTTATAAAAATTTTGAGGCAGGGCTGGTAACATACATTTGCATACAAACCAATAATGGGTAAACAAAGGGTGGGAAAATCATGAGATTTGACTTAATAGAAAAAATGGTTTAAGACAACAAAGATACGTGTTATCAATAACCTGAACTCTTTGGAGATTCATCAATGCACAAATCAAGGTTTCTCGCATAGTTAGTATAGGGAATAAGAATATTTCATAATTAAAAAAACAGTTATAAGTCCAAATTAAGCAACCCTGGACTTCCCACAAAAATAGCTTTGCTATCGAGAAGACTACATTTTAATAGCTTAATTTTTTTATTATTGATTTTCGTTTATTAATGGATTCCGTTATGAAGATTTTCAACATCAGATTGCGCATAATACTTAATATATTATCATAATCTAGATCAAACTGATTTGATTTTAAAAGAAACTTCGAAGGTACTTTTTGTATATTGTAACAACAGCATTCACGCCAGTCTTCTGAATAAAAAAAAACAAAATTGAAAGGATGTCGACATTAACAGACTCTCTCTCCACTGTGTTGAACCGAGAGCGTAATTGAATCTGTGCGGTACAGCAACAAACACAACCAACAACCCTGAACGCCTGGTTTATTGAGTCGCCGTCCATATCACTTTATTTAACCGCTTTATATTATGCAGTTTTTAAACCGAAATAAAAATATATTTTGTTTTTAGAGGTTTATCATCTCATCATAAAAGCATATAAGTATTTTTATGTTTTTACAATGTGTATTGTTTTGCGTACTCGCTCTAATAGTTCTACAGAATAATCTAGATTGTTATTATTATTATTAGCCAGCTGTAGTTCATTGCTAGACAGTATGATGCTCCTCGTCTTAAATTAATACTTACTTCTTTAAATATAAAAGAAGATGTCCTGAGTGACTGACTCATCTATCAACGCATAGCTCTGATCTGACTGACTTTTATGACGTAGGTATCCACTAAAAAAGGATTTTGGATATTACGTTTTACGGTGCGATTGACTTGAAACTTCCTGAAGTACTCTCTAAAAA
Organism: Parnassius orleans; assembly: GCA_029286625.1. Lineage (NCBI taxonomy): Eukaryota > Metazoa > Arthropoda > Insecta > Lepidoptera > Papilionidae > Parnassius > Parnassius orleans. The sequence continues at coordinate 2,047,247 of JAGSMP010000032.1, forward strand.
GCAGACTACATCCCGGGCTTCGGCACCATTTTAGGACACTAATTTCTTGGTTGCGGCACAATAAAACCATTTATTATTGAAAATTTAAACTTTGATAGACAGATACTTTTTTAGACTTTTACTTTAAAAAGGAAGGAAGAGACAAATTGTTGCCAGTGCAATACAGTTCAAAAAATTTATTTATGTCTAGACCTCTTGGTAGAGAGTAATTGTGTTCTGTGGTCTAGACAATACGTATGTTCCGAATTCAAAAATTTCAAAGCAACACCTTACGTGGAGACAGAGGATGATCAAATTTGTATGGAGAAAAAATAATTACTATTTTTTTTATTTTAAAAATTTGTGCGAATAACCTTAAATAAAAATTATAAAATATCAATTTTTAATTCTTTTTAAAAATTGGTTTTAAAACGAGGGTGTAAAGTTTGTATGAAAAATATTGTACAAGGTGGCCCATAAGTCGTTAGAAATGTAAATTTCGAATAATACAAAAGCGCATGAGTGGCGCGCGGGTGCGGGGAGTACCGATGGTTTCTGGAATTCAGTCGCCATGGAGTGTTTCACCGGTGCGGACCGCATTTTGTGTGCGCGAGTTTTATCGAAACAATGATTCGGCTAACATTGCGCGGCGTAAATTTCGAGAATATCAGAATTTACGCAACTTTAAAGACATTCCAAGTGTTCAAACGATTAAGAACTGGGTTATTAAGTTCGAAGAGAGTGGTTCAACGTTGAATAAACAACGGTCAGGTCGACCAAGGACATCACGGACGGAAGAAAACATCGATGTAGTGAAACACTCAATTCGTGAAAATCCTACCCAGTCTACTCGTAAGCGTTCCAGTGCATTAAACCTACCCAGAACATCGTTACAGCGAATTTTAAAGAAAGATTTACATCTTCACCCTACAAGATTCAGATAGTACAGGAATTAAAAGATACTGACACTATCCACAGACTAAATTTCGCAAATGAAATGTTGAACCGCTTTACTTCGTTTAATAACGTGTTATTCTCTGATGAGGCTCACTTTTACATCAACGGCCATGTCAATAAGCAAAATTGTCGCTACTGGAGTTGCAAAACCAAATCGCAAACATCAAAAGCCCTTACATAGCCCTAAAGTGACAGTTTGGCGGCTATGTCAGCGCATGGCATTATAGGCCCTTACTTTTTGAGGACGGCAGAGGCCGCGCGCTTACTGTTACTTCACAACGGTATGTAGCTATGATCCAGGACTTTTTACACCAGAGTTGCAGAATTTTCCAGGCTCACGCGGACCTGGTTTCAACAAGATGAGCAACTGCCCATACCTCTAACGTCGCTATGCCGGTCGTCCGTCAACTTTTCCCTAATAAAGTGATCTCGAAGAGAGATATTCGCCACCACGTAGTCCAGATCTGACCCCAATGGACTTTTTCTTATGGGGTTATCTTAAGACTAAAGTGTACGAAACCAACCCGCGGTCAATTGACGTCCTGAAAGAAAATATCCAAAGAGAAATGGCAAACATTACAGAGCTTACTTGCCGCGCAGTGATGGATAATTTTAAACATCGCTTACAGGAGTGCCGCGATCGTAACGGATTACATTTAGATGATGTAATTTTCAAAAATAATTCCATTTTATAAGGATTATGAAAAATAAAACCTTTTTCATAATGTCATTAGTTTTTAAATTATTTTTTACATTTCAAAGGACTTATGGACCACCCTTTATTAAGACGCACAGACCAAACCGTTGGACGTAGAAGCGTGAAGTTGGGACAACAGCTTCCTTTAATTACGTAGGCATCCATCCACTAAGAAAGTATTTTAGAAAATTCAAACCCTAAGAGGGTGTTATAGTTTGTATAAAAATTTACGGGGAGATTGACTCGCAACTTTTTTTTATATAATATAAGGGTGAGCTCACAGTCTACCTGATGGTAAGTGGATTAAGACTCAAAATGCAGTTGCGTTGTCACCCTTGAGGACTAAGATGGAATGCATCGTTTCCAGTAAAAAGGGTCTCCGGTTCTCTACACTCACCATACGAAACACAGCAGCATTAAGCTGCTATTTTACGCTGGTATCTTGTGAGAGCGTGGTCCTCCCCCGGTCGAGACGACCCATTCGTGCTACAACCATAATATAGCTGCACCTTGACATTACCACGTAAAGAAAACTTACTGAAAGTACTCTGTAAATAAAATAAATTAACACGTATTTTCAGGTTTTTGAAAACAACCCTTTACGGAAGACAGAAGTTGTTCAAATTTTTTTGTGGGATTGTATTATATGAAAATTTTAAAATATTTTAAAACGACGGTGCAAGGTTTCTATATAAAATATTGTATGTAGACGCACAGCCTAAACCAATGCACTGGAGAAGCGTCAAATTAGGACAATAACTTCCTGTAATCACAAATCCTTAGATGGTGAAATAGGTTATTTCAGTTTGTACGACACTTTTTATTTTACGGGACGATTACTAATTTGTATAGAGAAAAATTATTATTTTTTTAACTTGACAATTGGTACAAATATTTTAGATTTAAATAATGAAATATGTTTTTTTTTATGTAAAAAATATAAGTAGAGGGCGATCAAACGCAGGGTTGGACCAATAGCTTTACGTGCAGTTATTGGTTTAGTGATCGTAACCGCGTAGAGTAGAAGGTAATCCTGACGGTAGACGAGGTTTTACAGCAGATCTATTTAGCGGTCATTTTAATGCTTATTTACAATATTAAAGGCAAGCTTATAGTGTGAGCGATTCGTTTATTAGTTCGTTTGTGGGTCCGTCCGTTAATTTGTTTGAGGGCCCGCCTGTTGGTTCGTTCGTTACTACATTTAATGTGCCTGAAAAAAGAATAAAACATTAATAATAAGACGGGAAGAAAAACTTTTGAATACAAGAAAGTTTTTATATGAATATTAATGGAAAGAGAGCTAAGAATTTCTTATTTTTCAAAACATAAAATTGCTTTGTAATGGTTTAATGAAAGTTGCTGATAAAAAACACTAAATTAAGCAATAAATTATTACAATATTATGGCATTATTTTATCTAAAAATACCAAAGATTTTGCATTATTTTAAAAATCCAAAATGTGACTATGGTCAGTCGAACAACTTCCTGCATTTTACTTGATGATTCGTGAATCCTTAAAACGTCTTATACACCGTCCATCTTGACGTACGTCCCGCCAAGGTGTTTACTTTACCACTGGTTCGAAAAAACACTCCAGGACCATTAATGTAAAATTTACTTTAAAAAAGTCCCGCTGGGTTTCTTGCTGGTTCTTCCCAGAACAGAGGTTTTTTTTCGAACCAGTGGTAAAGTAAAATGACTTTCAATAAGAATTACACATGTGATCTATATTGAAAAAAATTCAGTTCCTGTCACTCACAATTTCGAATAGTGAGTGACAAGAACTGGAAACCCTTTACTGGTAACGATAAATTCCATCTTAGTTTTCAGAGTTGATAACGCACCCGCACTTTGATTGAAGATAGTTATGATGTCTATAATAATATTAAGGTAGACTGTGTGTACGTCACCACCTTAAAATCTTAAACTTAGTTAAAATCGAAAATCGACCAAGTATTGACACACACACTATAAGCAGCTAATTTAATATATAATAGTATGTAGCAATCAAGTAGTAATTTGTTAATGAAGGTATTCGTATAAGAAATTTACACTAGACTTCAACTATGTGCTGGTAATAATTAACATTTATAAGAGATTTTTCGTAACAGACTCTCTATCATCTCAACCTCGTTGAACTTCAAGCATAATTTAATCTCTGCGGCGAACTAAGAATCACATCCAACAACCCCTAACGCCTGGTTTATTAAGTCTAACTTTAACTACCTTTTTATTAATATACATCTAAATTATTAACTAGACCATATGTTATGTGCGTACTTAAATAAATCTATATATTTTTTATTTATTTTTATAGAATATGCGTGACAAAGGATCACACAATCCACCTGATGGTAAGTGAATGCGGTATCCCATAGACATCTAGCTAGATTTATCTTTAATTAATAATAAAAATGCATAAGATGTCGAAGTAATAAGGGCCACCGTGTAGAGACACGGTGGCCCTTATTACTTCTTGAGTATAGAGATACTCACCACACGAAACATAGCAGCATTAAGTTGCTATTTCACGGTGGTATTCTGTGAGAGCGTGGTCCTTCCCCGGAAGAGCCTCGTGCTACAACCATAATATACCCGCAGCGTGGCTCTACCACGTATGTTTTACTCACATCCAAATATTAACTTTAAATATGGTTAATGTTGTTTAGAAAAACTTATAACAATTGAATTTTATTATTAATAATTATTATTATTTTATTGTAAGGCCTTAAGCTCAAAGTAAAATTCAACAACGGGTATTGTTATTCGCTCAAGATTCAAAGGTATCACGACATCAACAGTCACGTATATCAAGTCTAATCAAATATTCATATCATCTATCCTTAAAAACTAAATAATGTAATCTACGTTCGAATAAGTTTTATAAAGACATATTTTTCATCTTTACACTAAATATTATTTTTAATGTTATTAAAAGTATAGTCGGCTAATAAAAGTTATATATTAAATGTTCTGTTCTTGAGTCACTTTTGTACATCAATTAATTTTACAATTTAGTGATATTTACATTACACAATTTATAAAATAAAATATATACTAAAACTATGAACCTAAAACTAAAAACCTTAAAAAAAAATTAAAAAAATATTGTATGTATTGTTATTATTGGCTAATTATGTGTTATCAAAACCTGCTTCTTTTTAAAATTTCAAGTGCACGCAATCACATTCATTGACAGTCACAAGATTTATCCTTTTATTTCTTTATACTTTGTCTCCGCTTTCCGTACACACACTGCGGTCTGCGCCTTAGTTTTACTTTGATTACTTTGCTCTGTTCAAGCGGCCGTTAAATATTTATATGGTTATAGTTCTTTTGTTTACTTTTTTAACTTTTACAATTCTGGTTTATAGTAAAATTAGAAAATAATTCATTTCTTTTATAAATACAAAACTTAGATTTTTATATTGATCTGTAATTTTCCTTAGACCTCTATCAAGTTTATTTTGTGTTTATTTGGAGAACTTCCGGAATAATTTAATTTAATGTATTAGAAAATAATTGTATCTCATTTAAATTCTATTATAATCTCATATAAATTACTGTTGCAGACGTACATGTATTATATCTCATTTAATTTATTATTACTTGTTGTAAGAGCCCTTTGGGTAAAACAACGAGCAGAAAATGTCAATTATCCCTCACTCAGTCGTGTTTTCTAGTAATTATTGAATATTGCCCGTATTTTCATTTATCGGAAAGCTGAATCTGTTTTCAGCATTAAAGATTTATAATGTTATTGTGTTTTAATTGAAAATAATAATATTTCAGAATAATCCAACTTTATTTTATTCGTTTGTAATGCATTATATTTCATGGCAATGCATATATATGCATACGAATAAATTGAGCCATTATCTTCACACAGGTAATGCTGCTATTCATCACTACTCTGTGTGACTTAGGTTGCCACAGGTAAGATGCCACTTAGATGGATTTTCCGCCATTAATTTATGGGTAATATTCTCACACGGAGGTCCGACATTTTCCTTGATATTGTAGGGACAACTTCGTATATTCCTTCTTAGATTGCGACAAAGCACGGTCAGTGTTTTATTAGTCTGTCTGATTGTATGTATGTATACATTTATGATGTATTTGAGTTAAATCAAACAAACGAGCAAGCAATTTATCTGATAATAAGAGGCTATTACAACTCATAGACAACTGCAATCAACTTTAAGCAATGTTTAAAACTGGTTGCAGTTGCACCCCTGAGCACTTAGATCAAATGTCTTATAGCCTGTAATTATATTGGCTCCCTCACCCCTGACACTGGAGCAAACGCAGTTAATGCACTGCTACTTGGCAGCAGAAATAGATAAGAGAGCAAGAAAAGGAGCCACCGGTAACTAAATACGTGCTGTCGCTCGTTAATTAGTTGACGCAACCGTGATAATATTAAAGTGTCAGTAACCGACTTATTGCTTTTAATTAGACTGCCTTACTTCTACAATCTATATATTCATACGTAAATAGAAAACTTTTTACCCCTTTTTAAGCTTATTAGCAAGGAGTGTGAGATCTGGCATGGTAAATGTTTACGAATATATAGAGAAGGAGTGCAAAAAGCAATTTATATTTAATCTCCCGAACAAGCCGATTTCCGAAAAGGCTTTAACACCATAGACCACATACATATCCTTCGGTAAATTGTACAGAAGTCCGAGGAGTACAATTTGCCACTATGTCTGGCGTATGTGGACTATGAGAAAGCTTTTGATTCCGTTGAAATTTGGGCTGTGCTGCAGTCCCTTCAGCGGTGCCAAGTTGACTGTCGGTATATCGAAGTGCTGAAGTGTTTGTACAGTAGGGCTACGATGGCTATCCGAGTACAGAACCAGAGTACGAAACCTATCCAACTGCAGAGAGGTGTAAGACAGGGTGATGTTATATCCCCGAAACTCTTCACCGCTTCATTGGAAGACGTTTTCAAGCTTCTGGACTGGAAAGGATACGGTATTAACATCAACGGCGAGTACATCACTCACCTTCGATTTGCCGACGATTCCTTATGGCAGAATCGCTGGAGGACCTAAGCACTATGCTCGATGACCCCAATAGTGCCTCCCAACGGATAGGTCTTAAGAAGAACATAGACAAAACAAAGATCATGTATAACTGAGACGTGGTTCTTCAATGCTGGCCGGATGAGGAAGCTCAAGGTCGCTCAGCGAGCTATGCAGAGGCCTATGCTCGGAATTTCTCTGCGTGATAAACTTAGAAATGAGGATATCCGCAGTAGTACCAAAGTGACCGACATAGCCCAACGGATTAGTAAGCTGAAGTGGCAATGGGCCGGACATATAGCTCCAAGAACCGATAACCGATGAGGAAAAAAGGTTCTCGAGTGGCGGCCTCGTACCGGCGGACGAAGTGTAGGGCGTCCCCCCATTAGATGGAGTGACGACCTGGTAAGACAAGCAGGAAGTCGATGGATGCAGGTGGCTCAGGACCGTGCTTTGTGGGATTCCTCCCATGTTCAGCAGTGAACTTGTGAAGGGCTGTAATGATGATAATGATGATAATTTTATTATATAAATCTATTATTATTTCACTATTTTAAGCACAAATTTAGGCACTTTTAACACAGCACTGTTCTTATTAACACACATAGTAATCCTGAAACATTTATTACTTATTTCTACATATATCACTGAAGTTTTCACAAATGAATAAAGTGTATTTTTTATTTTTATACTGCATTATTTAGACACTGTTTAGATTCCATACAACATGAGCAACCAATTCCTGCACGACCCCTATCATATCAGTAGGAGTCTAGCGCTTTCTTTGTCTAAATTACAACTATCTCTATTCATCATGAAACATTATTTGTTTACATATGCTATTCTTATTTAGCCATAATGAATCTTATCTCTTATCACAAGAGTAAAATATATTTTCATCTAAAATAAGTATCTAATTTAATATTAGACTTTTATTCGTATTGCATAGCCGATTACTATGTAGCACATGACTCTAAATTAATCTATAAACAAACTTTTATGGAATTAACTCTCGACCGGGGAATCGAACCCTGAACTTTCGTTTGACAATTATATTTAATCTATTTACTTTTAACATAGATTATCTCATTATTCGGAATGCCTTATATAATTTAATAGCAATAAATTTAAAATATGAAATTGTTTATTTTTTATGAAATGAAAAATGACAAACTATTTTAAAGCGCGTCGACAACAGAGACCTTTATCCATTCCTGAGAAAAAGGATCTTGACAGACCGACAGACGGACGGATTACAAAATGATTATACGAGACAATGGTTCCTTTTAATTAATACTTTATTACTATTTTTATACTTATTATAAGCTAGTGTTTTATTTCTATCCCACGTTAACATCACGTGGTGATGTAGTCAAAGATACATTGAAAATTCAAGTGTTGGTTTCGGTAATATACAATCATAGGATAAAAATATAAATTAGCTATGTAGATTAAGACACGAAATACTTATGATATTAGATAGAGAATTGCACTTTTATTAGTGTATTGCACTTTATTTATAATAAGTGCAATACACTAATAAAAGTACCTTACTTATAAGGTACATAATATTATAGTGTAAAAGAGGCAATGAAAAAATGTTTTAATTATAAAACTTTTTAAGAGGAGTGCAAAGCCGGATTTATTTCTTTGTGAAGCATTGCACAAACGAAACAATATGGCGGAAGCTCTGCAACGAATGAAGTAATATATAAAGTCAAGAGACGCTTGACTGCCACAGCGGCACAAAGAGTTAATACGTTAAGAAGAGCTTTACGTCAACGCTAGAATAATTAAAATTTTCTTCATTACATTCACGTCATTTTTGTAATTTATATATAATTTTCTGAATCATATTAGTTGAAATTGCAAACCATAGAAGCTTTATGATCTTATTATAGTATGGGAATTATAAATTGTAGAATTTTGATCAATATTGTTAATATTATTTTTTTTTAATATAGAAATATATTATTTCGCCGCCTGTCCAGATATATTTTTGTCGTCAGCTGGCGAGTTACAAATGATGGCTACTTTAATAAACATATCTTAAAAAGAAAGAGGAATAAAAGGGAACGTAAGTAAAACAAAAGTGAAGGTTTTTAAAAGAGAAGAAAGTAAAGCAAAATGTGAAATGAGAATAGAAGAGAAGTTGGTTGAGCAAGTAAATGAGTTTGAGTGTTTAGGATCTTTGTTTAGCAAAGGATGGTACATATGACAAGGAAATAGAACGGCGAGTGAATGGAGGACACAGAGAAAATGAGTTTCTTCACTCCATTGTGGAAAGTCAGAATATATCAAATCACAATGTTGTGTTAGTCCCTATCTTAATATATGATTAATGCTGTAGAACATATTAAGAATTACGAAGAATGTTAAGAATGACAGGGTTCAAAATTGCTTGATAAGAGAAAATTGTGGTTTTCAAGAAGATGTTGTGACCAGGATTAAGAAAGGAATGTTCCGGGGGTTTGGTCATGCAAAAAGAGTGAATATGTAAAGAGTGACAAAGCATATTTATGTTGCAGATGTGAGTGGCAGAGTGGTCAAGGAAGGCAAGTGGTCGACAAAATATATGGACTTGAAGAAGGTGAGAGAGAAGTGTCAGGATCGTGCCCAATAGAAGTTCGTAGTCTATGTCTGTCATTCTGAATGGTAGACGTAAGTGTTATCTTAGCTCCATTTTCTGTAGTACCATTATAATGATTATAGAGCAATATAACTTGTTTTTCTATTTTACTCCATTTACACTACCTCTAGGTTACTCCACAGACCGATAAAAAATTATGAGTAAAATTTTATAAATATTACAAAAACATATACATTTTTAACGTGATAGAGCCACGATGCAACTTTTTTATATTATGGATCCAGCACAAATGATTCGGCTTGACCGGGGTAGAGAGAATACCAGCATAAAATAGCAGCTTAATGTTGCTGTGTTTCGTATGGTAAGTGTATAACCGGAGACCCTTTTTACTAGTAATGAGGCGTTCTATCTTAGTGCTCAGGGATGACAACGCATCTACTTTTTGATTTTTAATCGAGGATAGGTGTGAGTATCTATGAGTCACAGCATCCACTTACCATCAGGTGGACTGTGTACTCGCTTGTCACCCTTATTCTATAAAAAATATTTATTAGCTCAATCGTTGATGAATAACCGCCTTCCGATATGGGGTGGAGCAACAAAAACAAAATTCTTACATCTAGCACGCTGTGTATAGCATAGCATAGCATAGCATAGTGGTCGCTTCCAAGCAGTTTCTAAAATAAATTTTGTACTTAAATAGTTTGTACAACAATTAATGTAAAATTTACTTTAAAAAAAAAGTCCCGCTAGGTTTCTTGCTGGTTCTTCCCAGGCCAGAGGTTTTTTTTCGAACCAGTGGTAAAGTAAAAAATGACTTTCAATAAGAATTACACATGTAATCTATATTGAATAAAAAATTATTCTATTCTATTCTATTCTATTCATAGTGTGCATGCTATGTCCAGCACCGCGGCCTTAAGCGGACGTACAGCTGGGATGGATCACGAATAAGGCGCTTTAGGCTAATGCAAAGACAAAAAGTGATTTATAAACTCCATTTCATAAGTTGTGTATGTATTTCTGAATTATGTTAATTAATATTTAAAACTAAACAAAAATGTACTTACATTCTTATATCTAATCGTTTTAGAAACTTTGTATAGTTACTTGTACTATAATTTTGTATATATTTGTATGTATTCAGTTAAACAAAATGAACTAGATTTAAAAACTGAATGATTATACAATTGTTGAATATTAATAGACGTTTTAAGCCCATTTTCATGAAGTTCATTCTTCGAAACATAGAAAGTTGTACTGACTCTAGACATAATGAAAAATTTGAAAACAACGTAGATATTGATTATGTATCTAGCATTTATTGAAAACGTTCAAATTGAGGCACCAGTTTATTTTATAAAAATTGTATAATCTGCTATCTATATATCTAGGTTGAAAACAACGATAAAATGATAATTCTTTAACACAGGATACAAATAATGACTTGTACAGTGTCGCGGGAACTCGTGGTAATACTACCACACTACTAGTATACCTACTAGTGTTTCAAATGAACGGATGGTGCTTTTTTTATAAAACTGTCCATGAACACCTACAACCAACTTCAAACAAAGAAGGCTACAGATGAAGAATATAGATTATAGAGATTAAAGAGAATATTGATTATATTTAAATATGATCTTTGTTCTAAACGATGGTGCCGTTAAAGAATACATCACCGAATTAAATTTGGTAGGTGTGGTAAGAGGCGATTGTACGAAATGCAATGGCAAAACAATCACCTCGCATTATATTCTAGATGCATAAAGAAAAAGGGGATAGCTAATTCTTCATCCAAACCTAAGTATGTCATTGCAAATCATTCTTACGACGAGAGTACATAATAGGTATATGAAATAAACAAATACTACATTAATATCATCAAATTTATCTGAAATAACATATATATAATATACTACGTTAATGTGCGACGAAATTAATACGGTTGTCACTGTAGCAAGAGATTACTCGGTTAATTGAAGTTTCTGGTATAGTATTATGTAATTAAACTGGTGCTTAATATTGAAAATTATCTTGATCTATTAGTAATATGTGCTATACACTTAAAAGATATTATACCTAATATACTATCTTTTAAGTATTCTATTATTATATCCTTAATTCAAAATGTCTACGACAAATGGTCTATCTTAGACTCGACCATCTTGATTTGAAAAAATCTGAACGTAGTACAGCCATGTTTTTTATGTGTTATGGCTTTATTATGAATGGGTCAACTTATAATCAGGGGGATCACGAGCGCACAAAAAAGCAGAATAATACTGCTTTATTTCGTATTATGCGTGACGAGAACGGAAAACCCTTTTTATGTGTAACGAGGCATTCCATCTTAATTTTCAGAGATGATAACGCTAGATATGTTGCATATTAATGCATTTTGATTCTTAATCGAGTATAAAAGTAGGTATTTATGGGCAATAGCGTTTACTAGGTGGGCCACTCAAAAACTTATGAAAAACTTAAAAAAAAGGTCTCTGGTATAAGTTTTTTTTTAAAGAAGCATTTTTGTTGTTATTTTAAGTTTCATGTTTCACGTATAAGTAATTTTGAAAATATTTTCACCAGTCCGCCTTAGACACCACTTCTACGGCCAGCTGGATCGCTTCAAGCACATCTTCCGGCGATAAAATCAGCTGCATCCCTATCAGAAAATAGAAAGTAAAATCACCATACAGGCGGAACCTATGTGTGAAATATTAAGTTTTAGATAGTGGTGATATTTGATCGTTATCATTACCCGAAGAGTATCACAAGTTCGCTTTCGAACATGAACCTATTCCGAAGATGATTACAAAGCATGATCTCGAGTAATATGCATTACATCAATTGACTTCTTATGTGTTAGACATGCTCGTTATTGTAGGGTGGGATCACATTTACATTTAGCAGTATAATGACTTAATAATTACTTAATAATTAAAATAATGATTACGTCTAACAAAGACAGAAGTGTAAACGTAGAGACTTAGGTGGTACAAACATTTTGCAGCATTAAAGTAATTATAGCGTGGCCTAGCTTCATAACTCAGCTAAGGAGAGAACTATGCCCAGGGTTTTGCTTCGTAATAAAATCCATAACAAGTATAAAGGATCAGTACGCTAAAGTAGCAATGTGCCGGCATTTCGGTTAACTGACAACCGACGGCAAGAACGGTTCTCAAGCTGCGGCCTTGTGCCGTTACAGTATCATTAAATATTATGCAATGAAATTTCTTCCTTAAGTAGTTATTGTACGGTACAAAGTTCCCGATATTTGATACTAAAAAGCTTTTTCATTCGTAAATTAAATAAACCGCATTGTTCTATGACGTAAGGGAAAGTTATTCGTTATCTTTTTTTTGTGTGTATTATTGTTGTCTCATACTAGGTTGATCAATAAGTTTTTGGAAACGCAATGAAACTCTAGGATAAGTAAACTATATTTATTTTTCAACGAAACATTAAAGCGCCGTTTAAGCTTATACAATTTTGCAAGTTGGTTAACTCCCTTGAAAAAAAAAGACCATTATTATTCCAGCGAACGCATACGCCTTGAATCTCTAGCTTTTCTCTGTGCCAACCCAGGTGACAAATTGTTTAATGACTTGCTCCCAAATAATTTTGTAAAATAAAATATAATAATTACAAATTTCTACCTCAAATTTCAGTTTTAGTTGTGAATTACGACTAATTTGTATTGTGTAATTTGTAAAAGTCGTCAATATCTAAATAAATAAAATTATTGTGTCTCAAGACAAGTGACAGCAGGTAACGAACTTAATTTAAAGTTTTAAAGTTACTGTAATTCTTATTATCCCTTTTTATATAAAAGTGTTGTTGTTGTTTGCGGATTTCATTTTAAATTGTTTTCTTGATAATTTGATTTGATATCTGTTAAAGTCCTACCTACAATTAGACATTTGCTTACTCTGCTTCTTTGATTTTCCATCTTTGTTTTCATTTACTATTTATAGTAAAATATATACTCGCAACGCCAAGACGCGCCAGATGGAGAACCAACTTCATCTTGCGCTCCAAGAACTCAAGGGGTCCTAGGAGCAGTTTGAGCAGTTGACAATGAAAAGGAAATAATAAGTATAATTTCGAAAAATACACAGTTAAGAAGTGATATGGTAAAGTTGCATAGAGACTATACAGATATTTTAAAGGAAAGGGATCAGCTCCAGGAAACAGTCGATGAGTTTGACCGATGCAGCAAAGAATATGAGGAATTTCTCAGATTAATTGCTGCATTGCAATTACAGTTAACTAAACAATTTATAAATAACTTGCAAGCATCCCAAATTCAGAGTCCGTTCGATGAGCTTATAGAATGCAAATCAATAGATTTGACTGGTGATAATTCTGTCACATCAAGAACAGCAGAAAGGGACAGAATTACAGTAGAAGGAAATGAAGAAAATATATAAGATTAATATATATATATTAGAAGAATGCAAAAATTAATTAAAACCAAAATTAATACTAAAAATTATATAAATGTATGTAAGGAAAAGCAAGAATTAATTAACAAACTTAAATTGTATTCAGTTGAGGTGGAAAACATGAAAATTTGTTATGAGACTGATATAGAGTGTGTTAATTCAGAAATTTTATCTCTTCAAACTTCATTACAAATTATGTCGAATATTTATAATTAAATCAGCAGATAATGAGATAAAAGAACACATACTGGCCATGGATAATCTGGTAATGTCATGTAAATATAACGAAGAACGTTTTGACTCCTTATTAAAACATCAAAATGAGTATCAGCGCTGAATGGCAGGTTCTTTAGGGACAGTGTGTGTTAATAACACGACAAGCAATATTGACTCATTTTCTTCATCTACACTCTATGTCAGTACTATAAAAAAGATATAAAACTAAAAAGTAATTCAGATAATTAAAAAAATAAAGTTACTGTGTATAGTGATGACATAGGTAAAAATTTGGGAATATCATTAAATTACTTATTATTGCATGCCTGGACCATCAGCCAAATCCATCTATACATATAATAAATCTGTAGAAAAGTGTCTGTAATTCTAATATACTGTTAAAAAAACAAGTCCAGGGGACTAAATAAAGGGTACTGAAGCCAAATTAGTGGTTTTTAGAATTTTTGTCTGTCTGTCTGTATGTCTGTCTGTGTATTACCGATTCACGCAAAAACTATTGGACCGATTTCCATGAAATTTTATATGTAGATAGTTAATAACCCGGGGCAACTTATAGGCTACTTTTTATCCTATTACGGAACTTAAAAAAGAAGGTTAAGTATTTTTCTTCCTTTAGATGTTAATTTTCTATTTTTAATGATTATGTTAGTTAATAGGCGGGATAACGGGTGTTTTTTCAAATAAATATCATATTTGCAAATAGAGTTTAAAATTAGTTTTAACCTTTGTATAACAATTTGAATATCCGCTGACGATATACATCATCAAATGAAAAAAACCTATATTTTGCCTTTAGTAACTAATAAATTAAATAATATAAATAACTTACATTTATATGTTTAAATAATTACATTTATAAAATTATTTAAAAATCCTAACGTTTAATTTAATCGTTATTTCATTACAAAAGTGTAATAATTAAAATTTAAAAAATAATAGATAATAGACATCTATCAAACATGAAAATTGGTACTTTTTGAACTAAAAAACATATCAATTTTCATACGTTTAATACTATATCTGTATGTAAACTGATTAAAACTGGTCTGCCTGCAATTATTGCAAAATTCTCATTAAATCATTATTTCGTGAAATGGTGTCATTGCATGATGTTTATGACTGTTTGTTGACCATGTCATGATATAGCTTAGCCAAATCAATGAATAATAATCGTTTAACGATATTAATAACTAAACACAACATTACTATTTCATGATAATATAATCATATCTTCAAATAGTTTTTCACCGCTAGCGGCGCTGATAGAGTGTTTTTTAACAGAAACATATTTTAACAGAATCAATATCACTTTATACCTTTTTTATATAATAATTAAATGTTCCCGGCTTTGGGGTGGGTCTCTTGAGCCAGTCGCACCCCAACCTTCTATAGCTGATATTACTAGATAGTATAGTCAGTCAGTATGTAGACTTTGTATTAATGTAATATAGCGTGGGATCACATTTACATTTAGCTGTATAATGACTTAGTATCGTATAAGATTACGAATAACAAAGACAGAAGTGTAAACGTAGAGACTTAGGTGGTACAAACATTTTGCAGCATTAAAATAATTATAGCGTGGCCTAGCTTCATAACTCAGGCTAAGGAGAACTATGCCCAGGGTTTCTCTTCGTAATAAAATCTGACAACCGACAGCAAGAACGGTTCTCAAGCTGCGGCCTTGTACCGTTACAGTATCATTAAATATTATGCAATGAAATTTCTTACTTAAGTAGTTATTGTACGGTACCAAGTTCCTTATATTTGGTACTTAAAAGCTTTTGCATTCGTAAATTAAATAAACCGCATTGTTCTGTGACGTAAAGGAAAGTTATTGGTTATCTTTTTTTATTTATATGATGTATTATTTTTGTCTTATAGTAACTAGGTTGATCAAGAAGTTTTTGGAAACGCAATGAAACTCTAGGATAAGTAAACTGTATTTATTTTTTAACGAAATATTAAAGCGCCGTTTAAGCTAATACAATTTTGCAGTTGGTTTACTCCCTTGGAAAAAGGCCATTATTATTTCAGCGGACGCATACGCCTTGAATCTCTAGCTTTTCTCTGCCAACCTATTTAATGATTTGCTCCCAAATAATTTTGTAAATTAAATATAATAATTACAAATTTCCTCAAATTTCAGTTTTAGTTATAAATTACGACCAATTTTTATTCTGTAATTTGTAAAAGTACAAAATCATTAATGAATATCTAAATAAATAAAATTCTAGTGTCTCAACAAGTGACAACAGGTCACGAACTTTGTTTAAAGTTTTAAAGTTAGTATAAAGTTACTGTTATTCTTATTATCCCTTTTTATATAAAAGTGATGCTGTTGTTTGCGGATTTCATTTTAAATGGTTCTCTTGATAATTTGATTTGAGATCTGTTTAATTCCTTCCTACAATTAGACATTTGCTTACTCTGCTTCTTTGATTTTCTATCTTTGTTTTCTTTTACTATTTATAATACATAGTAAAATGAATACTCACAACGCCAAGACGCGCAGATGGAGAACCAACTACATTGCGCTCCAAGAACTCAAGGGGTCCTAGGACAGTTTGAGCAGTTGGTTAAAAGGATGACAATGAAAATAATAAGTATAATTTCGAAAATACACAGTTAAGTGATATGGTAAAGTTGCATAGAAACTATACAGATATTTTAAAGGAAAGGGATCAGCTCCAGGAGACAGTCGATGAGTTTGACCGATGCAGCAAAAATATGAAATTTCTCCGATTAATTGCTGCATTGCAATTACATTTAACTAAAGCTAATGAGCAAATTTTGCAATTTAAACAATTTATAAATAAGTTGCAAGCATCCCAAACTCAGAGTCCGTTCGATGAACTCATAGAATGCAAATCAATAGATTTGACTGGTGATAATTCTGTCACATCAAAAACAGAAAGGAACAGAAGAACAGTAGAAGGAATTGAAGGAAATATATAAAATTAATATATATATTAGAAGAATGCAAAATTAATTAAAAACAAAATTAATACTAAAAATTATATAAATGTATGTGAGGAAAAGCAAGAATTAAGCAATTATTAACTTAAATTGTATTCAGTTAAGATGGGAAATATGAAAATTGTTATGAGACTGATATGGAATGTCTTAATTCAGAAATTTTATCTCTTCAAACATCATTACAAATTATGTCGAATAAATATAAATCAGCAGAGAATGAGATAAAAGAACACATACTGGCCATGGATAATCTGGTAAAGTCATGTAAATATAACGAAGAACGTTTTGACTCCTTATTAAAACATCAAAATGAGTATCAGCGCTCAATGTCAGGTTCTTTAGGGACAGTGTGTGTTAATAACACGACAAGCAATATTGACTCATTTTCTTCATCTACACTCTATGACAGTACTATAAAAGAATATAAAATTAAAAAGAATTCAGATAATGAAAAAAATTAAGTTATTGTGTATAGTGATGACATAGGTAAAAGGAGACAGGGTTTCTGAATTTAGTGTAATAAGTTGAAATATGGTTTAAAAAAGCGTTATATTTTCTTTTTCAAAATATAAAATATTAGCCCAATTCACAATCTGGAAGACGAAAATCTTGAAAATAAGTTTATGTCGAATAAAATAGAAATCATTACTTTAGTCGATTAATGTGAATGAGTTTTAACAATTAAATATGAAAGCAACACATCAGATGATTGACTCAATCAAAAGTAAATAGATACATTACATTATATTAACATAGTGTCAACAGTTTAAAAATAAAATATCAACATAATAAATATAAATCTTAAAATCGATTCACGTTTACAGTTCGATTTATTACTTGTATTTTTAATCTGTGCTGATAGTGACAGCGCCTGCCTGGCTCAAACTCTTAACTCAATCTATGATCACTCGTCTCGTATCGTTTAGTACGTGTGCGTTTTGAGTGTTTCCCGTTGTTTTATTGATTTATATTCCTAGACTACTCCTTTCTTTCTACGGTCTTCTGATCTTACTTAACTTGTACGACCCTTGCTAACATACTCGTTTGACTTTAGCTCGTTATTGTGGATTTTACGGCCTGGATTTTATTGATTAGTGTGTGAATTGTGGCATAGCGACTAGTCGCTGTAATACACTAGGCCCACGATCCTCCCAAAATAGCAATCGCACCTCAAAAATCAGCTGTTTAGTATAGGTTGTTGCCAACTTGTTACATAACCTCACTTTTACTAAATCTCTTATACTTCTGCTCTCAGATTGCCAAAATCCGCAAAATTTTCAGTGATGTTTCGATAATATATAAGCTATTAATTGACACCACTTTCATCTTTTACAATCTGGGCCCAAGAATGTATGAAAGCGTATCGGTCTCCTTTTAAATTTCATTAAATAACTTATTGCATGCCTGGAGCATCAGCCAAATCTATCTATACATATAATAAATCTGTAGAAAAGTCGTGTCTGTAATTCTAATATACTCTTTAAAAAACAAGTCCAGGAACTAAATAAAGGATATTGAAGCCAAATTAGTGGTTTTAGAACTTTGTCTGTCTGTCTGTCTGTCTGTGTATTACCGATTCACACAAAACTACTGGACCGATTTCCATTAAATTTTATATGTAGATAGGTAATAACCCGGGGCAACTTATAGGCTACTTTTATCCGATTACAGAACTTAAAAAGAAGGTTAAGTATTTTTCTTTCTTTAGATATTAATTTTCTATTTTAAACGATTATGTTAGTTAATAGGCGGGATGACGGGTGTTTTTCCAAATAAATATCATATTTGTAAAAGAGTTTAAAATTAGTCTTAACCTTTGCATAACAATTTGAATATCCGCTGACGATATTTTTTTTTTTTTTTTTTTTATAGGATAGGGTGACAAACGAGCACACAGTCCACCTGATGGTAAGTGGTTGCTGTGACCCATAGACATCTACATCTATCCTTGATTACGAATAAAATGCAAATGCGTTGTCACCCGTGAGGACTAAGATGGAATGCTCTTTTCCAGTAAAAGGGTCCCCAGTTCTCTACACTCACCATACGAAACACAGCAGTGTTAAGCTGCTATTTTACGCTGGTATTATACGCTGTGAGCGTGGTCCTTCCCCAGTCGAGCCGACCCATTCGTGCTACAACTATACTACTAATATAGCTGCAGCATGGCTCTACCACGTACAAAAATATACGATTTAATTATCAAAACAGCGCCATCTATCATCAAATGAATAAAACCTATATTTTGCCTTTAGTAACTAATAAATTAAATAATATAAATAACTTACATTTATATGTTTAAATAATTACATTTATAAAATTATTTAAAATCCTAACGTTTAATTTAATTGTTATTTCATTATAAAGTGTAATAATTAAAATTTAAAAATAATAGATAATAGTGACATCTATCAAACATATGAAAGTTGATACCTTTTGAACTAAAACATATCAATTTTCATACGTTTGATACTATATCTGTATGTAAACTGATTAAAACTGGTCTGCCTGTAATTATTGCAAAATTCTCATTAAATCATTATTTCGTGAAATGGTGTCATTGCATGATATTTATCACTGTTTGTTGACCATGTCATGATATAGCTTAGCCAAATCATTGAATAATAATCGTTTAACGATATTAAAAACTAAACACAACATTGCTATTTCATGATAATATAATCATATCTTCAAATAGTTTTTCGCCGCTAGCGGTGCTGATAGAGTGTTTTTAACAGAAACAGATTTTAACAGAATCAATATCACTTTATGCCTTTTTATATAATAATTAAATGTTCCCGGCTTTGGGGTGGCTCTTGAGCCAGTCGCACCCCAACCTTCTATAGCTGATATTACTAGATAGTATAGTTTTGTCTTTCATAGTATTAATGTAATATAGCGCCTCTATTTTCTGCTAAATAAACTAATGATAAGTAAGTGATAAAATTAAACTTTAGAATGCTACTGAATACTTATTCGTGCAGCATCAAAAATTGTCACACTTAAAAATACCTAGACCGGTGGCCATTATCGGGATGATTTACCACAATTACCACGTTTGGCAATATGGCTAACAACTCTGTTATACACAACACGTGTGTTTTGTGTGCACAGTATCCAGTACTATGTACACAAAACTAACATTAGAAGAAAAGCTCTTTAGTTTAATATATTGGGTGTCTTTCGGCATAGGTTTCATTTTACCAATTTCATATGTTATCACGTTATCTGATGTAAATAATTGGAAATTAAGTGCACTGTGTGATTTTATCTCTATTTGATGGAATAGTTCGTGGCATCGTTGGGTTTCTAATTACTAGGTTGTAAGACTATTGCAGGACTAGGAGCACACTAGAGAATTGCAGATGCGTTGCCGGCCTTTTAAAAAGGAGTAAGCTCGTTTCTTGAAGGTCCCTAAGTCGTGTCGTTGTAAAATTGCCGTTGGTAAACGATTCCTAATAATCAAAAATTTTTTAAATAAATCGCACGGTAGTGGACCGCCAAGCATCCAAATTTTTTTATAGGATAAGGTGACAAACGAGCACACAGTCCACCTGATGGTAAGTGGTTGCTGCGGCCCATAGACATATCCTCGATTACAAATCAAATGCAGATGCGTTGTCACCCGTGAGGACTAAGATGGTATGCCTTGTTTCCAGTAAAAGGGTCTCCGGTTCTCTACACTCACCATACGAAACACAACAGCGTTAAGCTGCTATTTTACGCTGGTATTCTGTGAGAGCGTGGTCCTTCCCGGTCGAGCCGACCCATTCCTGCTACAACTATACCAGTAATATAGCTGCAGCATGGTTCTCAACTGCAGAGGTGTAAGACAGGGTGACGTAATATCCCTGAAACTCTTCACCGCTGCATTGGAAGACGTTTTCAAGCTACTGGACTGGAAAGGATACGGTATTAACGTCAATGGTGGTACATCACTCACCTTCGATTTGCCACCGATATAGTCCTTATGGCAGAATCGCTGGAGGATCTAAGCACTGCTCAATGACCTCAATAGTGACGTTATTCATAACTTAAAAGTTTAAATGAATTTTTGGTATGATGAAAGTCATAGTAAATAGATTTATACAATAAAAAACATTCATATTCCTATTATTATATCGTAAAGTATTACAACCTAGGTAACCTTCAACAACATTATCGATACTTTGATGTCGAAACGGTAACATTCCTAAAACGGGTTTTTCCCTACATTTGGTAGCGTCACCTACTGTGGAATAGCTGAAATGTTTTCCTAATAAATATTCTGCGTAGTTTTGCTATGTTTAGCTAGAGGCGTCACACACGCGAAATCAAAGTTTTGTATGAAAACGTTGCCTATGTTCGCTCTATAGTATATCTATATATTTAAATCTCTTTGCTCAGAAATAAATCCTCTTCAATCAAATCGGCGCGCGGTCGCAAACAGCATTTATATTCTGGTAATATCCCGCCGATGCTGAGTTTTAAGATTACAAGCGTGATGATAGGCCATTCTTGATTTCTACACTACACTTTGTGCAAGTTAGAGCAATATAGGTATAGTTTATTGAATTATAGGTCAAAATCTGTCGTCGAAACGGACCAGACTCCAGGAGTCGGCTTGACAGACGACGCTCAGCCATCGAACTCTAAAAGTCCGATGAACAGACAAGGACGAGTAAATAATACCAAATACTGCCTCACTACTGGGCAAGGCCTCTTCTCATACAGAGAAGGCATGAGCATTAATCACCACGCTTGGTCAAGCCGATGACGCTGAAGCCTATTAACGCATATGTTACAGTTTATACAAAGCAATTTCGTAGAAGGCTCCATAACGATTTCCAACAAGAGCGGTGACGTCTTAGATCCCAATCAAAAGCACTAAATCGGTATCCGTATAACACAGGTAAAAGTAATCGTAAGGGAAGGTATCGAAGTCCGTGGAAAATGCAAAATTGTAAGGGTATCAGAAAATCCAAAATCGCATAACTGCAAAGTCAAACAAATGACAGCCTGTCATTTATTCATTTTCATCATGTTATTTTTTATATTTTGGCATGGCTTCTGGCCTTTGTGCCATTGTAAACACTTTCCGTCTCCAAAGTCTATTGAGAATGATAACCATAGTGACATTACTTTTTCCTGGCTTTCTTTGTAAATTCAATTATGCGATACGAAATAAGCGAAAAAAAATGCAACGTTAGAAAATTTTCAGGTCAAGACTGGACATGATTCTTTGGGCGGAATAGCACTTAATGATGTTTCTAATTGAAAACCACGCGAGCGAAGCCGCGGGTAAAAGCTAGTAGGGTGTTATTCATAATAATTGTACGTTACGGATATGAAAAGATATGAAAATAAATTTAATGTAACAGAAATGATAACATATAGGAATTGTAAAGACTAGTACATAACATGCATAAATTTAAATATAAGTATTATTTAAAAGATGGTCATTCATTTTATCCAGGAGATTAATAAAAGCTGTTTTGATTATCAGTAATTTTAATAGAAGTAAACAGACAAAAGATCATTTATGCATAGATAATTGAAGGTTGTATATTATATTATTATATCAAAATAATAACTATTTTAAAATTACTTTCCTATACAATAAATTGATGTTAATTTGCAGAAAACGTGATTATGATTTATGATTGTGAAAAAGTAATTTAATACTTTTAAAATTGCTTTATTACAATTAATTTAGGAAAGTAATTTTGAGTAATCACTTGATATGGAGTGGCAAAAAATAATTAATATCCCGGTTTGAAACTTTATGGTGACATTAATCAATAACAACAATATAGGAACATAACACCCTTCTTTGAAACATAAAGTTAACTTAAACGACATCGTAATGCGATTTTGTATTTTTATTAAAATATTGCGTTAAAAGTGATGCATACAATATGCTATACAATAGTTTAGAATAAGTATTCTAAACTTTTGTATAGCCTCGAAATATATAAGAAATTTCCATAGTCGTGGCATGAAATACAACACCACAAAATTAGCATAATTATTATTTATTTTGTTGTGTACAAAAATGTGTATTAGAAACTATCTTCACTATCATCAGATAAATGAAAAAAGAAATTATTAAGACGTTTGTCTTGAGTTTTCTTTAAGACACCTATTTTACCGTCGGTATTAGAAACAGAAGGTAATAATTCATCTGGCGTGATCAGCTCCTTAAAATCTTTTCGTATATCATTTGTAGCTATGTTATAAGATTTTGAAGATCCTATTAGATTTTGCAATGTTTCTCGGTTATAATAACTTTAATATCGGAGAATAGTTACTTGTGAATTTTGTGTTCTATTAGATTTTATTGACAAAATACGTTTATCGGGTACAATTTCTTCATCAACAGGAGATCACTTGATTCAGAAGATGTTGATGGAAGCCTTTTGCACGTTTTGTAGGTTTTAGTAAGTTATGATTCTTTAGTAAATAACAATCACACATTCCCTTTGGGTGAACGAGCACAAAACAACAAAATTCTTGACGCAATATTGTGTGAATGATTTGTTGTTTGTATTTGATGTATTTTCATATTATTGGGGACAGGTATAAGCGATATCAAAGATGCCTTATAATCTTCCTTAATACTGTTTATCCTCTTCATCAATGCAGAAAAGTTTAACGCTGGTTTCTTTTTTAAAGATTATATGCAGATTCGGCGTTGAGGACGTCACTGCATGTGCCACTTTACTGTCTAAAAGCCTTTTAATAACACCACCAACGCCATCAGCAGCACCCTTTCCATGGGCGGCTTCAAAAATTCCATGTCCCAGTTAAACCAAAATCTTTCATGATTGTATTAAATAAAAAAGTTTTCTTTTGCCGGTACTGTGTCGTTGGCCCATCGGAAAAACGTGTAGTGTGTCAATTTCTGGTGATTGTTTAATTATGTGGGTTAAAATAGGTTTTAAATGTGCCCATATTGCTTCTGGCGAATGGTCAGTTGCATCTGATAAAGTACAGTAACTCTGTGGTTTTATTTTTTGGTATATCATACTCGTATGCAAAGATATCTGATATTGAGAGGCCCCAAATGAACGGCTTGGATCTCTTGAAACATTTTACAAGAAAATTCTCCGAAAAATCACAATGTAAGAAAATTTCATTAGTTTTAAGATTATCCTTCATATCTTTATACATTTTGTATTGATGGCTGATATTGTATAAATGAATATTAAAATCCTGTAGGTCTCGTTCAAATTTAGTCACTAAATCTTTTAAGCGCCAGTCTTAATTTCTTTTACATTTCGTTTACATTTCTTTATTAAATTATTCTTTTTATATTCTACTTTTTAATAGACCACTCCAGCCATGTAACATTTTCATCAAGTGTAATTGTAGTTAAATCATATGTTATTTTTTAACTTTAGATTGTACATTGCCCATACATACATTTCTGAGAGTTTGAATTGCAAACTAAAGATTTAACCAGATCGTTTATACTTTTATGTCCAATTAGAACTGATAATTTTTTGAGGGTGGCAAATTTTAATTCAATATTTGAATGCTTCTTGCACATGTATCATGATCTGAAAGTTTTGGCCTGACTACATAAAGGCTTATTTCTTAAAATGTCGTATAAGACAAATTAATTCCTGTATCTTGTTTAAACATTTATATAAATTAGTTACGTTGTCAAGTAGATATCTTTTTGTATCTTCAATTTTTAGGGTCTTTGTCTCTTTCTTCCCAGCAGTTGTTCGAGATACATCATCTTGTAAATAAATCTCGTATTATGCTGTAAACACTACATGTTTGGTATTTTCTTGTGTTATTATTACAGGGCGACCTTTTAAATAATACAGTAACAATCTAGTTTTCATTTATGTTCTTGAACCACAGCATTGCTGACTACATTTTAAAATATTTCTTTCAGCGTTACTTTTAGCATTCTTGTATGAGTTTGTTAAACATTCGCTCAATATGTTCTTTTCGAGTATAACTTTTCTTATTTTATCTTTTTCTGGTGAAGGTACATCTTTTAACTGCTGAATGAAGGACTCAGTTTTAATATTGAAGAAGTTGGCGTTGTTGGTAATGAAGGTTCAACATTTTCTTTACAGTCATCTCTATAATTTTGCTGACATGTCAATAACAATTTGTATCTATAAACTCTTTTCTTAGAGAATCTACATGCTTTTCAATATATCTATTTTTCTTTTTGCTTTTTATTTTCTTTGGTAATTCTGTAATATCTTTCTTTATATATTTTACGACTAGAGTTTTTGTCTGTTTTGTCATTGTGATTCAACTGTTTTGTTTCAGTTGCCGCCAATTTTACGTCTTATAACTTTTCGGTCTCTGATAACTCAGAAATCTTTTTATAATTTCTTCTTTTTTTCTCAGCATCTTTTTTCTTTTCTTCATTCCATTTAATAGGATTATTTTGCTTTAAACGTTCTCTATATCTTTTTTGTCGCTCTGCTGATGTCAATGGCATTTTATCTAAAACAAAAGTAAACATTACCTGTATTTTTATTATACATACTTTTTTTAAATCCCGCTCTATACAACAATTTATCTAAAAATGTAAAATATCTATCATGCTTTACATTAAAAATGAAAATAACTATAATAATTAATCTGAACATTATTGATTAAAATTGTTATCATCCGGTTTTAAGAAAATGAAATGGTATATCATTGATATGGGAGCATATTATGTAATATTAGATATTCCTCTAGTTTTTAAAACTGCATTTACTAAAGTCAACTTTTCATAGTTTTAAGATTGATTCAACGATCAATTCTAAAACAATGAAAGGATTTTTCCAAATAGTCAATTTCCTGCTTATCTATCAGTTGTATCTAATTCCACTGTGTAACATTAGTGACATCTTCAGAAACTCAGCCGCCGACGATGCAAATATGACTTGATCATCGGCGTACAAAAGGCATTTGACGGTTAACACACCCATTCTCAACCCACATTCTTCAACTTTCAAAGTTTGCAAACAACTGTCCATAAATAGGTTAAACAGCCACGGGGAAGCTACACAGCCCTGTCTGACACCTTTTTGGATGCCAAACCAGTCTGAGTAGACCCCGTTGATCCTGACACAATCAGTAGAGTCCCTATAAAGAGACCTTAATGCTTTTATCAAACCAGCGCTCAAACCAAATGAGTTCAGTGTTTGCCATAACACATTCCTGTCCATTCTGTCATAAGCCTTTTCCAAGTCCATGAACGCACAAAAATCTTTCTGGTTTTTGGCAAAAACTTCTCCGCAATCATGCGCATGGAAAAGACTTGATCCGTACACCCCATTCCCTTTCTAAATTCAGCTAGCACATCCCAAATTTTTCCATCAGTTTCTTCCATAACTCTTTCAATTAACACCTTAGCATACAGTTTACCCACAATGCTAAGCAAGCTGATACCACGGTAGTTTTTACAGTCCTGCTGTGACCCTTTTCCTTTATATATTGGGACTATAACGGCTTTGCACCAGTCTTCCGGTACCCGCTTCAGTTCCCAACATAAATTAAACAAGGTGTACAGCAGGCCTGCCACCACTCCCTCTCCAGCTCTTAGCATTTCGAGTGATACTCTATCATATCCGGCTGCCTTACCTGCTTTCATGCTTTTCATTGCTTTCATTATGTCATCTACACTTATCTCCCTACCTCTCTCCACTTTATTCGGAATTTCTATTTCACTTAATTCACACGACTCTTCACTCATAAAACACGCTTTCAAAGTATTCCTTCCATCTCTTTAAATTCGAAACTTCATCATTCAGCATACAGCCATTTTCGTCTCGTATAGCATTCATTCTAGGCTGTTTTGAATTTCCCCTAGCAGTTCTTACGAGTTTCCAGAACATTTTAATATTTGCCTGGAAGTTATCAGATATCCTCTATCATTCTTATCCGTTCTTTCTTGCTTTTCCTTTCAACAACTTCTTTACTCTGTTATTTATAAGTCTAAAGTCTGCCTGTTTTCTATCATTCTCATCATTCATACCGCCAGAATTACCAGCTTTGGTTGCCAGTAAATCTAGCCATGCTCTCTTCTTTGCTTCAACTTCCATCCGTACCTCATCATCCCACCACAACGTATTATTTTTCCTTTCATTCGTTCTCTTACTTACACCACATACTTCGGTGGCTGCATCCACCAAAACTTTCTTAACATTATTCCATACAGTCTTCAGGTCTAAATCATTCATACATATTTCATTCAAACCACTTATATTCTCCCTCAGTCTACATTTATACTTCTCCTTCACACCTTCATCTTGTAACTTCTCTATTCTTATACGCTGTAATGCAGTCGTAGACACAGATGTCCGATGCCGCCAACGCCTGAATACACCATTAATCCGGCATAAGACCAAGTAATGATCCGTCCCTACGTTGGACCCCCGGTAAACCCTTGTATCTACCACTGCGCTCCTCGTTCTTTCATCCACAATTATGAAATCTATCATGCTTCTATCATCACCTCTTTCCCATGTATACATGTGAATCCTCTTATGGCGAAAGAAAGTGTTCGTCACAAAAAGATTCTTTTCCACACATACGGCGTGGAGGTTTATACCATTCTCATTTACGCCAAACGTTCCTAATATCCTTTCATAACCAGACCTCTTCACCCCAACCCTTCCATTAAAATCTCCTAACATAATAATATGACTACAATGAAGTTAAACTGCGTTATAAGTCGATCACTATAAACAGGTGCGATAAATAATTTTAGTGGTAACGTATATGTATAGAATATGATGTATACATTACTGTTTGTTTTATTTATTCATAGAATAATGTATTTTAATGGATAACCATACCAAAAACTTTTAAGTTGTATTCTAAACTAATTCGATTTTTTTAAATAAATTTTAATGTTATCTTAAGTAAAGATGGACATGAATTTATGTATGAAATTTCTGTGGGCACAGTTTGAAAATTTGAAATATTGGAATATATTTTAGTTTCGATAATTTTACTGAGTATTATAAATTGTAGTTCTACACTTTTAGAATTAGGGTAAATAAAATTTTGCTAATATTGAAACAGCAAATAAAAATAAGCGAGCTGGACGCGGAGAGTAGTAAATGTACAATTTTCGTGAATAACACCCAGTAATGAATAAAATTTAACTAGTAAATTTCTCTTCTTAACAAGTATGATTAACATAGTATTAGGCTATATTAATCATACTTGTTGGGAGAAGAGGTTATGTGAAAAAATCTATTATTAAAATATATTGAATATCTTAATAACTTAAATGTATATAAAGTTATCATGTTTACATTACCTTACATACAGTGGTGGCCAGTAAATCTGACATTTAATTTGTAAGAATTATAATGTATAATATAAAGTTATTATATAACTGAAAAATATTACTAATTAATATAATTGTTTTGTAAAATGGAGGGCTGAAATACAAAACGCAAATTACAATATTGTGTACAAAAGTAATGTTGATTATAGGTTGTCAGAAAAAAAGCGATGAATAGTTTTCGTGTTTGGTTCATTTGATATAAGTATTGAACAAGTATAACGTATTATGTGTTCATCTTTTGTAAACCATATATATAAATGCGTTAATATTAAAGTTTGCTACTAATGTTAATAGAATGAATAAAATGTGTAAATAGGTCCATATTGAAAATTTAAAGAATGCATGATTATTAACTATTTGAAGGTATTGTAAATTTATTTCTACGCTCCGGCACTAATATTCTTTTAGCAGTGATAAATATGACTACATAACATAAACACTCACGCCTGTCACCCAGAGGGTAGGCAGAGACTGGACTTCCATTTGGCACGATCCTGGCACCTCTCTCGCCTCCTTTACATCCATATATCTACGCATACGCTCGTCAGTTAAGGGTACTCCTAATCTGGCCCATTTTCAATATATCGCCAATTTGGTCAATAAATCTTCGTCTAGGGCGTCCTTTCCGACTCTGCCGTTCACTTCTGCAGCATAAATTTGCTTTGTCACTCTTTCTTCGTTCATTCTTTCTACATGACCAAACCACCGAAGCATTCCTTTCTTAATCCTGGTCACAACATCATCTTGCAAACCACACTTTTCTCTTATCACACTATTTCTCACCCTGTCATTCAGATTCACCCCTAGCATACTCCTTAATGACCGCATTTCTACAGCATTTATTCTACTCTCATGCTTCTTCTGCCAGACCCAACTTTCACTACCATACATTAAAGTAGGGACTAACACAGCATTATGAATTGCCAAACGTGCCTTTTTTGACACATTCTGACTTTTCATAATAGCGTGTAGAGCCCCATTCACTCTATTTCCTGCGTTCACTCGTCGTTCTATATCCTTATCATATCTACCATCCCTGCTAAATAAACATCCCAAATATATAAACTCATCCACTTGCTCAATCAACTCCCCTTCTATTCTTATTTCACATAACGTTTTACTTTCTTCTCTTTCAAAAACCATCACTTTCGTCTTACTTGCGTTCACTTTCATACCCCTTTCTTTTAATGACCAGTTAATTAAAGTAACCATCATTTGCAACTCGGCCGCCGACGATGCAAATATGACTTGATCATCGGCGTACAAAAGGCATTTGACGGTTAACTCACCCATTCTCAACCCACATTCTTCAACTTTCAAAGTTTGCAAACAACTGTCCATAAATAGGTTAAACAGCCACGGGGAAGCTACACAGCCCTGTCTGACACCTTTTTGGATGCCAAACCAGTCTGAGTAGACCCCGTTGATCCTGACACAAGCAGTAGAGTCCCTATAAAGAGACCTTAATGCTTTTATCAAACCAGCGCTCAAACCAAATGAGTTCAGTGTTTGCCATAACACATTGATGTCCACTCTGTCATAAGCCTTTTTCCAAGTCCATGAACGCACAAAAAACTTTCTGGTTTTTGGCAAAACTTCTCCGCAATCATGCGCATGGATAAGACTTGATCCGTACACCCCATTCCTTTCTAAATCCAGCTAGCACATCCCAAATTTTTCCATCAGTTTCTTCCATAACTCTTTCAATTAACACCTTAGCATACAGTTTACCACAATGCTAAACAAGCTGATCTACAGTAGTTTTACAGTCAATGCATATTTGCATGCATATTTTCCAGTTTTATTTTAACAATTTTCGTCTCTATCTCATGTGCTTTCTTAGTATCAACAGCTAAAGTTTCAATCTTTTTTGCTTGCTCGTCTTGCTGATCAGCATTGAATTGTACCGAATGCTGGAGACTATTAATTTCTTTTTGTATTGCGACTTGCTGAGTTTTTAATCTTACTATGTCAGTCCTAATCTCTGTGTATTCTTTACGCATATTATTGATCTCTGCCTTCACCTCAACTACACTCTCGTTCAGTTTTGCAAGTTCGTTCCTAATCAAATTATTTCAAGTTTCATTAATTTGAAGTAAATTATTATTAACTTCTGTCTTCCAATCATCCATCTTTTTCAATATATTATCAGTGAATAATTCGAATGAATCTGAAATATCGTGATCATACTTGCGTTTTCGACCGACAATATTGAATAGATCCGGATCGGAATCAAAACGTTTATTTGTTGGAGAGCGCTGCATTACCAAAAAATATCGCTTCTTAACGTTTATTAATCTATGTATGTGCGAATAGCTTGATATATTTACCGATCTTTGTGGCGCAGAGGTGGGGTTCGCAGTCACACGTAGACTGACGTTTAACTGCACCCGTCGATCACCGTAGTTAACTACGATTCTCAATATTATGACTATAGCAATAAGATACTTTTTCAAAAATATTTACTGTTTCCAATGTTTTTAAAATCCCTTGATAGCCTGAACACGTCCGTCCACAATAACGCGGCATCGTAAACTGAAACCAGTATCTAAAACTTAATATTTCCGACATAGGTTTCAACTTTATGGTGATTTTGCTTTCTATTTTCTGATGCAGCTACGAGGCATATTTAAAAAAGAAAGAAAGAAAGAACTATTTATTTGATATACACATTTTACACACAATTCAAGAAATATACAAATGGAAGGGGCAAAAATATGCATGCACACGTCTAAAACTGCTTATACATTAAAATTTATTAATAACCGGTACATGCACATTGTTAATTAATAATGAAACAAAAAAAACAAATAATATATTAAAAAAATATTTAAAATGAAAATGTGACATCAAACAGGTCTCCAACTCATCATAATGCTGTAAAGACAGCGCTGGTTTTCAGTTGGAGCCTTATGACCTCACTGACAAGTCGGTGTGTTAACCTCAAATTGTCCAACAAATAAGCGTAACTACGAATTACAGACTTATTAATAATTATTATACTAGCTAGAGAGTAGTGCTAACAAACACAGTTAATACACATACTGAATAAATGTTATAGAGTAGTTGTATAAATGGTGTATACTTAGATTATTGATAGGTCTTCGCGCGCTCAGACTAGATACCGCCGGCGTTCTTGTAAAATGCGGCAACAAATACTACGCCGAAGTCGGTTTACCCGAACCAGTCGCGTTGCAGGCAATGTGTGAGGTGGACGTACAGAATGTTTTATTAAATTTTTATCATAATCCGAAGTAAAATGCCAGTTTGCGTAGTGAATCTGTGTAGAAATAATACTATAAGAAATAAGAAAGACACTGAGATCACATACCACCAGTAAGTATCATACAATTTCGAAATTTCAACATAAAATAACACGAGGCATAAATAATTCACAAAATATGAATGACGCCACCGCATATACAAAAATAAAGTTCCCCGTGATTGAGATTTTATATATATATATATATATATATATATATATATATATATATATATATATATATATATATATATATATTATTACAACTTTATTTCCCTTTATTAGGGTTCCGTACCCAAAGAGTGTCAACGGGACCAGTCTCCGCTGTCGTTCCGTCTGTCTGTAAGCAGGCTGTATCTTACGAACCGTAATAGGTAGATACTTGAAATTTTCACAGAATGTGTATTTCTATTTTATTCTAACAACAAACAATAAAAATAAAATAAAATTCTAAAGGGCCCTAAAAATCACGTTTCTTGTATGAAGGCCATAGAAGAAACGTGATTTTTTTCTGTATTGATATGTGTCTTGTTCACAGACTAGCGAAACTTGGATTAACACGCAATAAGGTGATGCTGTGTATATGGTGGGGTTGGAAGGGCATCGTTTATCATGAGCTTTTACCGCCAGGTAAAACCATCGATTTGGATCTCTACTGCTAACAAACAATGAGACTCAAGCAAGAAATTGAGAAAAAACGGCCGGCATTGATCAAAAGAAAAAGAGTGACCTTTCATCATGATAACGTCAAACCACAAGATTAGTTATCTGTTTGAGACTTTCAATACACACTAACATTCCTAAAAATCCAGTATTTGCTTGAGTACTTAAAACTGGTTTAAAACTTTTAATCATTAATTTCTTTTGTTGCTTGTGTTCTTTAAAATAAAGCTTTCTGGAGGTTTTAATATTTAAGTTTATAATATATTGTTAAGCATGTTCTAAATAATTAAGAATATTATCTTTATTTCCATTATAAATGGGATGACTAAATCCATGTTGCTTCAAATCTCTGGTATTGAATATATCAAATAAAACTACTTGTCGCATTGTTTTTGATCAAAACTCGCAAGATTTCTACAGCAACGGGATTATGTCACTACCTACAAGATGGCAACAAGTTATCGAACAAAATGGACCCATATATATTATAATTAAATGTAATTAAAATTTTAAACAAAAATGTCTTTTATTTGTATATAAAATACGAAGTTACTTTTTCCCTGACCTTATATACTAAGTATATAAGGTGTAACAAAATAGTGCTCAATAACTTAGGAAATGATTCTACCCATCAACATGAATAATTTTTATAATGGGATCATCTTCGAAATCTCAAAGTCAGTTATTCCGTACAAAATTTCGTACAAACTCGTTAAAATGTATGGAAGACCTGATTTTTTTTTGCGATTTCGAAGATAGATCTATAGTAAAAGTTGTTCATATTGACGCGTAGAATAGAAATAGAAAGCACTATTTTGGTTACACCATATTATATATAACTATATTTTTTTAATAATTTGTGAATATTAGTTAGACACGTAAATAAAAAAATAAACTGTTAAAAATGTGGCCTTATCATTTATATGCCATTTATTCAGAAGAAAAACCTATACATCATATACACAAATATATTGATACATTCGCTATTAATAAATTGTTCATTTTTAAGTATTTCTGGGCTACATTCATAACTACGAACTTAACTACTAAACCATAGCATAAAATAAATTTTCCCGTTAATAGGGTAATAGTTAAGCTGCTGGCATAAACAACTTTTCACGCACACTAGCATCCTTGCAATTGTCTTATACACACTACAATTATTAAAAAATTTAATAATGTCAAAGCAATTATTAAAAAATTTAATACAGTTACCATGTGGATTTGTAGGTATGTTATTCCACGACAAGCGTTTATAACATTTATAACAAAAATATGTTAGCATAATGATGCAAGTAGTCGTACTTAATATTGAAAATTAGTTTAATGTTTTTCTAAGAATGTAGGTTTATTATCTTCAAGCACTTTTGTGTGAGTTTTTATTTGTTCTCTAACCGAGTTAAGAGAGTCGATTTGAATGTTGTTGAGCTGGATCGGTGCAAGTTCTGGTTGTTGCAGCTTAATTTCATCTGGGACGCAAATGTGTTCAATATCCACATAGATAAAAGGATGACTGATGTTGATCGATTTTGTGTCCTCAGCTAGGAGTGTAACAAACGCGGTGTACATTTTACATCCTTGTTCTAGAGTGATGATACCTGCTCCAGAGATTTCGCCGTGAGTCGTTTTGCTTTCGCATTCTAAAGCATACGGAGTCTTGCGTTGGATTATTTAGATCCAGTTGTTGTTTCCAAGAGCTTGGAAAGTGTTGATGTGTGCAGAAAACGTAGTTACATCACAAACTTTAGGAGCTTGTTGACTCGTCGTTGTTAAGATGACAACTTCGCATGTGGGTCTGGTGTTGATGTTGTAGATTAGAAGATCCTTGCAGACTTTGGATTCCGTTGCAAAGTCTTTGCATTTGTCCAGTGAGCTCATGATGACGTATTGCTGTCTAGTGGTACTCATGGCAAGATATGTTTGTTCGGGAAGGATAGTAGAATATAAGGAAGAGTCAGGATGTAGAATAGGGTTAGAATATAAATGATATAATGTAAATTTTCGTTTTTACTAAAGGAATTCTAAGATATACATAATTTTATTCATATAAATATAGGAAGTAATAGAGGAGATTCAAGTATTTTGTGTAAATTAGGTAATGCTATTGGGGCAACTAAGTTTTATTGAGCCTAGGGATTAGAAGACATAATTTTGTATAGGCGCATAGTGGATATTATAGAAGGGTGAATTACATTTGATTTAATGAAAAGTATGCTTGTAATGACATCATCGATATCTCATTCCAAAGAAACTATAGCTTCTAGAATTTGAATTGAAACGGTGGATATTATTTCAAGAATAGTTAAATTAAATATAAGTTTGTTTGTTGAGGTAAAGTATGAATTTATTTTTCTAATATCTTCGTTAATAACGTATTCATCATAAGAGATTTTATGTAATGTTTCATTAAAATTCGTGATCGTTGAAAAAATAATTTGTAATTGTTGTTTTAAAATATCATTATTAGATATTTGCTGTTTCTCTAACTGTTCAATACATTCGTTATAATGTTTGACATCTTTTGCGTCTGGAACACCAATGAGCCATTTCAAAATTGAACCTAAGCCGTCTAGTATTTCGCGTTTGAATCGCTTGTTGTCAGTGTAAGAATTAAGTTCGTCAAGTCTAGAATCTATTCTGTCTATGTTTATTTTTATAAATGAAGTTATAACGTTAGGTAAATTTGAATGTGTGGTAATGAAACATTGATAGTTATAAGTCGTTTGATATAGTTGCGAGCTAGGAATAAAGGTTCAAGATTACGATATACGATAAATTTCCAGGAATTTTCAGATATTAATATTTCACCATTGTTTTCGAAATAGAGTCCAGAATTAGAAGGAATAGGATTTATGTGGGTGTCCCCATCAACAAAAATTCTGGAGTACCTGAAAATTAAAATAAACCTAGTTAATTGTTTTGACTTCTTTTAAAGGAGACAATTTCTTTTGTATGGAGAATGGGCCCACTACAAATTTTAGGGATACTTAATGAAATGTATGTCGATTTATTCCTTATAATCTATAGATTGCAAAATTAATATTAGTTTTATCGCATCTAAAGGAATTCAGAGAAATTAAAATATGAATATCACAATAACCTAAAAGAAACTAAACGCTATTTTTTTTAATTTGGCTTTACGGCTCTGGGTTCTAGCCCTTCTGAGCCGAAACTAAAAGTTGTTTTCTATTAGTATTGTGAGTTAGAATAGTGTATATAGAATAGAATAGGACAGCTAAATAATTAATAGCATAAAACAAAGTTGCAGGTACATTTAACATTTATAGGTACTTTTAGACTGATGGAAAATCCTTTTAGTAGTTCCGGCAAAAAATAGTACACTGACCAAGAAACATGGTGTGGAGGCTATTTTTACATGTATTGATTGATTAGTGAATATACATCACAAACACCATTACAGTAATTAAATAAATATGATTAAAGTCAAAATGAATAAAAGATAATATGTTCATTTATAATATTACCTTACATGCTATATAGTAAGAAAGATGTTTTAATCTGGTTGTAAAGGATAAAAACACAAAGTAAAATACCACTGTATTTATTACTGTAATCATTTCAAAAGTAGTCTATTAATAGTGGAACAGAAAGACAGGCGCGGTGTTAAGACTTTATTTTGATATATCTTTGTTGGTTAGTAAAGGTGCAGTGTGTAAACTTTGCTTTAAAATATATTAACTGATTAGTTATTATACCTAAACACCATTAAAGCCAAAATGACTAGGTAATATCATGTTTATTTATGTTGATAAATATGAAGTGAGATGTTTTAAACTAGTTGTGTAAGGATTACAAAACACATGTATAATTTAATTGTATTTATTATTGTCAGCCATTATCATTCCAAAGATTTTTCAAAATAACTTGATAATAACATGTCCATTTATGAAATTGTTAGGAATCATAAGGATATTTTATGTGATATAAGACTGTTGTCTTCAATATCCATATACTTTTTGTTTCTGCTTACGAGCAGCTCTGCAAGATTTCAGCCTACAAGACATACACATTTATTCTAAGCAACCCACCTGAAAAAAGTTAATGAATATTGAAACAAGCACACATGTACTTATTTATCTAATATCATTTGCAACCAGTAACACGGTTTTAGGTGCATGTGTGCGTCCAACAGTGAACTATTAAGGGTGATTAGCGAGTTTTACCTCTACAGCGATTGAGAAAATAAATAGCACGTAAGATGTTTTGAACTGGTCGTGTAAGGATAAAAAAAACTCTGTATTGTCACTGTATTTGTTATTATAAAATCATCACATTCTTAAAGCAGTATTAAAAGTGACACATGCCACCAGGTGCAGTGTCAGGACATTGTTATTAATTTGTATTGATTGAATAACATGTTTACATTCCAAGCACCATTAAAACCAAAATGACTGGATAGTAACATATCCGATTTTTACGATATTAACCACGAAAAATAAATAGCATGTAAGGTGTTTTGAACTATTTGTGTTAGGATAAAAAGAAACACTGTATTGTCACTGCATTTTATTGTTTATTATTGTAAAATCATCATATTCTAAAGCAGTCTATTATAAGTATCACAGGCCGCGAGGTGCAGTTCCAGGACATTCTTTTAATATGTGTTCATTGATTAGCATGTTTACATCCAACTGCAATTAAAGCTAAAATGTAAAATTCTCGAGTAGCAGTCTCGTACCGGTAAGCTCAGTGTGGGACGGCTACCCTCTAGTTGGAGTGACGACCTGGTAAGATATTCAAAAAGTCTATGGATGCAGGTGGCTCAGGACCGTGCTTTGTATAATTCCTTGGGGGAGGCCTATAGGCTGTAATGATGAAGAAGTTTTAAACTAGTTGTTTACTTATACGGCTCGACCGGGGTAGCAGACGCTCTCACGGAAAACGCTACCAGCGTAAAATAGTAGCTCCTGTGTTTCGTATGGTGAGTGTAGAGAACTGGAGTCCTTTACTGCAAACGAAGCACTCCATCTTAGTCCTCAGGGTGACAATGCATCTGCATTTTGATTCTTAAACGAGGATAAATGTAGATGTCTATGAGCCACAGCATCTACTTACCATCAGGTGGACCGTGCGCTCGTTTGTCACACTTATTCTATAAAAAACAAAAGGAAATTGTCAATTGAAAGAGATACGAAAAGGTACCAGAGCATCTATTCAACTTGCTCAGCGTTTATTTATAAATTAGACGCTTTATTTATAATAAGGCACATAGTAGAAACAGGTCAAGTAAGCAACAATAATTACAAGTTTTATTGATTATTATTCGTCATCATTACAACAATTCGCTGCTGAACATAGGTCTTCCTAAATTAAATATATAATGTAAAATATTGTATAGCCCTTCCGTCAACTGCCATCGCGTTTCGTCCCGTATGGTGTCGTAAAGTCGTAACAGAGTAAAATAAAGATACCAGGAGATGAGCAGCAACATCTCCTATAGAATACACAAAAGCTTTGGTTGCCACAAGCGTAGCAACTGTGGCAAAACTTTATATATAATGATGCATATTTATATTACTATATAAATATGCATCATTACTACTAATATAAATTATTCCAATCATTGTGAGGTTCATTTAAGTGGTATTCACAAATACGAGCGCACAGTGGCACATAAAATGAGTTATCAATCAGCAATCTCTCTTTTAGGTTAGTAGTTCTTTTAGTTTAGGTATTAAGAATCTAGATAAATGATTACATAACTTAAAAATACAGTCAAAGTAGAAGCAGCACGCTTATAACTAGCCACAGAATAGAATAGAATCATTTTTATTCAATATAGATTACAATACATAATACTTATTAAAAGTCATTTTTACTTTTACCACTGGTTCGCAAAAACCTCTGTCCTGGGAAGAATCAGCAAGAAACCCAGCGAGACTATTTTAAAAAAGCACATTTTACAATATAATTTTTATACAATTGTTTTGAAAACATTTAGAAACAACATGGTAGCGATCACCTCATTCCAGGGGTTATTATCAGTCATTTACTCTCTACTAGTATAATAACCCTTACTAGACAATTTTGCTTAAGAAATAATTTAAACCTTTTGATAGAAAAGGTCTGCATATTATAGTAATTGTTGATGCCGCTCTGGAAATGGCAGGAGTTACAGTTACAGGCATAAGGGTGTTTGTTGGATGTTACTGATGTCTTCAATATTCATGGATTGTAATTCCATATCCCTGTTATCATTTGTGTCTCCATACAGTTGTAGAAGCTCTCGGCCGACAAGATTGCAGACTCATTCTAAATGATCCACCTGAAAAGTGTTTTTTTTCATCAACTAACCGAACAGACTATAGTTTTACAGTGTCTACCACCTAAATAATAATATTTATTAATATTTTATTTATTTCAATCTATTACTAATAAACAGTCTTAATGTCTCATAAATTATATATAAATAGCATGTACTCGTTTCTCTTCATAATACTTTTGTAGTAAACCAGATTCCACTAAGGTAAAAGAAATAAAAATACATCAAATCAGAAAGGTAAACAAGTGAAGTAGTTATTTTAGAATTATAACATTATTTGACTAAGTACAAGTTCCTAGACGTTTTACATTTACACTAATTTCATTTAAGGTAAAAATATTACTTGTGTATTAAGTACAAAGGCAGACAATTATGGGGTAAAGTAAGGAAGAAGTAGCAACTAAAGAAAAACTGTGGTTATCGAATATCTCCTATAGGCAATCTGTGGGGAGGTCTATGTTCAGCAGTAGACTTTTGATAGGCTGTAAAGTTAAAGATAACCTGGTGGTGAATAGCCAAATTGTTTGTAGTGCGAGGTGTATGATACTACAAACATCAATCTGTGCCAAAGCGATTATGCCAACCTCCGGGCAAGCCTATTTCAGGCAGGGGATCACTTACAGGCTATTAAAGTAAAGTAAGTACCTGGTGTGATGGTATCCACTGCAAAATAATATCTCTTTATGCTGAGTTCTTAAAATGAGCTCTTAAAATTGAAGATCCACATGGAATACAAATCTTCTAATGGAATGAGCAGTTTCAATACTTTCTTGCAATATTCTTAGGCAGTTACAACAAACTGCATCAAGTAGATGTAACTGAAAAAATTGGGAATGCAAATAAAAAATAAAAGTAAAAATATTAAATTCAGAAAGAATGTACATTACCTACAATCAACAAAATAATGTAAACAAAATTCTTGCTTCCCTGATGGAGTTTAAATATAATAAACATAAATAGTAGATGTATTTAATTAAATATTAACACTAATATGTATTCCCTAATAACATCCATTTATTTTTATGTTATCTATATCTATAAATATTAAATTCAAAAGGAATGTGTGTACATTCCTTCTGAATAAAAAAACTGTGGTTGCCGACTCGTCTACTAAGCATGGCAACTATAGCAAGTATCCTCCTTTGAGGAAATCTGAGGAAGGTCTATGTTCAGCAATGGGCTTTTGATAGGATGTAACAGTTGTGGATATAGTTACTCTGACAGACACTTTTAACATAGATTTGTGTATATTTTGTGTGATTTTATTTTCTCTATTAATTAAATTAGATTTTACCAATAACATAACACTTCAATACTTTGACACTTTTAACATACTAATAAGAATTGTGTTTGTCATATGTTTTAGGTAATTCAACATAAATTATAGATTTTCAAAATTCTAGAGCAAAAGTAAACTTGTATTATACACTCACATATACTTAATTAAACTCGTCAGTTTTCATTTTCGAATGTCATTGGCGAATTAAATACATAATGTGGAATATTTGGCTAACCTGTATAATGTAATCCAACACTTGTTGCATTGATTAGACATTGACATATTAATTTGTTAGTAATATGAAGGATATTTATTAGTATTTTTACAAACTTAAAATAATTAAGTACTAAAACATGTATAGATCGTTAAGTGTCTGTGGGTGTGGGTCGTTTATTTTATTTCTAAAAATCGTACCATATCTCAATATTCAGTAAAAATAAAATAAAATGTAATACATTATAAACGAAACTTGTAGTTTTCGTTTCCGTAGTATAATATTTTGGACTAGAACTTCGAGGTGACAAAATAAGATATATTTCACATAAAACTTTGAAACTTTAAATCAATTGTAGGTTTTGTACAGTTGAATTCTTCGCATTCCATAAGATAAGATACTCACCTCTTGAGAAATCCACAAATATAAAAGTTGGCGCACATCTGCTCCTGTCTCGGCTAGTTATTGTCTTCGCACAGTGCGTTGAAATTCACAAATATTATTTAATTGTTTTCAGTGTATGCTGATCTTCCAGATAAGTAAGTAAGTACAAAAAACAGCAGCCTGACGAATATGATGCTTATATTATGATAATATGGCCGTCGGTTTTTACCCAGCACGGAAGTCAATGACAAAATAGCGTTTCGTTCCACGGTGTCTTTGAACCATGTTATATGATATAAGCTAACACTTTTAGAAGTAGGATAAAAATCTTAGTGCTATCCTTTTTAGTAATAAATATATAATATACAAATAAGTACAAATATAATATGTATATAATAAGTTATCTTGGTAAAAATACATTTTTCTTTTAATAGAAACTGCAAAAATGATTCATTACACGCATTTTTCCCATGTTACATTAACCAGAACACGGAATATCAAAACCACTCATTTTTTTAGATTTCTTGATTCCGTTTAGATATTCATAAAATGTATAGGCCATTTATTATAATAAATTGGTAACTTTTTTGTATGTAATACCATTAAGGGTCGTTAAAATTTCTAGTGGGCCCAAAACGACTGATTCCTTTAGTTATAAAATAATTCTTATAAAATAGATAAACTTTGTATAAAATGATTAAAAAAAACAAATAGTAAAATTAATGTATGAGTTTTTTATAAGATATAAAAGATTTTCAATTAAACTAAGGGTTTTATTAGGGTGTGCCATTATTCGAACCACCCTGAAATAGATTTAAAGTTAAATATTTATGAATAATTACGATCTAGTCTTAGAATAAAATGATATGATTATTGAATGAAGTCATGCAATGGTCTTAAGCGATTCGCATGCACTATTTGGTTTTTTCCAGATTTTTTTGTAATATGATTTTCATTAAAATCTATTCTAACAATAACATGAGGCCGAGACTCGTCCCTTAGGCTATTTAAGTTGTTTAGATTAGGGACTTTAAGCATAACTTTATCTCTTACGTCAAATTTGGCTACATTTTTAATATTGCTGTCGTATCGCTCTTTTGCCTTTTCTTTCATGGACTCTACATTTTGGCGGGCTATCTCCCGTGATACCTTGAGTCTTTCGTTTAAATCTCGTAGGTAGTCATGAGTTGTGTAGTCGTCGTTTGCTTTTAAAGAATATAGAGAACGCGGTTTGTAACCAAAGAGTAATTCATGAGGTGTAAATTTTGTGGACTGATTAATTGATGTGTTATGGCACATAACGGCAAATGGCACAATTTGATCCCAATTAGATTGATTACGTTTGTGGTACATTCGGATGTGATTGCGTAATATTGCGTGCAATCGTTCTTATGAACCGTTAGTTTGAGGATGATATGCGGTGCTAACTGTGTGGTTGGATCCTAGTAATTTCATCAATTGTTTGATCACGCTATTTAGAAATTCTGTACCTTGATCGGAATGGAAACGTTTAGGTACACCGTGATGTTGACAGAAAATTAAAAGAGATTTGGCTACTGTAGTTGTTTGTTTGTCTTGAATGGGGTATGCTTGAACAAAACGAGTTAAGTCATCTTGTAATATGAGTATATATTTATTAAAGTCATTAGTTATGTCTGAATAAAACTAAGTCAATAGTTACGCGTTCAAAAGGTTCAATAGAAAAGAAGTAATAACCATGGGAGCTTTATATGTTTTACGTTGAATTTTGTTTCGTTGACATATTTGGCAATTATCTATATAATTTTAATAGTTTCTGTCATTCCTTTCCAGAAATATTCAGATCGTATTTTGTGTATTGTTTCGATAATGCCA
Source organism: Parnassius orleans (assembly GCA_029286625.1). Taxonomy (NCBI): domain Eukaryota; kingdom Metazoa; phylum Arthropoda; class Insecta; order Lepidoptera; family Papilionidae; genus Parnassius; species Parnassius orleans. The sequence continues at coordinate 2,089,406 of JAGSMP010000032.1, forward strand.
CGATGTCCTGATAGGGATCAACATGGAAGGTTTTCAGGGTTGATGCTATCTCTTCTGGAGCTGGAGTTTTAACTTTATTTTCACATATGATGATTTTGCATTCGTAAATGTCTGCTAAATAAGCTGTGATGTAACTGTTCGTTTCTTTAAGTTTACAAGTGGGGTCGTTTTTAGATTTGGAATGTAAAGTGATTTTAATTTATGGTTGTAGGCAAGCGAGTAATATTTTAAAATAGCTTTCAGAATCCCAAGGATCGAAGTGAGTGGGTCTCGAACAGCCGAATATAATATTTTGTTTCTTATCCGAAACTAATAAATCGGTTTCGTAAAGTGTTTTGGTTTATTTAATTTGGGTCCACTTGAGAGCAAGTGGAAATTGCTTGGTTGAAAGGGTATTCTTTTCGGAAAGTTGACGAGAGATTGGGGTAAGAATGTTTTGTGACGTTCTTTTAAGAGGCTGTCTGATGAAATATGGAGATATGGAGTACTAAAAGTGTGAGAGTCGATTTCTAAGTAGTTTTGAAAGTTTAGTTGTAAATAGTCTTCTGAAGTGTTTGAGTTAAGATGTGTGTTTTGTCGCTATTTGTTGGATTATATATGTTCGTGTGGAGAATTGGTGGGCGTGAGAGAGCGTCTGCATTAGTATTGTTTTTACCTGCCTTATATACTATTTCGTATTCGTACTCTTCGAGTTTAAGTCGCCAACGAACTAACCGACTACCAGGGTCTTTTATCGAGAAAAGCCATGTAAGCGGTTTGTGGTCAGTTACAATTTTAAATTTCCTACCAAACAAATAGGGTCTAAAACGGAGCTAAGTAAGTAAAGTCTAAGACGGCCCAAACGATAGCTAATAACTTTCTTTCGATAGTGGAATAATTGGCTTCAGCTTTAGTGTTCGAGATGCATATGCTATAGGCAAGTCCTTGCCTATTTCGCCTTGCGATAGCACAGCACCTAAGGCGTTTATCGAAGCGTCTGTGGTTAGTATGAATTCCTTTGTGAAGTTAGGATATTGTTAGATTGGAGGGTTAGTAAGAAGATGTTTCGATTCATTGAATGATTGTTGTTGGGTTTCGCCCCATGTGAAAGCAGTGTCCTTTTTAAGAAGACTAGTTAAAGGTTTAGTGAGTTTACCGAAGTTAAGCATAAACCGACGGTAGTATCCTGTAAGACCTAGAAATGCTTTTATATCTTTACACGATTTAGGAATAGGTAATTCTTGAACTGCCCAACTTCGCGTCTAAGAAATTCACATTTGTCTGGTTGGATTTTTAGTTCATATTTTCTAAGTCTAGAGAAAACTTCTTCAAGTTTTTGTACATGTTCTTGAAGGCTAGAAGCAAATACTACTATGTCGTCTAGGTAAACGAAACATCTTTCACCTTGTAAGCCACACAAAACGGAATCCATTACACGCTGAAATGTCGCTGGCACGTTTTTCAGGCCAAATGGCATTCTTTTATATTTGTAATTATCGTATGGAGTGCTAAATGCTGTTTTAGGAATACCTTTTTGATCTACTTCTAACTGATGAAAACCTGAGGCGAGATCCAATGTGGTAAAATATTGAGAATGACCTAATTTGTCTAGAATGTCTGTGATGTTGGGAAGAGGATAACTGTCTCCTACTGTGACTTCATTTAACTTGCGGTAATCAATAACTAATCGCCATTTCTGTTTCCCAGATGCGTCTAGTTTTTTAAGAACAACCCAGATGGGGCTACTCCAAGGAGATTAGCTAGGTCTGATAATGTCTTGGTCTAACATTTTTTGGACTTGTGATTTTACTTCTTGTTCGTGTACTTGAGGAAAGCGATAGGTTTTTGTGTGAATTGGAATGTGAGTAGTGGTAGGTATTTGATGTTTTGTATGATTGCTAAATGTAAGTGAGTCGCCTTCGATGAAAAATATGTCGGGATATTTGGAAACAATTTTATCTAATGAGTTCGACTCTTCTTTGTTCAAATGTTTGCGTCTAATAAGGGTGAGTACTTGGTTTTGTCTATCGGTGTTGGATGTGTGATTAAGATTGTTAATTAAGTGGTTATGAATGTTGTTTGTTTGTTTATTTGGTTGGTAAGGGAGAACTTCGATGTTTGGAATGCTAATTACTTTGTCGGATTTGTTTGTATTTAGTGATAATAAATGAGTTGTTTTGACTTCGGCTAATACATTGGAATAACAACCGTTATCATTTATTTGTTTTCGACTATTGCTGTCCCGGAATTTATATTGCTTGTTCTACACATAATTACACTCTCAGAGCAGCTAGAAAGGAATTAGTTATTAGAGTCGATTATATTTTGAAGATTTTCGTTCAAATAATGTAATTTGTAGGATCTTTCACGTATTCTCATAGTTTTGATTGAATGTAAATGTTTGCAACATTTTATTCTTTATCATAAAATCGTTACCTAGTATACCGTCTGCTTTAATGTTAAGGGAGGCGACATGGAAACGATATTTAGGTAAATAATCTAGAGATATGTCGGTGGTGCCTGAGGTTATAATTGAATTTTGCTACCGGAAATGCCTACGATTGACACGATGTTTAATTTATTTAGGGTAAAGAACCTATTTCATCATTTTTATAATAAGGATCCCTGCTCCGGTGTCTATGAGAATGTGACTGGTTTGCCTTCTATATGAAAAGTGCAGTGTAAGAGGTTATCGGGTGGTACATCATTTAAGGCGGATATGGCAAAAGATTTTGAATTAGATTTGGATTTAGGAAGTTTTGATTTAGGCTTTTTAGTTTTAGGTTTTGATTTCAAACGTGGTTTATTGGAAACAGTGGAAGAAGTGGATGTAACAGGTGCAGTGGTTTTGATGGAATCAGTGGATATAGTAGAAATAGTAATAATAGAGTCAGTGGATGTAGAAAGAATAATAAGCTTTGGAAAACCAAGGGTTTGGAGCTGGCTACCTACTGTTCGTAGGTTTCGTTTGAGAACTAGAATTTGTGAGTACTGGTGATGTGTAGTAACTAAGTCGCTAGTTTGTGTAGACGCATGGTTTGGCGTTTGAGGACGCCTTCGAGAAATAAGTTCGATTTGCTAAATTTATATTTGTAGTTTCTCGATATCCTGAGTCGGGATCGGTGAGCAGTATACTGAAGCGATTTCCAACGAGTTGCTCGTCTCGTTGGTCGCTTGGTAGTTTAAATGGTTAACTGGGATAGGAGGCGCAGGAAGTGCGCGTGGGGCTTGATTATTTCTTAAGTTGTTATTGTAAGCTCTTTTACGGCATTCTGTAATATTATGCCCAATATTTTTACAATAGCTACATCATTTTGTAAATTGTTGTGTTGTGTTTGCGTTATTGTACATGGTGTGTAAATGGCAGATGAGTTCGACTCATAGGCTTGATTGTATTATTATATAATTATGGGTTATGGTATGGTGGTTTTGTAAAGTTGGTGTTGTGTTCAGTTTAAATAAAGATTGCCTAGCTTTGTTCATTGCACGAGTTTTATCTTCTTGAAGTGCGAATCGTCCTGCTTCGTAAAGACTAGAAATTATTTTGTTCTTAACATTGCTCCGATGTCGGAGCTAATGCCATTAATAAAAACGTTAAGAAATTTCTTCCGTTGTCGCTAAGAGACCTAATAACGTCTTATCGCATATTTCAGCGTTTAACTTTTCAATTATTTTAGAGCGACAAAGGTCGACTCTGTGAAAATATTCAACGTTTCTGTAGGTTTTGGAACATGGATTGCAGTTCAAGGTTAAGGTGTGCTATGGTTTTAACGTTAGAGAATTTTTCCATAAGGAATGTTCTTAAACCGGTCCATGTGAACGTCTGCCGCACCCGAACCAGTGATATTGTTTAACGCGTATACTAAAAGTACTGACTTCTGCTCCTCTGAACTTCAGTCAAAAGCTGAATTGCATGACCTAACGAATCTGTACACTTGGTCGTTATTATCTGTGTCGAATGAGGGAATTAATTTAAGTAATGTGGTGATTTCTAAGGCCATTTTAGGGTTCTTTTGAGATTTTTTTAAACAGGCAATGAATAATTGATATAATAGAATAGTATAATACAGTAGTATATAATAGAATAGTACGATTACTTATTTAAAAAAAAATGAATGTGAATGAGGTGGTAGATGTAGGAAAATATTTTGGTAAAATGGAAAAATAGTAATTCGAACCAAGCCACTTACCACAGTTACAATAAAATGTGGAGCTGCATGGTTCGGCGAAGTTTTTCAAAAACCTTCAGCTACCGTACGTTGTCTTCTTGTTGGGCGATGCTGTCCCGTCGAATTTGGTACGTTTTTACTTCGTCTTTACGCGATTTAGACGAATGAATCACGCAAGATCCTACCGTCTGCGCCAAATTTGTTATGTGGCAAAGACAAAAACTCTTTAAAAATAACTTTATTTAATACTTTTAAACTAACTTAAAATGTAGTAGTTGATACAGAGAACTTGGGAATGGAATTATACTGAGGGATCGAAAGATTTGGTTTAAATAGTGTAGGAAGCAAGGAGGTGGGGGTAAACATAAGGGAACAACATTGTTCTTGGTGTTATGGTTAACTTATGGTAAACTATAAACATTAGCATATAATATTACAATCGAATTAGTGTGGCTTCTAAGGAAGTAAACAATATGATTTATAAAGTATACAGGTCTTATAACATAAAGTAAATAGTATCCTATGACATAACATTAGTTTGGCTTCTAAGAAAATAATTTAGCTTTTAAGTAAATAAACAATATAAAGTATACAGGTCTTATAACATAAATAAATAGTATCCTATGACATAACATTAGTTTGGCTTCTAAGAAAGTAATTTAGCTTTTAAGTAAATAAACAATATAAAGTATACAGGACTTATAATATAAAGTAAATAGTATCTATGACATAACAAGGGCAAGGAAAGTCCGCCGCGCTACCCCAATGCATGTTGACGAACTTAACATGTCTTCCAAATATTCATTTTTTCTTATTTCTTGGACACGCAGGTTTCCTCACGATGTTTTCCTTCTAAATCAGCACTCAAAATTGCAATTAACAATTTCATTTATACCGGCGGGGATCGAATCCGGGTTGCTCGCGTGCTGTGGTTACAGCGAGCGCTTAGCCCCTGAGCTACCACGGCTCTTCTACAACTGAATGTACGGTAATAAAGTAAGGAACAAAACTTATATTTTAATATACTATCAAATATTTTAATATACCTAACATATATTTTAAATTTTATACGAAATTTTACATATCTATTCGATATGACGAAACATTATTTTTATTATTATTATTTATAAAGAACAGAAAATTTTTGTACAACAATTTAATATATTACACAAATTAAATTTAACAAGAACTCATAAGAACAGACAGAGACAGAACTGCGACATCCTATTTAATTACGCCGAGCTGTGAAGTTGCGCTGTATACGAATAATTTAATCCGTATTGTGAAGTGTGACGACTTAAGTTTATTATGTAGGAATTGTATTATCTTCTTTATATATAAAAGAAGATATCCTGAGTGACTCATCTATCAAGGCAAACCCTAAACCGCTAGATGTAAAATCTGAAATTTGGACAGAAGCTGCCTTTTATGTCATACGCATCCAGTTTGGAAAATTCAACCGGTAAGAGGGTGAAATAGGGTGTTACAGTTTTACGAAACTATTTTATTTTACAGGGCGATTGGCTCGAACCTTACTAAAGATACGTATGTATAAATAAACTAACTGAATAGATATTTTGCGATTTTTTTTCAAAATAACCCCTTACGGAGGGGCCAGAGGATTTTCAAATCTGTGTGGAGAAAAATAAATAACGGTTTCTTTTAATTTAAAAACTGGTGTAAATACTCTTGAGTTAAAGTAATAAAGCATCATAATAATGAATTTATCCTTAAGATTTTAAAACGAGGGTGCAAAGTTTGCATAAAATATATTGTATATTTAACGCACAGCCTAAAACATTAGACAAAGAGCCGTGAAATTGGGACAATAGCTTCTAGCTAAAAACACAAGAGGATGATAGTTGAAGAAAGTAGGATAGATACAAGAAAAGACGGGAATTGTGATGGGGCATATTAAGAGTTCCAATTAATAAGCTTTGGGTAGATTTTTGAAGGGAAAAATGAATTGAGCACGGCGAATATGGTGAGACAAGGTGTTCCACATGCGAATAGCAGTGACAGAAAATTATTTATTGAAGAAGGAGAGGAAGGAAGGAAGAGGAGAGAGGAATAGAAGAGAGGAAGAGAATTTATTGATGAATGTACTGGAGTGCGAAGCTAAAGATTATTATACCGGTTATCAGTATTCAAAAGGACTTAGTACAATGTAAAATCTGCGGTCATTATGAATTATGAGCTTTCCGTATTGTGCGATCTCATAATCAGCGTGGGTCATGACTGTCTGGACGTTACTACTTGAATGCTGGTAACACCGCAGGGTGAAAAACTAGTATATAAAGACTAGTATATAAAGACTAGTTTGATGGAATAGTCTTGAAATCAAGTGACTAATTTGACAAAAATCCCTTATGGGATATTAGGGAAAACTAGGCCTTGAAGTGGCGGCGTAAGAGTATCCATTAGCTCATTTCGTCCATATTGCAAGTTGTGACCAGAAAATGTCAGAATGTATAACCATCTCGTTTACACCATATGCTAAATACCATTTTATACCATACAGTTAAGGAGAGAGAAAGTGCAACGTTTTCACGAGTATCTATGGTTGTTTATAGTTTGTTTATTTTATCTCTAATTTTATTGCTTCTCACAATTTTGAACAAAATATTTTTCAAAATTGTGCTGCTTGTCAGACAAATAGCCAATTGCCAATATCTATTATATTTATTTAAGACGGTATAGATTATTCCTAATCTACTCATTTCTTGTCTTTTTAATGACGGTGATTAAAATAGTCCCGGTTTTTTTGAGGACCAACCGAACCAGTGGAAAAAGCATTTTTTTATAGGATACTTCTTCTACATATAAATTAGCGAGCTATGGAGCGAGCTACGAAGAGGGCTATGTTCGGGGTTTCTTTGCGCGATAAACTTAAAAATGAGGATATCCGCATTAAAACTACCGCAAAGTAACCGACATAGCCCAACGGATTAGTAAGCTGAAGTGGCAATGAGCCGACCATATAGCTCAAAGAACCGACAGCCGACCAGTAAGCGAAATGTATGGCGGCCCTCCACTGGATGGAGTAACAACCTGGTAAGAAACGCAGTAAGTCGATGAATACAGGAGGCTCGGACTAGGGGAAGGCCTATGTTCAGCAGTGGACTTGTAAAGGGCAGTAATGATGATGATGATGATGATTATAAGGCTTGCTTGGTTTTAATCAAATGCACATTTTCTAGATGGAAGTGAGTCGAAATATTATATTCTTGGAACAACTAAACAGTTCCAATAAATAGCATATCATAGAATATGAGTAATTGGACACAAGGAGAACAAATTGAACGTTTGACTGAAGGCTACAATTTAGGTCTGCTTATGGATGATCGTTTACGTTTCGAGAATCGCATATTTAATACTGTTAGAAATTGTTTATATACACTTATATTTCTATCTTTCAATTATTAAGAAATTTGATGTGACATCTGCAAACTTTTTAATCTTACTATACTTGATATACCCGAAAAAAGTAGTGTAGCATTATAAACATTATTCTTTGATCCGTCCTGTAGTAAAAAAAGTTCATGTTGAAATATCTGTAATTTTGAAGTGCCATAATATGGCCTTAAGGTATAAATGCTAAAGAATAAATATAGTATATGCAATAAAACTACCTATTTAAGATATCCTACACGTGTTTTGATATTTTAATGAACGGAGTATTTAGCCAATATTAACTTCAGTTAATGAAGTAGTTATATTGTAGAAAAGTAGCCCGATACTCTCTGCACAGTGTGCAATTTTCGAGTGGTTTATAAAGTTTTATTGATCAGTGGGAACTTTTTATCGTTCTTTCGAAAAGAGATCTGACTTCAAAGATACTAAAATGGATACGCACATTAATAAAGTTTGTTAAACTTTGTTTCATTTACTACATGTATTCGGGTATTATTGTAATGATTTAAGTGTCTAGCTCCAAATATTTATTAATTACGTTCACAAAAAAGTATTTTTATATAACTAAAGAAACGTCTGCATGGTTTTGTTTTAATTTTTAATGTACCTTACCGATGTTTAATTCCTAAAAATTATTTTACAACACGATTTTTCCACATATACTCACAATCTCCACATGCACATAAGTTGGTGAGAGAAATGAAATTGTTCTCAATATCCTTTCTACTCAGAGAAGATCATTACTCAGAGATTAAAAATATCTGTGCCGACAGCCAAAATTGAATCAGAATCTGAATCTAAAGTTTAAGTTGAGCGTCCCCAAGATGCTGTCCTTAGTGTGCAAATCCATAGAACCAGAAAATGTGAGATTCAGTTTCTGTGTTTTACCGTTATTTTATTATTTTTTTATATCTGTTATAATTATATTCCTCTTCTATAGTTTATGTTTTGTCCGAATAATTTATTAATATTAACATTAATAAATAATATGTTTTCGTACTTTTCTCCTTATTGAGTAAAACATGTACTAGACGTAAGAATACCTATGGATAGACCATTTGTTGTTTATAAACATGAACAAAAGATTAAAAAAATATATATATTATAACCCAATTCGCTAAAAGAATGTCTAAGTAATAATTCTTCTAATTTTCTAATTTATATCTTTAGTTTCTCTGTAGTCGTATTTTATGAAATAGGTTTGTAACTACGAGGTTGTAAAGTTAGTTCGGATGCCGTATTAACAGACTTATCCAGTTATCCGAAACTGAATCACTATTAGGAAACATACCGAAATATTAAAGTAACGTAAAATAAATCTTTATAGTTGGAACTTTATGTCTTAGGATTTTAGTACCTATTATTAGTACAATACTAAAACAAATATGAAATAAATCTGTATTTAAGTTTATTCTAGTATTTTAGTTTAATGTCAATATCGGTCAAGTGCAAGCTACACTTGCACAATTCATGCTACCAGCTCGAACCTATAATATTAGATTTTACGTGGCAATTGATCACTAGAAGAATAGATTGTTAGAAGAATTTTTAAAGTTTTCGAGAGAGCATTTCAGATAGGCTAGTTTTTAGATATGCCTTTTCTCTTACTCTCCCGGCCAGTATACGGACTATCTGGCTGGCGGTGAATAAAATCCGTAATTTTGACTCATCTAGCCTACCGTTACGTCACAAAGTTTTGGAGAAATGCTCATTTAAAACATGCGACATCTTTATCACCTCAAGCTTCCGGTTAGACCATAAGCGATGATAATTATGATTTTATCTGGTTCGTTGGAGGGCAATTACCATCGTCAGTTGCTGACGTTATTATTAAAGGCAAAAATTTAAAAAAATGCAAATAAATTTATTTACCTTAAGATTACAACATTTTCCATTTCATTACAGATAACTTATTAGAAAATGAAAACACTTCAAAAGACGATGATGACAATGATAATAAAAATGAGAGCAGTGATGATGATGATGATGATAATTATCAAGATGCTTCAGTTTTTTGTGATACAATTATGGATTAAAAAATCTTCATTTCATTAAAATTTTCATGTAACCACGCTCTCGCAGAATACCAGCGTAAAATAGCAGCTTAACGCTGTTGTGTTTCGTATGGTGAGTGTAGAGAACCGGAGACCCTTTTTACTGGAAAAGAGGCATTCCATCTTAGTCCTCACGGTTGATAGCGCATCTGCATTTTGATTCGGCATCGAGGATAGATGTAGATGTCTATGGGTCACAGCAACTACTTACCATCAGGTGGACTGTGTGCTCGTTTATCACCCTTTCGTTTATCATACTATAAAAAAAAACTTTGGAATTGTCTATACTTAAATAACGTTGTATTAAAATTTAATTAAAATTACCGTCTGGCACATGGTACGCAATGTCTGGCAATAATATATTTATGTTTTGAAAAGCTAAATAAATTTAATGAAAAATAAAAAATCCTTCTTAAAATTATTTGAATAATTATTATTTTAGCTCTATAGGTACGATGCGCACTAATGTACTCAACCACAACCGCCAGCTAGATAGCCCGTATACTGGCCGGGAGAGTAAGAGAAAAGGCATATCTAAAAACTAGCCTACCTAAAATTCTCGTTTTCCAGACGTTGCTAGCTCCCATACTAATAAATGTAACAAAGTTTGTAGGTTCGTGACATTGTGTGATATATGTAGGAAAGGTCTTGTGTGAATTAGGAGACGTGTTGATGCTTCTATAACTTTAATTATACTGATGCGAACTTATTCTACCTTAACACTAATATATACTATTGTGGTGGCTACTCTACACCTCCCACCGACAAAAAAAAGTTATCTATTTTTATCAAACCTAAAAACTATTCTAAACATAATTAAAGAATATCTAAATGAAAACTATAATCTAAGGCATAATGTCTAGATTTATGAGGCGTTTAGCTAAACCCTTGGCACGTAAAATGTGTAGTCACATTAGTTATAGTAATTGACATAATCAGGCTTAATTATGTAACATAACATAATATAATATTATTATGTTTTGATTTTCGCAAACATTTATGTTATTTTTTATTCCTATCCTTAATCATTAAGACAAGTCATCTAGTTCCGATATTTAATAATACATAGTATTCATTTCATTATCATATCTCTTTTCACACTTCAATACTTCTCTTTATTCCCTTTTTTACTTCATATATTTATGTACTTCATTCTTGTTTAACAATTATTTATTTTTCATTTTACTTCACAGCATTTTAGCTACATATTCATTCAATATTTGTGTCATTTCTTTCACGTACACGGCTCGCGTACATACATGATCAAGACAATGACCAATATCACTTCATCCAATTCTTTACATTTATAGCGTTTCAGTTCATATAATTTATTATTTAATTGTATCATAACTTTCACGTACACGACTCGCGTACATACATGATCAAGATAATGGACAATATTCCCATACAATTCTTGATAAATTCTTATTTCACTCAATAACAATAGTTAGAACTCATTCTGGTTTTATCGAATCCTGTTCGGATTTAAAAGTTTAAAATTAATCGGTTATTAGGTTTTCCAAACTCTCAGCTGATCAGGCCGATTGTATGTGGATATGCTAACCTCCGATAATTTTCTTTACCTTACTCTCACAACTACACACTATTAATATTTTTGATTTATAATTCCGTATTTCGTAACTTAGCCATAAATCTACTCACATCTTTACAAATTTATATTATACAGTCTTTTTTTTTACATTTCAATTAATTGTATACATAATATAATTGAGTTTCTAAATCGTTTTGAACGAAGTTATTATTTTCATAATCCACATAAGTAAGTTAGATATTCAAACTGTTATCTTATGATTTAAAAGTTTAATCAATATTAAACCAAAATAAATTATTGCATTTCATATTAAGATACAGAACAAAGAAGTCAAAGCAACGTAATCATTTTCAGTAACAATAACATAATCACATAACAAGAGACAGATCAAAATACAAATTGCAATCCCACTCTAGCAGCGCAAGCGATTTGAGACACCTTTGTTTTAATTACTAAAGTATGTATATGGAAACGTTTGGGATTACATAGAACTATGACCACACAGTGTGATTAACACCTAATTTTAAGATAACTTGTACAATGCAAGTAAAGTAAAATGTACCTTAAAGTGATAGTTTTAAATATTTTGAATTTATACAAGTTAAAAATACATTAGCTTTTTTTTATTTTTATAAATTACTTTTGCAAGAAATATGATGTTTATTTTTTCGTATACACAACATTATTGAAAAATTACTACAACTACTACCAAGTTTATATAACAAAACATTAATTTATTTTAACATTCAAAAGAACAATTTTAATTTTTATGTAGGTTAGCATATAAATTTAAGGTTCATTGCCTTTAGAGAAGAAAAAAATACATTTAACAATAGCTAATGTTTAAAACCCTTTTCAAAATTGAATACTACCATTTAAATAAAATTTACTACAGAAAAAAAAATAACAACGGAATATATCATTAGTATTATTTTAACCATACGAAAAATTAATTGATGATAAATCATGGTAAATTTAAGTACGTAAAAATGTAATCTACTATATTATTTCATTCGGTTTTGCAGGACACAGTAATAAAAAGAATATATAACAATAAACAATAACTGTATAAAATTGAATATAAAATCGTCTTGTGCCAACATACAAGAGAGCTTAAAAAGTAACTTAATTTTTAATATTGCATTATGATTTTTTTTTAGCAGGTGCACTAATAAATATATTAAGGTATCAATTAAATCGTGAAGTATCTGATTAATAAACTCAACTTTATCATATTATATTAAATACAAAATTTTAAAAACATAACTTTTTATAATAATTAAAACTTTTTAAGAAATGTTAAAAGAAATGACGAAAAATATGCTGATTCGATGTTACCTCAAATTTTCTTTTTTTCTTTGTGGTTCAATTTTCATATTCTTCTGGACGAAGCTTGCAAAAGTACAACTGTTACTTCCTTTTAAAATTAATCTGCCGTTTCTTGAATTTTGAACTTTGGTCATCATATTTTTAATTTTTAGTTAGTTCCTATACAATTATTATTGTGGCCTCTTCTTGTATTCATATTTATTTGTTTTCGTCACATCCGGTATTGCGTCCATTCCGTTATAATATATTTTTCCATGATGATTTCCATTATTTTATTTTTAATTTTTCTCTCTTTATATAAGCCCGGCGGTGCGCGTACATTGTAGCAGCGCACCGCCTGGCAAATCGCCATGTGATATATGTAGGAAAGGTCTTGTGTGAATTAGGAGACGTGTTGATGCTTCTATAACTTTAATTATACTGATGCGAACTTATTCTACCTTAACACTAATATATACTATTGTGGTGGCTACTCTACAATTGTTTAGATATAAATGATTTTTTTATTGTTCGCGTCGTATGTTACCAATTTTCATCATGAATAACATAAATTCTATACAAAATAAAACTTGTCCCCAGAGAATTTTAATCATATATTCCAAACGCACTTTTCGTCACAAATTTAATAAATATTTATGGTATCCCGTCCTTCGTATGTATACAATATTATTTATTTTGTCGGTACCAGAAAGTAAGGACACATCTTGTACAGTTTAGAAATTTAATGTTCATTCTGTTGACAAGCATAATTGAAAGTTTTCGGTCAATGTGCCAGCTTGACCCAAAACTTTTTTTGTTACTTCTAATGAAAACCCTGGGGCTTCTGAAATCAGTAAGGCTTAATTATTTTTAAATATAAATCCTTCCTGGAACTACTTAACTGTTATTAGATTTTTATATACCTGATACTACAGTGCTTGACTACAACCCGACATAATAGTAAGTGGTGGTGCAGGCGTAGATGGTGGATGACTCTAATTTTAGTTAACATAAGCAATTTATTCTTTCTTACATTGATGACACCTATAGTGTTATCAAATATCAAAATATAAAAGTATCAAAAGACACTGACAAATTATTCCATTTTTTTATGTGCGCAGTATAAAATAAACTATTGGTAAATCCAATTGTGCATGCCTTAAGCGCATTAAAAAAATTACGTATAACATGATTATACGTAAATTTTTAAAGTAGTTTAATTACACACAAGTTTTCACTTAAAACCTTATAATTATTACTATACTTCCAATTTTCCGATAATTTTAATTGTCCGGTGTATTCCGGAGGTAAGGTCTCATCATAACTAACAAAACGACGCCAAACTCGGCACACCTAGTTCTACTCTTCGAAGAGTTCCAGTAGTACACTTTCAGGTCATTCTATCAAGTCCGGGGTAAGATCTCATCATAACTAACAAAACGAGGCCACCTTCGGCACACCTAGTTCTACTCTTCAAGGAGTTTCAGTAGCATTCACCGAAGTACACCTTTAGGTCACTTTATCAAGTCCGGAGGTAAGGTCTCAGCATAACTAACAAAACGAGGCCAAACTCGGCACACCTACTTCTATTCTTCGAGGAGTTCCAGTAGCATTCACCGAAGTACACCTTCAGATCACTCCATAAAGTCCAAGACGTATCATCATCATCATCATCATTACAGCCAAGGAATGCCACAAAGCACGGTCACGAGCCACCTGCACCCATTGACTTCCTGCATGTCTTACCAGGTCGTCACTCCATCTAGTGGGGGGACGCTCTACACTTCGCCCTATCCTACGTACTTTTAGCGAAACAAAATATTGTAATAAAAATCTGTGATTATAAAAATAATAACCTTGGTGAAGTTTGTATCAAATTTGGTTTTTGAAATATTTTGTATTTCTACAGAGATCGATATTTTTGCTGCCTATTACCGCTACTATAAGCAAACGATCGAACGGTGGTCGAGCGCGGAGTGAGGCAGAGCAAAGTGTATTTAGTAAAATAAATTATTACAAGCCTGCTCAAAACACCGAAAATTTGGAGATTTCTCAGCCGAAAAAAATTAATTATAACCAAATAAAACAAAATTAAACTGCCATTTACATCCCATGGCTTCCCACATAATAGATGAAGAGATTAAAAAATAGATTGAGTTAAACAATTGATATTTTCAAAAGTTATCGTGTTTACCCCTCCATGCGGACTTCATAAATGTACACCATAAGCCACTAAAATCACTTTTTTTAATGTAAAAATAGCAATTAATCGGTTTAAAAAAAATATTAATAAGTTCAACAATCATTTTATCTTTCTGACAATATGCTTTTATATCATTTATGTGTTCAATATGATTGTTAGTTACGATTTCATGCGACAAAACGTTGAAATCTTGATTTTTAGGCGCTAGTAGAACATACCTACGCGCTTTGCGCTTAAGGAATGCAAAATAAACAAACTATCGACGACAACAAGGTGCAGACCCACTTTGTGTCTTTTTAGAAGATGGTAGATGGTAGAAGGAGCGTGGTAGATGGTAATTAATCGATTATATACGCATAATAGTTTTTTTTAGATATGCACAAAATACTGCAGGGACAGGTATAATATCTAAAATTGTGAATGATATTAAACAAGCTCGCTATCAAGCAACCAACACTTCTTGGCAATTGCCCCAGCCCGATACTCCTCAATTGAAACGCCAATCCACACTCTCACACATTGCAACAGACTGTCTCGCAAGGGCAAGGACAAGGGCTTTGATTGGAAACGTTCCGTCAATTAGCGAATCAAACACTCATATTTATTGGCAGTACGCACATGGAAATTCGCTTAAACATAATACGGGTACTGCAGTATTTTGTTTTACCAAACCAAAATTATTCAACACTATTAACTTAGTGAAGATAGTATTAGGGTGACATAAACGATGAAATAGAACTGACATCCTTCCTTTGCGTCGCGATTTCGATAAAAAGGCAACTTATTAGTTATGTTCAATCACTTAAATCTTGGGTATGTTTGGAAAAAGTAATTGCTTATTTGCACGCGTGTCACCTGTGTCCCTGCCCTAATTACGACCCAATATATACTATCCATATTTCTGTTCTCGATATTTTTGCGGCAGCCCCAATAATGTAATTTACTAACAACTCTGTAGTAAAACAAGATGCTGTAGCTATTAACTATTCCACAGAGTTCCTTAATATTTCGAATGACTCCGGCCTTTCCGCATCGAAGTAGAAGCCATAAAATAGCATTTAAATGCTTGAACCATTGCAAATGCTGATCTACACTTGCGCAATGAAACAATAAATACATTGAGCTTTCTTTTTTTGTATAAGAGAACACAAAATATCACCATCGTAGCTTGATGAATTTTCCTATAGAAATTTATTTCTCGAGTATATAAGTTGTTTAAAAATAAAAAAGATTTGCTTAGTACTTTTTACCTTACAGCTTAGCAGGAGATGAAAATTATCCATTCAAATAAATGTTCACAATTTCAGTAGAGCCGGTGTTCGCGTACTATATGACCACTGAACAGGGAAACCAGTTTCAAGCGCTTTAGAAATTAAGCCTAATTTTCAAAAAAAAACCTTAGTATTATATAGTTATAATATATTCTTTTTTTCTCCAAGCGATAGCTAAAACAGTGATCGCGATTGCTGTCTGTTGGCACTAAACACTACTCAATATTGTATTTGTGAGTCCGACATATATGACTTAAGAAAAAGAATTGAGATGTATGTTTATTCAAATTAAATTATAAAAATGGTTTTCATAAAAACAATTTAATTTAAATAAAGATAAAAACTATTTAATTTAAATAAGCATATATCTCAATTTTTTGACTTAAGTCATATAATGTCGATCTCTTCAGATGAATAATTGAGTTACATTATTAGAAACCTAAAGAAAAGGACAATTCCAGTAAAGGCGAATTGGAAGCCACTTGAACTTGTTTCGAACTTATGGCCAAATATAATCTTACATAAAAATTTGAAGTTGCTCAAGTTTATTTAGTTATTTTCAGTGAGATCAAGATAGCCTACATCTATATAATCGAGACTTGGAAGGTGAAGAATTCGCGCGTACTCTTAATGAACGTAAGTAGGAAGTTTTGTAATCTTCTCAAAGAATGAGCTACTATAAAAATTTACTACCAACTTCTTGCTACTGCAGAGCCCAAGATTTATGACTTAATGACTTAAGCCCAAAAATATAAGTAAATCCCTAAAATGTATGATTTCAATTAAAAGAAATAAATATAAATACAAAAAGTATATGTTTAGTTTATGGCTTCAACAAGATTGCGTGGAGACAAAACATTAAAAATAATGTAATACAACGCGACCGTAATTCACTTGTATAATTAACTTCCTAGCAGCTTCCTTTTGACACCCAAAATGATACATTATATTAGTTATTGTAGTTAATTTGTCGTATACAGAGAGATATGAAGGTTCTTTATCTGTGATTATAAATACGTGGTACAACATTTTTTCGACTTAGGAGTTCGTTTGCGAAATATTTAGGTGGTATCCATACTAATATTATAAATGCAAAAGTGTGTTTGTTTGTTTGTTTGTTTGTTTGTTGGTCCTTCTTTCACGTCGCAACAGAGCGTCGGCATGGCATGATTTTTGTATGGGGATAGTTCGGTGGCTGTGACATAGGCTACTTTTTTCCGCGGAAAACATCTCATTCCGTGGGAAAATCGAATATGTTGCAAAATTAAATTCAGCTAGGTGGCGCCACCGTGATTCTACAAGGCGGACGACGGTACGATGGACGAACACAGAAGGTCAGAATATCTGGATTATTATGTTTTACCAAAATTAAGATAAAAATGTATGCATCTGTATTTTTCCGCAGGACCGGGAAGAGAGCGATAAAAACATAAAATTCACCAGCTGATTTTCTTCAAACGTTTTGGTGCATCGTAAATCACAGAATAGCGATAACCTCGCAGACGATAATATGTAATCCGTTGATGCTCTGCCTACCCCGCAAGGGTTACAGGCGTGATTATAAGTATGGATCAAATACTATCACCACCTGTCACGCTTTCACCCTTAACTATTACTTAACAATGGTGAAACAGTTCTTAGTAAGCCTTATTAATAAGCCTTGGTAATATTTATTGAACGGAAATGAATAAAGTTCTTATATGTGGTTATCATTGAGTTACAATACCTATAGAGTCACAAACAGACAAATAAAATGTCGCGCCAAAACTCGGCGCACGCTGCGAAGTGCGCAGAGTTTTTGTTTAGTTGTAAGGCGACCACAATCCTCGTACAACGTCCGCGATGCCAAAGTGTTCGGTGATTTCCTGCCCAAATAACAGCAGACACGTGCGAAAAAAGGATGGTGTTTCATATTTTAGGTAAGTATCATACCAAATTTACGTATTTATGTATCCACAGTGCATGTTTTCATTTAAATTTCAATAATTTTCATTTTATTAGCAAACTAAAACACTCACCGCCGACCGCGCGGCGCCGCGATAACGTTTCTCTTTCACACGTTAGACAAATATGCAAGAGTAAAAGAGAAACAAATAGTCACGCGTACGAGTGACTCGCAAATTATGTTCTAACGGTTCTATGGGTGGATTGATACAATAAATATTTTACAGATTTTAAACTTAATGTACTAATATTACAATGTTGTTAAATGTTTTATTTTTAGTTTTCCGTACAAAATGTAGGTCGAAAGAGTTTTATTATTTTAAAGTATAATTAAAATATGTTTTTTTGTTTTAGTTTTCCTCGAAACCCCATAAGATGCTCTGAATGGACAGTTATTATAGCAAAAGCCCGAAATGAATTAAACTACAAGCCATATAAAGGGTCGTAAGTCGTAATAAATCAAAGTAAAAGCAACGTTACAATAAATTAACATTGTTTCAAGGTAATTAGGTTAGGTTAAGTTTTAGTTGTAAGTTATTAAAAGTAAGTAAGTAATATAACGCTTATACTAATATTAATTTTGTTTTATTTTAAATTATCAGCGACCGCGTGATCCCGTGTTTCCGTATAAAAAGTAGGTAGCATAAGTGATAATTTAGGTATAAGCTATTTACATTTTCATCCGAATCCGTCGATCTGTTAGAGCACGAACAAAATACAAACATACACACTAAAACGTACATACCCTTCATAATATTAGTGTGACTAGCTGACTCGCCCCGACTCCACCCAGTTGAATAATATAATTATGTCCATCCTAAATTCTAAATGTCCATTCTAAAGTAGTAATTAATACTTAGCATTTTAGTACCTAATTCACAAACCTTAGTGGTTTACTAGTGCTATTAATACTATTAATTATTACACCAATTTTTTCATTTACTTATCATATAAAAATCTTATAAAATGTGTTATGATTTTTAATATGATAAGTAAATTAAAAGAAATTGTGTAATAATTTTGAAATCAGTTGTTTAGTTCTCCTAGGTACATATAAACTCACAAACTCATATTTCAATTATTATAAACTCCTAATAATATTAGTATAAATAGCGTCTCCACTGATGCCTTGTTCCCTGCTCGTACGCAAGCCCTTGAGTGAATGATGATGACATTGCATACGAGCGACTTTGAACATTATACAAGCAGGTTAACGTCTAAATTCGAGCAAATGTCATTTTGAACTATATAATATCAAAATATATAGGTATATGGAACGGCGCTCGGACATTTTTGAGTATTGTCAGTTAGATTGTGACTCTATAGGTATTGTAACTCAATGGTGGTTATGAATGAATCAGTATTACAATAAGAAAAATTGTGCAAAATTATAAGAAAAATATTTTTGAGAGTTCTTATTAACTAACGTATACATAGTTTAAATTGATTCCGCTAGATGTCGTTACTAGGTTTTAAAACGCGGTAACGAAATGTTTCTTGACATTTACTTAACTCCGCCGTTGAGCCGCGCGTCAACTTATAGTGAATACGGTACCTATGCTTAAATTGTTTCTATTTCGTAGCTTATTCGACTACCTGCTTTCGATTTCGGTTGTTTGTTATTTGCTTTGTGATTTGGTTAAGGTTGAATGGATTTATATTGGCTTTCATTTTCGGATTTGTGTATTTTCTTGGATCGGTTTTGTTGATTTGGTTGGTATTCCTTTATACATATTTAGACTCTGGCTTTGATTTTGGATTTTGTTTATTTAGAATCGTGAATTGGTTTTCGTTGTTTTAGGTTGTTTAACAATATTTCAAAAGAATATTAATAGTATAGATAGTGTATACGGTACCTATACACTTACTTCTTTTTTCGTTGGTTATATTTATATTGACTACTGCTTTCGATTTTGGTTTTCTGCGATTTGTTTGTGATTTGGTTTAAGTTGATTCGATTTTTTTTGGCTATCGTTTTCGGATTCGTGTTGTGTCTTGAATTGGTTTTGTTGTTTTGATTTTAAAAAATATTTAAAAAGAATATTTATTCCTTTTAGATATTTTGGATTTGCTTTTAAAAAAAATATTTAAAAGGAAATTTAATTCCTTTAGGTATTTTAACGTTTTTTATAAATAGGTTTTCTTACTTCATAATGCCTCGCAAACGTAAGTCCAGCCTTTCAAGAGTATCTTCTCAAAGACAAGCGAAAGATTAGCTCGATCGCTAGAATCTTTAGAAGATGCTGAACTGAGAACGCAAGAACAAGCAGAGCGTCAGGCTGCTTTAAGAGCTTCTGAAACACCTTCTCAAAGTCAGCGAAGGCGTCTTGAACAGACAGAGCGTCAGGCTGCTTTAAGAGCTTCCGAAACACCTTCTCAAAGTCAGGAAGGCGTCTTGAACAGGCAGAGCGTCAAGCTACTTTAAGAGCTACTGAAACACCTGCTCAAAGTCAGCAAAGGCGTCTTGAACAGGCAGGCGTCAATCTACTTGAGCTACTGAAACACCTGATCAAAGTCAGCAAAGGCGTCTTGAACAGGCAGAGCGTCAATCACTTTAAGAGCTACTGAAACACCTGCTCAAAGTCAGCAAGGCGTCTTGAACAGGCAGAGCGTCAAGCTACTTTAAGAGCTACTGAAACACCTGATCAAAGTCAGCAAAGGCGTCTTGAACAGGCAGGCGTCAATCTACTCAGCGGCACGGAATCTTGGCCAAGCGGTTATCTCGCGATAGCAAAAGGTTTAAGTGTTTCTGATGAATGTTTGTTATGCAAGTATGTCAAAAATGTTTACCCTCAAGTTCAAGAGGTAAATCATTATGTTTAAGTGCACCATGACGAATTCTTTAATTTTTAGTTGAATCGGGTCATTTGAGCGACTAAGTTCACATTTTAAATTTGTGTGATGTGAAAACTTTACTGTAAGGTTTTTCAATTATTGTGATCTTGTGTCTTAATTCAATAACTAAAGGTGCTTTAAAGCCAATAAAAATGCCATTAACACCAGCACAAGTTGCACAAGCAGTAGCATTAATTGACCAGGGCTGACACAGCGAGAAGTTGCTATTGTGCTTAACGTACCACGGTTCTCAATGCAGTATTCACTGAAACGATACCAGGAGACAGGCCGCTACACCCGCAGGCCAGGCAGTGGGGGCGTAAGGTGCACATCGGCCCGGGACGATCGTTTTATTGTTATGGAGATTTTGAGAAACCGCTACCTGACCGCTGTTGAGATACGCCAGTGGCTCCAAATCGCAAGAGGCGTTAATGTTAGTGAGCGTACGGTGAGAAAACGAATGGAGAAAGTGAATTTAAAAGCTCGTAGACCAGCACGAGGTCCAGAACTTCTCAGACAGCACCGAGTAGCCCGACTTCAGTTCGCAAGAGAACATGTCAATTGGACCCACGAGCAATGGGCTAGAGTGTTGTTCACAGATGAGTGTCGAATAGCTTTACGTGCTCCAGACGGTCGAGAACGAGTGGAGAAAAGAGGAGAGAGGTTTCACCATTACCACCACCCAAACTGTGATTTTCCATGGAGGCTCAATAATGGTATGGGGAGGTGTAAGTTCCGACGCACGTACAGAGTTGGTCATCATCGATAATCGGCTTACAGCTACTGACATCGAGGAAGTTCTTCAGGAGCACGTAATACCTTATTCGGGATTCATTGGACACGACCATTCCTCCTCATGCACGATAATGCACGCCCGCACGTCGCACATTGTGTAGAGGAATATCTGGAAGAGGTTGGAATACAAAATTACAGTGGCCAGCTCGTAGCCGGACTTAAATCCAATTGAGCATGTATGGGGTATGCTCAAAGAAAGATAAAGTCCAGCTCCAAACCGCCACAAACTCTAAATGAGCTCCGAATGCAGCGCTGGTCGCTTGGGACAGCATACCGCAAGTTGATGTCAGAAACATCATTCAAAGCATGCCAGATCGAATGCAAGCGGTTATCAGGGCTAGAGGAGGAAACACCGATATTAAAACTGATAGACAATAAAGAAACAGACTTAATTTTTAACTTTGTAGTGTTTTTTAAGTGACAATGGAAAGATGTTAATTTTAGTGAAAACATGTTATCTTGAAAAGAAAAATTTCGGTGAAGTAAACATTAAATTTCTACGTTCTAAAACCATTAGAGACACTTATTGAATGCATCTACCCTTAATTTACTGTTGAAAAACGTTTCAGTGCAAATAATCAGCAATTCACGAGTGGCCAAGTTTCCGTGCCGGTGAGTACTTTAAGAGCTACTGAAACACCTGCTCAAAGTCAGAAAAGGCTATTCGAACAAGCGGAACGTCAGGCCGCCTTAAGAGCCGCGGAAACGCCTGATGAAACTCAACACAGACTCATTGAGCAAGCTGAACGTCAATCTACTATAAGGGCATCTGAAACACTAGAACAGACACAGGCGCGAAGAGATGCAAATGCACAGCCAAGCTGAACGTCGACAAAATTTTCAAAGAAACAATTGGTCGGTTTTTAATTTTTTTTTATTTATAGGAGAGGGGCAACGAGCATGCGGCTCACCTGATGGTAAGTGACTACCGCCGCCCATGAACAACTGCAACACCAGGGGAACCAGAGGAATTGCAGATGCGTTGCTGGCCTTTAAAAAGGAGTAGGCTCTTTTCTTGAAGGTCCCTAAGTCGTATCGGTCCGGAAAATTCCTGGTGGTAAACTATTCCACAAGAAAGAAAACATCTTCTAAATCGCACAGTGGTGGACCGCCAATCATCCAGATGGTGTGGATGGTATCGGGAGTTCTGCCGCGATGTGCGATCGTGAAATTTGGCGGCTGGGATTAATCCGAACAATTCCTCAGAGCACTCCCGTGGTAAATGCGAAAGAAAATGCAAAGAGATGCAACATCTCTTCGCAGCGCCAATGAATCGAGCCGATCGAAAGGACACGGTCGTCGACGATTCGAGCCGCTCTGCGCCAGATGCGGTCAAGGAAGGAGCTGGCACTGGGGAGCCCCAGCAGAGATGGGAACAGTATTCCATGTGAGGCCGAACTTGCGCCTTATAAAGTTTCAAGCGGTGTGCCAGCATGAAATATTTTCCCGCTCTACAAAGCACGCCAAGCTTTTTAGAGGCCAACTTAGCCTTCTCTTGCATATGACCACGAAACCGCACGTAATTCGATATGTCGACGCCGAGGATTCCGATACTGGCTGAGGCAACAAGGGAGTGCATTGAAACTGAGGAGACACGACAAAGGGTTCTTTTAGCGGTAAACGCCAATCATGTGTCTTCTGAGGATTAAACTGGACTAGATTAGTCGCCCCAATCCGAGACTTTGTTCAGCAAAGACTCTACTTCAGACACAAGTTTGTTCCGGTACTGGCGACGTTTTCCGAGAAATATTGGCACGGCTGGTGATAGAGCATCACCAGTGCTGTCATCCGTAGCAATGAATGCTACCGGTTTGCAACATATCATTGATATGCAGAAGAAACAGCGTTGGTGATAGCACGCAGCCTTGTGGAACACCAGAGTTAATAGGAAGTAATCGGAGCATGCACTGTCTATAACGACTTTGATGCTCCGATCTGCAAGAAAGCTGGTGATCCAATTGCACAATTTCTCGGGAAGCCCATAGGAAGGAGCTTGAAAGAAGCGCTTAGCCAAACCCGATCGAAAGCCTTCGCAATGTCCAAACTAACGGCCAACGCTTCCCTTGACTCTACTGCCTCCGCCCATCTATGAGTCAGGTAGATTAGAGATCACCAGCTGATCGACCCTGACGAAAACCGTATTGACGGTCACTAATCAGCTGGTGATCCTCAAGGTACTGCATGAGCTGGCAGTTTATAACGGACTCCATTATTTTGGAGAACAAGGGGTGATGGCGATGGGCCTGTAGTTGGACGGGTCTGAGCGGTCGCCTTCTTAGGGATCGGTTGACAAAAGCTGTCTTCCATGATTTCGGGACTACGCCAAGGAGTAGGATTACCGGAAAAGACGCGTTAGAACCGGTGCCAACTCCGGAGCACACGTCCTCAGCACAATTGGGGATTCTGTCAGGCCCACTCGACTTGTGGATGTCCAGGAGAGGAGGTTTTGCTATCCGAGCGCTGTGAGAACCGCACATCCGGCATGGAGCACTCACACCGCGGGATGGTCGGCGGTGTGTTCCCCTGTCATCAAGAGTCGAGTTGGACGCAAAAGGAGCCTAAAGGTCGGCTTTCTCTTTGCGGCGTGGGCCAGTGAGTCGTCCTCCTGTGCAGAGATGGTAGAGATGGCTTACAGAAATTCCTTGGACAGCCTTGGCGAGAGACCAGAATGCACGGGTTCCCGAAGGAAGGGAACTAGTTTTCGCCAATTCTGCCTATGTGCTCTGACTTTGCCTTGGCAATAACTCTTTGAAGGACCTGGAGGCGAAGTTATACTTCTTTTTGCATGCTGGTGTTTACATCCCGAGCCGCCGAAGCCTCAGCCCAGGCCCGATAGCACTCCTGCTTACTGCGTAATGCAGTCTTACAGGAGCGACCAAACCAAGGCCGAGATCTGCCTCAATGGGTACCACAGATGATGGAATAAATAGTTCCATTCCTGTAGCACCACATCAGTGACAGAGTCAACAACAGCGCTGGGATCATCCGGCGAGAAGCAAACCCGCCCCCATGGGTAGGATGCAAAGAAAGACCACATTCCGTCCCAATCCGCCGACCTGTAATGCCAAACACGGCGGCAACCTGCAGTACGCAACCGCGAGCGGAGCGTGAGTGGCACCACACCGGATTAGACAATTGTCCGAAGAACCGAGAGGGCATCGACGGAACCTGATATCCGTCCGGATGAGAGGTCAGCAGAAGGTCCAACAGGAAGGTGTATGATCCTCCACATCTGGAATCCGCGTAGGCGAAGTAACCAGTTGTGTCAGACCATATGCCAAGGCAAAGTCATAAACAGATCTTCCCGCATGATCGGTTGGTTAAACGTGAACCGAGCCATTCGGCGTGGTGGGCGTTAAAATCGCCAGGATCACGATCTCTGCGGATGGGACCCAAGGAATCTGTAGCCATTTGGACGTGGTCGATGAGTCGGTCTGTTTCGGCATTACCGCTATGGGACCCATAGAGGCACCCAGACGCGCGGATGGTCGTCGCTATCTACGCGCAGCCAAAGGATGGACAGGTCCGAACCTTCAAGACTGCCGAGGCGTCGAGAACAGATGTCTCTCTGACGTAAACGCAACTCCAGCCCGAGGCACAAAGGAGTGTTCCAATTTGTACCCTGGTAGGAGAGATACGAAGTATCAGCCGTAGAGGACACCTGCGTCTCGGTCAGAAAGAGCAAGGCCGGCTTTGCCGTCTCGAGATGGTAGTGGACGGCGTTTAGGTTCGAGTGAAGTCCTGATGTTGCAGAAATTCACGGATAGCGTGGCAGGGGTCGCCTTGGTGTTGTTGCTCAGTTTGCCCTGAGCAGTTATTGTTCTGAGCGGAATTTTGCCCCAGAATACGCGGGCAGCCTGAGCACCCACGCTCAGGAGTGGAGTAGCATGGTCGTGGATGCTCAGCGAGGATTCTCCAGGGTGCTGGTACCTCCTGGGGTAGTCTATTATTTAATTCCGTTACCATGTTGAGGGGGAGAATTGGCCTCCGGTCACCTGCACTCACCAGACGAAACGCAAAAGCAGAGCTTCCACTTCACGCCGGTATTCTGTGAGGTCGTGGTACTAACCCAGCTCGAGCCGGCCCATACGTGAAACAGCAAAGCTGCTGCGTGGCTCTACCACCGTTATATTATATTAATGACGCAGCATTCAATTATGATCCGTTGATTGATTATAAAAATCACAGGTTAGTTGTTATCGGACTGATGGACAAGGCGTGTCGATTTTGCAACGCTTTAAAATGGAAAGATGAGACCGCAGGCATGTGCTGTTCCAATGGCAAAGTGTCTCTTCCGTTACTTGGGGAACCAAAAGAACCTTTGAAAACTCTCTTTTATATGATGCTAATGAGTCACGGCGCTTTTAAACAGGATCCGGAAATATAACTCATGCTTTCAAATGACGTCCTTCAGGTTGCCGGAAATAATAATGCCGGGATTTTCGCCTACATTTACGGTGCAAGGGCAAATTTATCATAGAATAGGTTCACTTTTTCCAGCTGAAAACGAACAGCATAAATTTTACAAGTATATTTTATGGGTGACGAAGAAATTGAGGTAGACCGTCGCTGCCAATTTATCAAGGGAGTTGAGAGAGACACAGTGTTCAAAATTCAAAGATTCTTGCATGAACGTAACGTTTTAGTCAAAACATTTAAAACTGCTTTAGAAAACCTACCTGAAGAGAATTATAAAGTCGTCATTCACGCAGATCGGACCCCTCGGGGAGCATGAAAGGCGCTACAATGCACCTTTGATAAACGAAATAGCAGCCGTAATTAGTGGTGATCAATTTTCACGAGACATTGTCTTGCGAGCACGTGATGATACGTTGCAACGGGTAGCCGATACACAAGTTTTATGACGCTCTGCAATACCCATTGATTTATTGCAAAGAACAAGAGGGTTATCATTTTCAAATTCCACTCATTAACCTGGTCACAAAGGAGCCTACTCCGAACAAAAAGTATCATGTATGGATTTTATGCGTATCATATGATGTTGCGAGAAATGATTTTAACCTCTTAGCCGGTGTAGACAATTATTTCATCAATTTTGGTAGACATGTATGTGAAGGTAGAATGAACGTCTCCGTTATATATCTTTAAATCAAAAAGCTGCGCGTTGAGAATTATATACATTTACAAGATGCAGTTTCTAGCGACGCCAATGTAAACCCCAGAGATTTAGGTAAAATGGTAATTCTGCCTCATCATTCGTTAACTGTCCCCGCTACCTACATGAGTACACACAAGACGCATTCGCCTATGTACGAACTTACGGAAGACCTGACCTTTTGTTACTTTTAATTGCAATCCCACATGGAAAGAAATAACTGAGGAGCTAATGCCGGGCCAAAAGTACTGACAGACACGATAGTCGTCTATTTTATGGAACAAGGTGACAAAATTCAGTTTAACTACGAATATGAGAGTGCATTTGTATAATGACATCAATGCTGGAAACTATGCTGACACACTATTAAAAATTGGCGATGGGCGGTTGGAAACGGATGCTGACGGCTGCGTTAAATTGACGAGAGATTTTTGTAATTTAGTACAGAGTCATTCCGAATTAATTGCGAGCGTTTATTCAGATTTAACGAACAACATGCATGAAGACAAATGGTTATGTGAAAGGGCGATTCTTGCACCAAAATGAGAGCGTTAACAAAATAAATTCAGATATATTAAGCGAAGTAGCAGGAGAAATAACAGAGTATTTGTCAGTAGACACAGTTATGGACAGAGCACTTCATATCCTGTAGAGTTTCTAAATTCTAGAGTTGTCAGGTGTGCCTCACATAAGCTTCAATTAAAATTAGGCGTCCCAGTCATGCTAATGCGAAATTTAGATGCTCCTCGGTTATGTAACGGGACAAGGCTACGTGTGACACATCTTGGACGGAACATAATCGGTGCTACAATTTTGACAGGCGTAGGAAAAGGTGAAAATATTATTATACCACGGATCCCTATAATTCTACAGATCTTCCTTTTCAATTCAAAAGGTTGCAGTTCCTATTAAGCTCAGTTTTGCAATGACAATTAATAAAGCGCAAGGGCAAACGTTACAGGTAAGGGGTCAACTTAGAAAACCGTGCTTCTCTCATGGTCAGCTGTGTAGCATGTTCGCGTGTGTCAAATGCCCAGAATTCTACATTCTTCCCCGAATGGAAAAACATATAACATTGTGTACAGTAGCGTCTTAAAATAGTGTTCAGTTAGTTTTTTTCCAAAATTCCACAATCAATTAATCAGAATTCCCACAGATCTTCCTTTTCAATTCAAAATTTCCTATTTAGCTCAGTTTCTTTTCAATTCCAAATGCTGCATCTCTGACGGACCTATTAAGCTCAGTTTTCAATTCAGAAAACTGCATCTCTTACGAATCAATTTAGCTCAGTTTCTTTTCAAAAGTCTGCATCCCTGACGGATAATTATGCTCAGTTTCTTTAATTAAAAATATCCCATTTCCATTTGGAATAAACAGGCTATTTTCATGCTTTTATACTATATATAACTTGATATTATGAAGTTAAAAGGAAAACTAAGATAGCTACTAACACAGCTAAGTAGGCTTAAACCAGTTAACGAGTAACAGTCGACCAACTTATAAAATGCACTTGGATTAGTAAAAATTTCATCACACTTCCATTGAAAATGACCTAAAAGTAGCTGCATTATAACTATTGTTATTTTTAATTGTAAAAAGTAAATATTTTTGAAGAAAACGACTCATGTATTACTACTATAGCTTTACGTTTTCCTTTGTGGGGTAGACAGAGAGGATCGATCGCTAAGAGACCGATCCTAACATACCACTTTCGCTTATTTTTTAGTTATTGTAGGATTCCAGTTTCATTCGTGGTACTCCTGCATACGCGGGCGACCCACAGGATAGTTTAGAGCAGTGTTGGTTTACGGGAAGGTTCGTTACGGTCATGTATATTTTAGGGTTGCACTGGTGGAAACTAATAGATGGATAGGGAACTATGACCCTATTGTACGGACTTGGCATGTGAAGGATTAATGTAGATTGTACTATTTTCAAAATCTAAAAGTTTTTTTATTTTTTTTTTTGAATACCACTCCCTATAAGTCTGCTTGTAAAATAAGTTCTCCACTTACCATCGTCCTATTTGGGCAAATTTTTAGTTATTATAGCGTCCAAACCACAAACTCACCTCCAAGGCCCCTTCTAAGTTCACGTATTGTGATGGGCAACTACGAAACCCTACATTGTGCGTGGCCCGACACACATTTCGCCGATTTTTTTTTTCTTATAACATAAGACTTATATCGTTAAATAGCTTATTTGTAGAATGTCTATTTAAATCTAAAAATGTTAAATGTTATTAATTCATATATATATATATAATTTTTTTTCTAACCCTTTCGT
This sequence comes from Parnassius orleans, assembly GCA_029286625.1. NCBI lineage: Eukaryota > Metazoa > Arthropoda > Insecta > Lepidoptera > Papilionidae > Parnassius > Parnassius orleans. The sequence goes on from JAGSMP010000032.1 coordinate 2,118,332, forward strand.
ACACGTTTCTTACGTTTGTTAATTTGTTCACAGAATTATAATTAGAATAGTAGTTAAAGTTCTAACATATGTATGAGCACGCTTATAAAGCTAACCAAAATACAATTCATTCGGGCGAGATAATGATGTTTAATCAAAACTTTGGAACTTCATTTTAAAGTTAGCGAGCTCCCTGCTTCAGTAACCAGGTGTCACCAATATGTTTGAAACAGCTGTAAAATATTCAGTTCCATTTTGTAAGCCCAATTATGCAAACAATGAAATCAAATTTGGAATAACGATATGTCCCTTTCACCAGATAATTGCGTAATGCGTAAAGAAATAGAACACAGGGAACTGGTAGTAGACTAGTTGCCAGTCCCAGCAGATTTCCTGTTTCTACTTTGGTGCTGACTTTCTTAGCATTCCTGATGTCGTTTCTACTACCTAGTAACCAGAAATATTTAAAGTCGTGTCGGAACATAGACAAGGGAATACTCTAAGGTAAAAATTCAGAAATTCGACCGCATAACGTTAAATATGCATGATAGCGACCATTCAGAATATAAAAGCGAGTCACATGCAGGACGATAAAAAATTAATGCTTAGAGCTGAATCCAGTGTTTTTGTTCTGAAACCACTTCATGTGTGACAAAAATAAGAATTTATATCTGTTTTAGTTTATATATTGTAAAGTTACTACCATTATTTTCTTAACTTCTACTAGGCTTGATTAGCACAAGAAAAAGCTTTAGTACCACACGCATACCCTTTGACAAATTATATAGAAGACTGAGTGTATTTTCATTAAAAAAATTAGATTAAAATAAAATGTACTGTTTTTTACTGTATTGTTTTTTCCTATTTGGTTAATAATTTTAAGTATGTTTTGTAATATTTTTGAAATTTTACACGAAACTAAAAAGTGATAACAATTATTTTTCGAAGATTACGAACTATTTATATGGTAGAGCTACGCTGCAGTATATAGCTGCAGCATGAATTGGCCGACTTGACCAGGGTCGGACCACGCTCTCACAGAATATTAGCGTGAAACAGCAGAATAATTAGTAATAAATAAATAGCAAAATAATGTTGCTTCGTTTCGTATGGTGAGTGTAGAGAAACGGAGACCTATTTTAATGATAACGGGGCATTGCATCTTCATTTGATTCATAATCAGTGAAAGATGTTCTCGTAGATGTCTAATTAAAGATATAGATGTGGCCCTTTAACATTTATTTAACATCAGGTGGACTGTGTGTACGTTTGTCATCCTTATTCCATAAAAAATCGAACTACGATCACCATTTTCTGTTGTCTTATCTGTCCCAAAACGATAAGCTATTATTTCCATTCTTCCGTCCATTACAGCCTATAAAAGTTAACTGCTAAGCCTCCCCCATAGATTGTATCATAGGAGGAACTTTGATAAAGTTAAAATGCTTAGCGGGAGGATAGGCAGCCCAAGTTTTTATTATTTTGAGCTATAATTTTAAATAAATCAATGTAGTATATGTATATATTAAACAGCTTTCATAAGAAAGAGGATATTCAAACTGCAAATATAGGAAATACCAGTTAGCCCACTCTACAAAATAAATAATTATTTTCTTGGGCAATGTATATGCCTATACAACAAAATACCAGATACCTTAAATTGAAATTTTTAAAAACTCCGAAACAAAACAGCTGATGACTTTGAAACGGCTGAACCGATTTTGATGAACATGTCTAAGAACCACCACTAGAAAACCTGCTTTTAAATAAAAATCGGTTCTTATTTAAAACCCATTTTGGCACCGTAGTGCCACAGACAAACACACAGACAGACAGACACACATAGCGGTCAAACTTATAACACCCTTCTTTTTGCATCGGGAGTTTTAAATATTCAAGTATTGTCTATTAAACAAGTTTGAAAATTTCATTAAACGTATAAGCTGTATAAAAGAGTTATTAAGAAATACATGAAAGATGCCGCCTCCGCCACCTACCTAGTGAAGCTACCAAGCTGTTTATGAAATTAAACATCTAAAAAATTTTACAATATTATTACAAACTAATTTTTAAGCTCGCTCACTTTTTTGCTAGTTTTTTCCAAGACAGAGGTAGTTTTTAAACCAGTGGTAATAAATATCTTTCAATTATTAATAATCTTTATTTAATAAAAAGTATTATTTTATTCTATTTATTCAATTTACACTTTCTGTTTGACTGTAAAAAAGGCAATTGACTACTTTTTAATTTTTTTTAGTTAAGGATGGAAAATAACCTTACTTTAAAAACTACATTCAACAGCAACGTCACTCAGTCAAACTCAACTCATACACAACGTACTCAATGTCCAATGAGCATTCACTACATTTGGAAAATTTAAATCTATATCTTCCATACATTACATAAAATTTAAGTGTATGTCTATAATATAGAAATAACTACAAGGATGGATACAACAAGGATGGATACAACAAGGATGGATACTTCATCTCAGAAAAAAAATTGTGTCTCACGGAACAAAATTCTGCAGCGGATACAAATACTACACGGCGAACTATAATATAATTATTTATATGATTATTTTAAAAATTTAATGTTGTTATCTCACAGACTCAACAGAATTTCTTACAAATTCAAACAATATTAAATTTTTAAATGTGTTGTTAAATTTGATAAACAACTTGTACTTTCTAAGTACACCTTAGCGAACCATTTGTATTCCCAGTGTACTATAATTAAGCGTGTATTTGGATAAACCCCTGATTAGTTATGTACTTCAATGGACTTTCATAACATGACTCGTGCTCGGATTATGAGAAAGGGTTCGTAACCTAAAGACATAATATTATAGTAACCGTTACCGTTACCGTTACATCCTATATTTAGCATAGATACCACGCTTGGCAAGGGGGTTGGCAACCGCAGTTTTTTTTATTTTTAATCGTTATTACGAAGACGCTGCTGCCCATCTCCTGATTTGTTACCCTCTGTCGCCTCTTACGACACCCACGGGAAGATATGGGGTAGTGGATATTCTTACACCGCCACTACACGGCTATAGTAACAAGCATAAAAAAGTTAAGATAGCAACAAAAGTGAGCCTGGGCCACTTCTAAACAAATGACGTATAACAATTTTATAATAATATATTTTTAATTATATTAACGTTTGATCACGATTTATCCATTTTCAAATAAATGGATTTGATATTGAGCAGTACCACCCCGAATGTTACAACAGTAGTACATACACGACCGATTTTTCCTGAGGTTCCTGACGTTGAGATCATATGAAATTTGGACTTCCAGTAGCTGAAGATGGTCAGTTATTTCTAAGGTAACATCACGGAAAGTTGAAGTGAACGGACTCCTTCTAGAGCGGAATGGTGGTCGAAACGATGGAGTATGTGTGTTTTTAGTATATAAAAAAAATCATGAGAATTTTACGAGGCTCACACCTAGCAAGGGAGTAGGGGAAAACATGCCAACTTTTTCTCTCCAAATGTCACCTTACTTACGTAAGGTGACATTTGGAGCCTTACGTAAGTGCGTTACTTACGTAAGGCCCTACTAATCAACTAATGAGTCTTGCACGTTAAGCTAGGGTTGCCAACCTTCCTGTTTTCCCAGGACATATCCTAGTTTTTGTAGTGTCCTGGGATTTCCTGAATAGTTTTTAAGCATCGCCCTGGGTTTTTTAAGCGCCCTGATAAGGTCATGTATTTTTAACATCACGGCATTGAAATTAACGACGAAAAATTATTTGATGAGATAAACAGCGCACGGATAGCGTGGTGAAGCGTTTTTATTTTGTTACGTTTGAATGTAGTCACATATAAAAAGCGAAAACGAACTGATACTTGCATACATATTACATACATTCGCCACATTTTCGGTTCGGTTCGACTCGCAGTTATGTTTGACAAGGCCTTAATTGCGTCCTGTTTTTAAACTGAATTGTGCTGATTTTTCCAACTTCAAATCCTAGTTTTTTAAATTTGGGGTTGCCAACCCTACGTTAAGCAAATTGCATTATATCTACTCGAAAATGGCGAACCTAAATCACACAGTCTTGTAATGAGAAGCAGCAATGTTTTGTGCGAAGGTATTGACCCTGTTATCAATAATCCGCCTATCCAACGTGATAAGTATGGCAAACTATGCACGCCAGCTTGCGGATACTTGAAAAAGCTAATATCGGTAGTAGATTAGAGAAGGCCAATAAAGTAGGTAAAGAAAACTGTCCAGTAGATGAATATTCACTGAGCAGGTACAATATTATTCCATTGAGGATATTTGCCCATACTAAAAATAAGCCATTGCTAACATTATCATTGATATTGTACAATCTTTGATTTTTTTTAAAATAAGTATTGTCTAGTACAAAATTATTTAACGATGCATTTCCCGTTAAAGTTGTAATTTTAGCGGTAAATAGTACTCTCATTCTTAATCCCTATTTTTACACAACTGCCCGGTAGCAGGGTATTGTTTTTCAAATGTTTATATTTACGTATATTTATACTGTGTATGTGTGTTTTTTTCTTTGGCACGCTCTGTAGCCTAAAAGGCTTGATAAAATTTTACATATGAGGTTAAATTTGTCTTAGTTGTGGAAGTAACATAGGGTATAAAAAAATATATTTTAAATTAATTAATATTTTTTAATTACTCTTAACAATTGGAATTGTAATGATTTCTTATATTTACGCGAACACTACACATTTAAATAAAACTAGTTTTACGGATTTTATCGCGTATATTAACTTATTTTATATTCCCGACGTTTCGAGTACTTTACAGCACCCATGGTCACGGGGGGGACTGAGGTATTTGACGTCCTAATGTCATAGTTAACCACGGTTACCTCCAGATTAAAAATTATTAATTTTTGTTCCGATCTACGCAGTATGAACTTACAGTATCTTGAAGTCTTGCAGTTGTATGCTTGGATTGGGATTTAATTTTATTAATTATAGGATCCCAAGCAGATGGTAGCACCCAGCCATCTTCTCTATTGAAATTAGGATGTTTTTGATTTCAATAGCCTCGCGAATCATCCTTGGAAGGAATCGGTGTTCTTTAGCGCGGATTTGTGGTTTATCAAATCTAATATAGTGACGGGGGCGATCCTGTACATGTTCACAGACTGCAGACTTCCCGGAGCGTCGATTCTTCACATCAGCTATGTGTTCTTTAATGCGGGTTTTTATTGATCTTTTAGTTTGTCTTGAGTCTAAAGTTAGTTCTTTTAAGTGTTGAGCCAATCTGTAAGTTGGTGAATCGATTTGGCTAATACGTGGCTTTAATACGTGGTAGAGCCATGCTGCAGCTATATTAGTAGTATAGTTGTAGTACGAATGGGTCGGCTCGACCGGGGAAGGACCACGCTCTCACAGAATACCAGCGTAAAATAGCAGCTTAACACTGCTGTGTTTCGTATGGTGAGTGTAGAGAACCGGAGACCCTTTTTACTGGAATTCCATCTTAATCCTCACTGGTGAAAACGCATCTGCATTTTGATTCTTTATTGAAGATAGATGTAGATGTCTATGGGTCACAGCAACCACTTACCATCAGGTGGACTGTGTGCTCGTTTGTCACCCTATCGTATAAAAAAAAATAACTATGGGACGTAGTGGAGCATTGGGCTTGTGTATTTTTGGTAACCCATACAACTTCGGTGGTTTGGCACACGTAAGTATTATCGATAATAAATCCAAATCGATTCACCAACTTACAGATTGGCTCAACACTTAGCAAAAATACTCACACCGCTCAGGGGACATACACGAGCACACACAAAGGATTCCTACCATTTTGTCAGCGAGATTAAAGACCTACATCTGGCAGACAATGAAACTATGGTCAGTTTTGAGTGCATGTGCAGTCTCTGTTCACATGTTTACCTGTTGAGGACTGCATCTCGATTGTAACTAGAAAGCTGGAGGAAAACAACATGCCCATAGAATATGCAGTATTACTCAGACACTGCCTTACATCTGGCTACCTATTGTGGAAGGAGGAGTTCTATAAGCAAGTAGATGGTGTGGCGATGGGCTCACCTGTATCTCCAATTGTCGCCGATATATTCATGGAAGACTTTGAGGAGAAAGCCCTACTTACTTCTCCCGTAAATCCCAGATTCTACAAGCGGTACGTAGACGACACTTTCACAATTCTACCTTTAGATAAAGTAACTGCATTTTTAGACCATCTTAACTCCATAAATTCTAAAATTCAGTTCACAATGGAGTTAGAGGCAAACAACTCTTTAGCTTTTCTAGATGTGTTAGTAATTCGGAATCCTGATAACACCTTGAGCTACACTGTCTATAGAAAAAAGACCCATACAGATAGATATTTAAACGGTGACTCTCATCACCATCCTTCACAGTTAGCTGCCGTGGGTAAATCTTTGTTTCAGAGAGCGCGAGGGATCTGTGACAGTAAACACCTGGCCGCCGAGCTCCAACACGTCAAGCAAGTTTTGCACGACAATAAGCTTCGGGTCCCGCGCCTACGTCACAGTGAACGAGTGAAGCCACAGTCGAGCGAGTGCCTGCTGTAATGCCATATGTCAGAGGTGTCACTGACAAGATTGGCTATATCCTGAAGCGTGCTTCCATTAAAACATACTTCAAGCCGCCGAAGAAGATTAGTCAGTTTTTACCATCAGTCAAGTGTAATGTCCCTCTGCAAGATGCAGGAGTGTACAAACTTGATTGTGAATGTGGTCTCTCTTATATAGGACAAACTAAAAGATCAATAAAAACCCGCGTTAAAGAACACATAGCTGATGTGAAGAATCGACGCTCCGGGAAGTCTGCAGTCTGTGAACATGTACAGGATCGCCCCCGTCACTATATTAGATTTGATAAACCACAAATCCGCGCTAAAGAACACCGATTCCTTCCAAGGATGATTCGCGAGGCTATTGAAATCAAAAAACATCCTAATTTCAATAGAGAAGATGGCTCGGTGCTACCATCTGCTTAAGATCCTATAATTAATAAAATTAAATCCCAACCCAAGCATACAACTGCAAAACTTCAAGATACTGTAAGTTCATACTGCGTAGATTGGAACAAAAATTAATAATTTTTAATCTGGAGGTAACCGTGGATAACTATGACATTAGGACGTCAAATACCTCAGTCCCTCCCGTGACCATGGGTGCTGTAAAGTACTTGAAACGTCGGGAATATAAAATAAGTTAATATACGCGATAAAATCCGTAAAACTAGTTTTATTTATTGGAACTGTATTTTGTACATTGCATCTAAAGACCATATTTTTGTTTTAACTAAAAACAAATTATCGATCTTCAGTTTTGGATGTCGTGTCACTGTTGTGCACAATTTTCGGTGGATAGGGAATATGAGCACATAAGTATTATTTAAAAAATATTATCATTCTAGCAAAGTCTTATTCGTTGGTATAAATGTTCTGATAAAAATTCGCATGAACATCATCCCTATCATGATTGTTTTAATTTATAAAGAACATTTGCTTCGCTTGCAGTCTGCGCTGATAAAAAAAGCTGCTTGCATTAATTAAGAAAACGATTTTTAAGTTTTAAGCGTCAGTATTCTAATTTAAACTAAAAGGTGAAATTTTTAATAAAAATTATGTAAAATGCCAAACTATAAGTAATGAAGCAAAATTTTCAAAGGTCTTTTGAGTAACGCCTGAAGCGTTTATGGGATCACTGAAACTCACAAGTAACCGCAACATCAGAATTTCATTAAGATTTTAATTAAACGCGGGATAATCCGGAAATCTGCTTGCATTTCAACATTAATTTTAGAATTATAAAATTCATTTTCTTGCTTTTATTTAATTTGGCACTTACGTATTTAAAACGGACCTTGAGTTACGGGTCTTGCGCCCCCGATCAGGGATCAACCAATTATTGACCTTCTATTCACAGACCAATACCATACCACGCTGGGTTCGGGACAACGAGGTGACGACTAAGATGACGGGTCCGCTATTGAAATTATCCCGGTCTTGACGCCTGTCGTATGTGCCTATGTGGACTGTAAATTTCTTTACCCTACTATTAGGGTGAACACTGAAGGATCTTGATAAATAAAACAGCAACTTCTTCAATAAAAATTCCCCTTGGAAATGCGATATTGATGCACTATTACTTTCACTACTTTTTCCTACTTTTTCACTTATTTTCTTTCTTCTTATTTAAAGTTCCCGAAACTGCCCCTGATCCTGAACGAATTGCGACTATCCCTGTCGTCTGCGAGTGCATCATTGCACCGCAGGTCTCGGTCCTCTGGGCAAATCCCATTACCCGGAATATGACCGCGGTACACAACTATATTGCGGTCGTGGGAGCCAGTCATGGCATTGTAGGTATAGGCAGCGAACGGGTTTGTTCCTCCGTTCGCCGCTAATTGGTGTCAATATAGTCTTAGTTGATCAGTCAGTGACATTGAGGGTTATTACTCGACTCTCAAATCTATATAGAGAGCAGTTCTCTTGGTAGAGGTCGCCCGTCCGGGGGCCGGGCATGCAAGAGGTGCCAGGTTGTTAAGATGTATGTGTGGCCCGTTGTTAGCGCGGTCAAACATACCGCGCGCCAGCCGGGCCACGAACTCCTTGATGCTTTCCATCTTTACCAGGGTGGTCTGAAAAGTTTCCGACCTCAACGTGAAGATGGCAGCACTCGTCAATAAAAGCTAGTGAATTTAGTTTTTCATCTTTTGATAGTTACGCACCAAAATTTCAGCCATTTTGGACGCGTAGTTGTTATTTGACAGTCGTTTGAGTGAGTCGATGTGAGTGCTTTTGTGAAAATAGAAAAAATTTAATATCGAGCTGTTATTAAATTTCTTTTTGAAAGGCAATGCGCCTACGCAAATCAAAGATGAGCTGGACTCTGTGTAAAGGGACTCTGCACAATCCACCTGATGGTAAGTGGTTGCTGTAGCCCATAGACATCTACATCTATCCTCGATTACGAATCAAAATGCAGATGCGTTGTCACCCGTGAGGACTAAAATGGTATGCCTTGTTTTCAGTAAAAAGGGTCTCCGGTTCTCTACACTCACCATACGAAACACAGCAGCGTTAAGCTGCTATTTTACGCTGGTATTCTGTGAGAGCGTGGTCCTTCCCCGGTCGAGCCGACCCATTCCTGCTACAACTATACCAGCAATATAGCTGCAGCATGGCTCAGACGATTAATCGCTAAAGTTCACAAAATGGTGCTAGACGACTGCTGAATTAAAGTGAGAGAGATAGCAGAGGCTATGAAAATGTATATAGAACGTGTTCGTGAACGTGAACGTTGTCACATATTAAATCAAGATTTAGGCATGAGAAAGCTGTCAGCGCATTGGGTGCCGCGTTTGCTCACAATCGTGTTTGTATGACATTTTCAACGCTCTGTTTAGGCGCAATAAATCAAAGTTTTAGCGCCGATTAGTTACTATAGATGAAACTTGGATAAGATTTTTTACGTGGTAGAGCCATGCTGCAGCTATATTAATAGTATAGTTGTAGTACGAATAGGTCGGCTCGACCGGGAAGAACCACGCCTCACAGAATACCAGCTAGTGAACTGTACTTCCCGAACGGACGAGCATTAGGAAGGTGTCCCATTTCTTGTTGAGCACCAGGTGCTTCGTCCAGTCCGGGAGCCACTCAGTGATGAAGGGTGGATAACGCTTCACAACCTCTTCGCGGTTTGGTACTCAGCCGTTTTGGGCCTTGGTACTGCTGGGGCAGCTGCCAGTTGGGCGTAACTAGAAGACCTTGACCATCGTCCATGGTAGACCTGATGGGTTGGTCATAGGCGCGGACGATGCACGTCCAGTAGATGGCGCTAAAGCCATAGGTGGTGACGACGCGAGAGGTGTAGGTGGGAGAAGGTGGGAGCTGCAACACTTTGGGGCACTGCCTACCCCTTTCGTTACGAAAGGGTTGGGAGAAGTGCTTGATAGCACTCGCGCATGCGACTGGACACACAAGGCTCGGAGCGCGCTTGAGTGCCTAAGGTTCTGCCTAAGGGCCGGTGACCTCGACGCCTTACGGAGCGAACTCGACGTTCGGCGGAGTATGTCGTACCGGCAAGCTGTATGTGACCACTGCTAATCACAAACAACATACACCTAGGAGATCCTTACGAATTGCGAGACGAGCGGCTCCCTATCCTACCCCGGAAGCTATACCGCAAGTAAGGTAAGAACTCGCGCCTAGCCATTCGACCTGCTAGCTACTAATTTTCACTTTCGCATTTCCATTTATCACCCAATAGCTTTACTGCCGATAACAATATTATCACATAATTATGTTTGCATGAAATAAAATAAAGATACATTATAATAATAATTAAAACATTAATATCACTTATAGGAATAATAAAACAGTAAACAAAATATCACAATTTTACTAGTCATTTCTTAGAGTCATAAATCTTAAATGTCGACTGAAAACTATATTAATACAATCTCTTTTTAACTTATCGTGTGCCATAATATGTCCTTAATACATATTATGTAACACATGCTTCTAAATTATAACAAACAATTAACATTTAATTTCTTTTATTCGTACCTATTACATCGACCATTGCTATGTAACGCAGGACTCTAATACAAAGCTTAATTTTCTTTCATAGAAATATAATTTATTGATTAAAGTAAATTAGAACATTCTATTAAAAGGAACTAACTGAACATTTTAGGGAACATTTTGCATTATTTCTACCAAGCTAGGAATTTCTCGAGTAGCAGAGGGGCCTTTCATGAATATAAACCTCCAGACTCGGAAAATTTGTTTATACTTGTTCCTGTCGGGATTAATAAACGCGGCATGCAACGCTTGTTACATAATATTTAACCCCGTTCGCTAAAATTATCTTTGCTATTTAGTACAAGAACAGAATAAACAATGGTACAACTGAGGTGTTTCCTTCATTATCCTACAGAAGTAAACCTATATCCATCAGTAGTATTACCACCACCTATTATTATAAAACAAAATTTATCACATGCATTTATCGTAATGTGTATTTAAATGTTATGCTTATTGTGTATAGTAATAATTAACTGTTAAACCTTTCATGACAAACTGAACTAAATATCACAATTAATAAAATATCACCTTTATAATAATCTCTTACTATTAAGTAAAAGCCAACTTACTGACGAGAATAACAGTTATGGAACGTTATAAACATAAAACTTTGCCGATGTTCATTGTTCCCTCTTCCGCCGACCGCTTCCTGCGTTTGTCTGCTTAGTAATAGATTTATTGAATCCTTAACGCCAAAAAAAATATATATTCTTCAGGATTAAAGTTGAAAATTTCAACCCTATTCATTTTATAGTTTTCTATTAGCATTCACGACTTCCAAATGTCAACTTGGATAGCCCTGTATAAGTGCCAGTTAATGCAACGCTTCGATCGACACGTGGTCATGACGCTTTCGGCAAATTAATCTTCTACGCATTTGTACGCGAGTTGCGAGTTGTACGTAGGATTTTTTATAAATACGACCATAACGCCATTTATAATTATCAAATAAATTATTTTGTATGTTTATTACTGTGTAGTGGCGGTGTATGAATATCCACTACCCCATATCATCCCGTGTGTGTAGTAAGAAGCGACAGAGGGATACAAATCAGAAGATGGCCAGCAGAGTCTACCTAATAACGACTAAAAATAAAAAGTGGTTGCCAACCCGCTTGGCAAGCTTGGCAACTATGGCAAATGTTGGCTTATGAGGCAATCTATGGGTGAGTCCTATGTTCAGCAGTGGATTTTAATAGGCTGTAACGGTAACGGTATGCTTATTACTGTGATTTATTGAAAGGCCGTGTAGAACATGGGCTTCATTCAAATTTTTGCATATAACTTGGCGATGAAAGCAGGCTATCTAACAAAAACTTTTATCTGGAACCATTTTCTATTATAAATTCTCCGAGATAACTGGGTAGTAGCTATTAGAGCCTCGGCTACATCAAAGACAACCTGTGTCCGGCAGTGGGCCATTATATCGCGTTGTGATGTTGCAATAGATTCGTGCCCAATTATATAAGCTTCAGTTTATATTAAAATGAACAAACACTTTCATCACGGGGATAAATGTACTCTACAATATATTCATAGTTTTCGTATGTTTCTTAAATAGAAATATAAAAAAAATACCAACAAAAACGAAAATAATAATTTTCCCTTCACTGAATGATAAGTAAAAAATAAACATGTTATATCTTCGTACGAATTATATTTATGAACTTAATGAAAGATCTTACTAAGAAATTTTATTCTAACAAAATATAAATTTTCTATAACCAATTATTCCATACCTATTTTTTATTTATTTTCATTATCACTACCCTTCACAAGTCCACTGCTGAACACCGACCTCCTCCAAGGAATGTCACAAAACACTTTTCTGTAGGTCCTGTAAGACTTACATTCCTAACCAGGTCGCCAGTCTATCCAGTACGGACCTGCCCTACACTCCGCTGGTACCGGTTACTGGGCGAAGCTACACTTATATATACTACTTGTACTCCAGGTTTTGGCTGACCCATTACCAGCTGGCGATGTCGGTTACTCACATTCTACTGCGGGTTTCACCATTACGAATTTTATAACGCAGAGAAACTTCAAGCATAGCCATCTCTATAGCAGAACAACTTTAAGCTTCCTCAAACGGCTTGCAATGGAGGACCACATCTCGGTTCCATAGGTCATCACTGACAACACGTGTTGGTTGTACACTTTTGTGTTAAGATTTTGAGAAATATATACTATAAGTTGTATCATCAACTATTACTTACAACTTTGATAATTAATGACTTCCTTCAATATTAATTATTCCAAGTAGCAGAGGAGCTTGTTTTTCGTGTGTGTCGTTGGAAGTCAAACATAATAAATGCTTCATTTCTAAAATCATTGTCAAATTTTCATTAAGTCTTTCTTTTCCCATTCAGTTTTGTACATTTTCTTTAATTAAACCTCATTCTCAATTAATGTCTGTGGGAATAAATAAAAAGTTATACTGATGATAATATATTATTTGTCTTAAGTAAATGGTTTACTCTTTGTCGAGTCTTCGTCTAATTAATATCTCTGTTACAAAAGCCATTTGTCTTCAATCTTGAAACAAGAATTGAATTTGCAATGTTGATATAATATGAGTATAACTTGAAATTATTGACTTAAAATTTTAGTCTAACACAGATGGTGTAAAATTAACATATTATCAGAGTTGAATATGTTTAAATATTTTCACTGTTGAGAAACCTTACAAGTATTTTACAAATGTATTATTTACTTTATCCTTTTGTACTCTTTTTCAATGTATTGTGACTTTTTAATTGTTTTTTAATTGTTCTCTAGTGTCTCTAGTTCTGTAGTATCGTTGCCGCTCTACATGAGTCGTGGTAGCTCAGAGAGTAAGAGCTCGCTAAATTTTACAGAACGTCAGCAAAGCGCAATGGATCACCAATGTATTTGTTAATTGCAATTTTAAGTGCCTGAGGAAAACATTGGAAGGAAACCTGCATGTGTGAAAATTTAAAATATATCAAAGACATGTGAAGACCGCCAACACGCATTGGGGCGGCGAGGTAGATACTTCCTAGACCTAAAAATGAAATGAAAAGAAAAAAGAACAGAAATGGAAGGAGTGGGACGTATATAGGCTGTAACTTTAGTGTAATCAACGCCATATTATCACGGTGGTGGACACCACACTTTGGGCCCGCCCATAAATACCTTCCTTCCGCTTACTTATGATAGCTAGGATGCTCCTTATTTTTATTTATTTATTATTATTATATTATCTTACTAGTGGGGTTATATGGTTTTCGAAATTTCAGTTAATCTCGACTTGATATTTAGACATTATGTTGAAATACAATCAAAATGTAAAACTTCCAATTCGGTGGTAACAACGAGTTCGATTTCTTTATTTTCTTATACAGAATCTAATTTAATGAAAACTAAATCAGGTTTTAATTTTGCAATCAAGCGTTAAAATGAAATTTGTTTGGCAAAAATATCAATGAATTTGCGCAGGACAGGATCATAGTGCCCTTTCTCTCATGGTGAGATGGGATGGTAAACGAAACGACCAGAATGAGATCAGGCGCAGAACCAACAGCTCTACGTGCTCCGAAGCACGAAGGAAAAACACCTGACTCAGGCTGCCACTATGAATTTCTTAGTAGGTAGGTAGCGTAATCCTTTTATGTCGTTTAAAAATAATGAATCATTTTTATAGATAGACAGCCATACAATTAACAACTTTGTGCTAATTGTAATACATCGTCACCTAATGTAATGGCTTCATGATGGTAATTCATATATTTTAACTCATTCATCATCATTTTCGTCATAACAACCCAAGTCTGAATCTGAACATAGGGCTCCCCCATAGGTTGGCACCAAGCAAGGTCTTGAGCTCCTGAGCCACTTACATCCATCGACTCCCTGCATGTTTAATAAGGTCGTCACTGTATCAGTGGAGATGGTGGATGTAGTGGAGAGTCACCCAACACCGCGCTTGCCAATACAAGACTGCCTCGAGAACCTTTTTCCCCATTTTTTGTCAGTTCTGCAAGCTATATGGCTGTAAATATAAATGGTACTCGTCATACAAGTTACAAAACTATTACCATTAGTGATATCATATAGGTATACAGTTGTGCTAGCAAAGCTGCCGGCAGAAGCTAGCTTATTTATAAAATGTACAATACAAAAGTAATTGTAATCCTCTTTGTGTAATCATTGGAGTAATCCCAAAAGTCCTAATGCAAACTGCATGTTTCGCATTCTTTACTTTACTGTACGTAGTGATATGTCGTCCGATGTTGAATATTATGTGGACATCAGAAAAAAACAGTTAAGCTTTGAAATCTCATGATTTATACCCAAAATTAATAAAAAATGTCAATCATGTTGGAGTTTCGTTAAATTTACACGCCTCACTGATTATCGTTACAGTCATGAAGATGTAGCGTCATAACATACCGTAGGGTTATATGAATAAGACCCCAAGCTTCCAACTTAAACAAAACTTATTATCTTCCCATGTTTTAATGACACAATTTCTGGTAGCAGGTGTAATAAAATTTATCAATTTCAAGTTTGACATTGAATGATTTGTTGAGGTATGGTAGCCTTAATTACAATTCACGGTGTTGCGGTGTGTACAATATAAATGAATTACACCACTGGCAAAAGTTTTGCCTTACACGAGAACTAGTTAATTTGGTCTTACTATTATAGTTAAAACACAAAATCGAAAGAAGAAACAATAGATGAAAGAAGGATGTTGCAATTTTCCTTGCACTCCATAGAGTACTACCCAGAGCACCTATGACAAATATGTAGATATTTATCAAAGTAGAGCGCTTTAAGCAGTTCGAATAAAGATATGATACAAGGTTATGGGATTTTTTAACTTGCTGCATTCCATATGATTAGTCTACATTTTATCGTGTAAGTACTGAAACTTTACACCTATCTAAATATATACTAATATTGGATCGACACAAAATGACATAATAAGAGAATTATATTTTAAATGTCGGAGAAAGACAAAAATAAAATGAGATAATAAAATGAAAGTAGATCGCGGAAACTGCACTCGTTCAAACAATATGAGATATCGCACAGGGAACTATTAGAGATAAGTAAATATTCTATTTTAAACATTTTAAGATATTGAATTTATAATATTATATAAATAAATTTTAAACGTGGTAGAGCGTAGTAGTAGCAGCTTACAGATGTATTAATTTTTTGCTGCAAAAATTATCAATCAAAGTGACGTAACGCAAATACGAAGCATTTGGCTGCACTACGAGCCGGGTTCCATTCCTTATAATTAACTGTTCCGAGTGTTCCAAATAATTAAGTGTTTGTCCATATGCAATTTATGTGTGTAAACGTCAAACTGGAGAAATTTTGTTAGTAAGAGCTTAACAGCAACATTGATTGTATTAATCTACGGTTTAAGATAACATTGAAAGGAAAATACAATAATAATAGGCTTAAATATCGTTTGATACACCTAATAAATAAAATTAACAAGTACGCAAAGCAAAATTTTAATTGCAAACATCTTCTATAACCTTAATTAAAATGAACCACCAATCATTTTCATTTCTTCCATTGTTATCAGAGGAAATATCCAATTTACTCTTTATCAAAATTATATTTTGTTTTGTGTTAATATCCAGTGTAATTAACAAGCGGAAGTAAATTTAAACTTATGTATTGTTTTACGAAGTCTAAACTAAATTACATATTAATATGTGTATTTACATGCATACTATACAATGAATAAAATAAATATTAGGGATTATATTAGCTCAATTAATTGAAATACGATTCGTTTACATTAGTCGCATCAGGAAATAAAATAATTAATATAAATACGATTTTTAAAATAAATGGCTTAGGCTTAATTTAATATATATTAAAATTACAGCCTATACACGTCACTCAGCGGGCACAGGCCTGCTCTCATTTCTGAGAGGGTTGGCAAGGAAATGTCCGCCGCCCTGCTCCAATGCGTTGACGAAGTTCACATGTCTTCGAAATATGTTTTCATTTCTCAAACATTCATCATGATGTTTTCCTTCCGCCGAGCACGTGGTAAGTCAGCACTTAAAATTGGATCGAATCAGGGTTGCACGCGTACTGTGAAATTTATAGCGCGTGCTTAGCTCCTGAGGTACCACGGCTTTTTAATTTTAATATGTACCACAATATTTAATTATTAATTTAATATGTATCACATATAAAACATATCATCCTTGAACACACACCAGGACGTATCGTACTCATCCCGATACATTCGCGGTAATAATTACATTAAACTATAATATTAAACACATTTTTAGTCTTATGGTAGGTTCTCAATATACGATTGCATATCAATTTAGCATTCTACAAAAAACTTTAAAGATTCAACCATGTTCTCACAGAGTACAGCATAGCAGCTTAATGCTGCTGTACTTTATGACGAGTTTAAAGAACCGGAGAGCGTTGTCCTCGGAGTGACAACGCACCTTTATAAATATTTCATTTTAATATAAAAATACAAGCAACTTTGTAACAATTAGTAAAAAATAGAAAATTAATAGAACATAAAAGATAGGAATAATGAGTATTAAAAAAAATCATTACAGCTTTAGTTTTGGGCTCGTTCAAAATTAATATAACTTAAATCCCGATCAGGATCAAAGCTATATTCATCTCAATAATAAGTCAAAATTTTAATTATTTTAATATCATACAACTGAAAATTCATTATTAAAATAATTTACTACGAACACCGCCGTCAGTAAATAAAATTTCGGAATTTTAAATATAATTTAGTGTAAATTATTAATAGTTTACACTTAAATGTAATCAACCTTTTAGGTTTTTTGGAAAACAAAACATAAGACAAATATTTAAATTGTTTATCAATAGGAGGGCTTTTTCTTCTAAGATGTTTGGCTGGGTACCATTCTTATACCTGCTGCATGAGCAGCACTGCCGGAACAACCACTGTTGTTTGGTTTAGGTGCAAAGAAAGCCAGTATAATTATTGAACTCGTCATTGATGTTAATACCGTATCCTTTTCAGTCCAGCAGCTTAAAAACGTTCGCAACGTTGCCCTGTTTTACATCTGTATATTAATTATTTAGTGAGATAGTGTCTATGTTATACTACCACAATACCATCACTTTAGGTGGACTGTATGCTTGTTGGCTCCCACACTTAAAACACAGCCATTACTACGCTACAAAGCTCGAAAGAATCTATGCTCCTGGAAGTAAGTTTTGTAAGAATTGCTGTATGAGAACAGAATAACTCATCGGTTTTATTCCTTATTGTTTTGTTAAAGTAAAGTGAATTAAAGTTACAGCCTATATGTCCCCAGCTGGGCACAGGCCTCGTCTCATTTCTAAGAGGGTTTTAGGGCAAGGAATGTCCGCCGCGCTGCCCCAATGCGTATTAGCGAACTTTACATGTCTTCGAATTATTATTTTTCTTCTTTCTCAGACATGCAGGTTTCGTCATGATGTTTTCTTCACCACCGTGCATGGTAAATCAGCACTTAAAATTACAATTAACAATTTTATTGTGCCGACGGGGCTCGAACCCAGGTTACTCGCATACTTTGAAATTTACAGCGAGCTTGGCCCTGAGCTACCACTGTTTCTTTTTAGGTATGACTTTTGTCCAATTCTAAAAGTAATAAGTTTGATTCCTATTTCAGAAAATTCATATTTATATTACTTTTATACTCCTTGTATCGTTTCAATTCTGTGTCTTAGGGAATTGCAGTACCTATATCTGTGCGAGAGCTCAGGTCCCAATTTTCCATTTTATCTATAATAAGAAATGTTTGTAAGACATGCAAATTGAACTGGACCAAACCGGATCAAGTATTTTCATAAACAACATATAATTGTTTCGGATCTCATGGGTGTACCATGTGCAATTTATGTATGCCTGTCTGCCTGAGAAATTCCTAATAAAAGCATATCCTTTGTTTGTCCCTCGCAACCTCCTGTAGCTTTGACGGATTTTGAAGCGATATCTCATTTGATTCGTCATCAATTCTGGAATGTCATTGGTTAATTACATGTGTGGCAATAACACCACAACGATCAAAAACTCATTTTCTTGCTTGCACGTGACTTACGAACATACTGATATCATTGCACAATTCCTGAAAAGAAGCTTTAAAAGTGAAATTTATAAAAATTAAGCTTGTCAACGTAAGCCGGATTACCGCCACAAGTTTAAATGAAGTTGTTAACGGTGTCCTTGGAGATTAAGTTAATTAACATTTTCCCAAAACGGAGAATACAATTATAAGTAACACTGTCTTTATGGATGTATTATAACTAACGAATAAATAATAGTACATCCAATTTAGGGCTGATTTTCAATTCTCAAATTAAAACGTAGTGAATAATTTTTACTGTCGCCAGATTGGGTATTTTACTATCATGAATATACTGACATCTATCGAAGTCACAGACCAGTGTTATAGGTCTGTGATCGAAGTCTAAAAGAATAAAAGGTACTAAAGAATAAAAGGTACTACTCGACCAAACAATTAGGTGCATGACAGCTAAGACTTGATTGGAACTAGGGAGCAGAATACCAAATCACAAGAACACTGATTGGTTCATGAATATAGTTCGTACTTAGTACATGCTAGTAACTTGCATGTAATTATATTATATTATTTTATTTATATGTTATACATTTTTTATTGGAATACGTAGAATCAAAATATTTTTTAAAGACAGCGATTTTGATTGATATTTCATAACCGTTAGAGAAATCAAAATCCCAATCTCCAACATTTTTTCAAAATCTGACAATCGAAATCATGTATGAGAGTTAGTACGAGTAATCACTACCATCGCGCACATTATTATAAATTATCTTGCGTCTTTAAATCTTGCTTTTCCCAATAACTCGGTCGTAATCGTTCAACATGATTATTTTCTTTTTCCAATGACTGTATCATTCCACCTTAGTCCTCAGGAGTGACAACGCGTCTGCATTTTGATTCTTAATCGAGGATAAATGTAGATGTCTATGGAACACAGCTTCCACTTACCATCAGGTGGACTGTGCTCGTTTGTCACCATTATTCTATAAAAAGCTAGTGCAACTACCATAGTAAGAAAAAATGTACGAAACGGGTGCTAATTCTAATGGCGGCTATCTCTACCCTGCTCACTCTTATAGAAGTATTTCTCTGATCTCTTTCTTTTGTAATATTAGAGCGATAAGGTTAATAACAAAATAATATTCTTCATGACAAAGTTTTCCTTAGATGATGATAGATAGGTGGTGATTTCAAATTTAATTATAATATTAGGTCCTTACATATGAAATTAGCGTTTTTTACGGGAGGAATATAAAGTAATTTTTTTTTGTAAAATATATTTAATTAATCAAAGTATGCACCGTTGTTATCTATGCACTTTTGCCATCTCATAGGTAGTTCATTGATCCCTAAATCGTATTTATAAAAAATCCTACGTACAACTCGCAACTCGCGTACAAATGCGTAGAAGATTAATTTGCCGAAAGCGTCATGACCACGTGTCGATCGAAGCGTCTGACACTTATACAGGGCTATCCAAGTTGACATTTGGAAGTCGTGAATGCTAATAGAAAACTATAAAAATGAATAGGGTTGAAATTTTTCAACTTTAATCCTTGAAGAATATATATATTCTTTTTAGCGTTAAGGATTCCAATAAATCTATTACTGCTAAGCAGACAAACGCAGGAAGCGGTCGGCGAAAGAGGGAACAATGAACATCGGCAAACTTTTTTGTTTATAACGTTCCATAACTGTTATTCTCGTCAGTAAGTTGGCTCTTATTTAATAGTAAGAGATTATTATATAGGTGATATTTTATTAATTGTGATATTTAATTCAGTTTGTCATGAAAGGTTTGACAGTTAATTATTACTATACACAATAAGCATAACATTTAAATACACATTACGATAAATGCATGTGATAAATTTTGTTTTATAATAATAGGTGGTGGTAATACTACTGATGGAAATAGGTTTACTTCTGTAGGATAATGAAGGAAACACCTCAGTTGTACCATTGTTTATTCTGTGCTTGTACTATATAGCAAAGATAATGATGTCTAGTTAGCGAACGGGTTAAATATTATCTAACAAGCGTTGCATGCCGCGTTTATTAATCCCGACAGGAACAAGTATAAACAAATTTTCTGAGTCTGAAGGTTTATATTCATGAAATGCCCCTCTGCTACACGAGAAATTCCTAGCTTGGTTGAAATAATGCAAAATGTTCCCTAAAATATTCAGTTAGTTCCTTTTAATAGAATGTTCTAATTTACTTTAATCAATAAATTATTTTTCTCTGAAAGAAAACTAAGCTTTGTATTAACTTAGAGTCCTGCGTTACATAGCAATGGGCTTTGTAATAAGTACGAATAAAAGAAATGAAATGTTAATTGTTTGTTATAATTTAGAAGCATGTGTTACATAATATGTACGATTAAGGACATATTATGGCACACGATAAGTTAAAAAGAGATTGTATTAATATAGTTTTCAGTCGACATTTAAGATTTATGACTCTAAGAAATGACTTGTAAAATTGTGATATTTTGTTTACTGTTTTATTATTCCTGTTTTAGTGATATTAATGTTTTAATTATTATTATAATGTATCTTTATTTTATTTCATGTAAAACATAATTATGTGATAATATTGTTATCGGCAGTAAAGCTATTGGGTGATAAATGGAAATGCGAAAATGAAAATTAGTAGCTAGCTTACGTCTAAATGGCTTCTGGCGCGCGGTTCTTACCTTACTTGCGGTATAGCTTCCGGGGTAGGATAGGGAGCCGCTCGTCTCGCAATTCGTAAGGATCTCCTAGGTGTATGTTGTTTGTGATTTGCAGTGGTCACATACAGCTTGCCGGTACGACATACTCCGCCGAATGTCGAGTCCGCTCCGTAAGGCGTCGAGGTCACCGGCCCTTAGGCAAAACCTTAGGCACTCAAGCGCGCTCCGAGCCTTGTGTGTCCAGTCGCATGCGCGAGTGCTATCAAGCACTTCTCCCAACCCTTTCGTAACGAAAGGGGTAGGCAGTGCCCCAAAGTGTTGCAGCTCCCACCTTCTCCCACCTACACCTCTCGCGTCGTCACCACCTATGTGGCTTTAGCGCCATCTGCTGGAGCGAGCATCGTCCGCGCCTACGACCAATTCATCAGGTCTACCATAGGACGATGGTCAAAGGTCTTCTACAAGTTACGCCCAACTGGCAGCTGCCCCAGCAGTACCAAGGCCCAAAACGGCTGAGGTACCAAACCCAGCGAAGGAGGCTGAGAAGGCACGTTATCCACCCTTCATCACTGAGTGGCTCCCGGACTGGACGAAGCACTTCGAGGTGCTCAACAAGAAATTGGGACACCCTCCTAGTGCTCGTCCGTTCGGGAAGGGGGTACGGTTCACCCCCTAGCTGGTATTCTGTGAGAGCGTGGTCCTTCCCCGGTCGAGCCGACCCATTCGTGCTACAACTATACTATTAATAAAGCTGCAGCATGGCTCTACCACGTAAAAAATCTTATCCAAGTTTCATCTACAGTAACTAATCGGTGCCAAAACTTTGATTTATTGCGCCTAAACAGAGCGTTGGAAATGTTCATACAAACACGATTTTGGTCTAACGTGAGCAAACGCGGCACCCAATGCGCTGACAGCTTTCTCATGCCTAAATCTTGATTTAATATGTGACAACGTTCACGTTCACGAACACGTTCTATATACATTTTCATAGCCTCTGCTATCTCTCTCACTTTAATTCGGCGGTCATCTAGCACCATTTGGTGAACTTTAGCGATATTATCGTCAGTAGTATTATACGTGGTAGAGCCATGCTGCAGCTATATTACTGGTATAGTTGTAGCAGGAATGGGTCGGCTCGACCGGGGAAGAATCACAGAATACCAACGTAAAATAGCAGCTTAACGCTGCTGTGTTTCGTATGGTGAGTGAAGAGAACCGGAGACCCTTTTTACTGAAAACAAAGCATACCATCTTAGTCCTCACGGGTGACAACGCATCTGCATTTTGATTCGTAATCGAGGATAGATGTAGATGTCTATGGGCTACAGCAACTACTTACCATCAGGAGGATTGTGTGGTCGTTTTTCACCTTACCCTATAAAAAAGGTGCAGTTTTTGAACACCCCGAACGTTCATCGTCTCCTAAGCTCTCACGGCCACGTTTAAATTCAGCTGCCCAAAATTTGTCTGTGGTAAATGATGGTGCAGAGTCCCTTTACACAGAGTCCAGCTCATCTTTGATTTGCGTAGGCGTATTGCCTTTCAAAAAGAAATTTAATAACAGCTCGATATTCAATTTTTTCCATTTTCACAAAAACACTCACATCGACTCACTCAAACGACTGTCAAATAACAACTACGCGTCCAAAATGGCTGAAATTTTGGTGCGTAACTATCAAAAGATGCAAAACTAAATTCACTAGCTTTTATTGACGAGTGCTGCCATCTTCACGTTGAGGTCGGAAACCACCCTGATAAAGATGGAAAGCATCAAGGAGTTCGTGGCTCGGCTGGCGCGCGGTATGTTTGACCGCGCTAACAACGGGCCACACATACATCTTAACAACCTGGCACCTCTACATGCCCGGCCCCCGGACGGGCGACCTCTACCAAGAGAACTGCTCTCTATATAGATTTGAGAGTCGAGTAATAACCCTCAATGTCACTGACTGATCAACTAAGACTATATTGACACCAATTAGCGGCGAACGGAGGAACAAACTCGTCGCTGCCTATACCTACAATGCCATGACTGGCTCCCACGACCGGTACATAGTTGTGTACCGCGGGGATATTCCGGGTAATGGGATTTGCGTCGAGGACCGAGACCTGCGGTGCAATGATGCACTGGCAGACGACAGGGATAGTCACAATTCGTTCGGGATCAGGGGCAGTTTCGGGAACTATAAATAAGAAGAAAGAAAATAAGTGAAAAAGTAGGAAAAAGTAGTGAAAGTAATAGTGCATCAATATCGCATTTCCAAGGGGAATTTTTATTGAAGAAGTTGCTGTTTTATTTATCAAGATCCTTCAGTAGCCACCCTAATAGTAGGGTAAAGAAGTATACAGCCCACATAGGCACATACGACAGGCGTCAAGACCGGGACAATTTCAATAGCGGACCCGTCATCTTAGTCGTCAACCCTTTCTTTTAAGAAACGGTTTTGTGAACGGAATCGAACGTCTTCATCTAGGGTCACACCCACCTCGTTGTCCCGAACCCAGCGTCGTGTGGTATTTTTTAAATACGTAAGTGCCAAATTAAAAAAAAAAAAACAAGAAAATGAATTTTATAATTCTAAAATTAATGTTGAAATGCAAGCAGATTTCCGGATTATCCCGCGTTTAATTAAAATTTTAATGAAATTCTGATGTTGTGGTTACTTGTGAGTTTCAGTGATCCCATACACGCCTCAGGCGTTACTCAAAAGACCTTTGAAAATTTTGCTTCATTACTTATAGTTTGGGATTTTACATAATTTTTATTACAAATGTCACCTTTTAGTTTAAATTACTGCCGCTTAAAACATAAAAATCGTTTTCTTTATTAATAAAAGCAGCTTTTTTATCAGTGCAGACTGCAAGCGAAAGTGTGGTTGCCAACCTTGCCAAGCTTAACTATGGCAAACATTCTCATGAGGCAATCTATGGGTGTCCTATGTTCAGCAGTGGATTTTAATAGGCTGTAACGGTAACGGTATACTTATTACTGTGATTTATTGAAATATAATAGGCTTCATTCAAACTTGCATATAACTTGGCGATGAAAGCAGGCTATCTAACAAAACCTTTTATCTGGAACCATTTTCTATTATAAATTCTCCGAGATAACTGGGTAGTAGCTATTAGAGCCTCGGCTACATCAAAGACAACTAAATTGTGTAGCAGTATAGATTTTAAGCCCCTTACCTGTGTCCGGCAGTGGGCCATTATATCGCGTTGTGATGTTGCAATAGATTCGTGCCCAATTATATAAGCTTCAGTTTATATTAAAATGAACAAACACTTTCATCACGGGGATAAATGTACTCTACAATATATTCATAGTTTTCGTATGTTTCTTAAATAGAAATATAAAAAAAATACCAACAAAAACGAAAATAATAATTTTCCCTTCACTGAATGATAAGTAAAAAATAAACATGTTATATCTTCGTACGAATTATATTTATGAACTTAATGAAAGATCTTACTAAGAAATTTTATTCTAACAAAATATAAATTTTCTATAACCAATTATTCCATACCTATTTTTTATTTATTTTCATTATCACTACCCTTCACAAGTCCACTGCTGAACACCGACCTCCTCCAAGGAATGTCACAAAACACTTTTCTGTAGGTCCTGTAAGACTTACATTCCTAACCAGGTCGCCAGTCTATCCAGTACGGACCTGCCCTACACTCCGCTGGTACCGGTTACTGGGCGAAGCTACACTTATATACATACTTTTGTACTCCATAGGTTTTTGGCTGACCCATTGCCACTTCAGCTGGCGATGTCGGTTACTCACATTCTACTGCGGGTTTCACCATTACGAATTTTATAACGCAGAGAAACTTCAAGCATAGCCATCTCTATAGCAGAACAACTTTAAGCTTCCTCAAACGGCTTGCAATGGAGGACCACATCTCGGTTCCATAGGTCATCACTGACAACACGTGTTGGTTGTACACTTTTGTGTTAAGATTTTGAGAAATATATACTATAAGTTGTATCATCAACTATTTACTATAACTATTACTTACAACTTTGATAATTAATGACTTCCTTCAATATTAATTATTCCAAGTAGCAGAGGAGCTTTTTTTCGTGTGTGTCGTTGGAAGTCAAACATAATGAATGCTTCATTTCTAAAAACGTTGTCAAATTTTCATGAAGTCGTTCTTTTCCCATTCAGTTTTGTACATTTTCTTTAATTAAACCTCATTCTCAATTAATGTCTGTGGGAATAAATAAAAAGTTATACCGATGATAATATATTATTTGTCTTAAGTTAATGGTTTACTCTTTGTCGAGTCTTTGTCTAATTAAATATCTGTGGTTACAAAAGCCATTTGTCTTCAATCTTGAAACAAGAATTGAATTTGCAATGTTGATATAATATGAGTATTACTTGAAATTATTGACTTAAAATTTTAGTCTAACACAGATGGTGTAAAATTAACATATTATCAGAGTTGAATATGTTTAAATATTTTCACTGTTGAGAAACCTTACAAGTATTTTACAAATGTATTATTTACTTTATCCTTTTGTACTCTTTTTCAATGTATTGTGACTTTTTAATTGTTTTTTAATTGTTCTCTAGTGTCTCTAGTTCTGTAGTATCGTCGCCGCTCTACATGAGTCGTGGTAGCTCAGAGACTAAGAGCTCGCTAAATTTTACAGAACGTCAGCAAAGCGCATTGGATCACCATTGTATTTGTTAATTGCAATTTTAAGTGCCTAAGGAAAACATTGTAAGGAAACCTGCAAAGTTAAAAAAATGTATCAAAGTCATGTGAAGACCGCCAACACGCATTGGGGCGGCGAGGACACTTCCTAGACCTAAAAATGAAATGGAAAGAAAAAAGAACAGAAATGGAAGGAGTGGGACGTATATAGGCTGTAACTTTAGTGTAATCAATGCCATATTATCACGGTGGAGGACACCACACTTGGCGGGCCCGCCCATAAATACCATTCTTTGCTGAGTCCCTTCCGCTTACTTATGATAGCTAGGGATGCTCCTTATTTATTATTATTATATTATCTTACTAGTGGGGTTACATGGTTTTCGAAATTTCAGTTAATCTCGACTTGATATTTAGACATTAGCATAGCCACGTTGAAATACAATCAAAATGTAAAACTTCCAATTCGGTGGCTAACTGTGAGTTCGATTTCTTTTTGTTATAAAATACAGAATCTAATTTAATGAAAACTAAATCAGGTTTTAATTTTGCAATGAAGCGTTGAAATGAAATTTGTTTGGCAAAAATATCAATGAATTTGCGCAGGACAGGATCATAATGCCCTTTCTCTCATGGTGCGATAGGATGGTAAACCGAAACGACCAGAATGAGATCAGGCGCAGGACCAACAGCTTTACGTGGTTTCCGAAGCACGGAGGTGAAACACCTGACTCCAGGCTACCACTATGAATTTCTTGACAGAAAAACTCAATAACTGATTTTTTGATGCGACCCGGGTTCGAACCTGGGATCTCATGATCAGCAGTCGCATTTACCACTAGACCAACGAGGCAATCATATATAACAACTGTACGTAGCGTAATCCTTTTATGTCGTTTAAAAATAATGAATCATTTTTTATAGATAGACAGCCATACAATTAACAACTTTGTGCTAATTGTAATACATCGTCACCTAATGTAATGGCTTCATGATGGTAATTCATATATTTTAAGTCGTCATCATTTTCGTCATTACAACCCAAGTCCGAATCTGAACATAGAGCTCCCCCATAGGTTGGCACCAAGCAAGGCCTTGAGCTCCTGAGCCCCTTACATCCATCGACTCCTGCATGTTTAATAAGGTCATCACTGTATCTAGTGGAAAGTCACCCAACACCGCGCTTGCCATACAAGACTGCCTCGAGAACCTTTTTCCCATTTTTCTCAATTCTGCAAGTTATACGGCTGTAAATATAAACGGTACTCTTCATAAAAGTTACAAAACTATTACCATTAGTGATATCATATAGGTATGATACGATTGTGCTAGCGAAGCTGCCGGCAGAAGCTAGCTTATTTATAAAACGGTCAGATTTTGTTGTACAATACAAAAGTAATTGTTATCCTCTTTTGTAATTATTAGAGTAATCCCGCAAAAGGCCTAATGCAAACTGCATGTTTCGCATTCTTCTATTAGTTACTACATGTACTGCTAGTATGTCATTTCGATGTTGAATATTATGTGACATCAGAAAAAACAGTTAAGCTTTGAAATCTCATATGATTTATACCCAAAATTAATAAAAATGTCAATCATGTTGGACTTTCATTAAATTTACACGCCTCACTGATTATCGTTACATCTCATGAAGACGGAGCATCATAACATACCGTAGGGTTTTATGAATAAGACCCCAACCTTCCAACTTAAACAAAACTTATTATCTTCCCATGTTTTAATGACACAATTCTGGTAGCAGGTGTAATAAAATGTATCAATTTCAAGTTTGACATTGAATGATTTGTTGAAGTATGGTATTAATTACAATTCACGGTTTGGGTGTGTACAATATAAATGAATTACGTTATCAAGTGTTACAACACTGGCAAAAGTTTTGCCTTACACGAGAACTAGTTAATTTGGTCTTACTATTATAGGTAAAAACAAAATCGAAAGAAGAAATAATAGATGAAAGAAGGATATTGCCCTTGCACCATAGAGTACTACCCAGAGCACCTATGACAAATATGTAGATATTTATCAAAGTAGAGCGCTTTAAGCAGTTCGAATAAAGATATGATACAAGGTTATGGGATTTTTTAACTTGCCTGCATTCCATATGAGTAGTCTACATTTTATCGTGTAAGTACTTGGTGAAACTTTACACCTATCTAAATATATACTAATATTGGATCGACAAAAAATGACATAATAAGATAGAATTATATTTTAAATGTCGGAGAAAGAGGGCACAAAATAAAATGAGATAAAAAAATGAAAGTAGATCGCGGAAGCTGCACTCGTTCGAACAATATGAGATATCGCACAGGGAACTATTAGAGATAAGTAACTATTCTATTTTAAACATTTTAAGATATTTAATTTATAATATTATATAAATAAATTTTAAACGTGGTAGAGCGTAGTAGTAGCAGCTTACAGATGTATTAATTTTTTGCTGTAAAAATTATCAATCAAAGTGACGTAACGCAAATACGAAGCATTTGGCTGCACTACGAGCCGGGTTCCATTCCTTACAATTAATTGTTCCGAGTGTTCCAAATAATTGTTTGTCCATATGCAATTTATGTGTGTAAAACGCCTACAATGTACTGGAGAAATTCCTTGTTAGTAAGAGTGCTTAACAGCAACATTGGTTGTATTAATCTACGGCTTAAGATAACATTGAAAGGAAAATACAATAATAATAGGCTTAAATATCGTTTGATACACCTAATAAATAAAATTAACAAGTACGCAAAGCAAAATTTTAATTGCAAACATCTTCTATAACCTTAATTAAAATGAAACACCAATCATTTTCATTCTCTTCCCATTGTTATCAGAGGGGAAATATCCAATTTACTCTTTATCAAAATTATATTTTGCTTACCTTTTTGTGTTGATATCCAGTGTAATTAACAAGCGTGTAAGCAAATTTAACCTTATGTAATGTTTTACGAAATCTAAACTAAATTACATATAAATATGTGTATTTACATGCATACTATACAATGAATAAAATAAATATTAGGGATTATTTTAGCTCAATTAATTGAAATAGGATTAGTTTACATTAGTCGCATCAGGTAATAAAATTATTAATATAAATACGACATTCTTAAAATAAATGGATTAGGCTTAAATTAATATATTAAAGTTACAGCCTATACACGTCACTCAGCGGGGCACAGGCCTGCTCTCATTTCTGAGAGGGTTTTAGGGCAAGGAAATGTCCGCCGCCCTGCTCCAATGCGTATTGACGAAGTTCACATGTCTTCGAAGTATGTTTTTCTTATTTTTCAAACATCCATCATGATGTTTTCCTTCCGCCGAGCACGTGGTAAGTCAGCACTTAAAATTGGATCGAATCAGGGTTGCACGCGTACTGTGAAATTTATAGCGCGTGCTTAGCTCCTGAGGTACCACGGCTTTTTAATTTTAATATGTACCACAATATTTAATTATTAATTTAATATGTATCACAATATAAAACATATCATCCTTGAACACACACCAGGACGTATCGTACTCATCCCGATACATTCGCGGTAATAATTACATTAAACTATAATATTAAACACATTTTTAGTCTTATGGTAGGTTCTCAATATACGATTGCATATCAATTTAGCATTCTACAAAAAACTTTAAAGATTCAACCATGTTTTCACAGAGTACAGCATAGCAACTTAATGCTGCTGTATATCTTATGACGAGTTTAAAGAACCGGAGCCCATTTTTAGTGGTAACTAGGCATTCTCTTAGTCCTCGGAAGTGACAACGCACTCTACATTTTAATAAATATTTCATTTTAATATAAAAATACAAGCAACTTTGTAACAATTAGTAAAAAATAGAAAATTAATAGAACATAAAAGATAGGAATAATGAGTATTAAAAAAAATCATTACAGCTTTAGTTTTGGGCTCGTTCAAAATTAATATAACTTAAATCCCGATCAGGATCAAAGCTATATTCATCTCAATAATAAGTCAAAATTTTAATTATTTTAATATCATACAACTGAAAATTCATTATTAAAATAATTTACTACGAACACCGCCGTCAGTAAATAAAATTTCGGAATTTTAAATATAATTTAGTGTAAATTATTAATAGTTTACACTTAAATGTAATCAACCTTTTAGGTTTTTTGAAAAACAAAACATAAGGACAAATATTTAAATTATTTATCAATAGAAGGGCTTCCTTTCTTCTAAGATGTTTGGCTGGGTACCATTTTTGCAGCTGAGCAGCACTGCCGGAACAACCACTGCTGTTTGGTTTAGGTGCAAAGAAAGCCAGTGTAATTATTGAACTCGTCATTGATATTAATACCGTATCCTTTCCAGTCCAGCAGCTTAAAAACGTTTTCGCAACGTCGCCCTGTTTTACATCTGTATATTAATTATTTAGTGAGATAGTGTCTATGGACCACAATACCATCATTTTAGGTGGACTGTATGCTTGTTGGCTCCCCACATTTAAAACACAGCCATTACTACGCTACAAAGCTCAAAGAAAGAATCTATGCTCCTGGAAGTAAGTTTTGTAAGAGTTGCTGTATGAATAGAACAGAATAACTCATCGGTTTTATTCTTTATTGTTTTTTTAATAAAGTAAAGTGAAGTAAAGTTACAGCATATATATGTCCCACAGCTGGGCACAGGCCTCGTCTCATTTCTAAGAGGGTTTTAGGGCAAGGAATGTCCGCCGCGCTGCCCCAATGCGTATTAGCGAACTTTACATGTCTTCGAATTATTATTTTTCTTCTTTCTCAGACATGCAGGTTTCGTCACGATGTTTTTCTTCACCACCGTGCACATGGTAAATCAGCACTTAAAATTACAATTAACAATTTCATTGGTGCCGACGGGGATCGAACCCGGATTACTCGCATACTTTGATATTTACAGCGAGCGCTTGGCCCCTGAGCTACCACTGTTTCTTTTTAAGGTATAACTTTTTGTCCAATTCTAAAAAGTAATAAGTTTGATTCCTATATCCAGAAAATTAATATTTATATTACTTTTTATACTCGTTTTTATATCGTTTCAATTCTGTGTCTTAGGGAATTCGCAGTACCTATATCTGTGCCGAGAGCTCAGGTCCCAATTTTCCATTTTATCTATAATAAGAAATGTTTATAAGACATGCAAATTAAACTGGACCAAACCGGATCAAGTATCATTTCAATTCTGGAATGTCATTGGTTAATTACATGTTGTGGCAATAACACCAATACAACGATCAAAAAACTCTCATTTTCTTGCTTGCACGTGACTTACGAACATACTGATATCATTGCACAATTCCTGAAAAAGAAGCTTTAAAAGTGAAAGTTTTGTTACAAAAATTTAAGCTTCGTCAACGTAAGCCGGATTACCGCCACAAGTTTAAATGAAGTTGCTAACGGTGTCCTTCGGAGATTAAGTTAATTAACATTTTCCCAAAACGGAGAATAACAATTATAAGTAACAAAATTTTAATTATATTCATACTCGACTGTATATTACTGTCTTTATGGATGTATTATAACTAACGAATAAATAATAGTACATCCAATTTAGGGCTGATTTTTCAATTCTCAAATTAAAACATAGTGAATAAATACTCTACTCGCCCGTCGCCAGATTGGGTATTTTACGCCTATCACAAATATACTGACATCTATCGAAGTCACAGACCAGTGTTATAGGTCTGTGATCGAAGTCTAAAAGAATAAAAGGTACTAAAGAATAAAAGGTACTACTCGACCAAACAATTAGGTGCATGACAGCTAAGACTTGATTGGAACTAGGGAGCAGAATACCAAATCACAAGAACACTGATTGGTTCATGAATATAGTTCGTACTTAGTACATGCTAGTAACTTGCATGTAATTATATTATATTATTTTATTTATATGTTATACATTTTTTATTGGAATACGTAGAATCAAAATATTTTTTAAAGACAGCGATTTTGATTGATATTTCATAACCGTTAGAGAAATCAAAATCTCCAATCTCCAACATTTTTTCAAAATCTGCCAATCGAAATCATGTATGAGAGTTAGTCCGAGTGATCACTGCCATCGTGCACATTCATTATAAATTATCTTGAGTCTTTAAATCTTGCTTTTCCCAATAACTCGGCCGTAATCGTTCAACATGATTATTTTCTTTTTTCCAATGACTGTATCATTCCACCTTAGTCCTCAGGAGTGACAACGCGTCTGCATTTTGATTCTTAATCGAGGATAAATGTAGATGTCTATGGAACACAGCTTCCACTTACCATCAGGTGGACTGTGTGCTCATTTGTCACCATTATTCTATAAAAAAGCTAGTGCAACTACCATAGTAAGAAAAAATGTACGAAACGGGTGCTAATTCTAATGGCGGCTATCTCTACCCTGCTCACTCTTATAGAAGTATTTCTCTGATCTCTTTCTTTTGTAATATTAGAGCGATAAGGTTAATAACAAAATAATATTCTTCATGACAAAGTTTTCCTTAGATGATGATTAGTGGTGATTTCAAATTTAATTATAATATTAGGTCCTTACATATGAAATTAGCGCTTTTACGGAGGAATATGAAGTCAATTTTTTGTAAAATATATTTAATTAATCAAATGCACGTTGTTATCTATGCACTTTTGCCATCTCATAGGTAGTTCATTGATCCCTAAATCGTATTTATAAAAATCACGTACAACTCGCAACTCGCGTACAAATGCGTAGAAGATAATTGCCGAAAGCGTCATGACCACGTGTCGATCGAAGCGTCTGACACTTATACAGGGCTATCCAAGTTGACATTTGGAAGTCGTGAATGCTAATAGAAAACTATAAAAATGAATAGGGTTGAAATTTTTCAACTTTAATCCTTGAAGAATATATATATTCTTTTTAGCGTTAAGGATTCCAATAAATCTATTACTGCTAAGCAGACAAACGCAGGAAGCGGTCGGCGAAAGAGGGAACAATGAACATCGGCAAACTTTTTTGTTTATAACGTTCCATAACTGTTATTCTCGTCAGTAAGTTGGCTCTTATTTAATAGTAAGAGATTATTATATAGGTGATATTTTATTAATTGTGATATTTAATTCAGTTTGTCATGAAAGGTTTGACAGTTAATTATTACTATACACAATAAGCATAACATTTAAATACACATTACGATAAATGCATGTGATAAATTTTGTTTTATAATAATAGGTGGTGGTAATACTACTGATGGAAATAGGTTTACTTCTGTAGGATAATGAAGGAAACACCTCAGTTGTACCATTGTTTATTCTGTGCTTGTACTATATAGCAAAGATAATGATGTCTAGTTAGCGAACGGGTTAAATATTATCTAACAAGCGTTGCATGCCGCGTTTATTAATCCCGACAGGAACAAGTATAAACAAATTTTCTGAGTCTGAAGGTTTATATTCATGAAATGCCCCTTTGCTACACGAGAAATTCCTAGCTTGGTTGAAATAATGCAAAATGTTCCCTAAAATATTCAGTTAGTTCCTTTTAATAGAATGTTCTAATTTACTTTAATCAATAAATTATTTTTCTCTGAAAGAAAACTAAGCTTTGTATTAACTTAGAGTCCTGCGTTACATAGCAATGGGCTTTGTAATAAGTACGAATAAAAGAAATTAATTGTTTGTTATAATTTAGAAGCATGTGTTATAATATGTATTAAGGACATATTATGGCACACGATAAGTTAAAAGAGATTGTATAATATAGTTTTCAGTCGACATTTAAGATTTATGACTCTAAGAAATGACTTGTAAAATTGTGATATTTTGTTTACTGTTTTATTATTCCTGTTTTAGTGATATTAATTTTTAATTATTATTATAATGTATCTTTATTTTATTTGTAAAACATAATTATGTGATAATATTGTTATCGGCAGTAAAGCTATTGGGTGATAAATGGAAATGCGAAAATGAAAATTAGTAGCTAGCTTACGTCTAAATGGCTTCTGGCGCGCGGTTCTTACCTTACTTGCGGTATAGCTTCCGGGGTAGGATAGGGAGCCGCTCGTCTCGCAATTCGTAAGGATCTCCTAGGTGTATGTTGTTTGTGATTTGCAGTGGTCACATACAGCTTGCCGGTACGACATACTCCGCCGAATGTCGAGTCCGCTCCGTAAGGCGTCGAGGTCACCGGCCCTTAGGCAAAACCTTAGGCACTCAAGCGCGCTCCGAGCCTTGTGTGTCCAGTCGCATGCGCGAGTGCTATCAAGCACTTCTCCCAACCCTTTCGTAACGAAAGGGGTAGGCAGTGCCCCAAAGTGTTGCAGCTCCCACCTTCTCCCACCTACACCTCTCGCATCGTCACCACCTATGTGGCTTTAGGACCATCTGCTGGACGAGCATCGTCCGCGCCTACGACCAACCCATCAGGTCTACCATAGGACGATGGTCAAAGGTCTTCTACAAGTTACGCCCAACTGGCAGCTGCCCCAGCAGTACCAAGGCCCAAAACGCCCCAGAAGGAGGCTGAGAAGGCACGTTATCCACCCTTCATCACTGAGGCCCCGGACTGGACGAAGCACTTCGAGCTGCTCAACAAGAAATTGGGACAACCTCCTAATGCTCGTCCGTTTGGGAAGGGGCATGGTTCACCTAGCTGGTATTCTGTGAGAGCGTGGTCCTTCCCCGGTCGAGCCGACCCATTCGTACTACAACTATACTATTAATATAGCTGCAGCATGGCTCTACCACGTAAAAAATCTTATCCAAGTTTCATCTACAGTAACTAATCGGTGCCAAAACTCTGATTTATTGCGCCTAAACAGAGCGTTGGAAATGTTCATACAAACACGATTTTGGTCTAATGTGAGCAAATGCGGCACCCAACGCGCTGACAGCTTTCTCATGCCTAAATCTTGATTTAATATGTGACAATGTTCACGTTCACGAACACGTTCTATGGACATTTTCATAGCCTCTGCTATCTCTCTCACTTTAATTCGGCGGTCATCTAGCACCATTTGGTGAACTTTAGCGATATTATCGTCAGTAGTATTATACGTGGTAGAGCCATGCTGCAGCTATATTACTGGTATAGTTGTAGCAGGAATGGGTCGGCTCGACCGGGGAAGAATCACAGAATACCAACGTAAAATAGCAGCTTAACGCTGCTGTGTTTCGTATGGTGAGTGAAGAGAACCGGAGACCCTTTTTACTGAAAACAAAGCATACCATCTTAGTCCTCACGGGTGACAACGCATCTGCATTTTGATTCGTAATCGAGGATAGATGTAGATGTCTATAGGCTACAGCAACTACTTACCATCAGGTGGATTGTGTGGTCGTTTGTCACCTTAACCTATAAAAAAGGTGCAGTTTTTGAACACCCCGAACGTTCATCGTCTCCAAAGCTCTCACGGCCACGTTTAAATTCAGCTGCCCAAAATTTCGCTGTGGTAAATGATGGTGCAGAGTCCCTTTACACAGAGTCCAGCTCATCTTTGATTTGCGTAGGCGCATTGCCTTTCAAAAAGAAATTTAATAACAGCTCGATATTAAATTTTTTCTATTTTCACAAAAGCACTCACATCGACTCACTCAAACGACTGTCAAATAACAACTACGCGTCCAAAATGGCTGAAATTTTGGTGCGTAACTATCAAAAGATGAAAAACTAAATTCACTAGCTTTTATTGACGAGTGCTGCCATCTTCACGTTGAGGTCGGAAACCACCCTGATAAAGATGGAAAGCATCAAGGAGTTCGTGGCTCGGCTGGCGCGCGGTATGTTTGACCGCGCTAACAACGGGCCACACATACATCTTAACAACCTGGCACCTCTACATGCCCGGCCCCCGGACGGGCGACCTCTACCAAGAGAACTGCTCTCTATATAGATTTGAGAGTCGAGTAATAACCCTCAATGTCACTGACTGATCAACTAAGACTATATTGACACCAATTAGCGACGAACGGAGGAACAAACTCGTCGCTGCCTATACCTACAATGCCATGACTGGCTCCCACGACCGGTACATAGTTGTGTACCGCGGGGATATTCCGGGTAATGGGATTTGCGTCGAGGACCGAGACCTGCGGTGCAATGATGCACTGGCAGACGACAGGGATAGTCACAATGATTCGGGATCAGTGCTTCGAACTATAAATAAGAAGAAAGAAAATAAGTGAAAAAGTAGGAAAAAGTAGTGAAAGTAATAGTGCATCAATATCGCATTTCCAAGGGGAATTTTTATTGAAGAAGTTGCTGTTTTATTTATCAAGATCCTTCAGTAGCCACCCTAATAGTAGGGTAAAGAAGTATACAGCCCACATAGGCACATACGACAGGCGTCAAGACCGGGACAATTTCAATAGCGGACCCGTCATCTTAGTCGTCAACCCTTTCTTTTAAGAAACGGTTTTGTGAACGGAATCGAACGTCTTCATCTAGGGTCACACCCACCTCGTTGTCCCGAACCCAGCGTCGTGTGGTATTTTTTAAATACGTAAGTGCCAAATTAAAAAAAAAAAACAAGAAAATGAATTTTATAATTCTAAAATTAATGTTGAAATGCAAGCAGATTTCCGGATTATCCCGCGTTTAATTAAAATTTTAATGAAATTCTGATGTTGTGGTTACTTGTGAGTTTCAGTGATCCCATACACGCCTCAGGCGTTACTCAAAAGACCTTTGAAAATTTTGCTTCATTACTTATAGTTTGGGATTTTACATAATTTTTATTACAAATGTCACCTTTTAGTTTAAATTACTGCCGCTTAAAACATAAAAATCGTTTTCTTTATTAATAAAAGCAGCTTTTTTTATCAGTGCAGACTGCAAGCGAAGCAAATGTTCTTTATAAATTAAAACAATCATGATAGGGATGATGTTCATGCGAAATTTTATCAGAACATTTATACTAACGAATAAGACTTTGCTAGAATGATAATATTTTTAAATAATACTTATGTACTGAGATTGAATGAAAATTGTGCACAACAGTGACACGACATCCAAAGCTGAAGATCGATAATTTGTTCTGAGTTAAAACAAAAATATGGTCTTTAGATGCAATGTACAAAATACAATTCCAATGGTTAAGAGTAATTAACAAAATATTAATTACTTTAAAAGATATTATTTTATACACTATG
This sequence comes from Parnassius orleans, assembly GCA_029286625.1. Lineage (NCBI taxonomy): Eukaryota > Metazoa > Arthropoda > Insecta > Lepidoptera > Papilionidae > Parnassius > Parnassius orleans. The sequence continues at coordinate 2,155,478 of JAGSMP010000032.1, forward strand.
TTACTTCCACAACTTAGACAAATTTAACCTCATATGTAAAATTTTATCAAGCCTTTTAGGCTACAGAGCGTGCCAAAGAAAAACACACACATACACACTATAAATATACGTAAATATAAACATTTGAAAAACAATACCCTGCTACCGGACAGTTGTGTAAAAATAGGGATTAAGAATGAGAGTACTATATACCGCTAAAATTATAACTTTAACGGGACAAAACTTATTTAAAAAAGTTTCAAATATTGTACAATACCAAGGATAATGATAGCAATGGCTTATTTTTGGTATTATAAAAAATCCGACCATAACGCCATTTATAGTTATTAAATAAATTATTTTGTATGTTTATTACTGTGTAGTGGGGGTGTAAGAATATCCACTACCCCATATCATCCCGTGGGTGTAGTAAGAAGCGACAGAGGGTAACAAATCACGAGATGGCCAGCAGAGTCTTCCTAATAACGACTAAAAATAAAAAAGTGCGGTTGCCAACCCGCTTGCCAAGCTTGGCAACTATGGCAAACATTCCCCTTATGAGGCAATCTATGGGTGAGTCCTATGTTCAGCAGTGGATTTTAACAGGCTGTAACGGTAACGGTATGCTTATTACTGTGATTTATTGAAAGGCCGTGTAGAACATAGGCTTCATTCAAATTCTTGCATATAACTTGGCGATGAAAGCAGGCTATCTAACAAAACCTTTTATCTGGAATCATTTTCTATTATAAATTCTCCGAGATAACTGGGTAGTACCTATTAGAGCCTCGGCTACATCAAAGACAACTAAATTGTGTAGCAGTATAGATTTTAAGCCCCTTACCTGTGTCCGGCAGTGGGCCATTATATTGCGTTGTGATGTTGCAATAGATTCGTGCCCAATTATATAAGCTTCAGTTTATATTAAAATGAGCAAACACTTTCATCACGGGGATAAATGTACTCTACAATATATTCATAGTTTTCGTATGTTTCTTAAAGAGAAATATTAAAAAAAATACCAACAAGAACGAAAATAATAATTTTCCCTTCACTGAATGATAAGTATAAAAATAAACATGTTATATCTTCGTACGAATTATATTTATGAACTTAATGAAAGATCTTACTAAGAAATTTTATTCTAACAAAATATAAATTTTCTATAACCAATTATTCCATACCTATTTTTTATTTATTTTCATTATCACTACCCTTCACAAGTCCACTGCTGAACACCGACCTCCTCCAAGGAATGTCACTAAACACTTTTCTGTAAGTCCTGTAAGACTTACATTCCTAACCAGGTCGCCAGTCTATCCAGTACGGACCTGCCCTACACTCCGCTGGTACCGGTTACTGGGCGAAGCTACACTTATATACATACTTTTGTACTCCATAGGTTTTTGGCTGACCCATTGCCACTTCAGCTGGCGATGTCGGTTACTCACATTCTACTGCGGGTTTCACCATTACGAAATTTATAACCCAGAGAAACTTCAAGCATAGCCATCTCTATAGCAGAACAATTTAAGCTTCCTCAAACGGCTTGCAATGGAGGACCACATCTCGGTTCCATAGGTCCTCACTGGCAACACGTGTTGGTAGTACACTTTTGTGTTAAGATATTGAGAAATATATACTATAAGTTGTATCATCAACTATTACTTATAACTTTGATAATAAATGACTTCCTTCAATGTTAATTTATTATTCCAAGTTCTGCTACTTGGAATAATTAACATTGAAGGAAGTCAAGAAGGAGCTTGGTTTTTCGTGTGTGTCGTTGGAAGTCAAACATAATAAATGCTTCATTTCTAAAATCATTGTCAAATTTTCATTAAGTCTTTCTTTTCCCATTCAGTTTTGTACATTTTCTTTAATTAAACCTCATTCTCAATTAATGTCTGTGGGAATAAATAAAAAGTTATACTGATGATAATATATTATTTGTCTTAAGTTAATGGTTTACTCTTTGTCGAGTCTTCGTCTAATTAAATATCTGTGGTTACAAAAGCCATTTGTCTTCAATCTTGAAACAAGAATTGAATTTGCAATGTTGATATAATATGAGTATAACTTGAAATTATTGACTTAAAATTTTAGTCTAACACAGATGGTGTAAAATTAACATATTATCAGAGTTGAATATGTTTAAATATTTTCACTGTTGAGAAACCTTACAAGTATTTTACAAATGTATTATTTACTTTATCCTTTTGTACTCTTTTTCAATGTATTGTGACTTTTTAATTGTTTTTTAATTGTTCTCTAGTGTCTCTAGTTCTGTAGTAACGCTGCCGCCTACATGAGTCTTGGTAGCTCAGAGACTAAGAGCTCGCTAAATTTTACAGAACGTCAGCAAAGCGCAATGGATCACCAATGTATTTGTTAATTGCAATTTTAAGTGCCTGAGGAAAACATTGGAAGGAAACCTGCATGTGTGAAAATTTAAAATATATCAAAGACATGTGAAGACCGCCAACACGCATTGGGGCGGCGAGGTAGATACTTCCTAGACCTAAAAATGAAATGAAAAGAAAAAAGAACAGAAATGGAAGGAGTGGGACGTATATAGGCTGTAACTTTAGTGTAATCAACGCCATATTATCACGGTGGAGGACACCACACTAGGCGGGCCCGCCCATAAATACCTCTTTGCTGAGTCCCTTCCGCTTACTTATGATAGCTAGGATGCCTTATTTTTATTTATTTATTATTATATTATCTTACTAGTAAGTTATATGGTTTTCGAAATTTCAGTTAATCTCGACTTGATATTTAGACATTAGCATAGCCACGTTGAAATACAATCAAAATGTAAAACTTCCAATTCGGTGGCTCACTGTGAGTTCGATTTCTTTTTGTTATAAAATACAGAATCTAATTTAATGAAAACTAAATCAGGTTTTAATTTTGCAATCAAGCGTTGAAATGAAATTTGTTTGGCAAAAATATCAATGAAGGATCATAGTGCCCTTTCTCTCATGGTGCGATGAGATGGTAAACCGAAACGACCAGAATGAGATCAGACGCAGGACCAACAGCTTTACGTGCTTTCCGAAGCACGGAGGTGAAACACCTGACTCCAGGCTGCCACTATGAATTTCTTGACATAAAAACTCAATAACTGATTTTTTGATGCGACCCGGGTTCGAACCTGGGATCTCATGATCAGCAGTCGCATTTACCACTAGACCAACGAGGCAATCATATATAACAACTGTACGTAGCGTAATCCTTTTATGTCGTTTAAAAATAATGAATCATTTTTTATAGATAGACAGCCATACAATTAACAACTTTGTGCTAATTGTAATACATCGTCACCTAATGTAATGGCTTCATGATGGTAATTCATATATTTTAAGTCATTCGTCATCATTTTCGTCATTACAACCCAAGTCTGAATCTGAACATAGGGTTCCCCCATAGGTTGGCACCAAGCAAGGTCTTGAGCTCCTGAGCCACTTACATCCATCGACTCCCTGCATGTTTAATAAGGTCGTCACTGTATCTAGTGGAGAGTCACCCAACACCGCGCTTGCCAATACAAGACTGCCTCGAGAACCTTTTTCCCTTTTTTGTCAATTCTGCAAGCTATATGGCTGTAAATATAAACGGTACTCTTCATAAAAGTTACAAAACTATTACCATTAGTGATATCATATAGGTACGATACGGTTGTGCGCTAGCAAAGCTGCCGGCAGAAGCTAGCTTATTTATAAAACGGTCAGATTTTGTTGTACAATACAAAAGTAATTGTAATCCCTCTTTGTGTAATCATTGGAGTAATCCCGCAAAAAGTCCTAATGCAAACTGCATGTTTCGCATTCTTCTATTACTTACTGCTACGTACTGCTAGTATGTCGTTTCGATGTTAAATATTATGTGGACATCAGAAAAAAAACAGTTAAGCTTTGAAATCTCATATGATTTATACCCAAAATTAATAAAAAAAGTCAATCATGTTGGACTTTCATTAAATTTACAGTAATGAAGACGGAGCGTCATAACATACCGTAGGGTTTTATGAATAAGACCCCAAGCTTCCAAATTAAACAAAACTTATTATCTTCCCATGTTTTAATGACACAATTTCTGGTAGCAGGTGTAATAAAATGTATCAATTTCAAGTTTGACATTGAATGATTTGTTGAGGTATGGTAGCTTTAATTACAATTCACGGTGTTGCGGTGTGTATATATGAATTACGTTATCAAGTGTTACAACACTGGCAAAAGTTTTGCCTTACACGAGAACTAGTTAATTTGGTCTTACTATTATAGCTAAAACACAAAATCGAAAGATGAAACAATAGATGAAAGAAGGATGTTGCAATTTTCCTTGCACTTCATAGAGTACTACCCAGAGCACCTATGACAAATATTTATCAAAGTAGAGCGCTTTAAGCAGTTCGAATAAAGATATGATACAAGGTTATGGGATGTTTTAACTTGCCTGCATTCCATATGATTAGTCTACATTTTATCGTGTAAGTACTTGGTGAAACTTTACACCTATCTAAATATATACTAATATTGGATCGACACAAAAATGACATAATAAGATAGAATTATATTTTAAATATTAGAGAAAGAGGGCACAAAATAAAATGAGATAATAAAATGAAAGTAGATCGCGGAAACTGCACTCGTTCAAACAATATGAGATATCGCACAGGGAACTATTAGAGATAAGTAAATATTCTATTTTAAACATTTTAAGATATTGAATTTATAATATTATATAAATAAATTTTAAACGTGGTAGAGCGTAGTAGTAGCAGCTTACAGATGTATTAATTTTTTGCTGCAAAAATTATCAATCAAAGTGACGTAACGCAAATACGAAGCATTTGGCTGCACTACGAGCCGGGTTCCATTCCTTATAATTAACTGTTCCGAGTGTTCCAAATAATTAAGTGTTTGTCCATATGCAATTTATGTGTGTAAAACGTCTTCAATGTACTGGAGAAATTCCTTGTTAGTAAGAGTGCTTAACAGCAACATTGGTTGTATTAATCTACGGTTTAAGATAACATTGAAAGGAAAATACAATAATAATAGGCTTAAATATCGTTTGATACACCTAATAAATAAAATTAACAAGTACGCAAAGCAAAATTTTAATTGCAAACATCTTCTATAACCTTAATTAAAATGAACCACCAATCATTTTCATTCTCTTCCCATTGTTATCAGAGGGGAAATATCCAATTTACTCTTTATCAAAATTATATTTTGCTTTCCTTTTTGTGTTAATATCCAGTGTAATTAACAAGCGTGGAAGCAAATTTAAACTTATGTATTGTTTTACGAAATCTAAACTAAATTACATATAAATATGTGTATTTACATGCATACTATACAATGAATAAAATAAATATTAGGGATTATATTAGCTCAATTAATTGAAATAGGATTAGTTTACATTAGTCGCATCAGGAAATAAAATTATTAATATAAATACGACATTTTTAAAATAAATGACTTAGACTTAATTTAATATATTAAAGTTACACGTGTATAGGCACGTCACTCAGCGGGGCACAGGCCTGCTCTCATTTCTGAGAGGGTTTTAGGGCAAGGAAATGTCCGCCGCCCTACTCCAATGCGTGTTGACGAAGTTCACATGTCTTCGAAATATGTTTTTCTTATTTCTCAAACATCCATCATGATGTTTTCCTTCCGCCGAGCACGTGGTAAGTCAGCACTTAAAATTGGATCGAATCAGGGTTGCACGCGTACTGTGAAATTTATAGCGCGCGCTTGGCCCCTGAGCTACCACTGTTTCTTTTTAAGGTATAACTTTTTGTCCAATTCTAAAAATAATAAGTTTGATTCCTATATCCAGAAAATTAATATTTATATTACTTTTTATACTCCTTGTATCGTTTCAATTCTGTGTCTTAGGGAATTCGCAGTACCTATATCTGTGCCGAGAGCTCAGGTCCCAATTTTCCATTTTACGAGTATCTATAATAAGAAATGTTTATAAGACATGCAAATTAAACTGGACCAAACCGGATCAAGTATTTGCATAAACAACATATAATTGTTTCGGATCTGTCCACCCATGTGCAATTTATGTGTGTAAAATGCCTGCCTGCCTGAGAAATTCCTAATAAAAACATATCTTTTGTTTGTCCCATCGCAACCTCCCGTAGCTTTGACGGATTTTGAAGCGAGGTCTCATTTGATTCGTCATCAATTCTGGAATGTCATTGGTTAATTACATGTTGTGGCAATAACGCCAATACAACGATCAAAAAACTCTCATTTTCTTGCTTGCACGTGACTTACGAACATACTGATATCATTGCACAATTCCTGAAAAAGAATCTTTAAAAGTGAAAGTTTTGTTACAAAAATGTAAGCTTCGTCAACGTAAGCCGGATTACCGCCAGAAGTTTAAATGAAGTTGCTAACGGTGTCCTTCGGAGATTAAGTTAATTAACATTTTCCCAAAACGGAGAATAACAATTATAAGTAACAAAATTTTAATTATATTCATACTCGACTGTATATTACTGTCTTTATGGATGTATTATAACTAACGAATAAATAATAGTACATCCAATTTAGGGCTGATTTTTCAATTCTCAAATAAAACGTAGTGAATAAATACTCTTTGGTTGCGCCAGACCGTCGCCAGATTGGGTATTTTACGCCTATCATAAATATACTGACATCTATCGAAGTCACAGACCAGTGTTATAGGTCTGTGATCGAAGTCTATAATAAAAGGTACTACTCGACCAAAACAATTAGGTGCATGACAGCTAAGACTTGATTGGAACAGGGAGCAGAATACCAAATCACAAGAACACTGATTGGTTCATGAATATAGTTCGTACTTAGTACATGACAGTAACTTGCATGTAATTATATTATATCATTTTATTTGTATGTTATACATTTTTTATTGGAATACGTAGAATCAAAATATTTTTTAAAGACAGCGATTTTGATTGATATTTCATAACCGTTAGAGAAATCAAAATCTCCTATCTCCAACATTTTTTCAAAATCTGACAATCGAAATCATGTATGAGAGTTAGTCCGAGTGATCACTGCCATCGTACACATTTATTATAAATTATCTTGCGTCTTTAAATCTTGCTTTTCCCAATAACTCGGCCGTAATCGTTCAACATGATTATTTTCTTTTTTCTTGTGTGATAGACTGAACCATTCCACCTTAGTCCTCAAGAGTGACAACGCGTCTGCATTTTGATTCTTAATCGAGGATAAATGTAGATGTCTACGGAACACAGCTTCCACTTACCATCAGGTGGACTGTGTGCTCATTTGTCACCATTATTCTATAAAAAGGCTACTGCAACTACCATAGTAAGAAAAAATGTACGAAACGGGTGCTAATTCTAATGGCGGCTATCTCTACCCTGCTTACTCTTATAGAAGTATTTCTCTGATCTCTTTCTTTCGTAATATTAGAGCGATAAGGTTAATAACAATATAATGTTCTTCATGACAAAGTTTTCCTTAGATGATGATAGATAGGTGGTGATTTCAAATTTAATTATAATATTAGGTCCTTACATATGAAATTAGCGTTTTGTACGGGAGGAATATAAAGTCAATTTTTTTTGTAAAATATATTTCATTAATCAAAGTATGCACCGTTGTTATCTCATTGATCCCTTTACTAAAAAAAACATGGGGGCGAGAATCAATAAACTCTTTGAAGGCGGTTTGGACTGCCGCATCGGAGTTGAATTTTTTTTCCTTGTAAGAAGTTGTCCAAATTTCGGAAAAAATGGTAATCTGTTGGAGTAAGGTCCGGGGAGTACGGTGGATGTCGCAGACATTCCAATTGTAGCTCACTTAACTTAGTGGTTGTTTGTTGTGCAGTTTGTGGTCTTGCGTTGTCGTGAAGCAGCAGTGGCCTAGAGCGATTGACCAATCTCGGGTGTTTAGCAGCTAGTTCTTCCTTAATGGTTTGCAGTTGCTTACAATAGATATCTGCCGTAATCATTTGGCCAGATTTTAGAAAGCTGTAGTGAACGACACCGGCGCTAGTCCACCAAACACTCACAAGTAACTTTTTCTGACTCAATTTTCGTTTAGGGCAGGATTTGGCTGGGTCTCCAGGGTTCAGCCATTGCGACGAGCACTTCCGATTATCGTACAGTATCCATTTTTCATCACAAGTAATGATTCGATTTAAAATCCCTTCATTTTTGTGTCGGTTGAGCAAAGTAACACAGCAGTCGACGCGTGTTTGCAAGTTCGATTCACTCAATTCATGAGGTACCCATCGTTCAAGTTTTTTTACTTTCCCGATTTGCTTCAAGTGGATTAATACAATTTTATCACTTACCCGAACCTGCAGCTATCTCTGAAGTGCTTTGTGATGGATCCACTTCCACAATAGCCTTTAATTCTTCATTTTCCACTTTGGTCTCCGGCCGTCCACGGGGTTGGTTCTGAAGGTCGAAATTTCCAGAACGAAAACGTTGAAATCAAAAACGTACCGTGCTTTCTTTTGCGACACCAGCGCCGTACACATCATTAATCCTTCGAGCTGTTTCTGCAGCACTGGTGCCACGGTAGAACTCGTACTCGTAAATATACCGATATTTCATGTTTTCCATTGTGCGGTAATAAGCGACGCCAAAGAAAAAAATAATGAGGAAAAAACAAATGAATGACTGTTTTCAAAACTCAAATGTACCAGCTAAATGAATTTATAAAATTGAATTTGGAATTCTTATCCAAAGAGGACATATTTCAGATCAAAGTGGTCAGTACGACAAAACGCTAATTTCATATGTAAGGACCTAATATATTTAATGCGAATACATTTTTGAACATTTTTAAATAAAACTCATTAATAACGGTTAATACAGTGAGAATAAACAGCCGCTGGACTTACCAATAACCCACAAAGAGTAACACCGAAAGATAATTTAAATGTTTATTTTATAGATTAAACGCTAGTGTGTGACTAATGAGATTTTTATAAGATACATACATATACATAATACATACATAAGCACTCACGCCTGTCACCCAAAGGGGTAGGATCGTGCTAAATGGAAGTGCATAGTCTCTATGGACTTCCATTTAGCACGATCCTGACACACCTCTCTCGCCTCCTCCACATCCATATACCTACGCATACACGCTCGTCGGTTAAGGGTACTCTTAATTTGTCTTATCTTGTTTTTATAAGATCTTGTTTAATAATATTATCACATTCTTAGGTTAATACGTTTTTAGCTACAAATTTGTTTATGTTATTCTTAAATAAACTTTATCGATAAATGAAACAAATTTATCTTTTGCTATTTTTATTTTTCTAATAGAATAAAATATTCTCATAAATTTGTTTTGTAATAAAGAAATACGTCCAAATTTTTTAAAAGCGTACAATTTTCAAAGCAGTGGCGTAGCAAGAATACGACCACCCCTCAACCCCGATAGAGGTCAATGACAAGTCTTATCTTTTTAAATTATGGCATTAAGAATCTCAAAAATCTGAAAATAGCTTTTACTGAATACTTTGGATTAAAATATTACGAACAATGTAGCATTGAAAGTTCTAAAAATTATGATAATCTGCACACCCACACATTCTTGCCAAGGGCAAATACATTTTATTACTTTTTTCATTTTAAATAATTTGCAAAAACTGTTAGACATCGGATTTTATATTTTTAAAATGCTTGTGAAAATAAGTAGCGACTGTGTAAAAATAAATATATGTAATTAAAAAAAAGTGGCAGCAACCCTTGCTACGCCAATAACAGTATATGTAAAGTTTTTACTATTCTTCAAAGTAAAAATATCTCACATGTTTAGCGGGCGAATCAAAAAATTCGTTGTGGGGTAAATCAAGAGCCGATAGTGCAGCACCGAAGTAGTGTCTTGTAAAGTGCAACACGTCGTTTGGACGTAGTAACAGCACGGTTTGTAGATAATCACGTATGGTACCAGTCAGTTCACCGTTCTCAGATACGTAACGAGCACCTTCCGATGATCGAGAAGCCTATAAAATAAATAGATACAAGGTACTATGACGTTCAAATATTACTTAGACTGCTATAACATTATCATATTATTGTCTTCATAGAAATAACATGTCAATATATTTCATCATAGTCTGCGATAGCTACAAGTCAAATATACCTAATAAATTCAATGACTTTTTTTCTAAAACTGATGTAACAATCGAACTTACAGAACCACCTGTAGTGTAGGGTGGCGTAAGAGAACCCGTCATCTCTATTCGCCCTGGGACTGTCGGCATTTCCTATGCCTTCTAGCAACGAAAATACCAGAAACTTATTAACATGATAAATAGATTCTCGTTTACGCCGGACGAAAAATAGCCACACCAACGAAAGTCAAAGGTTTGACGTCTGGTGCTGGCAAACATGCTTTCCGACCGTGCTTTGTGGCTTCCTTGAGGCAGGCCTGTGTTCAGCAGTGGACTTGTGAAAGATTTTAATGATGATGATAATGACGATAACCTTAGGTTTTGCACATAAAAAAATTTACATTTATAATTCAACTTATGATAATATCGAAAAAATTAAGTGTAAGATAAATTAAATACCTTGAAGTCTAAGTAGTCCGACAACAATTGTAGGTCCTTACGCCAAGATTCGCGAAGTGGTGCGTGAGGTTCAATTTCGTTTTCCTCGGGAAAAACTCGTAACAATGGATTTATATGTATAATATAACTATTATCCGCCCACTCTTCGCTCACGACGTAACCTTTTAACATAAAATGGAAAGGGAACGGAATGGCTCTTTTCATATTATTATTCCTTTATGTTTCGGTTATTCAAAAATACAGATAATTCGGTTTATAAAATACCTTACTTACCCTTAAGGGTCAGGACGGATAGAGATTGGTGAACACAGCCAGATGGTTCTATTATATGACGCTCTACCTTTTCCACAAACAATGGTTGACCGTTAACAATCGCTTGACTGACGCCTAAACAGACCTAAAATATAAAGTAAAATAACAGCTAATATAAACGTTCCCCCACTTGGAATATTCGTATATCTCCACTTTTTCAAGAACAGTTTCGCTGATCTAGTGATAACCAACGTATCTTTTTCCATGGGGGAAAGATCAAAGGAAAATATCAAGTGAAATCTACTCTCGATAGTTTCCTTTACTGCCGAGTACGGGGTGAACCACTGTATAAATTTACATTTCCATTACTGTCAATATCGACAACATGGAATACTATTATAGTATTCTATGACCTGCAATGATTCTCATATTAAAATTTAACTTGATTGCCCCTGACATGATACGGAAAAAATTAAAATTCAATAAATCACTTCAATAGCGACAAAATGTAAAACGTTATTATGGTTTTTTTCAATAATCTACAATATTTAACAAGAAAGGTATTAAATATTTTAAGCATCTCCAGTTAATTCAAATGTTATACCAATGAGCTAGCTTTAATCATTGGTCTAATAAAAAATTATATTATAGTACCTAACGTAAAGATATATCATCGACAGTACTTACAAAAATACTTTCACATACAACTCCATCGATAAGGACAGTGTCTGTTTTAATACAACCTTTATAACGAGTGAGGCTCACATAACGCCTAAGCACGATATTAGCGCCTTCCAACAAAAAGTTATGAGCTTCTTCAAAGGTATGATAAAACCGCTTTATTAAATGACGGTCCCCACAAATATGAGTGACTTTATTGTAGTAACCGCTTTCACAAATTGCCATATAATTTCGCTTCTCTTTAAATTTATCTCTCTTCTGAATATATCTATAAACATAATATTCTGTTTACACATATTTATTAAACACTTGCCTTAAATTGATTTTTTATTTTGAGTATTAATAAATTATTTTATAAAATCACATATTTCAGTTTTCAAGTCTACTGCAGACAGTTCACTTACTCAGATCTATTTTCTTCCAAGGTATGAAGGTTACAGTCTATGATGCTTACAATTTTAGTCCCTGTCTTAGCTCCTTCTTTAGATGAATGAGACACTACTTGAACAAGAAATTTATCTTTGTCCTCTCCCAAAGTCTCAACATTAATTGTTAAACCTACGACAGAATAAGGCATATTAAAGTCAAAAATGAAACATATCGAATAAAATCTAATTTTAAAATCACAATAATAACCTCCAACAGCGCTACAACAATCGATTGATAGTTTCCCAACCTTTTTCTGATAAATTGGTGTTTCGAGCTGTTCAACATCACTCACTTCTTTAACTATTTTTTCTTTATTTTTCCCTAAAATTTCAATTTTTTCCTTTGCTTTCTCTTTATAACTTATTTTGTCATGTCTTCCATACCCGTAACCAAAGTAAGTGTGTCGTGGATTAACATCATGACACCATCGAAAACCGTGTTTTCCAGCCCTAACTTTCTTTAATTTTTTTACTCCTTTTCGTTTTTGATTCATTTCGGTAGATTCCGTGAAACAAGTACATTCATTATAGTTGTCAACTTCAGTATCACATACACAAGGATCAAGACATTGACAAGTGTGAAAACATTTACAGTTCTCCGGATTTTCACAAGAACAAACTTTATTAGTAGAAAAACACCGACAAATTATTTCTAAATTAGAATCACATGTACACTCTTCAGGATTCGGACAGTTACAAGGAGGTTTAAGACTAACGTTATCACGTACAACTTCTTCATTAATTGCTTCACACATACATAATATATTTTCTTGTTCACATACGCATACATTTGGCTTGCACGTACAATTTTTACCTTTAAGACATTGGCATAAAACTTGCTTTTCTGACTTTTGGCATTCACACGGTATGCGAGCATAATCTAGTTTTGCTTTCTCCATATTGAAATTATCTCGCTCGTTGAGGCGTCCCCTTTCAATTTCTTGATGGATCTCAGACGTTAAATCACTCTTAATTTTGTGTTGACAATTACAATTAAGGGCTAAATCTTTATTAATATGACAAATACAAGTTTCACTTATCTCATCACAAGTACAAGCCATACGGGGCTTCCCATCTGGATCACACATACATATTTCAGCTTCATTACAAGTACATATTGGTGTTGGTTTACTGTCATTACATATGCATACACCATCTAGTTTAGAACACGTGCATTCCGAAATTTCTTTAGGGCCACATAAGCAAGGTATTTTGAGAAAACATTTACATTGGCCGTTTTTATCAAGCTCACAAGTACAGTACTTAGTGTTTTGTTTTGTAGGGTTAATTTTAGGCATACCATCTTTAATTATAAGACTATTATTACTACTTCCGGACGGAATAGGCTTTTCACAATCGGGGAAAAAATAAAAATAAAAGTTATCGTCGTCGTCGACATTTTCTTCAGTAATATTTTCGTCAACTTGCTTTTTCACTGTCTTCACGTCAAAAGTTTCCTTGTCCTTGACGTTTTCATGTTCATCGATGTGAGTAGAATCGGTACTAGAGCACTCAGAATCCGAAAAAATTTCATCCAAATTGCCATCGACGTGTCCACAGCTTATTATTAATGATTCTCCGAAACATAATTGCTTCTTCAAAGTGTCATCTAAAATACCGCAAAAATTAAATAAATATATTATTCTGCTTAATATCATTATTAATATTGATATTAAACAGAATTTGGGTCCGTTTGTCAGAATAACTAGGCTAATTGCATCGTGGGATCTGATATTAAATCCCTGACGGTCTACATGTGTTGTGATTGTCCTCGCTTACCGACCCGTACCTGGATAGCTTACGTAGGTTTTATGCATTTCATTTTAATCTTCATAGGAAAAACGCATTTATATTTTTATTCTTTATCAATGATAAATGTAGGTGTGTCTATGGGCCACTGCATACACCGAACATTGGGTGGACTAGGTGTATATTTGTGCTTTAACTTGTATTAAAAAGGCTGCTGAGAAGTTGACGTCTCCCAAACCCTATATTAACTGCTATTTAACTGCCTCATAGGTCTAGTGGTCGTAAAGGCGATTGCTGATCATGATATCCTGGGTTCGAATCCCAGGTCGGGCCTAAATCTGTTATTGGGTTTTTATGTCAAAAAATTGTCAGTAGCAGCCCGGGTCGTAGAGTCGGGTCGTTGGCGGTGTGTCACCCTCCTGCCTCGGAAAGCACGTAAAGTCGTTCGCTCTGCGACTGATCTCTCTCCGGTCGTTTCCGATTACTGCCCCATCGGACTATGAGAGTAAGGGAATAAAGAGTTTCCCTGTCCTTGCGTATAGACTTGGGCACAATCAATAATTACAGATTCAATACGATAAGCCAGATATTTGCAGTGTAGTTTTGGTATTGCTAAATCCCTTATCTTACCATGCCACGTGCATGCGTGTCATAAAATGCGAATGAAATATTTGGGAATATGCATATGAAATGGACATTAAAGGGAAATCCTTATTTACTATACGAAACAGCAGCATTAAGCTGCTATTTTACGCTGGTATTCCATAAGAGTGTGGTCCTTCCCGGTCAAGCCGACCCATTCGTGTTTCAACCATAATATAGCTGCAGCATGGTTCCACCAATTATAATCAATTTCCTGATTGATAATAACCAATTTTTAAACATTTGGTACTGCGATCACCAATTCGTCCTCCAAGAGTGGCGATTATAGCAAATCTTTCCTAATATGAGAGAGATCCGACGGCTCCGTAGCGCAGTGGCTTAGCGATGAGTTGCATCGCTTGGGAATCCCGCGTGGAACAAGTATTTGGCCTACAAATTATTGTTCCGGGTCTGGATGTTTGTCCTTCTGTAATTTATGTTTGTACACTGTCTCCACGATACAGGAGAAAATCTTAATGTGGGGTAACGTTTTGTCCTTTGTATTTGCATCATATTATAAGAAGATTCATCATCATCATTACAAACCATTAGTAAGAACACACGACGCCCCCGTAAATGTCCTTAAATAATTTGAATTGCTTTTATAAAGACCTTAGTGGTGCGTTCAAAATAAAAAACCCACAACACATTTCAAAAAAGACTAATAAATCTTTAAATACAAAAAAAAATCTATACGTAATCCTGTGTGAAGTGAGTACCTATGTAACGATAACCAGAAAGATTCCTTGTCCTTAAAAGAATGTGGTTGATCTACATACTTAGGTAGTAGGTATAGGTACCTCAATAGTTCTAATAAAGTCAAGAATGATCCATTAAGAGAACGAATAATTATATTTTATTCATCTGACTAATAGGATTTTGGCGTCTACGACTAGACGCAGCTAATTACGGTTGGCTAAGCTTAGATGTACCCATTCAATTTATTCATGACCAAAAGTAGGTTTAGCGGTTGCTTTTGGCTAAAACTAGGTTTTGTAAAGTCCGAATAATAAGTAAAATAACTTAGACTTCAGCTAACTTAAAAAAAATACCAATTTATTATAGTAAACGGCCTAAAGATTTTATGAAAATGTAACCGGAAACACAAAATCTGAAAAAAAGTTCTTTTGATATTCGTGAATTGGCTAATGTAATATGAAAAAAAATGCGTATAAATAAGAACGAACTACTAAAAAATTTTTCCATCAACCTTAAAGTACCTATAAATGCTGAATGTACCTACAACTTTCTTTTATACTATTAATTATTGACCAGAGCACTATTTTTACTTATAATATCGGTGAAAACTACTAGACAATCGCTTTTAAATTTGTTTTTAGGTTATTGTGATATTCATATTTTAATCGTTAATTTCTCAGTATTCCTGTTAGATACGATTAATATTAGTATTGTAATCTATTGGTTATAAGGAATAAATCGACATGTGTTTCATTAAGTTACGCCTGGTTATGGTGGTGAGCCCGTTCTCAATACAAAAAGAAATTGTCTTCTTTGTTATATATTACTTAAATTATTTCACGATTAAATTAATTCAATTATTCATTAATTTAATTAATTTATTCGTGAAATAATAACACGATCAATTTAATTAGGCCTAGTTAGCCAGATTTTTTTTATTATTACATGGTTTGTTAAAATAGATACATTAATCCGTTGTTGGGACATCCTTTTAAGTAAAATATATATACCTGTGCCAGGTTGTCCCGCTCTTCCGTAGAAAATTTCTTAAGAAATTTCAAGGAGTGCATTTTTAAGTGATTTCATCGAAAAAAGCCTCTATTTCTTCATAATTTACTTTTGTAAGCCTGTCAGGAACTTTTTTAATTCGTAAGTATTTAAAGAATATATTTTTATCAAACTATTCACTTTCTGGTATATATAAGCTGATTAGATTAGATTCAGTAGATATAGATAAAATAAAATAAATAAATGGAAAAGTTTCAGTTTCTATCTTAACAATGGTTTCAGTCTATTATGGACCCTACAAAATGCGTATTAAACGACATCAACAGCTGTGTCCAGGATTATTACCCTGAACTTAGTTTCACTTTCAATGTTTACTTTCTACTATAGGGCCTAATTTAATGTGTTTGCTTTTTTATAAAATGATTAAACAAACATTAAAAGAAATAAAGAAAAACACACATGATTTTTTCTATGATATTTTTCCGGCAGATTCGGCTGCGGTTACAACTTCACTTATATTTTTGGAAAACATCTAATAATATATAAACGAGTGTATATTGCAAGGGTGCATAAACGCGTGTGAAACCGTGTGTAAACAGCGTTTAGATTGAATATCAAAGTTTGTCCATCCCTCACGCGTAATACTCCCAGTGGTTTGCCGGATTAGACTGTGGCTACCGTAACATCCGTTTAAAAAGGTCGTATTTAAAACCCTAGGATTGGTAATGTTACAGCATTACTACCGTGAAGTATCGGCCCTGCACTCACCAACTCCTCCCAGCATTGTGATTATGCGAAAATCTGATTAAATATTTATGCGATATCTAAGCTTGGAGATAAGCGTGGATATTTGAAGAAATCCTAACACGTCTAGACGCGATCAAATATTTAATTTCTTTGCACGAATTTGTTTTTTTTTTTTTTATAGGATAGGGTGACAAACGAGCACACAGTCCACCTAATGGTAAGTGGTTGCTGTGACCCATAGACATCTACATCTATCTTCAATAAAGAATCAAAATGCAGATGCGTTGTCACCCGTGAGGACTAAGATGGAATGCCTCTTTTCAGTAAAAGGGTCTCCGGTTCTCTACACTCACCATACGAAACACAGCAGTGTTAAGCTGCTATTTTACGCTGGTATTCTGTGAGAGCGTGGTCCTTCCCGGTCGAGCCGACCCATTCGTACTACAACTATACTACTAATATAGCTGCAGCATGGCTCTACCACGTAAGACGTTGTGTTGTATTCATTGATTAGTTAATTTTGCCAAATTAGGTTGAGTATTATCTTTAACACGATAATATAATAATACAAAAGCTCCAATTATTTTACAGAATATTATGCCTTAGCACCGATTTCAGAATGTGAAATTATTTTATTATTTTTAGCTGTCTGAAGTCTGCTTTTACTGGTTGTTACTAATCGTCCCGCACGCAGAGTTGACGAGAATCAGCCTCCCAAACGAGATGGTTTCCGAAAAGGCTTTAGTACCATAGACCATATACATTATTATTATTATAACAGCCCTTCACAAGTCAACTTCATAATAAAGCCCTCCCCCAAAGTTGTCACAAAACATAGTCCTACAGGCGGCCACATCCATCGACTTCTTGAATGTCTTACCCGGTCGGCACTCCACCCAGTGGGCCTACACTTAGTTTTCCGATACGAAGCTGCCTCTCGAGAACATACAAATTGTGTAGAAGACAATCTTTGGCCTTTGATTCCGTTGCAATTTGGGCGGTGCTACAGTCCCTTCAAATGTGCCAGCTTGACTGCCGGTATAATGACGTGATATATTTGTACAGTAAGACGACAATAGCTATCCGAATCCGATTATAATTGTAGATTACGAAACCTATTTAACTGAAGAGAAGAGTAAGAAAGCGTGACATTATAGCCCCGAAACTCTTTACCGCTGCATAGCAAGACGTTTTCAAGCTACTGGACTGGAAAGAATACGGCATCGACTCAATTGCCTCATTAATGTCTTCCACCAGACCAGATATTATGTCTAAAGATGAACAGAGAACTACCAATGCTGGCAGTTGTTGGAAATACTACAATCTACGTTGTTGACGAGTATTCTTACCGTGGACAAATTGTTCGACGAGGTAAATCCAGCTTCGACCATGAAGTCAATCAACGGGTCCAAGTCGGCGTTCGGGATATTACGACAGATCTTCTCGTCACGTATTCCTCAAAACTCAAAACCCAGAGAGTACAATCCTTATGTTGCCAGTGGTGATATAAGGATCTAAGACGTCCTTCACCGCTGGCTGTATAAGGAAGCTCAAGATCGCTAAGCGAACTATGGAGTGGGCTATGCTTGGAGTTTTTATGCATGATTGACTTTGTAATGTGGATATCTATAGTAGAACCAGAGTAACCGACAAAGCTCAACGGATCAACAAGCTGAAATTATTAAGTTATAGATGGCTGCATAGCTCGAAAAAACCTCAACCGATGGCGTTGGTTCTCGAGTCTCAACCTCGTACCGGTAAGCGAAGTATAGGGGAACCCCCACTAAGTCGATGGATGCAGCCACCTACAAGACCGTGTTGTGTGACATCTTGGGGGGGGGGGGGGGGTATATATATACAGTTGATTGTAAAGGGCTGTACTGATGAGTATAAGAATGTAAGAGAATTCACTACCCTATAACATACCGTGGTGTTGTAAGAGTTGATAGAGGGAAACTAAAACAGGAGATATCAACTCTAAATAATAGAAAATTTGCACCCGCCTACCAAGCTTGGCTACTATTAAAAATATCCCTCCTTCTACTAACTTCTATGGGGGAGGCCTATGTTCAGCAATAGATTTGATAAGCTGTAATAAATGAATGAATAAGTAAAACGGTGAAACCTGGGATCCTATAAAACAATCTTCTTCCGTTAACATGTAAAACCGTAGTTTTATGAAACATAAATTATTCATACATTAATATTTTTCATATTAAATATATTATCTCATCGGCATAGTAAAATTCTATGCCGACTAGATAATTAGTATAAATCTAGTAATATATCAGTCAATGGTATAAATAGACAAAAAATTTCATCACGTCAGAAAGTTTAATTATTCAAAAATTTAAGCGTAACCGACAACAGAACAGCTTCTGAGATGTGAGTCAAGGATCCGCCGACTTACCAATTCTTGCGCTAGGCGTGGCGCAATTACAACATTGTGAAAAGACGTATACCCATAGAGCAACACGAGCTACCGGTGGCCCGTCTTACTCTATAAGGTATACCTATTCAATTTCGTTATGTCATGATGTATATTATACCCACAAACTAATAAGAAGATTATACCAATATACTGTTGTTTATAGACTGTGTAGTAAGTAATCTTATGTACGAGCATCTATGCACTACCAGTGAACAAATGGAGTAAAAAAACATGTACTTGCCAATTTCAAATGGTAGTTGTTTAGATAAATCTATTAGCGAAATGTTAGATTTGAACGACATTTTTTGTTGTCAAATCGTCAAATAAGACTTTTTCACTTTTGCATAATAAGTCCAAAGAGTATATAAACCAAAGAGTATGTATATTAATCACGTTTTTATACAAACTACGTTTCATTGGTAAAGTTCTTGCCAGTGCTATGTAAAGCGCCTTATTCATGGTCCATCTTGTTGTACGTCCCGCCAAGGTCATGCACGACGCACGATGCAAATTGCAAAACGACAAAGAGTAGGCTCACAAACTAATAAGTGCTAGCGCAAGTAGGCTTGACGTACGTCAATACGTCTATCAAAAAATGAAATATCTTTTTAACTCGTAGCTAGGCTCCGTGGAATAGACAAAGCGTACTTGTATATATAGAGGTCAGTGACAAAGACACATGAACACAAGTTAGATACACAGATATAAGAGTGTCAACATCTTATGACTCCATCCAGTATGAGTATTACAATTTATTCAAGCAGTAAAAAAAATTGAATTTGAATTTGAAAAATTTGCCCAAATTAATAGTGTGACTAGCATATGCACATTAAAAAAGCACTTGAATTATTTATTTAGTGCCAAATTTGCGAACACTTTCTATTTTGATAACATTTTACAATCTTGGGTGTAAAAAAAATAATTAAAACCTAAGTGAGGAGTAAAAGAATGTGTGCTTAAACTTGATTTTAAATGATATAATTCACTATTTTATGTAGTGTAAATAGCGAATTAATGATATTAATGTGCTAAAGTAATCTTTATAATTACAGCGATTGTGATGTATTCTTTTTGGCTGAATGGCTTATAGCCAATGCAATCACTATAAGTAAAGTACATAATACGTTCCGTCCTACCATATTCGAATCTCTTAAATCCGAAATTTGCATCAAAACCTATGCTTTTATTCTTATAATATTTACAGTAACTTTAAGTAATTAGTATTACTATAATTTCATATCATTAATTACATAAAAATTTACTTTCATCAAATAAAAATAATTCAATTAGAAAACCTAAATATGTTTATAAACGGAATGTATCTGTCGGGCAATCTGACAGATGATGTGGCCTAACGTTTGATTTCTTGAGTATTTTAGGAATGAATTCTGTAAATATAATGCTAAAATGATTGTATTAAAACTTTGTGTGTTTATGTTATTTATATCATTGTTCCAATGTAGATTACCTGACAAAGTTTATTGTGTAAATGAAAAATGCACTGGTAAGTGGTTCAGAAAAATTTATCAATCTTAGATTATACATAAATAATGCTAACATAATTTTAAAAATATTTCAGAGCCTATTTCTAAAGCCAAAACACTTTTAAACTATAATAGTGACGACCCAGACCTT
The DNA here is from genome assembly GCA_029286625.1 of Parnassius orleans. Classification (NCBI taxonomy): domain Eukaryota; kingdom Metazoa; phylum Arthropoda; class Insecta; order Lepidoptera; family Papilionidae; genus Parnassius; species Parnassius orleans. The sequence continues at coordinate 2,176,316 of JAGSMP010000032.1, forward strand.
ATCTCGTTTCCTGCTAAGTCTGAAGCAATTGTGTATATGAAATCAGCTGGTAGCAATCCTGAATTATGGTATGCTAAAATTAATGGTAAATCAGGATTCGTTAATTCACGATTTTTAAAGGAGTCTAAAATAATTGAAAAGAATCCTCAATTTATTGTTCCAACTGAAAACAATTTTAAGACAGACGTTCAGCCAGATAAGGTACAACAGCCTCATGAAGTTTTTGAAGGCACTACCATTTTCACGACTGAAACAGCAAGTAAAAATATACTAGAAGAAAGTATTACAGAAAATCCTGGTAATATATTTAATGAAGGTGTTTCATCTCAATTAAGTACAATTAAGGAAACACAGAATGTAAGCACCGATACTAATGAAAAATTTGCCCAATTTAATAATGATAATAAGAATTCTGTTAATACAGAAACAGTTCCTGTTTCAAATATTTCAGCCATAGATAATTCTGAAGGTAAAAATCAAATTTTACAAGAAATTGCTGCACATGATATTGAAGATAAAATTAAAATAGAGGAATCTACGAGTAATAACATACAGGTTCCTGATGATCTTAATGAAAATATAATAGAGAATTTGGAAGCCCAAGTAAATATAAATGCAGAACAAAATATAAATAGCAAAGATAAAACAACTGCTGAAAATATAGATAATTCATCAGAAAATAAAGAAGATACTGTTGAACCTTCTTTAAAGGCAAATATTGAAAACCTACCTGACATGAGCCAAAAATCAGATATTGCTAATATTAATGTCCAATTAGATTCTACCACCGAAAATATTATACAGGAAAAATCCCCTGATGTTAGTGTTGACCAAAATGAACAGATTTCTGATTTCCAAAACTCTAATATGAAACCTTTAGGACTTGTTTCTGAGACATTTCCTTCATTGCCAAAAGAAAAAGTACAATCAAATGAAAATGTGTCTTCCAATAGCACTTCAGAAATCTCTATAGATAACACTGTTCTTCCACAAAAACCACCAATACCAGAAACATCAGAGAACTTTCAAAAAAATACTCATGTACCAAAACAAAATATTGAAAACTTGGATAATAATTTGTATGTACAAATAGAACCTCATATCGGGCCTGCCAACAATATTGAAAATCATGCTCAACATGTGAATGAACAGCCTGAAGTGTCTTACACTCTTGACAGCAGTAATAATATAATGTCAAACGACATTCCTAATCAAGATAATAATGTCATAAATGATTTTCAAGGTGAACCATCACCATCATCTTCAAATTTAAAAACTATTCCAGCTGCTTCTGTTGACATGTTGAATGAAATATCAGAGGCAACAGAATCAAATAATCACATCGCTTCATCGCAAAATATAATACAGTCAACAACAGAATACCAAGAGCCCAATATGGTTACACATGAACTCACTACACAACCAACAACTTATTCTGAAAACTTAGAGGGAACTTCAACTGTTACTATTCCTTCCGAAAACATAGATGATACTGTTACACCTAATTCTAATATAGATGCGTCTGCCTCATCATCTACTGAAATGAATATAGAGGATTTGTATTCTATGGCTACTGAAAGTCCTGCTACTAGTCAAGAAAATAGTGAAAGTATTCTATCAGATATGTACTCAACTATAGCAGATTTCTTGCCCTCAACAACTGAGTCTCCTCCTCATTTTGAAAACTTATTCAATGCTGATGTAAATCCTCCACCTATACAAGAAAACAAAGAATTTTCCATTATGCAGTATATTATTTCTACTTATTATAATGTAATTGGTACCAATGAAGAAACAAGAGCACTCTTTGCTTCTGCTGGTATGATCAGACATATTATTTTACTAAATCTCTCTTGAAAATTGTTTGTCTCTAGAGTATATTCGAAATTTTTATCTTATTTTTAAGTTACATAATATGTAAAGTTACAGCCTATATACATACCACTTCTGAGCATGGGCCTCCACTCATTTCTGAGGGGATTTTAAGGCAAGGTGGTGTCCACAGCATTGCACTGCCCAAAATCATTTCTGACATTCAGATTTCCTCACAAATATTTCCTTAACCACAGAATGTGGTAAAATTTGAATATATCTTCATTGTCAAACCAATATCTGTTATGTGCAAAAAGTATACTTTTGAGATATTGAAGAAAAAAGTTCTCCTGTAAAATTTAATATGTAGGTGAATTTTAAAAACCATATCAAGTTAAAGTCATAGATATCATACATAATTTTATTTGTGTTTTGAGTATTTAGATTATTTACAGATACACATAACAGTCAATTATTTGGCACATAACAGGTATTAGTGAAAAAGATAACTGATTTACAATAGATTTTTAATACTGAAAAATATTAACAATAAGTTTTAATCAGGCTTAAATTTTAAACAATCTTAAAATGGATGGTAGTCTCGTTCTGTAAATGGTTTTAATTCTTGTAATTGGTTGAACTTTTATTGAGTTATTTCTAATGGCCTTTCATACAATGCCGAAGGTTCAGGGTACTGTTGAGGAAGCTGCCTATGTTGTGGCAAAATTGTGTACTCTTGTGGATGGCGAAGTTTGAAGTACACTTCACCAGTAGACTTATACAAAAATGCTATGCCATCATTCACAGTGGGAACACCCTTCCTTTTACCTGATCGAATAGCTCATAATCCTAGAAAAAATCAAAATGAACTACTCTAATGTCATAGGGTTGTTTGGGCCACGCTTGACGCATTCTTGAAATATTATCTTGAGGTACATAAATAGGTGGCTTTATATAATGTTCTATAGTAGATTGGACACTTTCAACTTCCATCATAGTGTGTCCCTTTTCTAATATGATTTGTTCCACTTCTACCTTAAAAAAATAAGCATAAATACTTAATGCACTTGCCAAAATTTTATTTCTGTTTTGTTAGTTACACCCATCACTAATTATTGTAATATGTTTATAGACATTGCAAACTGTTTTAAGGTAATTAATTATACAGCTTGTAAATTCGTTGGACGTAACTCCTCCATCTGCTTCATGCCAAAAATAAATAACGATATCTCAAGTATGCAAGTTATAAATGGTAAAATTATGACATTGTAGTTTTTGTTTATAATACAGTGCTCCTGCAAGCAATTTTGGTGCTAAAAGAACACTTTGCACATTAACAGATATTACTAGGTGGTCTAGGTTACCCTTCAAGTTTTCTATTTCCTTGTTTTTAGCACAATGTGCTTCATCTTTTTTCTGGATATATGTCTACTAATCCTCTTGCAAAATATGTTGTAACTGAAAACTAGTGCAGACATTGCATTGGTCCTTCCTTGGTTTGTGAAATGAAATGTTCTCTTTACTAAGTACACTTAGGAAGGTATTTCGTGAAACTGGCTTTTTGTTTTGTTCATTACACCATGTTTTATAAACTGCGTGCATGTGCAGGTGTGATCGAAAAGTTGACTCTTGTTGATGATGCCCGGCAATAGTGACTAGGCACTTTCGGGAGTAAATTGAGCCATTCAGACACCGTTCCTCGTGTACTTCTGGTGGTGGCCAAGGCATTACGATTATGTCCAATTAAAGTAGGGGATTCATTATCATCTGCCATGACTGCCATTGCTGATGTATCTTTAACCTAACGTAAGAAAGAATCACGTCCGAGATCAAGTGTGTTTAAAAAAACATTCTGCACACTTTTACTTTGGCATTTTGGGAATCAAACTTAGGTACAAAAATATCAAAAGCAATTCTCTTTAAAGTTTTGTACTCAGAACTCTACAATAAGTAATTTTTTTTTAAATATTTATGTTAGCCTTATAAGTTACATTTTCATAATAATATTATTTACTAATTTACTGATTCACTTGAATTTAATGATATGAGTTTTATGTTCCTTATAGCTTTAAAACAATTGTATGATTTGCAGGGGAAAGATGTTTTACAGATGAATATTGTGACGGTGAAAGTTTTAGCCAGAAACATAGGTTACTTACTTTCCTTGTGACAACTGCTGGAACTGTGCTACTGTTCACATTGGGATATTACTATATTGAGAATAAACGACAAGATAGCAAACTTATCGGCACAATTAATTCTTTGCAGAGAGACTTACTCTTTAGCACAAAGGTTAATGAATTACTTTTAATAAAATGGACTGACACTTCTTCTTTACTTTACTTTTAATTATTTTTGTTTCTTTAAACATTGCTATCACACTTGTACATTCAGTATCTGCCAATTGTCCTATATCATTTTATTTCATAGCTGCATGACTTTGAGTCTTCATTTAGACATTACAAATATGTTTCTCAGGAGTGTGAGATACTTAAAGAGGAACTTGCCAATACCAAAAATAAATTAGCTGGCATTGAAGATAGTTCGTTTGGTATGGATGATATGGTACAATCACTAAAGGAGGAGATCAATGAACTGAAGGTGCAGAATGAGAGATTACGAAATTCTTTAGATGATAATGAAAAGCTTTTAAGAGTGTCCGAAAATACTGCTAGCGAATTACAGAATACATTAAGTGAGGTTGAGAATACTCTAAGTGAACTCTGGTCAGAGAGAGCTAATTTTGAAGAGCAAATTACAGAATTAAATGGTAATATTACTCAACTGCTATTTATTATATTATATTTATATTTATTGTAATCCATAAACTAGATTTTAATATAACAAAACTACACTAATTTAATAGTTAACACTTAAAAACATGCAGTAATTTTCTGTTCTTTATTATTTTAATTACAGAAACATTAAATTTTCTACTTAAAATATAATTAAATATTGTTTTCACAATTTTAAAATTACAGGAAAAATACAAGCTTTTGAAGAGGAATTAATTTCAGTAAGTAGAGAAAGGGACAATTTCCAATTGAAATTTGTATCAGCTGAGACATCACTAGATGAGTTTAAAAGGCAAAAGAAGCAGTTTGAAGAAGTTAACAATAAACTATCTGAAGCAAATAATACAATTGAATTACAAAAACATGAAATTGAAGCTCTCAAAGTAAGCTTATTATTTAAAAATATTTATTAAGTTTAAGGTAAATAATTGTCAATATAGGATATTCATAAACCATTTTGTCCTGTGGGTGTTGTAATAAGCAACTGATAAATGGCAGTAATAGCGATACCACAGTCAAACAACTACTAACAGTCAGTCATCGAAAGCATCTAGACGGGGCAATCGTGCGGTGCGGTGCTGGACGAGCCGCGGGCTGAGCACTAGGCACTAGCACTAACTGTCCGCTAGGGTTGTCCTGTCACGCAAATAAATTAAAATGGTTCACACTATATGTGCGGTAAAAAACTGTGGGTCGTCTTCATTTAAAGATATGAAATTAGTTTCATCAGTTTCCACATACACATTAATTTGTTTAAACGTGAAATAAAATAAAATCAGTTTTTTATTTTTTTATTACTTCCTGGCCTGACAATCCTAGCAATTTATTGTTTATGTCGGTTTTTCCGACATCATCAAGCGCGATGACTGACTGTATGTTCTTCTTAGGCTTTGACAAAATGTTTATTATACACCTACCAAGCGTGGTGATTAAGGCAAATCCTCCCTAGAGGGAGGTCCTCCCTAGTAGGCCCATATCCAGTAGTGGACTTTTACAACCTGTTGAGGAAGAAGAAGATAGGATGTTGACAATTAGATGTAATCAGTCAATCAATCAATATATTCTTTATTGTACACCAATACACATTACAATGAAATGATTAAATTAATAATATAGAAGGTACAATAGGTGGTCTTATCACCCTGGAAGTGATTTCTACCAGACAACCTTTTAGATATACATATCTTTCTGATAAAATACATATCTTCTCGATAAAATGTTACAGACAATTGTGGTACCTATCATTAAAAACAAGACCAGTGACCTTTCCAATATAACCTATTACCAACCAATCTGTTTGAGCATGATAATGAGTAATGTTTAAAAGGCTTATACAGCCTGAAGTTGCGAAAAATATTATGATAAGCAATGCTTGCTTTGGTTTTCTTGCCGGTGTTTCTGCCGATTTAGCAATACTGTCAGTAAAACACATTGTAAGCTCGTTTTCTAAACCTAAGTTGTACATTTGACCTTGTTAATTTTAATATATTATGGAAGAAAATGCATAGCTCCCAATGTTCCTGACAGTGTTGGGTTTGGTAAGATACTGGTACAAGAACTAAACGATTAAACTGAGGTGTAGCGACACAACATTTAGTGACTGTAAATTAGAATCTGGGTACATCAGGGAGAGCTGAGCTCTCCAGATTTTTCACATTTTTATGTTGATGGCTTGATTGAGGTTAAGGAGCTAATAACCAACAAAATTGGATGCTACATTAATGGAGTAGCATTTAACAATATTAGCTACGCGGACGACATGGTGCTTCTTAGCCCCTCAATCAATGCTCTTAGAAATTTTATATGCTTATGCGAAAACCTGACGTGAGGGATGACTTGAATATAGAGTGCTATGGGGATGTTAAGATTATTCTGTTTAAGTATGTAAAAATATGGAATTAATACACAAAAAAGATATACTGCCATGCATCCGCAATGTTCGCAGAGGCAGATGTCAAAGACTTTTAGGGTGTTAGATTGTAAAACAGCTAGTTGTATGCAACTCGGCTTCCTCCTGACAATGTATTTTATAAACACAGGCAGAGCATGCATCTGTCGCTAAATGTTACAAATGATTAAATTTAGTGTCATATTTTATTTCAAAATAAAATTTAAAATACATGTGTAAATTATATTTCTATGATCAATTGTTTTTAATTCAAAATTTATATCTATACATAAATGAGTTGGTACATTAATATATAAATATTATTATTATTAGTCCTCAAAAACGCACTAGAGCAGTGTGACGGACTAATGGTCCCATTACTCTTAGAAATGATAGACCTATGCCCAACATTGTGACATATAAGGCTATTACTTTACATTTTAGTCTCAATTGTCAATATCAAAAAATTTTATTTTAGGATGTAATTAAGGAACTGAGGAGTGGTGTTACATCAAATGTAGATGCTGCATCTCTGATAGATCATACTGAAATCAAAGCCAAATTATCTAAAGCACTGGAGGAGAGACAGTCATATATGAGTAAATATGAGGTAATTGGTTATAATATATATGTATATAATATTTCCTAAACCTTTGTTTCTGTATTTTCTATGTAAAGTAAAATTCTCTTAAATGTTCAACAAAACAAAAAATTTCATTGTCATCAATTTGTCTTGATGTCTATTGTTATAACTAGTCTAGCCATAAATAATATTATTATATAAGTGTAGTTTATCAAGAGACTGTCTTGCATTGTGTACTGAAGTCTCGTGATACACTTTTTTAAATGTACCTTGGACTTTTCAGCAAGACTGCTTCTGGTCATAATGCACCAACAACTCATACCTGGTTCGAGAACAATGTTCTTAATTTTATAATTGCTGAAGACAGTAATTGTACAGTCCTGAGACATGTGTGAATATGATCTGCTCAAGATGTTACTCCGACATTGATTTTCTCATGACATCTTTAGTGCTAGCAGTAGCTAAAATTCACATGGACACAATGCACTGACCTCTATATACTGCTTACTTATGCGTACCTACTTGTATATATAGAGGTCAGTGACACAGTGCATAAATTCATAGATTCGTAGTCAGTGAAATTAAAAGACTATATCAAAGCCAAATGCCTGCACTTTGAATAATATCGCTTTTAATTACTCATTTAGACTTCTAATATGTGTACATGTTTTATTATTATTATTACAGAAGTAGGTATTAAAGATATGCATTTTAATATGTAACATAATTCATGGCCATACTTAGGTCTATTCTATGGCATAAGACAACATGTAGGTTATATTAAAAAATAACATACATTGATAACCTCTCGTTTTGAGGTCGATTCGAAATTAATTTTAATTTTAGTGTCACATCTGCCCATTAATCAAAATTAGATAAATGTTTATAAAAAAAAAGTTTATTTAAACATTTTGTATAATTATTATTCATAATCATGTATTTATTTAAAATACAAAAATTATCTTTGTGATTATTAAAGAAATTCTACACCTTGAAATAATATTACTAAAATAATGAAAGTTGTAAAGTTTTGAACCCATAATTTTTTTAGATAGAACATAAGGAAAGAGTCCGTCTTACAGAAGAGCTTCAGACTGCTCAGGAATCCTTCCGCACTTCCAGTCAACAAGCAGGAGAAGCTCTCACAAGGCTAGAAGTCCTTGGCAAATATTTCCAAGAAAGAGAAAGCGAACTAATGAAGTAAGCTATGCTGCACTACTACTGTACTAAGCTAAATTCCACTTTAAATTTTTTCTTCTCCTAATGTATATTATCTAATTATTTTTACATTTACATTATGTTTATATGTATTTCAAAAATGATACTAAACTATTTTAATTTTGAATTCGGTAAATCATTAGCCTGCCCATTACATTTTTGCAGAGAATTGAATGCTAAAGAATCACTGTGGCTCAGCAAACAAGGCGAATCAGCAAGCACTATAGAGAAAATAGAGCTTTTACAACAAGAACTACAAAGATACAAGTAAGTATTTAATTTTATTAATAATACAGTAAATATTCAATTATTTCTTTCCATACAATATGGATATGATGATGTCACCCTGCATAATTTTCGATGATAGTGACATCTTTCAAATATAACTATCAACTATGCAGGATATATTAGTGATGCAATTATTTACGCTTAGGTTGTAGGGGAGAATAAGTCAATGTTTTCATCAGTTCCATTTTCACGTGGTAGAGCCACGTTACAGCTATTTTATGATTGTAGCACGAATGGGTCGGCTCGACCGGGGAAGGACCACGCTCTCACAGAATACCTGCGTAAAATAGCAGCTCAATGCTGCTGTGTTTCGTATGATGAGTGTAGAGAATCGGAGACCCTTTTTACTGGAAACTAGGCATACCATTTTTATCCTCAGGAGTACAACGCACATCTGCATTTAGATTCGTAATACAGAATAGATGTAAATGTCTACGGGCTACATCTGTCAATTTGTCTGTGAGCTGTCCCTTCACTTTATAAAAAAATTGACCCATGTTCCATGCGGTCGGAGCTAAGTTTTGCAAGACCCGCCGCAGAAGAACACAAAAACTCTCCGATCACACTCTTAATCTCATGGCTGTTAGACGGGAAATGAAGCTGCAGTCTTCAGTAGATTTGATAGCATACAGGCAACTGAACAGACAGATCTCCAAATGCATGCAGCGGGACTTACGCAACTTTAATACTGCTTGTATTGAAGAAGCGATCGAGCGGAACCAGGGCTCCAAAGTCTTTGCCGGAGATCTGTCTGCCAGAAAGAGCCAACTATCGAAGCTGAAGACCGAATGTGGCAGCATCGTTTCCGGGACACCTGAGATTTTGAATGAGATTGAGAGGTTCTATGGGCAGCTGTACACGTCATCGTTGGAGCCACATGTAAGTGTGAGTAACGATCCAAGAGCAAGTCTTATCCGACACTATTCCCATGATATCCCGGACGTCAGTCTGAGCGAGATTAGAATGGCTCTCCAGCACCTTAAAAAGAGCAAGTCCCCGGGCGAGGATGGAATTACAGCAGAGCTTCTGAAAGCGGGTGGAAAACCGGTACTTAAAGTCCATCAGAAGCTCTTTAATTCCGTCCTGCATGGTGGCACTACTCCGGAGGCGTGGAGCAGAAGTGCGGTGGTCTTGTTCTTCAAGAAAGGCGACAACACTCTCTTGAAGAACTACAGACCGATTTCCCTTCTGAGCCGCGTCTACGTGCTGTTTTCGAGAGTCATTACGAATCGTCTCGCACGCAGGCTTGACGACTTCCAGCCTCCCGAACAAGCCGGTTTCCGAAAAGGCTTTAGCACCATAGACCATATACATACTTTTCGGCAAATTGTACAGAAGACCGAAGAGTACAATCTGCCACTTTGTCTTGCGTATGTGGGTTATGAGAAAGCCTTTGATTCCGTCGAAATTTGGGCGGTGCTGCAGTCCTTTCAGCGGTGCCAAGTGGACTGTCGGTATATCGAAGTGCTGAAGTGTTTGTACAGTAGGACTACGATGGCTATCCGAGTACAGAACCAGATTACGAAACCTATCCAACTGCTGAGAGGTGTAAGACAGGGTGACTTAATATCCCCGGAACTCTTCACCGCTGCATTGGAAGACGTTTTCAAGGTACTGGACTGGAAACGATAGGGTATTAACGTCAATGGCGAGTACATCACTCACCTTCGATTTGCCGACGATATAGTCCTTATGGCAGAATCGCTGGTGGACCTAAGCACTATGCTCAATGACCTCAATAGTGTCTCCCAACGGATAGGTCTTAAGATGAACATGAACAAAACAAAGATCATGTTTAACGTCCATGTCACACCTATGCCGGTAGTTGTTGGTCAGCTATATGTTCTTTCACGCAGGTTTTAATGGATCTTTTTCCAAAAAGAAAAACTGGCTCAGGACCGTGCTTTGTGGCGTTCCTTGGGGAGGCCTATGTTCAGCAGTGAACTTGAGAAGAGCTGTAATGATGATGATGATGTTCCATTTTACAATAAGTAGAGGTCTTTGCCTATAAAGGGCATTATTTTAAAATATTCTGTATTGTTAAATAAAATCTAAAAAAACAATCTAAATATATTATTCTGTGTCGATATTGATTTATATTATTGTTTCATTTTCAATTCAAGTGTCTTGAAACAATTGCATTGGTCTACTAAACATAAGGTAATGAACACTGTACTAAACACCTCAGCCAAGGCTAGTCAAGTAATTTTATGACCTGTTCAGAAAATAAATCTGGTTAACACTTTAATTTCAAAAAACTATTTACATAAATTAATCAAATCAATGTTTAAGAGTTATTCCCATTCAGATAAACTAAAAAAAATTAAATAATTTCACATTCTGAAGTGTGCTAGTGCTTGAAATTAATTCTATTATTTAATTCTTTCTAGTCCTTCGAAGTCTGCTTTTACTTTTTATTACAAGTAATTTTTTTTTCTTTTATTAGTATGAACGATTGTATTAAGCCAACTTTGCTAACCGTGGATATTTGTGTAATTTATATGGCTCCCATGTGTTTTTTTTTAAATAAAATGTGGGTGAAAAAAGAGCACACAGTCCACCTGATGGTAAATGGATGCTGAGGTTCATAGACATCTACATTTATTTTCGATTAAGATTCAAAATACAGATGCCTCATCACCCCTGAGGAGTAAGATGAAATGCTTCATTTCCAGTAAAAAGGGTCTCTGGTTCTCTGCACTCGCCATACAAAAAACAGCAGTATCAAGCTGCTATTTTACGCTGGTATTCTATGAGAGCGTGGTACTAACCCGGTCCAGCCGACCCGTTCGTGCTTCAACCATAATACAGCTGCAGTCTAGCAGCAGACTATTGATGATTTTTGATTAAATTTGAGATTATCATTTGACTTTCAAAAAATGCTTTGTAAAAGCCAATTTTGAATAAACAAATTTGACTTTAGCTTTGACTATCGTCAGCTTGCCGGCTATGTGAACTTATTATAAAAAGCAGCCCATATACATCCGCCTGGGTACAGGCCTCCATATATAGGCTATGGTGCTAGCCTGTTCTTTTTATTTTCAGAGAGAAATGCGACGCGTTAACACTGGAGTTGGCAGAGGCGGAGTCGACGCGGCGCACGGCTGTAAGTGAGGTGGAGGCGCGAGCGCACGCCGCGTGGCTCGAAGCCAGAGCGGCGCGGCGGGAAGCGGACGCGGCCCGAGACGACGCCGCGGCTCTGCGTCGCAAGCTGGCCTCCCTTACTGCGGCCGACGGCGCCGCCTCTCCGCACAGACGTAAAATATTATAACATTACTTATTACAATTTTATGTATTTTTAACTACACTAAAGATTTGGAAACTCGTACATAGTTAATCTGTGACACTAAATCAATGTTCCCATTTCTCGGTATTACCACAGTTTAAAGACCTAAGAGTTGTGAAAGTGAAACGTCTTTGATGTCAGGCGATGCCGCCGCCCGCATTGGTATTTACTATTTACGTCGTCGTTGCAAATATGCTAGGGGTTGTCACGAAATTGGGAATAAAATAATTTTGGATATTATAATACTCAATATCATTTATTAACATTATGTAGGTACTTATAACTTGAAAACATTTATTGAACAAGTGTTACACTGTCAAATATTTTCATGACACTTTCTTTTTATAGATGTTTTTCGGTGGGTAGGCGCAAAAGTGTTTTGACATATTTAAAATCGTTCCTGATTTTTTAAAGTTTTAATATAGTAAATCTAGAACAATCAAGTATATAAATATACCTGTAATTACATAAATCCACCAGCATTGTTTACTAATAATTTGTTTCTCATTGCACAACTTAAAATTTATTTTGCCACTTCACTGTCACCTGACTTTGACCTTTAAGTAACTTTTAATTGAATATTCAAAATGGATTTGCTTAAGAAGTCAATTGAAGAGCTAACACTGAATTTCACTTCACGTATGGATGAGTTCTAGAGGGAGGTCAGAACATCCATCCTTGCAACGAGCCCTTCTTCCAACATTAATGCACAATTTAATGCCTTTAGGGCATTCGTCCTGTCAGTACTTGAGAATCTGCAACTTCAGCTCCAGCTTCTCTCTAGGCAGCAAGATGAAATGGAGGTAAGGACCAGGAGGAAGATGTTGCTTGTCCATGGAATGCCAGAAGCTCAAGATGAGAACCCAGTGCATTGCACAAGTAAGGTATTATCGGAGCGGCTGAACATCCCTGAAATAAGTGTGGGCTCTATTACCAGATGCCATCGCTTAGGGCTCCCCGTGGCGACAAGCCTCGTGCACTGCTCGTGAAATTTCGAGATCAGGATCTCCGTGACAAAGTTTGGTTTTCCAAAACCAAGCTAATGGGTAGCGGAGTTACTCTATCTGAGTTCATGACTAAGGGCCGTCATGAGGCGTTCATTGCTGCTCGGAAGCGCTTTGGTGTATCCCAGTGTTGGTCACGAGATGGATATGTTGTGGTGCTTGGGTCGGATGGCACGAAGCACCGGGTGCACACCGTGGCTGAGGTGATCGCCATTCCTGATGCAGCTGGTGGTGTCCCTACTACCTCATCCTTGACTGAGGCGACGGCGGCGGCGGCGGCATCTTCGGCTCCTAAGCCCTGTGTTACTACTGCTAGGGCTAGGAAGACGACTAAAAAATGATGGTAGTGGCGTGTTTTTCTTGTGGTTTCGCTTTTAATCATTTACTCTAACAGCTCAATTCATATATTTTTGTTAACTTTTGATTAATCAGGTATTAAATTACAATTCTTTGCCATTCATTTCTATGACATAAATTTCATAATAGGTTTGCACTGGTTTGATGACTGTTACTCAAGTTATTTTAATTATTGCACATTACAGGTAGATTAATTGATTTTTGTTTATTTTTTATAATGTTTATTAATTACATAGTATATAACTTTATACTGACAGTTGTTTTCTGTAACCATAGATAATTAAATATGTAGCAAGCTACCTGTAACCACAGAGGCATTCTTAGATTTCTTTTTTTTTACTTTAATAGTTTGGCAAAGGCATGTTAACCCATACTGCCTAGTCTGACGTTAATATTTTCAAATTGTCTTACAATTTATTGGCGTCAGACTGCAAGTTTTTGGAATTTTAATATCAAAATGATTGTTTTATTTCTTTAAGTTGTTGTTTTGTCATGTGCTTTCTCTTTCATGCTGCTGGTGGTTGTAAAAGTGTAGGTACTGTTCGATCTTGCATTTATTTTTTATTTTTTTAGTGTATGTAAGAATTTATTTGTATATTTTAATATAGCATTTATAATATCCTCAAACATTTGTAACGATAGTGATTTGTTTCTGTCGTTGTCTTCGGATGATGAGACACTTAGTGATGTTAGTTATCACAGTACAACTGCTCCTCCTTCACTCAACATCACCTTAAATTCTTGTTTCGCAGAATAACTTCAATGCTATTCATATTAACGGCCAAAGCATTCCGGCTCATTATCCTGACATGCTTGCGTCATTTGAATCCCAAAATATTCACGCAATTTTAGTTTCAGAATCTTGGCTAAAACCTTGTCTGCTTTCTACTTCTTACTCTTTGCCTGGGTTTCATCTAATTAGAAATGATCGCACTAATAGGGGTGGTGGAGGCGTGGCGATCTATCTTAGATCCTACATTCCATTTAAAATTGTTAGTTCGTCAAGTCAACCACCTCCTGTTGCTTCTGCTGAGCATTTGCTGGTTGAGGTCTCCCTGTCTCAGAGCAAAATCCTACTTGGAGTTTTCTACAGTCCCTCTCTTCCTATAAATTAATTTACTTCTTTCGAATCTCTTTTAAAATCACTAGTCCCTACGTATAGTCACACTATTTTGATGGGTGACTTTAACACCTGTTTGCTTAAAGGCGACAACCGGGCTATTAAACTTGAGTCTATAATTGAAGCGTGTAATATGCAAATCCTACCCCTTTCTGCTACTCATAATTTTCCTAACAGTACTCCTTCCCTCCTGGACTTAATAATGGTGTCATCTTCAAATCTAGTTTTCAAGCATGGACAGTGTCCTGCTGATGCATTCTCTTATCACGATTTAATTTTCCTTTCGTATAAACTACGCCCTCCTAAAATCAAACCTAAATTAGTTCTGCGACGTAATTTTGGAGGAATGGATATTGACCAACTTTGTGAAGATGCTTATAATATTGACTGGTCAGTGATTGAGAGAGCACCATGCATTGACGATAAGGTGGAACTTTTCTGTTCCCTACTTACTCAGCTTTATGATGTTCACGCGCCAATGCATTATGTGAGACTTAAACACTTACCTGCTCCATGGCTCTCTGATGATCTGAAAAGGCTAATTTTGAAGAAAAATGCGGCATTGTCAAAGCTTAAGAGGAATAAAACAGAGGAAAACCTAAAGAAATACGCCAAAATCAGGAATCGCTGCAACACATTATGTAGAGATGCGCCACGACGCCATATTCATATATCAGTCGAGAACGGCGACTCATCTAGGGTGTGGAAGTTTCTTAAAATAGTTGGAGTTGGTAGAACATCCCTAAATGCTTCACCTCCTAGTGTTGATGTTGAACTATTATATCAACATTTTTCTAATCCTTCTAACTCTTTTGATAGTGAACATAAACTGCAAACACTTCGTTCTCTTTCTGTAACTCCGACTTCTAATTATCCTCCGTTTGTTGTTAGTCAGTTTACTGAATGTGATGTTAAGAAGATCATATTATCCATCTCCTCAAATGCTGTCGGTAGCGACAACATTAGCCGTAATATGATTGTTTCTCTCCTTGATGTTATCACTCCCATTATCACTTATTTTCTTAATGCATGTGTCTCGTCCTCTAAATTCCCTCAAGCCTGGAAGAGTGGTCATATTATCCCTCTTCCGAAGAGATCTAATCCCGTCAACCTCTCTGATTTCCGTCCCATCTTGATCTTACCTTTCCTTTCTATAGTCCTTGAAAAACTTATTTGCCAACAGCTGACCCTTTTGCTTAATAAGCACAATTTATTGAATTCCTTACAATCCGGTTTCCGTCCTGGTCATAGTACGGCTACTGCCTTAATTAAAGTTACTGATGACATAAGGTGGGGTATGGATAATAAACAACTCACAGTCATGACCTTGCTGGATTTCAGTAATGCGGTCAATACTGTTGACTTCGATATACTGTTGAGTCTGTTGTGTTCCCTTAACATATCTCCATCAGTAATTAACTGGTTTCAAAGTTATCTCTGTGGCCGTCGGCACTGTATTCGTGTCGATGAAACTCACTCATCTTGGTATGATATTACTGCAGGCGTGCCGCAGGGCGGCGTGTTGTCACCTTTACTCTTTTCCATTTTCATTAATTCAATCACTCATAAAATATTTTCTCTCTACCACATGTATGCGGATGATGTCCAGATTTACACCCAGTCAACTCTTAAAAATTTGCCGAATACAATCATTACATTGAATAAGGATCTAAATATTATTCATGACAAGGAGTAAATCATATGGCCTAAATGTCAATCCTATAAAGTCTCAGGCTATCATTATTGGTAGCCAGAGCTTTATCTCAAGAATTGACTGGTTCTCCGTACCACCTATCGTATTCGATGGAGTAGTAATCCCTTACTTTGACAATGTCAAAAATCTTGGAATTTACATTGATAATTCCTTAAATTGGATACGCCAACTGAATGAGGTAAGTAAGAAAACTTTTGTCGCTCTTTGTTCACTGCGTCGCCTTCGATTATTTCTTCCCATTCCTACAAAAATTATGCTCGCCCAGTCTCTTCTCCTTCCGATTCTCGACTATGCTGACGCAAGCTATGTAGACATAACTGAGGACCAGCTAAATAAGCTTGAGAGACTTCAAAATACTAGTATTCGGTTCATATTTGGATTGCGCAAATTTGACCATATTTCCCAATTTCGCTCACGTCTCAAGTGGTTACCTATCCGACTTCGCCGGAACATGCATATTCTTTCTATTCTGTACTGTGTATTATTTCACCCTTCTACTCCTCCTTATTTAAAGGAGAAGTTTAATTTTGTAGGGCTTCCGGGGGAACCTTTACGCTCTTCAAGAAAATTCATTTTAAGGGTACCAACTCACAATACATAATTTTTAATAAATCTTTTACTGTCCAGTCCATTAAGCTCTCTAATTTATATATGTATTTTGAGTAGATATGTAAGTTTGTTTATATATTTATATGTATGTATATAGTATTAGTCATTTAAATTATTTCATGTATTAGTTATTTAGATGTTATTTGATTGCATGTATTGTCTATATATAACATGTATTGATATTATATTATGTCAACAATCAATACTAGGTAGGTGGTGCAATATAAATATTTATATTGCACCACCTACCTAGTATTGATTGTTTTATTCCTTTACACCTTTGTTTGCCTGGAAGAGATCGCTATGTAGCGATAAGGTCGCCAAATTGTACATATAATCTGCTTTTTGTTATGTCATTTCTATATCTGTTCGTGGTGTACAATAAAAGTATATTCATTCATTCATGTTTTCAGTTTTCGATTGTTAAATTTAATTATGTAGTCTACTCGCATTCGGATGGACAATTTATGTAGTCTACTCGCATTCGGATGGACAATTTTATCAAAAAAAAAAATGAGGGAAACATAAGCATGGCTGTGAATTTTAATTCAACTTTACTTAGTAACTCATATAACTATAAAAATAATTCACCATTATAGATATTATATTTTTCGAAAACTGCGCTTAAAGTTAGTAAATTATGTATTTTAAAACACGCTCGCGTCAACCGCATGTATTGTCCTGCGAACTTAGTGGAGTGTGCTGGCACAAGGTCGCGCCGCCCCCTGCCCCACGAGGCCCCCGCCGTTGTTCTGCATAAGTGCATTTGTTTCACTACTGTTAGACTGTTTAAACTGTGGTATTACTCTATGGAAATCCACTAAGAGGATATGTATATCTGGGCTGCAAGAATTCATAAAAATGTGTTTTTCTATAAAATTCACCAGATCACAGTCCACCTGATGGCATGTGGCTACTGTAGCCCATGGTTACATGCAACCAAATTTAAATAAGGAAGGCTGCAGATGCGTTGTCGCCTCTAAGGACTAAGATGGAATGACTCACAGCCTGTAATTATAACCCTTCAAACCGGAATGCAGGCAGTGCAGGCATTGGGAGAAAAAAGACGATTATGTTTGTATGGACTAAACACCGCCCGGCTATGTTTACTAAGGCTATAATCAAAAGGCAAGCAAATATTTTTGCATGATAATTTAAGAATTTTCATTACATATTAGATATTTGGAATTGGTAAAAATTTAAACAAACATTGCTTGCTTTTGAACTTTTGCTTTTGACGTTTAAAGACTAGTTCTAGATAATTTTAAAATTTGCTATAAGAAACTACTATTTAATATTTATATAAACTAGAACTGAATAATGGCTCACTTCACCATTGCACTTTGTCGTGGTTTAACTGGATACTGATTTAAACAGCATTTAATTGTTCCTACGGCAAGACCGTAAGTGTTAATACGAGTTGCAATAAATACAAAATTATAACTACTTACATTCACATGCATACACATGTTTGAAGTATAATTTTTTTTTTAAATCAACCATATTCTTGTATAATCCAGGCAGAGTTTATTATAATTTATTTAATATTGTAAAACAATAAGTATAATTAAAGATTTAATTCTTGCAGAAGTATCTTCCCCATTAGAGGGCGTAGATGGTACAGTAATACCGCCGCCACTGCCACCCCTGGCTTTCTTGCCCCCACCGTTGCTACCACCGTTGCCCCGACCACCGCCACTGGGGAGACTGCCTTCACCCCACCCACCTAGGTAACTTTGTAAACAGTTATTTTTTATTACATGAAAGTGCAAATTGATGAAAGATATGCCACATAGTTGGGAGCGTGTACGAGAGAGACGGAGCGTGCGCGTGTCGCCAGGTCGGATGGTGCGCACGTAACGCGTCCTCGGGCGAATACAGAAATAAATAAAATACAGAATTGTTTTTCTTTAAAGCTATGAATTACCTAGCCAGCCACAAGTTAAATGAATATGTTATTACATCCCAAGATATAAAAATAATGTTTCTTTTATAGCCTGATCAGGAAAATAAAACCCTACAAGATCTAGACTTCATTTTAAAATGAATTGATACAAATAATATTTATAACTTGTGATGGAGGACTTCATAGATCATTACTATTGCAAGTGATTTAAGTGGTCAAAGTTAAAAAATTGTTTTTACACAACATTAAAAACTATTCCACAACATTAAAGAATATTTTGTGCCTCTTTCATACCTAAAAAGTTGATTTTTTCTATATTAATTAATTCTTAGTAAAAGTAAGCGACACCTAAAAATTACGTAAGTTACGTGTATTTTTAGTCGTAATTGTGTATTTTTTAGGGTTCCGTACCTCAAGAGGTAAAAACGGAACCTTATAGGTTCACTTTATTGTCTGTCCATCCGTTTGCCCATTTGTCAAACCCTTTTTCTGAGAAACCAGTCGAGGTATTATACTCTCGACAATCTAAGAAGTCCGATTTGACGTTTCTCATTATACAAGCCGCTATAACTTTGTATGAACGTCTACGTAAGAAATCGAAAAATCAAATTCATAATCCCAAATAATTACTATGTTATACATACACTATAACAATGATTATCATTCGTAAGCACCAAGTTTCACTTTATATTGGAAAAATGCACTCAAAAACACGAATTAATCGTTGATTAATATTCCGACAGGACGTTATTACAATGACATGTCTTTGGGTTCGTTGCCGTAGTGCCGTAGTGTGACCGTTATAAACCGTTTTTTGACCGAATAAAATCGATGTTCTCAAAATTCGACACTTTTACATTTAGAAAAGAGAGAAACGTATTATTAAATGTTTAAACATATTTAAAAAAATCTGAACACATATATTTCTAGCTTTATTTTGATATTTAATATGTTATTATAGGAAATAGTTTGGCTAAAAAAAGCCGGAGTCCATCCTTTGATTTTGAAAAAAATTACTTTAACCTCAATTTTTTCTCTCTACGTCATTGATTCGTCAGTGCTTCGCGCGGTCTCTCGCTGTCTTGGAAGTTTTTGTGTTATTGGTTATTATTATATTTTCTGACTCTTCTATCACTTTTGGACTGTTTCTTTGACCTTGGCTTGCTAATTTCGGACTTTCATTACGCATTACGTGATTTTGGTGAAATCGTGTGAACTAGACAACATGTATAAAAGAGGACGTACTCTTAACAACCAGTCTCGTGACTTGCTTTTGAAGTTGCACGAGTACTTTGAAAGAGAGTCAGCAAATAGAGGGCCTCTTTTAGAAGTTACCCAAGTACAAGAACGAGCCGCACAAGCGCTTGGAATTGGCATAAAAACAATCAGAAATATTATAAAGGAAAAGTACATGCCTTCTGGCTGTGAAGATAATGTACTGCACACACCCAAAAAGTGAAAAAAAAAACCTGTGACAGGTATCGATCATTTTGATGCTGACGCTATATAGAATACCCCACCGTAATTAAATTACTTGTGTCCCTTAAATCTGCAAACTATTATGTATTAAATCATAACATCTATTAAAACGATTCTAAATAATATTGGGTTTTCATACAAAAAAACCGACAAACGGAAAATTTTGATGGAAAGGTATGACATAATACTACAAAGAGGATCTTCTTAAGAGAAGTTAATAAAATAACCAACTGAGACAAGGTAATATTTATTGATGAGACAAGGTTAAATGCTAATCATACTGTGCTACAGTCTTGGACGGATGATACGCAAGCATCCAGCTCAAAAGTTCCAATGGGAAGGGGTGGACGCCTCATTATTTGTCATGCTGGATCTGCCGGGGAAGTTTTTATAAAAAATTGTTTGTTGGCATTTGAATCAAAAAGTACAAAAGAGTACCACGAAGAAATGAATGCCGAAAAATTTAAAGAGTTATTTACTACCCTTATGCAAAACCTTCCAGAAAAGTGTACGATAATTATGGACAATGCTCTATCACTCTATCCAACTAGATAAACCTCCCAGACAAGCTAACAAAAAGGCGGATCTAGTGGCATGGCTACAAAATCATGGTGTGGATGCTGACATGAATTTATTGAAAGCAGAACTGTTATAATTAGTTATAATGAAATAAACCTGTGAGGCCAAAATACGCCATCGATGAGTTGGCACAGGAACATGGGCATAAAATTATAAGAATCCCACCATACCACTGTCAATACAATGCTATAGAGATGATTTGGGCTCAAGGTTAGTATTTAAATATTTTAATCTAAAAAATATTCAAAGAAGGAACCATTGTATACGTATTTATAGAAGAAAATAAAATCTTGGAACATTATAATATTAGTAGATATTTTTCGTCTAATATAGCGGCTGACTGGTGTCGTATTTTCATAGTTAATTGAATGATGTATTTATTAGAACCCATCTAGCCGTTTTACTGCACAAGGGAATAAAGAATGTAGTCATTGTAACTTTACCTCTTTTACAGGCTATGCTGCACGTCAAAATACAAAATCTCCATTCACCACAAAAAATTATTGGTCTTCTTAAAGAACTACTACTACTACATTAATCCAATCATCTTTTGTGCCCACGTCACAAAAGAATCGTCACAAAAGACAAAGAAAATTATAACGGAAGACTTTAGGAGAGACGTACATTTTGACAATTTCATTGAAAATGAATTTATTATAAGGTTAACCGACGAAGACAGTTCAACTGATGATAATCATCCAGTGACGAAAGTGAATAAAAATGTTACGAATTCAGTTAATTTATTTATTTACCTGACCCAACCACGCTTATTTATTGTTAATTTTATTCTTGACTAGCGATCCGCATATCAGTGGCGTGGCAACAAGACATACGTAAACCTTCCGGAAGAAATCAGTATGTCGGGTTTTAGTTTATGTTTTGGCTTTAAAACTGGCCCAAATTTAAACTTAGTTTAGATTTATGTAATAACTGTTAAATATTACAAACTCGTACATGTAATAAAACGATATGCCTCGATAATTAATTTTAAACGGTGTAGATAAATTGTTGATTACAAACTCGTAAGTAATCGATATGTATCGCGAATCGGTTTTTAAAGCAACTGATTTTTTTCACATCATTACACAGTATTTTTATAGCTGTCAAATCGGGCTTCTTAGATTGTCGCGAGTATAAGTTGAAATTAATATAAAGTACTAAGGTCCACATTCCCTTGGAAGTGTAAAAAAATTCAAGTTTTTAAGTCAACGCAATCATAAGATACGGCTATATATGTCACATTTTTTGATACCCGCAAACTCACCCAATAAAACCTTCCTGGGTACTGCCTGTCGACCTAGAGTCATGAAATTTGGCAAGGATAAAGGTTTCATAGCACAAGTTAAGAAAAAAAATCTGAAAATTAGATTTTTAGTTAAATCACGTAAAAAAATTTTACGTTTACAAACTTACATTTGCAGTTGGAGCAAGCAGTGACCTAGACCGATCTTTTTTATTATAGAGTAAGGGTGACAAACGAGCACACAGTCCACCTGATGGTAAGTGAATGCTGTACCCATAGACATCTACATCTATCCTCGATCAAGAATCAAAATGCACACAGCATTTTAACGCTAGTATTTTCAGAGAGCATAGTCCTTCCCTGGTCGAGCCGAACCATTCGTGCTTTAACCATAATATAGCTGCAGCATGAGGACATATTTTTTACTGTAAAAGCTCGGTTTGTCTTTTAGTTTCCGACTTACCTTTTTGATAGAGCAATATGTTCTGATATGCTTATTATCTCACCTTTAATTTGAGGCAGGAACTAACATTATACATAATTAAGTTTTTACGGAATCTTTAGAGCGCAAGTTCTACTCGGAATTGTCTGATTTTTAGTGTGTTCTTTAGTAAAATATAACATGTAATTTCAAGGTATAGCGACCGACGCTATTCGCCGGAGAGTCGCTACTCGCCAGAGAGTAGGTACTCGCCGGAGAGCCGTTACTCGCCGGAAACGGTGCGATACACGCCGGATAGCCGCTACTCACCGCGCAGTCGTCGTTCTCCTTACTCGCCGCGCTCCAGGAGACGATCTAGAGAGAGGTAAATTATTTAAGGTTTTATTTTTCATATAAACTAACTTACAGCTTCTTACCTATTTTTCCCTTAATCCTGTCTAAAATATAATTTTGTGGTGCCTAAGTTTCTGCAGTTTATCACTATATCTCACAATAACAACCCCGACCCCCTCTTCATAAAGTTCAATTATTTGTATCTAAACATCTAAAGTATTAAACCCTCTCGGAGTGTTCACTCCGAATTTTGTGAAAAGTGGGTGATCAAGATATAATAATAACTTTATTAAACTTTAAACTTGTAGTACATACAGAAAAAAATGTCTTACATGAAATAATAAAAATTAGGTAAAAACACTAGTGAGGGTGGCGTTCTGTTATCCTTGCTAGACTATAAAATAGCCTGTATTACGGAGATTTAGTCCCTTACCCCCTTACAAAAAGGGAACAAAAGAAAAAAATGCTCTTAACTTTTTAGTACTACAGATTGTGTGCGTGCGTGCGCGTGTGTGTGTCAATCTCATAATATAATTATACTAATATAATATAAATTAGTTAGTCAGTTATTGTTAATAAGTACTGCTCTGTCTCTTCATAACTCTTGTTTAATAGGAAGAAGTACACGGCATTCTTACATTTTTATAATTAGATAGTTCATAAATGGGAATATTAAAATTGATTTTGTTATAAAGAAGGGGACCCAGATACGGGAAAAACCTTTTAGCAAAATGAGAGTTGACTGTCGGAATACTGCAGATTTTGTCCTTACGGCGCTTGATAATTTCGATATAAGGGACCTTGCGGTGTTGTAACATCACTGTATGTAATATAAACAATTGTCCTACATTGAGAACGTTATGATCTTTGTAGAGCTGAATATTTGGGTATAAGATAGGTCGAAAGGGATCTTTAAAATTGCTCTATGTGCGATATTTAAAGGTTTCAAAACAGTTTTTGCGGCACCACCCCAACATAAAATGCAGTAACATATGATAGAAAGGCAGAGTGCAAAATAAACATTGCGTATAATACTCTGGTCAGTGACGTGACGAAGTGATTTGAAAATAAGAATTAATTTACGGACTCTGCTAGTTAAATTTTCAATGTGGGCTTTAAAATTTAGAGTTTTATCTAGAGTTATGCCAAGATATTTGATGATGATGAACGGAGGGACAATGACAAATTTGTTGGTTTTGGTAATGACATGAGAGGGCTATTAAATTTATTGGATATTGGAGAGATAGAAAAAGTAACGAATTTAGTTTTTGCTGTATTTAAAGTAAGGGTGTGTGCACTGAGCCAAACATATGTGATGTTAAAGCCACTTTGCGCAATTTTTTTGGAGTTCAGTCCAAGTATGAAACTATTTTAGAATTATGGACTTTAAGATTGCAGAAGTCATTAATGAAGATCAAGAAGAGAGTAGATCCGAGTATGCTACCCCATGTTATATAGTTTATTTTCGAGATTGTTTTAGGAGGTTTGAGACATGTGTTTTTTGTTTTGATGCATACGATTGAGGAGTAGTGATCGGACATAGTTGTATCAAGTACAAAACTTACAATTGGAAATTTAGTTCGCAAAAAGTATGGTCAAGGCAGTTGTTGCCTCTAGTTGGGAAGGTATGAGCAGGTAATAACCCATGGAAGGCAAGACAATTTAAATAGTCATGTGAGTGGTTATTGAAGGTTTTAATATCAATGTTAATGTCTATAACTATAACTAACGAAGTATACTGTTTAAAGCAGATAGGAATGGATTAATATTTTCATTAGAGGGTGAGCGATATATGCAGAGCACTACTATATCAGAATTGATTTTAATTATTAGTCCGGAAGCTGATTCGTTAAAGTCTGGCTCTTCGACAATCAAAGATAAAGATGTTTTTATGTATACATGAACAGCATCGCTTTGATTAAGGTGCCTAGAAGTTTTATGAATTGAATAGTTGGGTAAACTGGGAATATAATAATTACTGGAACAGGATAGCCAACATTCAGTCAATGTCGAAATATCACAATCAAACGAAATACGCTGTAAGGTTGTCTGTAAATTTAAAAAGTTGCAGTTGATGGATCGAATATTTTGGTTAAAATTTTTTATATATCTGTTTGGGTTTTGCAATATTTGATGGGAGTGTTCGATGGTACAGGAAAGCGATTCGGAAACTGAAAGCTGGTCAACGTTTTCAATTAAAGCATTAATGTCATTGGCCATTTTTGTGGTTTGAATGAAGGGTAGAGAGGTTCGTAGGATAGACTGTAGTAAAGATGGAGTTATAATCAGTTGTACGATTTGCTGAACCGAAACATCGACGTGGTATTTCTGCATACGATAGCATTAGAGGCTGGAAAGTGCTAAAATCGTGTTTTTGAAGATATAAAGCAGTATTAATCATTTTAATATAAATGTTAATAATATAAGAGCGTATATTGAGTATAATATTATAGTTTATGTTTTGTATTGATTTTATGGCAATTTTTTATGTGTAAATATGTAAGTTTAATTTGTGTGCATGTAAATATTTTATACTTATGTTAAATTATTGAGTCTTAAACATTAAGCAAACATAAAAATATACAGAAAAAATCTTAATAAAATATAAAGTAAAAAATATTGAAAATATTTTTGTAGTAGTCGTGCTATATTTTTTTTTATAAAATGAAGTGACAAACGAACTAGACCAACTGATGGTAAGTGCCCTCTGCTATCCATGGACACCTGCAGACAACTTCATACAATAAAGCTACAGATGTGGTGGCTGGCACCCCTAATAATGTAATTATTGAAGAATGACAAAAAGTAGATTTTTACTGTACACTAATGTAAATAGATGTCCAAATAAAAACAGGACATTGGGCAAACCTGTTCCCAGTGATTATGATGACTGAACTCGTTTTCGTTTTAGGTATACGGAAGGGCGTGGATCCCGCACACGTAACGGACCACCCGACACCGAGACAGAGTATAACTCTGATAGCCCTACCCGACAGCCACGCCGCCGCTCTAGATACTCCAGACACTCAGGTATATTTTATAATTAATATTAAGAGATAGGAGAAATACAATCAAAATGTTAAAACAAGGTGTTTAAAAGGGAAACCATTCTTTTAAATGTCAATCTTGCTTCCACCTGTACACGCCGTTTAACGGACAATGTTCTAAACAGATCCGAAAATCCGTCCAAAACTTTAAATCCACGTTCAACAGGCTGATGAAGAGGAGCAGTGCTATCAGTGCAAGGGTGTCGGTTCTGCTTTCACAACCTACAACCTACATCATAAGTGGAGGCAACTCTAATGACGGCTGTACACTCTCGGTGAGACGCCTTGAGACAGGCCAAAAGCGAGAATGTAGTAGATGAAAAGGCTTCCTTCGCTTTGGTGTGCCAGAAGGTTCCGCAACGATTGCGAATGTGTTACTGTACACTCTCGAGCTTTGCGACCGTGATCACTAAAAACTACATACCATATACAATTCCGATGTATCGTAATCATCCACAATCTCCGTTCACAATTTTTTCTTTTGGTATGATAATACAAACGTAAAAAATCATACATACTATGTGTGATTTCCGGATTTCGACAATAGCGCCACCTACCGGGTCCAAATGTGAATCTAAACCATCTAGGGACCCATTCAAACACACAAAAAATTTCATCAAAATTGGTCAATCCGTTTTCGAGTTTTAGCGAGACTAACGGACAGCAATTGATTTTTATATATACAGATGTAATTATGTAATCATTCATATTATGTACGTTAATATTTATAATTACTGATGGCATACAGGCCAACAGCAGCACCGACTTTAGTATAATCGTTCATCTCCTCGAACTTCGCAAGTACAACTGATTTAGATGACAGTGTACATGGTCGCACTCGTGCACAATCCTCCCGCCCGAAACTTCTCAAGCGAAACCTAGCCACAGAGAAATGTGTTCCTGATGGCCTATTCATGGAGAAGTCTGTGGACTTTACGATTTACTGATGAAGATGAGAATATTTGTGTTGTAACTCATTTTGGTGCATTTAGCGAGCAC
This sequence comes from Parnassius orleans, assembly GCA_029286625.1. Lineage (NCBI taxonomy): Eukaryota > Metazoa > Arthropoda > Insecta > Lepidoptera > Papilionidae > Parnassius > Parnassius orleans. Next base: position 2,203,018 of record JAGSMP010000032.1, read on the forward strand.
AACGTTTCATCACGTCTAAGGATGTTTTGTTTCAATTTTAATTTGTTTCAAAAATACAAAAGTTGTGCCTAAAGTGCAAAAGTATATTTAATTATATAAAAAATCCCATCTAGGGAGGTATTTATCCAGCTGTTTGTTTTTAAAACAACAGCAACAATAATTATGGATTTAGCGTAAATTCAGTATAAATTTTATTTTTAGTAAAAATCATAATTGAAAAAACTTTTTATTACAGGTCCCAGTTCAGGATCAGGGTGCTCATCGGAATCGGATAAGTGAAACGAATTTAGTTTGTAGTAGTTATTCTGTATGATCTTTAAAAAGGCCAAAATAAGTTGTTGGAGGAACAATTTTGTTGATTGGGATAAAGTTAAATAATGGTTAAATATTGGAAACATTTTTTTTAATTAGGCTTTATCAAGCAGTAATGATCGAGCAGTATCTTTTGTTATAATGGTTAACCTTTTGGATATCTTTTGTTACAATATTATGTTTAAACAACAAAATTAGAACATAATCTATCTAGAAAATAATACTCCTTGAAAACAATATAAAAACTTAAAAGTATTCCGATACTCTTACATTAAAGGGTTTTGTGTTCCTATTACCTTTAACTTTTTTGCACATCTTTTTTCCAACATAAAAGCATACGCCATCGTTTGGAAAGCCTTTTATTAGTTATAATAAATTGCATATACAGGGACAACAAAAACTTCATTTAATTTCCTTTTCTTTTTCAAACTCTAACTGATAACACCGTTAAAGAATATAGATTAATTTTATTTATTTGTACCTGATTTCTGTTTCTCGCAGTTAAGTAATTATATTTATTGTATAACTTTTTTCTTTTTCTTATATATTCTTATCTTGTTTATTGCATTATCAGTATGTTGTCCAGTTTGCGTATATAGCGGCACTAAAGTCTAGCGGTGACCGTTATTGCGCATAAGTCGCGCTGATTGGCTAATGCGTATTTTTCGCACGCGCTGACTGGCTATCCAGTCGCATTTTTGCAATTCAATTCGTGCGAGTACCCTCCACGTTTCCTTCAGCGCTAGACTTACGTGCCGCGACTTGTAATGCCTCTGTAAGGCCATATTTGTATGTATTGATGTTGTATTAGATTTTATATTCTTATGATTTTATATACGTGAGTGTAAAACAGAAACAAATCTGCGATATATTACGCAATAAATTTTTATCAAAGGTACTTATTCCAATTTCCAATTACGACTGCTTAGGCTGCGTTTATAATTAATTTATTGAAGAAATGCTTTATTGGTCGGTTGATGTATTATATAGATACGATTTTAAATAAATAATTTTACTCAATGACTTTATTTTTTAACACTTTATATAACTATACACAATTTTAAAAAACATTTCTTATACTACTTTTAATATGAATTTATTTTGAGTAAAAAAGTATACAGGATTACTATGGCACAACATTCCAAGGGACGTAGCTCTCTGGATCCAATGCAGGCAGCTGTAATAAAAAGAAGATAGTGAGAAAAGAATCTTAATTATTAGTAATACAGTCTTACATTACGAGTAAAACGTCCCGACTGCTTTTACTATGAGTTGATCAATTTTATCATCATCATCGTCTTCATTAATATTTTAGCGCTTCTCATGTTCAGTACTGATTAAAGACTCAAATACTGCCGCTAATTGTTCTTGCTCTCAAGGACTGCCGCCTAAAAAACGTTCCTGAGCTACCTGCATCTTGTAATATTTTGTTCTTTGCGCTAAAGTTTGTTCCAGATTGAATCTAAAATACAAAGCCTCGTACTACGATAGCTACGAGTAATTAATAAAAATCTTGTATTTATGTTTAATAAATAAATAATAAATTTATCAGTGGCGAAGCTAGGGCTCCAAACTAGGGCAAGCCCAAGATATGATTTTGTTGATTTTAGCAGTTTTATAAAAATTTACCTTTTCTCTTTTTCGATTTTACATTTTCCTCGCCGATTAGCACTTTAACACACTTCGATTCATCACAAGGAACACTATTATCCTTCATTTTCACTTAAAATCTATAAAAAAGCATAAATTTTCAACTCGCAATATTTATTCCCTCAAGTAAACACACAGAGTAAACATTGAAATGTGAAGTGAAGTTGCAAACGTATCGCCCGCTCGCCCCCGCGCTTGACTAACTTCACACGAAAAGCCGGGCTTTATCGTTCCATACAAATTGCTATATAAACAATCGTAGTTATATTTCATTATAGAACATTTTGCCACAGGTTAGAAAGGGAGCGATCGTCTTCTCGAAAGCCTGGTGAAAGCCAACGCGTGCGAGAGAGACGACAAATTTTTATGACAGCAGTATCGCGCAGTTTTGCCGCGTGTTGGTGTAGAACAGAGAAGCGCGCGGGAAATTTGTAATAGTTTGAACCAGTTTACGAGTTATTTTATTAGTTCATATATTGATTGAGCAGTTTGAGAGGACAAGCCCGGCTTCTCGGCTTCTATGGAGGCTTCGCTACCGCTGATTATGATGATGATGTTGATCTTTTTCTGATCACAATCACAGCCACAGATTCCGAACAACTCCACCCCAAGAGTTTTGTTTTGCATTGTAGTTTATGTTTAAGTAATAATAATGTCCTCCAAACCGAATTACAGTCTTAAAGGAGAGTAGCCATCTACGCAGGACAGGATTATAGTGCCAAAATGTATGCATAAGCACAGATGCACTCTATTCCACACGACTAGAGAGGGATCAGGCGCAGGACCTACGGCTTTACGTGCTTTCTGAGCCACGGCGTGAAACTCCGCTATTCTGATCCGCAGTTTCTGACTCTGGACTGCTACTGAGACTGAGACTAGACCAACAAATATATATTATTATGTATATATATATATGTAATATAATATAATGGTAACTCTGAGCTAAGCAGCACGCACTCCTTAAATTTCACAGTTGGCGAGCAGTCCCAGCAAGATCCCCGTGGGCGCTAATGAAATTATTAATTGCAATTTAAAGTGTTGATTAGGCCCGCGTTCAACGATAAAGAAAAACATGGCGAGGAAACCTGCATATCTGAGAAATAAATAAATATTTTAAGATCATTTCAACGTTGCCATTGTCAAACTCTAACTTATAACACCGTCGAAGAATGATTAATTTTATTTATTTGTACCTGATTTATGTTTCCCTCGGTTAAGCAATTATATTTACTGTAAAACTTTTATTCTTATCTTGCTTATTACATTATCATTATGTTATTCAAATTGTACAATATGTTAATGTTGCCATAATCCTCTATTGGCAGGCGGATTGGCAATCACAGTACCAGATGTCTCACACCTTTGACGTTACTCCTCGCTGCCAGTCTCGCTATTTCTGACCTCCCCATAGTCGCCTCTTACGACACCCACGGAACGATATGGGGTTATGGATTTTTTTTAAGTGTCTACACCACACGTTGAATACAATTACATGATACCTATATGTTAAGATCTGCATAAATATACCCTTTTTATTGCAGTTAAATCAGTAAAAATATGTATATTTTTACCTTCTTTGTGATATGGTCTTCACACGCCATTCGTATCCGAGCAGAAGTAGCTGGTGCATCTAGTCTAAAGTCCAAAGGCACGCCGGCATCAGCGCGAGCCGCTTTTATAGCTTCTTTTATCGCGAAGAAAGCGGAACTTGCCAAGAACAGGGGAGGTTCGCCCACGGCCTGAAAAATAAAGTTTTTTTTATTTTAACTGCCAGTCACGACTATTCGATTTGTGTGAACACGACTACTACACGCTACACATGAAATCAAACTAATTTGACGGGCTTAAACGCAATGTTTAATTTTAAATCATATTGCAGTATATTATAATGTTGTCCCACAGTAGATGGAGTGACGATCTGTTAAGACATGCAAGAAAATGATGAATGCAGGTTGCTTAAGACAGTGTTTTGTGGCATTCCTTGGGGGAGGCCTATGTTCAGCAGTGGACTTGTGACAGGCTGTAATGAAAATAATGATAATGCTATCGCGATTATTTATTTTAAATTAACTTTAAATAACATTATATGACAAGGATCTTTAACATTACAGTCCCCCTGACCATGTGTGTACCAAAGTACCCGAAAAGTAGGCAATTTAAATAAGTTATAATTTATAGTTTTATTCAATCTATTTTTTCTCTTCCAAAGTAATATAGGTTAATTAAAAATACTTTAAACTTACCTTAGATGAAAACACTGCCCTTGGATTTGGAGCACCTTTGAGCAACGACACGTTAAACTCTTGCGGAATATCACCGAAGCCTGGAATTTTATATGCGCCTGGTCCACGTGAGTACAAAGTGCCCGTTGGTGAGTAAATCAGTTCTTCCATTGTAAATAAACCGTACCCTTGTATAAAGGCACCTTCAATTTGTCCTATGTCGATGGCAGGATTTAAACTTTCGCCTAAATCCATGACAATATCTGTTCTAATGATTTGATGGTCACCGCTAAGACAGTCAATCTCGACTTCTGTACAGGCTACGCCATAAGTAAAATAGTTGAAAGGTGTACCCGTATTATTTTTGAAATCGTATCCAATATTGGGTGTTGCGTAAAACCCTGTAGCTGATAAACTGACTCTGTCCACGTAAGCTGCTGAAATCCAGTCTTCCCATTTACCGTTTGGATTTTTGTCTTTGTAAGGTTGGAGCCGTTTCAACAGCTTCTGACAGGCTTCTAATACCGCCATTCCATTCAGATCTGATCCAGCACTAGCCGCTGTAGCAGATGTATTTGGAACTTTGTCTGTAGATGTTTCGGTAATGTGGATTTTGGACACGTCTATCCCAAGGACCCTTGATGCCACTTGGATCATCTTCGTGTGCAAGCCCTGACCCATTTCTGTACCGCCATGCGACAGAAGTACTGATCCGTCAACATATACAATGAGAAGCGCACCGGCTTGATTCAATAGTTTCTCAGTGAACGCAATGCCGAACTTAGTTGGTATTATGGATATACCGCGTTTACGCCAGCGGTGCTGTCTATAAAGAGAAAACCCTTTTTTAAAACAAAATAAGAAAAATAAAAAAGTCTCCGAGTATAATAAAATCTTACTCTATTTCGTGTCGTATCTTTAATAGATTCTTCTTAACTAGTCCCTAAAAATCCTCCCAACTTAGGAAAATCCTAAGTCGACCATAGCGAGAAAATGATATAATACGTGGTAGGGCCATGCTGCGGCTATATTATAGTTGTAGCACGAATGAGTCGGCTCGACTAGGGAAGGACCAGGCTCTCACAGAAAACCAGCGTAAAATAGCAGCTTAACGCTACTATGTTTCATATGGTGGGTGTAAAGAACCGGAGACCCTTTTTACTGAAGACGAGGCATTCCATCTTAGTAGTATGACAACGCATCTGGATTTTGATTCGTCATTGAGGATATATATAGATGTCTATGGGCCACAGCATCCAATTACCATCGGGTGGACTGTGTGCTTGTTCGTCACCCTTATTTCATAAAAAATGATGGTAGTGAAAAATATAAAATATAACATCAAAACACATCATGTAAATAAGTGGTAACATAAAAATTTGTACAACCGACTTCAATATAAATAAAATGAGAACATCATCAGTGTAGTCGAAGTCAATTAAATACGCATTATTTAGGGATAAATCAAAAACTACTGGCCAGACCTTGATCAAATTTATAATGGACCACATGAGAAGCACCAGCTTTAAAATAAAATCGATCGATCAAAAACAATCATCAAAATCGGTTCACCTAGAAAAAAGTTCTGAGGTAACACACAAAAATAATACAGTCGAATTACGAACCTCCTCCTTTTTTTGAAGTCGGTTGAAAAATGAGTAATCTCGTGACTCTTTTGCTCTTATAATCTTATGTGATCTAATCTAAATGATATTCTTACAGTTGAATATGTATGTTTAAAGCTTATTATTTTTAATATAGTAAAGATATATATTTCTCACTAGCGATCCGCCCCGGCATCGCACGGTTGATTTCTGGATCTCGACAACAACGCCAGCTACCGGATCCAATTGTGAATCTAAATCATTCTCTAATCAACTTAATCACACACACAAAATTTCATCAAAATCGGTCCAGCCGTTTAGGACGAGTTCAGTCACATACACACGGACAGAAGAATTATAAAATATATATTACGCATATATTATACATATAAACCTTCCTCCTTCCATTCAGTCTATCAATAGAAACCCGCATCAAAATCCGTTGCGTAGTTTAAAAGATCTAAGCGTACAGATGGCGGGAAGAGACTTGTTATAATATGTAGAGAGATATAGAGATAACAACACAAATAACTTTTATTCACTACTAGCAAAACGGCTTCGATTGGATAGGATCTTTATCTATTCGTAAAGTTTCATCACAATCGGTTCAGCCATTCCTAAGATAAACCCACACAACAATTATTTTTTTAATGGTTATATGTGTCATATTAGCATGCAAATAACCCCCTGAGCTTAATAGAAGCCACTTATTTCCATATCACAGTCAGATATTCAATTTTATTGATATGTATAGGTTAATTAATTCATATTATAATCTACTGATAGCAGAACATGTTTTAAATCTGTAATAAAAAGTGTGTAATAAATTTGACTGAATAGTTTAAACATAATATCTCCGATGTTAGATGACCGATTTTATCTTAATCTCTTTAATCGAAAGAGTGTTATTTGACAGTGATGGATAATTTTATTTTCGTTAGTATTTTTTGAATTATCCTATAATGTCAGAACTTTTTGGGCTTTTACGATAAAGTAAAAGATATTTCAATAAATTAAATATAAATTCATAATTTGAATTTATCACCCTAAAGGATTTACAAAGGGCAGACTGAATACCATTTGGCATTGTCCGCCAGTCAATTCCGAGCGTGGTGATATTGGCAGGCTCAAAAACGATAAAACATTATCAATGAAATTCCTCGCTACATCGAGTGAGGCCCTTGTCCAAAACTAGATATTTACGAGGTGATGAAGCAAAAAAAGAAGACACAACACAACGATAACAATTATGACATGGTACTTTTGAACTAAATCCTGGTTCAACAGCCAAGATCTCATAAATATATCGGCCATTCCAAGGAAAGATTACATTGATTTCCCTAACATGATACGAGATGTTGAATAGCAGCACTACACTACTGTGTTGTTGTGGATTATTTCTATTTAACTGAAATTCATATATTCAATTTAAAAATTCGCCGTCGATCGAGGCGACCCATTCGTATAGCATAGCTTCAGCTTGGCTCTACCACGTAAATAAATCTCACACAAATTATGGCTGCTTAATATTTTAATCCACATATTTCTATTTTACCTAGTTTCTGAATCCGTGATATAGATTGCTCTTGTAGGCATTATATAAGTAATTGTTCGTACCATTTTAGTATTTTTAAAACCTCAAGACACTTGGCAATTCATACTGATTTATATAGTTTTCCTTACTTGTTAAAGTTTTCGATGGATTGTTTTCTTTCTGCATAATTGCTCTTGTCCACGCATTCGTCCCAACATCTTTGCAGCGTACAATGTGTAAGAACTTGTCCATAATGAGTAGTAAAGTTCTCCTGATATAAATTAAGTTTACTAATTTCTTCGGGGCTCTTTCCCAACTTTTGGGCTATGTCTCTTATCATTGTTTCAGCACCAAACATTCCTTGTGGTCCACCAAAGCCTCTGAACGCTGTGTTCGAAGGGAGGTTAGTTTTACAAACATGACCAGTTACTTCTACATTTGGAATATAGTAGGCGTTTTCGAAGTGGAACATCGCCCGTTCTACTACCTACAAAAAATAGATTGTTCTGATAATTTTTACCAATCGAATTTACTAAAATAAATATGCATACAATGAGTCATTCTTGACAGTACTTACAGGTCCGGATAAGTCAATCGAATATCCACCATTATTGTAAATATTAACAACAGCACCCATTAGTTTGCCTTCTTTGGTTGCTGCTACTTTATATTTAATTAAGAATGGATGCCTTGTCCCTGTCATTTGCATATCTTCATCTCGATCTAACATGCAGCGTACTGGTCTATTAAGCTTATGAGCTGCAAATGCCACAGGCAGAGATATCAAAATGCCTCTAGACTCCTTGCCACCAAACCCACCACCCATACGCTTTACTCGTGCCACAATTCTGTTCATTGGGACATGTAAAACATGACTTGCTAATTTCTGAAAAAGATATTTATTTACAACGATGAAAAGCATACTACTCATAAACTTAAGAAATATAAAATAAAGATTTATGTAGTGTTAGTAAAATTTTGGTTCCTACCGCAACCTCCGATGGATGTTGGCTAGAACAAAATATCTCCATTTCATCGTCTTCTTTTTTAGGTATAGCGAATGCGGCATGTGTCTCCAAGTAAAAATGTTCTTGCCCTCCTATTCTGCACTGTCCCTCTACAATTATGTGATTTGGATCTTCAAAAGCCGATTTCACATCACCTCTTCGTATAGTTTTTGGAAATTGTTTGTAAAATGAATTATGTTTAATAGCATCTTCTATAGTAACAATAACAGGTTGTAATTCTTCGTATTCAATATGCACTTTTCTAGCAGCAGCTTGAGCAGTTGCTTGATCTTTAGCCACTATTACGCCAATTGTCTGTCCTTGACTTATTACTTTATCGCTAGCAAATAATTCTTCATCGTGGAATATGGGGCCAATTGCATTTTGCTCGGGCGTTAAGTCTTTAGCTGAGAAAAATGCAACAACACCTGGCTCTTGTAACGCTTTTTGAGGATCTACTGAAACTAATTTAGCGTGTGCTTTTGTGCTGAGAACAAAAGCTAAATATAACTCTCCTTCTATGGAAGGCATGTCGTCACAATAAATAGCTTCACCTGTTACCTGTTTCAATGCCGACATATGTGGTATTGGTCTTCCAACTGCATCGCTTTGGAGTTGTTTGTCACCGACTAATGCGAAATATTGGGCACTCTTTGGTACTTTACCGTGAAATTGTTCAGCGCCGCTACTATGGTATGGTATAATGATATCCTTATGTAAATAATCTTGTGACATTTCTTTACCTATTGCTAAATAGGCTTTTAAAAATAAACTCATTGTTAAAGCCCGTCGAAATAAAATGTTACCACCAGGTGCTGATGGATTTAAGGGTAACTCTTCTAGAAGACATGTGTAAGCTTTTTCAAGCATTACTTCATCCCATTTTAATCCTAATAAACATTGACTAGATTTTGTTGCTATTTTTGTGACAGGAGCCATGCCGCCGTATGCGATATTCATATTCTTTATAATGTCAGTATTATCTTCGAACTCCACATTTATGGCTGCTGTAACAATGGAAATATCATCCTCTCTGCGCTTAGCTTGTTTATAGGCCTTTACGTATTGATATCTAGTAGTAAAAGGAATTTCGATAGATAGCAATATTTCATTTGGATGTACAACATTCTTACGATACCCAGTAAAGAATGATTCATCCATTAGAACTGAGCGATGTCCTCCTTGTTTACTTAAAAGATTTAGTTTCACTTTCATTGACATTAATATTGGATTCAAATCTGATATTGGACTTCCAGTCATAATGTTCCCACCAATAGCAGCTACATTTCGTATTTGCTTACCGGCAAACCAATATAACATGTCTTTAATAGTTACCAATGACCTTGTTTTATATTGGGGCAACGTATTAATGCATTTTATACACGTATTTTCTAACTCCATAAGAGTCACCGCCGATCCTACGACTAATCCCGTTTTATTTTCTACTATAGTATTCATTTCTGTTATACAATTGGGCATAATTATCACAGGGTAAACGAAATGTTTGAATTTAACTTCAACGCCCACCTCAGTATTACCGACTACGATTTTTGCGTCAGGATATTGTTCTTTCAGGTTTAATAACACGTCCAAGTCAGTCGGTCTGTACCACGTGGTATTTTTGCCTCTAAAAACCAAATATTGTTCATCGTATGCTGAGCATAATTTTAATTCTGGAGGAAAAATGGGTTCCTGACTAGGGTCATACGGCATGAATGCCGTTTTATCAAAGATAAACTTTGACTCACTCTTATCTTCAGATGTATCAGTCTTATTCTTACAGCAATCCTTGCCCATTGCACATGCCCCATTCGCGTTTGAAGTCCCGTTATACACCCGTTGAGTTTCCCAATCCTCAATGAAGGTTTTATAGCCTTCTATGATAGCGCGGTAACCGGTGCATCGACAGAGATTTCCTTGTAACGCCACTTCCATGTCGGAATATTTTATTTTTTCACAACTTCTAAGTAAGGCATACATGGACATGACAATACCCGGTGTGCAAAACCCACATTGAGACCCGTGCGCTTTAGCAAGTCTTTCTTGAACGGCATGCAACCTTGTTTTCGTTGAACCAATTCCTTCAACCGTAGTTACAGCCAAACCATGCATAGCGCACACTGGTGCTAAGCATGCGTTAACTGCTAAATGACTGTAGATATACTAAGGAAGTTAGTGCATTGTTATTGAAAGTTTTAATATTTGAGTAAGTACCTAAGAGATAATTCTTTAATTAATGTAATTATGTGAGAATGATTTTAATTATAAAAAATAAAAAACAAATTAGATGTTGGATGTCTGGAGATGGAGAAGGTATGGTACACTTGATCAAATTAATCAAAAATTGAAAACAAACCTTTGTCCAGCAGTGGATTATAAAAAGGCTGAAAATGATGACTAATGTTAAGTCATATCTTGTAGTATGTAATATTAACCGAGTACTAAATAGATCAAAAGCAGATACAAAATATTTTAAAATCACTTATTATTACTTAATACTATTTCAACCTCGAGGTTAAGCGAAAATCACAATACTCGTACGTTTACAATTTTATTTTGAAAACAATTACTATAGATCTCAAATTTCGTTTTTAATTTAACTACTGAAGATACTCAAGCTACTAGACAGCTCTCCGACCAACTTCATACATGTACCTGAGAACTAAAAACTAAAAATGTTCATATTATCTATAGCCAAGTAAGATTAAGTAATTTAGGGCTGTAATGATGATGACGATGGTGAACTAAGGCTATTCGCACACGGCGTCGTATCGTAAGCGTATCGTAATACGCGCGTAGGACGAGATCAATACGAGCTCGTACATGTTCAAACAAGTCCGCACACGTCCGCGGTGCTGCAGCGAATCGTAGCAAATTTTTATTGTCATTACGATAGTCGTAGTGTACTGGCGTAAAAAATTAACTGTTCATTAATTTCTTTTAAAATTTAACTGAATTTTTAAAGAAAATTTTATCAATGAAATTTTTGATGAAATACTCTTTTATGGAATGAAAAATTCATTCGATAAAAACTGCGGAATTTATTATCGTGTGCTGAAAGTTCACGTGCAGCAACAAACAATCTTTTCTACTTCTTTCTACTTCTTACATAATCAAACAATAAAAAATCCTCTTCGTCTGAAGAGAAAGTAAGATAGTCTATAAATTCACCCAACACATCTGGTACCTGTGTTGGGTGTGAGATCTTACAAAACGATACGTCTACTCGACGATTCGTTTGTAGAACACTGCAGGTCTCGTACGCGTTGCGTCGTTACGATACGCTTACGATACGACTACGCTTATGACTCGTGTATAAGAGCCTAAGTTTTCTTTTATAGAATAAAGGTGACAAACGAGCATACAGACTCACCATGCGAAACACAGCATCATTAATTTGCTATTTTTTACGCTTGTATTATGTAAGAACGTGGTCCGTCCTCGAATGAGTCGACCATAATATTGATACAGGTTGTGCGGCTCTACCACGTATGAAAAGTTTTTGTTTATATAAATATTGTACAATTAACAAACTATTTTAATAAAAGGATACGCGACTTTCTTTTCTTTGCGATTGTATCTTGAGATCATAACCGTACATGCCCCGCATCCTCCCTCTGCGCAGCCCAGCTTTGTTCCAGTTAGGTGAAGCTTTTTGCGAAGATACCATAGTAGTGTCCATTGCGGATCCGGATGAGGTTCTATTACCTAAAAAATATTGTATATTAAGTATTTTAATTTTAAATAAAATGTTCGGCATTAAATACACATACCTGACAAGAAATACAAAAGATTTCAAAACCACACACACAAGAATATCAACGTAAAGTAGAAGCTTTGCTCCTGCGTTTCGCTTGGTTAGTGCAAGTGGCCGGAGGCCCAAACTCCAATAACATGGTAGCGGAATTCAAAAAGAAAAGACTACCCCAGGAGGGTACCAGCACCCCTGGTAAAGAGACCCAGAGCCCCTCACTGAGCATCCACGGTCAAGCTACCATCTTATCCGCGTATTCTGTGGGGGCGGGGGTGGGGGGGCAAAATCCCGCTCTATACTAACATTGCACGAGGCAAACAGAGCGACCAAACCATGGCGACCCCTGCCACGCTATCCGTTGACTTCTGCAACATCAGGGGACTTCACTCGAACCTTATCGCCGTCCACTACCATCTAGAGACGGCGAAGCCGGCCTTGCTCTTTTTGACCGAGACGCAGGTGTCCTCTCCGGCTGATACTTCGTACCTGTCCTACCCGGGTACAAATTAGAACACTTCTTTGTGCCGGGCTGGAGTTTGCGCATACGTCAGAGAGGATATCTGTTCTCGACGCCTCGGCAGTCTTGAATTTGGTTAAATTAAGTTATGCTAGGCAACTGAAAATATTTTACAACAAAAACTTAGACAATCGTTACAATTACGTAAGGAATTAACAAAAATCATCAAAATTGAATTATCAAAATTGTTGAATTAATAATTTAAGTAAAGAGATAGAAAGTAAATAAATTAAGAGTAAAGGATTAATTGAAATACAATCATATTGCGATTTGATTAAGGATTTTTATGTATGTTAAAGCCTAAGTGCATAAATCAGTTAAAGTGCAGATTAACTAGTTAATCTGCAGATTACCTGGCTAAATCCGTTCAAATGCGAAAAAAATATTCAGTTCTTAGTTTAATTAATTAATCTGCAGAATAACTACTTCTTCCTAAGTAATCTGCGGAATAACAGTAAGTTAAGCCGCGTACATTATAATGATATAAAATATTATATTGAAAGAATTGAACTTTTTAATTTGAAAAATTCGAAAAGTATAAGTCAAAAGTAGTTTTGTCTAACATTCTTGGTCAAAACCACTAATAACCACTTTTAAACATTAATTTTTTTTTAAAAGTCCGGCGGTAAAAGAGAAAATTCATTAATAAAATATAGTAATTCAAGTTATAAATTTGCAATACAATCAGCTCTCTGTCTTCCGCGATTTAACGGTGTAACATCCGTTAATATGCTGATTAACTAGGTTAAGTGCAGATATTTGCTACTTTTAGCAAAATTTCGCACATTATCGGATCGCACCCGATAATCTACAGATTATCTAAATAATGCGCACATTAACGCATTCCGCATTCTAACGGTAACATACATATATACAAATAGAAAATGTTTGTAGGAAGGACTACACTTCTCAATCAACTTTCGAGGGCACTATTCAAAGCGAAGTATTTACTCCATGGTAAATTTTAATTATTATAAATATTAATTAGGCTCCATGGTAATTTTCGACTTTAAAACTGCTGTGAAAAACTTTGATGGACTCGATAGTTATATAGCTCTCTCAAAGAAGAAGGTAAGTCTATGTTAATAAATTTGTTTTAAAAACTCGTTTGAATGAAAGCGCTTAATTACGCCTATGACTGATGCGAGGCGCTTTTATGCGTTATGCAAAACCATCTTTTAACAAAAAATCTAGCACTTAAGTTCATAAGAAACTAATTCAAATAAGGCATAATAGTAATTCCATGATTATGGCAATAAAATTGAACAATTATTCGTTGATTTGACGATTTCCCAAGCCGATGGTAACCAAAACGCGCATAAAATTTTACGTCCTATAAATGAAAAGATTGCTATTATAAGCAGCCCAGGGGCTAGGCGGGGCAGTGCCCCGGGGCCTCCAAGCTAAAGGGGCCCCTCGGCCTCCAAGAACGAAATTCTAAAAATTATGTACTATCCTAGTTGTATAAAGAATTTTCGAGTTTTAACTTTTTGGCCCCTGACCACAAACAGCTCGAATTGAAATCACAAAAATTACTCCCACTTCCAGAACATAAATAGAACATTGTTAAAGATAATTGTCTACTTCGTCTTATTGTCTTTTTTATATAGAAGAGAGGGACAAACGAGCATGCAGCTCACCTGATGGCAAGTGTCGACCACCGCCTATTAACAAATATAACACCAGGGGAATTGCAGACGCGTTGCCGGATTTTTAAAAAGAAAGTAAGCTCGTTTCTTGAAGCTCCCTAAGTCGTATCGGTCCGAAAGTAGTGGACCGCCAAACATCCCGATGATGTGGATTTGTGAAATGCGTTGATGAAATTTTGTGGGTGGAATTAATCCGAACAATTCCTCTGAACACTCTCCGTGGTAAATGCGATAGAAAATGCAAAGGGATTCAGCATCTCTTCGCAGCTCCAGTGAATCGAACCGATCAGCGCTGGAGCGCTGGCGGTCAAGTGGAAGGAGCTGGTACTAGAGAGCCCCGGCCCAGGGATGAGAACCATTCCATGTTAGGCCGAACCTGTCCTTGTAAAGTTGCAAGCAGTGTGCCGGCATTAAATACTGTCCCGCTCTGCTGAGAACGCCAATCTTTTTAGAGGCCAATTCAGCCTTCCCTTCCAAGTGACCACGAAACTGCACGTTATTCGATATGTCAACGACGAAGATTACGATACTGGCTGAGGTAACAAGGGAAGTGCCCTGAAATTGAGGAGTTACGACAAAGGGTTCTTTTTAGTGGTAAACGCGCAAACTTGTGTCTTCTGGGCATTGAACTTAATTAGATTTAGTCGCCCCAATCCGAGACCTTATCCGGCAAAGACTCTACTTCAGACACAAGTTTGTTCCGGTACTCGGTGACGTTTTCTTGAGAAATATAGGCACAGCCGGTGTATAAAGCGTCACTAGTGCACGTTACTGGTTTGCAACATATTATTGATAAACAGAAGAAACAGCGTAGATGATAGCACGTAGCCTTGTGGAACACCAGCATAAATAGGCTTGTGAATGGAGCATGCACCTTCTACTACGACTTTGTTGCTCCAATCTGCAAGAAAACTGCTGATGCAGTTGCACAAATTCTCGGGAAGCCCATAGGAAGGAGCATCGAAAGAAGCGCTCTGTGCCAAACCCGATCGAAGGCCTTCGCTATGTCCAAACTAACGGCCAGGGTCTCCCTCTCTGCCTCTGCCGATTTATTAACCCAGAAGATCACCAGCTGAGCAACCCCGACGGAAATCGTACTGGCGGTCACTTTTCAGTTGGTGATCCTCAAACTCATGAGCTGGCAGTTCACAATGGTTTTCATTATTTTGGAGAACAAGTTGGATAGGTCTGAGCGGTCGATTTTCGGTTAATTTTTAGGGATCTGGTACACTAAAGTTGTCTTCTTTGAGTTCAGGACTACGCCTAGGGAGAAAGAGTTTTAGAAAAGACACGTTACGACCGGTTCCAACTAGGGAGCACACGTCTTCAGCACAATGGGAGGAACTCTATCAGGCCCACTAGACTAGACGTCTAGGGAGAGTAGTGCTATGCGCACCGAGCGCTGTGTAAACCGTATCGTACCGACCTGAAGGCGAAATTATACTTTTTACCAAACTTATTAAACGATATGTTAAACGAGAACCAAGCCATTCAGCGTTGTGGCCGTTAAATCACCAAGGATCACGATCTCTGCAGACGGGACCTGTTGTACCACGGAGTCTGCAGCGATTTGGACGTGGTCGATGAGTAGGTCTGTGTCGGAATTACCTATAGAGGCACCCGTAGATGCGAGGATGGTCGTCGCTGAACTTTAAGACTGCCGAGGCGTCGAGAACAGATGTCCTCTCTGACGTGTACGCAAACTCCAGCCCGAGGCACAAAGGTGTTATAATTTGTACCCCGGATAGGAGAGAAGTATCGACCACAGAGGATTTCACAGAGGAAATTCACGGATAGTGTAACAGGGGTCACCTTTGTCTTATTACTCTACTTGCCACGAGCAGTATTAGTCTTGAGCGGAATTTCGCCCCCCCCCCTCCCTCCCCAGGATACGCGAGGCAGCCTAAGCACCTAAGGAAGAGTAGGGTAGCTTGGGCGTGTATGCTCAGCCAGGGATTCTCCAATACCAGGGGTGCTGGTACAGTCTCGAGATGGTTTCTTATTTAATTACACTACCATGTTAAGGGGGAGAGGGCTTAGGCCTTCGACCACCTGCACTTAACAGGCGAAGTAAACTTCTACTTCACGCTGGTTATCTGTAAGATCGTGGGTCTCCTCTGTTCGATCCGGTCCACCCATTCATTACATTCATTCATTACATTCATTCATTACAGCTCCTCATTTCATGTATTACCAGGCCACTCCATCTAGTCTGGCCCACCCGTGCGACAGCAAAAGCTGCCGTGTGGCTCTTCCACTGTTATGTTGTCTGCCTATATTATTAACTGTAATCTACTTCGTCATTGTTTATGCGTTACACATAATACTTAGTAGTAAGTAGCTTTACTTTATTATGCCCTGCAGTGGGCGACAAGGAGCTGATGATGAAATAGTTTTGCACCTTTAAAGTATTTAGTTTAGTTTAAATAGGGCCTCAATTTCATTTTTGCCCCGGGGCCCTTGGTTACATAGCTAAGCCACTGATTATAAGTTTCACAAATGGCTTGCGAAATCGACAACTCAGTACTATTTTGTCAGCGCGTAATTATAGTACGTTAAAAGAAACAGTTAGAGCAGCAAAGGATGAGGAGGCGTCTTGTATTCGACCTAACGAGTACACCGAACCATCGATTAACTTCGGGAATCGAGGTGGTTCAGGTTCACGTAAAAATTGACGCGGTAGGTACACATAAAATAATGTACCACGACCGACATCATACCCTTTGGCTACCCAAGCAAGAAATAACGTGAACTGGAGGAAACCGGTACCCCAACAGTTTTCGCGTGGAAATCAACAACACTGCATTAAAAATGGTAATTACCGTAAGTACTTATACCAGAATCGCGTATCTTTTCGTGGTCATAATACCCAGCGAATTCATTTTATAACTCCAAGAAACCACGTAGGTACTTATCGCAAAGTTCTCAAAATGTTGAAATTAACCCTAATAACTATAATAATGAAAACAACTTAGAATTTTTCGAGATAAAGAGTACCTATATTAGACTGCGAATATAGTAATTGTGTTGAGTTAGCAACAGGTAGTATCAAATGTAGATGGCTTACCGGAGGTTCGTTATGTGCGATTATATATTATGACACACTTAGAAAAAAGAAACTGATTACCATAAACGGAATTGGAGGCAATTTACGAACCGTGGGATATGATTATTTAACGTTGTCTGTTAACGGATTACGTTAGTTTAATTGTGGCAAAAAATTGAAATTAATAATATTACACTGCATATTATGTATAAATTAGTGACTTTACCATTACACATGGGTATCTTAAGAAATAATACTTATTTAAGTATACCTCCGAGATGCGAGAGTTTATTTTATATCAACTCAAGTATGAAAGAAGATTGTGTCGTCTTTCCGAGAGAGTTTGCGAGGGAGTTTTTCTGTCTGGTGGAATTGTCAAAGTAAATAACGGGTAAATAATACAAATATTAAATATACGAGAGGATCAGGTCGATCTTAGTTATTTTTGGCCCGAAACCGATAGTTTATTTAATTACTCAATTTGTAATCTTGATAAAAGGCTCATTCATCCCGAACGTGTTCATAAAATGTTAAATTTCCTAAATTTGAATCATTGAAATAAAGAGGAAAATTCTTCTATTATAAAAAAGAAATTTCGACGTATTTTTATTGCGGTCAATAAAATATTGAAGAGATCAATAAAATATAGAAATAAAGGAGATCAATTAACAACTTGTAACTTATACGAACATAATATTCAAATAAAAACCTAATAGTGACCCAGTGTATGTTAAACAGTATCGATTACCTTATTCTCATAGGAATGAAATAGAAAAACGGAATCATTGAACCAGCTTGTAGTGAGTGGTCAAGTCCTTTATTTCTTGTACTCAAAAAGTCAGAAAATGGTGAGGACAGGAGCTGGCACTTCGTTATTGAGTTTTGAAAATTAAACAACCGTATTGTAGATGACAAGTTTCCGTTACCCAATATTACAGACATTAGTAAGATTCTTTATCAGGGGCTATGTATTTTGCCCAACTTGATTTCAATCAAGCCTTTTACCAATTAAGCCTTAATCCATCTACTAGAAGGTGCACGGCTTTCACTACACCCTCTGGTCAATTACAGATGACCAGAATGCCAATGGATTTAAACGCAAGCTCAAATTCCTTTTCTCGTGCTATTACAATATCTATTGCTGGTTTAAATTACGAAAACGTACTTACTTATTTGGATGACCTCATTTGTTTTGGCGAAATTTAGATAATAAAAAATTATTAGAAATATTATCTCGCTTAAGAAAAGTAAACTTAAAGCTAAACCCTAAAAATGTGTGTTTTAAAAAAAACTACTTTATCTTGGCCACGTGGTTTCTTCCGATGGTATTAAGCGTGACGCAAATAACCGGCTAAGTGCGAATCAGACTCGCGCATGAAGTGTTCCGTACCATCGTAAAAGACGTTTCCAGTAGCCCCCTTTAATTTTTAATTTATTTTTATTATTTGTTGTTATAGCGGCAACAGAAATACACATTCTGTGAAAATTTCAACTGTCTACCTATTACAGATCATGAGATACATCCCGCTGATAGACAGATGGACGGACAGCGGAGGCTTAGTAATAGGGTCCCGTTGGTTAGCCGTAGGGTACGGAACCCTAAAAAGATATCAGTATTACAAAATTACCCAATTCTTCAAAATACCAACGATATAAAAAGACTAAGCTAGCGTTTGCGAATTACTATTGAAAATTTTTACCAAATTTTTCAAAATCGATTTACCTCTAAACAATTTATGGCACAAAAATGTTAAATTTCATTGAGATAAAAACTGTAAAATATCTTTTTAATGCTCAAAAAAGCTTTAACGAATCCTCCCATTCCAAAAATTGATGCGTCTGGATTTGCTATAGGCTCAGTTTTATGTAATCATGACGGTCGATGAAAAGGAATTATTATCGATAGTATGGGCAGTAAAGTACTTTCGACCTTATTTTTATGAACGCGAATTCATTATTGAAGCACATCATAAGCCTCCCGTATATTTATTCAACGTGACAAATCCGTCAAGTAGACTTATGAAGTTTAGGTTATTGCTTGAGGAATATATTAAATTTGTTATCAGGTATGTAAGGGGAGCTGTCAATGCGGCTGCAGATGCAACCCTGCGGTAGGTATATAAGGTTGCCACCAACGTGTGGACTGATCACCCAAAAGTCGTGGACACACTTAAACAACCGAACGATTGCACTGAATTATTGTTTGTAGACGAAAAAGAATGGAAAAAGAAAGAGTGAAAGAAAAATTCTATTCTCATTCCAAGTTATTTCGTTTTGTCTCACCAAAGTCAACATTTATGTAAATCCTTCTTTCCGATTATATTGTGCACGAGATGCCTTTGTGAGGGAGTTGGATTGCTTAAGGCGCTACTCCTAGCGAACGACCTTGAGCATTCGGTCCGCCGACTCTCGCTACAATATATCGTGTAAGAAATCTGGAAGACGCCACCTACTGTACAAACGTAGTATTATTTTTCAACATCAATAAACTATTTTATGGAAATAGACACGGCAGACAATAATAAATGTATTTTCATTTTTTTTATTCGGTATATTATATGCATTATATTAGAATTATGTATTCTGACATATTATCTAATTAATAAAAATTACATCATTCATTTCGAACGCCCGGGAAGGTAGTGACTTTAAAAGATACCTACTCACTATAGGTAAATAGGTAGTTAGGAAGGTATATTATATTTAGTAGATGTTTCGCAGATGTGTTTTTTATTATTGTTAATTTTTACGTGTCACGTATTGAAAAGTAACATTTTTGAACTGAGCACCTTGTAACTTAGCCTGCTTATTACTTATGCTGGCTGACATTATCCTCACCCCAATGATTGATGGGGATGAAAAAAAAACATGTTTGTTTTTATTTTTATTCATTTTTTTTCTACATACGTAATTATATTTATTTATACATAAGGGTTATAATAAAGGTAATTTAAAAACAAAAACCAACAAGAAGTATAAGGGTTATAGGTAAAGTGACCATACGTCCCGTTTTGAACGGGACTGTCCCTTTCTCGGTCACCTGTCCCGTTGTCCCGAAACAAAGCCCCGGGACACAAAATT
Organism: Parnassius orleans; assembly: GCA_029286625.1. Classification (NCBI taxonomy): domain Eukaryota; kingdom Metazoa; phylum Arthropoda; class Insecta; order Lepidoptera; family Papilionidae; genus Parnassius; species Parnassius orleans. The sequence goes on from JAGSMP010000032.1 coordinate 2,223,394, forward strand.
GTCCCGTTTTCCGAAACTTAAAATAAAAGTAAAAGACGGTAATAAAAGTAATAAAAGTAGTAGACGGTGCGTGCTCCGATTACAAGCCTATTAACGCTGGTGTTCCACAAGGCTGCGTACTATCACCAACGCTGTTTCTTCTGCATATCAATGATATGTTGCAAACCGGTAACATTTATTGCTATGCGGATGACAGCACTGGTGATGCTCTATACACCGGCCGTGCCAATATTTCTCGGGAAAACGCCGCCGAGTACCGGAACAAACTTTTGTCTGAAGTCGAGACTTTGTTGAACAAAGTCTCGGATTGAAACGACTAAATCTAGTCCAGTTCAATCCCCAGAAGACACAAGTTTGCGCGTTTACCGCTAAAAGGAACCCTTTGTCGTATATCCTCAGTTTAAAGGCACTCCTTGTTGCCTCAGCCAGTATCGGAATCCTCGGCGTTGACATATCGAGTGACGTGCAGTTCCGTGGTCACTTGGAAGAGAAGGCCAAATTGGCCTCTAAAAGCTTGGCGTGCTCAGTAGAGGCAGGGCAGTATTTCATGCCGGCACACCGCCTGCAACTTTACAAGGCGCAGGTTCGGCCTCATGGAATACTGTTCCCATCTCTGGGCAGGAGCTCCCCAGTGCCAGCTCCTTCCACTTGACCGCATTCAGCGCAGAGCGGATCGAATCGTCGACGACCGAGTTCTTTCCGATCGGCTTGACTCACTAGCACTGCGTTACTGTTGCATTATGTTGCATTATACTGCGTAGATGTTGCATCTCTTTGCGTATTTTATCGCATGTACCACGGAAGTGCTCTGAGGAATTGTTCGGACTAATTCCAGCCGCTCAATTTCACCATCGCACATCGCGACAAAACTCGCGATACCATCCATACCATCTGGGTGATTGGCGGTCCACCACTGTGCGATTTAGAAGATGTTTTCTTCCTCGCACAACTTCCTTGTGGAACCGATTACCACCAGCGATTTTTCCGGACCGATACGACTTAGGGACCTTCAAGAAAAGAGCCTACTCCTTTTAAAAGGCCGGCCTGTTTGCCCCTCCTATAAAAAAACAGTCCTACTCCACGCGGTATCGTGCCAAGAACGCTAGCTGCGTTTCCTCTGAATGGCTATACTTAGCCTTTGAGCGAGAAAAGAGCCAGCCCTCTTATCACCAGCAGCAACGACCAGCCGCGGATGGAGTTCCTTTAAGAACTTCACCGCACGTGGACCCCACGGACCGATAGTCTCTACAGCAAATGACACAAATATGTAGTCATCTCTCAGAGACTCATATTTGCGCCACTTACTCAGTTCAGCTGCCTCTGATGCCGCCCCGGCTCTAAACGAGGTACCCTGAGATGAGAGACCGCCAAAGTGTCTACGCAAGTAGCATCCCACACTAGGCTTTACCTCTCTCCCAGGGACCAATGTCATACCGTCGGGTCTCCTGCCATCGTCTCTAAATATTCCACAAGGCTCTAAAATCGAGGAACATTTATAGAGACAAGAGCCCTTCGGATGACATCGTTCAAAGAACCGTGCCGTGAAAACCTACCAGCACTTTTCTTACAAGAAAGTCCGTGGAGCCCAAACTTGTCGACGCTGCTACCACAGGGCACTTTATTATGCGCCTTAATATGTAATGAGCCAAAGTTAGATCGTCTATATAATTATTAGTAAAAGAAAATTAGCTTCAAAATCGTCGATTAGACCAAATAATTCATGTAGTTTTGAAAGTTAGTACAGTTATTCCTTAAGGTGTCCAGATGTATATACTAAAAGTCCCCGAGGGAGGGACACAAGCCGGCGGTGGGGGAGGGGGGAAAGGTCTCTTTTTCAAGTTTTTTGCTTGTGACTCGAAAACTATTTATAATATCTCTTTAGTGACTTCTACATTAATTATCTACATTATATTTCCTATAAATTATGTCGGAACATTTTTACTGTACGATCAACACTTTAGGAGATACAGAGTATTAAAGGTTATAAAAATAATAAACAAAATCATTATACAAATTTTGAGGTGAGGGAAAATATCGTGAGGAAACCTGCATGTCTGACAAATCAAAAAAAATATATTTCGAAGACATGTGAAGTTCGCCAACACGCAATGGGGCAGCGCGGCGGACATTTCCTTGCCCTAAAACCCTCTCAGAAATGAGAGGAGGCCTGTGCCCAGCAGTGGGACGTATATAGGCTGTAACTTTACTTTACTTTACTTTACATACAAAATAATAATAAACATATATATATTAAGGAGTTACGAGTATCTCGTATTATAAATGAGACACCAAATAGGTCCGGACCGCGAATATTGATTTTAAATGGTATCCATAATGTCGACGATCGTGAGATAAAACGTGTAATATAAAACCACTATCAGTTGTTGCCAACTAGCGGTCACTCCGGTAAGTCCGGTACAAGGCGAATGATAAATAACTTAAAGAAAAGATTCTTTTGGCCGGGATTAGAGAAGAATGTTACTAATTATGTAAATCGATGTGTTATGTGATTGCAATATAAGCACTTAAATAAATATACGATGAACCAATGGTAATAACCAATACGGGATATTCAACTTTTGATAAAGTTTATTTAGATTTAGTAGGGCACTTATGTAAGGATAGTGACAGTAATGTTTATACAGGGTTATTTTGCAATAACCGGCCAAATTTGCAGAGAAGGTTCAGAATCAGTAATATAGGCAAATGGTAAAGAAAAATTAATAAAAAAATCTCAAACATTCTGTCCTTTTTATCTTTTAAGTTCAAAATGCGTGGTAAATGGTAATGCATTATTTTAACAGATTTTACTGCGCACGCACACATTCGTAATGGTCGATCGGTAGGCAAAAACTTTGTTGCCCATAAATCACATTAAATTTGGGATAATTTCAAATAAAAGTAGAAGCTTTATTTACTCGTATTTTCAAAAACTGCAATAACGGTATATCATTATATATTTGAACATAAGTTTAAAATTTGGCTACTCTTTGAAAAATAACCCTGTATACTTAGGGGCCATTCATTAATTACGTAAGGGTACCGAGGGAGAGTAGGGGGTACAAAAATCTCTACATGCCCTTATCTTAAGGGGGGGGGGACTAAAACCCATTCTTACGTTAATATTTTGTAAGTCGAAATTTAATATTAGAAATCTAATTGCATTTCGGATGCCGAATGGTTTTCTTCATTCTATATACACTTCGATTTACATCTTATTTTACAATTTTTTATTGTTTATTTAAATTTCAAAATCTTAAATGTGTTCATTTTTATCCATTTTAAATGTTTTAAATAATAATTATAGTACATTCTTTCCGTGTATTAATCATATTTTAATTAACAAAAATATACTGTGCCGTACAATCCATCCTCCTACCGGTGCGGTGGCGAAGATGCAGAGTGGCTAGAGGAAGATGAGGTGCCAATAGACCTACCAAATGAAGTTCCACTGCATCTGATTAGCTAAGTACCAATTGTTTCAGATTGGACAACATGGATTACTAACCCTTTCAGTCCAGACGACGATTGATGATCTGCATTGATCTAGCTTTTACTGTGTAATTATTTATTTTCTTTAAGATTAATTGAAAACTAGTCGATCATTATTTTAAAAGTATTATTCGTTTGTAGATTGTTTAACTGATTTATGTTTTGCTCACTTTAAGATTATTTAAAAACTTACTTTTAATTATAATACCTAATTACCTAATGATATTCCAAAGATTAGATACTGGGTATTTCAACTAGTTGTCTAATAATAATATAATGGTAATCTATAACTGATAGCAATAAAAGAGTACATACATAAACACGCACGCCTGTCACCCAGAGGGGTAGGCAGAGACTATGGACTTCCATTTGGCACGATCCTGGCACACCTCTCTCGCCTCCTCCACATCCATATACCTACGCATACACGCTCGTATAATAAAAGAGTATAACCTAAATTATCTATGAAAATATAAAAATCTTTGATTTACGTCAAACTGTGAGTTTTAGTGTAAATGATCCCTTTCTAACAACATTTTATTATTCTGAAAAACGAGATGGAATCGTAAGAAGAGGGAGGGGGGTTCGAAAAATCTTATGTACACTTACATGGGTGTAGGGGGGGCCCAAAATCGCCAAAAGCATCCTTACGTAATCAATGAATGGCCCCTTACACTAAAGTGTGATTTAAGTAAGTATGTTGAAGCTTATCCATTGTAAAATAAGGATAAGGATATCAGTGGCATCGGCTTTCATATTACTACACATTGTACCTTTTTCCTGAATTTCCCAAAGTACTACTTATATTTTGCATCTTTTTGGGAAAATACTCCTTAATTTAAGAATGAATAATGTATAAAAACTCGATCCTCTTTTAAAGGACCATTTAAAGTTATCGAATATTGTGAACCAAATGTAACAATAGATTACAAAGGTAAACTTATATCAATACATAAAAATCGCATTAGATCATAATATATAAAATAATGCGCTAGTGGTAACTAGTGTCGCCATGTACCATGTACATATTGAAATGATTTTCTACTTCTAAAGTGTTTACGTATATGTTATACTTTATTAATGCTAATATTATAAAATAATTTACACCTTATAGTCTTAATTTTTTTACACCAATTTGTGTTACATTTCGTCACTATTTAATAATTATTAAATAATTATCACTAGACGTGTTACTTATTACCCTACGTCCCAACCATAAAATAATAAAAAACTACGGTTGTCAAACCCCCTGCCAAGCGGTGCTAGTATGGCAAAATGCCCTATAGAAGCACTCTAAGGGGGAGACCTATAATCAGCAGTGGACTTTTGATAGGCTGTAATAAATAAATGAATTAATGATTTTTGTGATAAATATGGTTGATTTTTTTTTCTTTGCTGAAAGTATATGTCTTATACTTTTATTTTAAAATATCTCTATCATTGTAGGAATTTCTTCTGCGTTGTGGAGGCGTTCTTAAAAGTTAAAACATAACTTACACATGGCCAAATACCTAGGCTCGGAATAATTATTTGTTATACAAGAATCGAACCTTAAACCAGTAGACTCGTAACCTCAGTTCCGCAGTCAAATACGTCATTTATAGAAATTAAGAAAACTTAATTGATTCCTCGAGTAAATAAGTTACAAATAAATAAAAGGTTCTCGAGTGGCAGCCTCGTATCGGTAGGCGAAGTGTAGGGCGACCCCCTACTAGATGGAATGACGACCTGGTAAGACATGCAGGAAGTCCATGGATGTAGATGGCTCAGGACCGTGCTTTGTGGCATTCTTTGAGGGAGGCCTATGTTCAGCAGTGGACTTGCGAAGGGCTGTAATGATGATGATGATGATGAAATAAATACAATAAAATAACAGTCTACTGGGTACTAACCCGGTCTAGTCTTATATTTATGATAATGCCTAATAAATAACTTTCCATTTCTATTGCCCTTTTCAGATTTGATATTCCGTTGTAAAAAAATGTCATTACGTTACAAAACAAAACAAAAAAATAATTTTTTTTGCTACGGTAAGAACACAAATACCTATTTCAAAAAAGTCAATGCCTATACAAAATGTTTTCATGCTTTTGATATGGTAAAAGTAAATACGAGCACATATGTTATGTTGCAGTTTCGTGGTATCCAGGTGGTATCACACTAGTGTTTAGAATAACCATTTTAAAGTTTACTATACATCAGTGATCGCATTAAAATGAGAATTCATCAGTGATAGGAATCTGCCTAATCCTCGTCTCTAAATAAGAGAAATGGCTTACAAATTCTAAACCCTCAGAATTTTTTATTTTCAGCATAATCTACATTATATTACATAAAAGTAAAATACCTACAGTTACAGCCTATAGACGTCCCACTGCTAGGAATAAGCCTCCTCACATTTCTGAGTGTTAAAGAACAATTATTAGTCAGCCACGCTGCACCAGTACGTGTTAGCAGACTTCATATGTCCTGGAAATATTTTTTTTATTTGGATGGCCAAAAGCCATAAGAATTAGGAATGATAATAATAATAACTACAGTAAGCCAATTAAAGGTCGTCACTAGTAGATACAAAGGTGAATTAACAACAGTGATAAACGCGATTCAACACTCCTACAGTATCTAATACTAACAATACTTACGAGTACACCAAATGAAGGCTTGACTGATAAAACATGTAATATACGTATAAAAGAATAATAATAGCACAAAGATAAAATACTAAAATACATATTAGTTAAGTAACAAATGCATCAATATTTCATTAAGAGCTACCAAAAAATGCATTATGTATTAAGTATGAGCTTAGCTGACGCAGCGCTAGTGTTAAACAAATCGAAGTCAAACTCTTTTGGTCGCCACATACGGTCAGTTAAACTGATAAGTTTAACTGACGTGCATCCAAAAACTGATCGTGAGTGTGAAATCTTAAGTTGAATTTTTAACTGGTCCGCTGGCTTCAGTTCGTTTCAATTATTGGTAAGTACTTACTTTCTTAGTAGCTACTTACATTATTTCTATGCTGATTAGATTTTATATTATTTTATATATTTAGAGAAGTTCGTTTGACGGAGGATGGAGACCCAGGGGACTGTGATGATGTCACCTTCCTTATGGTGGACTCAGAAGGTGGGTAAAGGATCTCAGTGACGGCACTAGATAGAACGATCGTCTTTGATCTCATTTGAAAGGGCTCATAAAGACCTAGGTGACTGTTATGACCTCACCTTTCTGATGGTGCAATCCGAAGGTGGGTATAGGATCTCAGTGACGGCACTAGATAGAACGATCGTGTTTGAACTCATTTGAAAGGGCTCATAAAGACCTAGGTGACTGTTATGACCTCACCTTTCTGATGGTGCAATCCGAAGGTGGGTATAAGATCTTAGTGACGGCACTAGATAGAACGATCGTGTTTGAACTCATTTGAAAGGGCTCATAAAGACCTAGGTGACTGTTATGACCTCACCTTTCTGATGGTGCAATCCGAAGGTGGGTATAGAATCTCAGTGACGGCACTAGATAGAACGATCGTGTTTGAACTCATTTGAAAGGGCTCATAAAGACCTAGGTGACTGTTATGACCTCACCTTTTTGATGGTGCTATCCAAAGGTGGGTATAGGATCATAGTGACGGCACTAGATAGAACCATCGTGTTTGGACTCATTTTCAAAAGGGTTAATGGAGACCTAGATGACTGTGATGAAATCACCTTTCTGATGGTGCAATCTGAAGGTGGGTATAGGATCTCAGTGACGGCACTAGATAGAAAGATCGTCTTTGATCTCATTTGAAAGGGCTCATAAAGACCTAGGTAACTGTTATGACCTCACCTTTCTGATGGTGCAATCCGAAGTTGGGTATAGGATCTCAGTGACGGCGCTAGATAGAACGATCGTATTTGAACTAATTTGAAAGGGCTCATAAAGACCTAGGTCACTGTTATGACCTCACCTTTCTGATGGTGCAATCCGAAGGTGGGTATAGGATCTTAGTGACGGCACTAGATAGAACGATCGTGTTTGAACTCATTTGAAAGGGCTCATAAAGACCTAGGTGACTGTTATGACCTCACCTTTTTGATGGTGCTATCCAAAGGTGGGTATAAGATCTCAGTGACGGCACTAGATAGAACGATCGTGTTTCGATGTTGATGTGATCGTGTTTTTCCTAGGTCAATGTGATGATATTACTTTCATGATGGTAGACTTAGAAGGTGGGGTAAAAGATCTCAGTTATGCCACTACGAAACACCATCGTGTTTGGGCTCATTTGAAAGGGCTCAAGTAGACTAAGATGAATGAGTAAATATGCCACGATTTTAAGAAGAAGTAACTAGTTGAAGTACCCTTTCAGATTATTGTGGTTTGTGGCTTATTACCAGACTGTGTTATAGTAAAAACAGTTTTATTTCTCACTTTATTATGTTTTCAAGCAATTAAAAAACCAGCAAAACTCCCAAGTAGGTACAAAATTAGAAATCTGCCATATATTTTACAGGCAATAAAAAACAAGGCAGAACGGAAAAAGTATAACCAACTACAACCAGAAGACGAAAATATCTGCGTACTTCAAGAAAACCTACAAGCACCATTAACACCAATTCCTATATGACCAAGTTACGAGTACCTGTACTCAGAATTCAATGATTTTTGACTGGAAGTAAGATTTTAGATTTAGTAAATGAAACAATGTTGTACTCAATGATTTATTACACGAATACTACACATTTAATAAAACAAATTTTTCGGATTTATTTTGTTTAATTTAACTTATTTTTACATATTTTAATTCGTAACGTTTGGGTGCTTCAACTTTATTTTAGAATGTAACATGTAGCGTGCTCAATTAGATAAACATAGAAAGCTAGGCCATTCTAACTATTTCCGTTACTGAAAACCGATAAGCATTATTTAGTCATCATAAGACCTAAATATTGCCGATATATGTTTTGTTATGCTATGTTAAAACTCCGATATTGATATATTTATAATTATCGATATATTGAAAATCCGATATTTTAAAAATATCAAAAGTCCTAGTTTGAACTGATCAGTTGGACTGATCAGTTGGACTGATCAGTTGGACTGATCAGTTGAACTGATGTCAGTTTAACTGACCGTGTGTGTCGGCCATTTGGCTAGTTTGTTAAAATTATTGCTCGCTCGCCAAATAAATATATTTTGCCTATAATTTGTATATGCAAACGGGAGACTTAAAAGTGTGTTGTGTCTAAGAGGTTTGGCAGGACAGCTTATTAGACCTTAGATGTAATTGAGACAAAATAATATATTTATTCCTCAGACGAAGAATGGAAAACATCGTAACAAAACTGCATTTTCTTACGATGTTTTCCATCACCGTCGAGTACATGGTAAATAAGCACTTAAAATTACAATAATCAACAATTTAACAATTTCATTGGTAGCGGCGGCTACAATATTCGGCTTGCTCGCGTTCCGTGAAATCTACAGCGAACACTTTGCCCCTTAGCGACCACGGCGTTATAAATTTAAAATTAATGTCAATTTTTATATAAATATTTGTATATAAAACGAAACCGCACATCGGAGAACGATACCAAGAGGATTTGATAACAATAAGGGCAGGGTTCAGTATTAAGGTTAACAGTCAACTACTTACTGCAAACATTATTACACTCAGATCATTCAATTGTAGCTGAGAACGTCGCATATAGTGATGTAATACAGCCGTCATACAATAATATATCCAATAATAATATAGCAAATATTACTTTACTTTATTTTATAACTTATTTTATTTTTATATATTTATTTATAAGTTCCAACCAGATGAGAATACTACAAAATATCCGTATATAAAAATATAGCGAATATTATTTTCGTAAAGAACACCGATTAATGGTCACAAATGACCTACCAGAATTTAGTATCTATCTAATCTGAACTCTTTATGCACAACGTAACTCAACGGCGAGTGTACATGCCTTCTGAATCGTGAGTCTTGCGATCAAATCTCAGCAAAAAACTATGAAGATCTTCTAGACCGAATAAAATCATTACGAAAACTTTTAATTGTAATGAAAATTTAACAAACATCTATATTTATAATGTATAATAAGCAGTGCGGCAAATGTACACGCTACGTAACACTTATACGATTTTTTTTAGATGTAAATGTGATAAACGAGCAAACAGTCAGTCAGATGGTAAGCGGACACTAATATGCTCCATAAACACTAACATCTATTGCCGATTAAGAATCAAATTGCAGATGCGTGGTCAACCCTGAGGACTAAGATAGAATGTCTCGTTACCACTATAAAGGGTATCCGGTTTTCATCACTCACTTTATGAAACAGCAGCATAAGTCTGCTTTTGTAGTTCACGCAGGCATTACGAGTATGGTTGGTGAGCGTGGTCGTTCCCTCAATCGTGCCGACCCACTCGTACTACATTTAAAGTTAGGGTGACAAACAAACTACTCGTAACAGTCCATTTGATAGTATTGTAAGTACCCTATAGGCACCTGCAACCAACTTCAAGCAAGAAGTTTAATGACTAAGATGAAATGCCTTACAGCCTGTAGGTAATTATACCGGTAACTACTCATTAGGTGAGTAAGTCCCCAGGCCAATTTCAATCATAACGTCAACTTCCAAATATACTTTTACTGCGCCGTTAGTCATTATTTTTTATCATAATTATATAATTTTATAATGCCACAAATCCAAGCACAAACCTAACTCTTAAAATTATGTTATTCGTTACCGTTACAGCCTACTAAAGTTCACCATACCATAGATTGCCTCATAGGATCCCCCTTATTTTGCCATAGTTGCCAAGCTTGGGAAGCGGGTTTGCAACCGCAGTTTTTTTTATTTTTAGTCGTTATTAGGAAGACGCTGCTGCCCATCTCTTGATTTGTTTCCCTCTGTCGCCTCTTACGACACCCAATGGATAATATGGGGTAGTAGATCTTACACCGCCACTACACGGGGATATTCGATGAGATATTAATTCTACTATAATATTAATTCTGTTTTCAATAAAGAATTATTATTAATATTATTATAATAATATTCATTCTTCATTTAGATGTCATATCAGCGATTCAGGGACTAACCCAAATATCTAAACCCAATTTAATATGTACCATACTTAAATTCGTGGTGCAAAAACCCTGGACAAGTTCAAGACTGGCGTCTAAAATCATTACCCGTCTACTTCCCTACCTGTCAATCAAAAATCAAAACAATGCTTGTAAGTCTCAAGTAGGTACCTACATAGGTAATATCCTTGCGTAAATTAACGGAATAAATTGAATGCTTCCCAGACTAGTGTATAAATAAGAAATTTATTAGAGTTATTCGGTAATCTGTGAAACAAATCATAATAGTCAATGGAATTAAATTTATAAGTAAAGTCGGAGACAAAGTTTTTTACAACAGATTTCACGACTTTGACGTCCGTGTAAGTAATATAACCCCATGGAAACCCTACGAATTCGCAGAAATCAGTGAAATCCTTACAGTAAACCTGTTTTGTAATCTTTAACTGCTTGGAAACATTATTCGGAATATAATTAGAATGATATATAGAAGAATATAATTTTCGTTATATCGACCTGAGTAGTATTTAAAAATGTTATAAATTCTAATATCAATGTCTTTATCTCATAGCTGCCTTTCTTTTAATCCGGTAATTATTTCTATGAACGAAACATCATGTTTTAAACTGCACTTCACACTTCGTGAGAACTTTATCTATTCATTGCATTAACATAGCATCAGACAAAATGATGAAAAATGCTTTTGTCCCTTATCACTTTATTTATTGTAATAATTAGCAATATACATAGATCTTAGACTTTGATATTTGATATTATTATATATATTCTTAACTTGGTTGGCTTACCTTCTTCCCATTCACATAAAAAACTAATTCTGTACTTGTATCACATTCTTCGTCAACGTTAAGCTGCCCCATACTTTATTCTTTGACAAGTATTACGTAAAAAAATGTTTTAAGAGGTAACTTAAATTGCGACAGTTTCGCCAGACCCCAACTCCCGATTATATTAGCTTATCTATGCGCCAGACTCACGCAAACGTCCGAATGAGACTGATGACTGAGACTGAGCGGCCGGTCAATTTGATAATGTCCTGCAGTCTTGAGTGCGCCTGCGCCGATCACTTGCACGAATTACAAGTGTCTCGTAAACAATCATAACATAATACAAGTTTACAAGTGAGCTCAAAAGAAGAGCTTACTTATCGCTACGAATGAAAATAAGAGAGATAACAGTAGCTAATATGACTATTGTTATATGAATACATCTTATTTATCATTTTATTAAATTTACTTAGTTCTAGTATTAACAACTCATGCATCATCCGCAAACATATTACAGCAGAGCAGCGGGCTGATCTATAACCCTCCCAAAAATGAGAGGGCCTTTGCAAAACAGAGGGGCGCATATAGGCTGTACTTTCCTTTTTTAACATCCATATTGTAAGTAACATTAAAAGTAAACTTTACAATAATACCTATTAATTAAAAGCCTTAGCAAATTGTGGCAACGACCCCATTTTTCGAACTTCAGAAATGAAACCCCAGATTACGTTTCCGTCTACACCGGTTATTTATACGACTTTTTAAGACACGATATTTTATAGTATAATCTTTCAAGTTTTTGGTTATATTGCACTAATTACATTATCCCACCACATCTAGAAGTGACTAAGAAAGCCTAAAGACATTATTAAGTCCGGGTTTTGGAAATAATTTCATGTATGTTAATGTAATAATATGGAAATAATAAACATAATATTTGTGGTGAATAAAACCATAGATAAAAATCGATCCCCACGGGCACCCATGAAATTGATAATTACAATTTTAAGTGCCGATTTACCACGTCCTTGGCGGTGAAGGAAAACATCTTGAGGAAACAGGCATGTCTGAGATATAAGAAAAAAATATTTCGAATACATGTGCAGTTCGCCAACACGCATTAGGGCAGCGCGGCGGACATTTCCTTGCCCTAAAACCCTCTCAGAAATTAGTGGACGTATATAAGCTGTAACGTTAACTTTAAAGCCATAAAAAAGTCTGGTAATAATATTTTTATGAAAAATAATAAGAAGAGCATGAGGAGTCAAAGCCACGAGTTAATGGGAACAATCCCTAGTAGGTGTATCTGGAAATGGAAGATGGTGGTTTGTTTTGTTAGCATAGCGCAAAGGCAACAAAGGACGCGGAAGGGGTACATCAGTCGATTATATCGGTTCTGAGATTACTTTTCCCGTCCAATTATGATGTCCAACAAGTTTTTTTTTTTAATAGAATAAGGGTGACAAACGAGCACACAGTCCACCTGATGGTAAGTGGTTGCTGTGGCCCATAGACATCTACATCTATCCTCGATTACGAATCAAAATGCAGATGTGATGACTAAGATGGAATGCCTCGTTTAAAATAAAAAAGGGTCTCCGGTTCTCTACACTCACCATACGAAACACAGCAGCGTTATGCTGCTATTTTACGCTGGTATTCTGTGAGAGCGTGGCCCTTCCCCGGTCGAGCCGAATCATTCGTGCTACAACTATTCTACTAATATAGCTGCAGCATGGCTCTACCACGTAAGAAATGTCTGTCTAATCCGGTACCCCAGTAATCCGACATACCTATATTTAAATTCAATCGAGTCACGTTATGAATCCACCACAGGGCAAGGTATTCTTCCCGAATACGTGGATAAACCGCGGACGGACGGACGGACGGATTAATGTAATCCAAATCTTCTACATCAAATGATTTCTACATACAATTTTGGATCACTCAAAAGTTTAAAAGAACTACAGAAACATGTCAATTAAAGTTCGAACTTGAGAGAACTTCAACATAATATACCATGGCGCAAGGACGAATATTATAATATCCTATACAGCTGATTACCTATATATTTCAAAAATGTAATATTTTTAAGGATTATACTTCATAACATTTCGAATTTGTTTAAAAATCGGGAATTTCACATAACTTTAAGAAGAATAGCAAATGTTAGAGATTAGACTGCAGCACGGGGGCGGGGGATACAAAAAATGTATCCCCCGATTATATCCACTGACAAGAGATAAAATTATCTTGTCCTTATGCCAAAGCACGGCAGCAGGGAGAAGTATATCCCCGTTTGACATAACGAGTAGACATATATCCCCCGTCCGTAGCATGGAGCCAAATGAAAGATAAAAATTTATGCTTTTCTGACATTTGAAAGGGACAATTTTATCCTAGTTCATTGGACGTGGGTTTAAGTTTATATTCACACAAAAAATTCATCTAAGTCTAATTCTATCTCCCATTTTATCTACTGTGGATATTATATCCACCGGTATGCCCATGCTCGAAGTGGTGGATAAAATTAAGCGAGAGGATAAACATTTTCTCCTTTCCCCGGGGATAAAATTGTCTCCTGCCCATGCTAGCCCTGCAGGTATTTCTCAAAAGAATTTAGTATTCGCAAACCTATGTCGACCGGTATAAACACGAATTTAACAAAGAATTAGTTTTTTAACCGACTTCAAAAAGGAGGAGGTACTCATTTCGACTGTATGTTTTTTTTTGTGTGCGTTACCTCATAACTTTTATCTAGGTGAACCGATTGATGATTCTTTTTTTATTTGAAAGCTGGTGCATCTCATGTGGTCCCATATAAATTTGATCAAGGTTTTCTGACCAGTAGTTTTTGAGTTATCCTTAATATATAAGTATATAATAAGTATATAACCAGTAGTTTTTGAGTTATCCTTAATATATAAATATATAATAAGTTTTACGTGGTAGAGCCATGCTGCAGCTATATTAATAGTATAGTTGTAGCACGAATGGTCGGCTCGACCGGGGAAGGACCACGCTCTCACAGAATACCAGCGTAAAATAGCAGCTTAATGCTGCTGTGTTTCGTATGGTGAGTGTAGAGAACTGGAGACCCTTTTACTGGAAAAGAGGCATTCTATCTTAGTCCTCACGGCTGACAACGCATCTGCATTTAAATTCGCAAACGAAGATAGATGTAGATGTCTATGGGCCACAGCAACCACTTACCATCAGGTGGACTGTGTGCTCGTTTGTCACCCTTATTCTATAAAAAAAAAAAAAAAATTTATATTGAAGTCGGTTGTACAAAGTTTTTAATTTTACGACTTGTTACAACAATCTTGAAGAACTTATGGTTAAGGAATGATAGTAAACACATCGAATATTAATATGAAGGAATTCCCATCACTTGCATATTAAATATACGGTACCGGTGAACTTATTTATACTATACTCTGTGGTTCTTATTACCCTGTACATCCTGGTAGTGGCAGGCAATGCTACTTTTTGGAGGGAGAATTTTTACATATAATATTATTTATAAAAAATATTGGCTGTAGATTTATTTCGGTTGCAATTCAATAAAATTAGTTAATTTTGTTATTTGAAACTTCAACAAAACATTAAAATGTGATTACAGACAAAATTTATTAGGATTTTTCCTTAGGTGGCGTGAATTTCTTCGTGCTACCTGTATCGTCTTTGTCATCGCCACACATCTGCCAAAGTACGATCCTCTCCCAACTCCATGATATGTCTAGCAGTGGCTTACGATGGTGACAAAGACGGTACTACTCGACGATGTCTACTCTGACGACGACTCTAGATGAAGCCTATCTCGGTATGTCAATGACTATGGATTTGTCATAACAAAATCTCATATACCAGAAGAACCAAGCGTAGCTATTGCCATTGCTCGTTAAGTAGCTTTGAGCGTGTGCAGTACTCGTATCATTAGTGACCACGTTTAGGCAGATATTCTAGAATCTTAGAAATATATTTATTTCTGGACAAATATTATATTCTAAGATTCTAGAATTTTTGGAATCTCACCATGAATAGTAATTATATCTGATATGACATGACTGTAGACCATAACCCACCTCTTTTCTATTTTCATTAATGCTCTCACAACTGTTCTCTTCTCTTACTTTAATTTCTACACTGACGACTTGCCATTGTACCGCCACTTGAAATGCTGACTTAAGTAGTAAGGCCCGTATTAATAAACGTTACTCAACGACGAACTCAAGTGCGTAATCATTTGATACGCCCTCATTACGAAATCAGCATCTCAAGATCGTTGCTAATTAATAAACACATAAAACAGCATCTCAAAACGCTGTACTTAGGAATACTGTTCTGTGACTTGCACTCAAGTATACACACTTGAGAGTCGAGTTTCGTTTATTAATCAGTGTGGCACTCAGCTGATATCGTAAACCTAAACCGCATCTTGAGATATGTTTATTAATAAGATCATAACCTCAAGATTGTACTCAAGTGCGTGTACTTGAGCTGAGTAACGTTTATTAATACGGGCCTTAAATCAGTTGGTCAAAGTGCTTGGGTGTTCTTATTACCCCCGCTAAATGTCTAGTTATGATTATCGGCAGCTTACATGTGCCCTTATTAGACCGTACGATATTCCCTGCTGTTACTTACGATAATACTTTACCGTATACGGGGATACCCAAGATCCTAAGAGTTATGTTTGATAAATATTTGTCTTGGGATGTTAATGCTAACATCATATTCGGCGGAGCTTTACTGTAAGAGCGGCCAAGCTGTAGTACTCACTCCCACATGAGTTCTTCTCTTGATCTATTTTCAGAAGATAGATAATAAATTTATTGTGTTGGTTTGCATACTTTGGTGTTACCATGTAATTATGTCCTTCACGTTACACCAGTAAGTAATTGTGACGAGGCCATATTACGGTATGGTCGAAATGTAATTGCCTATACTGAACGTATAGTGCAAGTTGGGTTATTTTTCAAAGAGTAGCCAAATTTTAAACTTAAGTTCAAATATATAAATAATGATATACCATTATTACAGTTTTTGAAAATACGAGTACATAAGGCTTCTACTTTTATTTGAAATTATCCCAAATTGAATGTGATTTATGGGCAACAACCACTGACCTCTATACATATATACCAGCGCAACAACGTTTTTGCCTTTACTGATCGACCCTTAGGAATGTCTGCGTGCGCAGTAAAATCATTTAAAATAATTCATTACCACGCATTTTGAATTTAAAAGATAAAAAGGACAGAATGTTTGAGATTTTTTTAATTAATTTTTCTCCTTCGCTTGCCTATATTACTTATTCTGAATCTTCTCTGCAAATTTGGCCGGTTATTGCAAAATAACCCAGTAACCCTGTATATACATAATTATATTGACGTCAAGTCTGACGTCGGCTAACGCGGCTTTTTGTTGTATGTGAAGATGAAGCGCGGTTAGCTCCAGCATAGCATTTAGGGCTGCCATTGGAGAAGTTCTTAGGCAGCCTGTGACAGCCATTCGGGCCAATTTCTGGTAAAGCTTCTTTATAGTGGTGACTTCGCTTACCAATCATGTTTATTATTATAATATTTAGGTGGTGTAACTAGGGTTGCCACCTTTTTTTTGAACAAATATAGTATTTTTCCCAAAAGATGCAAAAATATAGTACTTTCGGGAAATCCAGGAAAAAAACTACAATTTTTAATCTTTATGCATTTTTCCATATATATTTGTTGTTGCTCTTCGCTTTTGCCATCAATGATAACCTTTAAAACAATTATAGGAATCTGAGAATAGATTCATTTTAAAATAAATTAACAATTCATTTTTAATTAAATTAATACTTACACGCTCTATATCTTTCTTCTTTCCATTTTACATTCATGTTGAAAAAATTATTTCCGTAAAACTTACTTGTTTCAGACTTCCAGTCACAGTTAACATAAAAAAGCGCGACAGTTGAATTAATATGTTTTCGTACTATATTATTTTTCTATAATATATAGTACAATTTACTGAAATATAGTATTATACTATATATTATAGTACGGGTGGCAACCCTAGGTGTAACTCCTTTTCCTCCTAAGGAGTTCGTCTGGCTAGGCAGCACCCTCTCTTACATATTTTTCCCGCAAAATAGCAGGGTATAGACAGCCAGTATAATTACATGCTGTAAGGATCTAGTCCTCTGAGGTGACAAATGCTTTTATAGCCTCCTATGTTTGAAGGTGGTGACAGTGTATAATTTTTAAAAAAAATACTAGCAATGTATTTAATATCTAATCTTTCCTTTAACCACTCCTGGTAAGCTGAAAATGCTTGTGTTAGGAGTGATTCACGACAGTAGTGGAATAGTAGATTCGAACTCACGACCTTTTGAGTTCACGGTCCGCACCCTGCCATACATACATACATAATTTTTAAAGCAAAGAACAAAACTATACCATTACATGACCCACTGACAATTGATAACATCCCCTTTAAACAAAAAACCTGTGAAAAATACCGAGGCTTGAGAATGGACAATTACTTAACATGGAATAAGCAAATAGATCACATTAAAAATAAACATTCGGCACTTACTGGATCACTTCACAATATTTCCCATTGTCTACCTAAAAAAATGCGGTACACTATCTATAACTCATTAGTCAAACCTCATTTACTTTATCTTATAGAAATTTGGGGCAACGCTGCTAAAACTAACTTACAGGAACTTTAAGGGATACAAAAAAAATCATAAAAATACTTTTTCATTATCCGTATCTAACACCAACTTTTAAAATTTTCAAAGAAACAAAACTTATGAACTTTCAACTACTACATAATATATATAATACTTGCATTATAATTAGGAAAATAATTGATAAAACCATCCATACTAAAACGCAGTCTTCGTCGACCTAGCTTACTTGTACTGCAAAGATACGAACGAAGTACGCAAAAAAAGCATTACCTTCGAAGGAGCACAGATATATAATAAATTGCCTTGTAGTATAAAAAATGTAAGCTCATTTAGTAGTTTTAAGTCTCAGCTGTCTCAACATTTAATTGAACATTTTTCACCATTCAATTGAGGCTGTGAAGCTATTGACTGAGTGTTCGGCGACCATTAGAATAAATTGACTAAAATGTTATTATTATTTTCATGTAAGTGGCATTGTTTGTCTTTTTGAAAATAAATTTCTTCATACCTAAGTGGCCATGGACTGCAGTAGCCACTTACCATCTCGTGGGCTGTAAGTTAGTTCGTCACTACATTTTAATTAAAATAAGTGGTAAAATTACAACTTTTGTACAATCGACTTCAATATAAATTATTAAGGATAACTCAAAAACTACTGGTCAGACCTTGATCAAATTTATATGGGACCACATGAGAAGCATCAGCTCAAATAAAAAAAGAATCATCAAAATCGGTTCACCTAGAAAAAACTTATGAGGTAACACACATAAAAGAAAAAACATACAGTCGAATTGAGTACCTCTTCCTTTTTGAGGTCGGTTAAAAAATATATGTAGGCAAGTATCTGTATTACCAAAAGATTATACTAGCCTCGTTGATCTTGTTATCTATGTGTTTGTTCCAGTTGAGTTTACGGTCCAAGGTTAAACCTAATTTTACGTCAGAAGATAGCTGGAGTTTTGTGCCGAAAAGACTTGAAAGATGACAGCTGTTTAGCATTCATTTTTGTGTAAACATTACTATGACTTTTTTGTTTGGCTTGACGGTTAAGCCGTAGTCATTGCACCATCGTTACACCACCTAAATATAATAATAATAAACATGATTGGTAAGAGAAGTCACCACTATAAAGAAGCTTTACCAGAGGTTGGCCCTATATATATATACATATTATAAATAAAATACGATTGTAAGCAAACGAATTATATGAAAATTAGTTATTTAACGGTGAAAAATTACTGAGAAAACTATAGGAAACTACGGAGGGCAATTGATCAAGGTTCAACTGAACAGCATCAAGTCGCTAGTGCCATAGATAAATAGATAGATATGTAGCAAGCTAAAATAATGCGCGGCTGGCCCTAACTTTATCACAGTGTTGCCACCTTGCAGACAAATTTATCACTAGTTATGGTCTAAAATTTCCCCAGATTTTGGAATATTTTTAATTAAAAAAATCCCCAGAATTCACCAAATTATTTAAAATGAAATCACAAGGTAGGTAATAAAAATACTATTTTAGTTGTGAAAATAATGACAATAAACATAACATATAAAAACGAGACAGTTTCTTCAACGGACAGCCAACGAGTATCACAAGAGCGCAATATTTTTAAAAATACTCGCCACAATTTATTGTCTCATATATATCTTTGTACTCATCACAGCGTTTGAAACTCTATATTTCGCGGTAACGTTTACTCTGACGCATGTGAAACAGCTAATTGCAATGAGTGGCAAACATTTCTGACTAGAATTTAATTAGGTACGCGTACGCCATTATTGATTCCAGTCATGACAGAGGCATTATCCACACCAATTCCAATTAAGTTTTTTTATTAGAAGACCATCTTATCTTTCAGTATTCATATAACAAACTATATGATACCTTTCAGTATTCAGCACTCACTGAAAGAAACTTTACATTCGTGTTAGGTTCTCGTTACGTCTCGTTCGTGTTACGTTTTTGTAATGTGAGAAAAGGATAGTGCTATTTTGACATAAACTGGGGAATTTACCGACAGGTAAAGAGGGTTGCCAATATGTAATTTCTAAATTCTTCAAGATTTGATAAATAGCACTAATAGTCATCAAATAATTTTTAGTGATTTTTTTCAAAATATCACTATCTATCTCCAAAAAATCAATAAATCTAGTGACAAAATCATTAAAGTGGCAACGCTATTTATCATGAGGCAGAGATAGAAGAGACTTCCCTTCTCCTACGCATTTGCGCTACACCGCTTGCCCCACATCTCCGCGGCAAGAAAACACACATCACTGAACACGTAGTGCTAATAAAAATCGTTGTTTCTTAAAACTTTAATAACTTTATATTGAATAAAGATATTGCAATTTTTTTTTCAGATAAGGGTCAAGTGTCTAAGAAATAAAACTTAGAAAACCTAATTGAAATCTATCCAGTAGTTTTTCCGTGATGCGCGCACAACTGCAAACCTCTATCATTTTATTTATATAGATTTTATTGAAATGGCATCAAGGAAGACGGATTCGTAAAAGCAGAAAGTACTAATCTACCAAGTATAAATACATTGATGGTGGCAAAATTGTTTGCATGCAATGCCGATTTTTGTTCTGCCGAGTTCAGTAATGTTAAAATATCAATGTAAGTACCTATTACCAACTTTTGTTTACACAATAACACAATACCAGGTCAGTGTGGGAATCTTACGGGGATGACGCATTAGGTAAGCTATGTGCAGCTCAAGAGGGTGCAAAACACGTATAGTTGACCCTTTGCCTGTCCCGTGCATTACATGTAATTCATTGCTATTGTCTTACTATTGTGTCTGTAAACTGGACAGTCAAAGTGTTAAGTGTACAATACACAAAGTAATTCTCCATGTCCTTCTCTAACTAAAACATGCATAATCTTTATGACATTTGAAGTAATTCGAAATCATTCGTTATACCTAAGATAACCTAATCTATTACAAAATTTGACTTGCATCTCATGATCATGATCTTTTGTTTTGTATAAACGATAGTTAAATATAAGTCACACTTACATCAAAGTGATATTCACATAAGTATAGTCTAGTTTTTGTTTACAATGTATTCGGGGTCTCTTTTTGCCAGTTTTAATCAAGTATTTCTCATATTTAAATCAGATGGCACTTGAATCCATTACTTCCCCGGCGTTTTTAAGCTCATATTTTTGCATTCAGGCACATCACACCAATAATAAAGATGATAAATCATTATTAAACATCCAAAAATATATTATTCCTTTGCAAAATCGTTTTATTCACTAGCGCAGTGACGTCACAAGCTGAAAAGAAAGGCGGCTAGCGTTTTCGCGCGAAAACTAAAATAATGACATAAAAATTACTTTTAATTTAAAACGCTAACTAAAATTAATTTTAATGGCACTATTCGATTTAAAAAATGTATATAAAAATTATAGTGGTTCATAATCACTCTAGGATTCATATATTACAACTATTTGAAAATGGATGTAATACCCTATTACATACCTACACATGCTCGATATAACGCTTACATGATAAGTTCGAATGTTGGCTGTTAGAACACAGTGACAAAGACACGAAAAAAACATCAATTTATTTTTACACCCTCTTACCTCCAATTGAAGTCCAAACATGTCACCTCAAGAGTAGTAGTCAGGTATCTGAATACTAAGTCAGGCGGTCATCAGTCAAAACTTATACGTCCATGGTCAAAACGATACATTATGGAAAACATCAGTTTAAAATAAATTTGGATTAGAAATAAATAAATAAAGGCTAGCTTTTGTAAATATTTTTATTTCAAAGTATGTTTTAAGTTCTTTAAGCTAAATTCTTCAAACTGTGACATTCCAAGGTTGGCCACCTGTCTTAATGGTTGGTTTGACCTAAAACAAACAAGTGGATAGTGTATAAGTCTCTCCTAAGTAAGAAATAAATAATATTTTGCTAAAACGTATGGATATATTGCTATGTAGTATTGTAAGATAATCCATCGCCCCATTTGCTACCGATGCGACTGTGAACGCTCTGAATGGAAAATACCACTAAAATCGCGGGGCATCTAACAGCTAATAAAATTATCAGTTTAGTAATTGCTAGCAGTGACAAAACCTAGTTCTTAAATTAATGTACTATAACCTATACATTCCAATTGCTTGGCCAGAGATTGACGCATATTATACTGTACCATCATTGACTTCTTCCATCTCCTCTGGGGTATCATTGTATTATCATTTCCCAATATTTTTTTCCAAATTATTCTATACTCACTTTTACCATATACCTTCCCTATCTCCCGTTCTATTATCTTCGTTAATTAACTGCTACCTTAATTAAACGAGCTTTCTTAATTAACAACCGTGCAATGGCGGTGTAAGAATATCCACTACCCCCTATATCGTCCCGTGGGTGTCGTAAGAGACGACAGAGGGAAATTGAAACAGGAGATGGCCAGCGGCATCTTCCTGATAACATTTCAAAGTAATAAAAATACTGCGGTTGCCAACCTGCCTGCCAAGCGTGGCAAAAATGGCAAAATTCCCTATATGAGACAATATTTGGCTCCCCCATGCCTATGTTCAGCAGTGGACTTTACAGGCTGTGACCTGTGATGGATGGATGGACAGCAACGGCAAAACCCCTCGTTACTTGGGTGGCTTCCGACATGCCGTGGAATTTTTTTATAATATTTTTATATACAATTTAAAAAATAATGATGGTAAGTGGTAAAAACTGGTTGAATGCAATTATTGTTACGCGGATTTTTATCTTTAAAATTAAAATTCCTTTAGTTCAGTAAACAAGGCAAGCAAAATAAATACCTGTTTCGTTATGTGGTCTTCGCAAGCCATTCTGATTCGCGCACATGTAGCTGGTGCTTCTAATGTAAATTCTAAACTTGCACCACACTCTGATCTTGCTGATTTAATTGCTTCTTTAAGAGCGAAGAAAACGGAAGCAGCCAAAAATAGAGGTGGCTCGCCAACCGCCTAAGGACAAAGTGTTATTATCGTAAAACAACAAAACCCATGAAAATATACTTTATAATATTTATTTCTGCTTTACGCAACATTTTGCGGTTTTTTATTATACACAACATGGAAACTATATTTATAATTAAATTTATTCACGAGATTTTACACAGACCTTAGATGAATAAACAGCTCTTGGGTTAGGAGCACCTTTCAGCAAAGAAACATTAAATTCCTTAGGTATATCAGAAAATCCAGGTATTTTATATGTACTAGGACCCCGAGTTAATACTTCTCCATTAGGTGCAAATAACATTTCTTCCATGGTAAAAAATCCATAACCCTGCATAAAAGCTCCTTCAATTTGACCAATGTCAATTGCAGGGTTCAAACTTTCACCGACATCCATCACTATATCTGTTCTTAATACTTGATGATCACCGGTTAAACAATCGATCAAAACTTCCGAGCAGGCAACCCCATAAGTGAAATATTCATATAAATCACCAGAATTAGTTTTTGAATCATATTTTATCTTCGGAGCTGCGTAAAAGCCAGTCGCTGATAAATTAACTCTGTCAAGATAAGCAGCTGACACCCAATCCTCCCAATTGCTATTAGGGTTTTTATTCTTATATGGAGCTAATCTTTGCAATAGTATCTGACACGCATTGAGAACTGCCATGCCATATAAGTCAGAACTTATACTAGCAGCTGTTGGTGAACTATTTGGCACTTTGTCAGTAGCCATTTCACTAATATATATTTTATTAATATTTATAGAAAGAGCTCTTGACGCAACTTGCATCATTTTCGTGTACAGTCCTTGGCCCATTTCGATGCCTCCAATAGATAAAAGAACTGATCCGTCATTGTATATCATAAGTAAGGCCCCTGCCTGCATTAAGACGTCACTTTGGAAAGAAATTCCGTATTTAGTTGGAACTAAGGATATCCCCTTCTTTTTCCACCTATTACATCTGTAAATAAGATGATTTAGTATATAGAGGTGTTTATTACTCATGTACTTACGATTTTCATATTTACCTATTAAACTCTTTTACCGCCGCTTTTCTAGACCAATAATTAGATGTTTCTAAGCATTCGTTCCAGCATCTATGTAAAGTGCAATAAGTTAGTTGCTGATTAAAGTGTGTAACATGTCCTTCCCGATAAAGATTTGTTTCGATTATTTCTTCATAATCTTTATTTAAGGTTGTAGCTATGTCTCTTATCATACACTCGGCTGCAAGCATTGCTTTTGGTGCACCAAATCCTCGAAAAGCTGTATTTGACGGCAAATTGGTCTTGCATAAGTATGCATTAACTTCAATATTCGGAATAAAATAACAATTATCTAAGTGTTTCATTGCTCTATCAATCATCTAAAACAAAAGAAATATGGTTGTTACTTGCGTTTTCAAAGTAATAATAAATAAAACAAAAGTGAGCAATATCTTACAGAACAAGATATATCCATAGAATTCCCAGCATTTGCATAAATGTTAAACACCGCACCTATAACTTTACCTTTCTCATCAAAGGCAACTTCATATTTTGTTAAAAATGGATGTCTGTAACCTGAAACTTGCATGTCTTCGTCTCTATCTAAAACAGCCCTAATTGGTTTCTTGAGTTTATAAGCAGCTACTGCAACAGGTATGGCTAATACAGCTGCTCTAGTTTCTTTGCCTCCAAAACCACCACCAACCCTCTTAACTTTAACAACAACTTTATGTTTAGGTATACTAAGAGATTCTGATGCTATATGCTATAACAAAAACAAAACATATTAATTTTTGAATAGTTACAGAGTATACACCAATATTTTTTAAAACCCTCTTACGGCTATTTCTGCTGGATTTTGAGTAGTTGTAATAATTTCCAATTCATCTTCTCTCCTTATTGCAAAAGCCGACATTGTTTCCAAATAAAAATGTTCTTGTGCTCCACTCCTAATATATCCTTCTTTAACGTGATTTGCCTTCTTAAATGCTTCCTTAACATTACCTTTGTCTAGTTTTTGAGGATATCCATAGAAAAAAGACTGATATGTTATTGCGTCTTCAATAGTAATTATTACTGGTTCAAGAGGCTCATAAGTAACGGAAACCAACTGTTTTGCTTTTTTTGCCGCGTTTTCAGATTTAGCTATAATTGCTCCTATAACGCAAGCTCGACTAGTAACAATTTGAGACGAAAATATTTCTTCATCCTTTATTATAGGACCCATTTTATTACATTCTTTGTGTAAATCAACAGCAGAAATAAAAGAAACAACGTCCGGTTGTAACAAGGCTTTGGTAGCGTCAATAGACTTTATTTTTGCATGTGATTCGGTACTGAAAATCAAGGTTAAATATAGTTCACCTTCAACAATTGGAATATCATCACAATAAATAGCTTCACCAGCGGCTTGCTTCAGTGCTGAAGAATGAGGTATTGGTTGACCAACGGAATCATAAGAATCTTTAACATTTTTCTTCAGCTGGAAACATTGAGAACTTTTTGGCACTATCGAATTTATTTCTTGAACAGCGGAAATTTGATTATCCAACACCATGTGGCCATTTATATTGATGTTTTGATTAACAAAAAGGTAAAATCTGAAAAATAAGCTTAGACATAGTGATTTACGGTACTCAGCCATTCCTCCTGGTGTAGAACAATCTAAATCAAGTTCTTGAGTAAGTGAATCGAAAACAATTTTTAATAATTTTTCGTTCCATTTAAGTCCTAAAATATTATTAGAAGACTTTTTCGCACAAATAGTTGTTGGTGCCATCCCTCCAAAACATAACTTTGCTTCTTTAACTAAATTACTTTGTTCTTCAAATATAACGTTGAATGCTGCAGTAACAATAGATATGTCGTCGTCTCTTCTTCTAGCTTGTTTATATGCTTTAAAAAATTGCCTGTGTTTTGTAAAAGGAATTTCAATGGAGGTTACAACTTCGTCACCTTCGAGTGTTACTTTACGGTAATCTTTAAAAAAACTGCTATCAATGAATACTTCTCTATGCCCTTTTAACGAACTGCAAACGTTTAATTTAGAGGAACTTGCGAATAGAATCGGGTTTAAATCAGATATAGGGCTTGCTGTTATCACATTTCCTACTATGGTAGCAACATTCCGAATTTGTTTTCCAGCAAACCAGTGGAGCATTTCTTTTATAGCATTTACTACTTTGGTGCTATCTGCATTTTTTTCAATCGCAGTATTTAAAAATTTACATGTGTCCGTTAAAGTAACTGACGCTCCAATTTTAATACCAGTCTCCGTAATCAGACAGTTATTCATATCTGTTATTAACATCGGAGATATTAATATTGGATATTTCCTATTCTTGAACTTAACTTCGATTCCTACTTCTGTATTGCCTGCAACAATTTTACTGAATGGACATTCTTTTTTCAACATAAGAAGATTTTCTAGTGTTGTAGGTCTTATCCACGTAACATTTTTACCTTTAAACAATAAATTGTAATTATAAAATTCTGCTTTTAGTTTTAACTCTGGAGGGAATATAGGTTCTTGTGTAGGGCTATAAGGTATGAATTCTGATCTATTACTTAAACTGGGCTCTTCTGCACTGGTATTTATTTTTAACTTACAACAATTTTCACCCATGGCACACAAGGTATTCTGTTCATCCTTTACATAGTGTTGCTCCCAATCTTCCATAAAAGTTTTAAAACTATCTATTATAGGTCTATACCCAGTGCACCTGCAAAGATTTCCTTGCAGTGCTGTCTCTATATCATTATAGTTTATTTTGTTTTTATTTCTTAATAAAGCATACATGGACATAACAATTCCTGGAGTACAAAACCCGCACTGTGATCCATGAAATTTAGCTATTCTTTCTTGAATGGGGTGAAGTCTCTCTTGTGTGGAACCGATTCCTTCGATCGTAGTAACAGCAAGTCCATGCATGGCGCATACTGGCGTTAAACAAGCGTTGACAGCAATATGACTGATTATTTGTTTATGTGAGGATAAATTTGATTTCTACTACTCGTATGGTTTATGCTCAATTTCATTAACGTCTAAAAATTATAAAATAACCAAAAGAAAAACTTCTAGTCCTGAACTCTAATTATAAATAGTGCAGATGAAGGTTTAGGCCTTATCAACCTTTTAACAATTGCCACTACCTAACTAATCCAATTTTTCATTTTTATAACAGTACAAATTACAGAGAAACATGGGCTACCGGAGGGGAATAGTCATGCGCAGGTGTTCCCCTCTGTCAAAGTATAAGTCCACGCGGTCCTATGTGTACAATAAAACTAGTTGCAGCCGCACTGCTCACTTCACTAAATCTCGTTGCGCGGTTGAATCGACGTCGTACAAAAATGCCGAATTGTTCATTTTTTTGGTGCAAAAAGAGATCTGTTACGTCAAATTTACAAAAAGATGGCGTTGCCTTTCATACATCAGTAATTTTTAATCATGTTATTGCTATTTACTATTTTTTAAACTTCAAAATTACAATAATAACGGTCGTGTTGTTTCAGATTTGCTTATCAACAAGGCCGCTTGCTCTCATACAATATGCGGATCGGCCGAGTGACTGATACGAGTCTATATCCGAATTGTCGCTGTCACCAAGGGATACTGTTATAATGTATTTCAGTTAGTATATTGTTTTAATTGGTATGTGTTAGTTTCGTAGTGACAGACGATTATTTTAGTGTGCAAATCCCCGCTAAAAATGACAGACAGTTCTGTATCGGGAAAAACGCTACGGCTACTCTCCTCCGGTCCGCCGGTGGTCCTTTTTGTGCTGCTGTATTGTACAAATATAATAATATATGAAATATCACTTTACAAACTTCGCGTCCCGAATCTTTTTAGAGTATTAAAAACCTACTCGTCATAACTTACGTCTCATTACTTAGTTGTATATGAAAAATTTGTAACATTCGGAAATTGCATTAAAAAAATATGATTCCACAATATCATTAGAAGTACAATTAAAAAGTAAAGTAACAGCATATAAACGTCCCACAGCTGAGCACAGAGCCTTCTCTCATTTCTGATAGGGCTACGGACCGATTAGTCCGCCAAGCTGCTCCAATGTATGGACTTGGCACATGTCCTCTAAAATTTTATAATTTTCTAATATTTTATAGCCCTGACATGCGGTTTTCATTCACCACCGAGCATGTGGTAAATAAGCAGTTAACCAACCCCAACCTGGGTTCTAGCTCGTACTGTGAAATTTACGGCAAGTGCTTAGCCCCTGAGCCACCACAGTTTATTAGAATCAAAATACTTTATTAAATTCTTCTTTATTCTTTTAATACTTAGTTTAAAATAATAAAAGGATACTTGATTTGATCTTCCTTTCTTAAATACTGAGATACCATCACAGTACAAGCACCGCAACCGCCTTCTCCGCAACCATACTTTGTACCAGTTAAATGAAGCTTTTTGCGCAAATACCAGAGCAAAGTCCATTCTGGATCTGGAGTCGTTTCTATGACCTGAAAATATAAAAACAGACGCACACTTCACAAACTAGTTTAAAAAAATACTAGACATACTGAACCTCGGTGCAGAGGCGTAGCGTAGACTAATATAGACGTGGGCGAAGTCGCATCAGCGAGGCCCCTTTTCTTTCGTTTCCAAGATCTATCCTACCAAACATGCTTTGGCACGACATACCTGCTCATAGCTATTAATTCCTGACAAGTCTCGTATTCCGTCAATCTAACGGTCGTGGTCTTTGAAGATACTTATAACGACCTCGCAGTCGCACTTAAGAGGGGCTTCTTACAAGGCTCCAAACGAACACGCTTTTAAATTTGTGACGTTCTTTTTCACAACATTCGGCATCGCATTTGAAGGGGCCTCGCGAGGCCCCTTTAAGTGCGAGGCCGTGGGCGAGGGCCCACTTCGCCCACGCCTAGCCACGCCACTGCCTCGGTGCAATGGCCAGGTGCTTTTTGTCACAGACCCGTTGTGCCCATTGAAACAAAGATTACCCTAAGGTACTCGTACTTAGCGCACCGTGGGAATCGGGGATTAATCACGTCGTTGTAGTAGTTACTATAGCACAGAATAAACAATAGTACTACGACTATAGTCTTTTATTTCTTATATTCCTGCTATAGATTCATCTATATTCGCTACTGCTGCGGGCGCGTATAAATACAACCATAGAATTATTACGTACAGAATCCTAGTACGCGCACCGAAAGTAAAGCAAGTAAAACTAACGCGAAACCGCGTAAATTCACTCAGCGACCCGTCAGTGCGCAACGTCTCGTCTTACGGAGAAGAGCTCGCGACAAATTGTAAAAATTACTTAAAATATTGTCACAACAGTGATGACAAACATAAAAAAGTGATGGTATTACATTTCAGAGATAATTTCATATATTTAATTCATTATTATTACGTAAATCACTCGTAAAACCAAAAAAATACTTACCTAAGCTATCATGATACAATAAATATCTTTAATTTCTATTATTTATTTTAAGCGTTAAATCGCAACGCTCTATGTCAAACTCAAACGTTTAAATGTAGATACCTACTTATCTAAGTATTATCATATGGGTGCCTCATGGGTGCCTATTTTAAATGATCTATTGACGCCATTTTAACGCTAACTGTTTTAGTTTTATTGCGTTGTTCATTGACCAACGAAAAGTTTTAGACTATAGAATAAAGACTTTTTATTTACTATCAATTAAAAGCGAGTAACTTTAAAAACAACCATTAAAATTTTAGCGTGTATATTTTCTTTCAAATAAGAATAACTCCAAATCAGTTTATAAGTGACGGAATTCTGAGGTAAATAATATAAAAAATACACTGAACTGAGAACCTGCTCCTTTTTTTGAAGTCGGTTAAAATTAAACATTACACGATGTCCTTATTGCATTCGATCGAATAATTGTGTATAACATAATATCCTTAAATTTTATTACGTCTGCATTTTTGTACCATTAAAATATGTATGATAAAGTTAGGTACTAATATACCATCATTATCGTGTTTATTTTATTACATTTTATATTCTCATAAAATACGTCATCGTACGTAATACGTAATCTTTATTTTATCGATTAATTATAATTAATCAATAAAATTGTGATTTGCACAATTTGATTGCAAACGCCAGAAACTGGTATCACTGAATGCCGTGTATGTGTGCGTATGACGAGCGTAGGCACATTTGACTCGCGCACACTAACATAATAACCTTGCGTCACTTTGACGCTCTTGTTTTGTACTAGACTGCGTTTCTACCGAGTGATGATTCTATGAATACAACTGTGTTCGCAACGCGTTAAGTGAGAGGGATTAAATAAGTTCGCCAAATGGGGCCAAGAACTATGTAATTATTTTTCCTTCTCAGTATGTTCCTTCTTAAGTTCTTGACTCTCATGCAGTTTTCAGTAATTAACATATTTATGCCGTCGAAAAAAATGATTTGTCTTCCACCTCTCTTAATTGCCATTGTCATATTTTCCTAAGAAGGTCTTTTTTAGGATTCCGTATCCGAAGGGTAACCAACGGAACCCTATTAATAAGCCTCCGCTGTCCGTCCGTCCGTCTGTCTGTCAGCGGGCTGTATCTCATGATCCGTCATAGGTAGACAGTTGAAATTTTCACAGTGTGTTTTTCTGTTGCCGCTATAACAACAGATAATAAAAATAAAAGTAAATTAACAATTAAAGGGGGCTTCCCTACTAGAAACGTGTTTTACGATGGTACGGAACCCTTCGTGCGCGAGTTCGACTCGCACTTGGCCGGTTATTATTTTTTGGAAATAAATAATACCACCTTCACTTCGCGAAAATATTGACACGCCCTCTTATATAAGATTCATTAAGGCGTGTAATGGGCCAAAATTTATATTCGATGCAGAAAGAAATAGCAATAAAGAGACTTTTAAAATGGGATAAAAGTTATTATTAAATTAAATCTATAGTACTTATATAAATCTATAGGTACCACTTATCCCATACCTACTTAACGAAATCTCTAAGAGAAAACAGCGTAGGTTAGGTAATTGAATATTATTTTATAATATTTGCGTGACAAACGAGGTAACAGTCCATTTCATTGTAAGTGACCGCTGTAGCCCATCTGCTGGATACCTGCAATGGTCTTCAAAGGAAAAAGGTCACAGGCACCTTTACATGCAGGCATTTATCTATACAGCTTTTAATAGTACTGGCCCCTCAGATTTTTAAATTGATTTAAAAATAACAAACAAAGTTTACTAGATTAGAGTTTGTGGGTTTTGGAGCAGTAAGTCCGCCGCGCTGCAGTGCATGTTGGTGATCTTTTCATGTTTTCGAAGTATTTTATTTTCAGACAAGCCTGTTTCCTCGCAATGTTGCTGCCGATCACGTGGTAAATCAGACATATAGATGAGAGAAAAATTCGCTAACCTGTTTCAGTATGGTTTGGCACACTTGAGATGTTCTCATTTTTTACCCCAGAAACCTGCAGTTATTCGCCATCACAAAAAAGCATCTAGTTATTAAAATTCGGTGCAACACGGTATGGCTGTCGATACCAAGATTAAAAGTAGTGTTGCTTGAGTTCAATAGAATTTAAGGCCACTGGTCCTGAGCTAACCAAGGGCGTCGCCAAGGGGGGACAGGAAGGGACAGCTGTCGTCCTCCCCCCCTAGAGACAAAAAAAATTTGTCAAATGCGAAGCAACCAGTCTTATTTATTGTACAGTCAAGAGCTCGTGGGGCTTTACATATTGGAATTTGTACCGTTCTTATTACAAACGCCGAAGATATAAGATTCGCAATAGAAGTCCTATACTTTCCCATCCTCCATCAACCCCCCCCATCCCACCTGGGCTATCGGCTGGCGACGCCTTTGGAGCTAACCACAAATTCTCTCTCCTGAATTTGATAAGTGAATATAAGTGATAGTTTTATTAGACCACTTGTATTATATTGCAAAGCTTCCATTTTGGCAAAGAGCCTGCATTTAAATAGCACGTGTGTCTAACCGCTTGCTTTGAGCACGCGTATTTAGGATCATGCTCAAAAATAGCATGCTCTTTGTTAGCAAATGTGAAACAGCTACAGATAATGCTAGTTTTAAGCATGCTTTTATGAGTGAGTGTGTCAGTACCTTCAATCTTCTCCGAAATTGAAAGTAAGAACAAATGAGAGAGAAAACGCTCGTATTATTATGACTTATCTTACTCTTAAGTAGGCATTATTATGATAGGTACGTATACGTACAAACAGCATAATTGACCCGTAGTCATCGTTGCATCTCGTCATGTTTACGTCCGATGGAGGCTGATAGTATTAGCACAGTATAAAGAGAAGAGAGTCGTGTTTAGTACAATTTGCACAGTCGCAGAGTTAGCAACATGATGTTAAGTTTTATAAAACTGATTAACAAACTGCAATGTTAGTTTATAAAAATATGTAGGTATGATGACCTCTTTATTTACAAACAAACGTAAAATTTGTTCCTTTATATATATTTTTTTACAGTTATGCTATTATTATAATATCTACGTTTAAGAATCGTATACCTAATAGTATCAATAGTAGAAGTACCTAGTAATTTTTAAGATCGTCATAAAAGTTTTAAGAATTAATTTATTGAAATTTCTAACGTTCACTTCATAAGGTATATATACATAGGATGCCCCCAATACCAGTCACGCCCCTAATTCCAGCCTTTTTATACTTCATAAATAAGGTTTCCAGTGGTCTTAACTATAAATATTGTCAGTTAAAAAAATCTTCGTAAAAGGAAAGTATATTTCAAATAACCACCAGGAATTCCGCATGTATGTGGCCGGCCTAAAACTTACCTAAAATAGGTACATACCAAAAACTCAAAGGGCATAACCCTACGCTAGGCTGGCTTCATATGTACTCAAAAGGAACGACGAGGACGACATTTGGTACAAGGGTGGCTGGAATTTGAGCCATAATGCTTTTTTTTTTTGCTTATCGCCATTATTGAAATTGTTCTTGAAATAATGTGATTATTTTATAATAATTTAGTTTTAGGGAGGTATATACCTACAGTAATATACGTACACTGGTTTATTTATTTAAATTTTATGAAGTATTTAAAACAATTTGAAATTCCTCTCCTCAAATCTTTCGCTATTACCTCTTCTTATGATCATTTGCAGTACCTAATATAAGTCAAAGAGTATAGTTATTATATGTTATCAGTGATTGTTAAATAATTTCTATTATGAATCATTAAAATAATAATTGTGTAATTATCGTTTTGTTTTATATTATAATTCTTTAAATTACAAATATAGAATAGATTATAAGTCATTGTATTGTCATAATAATTATCATAGATAATTTTCTCAGTTTATTTTTAATTTAGAATTTGAGAGATTTGTAAAGAATATTATATAAGTAAGTAATTTCATTTTCTAAACAATTGTAATTAATTGACTTATCAGTAATATTTATAACAGTGGTTTACTTATTTTCATATTATAAAAGTATTTGGATTTTATAATTATTCTTGCACACTCGAACTGTTGCTAGGTTCAGTTTTGATAGGTAGGTAGTAGGGATATTGTGTGATATTATTTAAACGATTGCAATAATGATTGAGGTGCTTTTTCGTGTTGTAAAATGAGTAAAGGAAACAACTAACAATCAGGCGTATTATTATTCCTTTCTGCGACTCCTGTAATATATATATTATGGGATATAAGTCAAGACTAGGGCATAGTAAGTAGGTACTTAATCTATCTAAATATTATAAATGATCAGTTCTTTTTATTTGGTTAACATAAAGTATTTTTAAAAGTAATTATTGAAGTAATACTTGCAATAGTTTCTTCCTAATTGAATATAAAACAAATCAAACGTCTCACTAACTAGGAACATTCATTTCTTCCAATTGCACGTAAACAGTTATTTAACATTATCGTTTTATATATTGATAAAAAAAATCAATCATTCAAACAAATTAAATAAAATATCATTACAAATTACACTGTTTGCCATAAATAGCAGAAATGATTAAAAATCACGTTTTTTATAATACTACATTACAGTGATATACTTTTTTAATAAATTTTGTAAAGGAACCAAAGGAACCAGGTTTTAAATTTTCGGAACCGGTTCTTTTCGTGACCCATTAAAACCGGGAATTCCCAATTCTTTTGGAACCGGGAAAAACCGGTTCCGATGCCCTAGTCAAGACCCAGCTGCCTTACCGTAGGTAGGAACATTATTTAATCTGTGGCCTTACTCATAAAAATCAACGTGAATTTATGAAATGCTTAGTTGTTATCTCTCTCTCTCTCTTTCTTTACGAAAGGATAAAAGAAAGAGAGAGGTATATATATAATCTTGTTTTTTATATTCCGTGGATATAATTAATACATAACCGCGTTTTCAACGTTTATAAGTAGGACTGTAGATGCTTAGAGTATAGTACCTAGTATCACAAAATAAATAATAGTGCTAGTACCTACCTGTTAAGTACTTAATAACATTTGCTTGTATAGATGTATTGTGTATTGCATCTGAACTCGAAATACGTATATTAGTAGTAATTGTTGAAAAACAAAATCTATGTAAATTTGTTTTACTTCTTAGAAAGTACATATGTACATATTTATAAGCAAAAACCTCAATAGTTTTTATCTAGCGAGGTTGAATTTGTTGTTAGTGTTAGTTATAATATTGTTCTAAAACGTACCTTCTTCCCATTGACGAAAAACACAAGTACAGTTTCGATTGGTTTAGAAATAATGTCTTCTATTCTATCCATTTTTTCTAAATAAATAAAGTATCACAAATTATACACTTTATAGTTTAAGTATGATGTTTTGTTTCATAATCGCAGCATGTACTTGACCCTCGCTGTCTGATAGCGGCAGCGAACTAAACAGTAAACACGTTTCACGGCGTTTAGACACAGATTGGATAAGCTACTACGTAAGTTTAGTTAAAAAGCTTGATAAAATGTCTACTCCATAGGTAATGCCTACCTCCTTTTTTTTTAGTACGGAAATTTTACGACTATTGTGTATATTATGTCCTCATGATTTCGTTTAATTTGACATCTAATAAAATGTCTAGGCTTAGGCAGACATCGTTTTGAAAAATAAATGAGGGCATTCTTTAGGGGATGATAGATGTCTATGGGTCACAGCAACCACTTACCATCAGGTGGACTGTGTGCTCGTTTGTCACCCTATCCTATAAAAAAAAGTCCAAAGAACCTGGTAGGGCTATCAAGAGACCGGTTTTGACAAGAGAAGGCCTGGTTCTAGAACAAAGCCATGTACCGAACCACGGGATGATAGTTTTCTGGAGAGTCGAGCGTTGAGAAATCGCAAATCTTAATACTTATGTGGACTTCAAGAACAACCTCTAAGAAGTAAGAAACGTGCAAAGTATTCTATGGACGGTCGAGAGGAGGCTTCTCGCTGCCCATATACGCTATATAGTCATCGTCCAGCCCGTGGCCCTAAAAATGGACTCAAGAAGACTGGGATAATGTATTGTTCTCCGATGAAGCCAGGATATCTGTGTACGGTGAAGACCGACGTCAGCAAGCGCAACGAAGACGAGGAGAACG
Organism: Parnassius orleans; assembly: GCA_029286625.1. NCBI lineage: Eukaryota > Metazoa > Arthropoda > Insecta > Lepidoptera > Papilionidae > Parnassius > Parnassius orleans. The sequence goes on from JAGSMP010000032.1 coordinate 2,258,994, forward strand.
CTTTGCAGAGGCATGTTTTGAAGAAATCATACCTTATGGTGACGGATCTGTTATGTTTTTTTGGTCAGGAATAAATTCATTGGATTGTATGGAGTTGTCTTCATCGAAAACGGCACACTGACTTGACACCGATACATAACGGAAGTTCTGATTTTTTTTTTATTTTTTTTTTTATAGGATAGGGTGACAAACGAGCACACAGTCCACCTGATGGTAAGTGGTTGCTGTGACCCATAGACATCTACATCTATCCTCAATAAAGAATCAAAATGCAGATGCGTTGTCACCCGGGAGGACTAAGATGGAATGCCTCTTTTCCAGTAAAAAGGGTCTCCGGTTCTCTACACTCACCATACGAAATACAGCAGTGTTAAGCTGCTACTTTACGCTGGTATTCTGTGAGAGCGTGGTCCTTCCCCGGTCGAGCCGACCCATTCGTGCTACAACTATACTACTAATATAGCTGCAGCATGGCTCTACCACGTATAAATGATTCCTCATGCACAACCCACATTGGCCGATCTTGGCGAAAACTCAAATTTTATGGACGACAATGCTCACATCCACCGATCTGGTGATGTGAAAGCGTATATCCTAGAGATCGGAATTTGTCGTTTGTAAGTTAAATTCCGTGTCATTTTAATATTAACGTAAAATCAATTTTTATAATTTTTGTCTGTCTGTTTGTTCCGGCTGATCTCCGAAACGGCTGGACCCGATTTTGATGGGACTTTCACTGGCAAATAGTTGATGTTATAAGAAGTAACTTAGGATACTTTTATTTTAGAAAAATAATTAGGGTTCCGTGCAAAAAAATTAAAACCCATGAAATCATAGTACAATGCCACGCGGGCGAAGTCGCGGGGGACAGCTAGTAGTAACAATAAAATTGGGTCTTTGCTTTAGGTACCCGTTTTTTTTTTGCAAAGGAATTTAAAAAGGATTTGCCAAAATTACAGGCGCATTGTCGAACGTAGTAAGTACATTGTCGAACGTACTAATGACTCGCAGCTTTGACAATCTTGGCATTTTACAATAACCAGGATCGTCTTCTTTCAATAAGGGCATCCACGACTCTTTCCGCCACCAGGGCGGCGCCACTTAAAAATGAGATTTGATATTTCTTTCTGTACTTAGTTACGTTTTATATTAATTAGATTAAAAATGAATAAATCAAGCCACAGATATTCATAAAAGTGGAAAAATTATAAGAGTTAAAAATGTGCAAAAATTAAAGAACAAACCACTGAGGCATTGTTTTGTGATACTGAGGTGTTTTGTGATAGTTGATACTGAGGTAAAGTTTGAGGTGTTTTGTGATAGTTGATACTGAGGTAAAGTTTCTAACTGATAAACTTTTATTAACAAAAAACTTTACCTCAGTATCAACTAGCGACATCTGGTGAACGGAAGATTATTAACCCTCATTGAATTATATTGTCACACACCTTAATATTGTCTCTGTTTGAATAAACTGGTATAGTCTTAAATTTTGGTTCATAGGTTGAGGTTACAATAGAAAAAAACATGCGTGCAGTTCACACGCGGTAGAAGTGATACATTCAGGAAAAGAGACCGAGATAATAGGAAACACTGTATACTCTATTCTATCTCATTCTCCCGCAGGCTAAATTCTATAGATCTATATGTTTGTCTCTTTTTCGTTTCATCGAGTTTCAAATCACAACGATTCTAAAGAAGTTTTCACTTCAAAAAACTTTGAAAATATTAAAAACCGACTTCAAAGTACAAAAGAGAATATAAGAATTTTAACACAATAGCTTCTGAAGTCAGTGCTAGTAGGCATAGTGTATCGAATAATTAAAGCCCCGACTTCAGAAGCTACTAAAGTACATGAAAATTATTTTATTCTATGTATTTCACTCGTCTGAACTAAGCAACTACACAACCTCTAGGTAAAATAACAAGAAAGTCGTCTAAATAATTACATTGATAACTTCATCCCTATTCCTAATTGGAGTGGAACTTTTTTCTCCACCCCTGAAGTACAAACCTATTCAATTAAAAAGAATAGGTAATTAAAATGGGTTTACAAGTGATGGATATATCGCAGAACATACAAACAAAAGATGTATGTTGTTATAAAATTAAAGAATACGTGATGAGCTGATGACCCGTGGCCGGAGTAGCCCAGGAGCTAAGCGCTCGCTCAGCTCATGTTAAATTAATAAAAAGGCCAAAATAATAAAATGCTGCTCAGGTCACTAAATGCCGTTATCAGCTGGCAACAAATTTTTTATTCGCTCAAAAGTAAGTAAAGTGACGACCTAAATACGTCCCACTGTTTAGCGCAGACCTTTTTTGGTTTTTGAGTTTTAGGGTAAGGAAATGTCATATGTGTATTACACATGTGGAAATGTCAGCCGCTGCCCCAATGCGTGTTATCGAACTTTACCCGACTTCGAACTATATTTTTTAATTTCTCAGACATGCAGGTTTCCTCACGATGGGGAAATGCCTACGCATACTCGCCTCGCGGGGGCAAGGACGGATTATGATTAGATCGCACTCGCACCGACTAAAACCCCATGGTGTTCCAACTTCGTCGCATATTGACAGGGCCACGGGAACGCTTTCGCACACAGCCGCCCCATGGCAAGCCTTCCTCTGGAGAGAACTAGTCCTCTCTCATCTCATTCTCAGGTAAGATGCACCAGAACAAAAGGCGCGCCTTCCTTCACGGTCTCCAACTTCACCTGCGGAACGGACGCCCCCGTCTCCGATGCGGGAAGGCCATGAGGCCAGGAAAAGCGAGCACTCAGAAACACTAGCCTTCTGGATCCTAGCAGCGGATCTGGTCTATGGCTCCGCCGCCAACCAAGATTCGGCTGCGGAGGGTAGGGAGAGCGGCGCCTCGCAATACCGACTCTCCTCTCCCCCCGCAGCCCCAACACCACCGCATCAACGGTGCGGCCCCGTCAGAGTCCCGGAGGATAGGGCGAGTGGCGCATCGCCATACCAACACTCCTCTTCCTCCGCGATTCCACCTCGGCTGCACCTATAGATGGAAAGGAAAGGACACCTCTCGCCGCAGCTCAAATCCAGTAGGCTCGCCAAGCCACTCAGGTGACCACCTCAGGCCGGCCCTTCACCTTGGGCCAGCCATGTGGGTTTCTCTTTGTTCACCGCGGGTGACCAAGCCACGGTTACTAAGCCCCACGCCAAGGCAGGAACCCGTTCGGGGGGGTATTACACACTCACCTAATGTTACAAACACCGTTAGGACTAATTTTAGCTTGCGGCCTTTCAGGTTTCAGTAAAAGCCAAAAGGCTAACAGCACTAGCATCAGAGAATAAAGATGCTGCCACAGCTTACACGACATGATTGATAATAACCCCTAGGAATGACATGATTACTACCATACCGTTTCTGAATGTTTTATATTTAATTATATGTCTATTCTACTCTATTCAGCATCACCTTTATATCTCATCACATGATCCACTGCTGAATATAGGTCCATAGATTGCCGTTAAGCACAATCCTGAATCACCTACACCATCAATTCTCCATACAATTTATTCAATTGTCAATTTTTGAATTGAATAAATTATTTTTTTTAAAACTTTATTTTTCGATGTACCTATGAAATTAAAATAATTCTTGACACATTCACTGTGGTTTTTAATCTCCGATTTTTTACTTAGCTCCCTCATATTACAGCTTTATAACTTAGCGTAAAGGAAGTAAAATAGCATATGACAGACCTTTAGAGAATAGGAGGCATTTTTGGTCTAATGACATTATAATAATTCAACTTTATTTAATAAATTATAAAATAACACTAGGTACAATCTCTTCTTCTTTTGATGGCAGTTTTGATTTGAAAAATGGGAAGTGTTTATTGAGTAGAATAGCTCAGCAGAGACAAATACAATGCCCATGTACAAAAGAAGATTGTGATAATACAAGTACCCATCTTATTTTCCTTTAAAACCATTTTTTTCTTTTTATAATTCTTATGATTGTACTTGGGTACAAGAAAAAACTTCCAACTCTCTTCCAACAAAAAAATAAAAAGCTGGCCAAGTGACTTGCGCATGAACGGTTCCATACCATCGTTAAACACGTTTCTAATAATAGGGAAGAATGAATGAAGAGAGAAAATAATAGGGAAAAATAAATTAAAAATTAAAGGGGGCTCCCCTTTAATTTTTAATTTATTTTTATTATTTCTTGTTATAGCGGCATCAGAAATACATATTCTGTGAAAATTTCAACTGTCTACCTATCACGGATCATGAGATACAGCCTGCTGACAGACAGACAGACGGACAGCAGAGGCTTAGTAATAGGGTACCGATAGTTACCCTTTGTGTACTGAAACCTAAAAATGGTTGACAGTTGCCTGTGTATCATGTTTGTCAATCTTGAGATCTCAATCTGTTTTTAGGAATAAAATTCAGACCAGTAATAGGAAATAAGAGGTAGCATGTGAGTTTGCAATAATCAATCATGTCACTACATGGTCTAATAGTCCAGTATATAAGTCTACACTATGCTTAGCCTTATTACTACTTTGCAAGTCATGTGTTCAAAACAAACTAGAGCCAAATTTTGTACAAATATAGTGTTGTGTTCAGTAATCGTGATTATCCATGTCCATGACATTGCATCCAAGCCTCCCTCCGAACACATCACTTTAATGTGTAAATATGTGTTACACACTAAATACAAGCAATAAATCTAACACTACATCAGTCTTTTTATTCCGATTATCTTCAACTATCCAGTCCTCTGATTATCTTAAAACAATCCCAATAATAATTATTTTGCAAAAAGGAAATATATATTCTTTATCCTGCATAGATCTAAATTCTAGAAAAGAAAAAAAAAGACTTCTATATTATATGTTTTATTATTTTATTTGTTGAATAAAAATATGCAATTACCTTATCTTTTCTTCAGTCTCTAAAAAAATAACCAAGATAAATGTATTAAATAGATTTCTCTTATTATATTAACCAACTTTATGCTGGTATTTTTTTTTTATCCTTAAATTATTTTAACAATCATTATATTACTATGCTTACTTTGTGTTTTGTGATTTTTAAGCCGACTTTAAAACTCCCTTCTGTTCTAATTCTTTTTCTACAACAGTACCCTCATATCTTATTTTATCTTTTAAGGCTTCTTGAAGTAGTTGAGCATCAAACCTCTGTTTTGACCACTGATATCTGCAATATGACCAGTAGAGTAGAGTAGTAATGGAAAAAGTTCCTACTCCAATATGCTGTGACAAAAACGGCTTTGATGTTTTAATAAATGCTACCAATCCACCACCTATACCTGTTGCAATACCAGTTAAAAAACTTTCTCTGAAGCATGGAATCTTAGATAGGTCACGTCCAAATAGTACTAAGCCCTGAAATTGAAATGGATTAAATTTGTTTTACTTTAGAACGAATGTAGAAACATTGTAAAATTAATTAAATATATAAATAAAAAGTTTAATCTGAATTAATTATAATATAGATAAATAAAAATCCTTCCAAAAATATTAATTGATATATTGTGCAATTATTTTGTTTATACTATAAAATATAACCGCCGTCGATTTTATTTACTATACATAAAAATAATAAACGATAGCAAAGACCTAAACACAATGATAAAAGAGCATAGTTTTGTGATAGCTCAACCCATGCATATTATGTAATATTATCGCATATTTATTTGTCCCAAGGCAGTGTTGTTGTTGTTGTTTTTTTTTACAATTTGTATTAAATAAACAAAAAGGTCAAATTTGGATGTTACCTTCTTTTCTTCTGTGTCTTCATCTAACATATTTTTAACCACAGTATCCATTATCGCTAGAATTTATAATTTAATTTTATTAATATTTGATTAATACAATCTTAGAGTATAAATAAGCAAGATATATAAATACTCTAAGGATAAAATATGCTTGAATAAAAACCAGATTAATTTTATTTCACAAAATAATTTTGTTTTTGTTTTGCGCACGGAGCTAGTGATGGGCCGAGTACGGCCTGACTCGAGTCAGACTCGGTTCCTGCTTTGGACTCGCTTATTCGAATACTCATTTTATTTTACTCGAGTACGCCAGACCCGATTCTGGTACTCGAGTCTGGCTGACTCGATTCCCGTACTCGAGTCTGGCTGACTCGATTCCCGTACTCGAGTCTGGCTAACTCGATTCCAGAACTCGAGTCCAGCTGACTCGAGTTGCTTTGACTCGTTTGCACACGAATGCAATTTACATAAGCAATGAAGTAACGCCTAATACAAGTAGGAACCTACCAATTTTAGTTTATTTTCTTTGTTCAAGTGATCACGGCGAACAGACGAGCAGTGTGTGATTTTAATTGCTGAATGGTATTGATGCCCGATTTAAATTAACTTTATTTTTACAAAATGGCACCGAAAACTAAATCAGGTGTAAGGAAGTGTTTTGATAAGCTGGAGCTGGAGGACAATAAAATAAAGTGCAAAAATTGTGATGCGGTATTTAAGGACTTCATACTGTGTGTACTGTATTTAAGTACCTGATAATTATAATTTATAAAAATAATTTCTAAAAAAACATCTTGATTTTTGTTTTGTTACAAATAGAAGTCTGATTTAAGTTCTTACATATATTTATAAGGTTTAAAACCATTTTGATTGAAAATTTTATTGATCATTGTTGCGTTTATATTGAATGAATGGGCAACCTACCTGTTCTATTGTAATGAAGTTTTCAGAATTTATTTAAAGAAGTATTTTTAGTTCGGTAGAGCAGAGGTAACCTAAAGGGTTACTGACGGTGACGGTCGCGATAATCATCAAGTTACAATTACCTATTGTACTTCTCTTCTTGGATTTCTTATTTAAATAAAACTTGTTGATTTCTGCGACACCATCTATTCCAGTAGAGATAACTTTACTTGTAAAACACTTAGTAATTATCTACAGCAGTTTAATCAACTAGTAAAAAAAGCCAATATTCGAGGTACCTATTAGATCTCTGAACTCGAATCCATACTCGAACCCTGGACTCGAGTCTAGACTCGAACTCTGAACTCGAGTCCACATTCGAATCCCAAACAAAACTTGAGTATTATGCTCGAGTCGTGGACTCGATTTGGGATCCGAATACCATACAAACTGACTCGAGTTGACTCAATCCGACAAAATGGCGACTCGGCGCATCACTACGCAGAGCACAGAGCACAGACCCGAAGAATATAGGAACCAAAGAGTATAGTAACTGTCCCACAGAGCACAGAGCGACAGATTCTGTAAGGGTTAGGTTATTATAATTATTACATTGCCCAATGACCTTGAAGATTTGGTCCCGCAACTTGCATTTGTTATTTCGGTGCCACCTACCGACAGACGACCATACTACATAAAAAGGTACTGAAGATAAGGCATGAATACAGATGTTTCGCAGTGTAATCATCGTTTTTGCCTATTTTATTCGATCTCTAGATGTTTACTTTATTCATCAGAGGGGTTACTACATAATACAATCTGAAGACCTGACGATAACCAGGTAAGTGCTTGACAGTTTCCAGTAAGGAAATAGTTAGGATGGCCTGGCTTTCTATGTTTATCTAATCGAGCGCGGGTTCTACTACATGACACATTCTGAAGGTTTTATGATGACCAGGTAAGTACTTATTGGTTCTCAGTAATGGTAATAGTTAGGATGACCTAGCTATCTATGTTTATCTATTTGAGCATACTACGTGTTGCGTTACCAGGTAAGTGCTTATTGGTTCTCAGTAAAGGTAATAGTTAGGATGACTGGATGACCCAGCTTTCTATGTTTATCTATTTGAGCACGCCACATGTTGCATTCTGGAATAAAGTTAAAGCACCCGAAAAGTTGGGAATTAAAATAAGTAAAAATTTAAAAAGTAAAATTAAGCACATTAAAATCCGAAAAATTCGTTTTATTTATTGTCTAGTATTCGTATAATAAATGATTGAGTACAACATTTTTTCATTTACAAAATCTAAAAATCTTACTTCCAGTTAAAAATCATTGAAATCTAAATACCGTGAACAGGTCGGTTGGTCATTTATAGGAATTTGTGTTGATAGTGCTTGTAGGATTTCTTGAAGTTCGCAGATATTTTCTTCTTCTGGTTGTGGTTGGCTATGCAGCTTTTTCCGGTCTGCCTTGTTTATTATCGCCTGTAAAATATATGGCGAATTTCTAATTTTGCAATTGGAAGTTTTGCTGGTTTCTTAATTACCTAACAACATAATAAATTAAGTAAGTAATAATACCATTTCAACTATTACACAGTCTAGTAAATCAGCCATACGCCACAATAAATCTAACAGGGTATTTCTACAAGCTACATCTTAAAATCATGGCAGATTTACTAAGTCATCTTAGTTTCCCTGAGCTCTTTCAAACGATGGCGTTTCGTAGTGGGATCACTGAGATACTTTACCCCACTTTCTGAGTTCACCATCATGAAGGTAAGATCATCACAGAGGTATACGTTTTTATGAGCCTTGTTACGGCTAAAAGCCGATGTGTGGTTACACCTAGTTCTAGCTTAGGTTAAATTTAGGTGTACTGTTAAATTTGTAAAAACACGGATATATGTATCAAGTAATTTCAGCGACAGTAGGTTAAGGTGCGGTTGGTGGGTAAGGTGTGGTCCCAAAACCGCAGACATTTATCTAATTTATAAATTATATATGATACACCTAAGTTTAACCAACCGCAATAGGCTGCACCTAGTAGTAGCCGACTAAACCTAGGTGTATCCGCACTTGGGCTTTTAGCCGTAAAAAGCCCTTTCAAATAAGTTCATACACGATCGTTCTATGTAGTGCCGTCACTGAGGTTTTATACCACCTTCGGATTGCACCATCAGGAAGGTATATAAGCCTTTTCAAATAAGTCCTAACACGATGGTTCTGCGAAGCGCCGTGACTGAGATCCTATACTCTATATTTTTAGTCCATCATCAGGTAGATGAGATTATCACAATCACCTTGATCTTTATGAGTCCTTTCAAATGAGTCCGAACCACAGAACACCTAACATATAGCGCAATAGAAATGTTATACGAGCCGGGAACGCGCGCCGTGTATATGGCTTAAAAGCCAACTACTAGAATTTCGTGACTCACTTCGAAACAAACCGCCGTCACGTGTTAGTCGTGGTGCACGTGGTTAAAAATGGTCTATTGCAGTGTTTCGAACTGTTCAAACTGTTCAGGAAAGGGTTATTGTTCTTCTAATGGAATTTCTTATGATTGTTGAGTAAAATAATACATTTTTAAATCGATTTTATTGAACGATACTTCTCCCTGCGTCAACGCATCGTAGTATGGCCGCTGGTCCCAGACGCCAATTAAGGATCTGCTTAGATTTTAGTTTATCGACGCTATCGATATTCTATGCCTTGTATAATCAATTCTAGCAGGTTATTTTTAGAAATAAATTTTGCTGTTAAATAAAAAGTTACGCTTTTTATTTAACAATAAATATTTTTTCTTATTCAATCAATATGCTTATATTTTTTTAGTTTTCCGATAAACCCAGAACTTAAGGAAAAATGGATTTTGGCGACAGGGAAAAAAATTGGTTTCTTTCTAAACATAGCAAAATATGTTCAGCACATTTTCAAGAAAAGGATTTTAATCCTACAAGAAAACGCTGTGGTCTTTTGGATCATGCTTATCCGACTATTCACGTTTGGACAACTTCTGAAAATGTAAGTATCTTCTAAATAAATAAAGTATTTTAGTAAAATACAAACCATCCCGTGGCTCTATTATGCAAAACAGTAAAGAAATTAATGTGGCGCCACTAGTACATTTTTGATACTTTATAATTCGGAAACGAAACGCTTTAAGACATTTTACGTAATTATACTGACATGAAGTTAGTCAATACAAACAAAATTCTATCTATTTATGATAGTTTCAGCTCGCAAATGATTGGTTTGTTTTGTTACTGTAACTTGTTACTTCATTGTAACTGCTCGCAAAATACTCGAAAGTCGATTGATGTTCTAAATATAACTAAAATCATTTCTATTTGCGGCGCTAGTGTGCGTGTCGTACCACCTTAAACCCCTTTTTGAGAATAATGAATGGAAAAATGTTTGTTAATCATTGTGTTTTAATTCTATAATTGTCACCTTGCTACTTTTTCCAAAGTAACTATTAAGTTACCAAACATGTTATTTCAGGTCTCAGATAACCAAGTTAACGTAACACCATCAAAATCTCCGTCACCTTCTATGTCATCTAAATCTGCTAAGCGAGCGATACAGTTAGATCCGGACATAATGGAAACTCCCAGAAAACGAAAAATGCAACGTATTATAAACGAAAAGGAAAATGTTATAAAAACTCAACGATCGAAAATAAAAAGTTTACAAGGTAAAAACCGGAGATATATAAAAAAAATTATAGAGTGAAATAATGAAGAAATAATAAAGGAATTACAATCAAATAGATTAATTAATAGCGACCAAGCCTTTTTTTAGAAAACACCAACGTTAACACAAAAGAGTTATTTAAAAGATACACTAACTTTTAAAATTTTAAATAAATCTGTAAATAAGAACGTTTAATGGAAATATAATTTCTTCATGAAACGAAAATGGGAAAACCTATTTGTGTGTAAAATTATAGTCACCATTGTTGCTGCACGTTGTATATGTTTTGGTTTTGTATAGGTATATAACATATTGTTTACATGCTAAATTTAGTGTTGTGATTTGCACAACGAATCGATTATACCAACTTATCGCAAAAATCAAATTTGTTTATACTCAACCAAATCTAAAAAATACCTTTTGACGTTTCACATTAATCATTCCGCAACAACGTACAAGCGTACTCACAAGATTTAAATTAACCTTTTACGTAGATCCAAAGAATTATGAAGTTATCTATATTTTATTACAACATGTATAGTTCTTTATCACTAATTTATGTTCGAATCTTTCAGAAAAAGAAAAATATAAAAAAAAATCCATAGTCAATTTTTTTGCTTGACGTTGTTTCAATGATATGTCGCTATATACCTTACCGTAGTGTTTGAATGATTAAAAGTCATTGTTATTCGAATAATCGATAAAAATATTCAAATAATCGGTAAAAATGTTCAATTAATCGAATCTTGAAATGTTTTAATTTATTATTTGTTTATTTAAATTTTATTGCTTAAATTATATGAATCATGAATAAAACAATTTTATTTATTTTATAATTTCCTACTTTGTCAGTGTAAATTTGTGTAGCCAAATAAACTCATATCCAAAGCCGCGCTGAAAAAATTACTACGTAATTCCAATCTCCCGCCATTTTGGGAGCTTACTGTGCATACTTTTGTGATATTGTGTTTGTTTTATTTTGTGACTCGGCTATAACTTTTTGGACTGATTCTATTATATTCATTGACCTTGACAAGTTTTAAACTGGAATATCATAAACAATAATATCTAATATTATTATTTATGATATTATCTAAATAAGAATATCCTACTGCGGCTTAGTTGCAAGAAAGTTTAGTAGATGGCGGTTTATACAATGGTAGTATAGTCTTTGAGAACCATTTTAAAACGCATGCGCTTCCGATACAAAAAATTGATAAACGCAAAATAATTATGGAGAGGCATGACATAGCCTTGCAAAGAATAACATTTTTAAGATAAATGAAAAATATAACAAGTTGGGACAACGTCATATTCGTTGATGAAACGCTAACACTACAGCATTTTGCTCGAAGGTACCCATGGGAATAGATGATGCGGGATCCGCTGGAGGATGATTTGTAGGAAATTGTTTATAAGCTTTCCAATCGATGAGTACAAGAGAATACGATGAGGAAATGGATGCAGAATAATTCAAAGAGTGGATTATAACCCTTTTACAAAATATTCCTGTAAATATCACAAGACTATCACCATAACACTGCCATTATAATGCTATTGAATTGATTTTGGCTCAAATCAAAGCTAGTTCTTATATGAAATGTTCTTAATGCATATGTATTATTAACTCTACTTAAACACACACGAGATGAAAATATCTTATGCTTTGTAAAGAATATGGAATCCAATAATAATTAATCTAAACAATGACAGCTCAACTAGTTTTAGTGACAGTGACTGAATAAATTTATTTTAATCTAATTTTAAATTTATATAAATTTGCCTCTAGAAATAAGCAGTAATAATAAATACGAAGAAACTGATAAATCTTGTATTTTAAATTATCCGTTTCTAATTTATTCTGGTATTAATCGAAACAAAACTGTAAAGAATCTATATCGATTTTTCTAAAGAATCGAATATTGTACATACCGATTTTTTGGTTGGCATGCCTAGTCCAATAAGTATGACAGCTGTCAAAGGTGTTTCTTAGATTTGGTTGAGTATAGTTACATTTGAATATTTAGCACAAGAAAGAATTATAATAATTAATTAAATTATTGTAGTTAATTAAATTATTTTAATTTATTATACACATTTGTGTGAATAATATGAATAATATGTGTTTTGTAAGATACTAACAGATATTGTATAGAAATAAAATCACACTTTTTAGTTGTTTTCTCCACATGAGTGAATGTTGTCATTATTTAATAACTAAGCGACGTTTTGGTCGATATTGAGCCAAGAGAGCATGAAAAGTTACTGTGGGGGTCGCGTCATGCGCAATGCGCAAATAATTGGCTTGAAAATGCCACGACAGTTTTTTATTGTTTATTTGTTAATTATTGAATATTTTTAAGAATTTGCACGCGGGCAAATTAAAGTAGCCCAAGGGCAATTTTACGCTTGGTGGAGTAAACAATAATCATTTTTCAAAGAGATATGACTATTTGAAATATAAGAAAATGGGAAATTCTATTTCGATTTTTCCTGGGAAAACGAAAAACGGGCTTATAAAATAATTAACGTAGGTCGAAAGGGCAAATTAAGATCTATAAAATGAGATTTTTTTATTTCGAAATTTTAATATTTGTAGGCCGGAACGTACCCGGTTCGTGCATGACCTTGGTGGGACGTACGTCTAGATGGACCGTGTAGTATATTCCATAGACTTAGGATATACTAGCGTATAGACCAACATAGTGTGCAAGGAGAAGAAAATTCCTTATGGCAAAAATGCAAGATAGAAAAGGATACCAAATCTCATGACTCTGTAACCGATTTTGAATGACAGGTCAGCACAATTCAGCACGCAAGAAATAGCTCGAGATATTTTGTAATTTTTAAAGTATAATAGTGGTTATTTTAGTAAGTAACTTTTTCCAAAATGGTTAATTGTTCCGTGAGTGACTGTGCTGTTAATAATAGAAATAATCCTGATAATTTCACATATCACAGGTAATTCTCAAGACGTCGTCAATGTTATGACGCGTTTATTTTTGGTTAAAATTTATGTTACATACTGTGTAAAATATAGAATATATTCAATTATTTTGTTAATTTTGATATTTTGCAAAGAAAAAGTGACGTTGTTGATAATTTGCATGAATTTGGTAAATACATTTTATACAAAATATTTTATATATGCTAGGGATTGACTCAACTAAATCAAAATTAATGTCGATATTTATCTTGAATGTTTATAATGAATCGATAGACTTACCTACACAACAAGAAAATAAATCCTCGGTTTGCGTTCTAAAATGTAATTTTATTTTGCCGTTTTCAAACAGATTCCTCCGGATTCTATAATTAGAAAGTGGTTAAGGTTCATTGAAAGGGTTGGTTGGAATGCAAAGAAGAACTCAACAATTTGCAGCAAACATTTTCTTGAGAAGTATAAAAGAAAAGTAGAATAAAAACAATTTTATTAAAAGGAGTCATTTCTACATTATTTGTACCAGTAAGTAAAATATTGTTATAATAAGACTTTAAAATATAACTTTCAAAACTTTAGATAAATATAGAGACAGATTTTCATACATTATAAAACTGTAGTACATTAAAGACAAAAAAATCTTGAGATTATCCTACTTAAGTCATTATGAACCCAATTAAGTATCTATTTATCAACCAAAATAAATGTATAACCTTGCTTAACCAACCGCACAGCCTCACGGTCACACTAGTACAATATTCATAGCATCATGCTATTTTCCCCAAGGGGTTGAGCGGAGCTTCAGAACTTCGGATTATATTCCCAAATCATAACGATAAAACTTTTAGCGTAGTTAGGTATAGATATTTGATAACGCTCCTCAAGCGCTACTAGACGACCGCGCATGAGACGTGATACGAGTAGTATAAATTCCATAGTATTTGATACTCACAACGGTCAATGCCCGATTCATGCTTGATGGCCGACGACATTGTCGCGAGGGCTTAAATAGCGTGGTTCATCCCCTACAGCGTTGGTCGTAGAGAAGAGGAACTCGTGGTTAAGTAATAGCTGCGCAGATCAATAGATCTGCGAAATTAAGTTGCACTTGCCGCGGTCAGTCCATGAATGAGTGACCATTTTCTTAACATACCAAGATTGAGAGAACAGAAAGTGCATCTGTATCCTCAGACACTTAGTTCACTTTACTGTGTTAAGATCATTATGTTTTTAAAATTCATACAGCTAAAATGATAATAAGTTTATTATTATTTTATACTTTTCAAGGACAGATGAAAGAATATAAACATGAAGCATGATGAAGCCTCATAAACATATTGGCCTTTAAACAGAGCAATCTTATTTAACTGATTCCTACAAGTTTCCTTCCTTAAATTATTAAGTTTACATTCATACTTAAGTCGAATGTTAAAATAAACTTATATAATCTATTTAATTATTAATTATTAAATGTTTGTAATTATCACAAGTAATACTTATATGGAAAATAAAGCAGCCATTATGTACTCCGTGTCCCCGTTTTTGTTTCCCCATCAAAACATTTTATAAAATATATAAAATATAAATAGGTATATACTTAGTTATGTATCTACCTATTTATAATAACAATATGTTAAAAAATAAATTCCGGGGAAACTGCCCACGGCAGTAAATATTTTTCTCCAAAGATCATAGCTCGAAAATACAACATTCTGATCTGATTATTGGGGAGTTTTTAAGTTTTTCGGTAGTCACCTGGGATTTTATACATTTGAATTAAAATCCAACAAAAGGCAGGTAGGTTCAGCTTATTCCCAGGAACATGTTATATGAATATTTTTTAATTATTTTAGAACTGTCATGGTAAAATTCAGTTAATTTTTGAAGTTATTCAACTTCATGCACTAAACAATTTTTTATAATCTTTTTACAGCTTCCTTAACAATCATTTTCGATAGTCCTTTTAAGTAAAATATACATCACTAGCTAACGCACACAATGACAAATCAAAATTGGTCACGCGTTTTCGGGCTGTCAGGTGGTCTATACGCCAGTATATTCTAAGTCTATGGTATATTCTAAGTCTATGGTTAGAGCGGTTGAATAGTGATGCGCCAAGATTACTTCTTATTAGTTTGTGTGTGTTGACGCCTATGCGTTATTGTGCATAAGTTATTAATTTAATTAGGTAAGTATTTAGTAATTAAGTTAGGTTTCCTAGATCAATGAAACACAGGTACCAATTTATAAAACGATGAGGAAATGGATGCAGAATAATTCAAAGAGTGGATTATAACCCTTTTACAAAATATTCCTGTAAATATCACAAGACTATCACCATAACACTGCCATTATAATGCTATTGAATTGATTTTGGCTCAAATCAAAGCTAGTTCTTATATGAAATGTTCTTAATGCATATGTATTATTAACTCTACTTAAACACACACGAGATGAAAATATCTTATGCTTTGTAAAGAATATGGAATCCAATAATAATTAATCTAAACAATGACAGCTCAACTAGTTTTAGTGAAAGTGACTGAATAAATTTATTTTTAATATAATTTTAAATTTATATAAATTTGCCTCTAGAAATAAGCAGTAATAATAAATACGAAGAAACTGATAAATCTTGTATTTTAAATTATCCGTTTCTAATTTATTCTGGTATTAATCGAAACAAAACTGTAAAGAATCTATATCGATTATCGATTTTTCTAAAGAATCGAATATTGTACATACCGAGTTTTTGGTTGGCATGCCTAGTCCAATAAGTATGACAGCGGTAGCTTGCTACATATCTATTTATCTATGACAGCGGTCAAAAGGTATTTCTTAGATTTGGTTGAGTGTAGTTATGTTTGAATATTTAGCACAAGAAAGAATTATAATAAATAGTTAATTAAATTATTTTAATTTATTATACACACATTTGTGTGAATAATATGAATAATATGTGTTTTGTAAGATACTAACAGATATTGTATAGAAATAAAATCACACACTTTTTTAGTTG
This sequence comes from Parnassius orleans, assembly GCA_029286625.1. Taxonomy (NCBI): domain Eukaryota; kingdom Metazoa; phylum Arthropoda; class Insecta; order Lepidoptera; family Papilionidae; genus Parnassius; species Parnassius orleans. The sequence continues at coordinate 2,275,339 of JAGSMP010000032.1, forward strand.
TTTTCTCCACATGAGTATATGTTGTCATTATTTAATAACTAAGCGACGTTTTGGTCGATATTGAGTTATACACACATAACATAATGAAAAATTAAGATTAAGCAAAATCAATATTTAAGCCAATAAGAGAGCATGAAAGAGTTACTGTGGGGGGGTCGCACATGCGCAATGCGCAAATAATTGGCTTGAAAATGCCACGACAGTTTTTTTATTGTTTATTTGTTAATTATTGAATATTTTTAAGAATTTGCACGCGGGTAAATTAAAGTAGCCCAAGGGCAATTTTTTACGCTTGGTGGAGTAAACAATAATCATTTTTCAAAGAGATATGACTATTTGAAATATAAGAAAATGGGAAATTTTATTTCGATTTTTCCTGGGAAAACGAAAAACGGGCTTATAAAATAATTAACGTAGGTCGAAAGGGCAAATTAAGATGTATAAAATGAGATTTTTTTATTTCGAAATTTTAATATTTGTAGGCCGGAACGTACCCGGTTCGTGCATGACCTTGGTGGGACGTACGTCTAGATGGACCGTGTAGTATATTCTAAGTCTATGGTTAGAGCGGTTGAATAGTGATGCGCCAAGATTACTTATTAGTTTGTGTGTGTTGACGCCTATGCGTTATTGTGCATAAGTTATTAATTTAATTAGGTAAGTATTTAGTAATTAAGGTAGATTTCCTAGATCAATGAAACACAGGTACCAATTTATAAAACGATGTTTAATAATCAAACACAAAAATTACTGTTTTATTTATATACAGTAATTAAATATATAAAGTTTACTGACTCTTAAAAAAGGTTCACATAATATATAAGTCGTTTTGATTGTTTGATCGCAGTTTTACGTACAAGGTATTTCAATTTAACGCTAATATATTTTTGAATGTCCATTAGTTTTGAAAAAATCGTGAACATACACAATAATTACATAGGTACCTACATAAATAACTGCCGAAGCTAGTTTTTTGTTCGCTTCGAAATAAGTGTAATCTTAATTCAAATATAAACTCTGTTATTGCACCTTCAACCAGCTTGCGCATTCTACCCTTGGTTTCAAAAATGGATGAAGCACTAAAATAGATGAAACAAACGAAACTCCTGATGTTGGGCTCTCAGTTGGGCTTTTTTATTGCTATCACCCATTTACTATTTGCCAAGACAATGCTTTTCGGAAATCTCAAATTAAAAAAGTATTTTAACCGTATTTACCTTTATTACGTACCCATATGATAAAGCTATTCAAAAATTTTATTTTATGCATTGAACTTTAAGGGTTTGCAAGAAAAATGATCTTAAATTCTTATATTATTTAAAAAAAATATTTTTCAATTGATGGTGATGATGGATTGACTCAATTGTTTATATCTATTGTCGAAATAATTATCGATAATTATCTTGAATGTTTATAATGAATCGATAGACTTGCAACCCACACAACAAGAAGAGGAATGAAAGTAAATGGTCGATTTGCGTTGTAAAAACGATTGTTGGGTTTAGAATCAAGTCGCCTGAATTTGAGGAGTCTGTTACTGTGGGGGGTCAAGGAGGCTTATTTCAAGCACCCCCATGCAATTTTAGCTACCGGAACTGTGTCGAAATATTTAAAATCATTTTCTAAAAATATTCATAAATCACTAATTATTACCTGAAACGGAAATTAAATTACTCTAAATTCTTACTTTTTTTAAGTTTCTTAAGTTGACATTGACAGTGACAGTTATACTCAACTTCGCGACTCGCGTCATAAGCGTCATTCCGTTTAAAAAAAAGATAATTACAATAATCCAGAGAATTTTGGTGATGCGATAGTGGAGTACTGGTGGAGGCGGAACATTATGAAATATAATAAAGATCCATTTTTGGAAATGGTGGAAGTAATAAAATATGTTCACTAATTAAGTTAATTATAAAAGTTAACATTTTGGTGTTTTATATGGTGCAAGAGCGAGCGAAGCGAGCTTGGGGCACCCCGACTTGGACAGGTTAGGTTAGAAGGGGATGGCGGGGTGGATTGAGCGAGCGAAGCGAGCGAACAGACCCCTCCATCCCCTTCGTGGTTATTTTTTTTAAACCATCCAGAAATAGGTGACTACACTTTGATGTTACTTCGGCGGAGGGGAGACGCCCTATTAAAGCGATCTTTCTCAGAAATCAATCAATAAAATTTTTAATCTTCAGCATTTAATTTTAAAAAAATAGGCATGTCCGGCGGGGAAAAAAGGTGGGGGGCGAATCTACCCCTCCCCCACCCCTTTCCCCTGCCCCCCAACCCCATATTAAGGCGACTTGATTCTAAACCTTTACCAAAACGTAACTTTATTTTAATATTTACTTTTTATATTATACTTTACTTTAATTCCCACTGGTTTTTGTATTTGGTGCACCACAATTTGGACCAAGACGTTATAGAAATTTACTTTGACATTCGGCTTAAATATTAATGTAAACTTAATGATTTAAGTAAGGAAACTTGTTGGAACCAGTTAAATAAGATTGTTCTGCTTAAAGGCCCAAAAATAATAGTAATTAATTTTCTTAAAAAAAATCATTATGGAATGTTTTAATGGTGAAATAAAAAACGGAGACACGGAGTGCATAATGACTGTATTATTTTTCATATTGTACAAGGCGCAGGCTCGACCTAACATGGAATACTGTTCTCATCTCTGGGCCAAGGCACCCCCGTGCCAGCTCCTTCCACTTAACCGCATCCAGTGCGGAGCGGCTCGAATCGTCGACGGTCGAGTTTTTTCTGATTGGCTTGATTCACTGGCACTGCGAAGAGAATTAGCGTCCCTTTGGGGAGTGCTCTAAGGAATTGTTCTGAATAATTTCAGCAGCCAAATTTCACCAATTCACTTCGCGACAAAACTCACGATACCATCCACACCATCTGTGGATGCTTGGCGTGTTATTATTACATACACGTATTATTAAGGTCTGTTCTCTAAGATAGTGTCGGTACACCCGCAGGCGAAGTTATTATTTTGCTTTTATTTTATTATTTTTTACTGAGTTTGTTAAATAAATCTTTTTCTATTCTAAGAATAAAATAGTATTCTATTATTGTATATGGTTACTGTAGAGTATGTGTAGAGAGGGTTTAACTGATCTATATAACTCCATGCTAACACGAAGCAAAAATTGGGGCCCATGCAACTCTTACAACAGACCATTCTTTACCGCTGTTGCAACTACATAATATATACTCTGAAGTTTATAGCAGATGGTGCCAACGACATGCAAAATTATACTTTAGCTACAAGAATGTTTGAAGGTAAAAAGACTGGAGAAGCTTTGAACGCATTCACTCAAGGTATTATAATATCTTCATTTGGCCTCGAAGAAAAGTCTTTGAATCTTGTTACTGATTCTGGAGCAAACGTAAAGAAGACCATATCTCAAATTCTGTCAAGAATTCAAAGTCACTTGTCTCTGGGACACGGTCTACATAATCTAGTAACAGTTGACGGCGTCAAAAAACTCCACAAATACAAAATCTCGTGATAAAATGCAAGAAAGTAATCAAATCACTGAGATATAGGTCGCCTGAAAATGAAGAAGAAGCTGACAAGGAACAACGGCGATTTTTTTCTGAAATCGATGATATTCATGACCATCTTGAAGATGACGAAAACTTTCCACTTGATGATTGTGAATCGCTTAGTGATGAGTCAGAGTCAGCCGTACTGACTGACAAATGAGGAGACTGACATTTATTTCCCCAGACATTCACATCATCATTGGTGCCATCTATTAAATCTGCAACGCCTACTCGTTGGCACAATACTTTGGTGATTGGTGGCACATTCAATCAAAAATCTGTCAACGCCTTGCGTTAAAAATATAACATGTCAGAACTTAAATTTGATGATTAGACATGGGAGCTTATTGAAGATCTGATTAGGTTTTTGGCGAAATTTAATGTATAGCAGAAGTTTTATGTACACAGACAAATTGCTCGATAAACTTCGCCTTATTGTTTAGATCTGAAATAAAAGAAGCATGTGAAACTTTAAATGATAATGAAAAGATAGTAATGTTGCAGATGAAAACAAATATGGCGGCAATGCTCAATCATAGATTCCCTATTAACGACAATACAGTAGAGATACTTTACTAGATTGCCCATTCACCAAATTACAGGAAATAGACCATTACCTGAAAAGTATTCATACAACAAGAGTGGATTTGTCAGCCATTTATATCAAAGTAATAGTGCCAGCGTGTGAATTAGAGTCTCAAGACAGCGCAGTACCTACATCAAATTCAGTAGACAAAGACACAAGTTCTTTTATCAATAAACTAGTTGAAAAATATCCGGCTGCATTTGGTGATGATGGACAATAGTTTGTTGGAAAAGAATGCCTGAAATATTTAGTGCCTTGCGATGGTAGTGATTTAAAAGATGGCAACCGTATTAAATACTGACAATATAGACGAGCAGCATTTCCGTTGCAATACAAATTAGCGAAGGCTATTTTATCAGTGCCTCCTACAAGCACGCCTAGCGCGCGGGTGTTTTCTATTGCAGGTTTGACAGTGATGGCAAAAAGGTCCTGTTTAAGGCCAAAACGGGTCGACAAAATTATATTTGTGCACGACAATTACAGTCGTTTCAAGTCAGCCGTCAATTATAAGTACTTTTATTTTGCCGATTTATTAATTAATTGTTGATTTTTATGTTTGTTATGTTTTAAATTGTATCTGATTTGTATAATAAAAACGAATCTATAAGCCAGACAGTTTTATTAAAATTCTCCGTGCCGATAACATGACGCCGCCGCCAATTTTAGACAGGGGCCCGCCGCCGGTGATTCTAGCATCGGCGCACACGTCTAGCTTGGAGGTCCACCACTGTGCGTTTTACCTTTTTTTAGTTTTTAGTTTTCTGTTTTTTGTTTTCTTCCTGGTACGACTTCTTTGAGAAATCATTTACCAACGGCGATTTTTCCGGACCTATAAGACTTAAGGACCTTCAAGAAACGAGCTTACTCCTTTATAAGGCCAGCAACGCACTAGCAATTCTAATGGTGTTGCAGTTGTTCATGAACGGCGGTTCAGACTTTCTCTTTTAATTATTATAAGCCAGTGCTTGCCTATAACTGTTGGTAATTGGTGATTAAGCCCTAGATGGTAAATCGCACTGTCTTGGTGCAACAAAAGCCTACTCACTCTACGCCGGCAAATTATTCCACTCCTTCGCTGTACGCATTACAAAAGATGAAGTAAAACGTTCGGTTCTAATGCGTAGAATATTGACAACAAAAGGGTGAAGACCCACCGACCATCTGGTAGTCCGATGGTGGAAAGGGGGGGAAGAAATTAAATCACACTTCCCATCAGGCGGGCCGCATGCTCGTATTCCTCATCTTCTATAAAAAATACCCCATAGAAAAACTGTCCATGACAGTAAACATTTTTTCCAAGGGTCATGACTTGTAAATACAACTTTCTGATCTGTTTCTTGGGGCTTCCCGCCTTGTCGTGTCGGGGGCTTAGAAGCCGTGGTTTTGTCACCCGCGGTGAACTAAGAGGAACCCATATGGCTGGCCCGAGGTGAAGGGCCAGCCCGAGGTGAGTGTGTTGGTGGGCTAAGGCAAGAGGGGTGTCTTCTCCCCCTACCGCTGCAACCAAATTGGAGTCGCGAAGGAAGAGGAGTGTTGGTATGGCGATGCTCCACTCGTCCTATCCTACGCGACTCTGACGGGACCGCACCGTTGATGCGGTGGTGGTGGGGCCGCGGGGGGAGAGGAGTGTCGGTATTGCGATGCGCTACTCTCCCTACCCTCCGGCATTGGCGGCGGAGCCAGAGACCAGTTCCGCCGCTGGAGTCAAGAAGACTAGTGCTTCTGAGTGCTCATTTTTTCTGGCACCATGGCCTTCGCGTATCAGACACGGTGGCGTCCGTTGCGCAGGTGAAGTTGGAGGCCGTGGAAGAAGGCATGTATTCTAGTGCGCCTTATCTGAGGAGGAGATGGGGGAGGAGTAGTCCTCTCCCGAGGGGGCGCTGGTGGGGCCGCGTATGTGTGCGAAAGCGTTCCCGTGGCCCTGCCAATACACGACGAAGGTGGAACACCATGGGGTTTTAATCAGTGCGAGTCCGTCATAACCCGTCCTTGCCCCCGCGAGGCGGGTATGTATTTCCCCATGTAAAAAAAAAGGTTAGATTAGGTTTGGTTATTAGGTTAGGTTAGGTACTATATGAATTGTAGGATAGTCAACACTTTTCTTTTTAAAAATTAAAATATCGTCACCCTCAACCCTCAATTTCCATGAAGTCATATTTTGAACTCCAATAATTCGTTAGGTGGACACCCGAGTTTACGTGCGTTTTTTGTCAGAATAATTGTCAGCCGCTATTATGCATCACAAAATCAGCGCATCTAACGGTGGATGAAATCTGGTCATGAAGTAGCCGCGCGTTTAGCTGTTTATATCGTCAAACGCTGATTATTCAATGATCTGGCCAGGCCATATCACGATGTGGTCAGCGGATATTTTCTATTTCATGAAATACAACCATTTCATGAAATACAACCATTTCATGAAATGATAGATTCAACGATTTGGCTACGACTTAAAGGTATATTCTTAGTCTATGGGTACAACCACAGACCTATACATAACATAATCTATTATATTTTCTGTAACATAATCTTATTTCATATGAGAGAGTCAGTTCACATAGCATCGCCACACAGCGCGTTCGTGTACTCATTATTAGCAGTTTTTAAAATATATTTACCATTTTATCTCGAGTACCATATTTTATTTCTCTCATCAGCCGCAGCATCTTAGGTGTAACATACATCTTTATGGTCCTTCGAGCCGGATACCTGGCTTATAGTAGAAACTGGACTAAAATAGCTACAGAATGCATTGATTCATACTATTTTTACTAATGAACCTGGCAGTCTGTTAAAAAGAGATGGTTTAGTCACTTTTTTTAGTTTGGCTACTACTAATGGATTCTCTCAGCGTCAAGTATTTCATGGAAGTCACACAGTGTATTCGATTAGTTTCCGTTTCCATAGATACGGTTACTTAACTCTATGTTACGAAGTTACATAGGTAGTTATTTTCGAATGAATTAACATAAAGGGTTTTTCAATAAGGGATGGTAGATGTTGAAATGAAATAAAACAAGCTGTGTGTGAGGTATTAACAAAATTTTTTTTTTATTTGAAAGGCCCGTGTGCCATTAAGTGTGGACTATGACATCGTTCAAATGCCCGCCTCGGCTTCTTACAGTGGCACGGATCCGAGTGGTCCAATTTTCAATGACTCTTCTGCATAGATCCCGCTGAATTTGAGCGATGGCCTGTGTTATGTTCACATTTAGGGCATCGGTCGATTGTGGTTTGTTTGCATATACCTGCGACTTCAAGAAACCCCACAAGAAAAAGTCTAGCGGGGTCAAATCGCATGACCTTGGTGGCTAATTCACATCACCTCTGCGAAAGATAAGCTTACCCTCAAATCGCTATTGGAGAGTGTCAATCGTGGCATCCGCTTTGTGCCACGTAGCGCCGTCCTGCTGGAATCACATATCGTCTATGTCCATATGCTTCAATTTGGGCCATAAGAAATTGGTTATCAACGTTCTGTAGCACTCACCGTTGACGGTGACCGCCTCACCAGCGTCGTTTTCGAAAAAGTACGGACCAATGACGCCGCCGGCCCAAAATCCACACCAAACGGTAACTTTTTGAGGGTGCATTATCTATTATCTATTATATATATATATATATATATATATATATATATATATATATATATTCAGTTCAAGTCTGCGAAAGGCCGAGTTCTTGTGCACGGCGAGGAATCGACTGCCTGAGGCAGTCGATTCCTCGCATTACTTTCACGAACCGCGACGATGTTCTCGGCCGATCTTGCGTTCCTTGAACGTACGGGTGTTGACTGATTATTTACCAAACCAGTCGTTTCAAATTTGGTCACCAAACGTTAAAGAGTCGACTGTGAAGCGCCACCACGTCTAGCGTAAATGGGCGCAGTGCACGCAACGTTTGCACTAACGAACACTCCTTTTGATAATAAAGTTTTATCATTTGAACGTGCTGTTCAACCGCGTAACTTGCCATGGTGATTTGGCATAAGTAACTAAATAATAAACAAAAGATTTGATAGATGTCACCAAAACAAAATAGCCGCCACGGGCCGCTAAAATCTACCCGCGCCAATTGAAAAACCATTTATTATATAGTTTTACAAAATTATTGCTAATATAATAAAATGGATATAAGTGGAAAAAGTTCTATAGTTTATTGTTATTAATGGATATGAGGTCTAATAAAGTTTATACAATAGGAGTGTAAATTAAATTTAACAAAAACTTAAGATTTATATGACGGGGTATGTAATTAGGAAGAAAATTGTATAATGAAAAGGAGAGGTTAGGGCAGTTAAAACGATTTATGATCGATCGTACCTTCGTCTAGTCCGCACTCACAAATTGAACTATATTTAATCTTAAGTTTTGCCAAAAAATACAGGTGAACAAGTGTCTCCCAGTCTAATTCTACATATAACAAATGTACCATGTCAGGAGCCATTTCTGAATTTAAAAAAAAACATGGTTTGGAGGGGATGTCATGTTGGAGTTCTGTATAATATTTACCGATAGACTTCTGAGTTTTTTTTCAAAGAGAATTCCAATCTGACATCTGATGGATTTTCGCAAGACAAATGAGGTTATGACAATGAGTATATGTTATATAATACATGAGGGTACCGGAAGTAGATGCTTATTGTTTTGCCAAAAATCGACAATTTCGTTGTCACATATGCCACTATGACTTGGCAAAACATCTATATAGTGCATCTTTTATTTTAAAAATAACTGAGAATTTCGATTTACTTCGAAGCGGGAAAATGCTTTGTAATGAACTATACGAGTCAGTAAAAGTAATAGATTTGTTAATTTTGCGCGCTTCTATGAATAAAATTGCTTCCAAAATAGCAACAGAAGATTGAAGTAGCACTTGAATTTTTTAAATTTAAAATAATTATATTATAATTATTATATTTTTGGCATCCAGACAGCTGAACCTACAAAACTATTATCAGAAAGCTTAGAGGCGTCAGTAAAACGGTTCAATGGCGGCTCCGTGGCGCAGTGGCTTAGCAGTGAGTTGTTGCGCTGGGGGCCGCGGGTTCGAATCCCGCACGGAACAAGTATTTGTATGGCCTACAATTAATTGTTCCGGGTCTGGATGTTTGTCCTCGTGCAATTTGTGTTTGTAAACTGCCTCCACGATACAGGACAAAATCCTAGTGTGGGGGTAAGGTTTTTTTAAAAAAGAGAAAAAAAACCAAGAAAACCAAAACGGGTCAACCACCCTTCCCATTTTTCACGTATACTAATAATTTTTGTTGGGCCACAGGAGAATTTTTAGTCACACCAAAATCTAAAATAACTGAAGGATACCATCCTACATAGAGCTTCAAACGGACATTCGAACAGAGGATTAATCATACTTTGAAATATGGGAAATTTAAATCTTTTGGTAGCTTTTAAGAATACAGTCTTTATGAGTCCAGTAGTTATTATTCTTAAAACCAGAGTTTAAAGAATGCAGTTTAGAAAGATGTGGATGTGAAGATAGTTCAAATATTCCATATATAAAGTGATCGGCAAGATACTGTCTACGTAGGTTAAGAGGAGGTTTGCTACATTTAACTTGTAGAGCATTTGACGGAAATGATTTCATAGCCTCCAAGATAATTCGTAAGCACTTGAGTTGGATTTAATTTAAAACTTAAGAGCTTGTTCATTACAAGTTTAAAAGAGAAATGTACCATAGTCAAAATGTCTACGGATTAAGGCGTTATATAAAAGCTTTAAGCAATATGGGTGAGATTGAGATCCCCATAAAGCAGTATATATACAGTAATCTATGCCATAAAGCAACACGGGCCGCCGACGTTGCTCTATGTGAGATCCCACTGACCTCTATATATACAAGTAGTGAGATCCGCACCAAACACCTGTCAGTGAACAGAAACAGAAACAGATTTTTATTCAATATAGATTATAAATAATACTTATTGAAAGTCACTCTTTTGTTTAATTACCACTGGTTCGAAAAAAAAACCTCTGTCCTGGGAAGAACGAGCAAGAAACCCAGCGGGACTTTTAAAAAAAATTACAGCTTACAATCATGTATGTTACACACTTAACCACACAACAAAAATAGAAATAGCTTGGTAGCGATCACCTCATTCCCAGGGTTATTATCATCCATAAATTCCTTAATATATAATAACCCTTATTATACAAACTTTGTTTATTAAGTTTTTGAACTTTGAGCAGGTCAAATTTTTGTATATTTTCTGGGATTTTGTTGTAAAAGCGTAAACATTGCCCCTAGAATGAATTACTGACTCGATGGAGTCAAGTAACTGGTACTAATAGCTTGTGTCTGCTCCTAGTATTCACAGAATGAATATCACTTATTTTTGTAAAACTACTTTTATTTTTGTGTACGTACATTACATTTTCATAAATGTATTGAGAGGCCAAAGTTAATATATTAATTTCCTTAAATTTTTGTCGGAGCGACTCTTAAGTTTTAAATCATAGATTGCTCTTATGGCCCTTTTCTGTAAAACAAATATAATTTTAGTGTCAGTCGCGTGTTCCCATAGCAAAATACCATACGACATTATGCTATGGAAATAGCTAAAGTAAACAAGTGTAGCTGTTTCAACACTGGTAAGATTTCTAATTTTTTACAGTATAGGTATGCTGCAGAACTAAGTCTGCTTGCTAATTTTGATATATGGGGGCTGCATTGAAGCTTCGCGTCTAGTGTTATTCCAAGAAAAATGGTGGTATCGACAAGACTCAGTTCCTTCCCATTTAAAATTACATTATTATTTAAATGAACGAAGATATTTACATTATTTTCGCATTTTTGGGCAGTAAATGTCAAATGTACCTGTCAGCTTAGAATCCAGAAAAACATCTAGGAATTTAACATTATCACTTGTCAAAATTATTTAATTTTGTACAGAGATTAAAATATTGGGACAAAATCTTTTTTAGAGAATATTACTACTCTACTCTTTGTAGGTGATAGGGATAGACCGTTATCAGTAAGCCAATTATTTAATTAGAACAATACAGAATTAAGACGATAACTCAAGTCTGTAAAGTTCTTAGAATAGTAATAAAGTTAGATCATTAGCATATTGTAAGACTTTACATACAAAAGGATTTAACAGAATGTTCGAGTTTATGGGTATATATGTTAAATAAAATAGGGCTCAATACAGAACCATGTGGGGGGCCTTGCCAGATCTGTCTAGGCGGGAGCAGTTTTCCTTGAACTCTTATACAAATTGACCTTACTGAAAGTAAATTTAAAATAATGCGAATAATTCTATAGGGAACATCCAAAAGAAACATTTTTGGACAAACGTTATTGTTGGCGACGCGAGATAATATTTCCAAAAATTATTCATTATTTCATTCAAATTTATATTAATAACAAATTATGCTAATTTCTGAAATATTTGGATTAACTTAGTCATGAATTTTAAAGCAATCGGCTATGTAATACGAATGCTTAATTATTTGCATTACTTAAAGATATATGATAAGAGGTAAGATGCATAATGACTAGATAAGGATAGCAAATGTTAGAATGAAATAGTATTATATACTAAACAGAGATAGCTATAGCTTTTAGAATGAGATGGCACTAGCCTCCTATTACGAATCGGAGGTTCGGGAGTCGTGCTCAGATTAGTATTTCACCTTGTAAGGGTGTTTATCATAGTCAAATTAGAGTTAAAAAATATAATAATTTTAATTGTTTAAAGAGATAAGTAACTGTTTTACATGTAAATTTCAGTAATGTGTGAAAATGTATGCAGCAAAAATTTCAGTAATGTTTTATTAAATAATAAGACAAGAAATATGTTACAAGCATTTAAATTTATTGATATAATAACGAAATAATAACAAAATTTTATAAGAAAATTAAAGTAATTTTATTAGTAATTAAAGAATTTAATTTGTGAATTAAATGGTTGTATTGTTTAAAATATTAATGTTTATTGCTGAAAATCATTGTTTAAAGTATGTGCGTTAGATATTTAAGATTTATGACTCCAAAAATAGCTTGTAAATTCTCTATGTTTTGTTGAATATTTTATTATTCTTTTATGTGATATTAATATTTTAATTATTATTGTAATGAGTTTTTGTTGTGTTTTATGTGAAAAGTAGTTGTGTAATGATATTGTGATGGGCAATAAAGTTATGGGGTCATAAATGGAAATGTGATAATGAAAATTAGTGATTAAAGAATGTCGAAATGGCGTTTAGCGCGCGGTTCTCTTTCCGGTATAGCTTTCATGGTACAATAGGAGGCCGCTATGTTTGCAATTCGTTCGGGAAGTTCGGGACCAGCTACAGTTTTCAGTTTAAATCAAGAAAGAAAAAGCAATTAGGGAAAGTAGTAAATCAGTGAAAGTTTCAACATCGCATTTACAAGGGGAACTTTATGAACAGTTAGTGTTTTATTTCAAGATCCTTCAGTGTTCACCCTAATATTAGGGAAAAAGGGGAATATACAGTCCAATAAGTACTTGACTGACGTCAAGACCGGGACCATTCCTTAGGTACCCGTAATCTTAGTCGTCAACCCTTTCTTTTGAGAGAGGATGGAGTTCTGAGTTGAACGTCTTTCACGGGCTCACGCCGACCTAGTTGTTCCCGAACCCAACGTGGTGTGGTATTGGTCTGTGAATAGAAGGCCAATAATTGGTTGATCTCTGCTGCAGGACGTGAGACGAAGTCACGTCGCCCCCTTTCAGTTATCATAGGCTGGCTGGGATGATACATCAGGGAAACACTAACAACTGATTCTTCTCTGGAAAAAGCCGAACGTATATCAGAGGTAAAAACAGACAAGCTATCTAGTGTGTGCAGGCCCTTTCGAAATCCAAACTGTGTTTCAGGAGACGTTTATTTTAAACAAACCATTCGAAACGGTTATGTGACAGAGTAATTACTAGCATAGGGAGAGTCATAAAATAAGAACAAAATGCTTATAGCTGAACACTTTATACATATTATGACGTTTAACATGATACAAAATAAGATAGCTATATTATTCTCACCTTTTTTCTTTTACAAGGTTGTTGCCATTTTCCATTCCATAGACACCTCTATTGATGTTCCATTAGCGAAACAAAAAACGTTATCGATAAATTCATTTAGTCTATGACTTAGTAAAATGTTTATTAGTCCGGTTCGTAATACTTATTTGTATCAATGAAAGTTTATGGAAGCTTCATCTGACATGAAGTAGTTGCTGTGGCCCATAGACATATACATCTATCCTCAACTACGAATCAAAATGCAGACGCGTTGTCACCCGTGAGGACTAAGATGGAATGCCTTATTTCCAGTAAAAGTGGTCTTCGGTTCTCTACACTCACCATACGAAACACAGCAGCCTTGAGCTGCTATTTTACGCTGGAATTCTGTGAGAGTGTGGTCGTTCCCCGATCGAGTCGACCCATTCGTGATACAACTATACTACTAACAGAATAGAATAGAATATTTTTTATTCAATATAGATTATTACATAATACTTATTGAAAGTCATTTTTTTATTTACCACTGGTTCGGAAAATACCTCTATCCTGGGAAGAACCAGCAAGAAAACCAGCGGGACTTTTTTTTAAACATATTTCACTTTACAATAATTTGTATGTTTGTACAAATTTTAAATGAATTTTAATAGAACCAGCATGGTGGCGATCACCTCATTCCCAGGGTTTTTTTTTCACTTATGTATTCTTTGATATTATAATAAACCTTTTTGAACAATTTTTTTTTATTAAAACATTTAAACTTATTTATTGACAAATTGTGTACATTTTGTGGGATTTTGTTGTAAAAGCGTATACATTGCCCCATAAATGAATTACTAATTCTGTGGAGTCTAGTAACTGGTATTACAAGCTTATGTTTGTTCCTATAGTTTTGAAGTATGAACATCTTTATTCTTATCAAAGATATTTATGTTTTTATGTACATACATTACATTTTCATAAATATATTGCGATGCCAAAGTTAATATGTTTATTTCTTTAAATTTTTCTCTAAGGGACTCATTACAATTATAAATCGCCCGTACGGCTCATTTTTGCAAAACAAATATAGCTTCGATGTCAGTCGCATTACCTCATAGCAAAATTCCATAAGACATCACGCTATGAAAGTAACAAAAATAAACTAATCTAGCTGTCTCAACATTGTTGAGACTTCTAATCTTTCTTACAGCATATGCTACAGAACTAAGTCTGCTTGTTAATTTAGATATATGGGGGCCCCATTGAAGCTTCGCGTCAATAGTAATAGCAAGAAAAACAGTGGTATACACAAGACTCAACTCCTCCCCATTAGCTGCAGCATGGCTCTACCACGTACAAATCTACTTAAATTCAGCTGGTATATTTCCGCCAAATTATCATTAGACTTATTATGTATTTCACATAACTGTGTTTGTTTAATCGACACTGGGTTTGCTTCACGGAACGTACACGAAGGGCACTGCTACAATAGTACAATAACAGCGCCACGACCGCGGTCTGCCTTCTCTTTTGTCGCTAGATCACAACTACCATTAAATCGATTACGAACGTATTACCCGCTTTCCTCTCTGCATCCTCAAGATATTATCCATCATTTATTCATTAATTACAGCCTATCAAAAGTCCACTGCTGAACGTAGAGGGAATATTTGCCATAGTTCCCTCTCTTAGCAAGTGGGTTGGCAACCGCAATTTTTTATTATTTTGGGTTGTTATCAGGAAGATACTGTTGCCTATCTCCTATTTCATTTTCCTCTGTCATCTTTTACGATACTCACGGGATGGTAAGGGGGCTTAGAGCTTCTAAGTAATAATATATATTATTTGGTAGGAGGTAGTGGATTCTTATCAAGATCCTGCCTTAACTTCATTATTTCGCAATATTTTCATCCAAACAGAAAAAGCTTTGTTGAATATAGTCGATGGTTTTCCGCTAAGCAAGTGGTAAATCTATATAAATTAAAATTAATTGCCGCCCATATGAAAGATCATCACTTGAGAACGGCTGGACCGATTTTGATGAACACTCACACTTACAATTTAACCCGGTAAGTAGCGCTGTTGTCGAGATCTAGAAAACAGTCGTGAAGCCGGGGCCTATCGTTAGTAAGCATATAATTTTGGGCATATAAGCATAAACTCGCTTATGTACCGTGTGTCTGTCAAGACTTAGTATTCATACCTCCGTAACTATTAGGTTTTTTAAAGTTTTCGAAACGAATATTTGTAATGTAATATAATAATCATCACTTGATTTAGAAAACAAGTTACTTGGTCGTTCGAATAATAATAAGTCTAGTCCTAATTTCTTTATAATTTTAGACTTATTATATGTGTATAATAATAAAAATAAATAACTAAACAAAAACGAGAATATCGATGTCGATTGTTGCTAACATTGTGTGAACGAAATTACTATAGATTAATTACGTCATGTCTTGTAAACAGTGGTCTCGAAACTACCGATTTTCGGTATTTCTACCGATTTGGCGCTTGTCCTACCGAAATGGATCGATTATTCTACGATTTTTTTTTAATGTAAGGATATTCTCCCGATTTTTATACCGACTTTTAAAAAACAAAACAACGAAATTGATTGTCTACCGAATCAATCACTGGTTTACTACACACAAAACGTCTGTTTAATGACTCTAATTGTTATGATTTTGAAATTAGTTCAAAAATGACAGCTGCTATGGATAAAAAATATTGGTACGATCATAAAGTATGCAAAAAATAAATCGTTTTAGTTGTTATCAAAGACATAATATTTCTTTTGTTCTGAGAGCTCTGTCTGGTTTGTTTGTTCATGTCATTGATTGTTAATTTCATATGTTGGACTAATTAATCATTGTTATTTGTTAATTTAAATACAAAAACAAATACAAATTCTTTATTTGCATGAAACACAGTTGACAGGGTCTTCAGTTAAATATCTATAATGTATATGTGTTTAGTCTGCTCGCAGACGTGCAAATATTTGGGTATATAAAACAATAAACTATCTATAAGTGGATCACATAAATCATTAAACTAATTTTTCCATTCTAAATATTTTTAGGCTATAGAAACAATTTTCCAGTAACCATTTTGTTAAATTATTTTTATAAGAGGCTCCTTCTTTTTCTTTTAAATTCTTAGGTAATGTATTATATAATCATATGCTCATGTTATATACATTTCTCTTATACATATCTTTATGACAGGGAGGTTGATATATTAGGTCTGCATATTTACTTCTTAAACGCCTTGTTGTAGTATATTGGTGGGTATTAAAATACTTAGGGAAATATTTGACAAAAAGACAGGTTTCTCTGATATATAAACAAGGTAATGGAAGAATATAATATTTTTTAAAGTAAGGTTTACAACTATCTAAATACCAAATGTTGCTTAAGGCACGGATGCATCGTTTTTGAACTAAAAGTGCTCTTTCTACCTCAACAGAGTTACCCCAAAGCAATATCCCATAGCTAAGCACCGATGATACGTAGCCATGGTACGCTGTAAGAGCAGCCTTAATTGATATATTTTGCCTAACACTTTTTACAGCAAAAGCGAATCGTTGAAGCTTTTTACAAACGATATCAATATGTTCCTTCCAGTTCAGATGTGTATCAATATTTATTCCTAAAAATTTATAGTGATCTACTTCATCAATTTTGTTATTGTCGTATAGAATTTTAAAGTGTTGTTTAGATGACCTGAATGACCAAAATTGCATAATTCTCGTTTTTTGTAGATTGACCCTTAAATAATGAGCCTCCAACCATTCTATGATATTCGTTAGTGCCGTATTTGCAAGCGAATCTAATGAATTATTACCAAAAGGGATACATTTGTGTGAAGTGGCATTGGGAAGGTCATTAACATACAGTAAAATAATAAAGAACCGAGTATACTCCCCGTGGTACGCCTGTTTTTTAAAATAATAATTGAGAACGATGAGTTTCTTTAATTAAAATTTTATTTTTTTGTGTCATTTTTGTTATCTATGTACCCTGTCTTCTACTTTTTAAATAACTTTCAAGCCATGCATACGCGTTCCCTCTAATTCCGTATGATTCTAGTTTATGAAGGAGTTAATCATGATTTACAAAGTCAAAGGCGCAACTCATGTCAAGAAATAGTCACAGTACCGGGGTATTATTATTTATACATTCAGTTATATTTTATAAATTCAAAACAAGCAAGAGAAGTAGAACTACTTTTACGAAAGCCAAATTTTTCAGGTTGTAATATGTCACAAGAACTTATAAAATCATTAAGCCTTTTAAGCATAGCTTTCTCGAATACTTTTGACAATACCGAATTCAAAGTGATAGGTCTATAGTTGCCTATATCTTGTTTAAGTACGTAGGTATCTAGTATAGGTAAACCCGCCTAACTGCTAAATAACGTTCCTAGTTTAAAATAAAGATATTTGATCAAATTTATTGTTTTTTTTTCATTTATCGATTTTTGATCAAAATATACCGATTTTACTTGGCAACCCACCGATTTCGCATTTTGACTTTCGAGACCACTGCTTGTAAAGCAACGTCACATATAATAGAGTAAAGGATGCAAATTTGGAATACCACTTTCTAAAAAAATCGTATCAGTCATGGGTTGAGAGTTTTAAGAATAAAAACTGCATTCAGTGTTAGAAAAACTTATCTTTTAATCAAATAAAAATAATTGAAAACCTTGGCTTATTTTAAGTAGGAATTTTTTTGGTTTAGTCATAGAGTCACAGATTAGCGTAGTTTAGATAAAGTGAATCAAATTTGGAATAGGCTATCCCAAATTACAATCACCTAAATAATTAACTTTAATTAACCATTTAATTGGCCTAAATCCTGTAGATACAAGATACTGAGATCACTTAAATTAAAAAACTATATCAATGCTTATTTCTAAATCAATTCTACTTTTTTGCTTTTCTCTAGTCTTTGCAGTAATCACAAACATAGCAACCCGAATCATAACCAGCACATTCGCTGTGCACCCAGCCTTCGCATGTGAAGCATTGCACCCATTGTTCTCCCCTTTGATCTTCGGTAAATTTTCCATTACAGAAAAAACAAATACAGTCATTTCCTGTAGGTTGTCTCACATTAGCATAAGAGGGTATATCTTCTTCTGATTCATCAGATGCGAATGTATCATCACTATCAGACTCTGTGTCTTTTTCTGGAAATATCTTTCTTTTGGTCGATTTGGAACTTTTCCTTTCCTTTCCTTTCCTTTTCCTTTTAAATTTCTCTTTGTTTTCCTTTCTTTGTTTCTATTTTTATACTCATTTTCAAATGGTTTTTTCAGTTTTTTTTTGTTTATTGCTTCTTCCAATTGCTTTTTGTAGGGTGAGCTAGAAATTATTTCAGATTTACCTGGCTTACGACCTCGATTTGATGACCGATATTTGGAAGTAGGAACTGGTGAGATTTGAAACGGTGTCACAATGGGGTTACTACGAGAAGGTCCAGGAAGATTTTCTTTTTCTTGTTCTTCTCGCATGGCAATATCAGGAAGGTTTATTGATGGAGGATCTGTTTCCGACACAATTTCATTTGACTGTTTTCTGCTATCTGATGAAACATCAACATGACTGTCATCGAAACCTTGTAATAGGGTTGGTGAATGATTTCCAGCTTCATTTATGACTTGTGGACTTGCAGCGATAGGACTACGTGCTTCTTGTTCGTTTTCAGCAATGCCATCCGCTGATTCTTGTGCTGCTGCGAGATAGTCAGATTCCGTGAAAATATTTGTATTTAATGGATAAATGCCACCAACTCTAAAGCCATTTGCTGCAATTTCACCAGTCTGGCATTTTAGATAAGCTTTGCCAAATAACTCTGAAATATCGTAGGCAGTAAGTGGTCTATTGTTTTCGCGCAACCACATACGAATTTCTTCACTGTAGTAACTTTTTAGTGGCCCCATGAATGCTTTATCCATGGGCTGGATCTTATGTGTGCAATGTGGCGGCAGTGAAATCAAAGTCACATGATTCTGTCTAGCTTTATCTATGAGCTCGATATTCTTTGTGTGGCTGAAATGACCGTCAAATAAGAGGAGAACTGGTGAGGATTCGGACGGCTTTACATAATCGATAAAATGTTCAAACCACTGCGTGAATAAATGTGTTTGTATCCAGCCAGAAGGATGTACTCGGATAATAGAACCTTCAGGAGAGCCTTTCTTTAATAGGTCGCTATTATTTTGCGCGGAAAATCATCATTGGCGGTACAAATATACCAGCTGGACTCATACAGGTCACCACTGTTATGAGAGTTCCCCTTTCAGCAGACGACATAGCTCCAATTTGCTTTTTTCCTCGGCGACCAATCACTTTGGGATATTTGCTTTGTACAATTGACAGTCCTGTTTCGTCAACATTAAAAATCTTACTAGCCGTGAACTTTTTTTCGTCATAAACTTTCTCAAGATTTTGATAAAACTCGTCCATTCTTGCTTTTGTAAATCCATTGGCTCTAGCAAAAGATGTTCCAGTGGGCTTGCGTATTGATAAAGTTTGCTTGTGCCTCGCAAGAAATCCTTTGAGCCAGTATCTGCCAGCTCTGTCGTCATGGAATGGATGGGGCACATTATTTTTAACAGCAAGTTGATATGCTATCCTTCTCATATCCATTCGAGTCAAACCATATAATTTTTGTTCCATAACAAGGGCATATTTCACCAACATTTCCTCAAAAACCTTATTAAATACTGGTCTGCGACCTATCTTTTTGGTCAGAGTATCTTCTAACAAACTGTCATTTTCTTGAACAAGTCGAAATAAGGTGGTTCTGGGTACATTATAAGTTTTTGCTGCCTTTAAATAGCCCATTTTCTTGTCTCGAACTGCTAATATTGCAGCAGCCATATCATTTTGACTCCACTTACGCTTTTATATTTACTGGCAGAGTTAGCAGTGGTCGAAGACATTACTAAAACAAAATTAAATAATATTGATCAAAAAGACTATTTGAATAAATAATAAATACTTAAAAAGAATCCTTTCAATCAGAAGTAGAAACAAGAAGGCAAACTAATGTGCACATAATTTGGAATATTCAAATTGACTTCACCTATAGTATTCCAAATTAGCAAAAGAACCATTTTAACCTAAAATATTTTTATCAATGTGTGTTTAGAATAATTTCAAATAAGCCATGATTTCTACAACTGATACACAAAACTATAGATTTGTACAAATACAAACATGTAAATATAAGTTAAACTCAAGATGCAAGCCGATTTATTACTTACTTGAAAATTTTCTCGACAGCACTTTCACCCGATGCAGTTTGTCACGGCGCTGTCAATATGGCTGCTTCTCAGTCACGCCCTCTTTGTTTGTTAGTACACGGACTACGTAATACAGGCATTCGTTATTAGATGGCGCTTTTCTTTATTTTTATAATGCAGTATTCCAAATTACCAGCAGTATTCCGAATTACCATCCTTTACTTTACTACAATAGGGATGTAATTTTTCTAGTAAATCAGAAGATACGAGTGTATTTACTCTCATATTTGGCATAGTATAAAGAGATGAAAGTGATCACTTGACATTTCTATTTCCACGCATGAATTACACGCAACATCTTTTAGATTTGTATCTTTTTATCTTATTTGAACAATAAATAAGAAAAAGCGAGACAAGTATATCGACTCAATTTATGTAGAATTGTAGGTTCTCTCTATGCATACGTATGTATGTAATTACTCTAAAACGTCGTACGTCAAGCTTATTCATTGTCCTTTTGCATCGTGCGTCGTGCATGACCTTGGCGGGACGTACGTCAAGATGGACCGTGTACCTATAAGACGAAGGGTTAAGTAACTTTTTTTTTAAAAGAATTAAACTGTTTTCGAATGTTGTCAAATGCATGTTTGACGTTTTATTTAAGGTAGTGTTGTAGCTTTTGTCTTTAATATCGATATAAATAATTATGAAAACAACTTAGTATATCTTCTCTTTCGTCTCTAAACTTTTAAAGCATTTCATTTGAATTGATGTCTTATTTTCAAATCATTAAAATGAGTATTTTTACCTCTCATTGATTGAGGGACTTTCTCCATTTTGGATGTGTCCTAACTAGTAAAAACTTAAATTATATATTATTACCATTACTGTTACAGCCTATAAAAGTCCACAGCTGAACATAGGCCTAGAGATTTTCTCATAGGGGGGATATTAGCCATAGTTGCCACACTTGGCAAGCGTGATGGCAATCGCAGTTTTTTTATTTTTAGTCGTTATAAGGAAGACGCTGCTGCCCATCTCCTGATTTGTTTCGCTCTGTCGCCTCTTACGATCCCACGGGATGATATGATATGAAGTGGATATTCTTACACTGCCACTACACGGTAAAATAAATATTATAGCAACTACACAATTACACACTTTAGTCAGTTGAGTAAGTTAGAGTGTAAATTTGTATGTATATAAATAATATCTAGTAGTAAGTACTAGTAGATCCAGTAGATGCTGTGAACTCTCCTATGGAAATGTCAAAGCACAGATTAGAAAGTGAAATAAGAAATATTGTTGTCATTTTGACGTTTCCTTTAGCGAGTTTTTCTGCCTAGACTAGATAATATAGGATTCAGATATTCAATGTTCAGTTTCGATGGTTGTGAATTAGGCATTGAGAATAAAATAGTGCATGTCCCAGACAGTCTACTTTCATAAGCTAATTCATGATTAATAGGTATATTAATCATAAATTAGCTCTAACCTGTTGTAAGAAAGTCTAAGTTTATGTGGGTGGTGTTTTCTTAACAATTTTGCTTATATCAGTAAAAAGTAAAAGAACACTGTTTTCGTGTATTCATTTCGAGTTTGAAATAGTGGGATATGAACGGCGTATGTTAATACTACTTTCACATTATTGTATGTTAGGTAAGTACAAAGTAGTTGATTAATAGTTTTATTTATAATTTATTTTGCGACGCTTATTTTCTCTACCTCAGCTTTAATATCAACGTATGTTAACTACGGTAGTTCAAATAAACAAATTATTAGATTTTATTTAAAGAATATGTACTTTGTTTTAATTACTAATTTACTAAGGGTTGGTGCATTTATGGATATGGTGTATTAATTAAAAAAATATTTGAGATGTTAAATTATAATATATTATTTTTTATTAAAATAAAAACATTTCAAAATTTTTTCTGCCATAATATATATTTGTATACAATATTTAGACTACTAGTGAGTACCTAATCTTATTTAAATTTTAGGTAAAAAAATATTTAGAATTATGTTTATGTTTATGTTATGTAATATTTTAAATTGATTGTGAAGTGCCGATATGCGGTGCGAGTGATAAAGAGAGGTGCTAATCTTGGAAGTAATTGCCTACATTTCCTTTTTGAAATATTGCTTTGGGCAATAATGTTTTCACCCCCCTAAACCTTTATGAAATGAGACAATTTTGGTCTCATTAGATCCTTTACACCTTAATCTAGGTCTGGAAGTTTTTTTGTAATTCAATTTAGTTAAATTTAAAAAAATAAAAACGCTTGAGGAAGTTTTTAAATCAAAAATATAGATATTTAGATGCTAATAACTTATGTCATACGCAATATTTCTTTAAAATAAAAATGTAAAGACCTAGTTTTTCATTATATCTACAACATTTCCAAAAATTATGGAAATTAGACTATATTTACGGGGGAAAACATTATCACTTTTTGTATGAAAATTTACAGCTTCACAATACTCTTGAAATGCTATCTGCATTTTAATTTTTTCATATGATTTTGTGTATAAAACAGCCAGAAAATGTATATTATCATACCTATATCTTATATTGTGTTTATAATTGTCTTGTAAGATCTGTTGACTTCTGAATATTGGGTAAAAAGTTGTTTAGACCTCATAGGGTTTTAAGTTTACCAGTCAATCCTTGTGATTCCATAGACTTATAGTTTAAGGGAAAGTCTGTATAATAATAATGATAATGAGGATGGCAGTTAAAGACTAACATTGCATGCTCCTATACCTTTAACTAATTGGACATGATTGAGCAACAAACATATAAACTTTCACATTAAGATATTGATGAAGAGCCGTGGTAGCTCAGATGGTTAGCGCTCGCTGTAAGTTTCACAGTATGCGAGCAAACCGGGTTCGATCCCCGCCGGCACCAATGAAATTGTTAATTGCAATTTTAAGTGCTGATTTACCATGTGCTCGGCGGTGAAGGAAAACATCGTGAGGAAACCTGCATGTCTGAGAAATCAAAAAAAAAAAATATTTCGAAGACATGTGAAGTTCGCCAACACGCATTGGGGCAGCGCGGCGGACATTTGACATTTGACAATGAGAGGAGGCCTGTGCCCAGCAGTGGGACGTATATAGGCTGTAACTTTACTTTTACTTTTTTTTATTAAGATATTAGCAGGATTATCAATTTCAATAGAATGGTTTTTACTTACATCCATAACTATCTAGAGTAAGGTATATACAGGGTTATTTTGCAATAACTGGCCAAAATTGCAGAGAAGATTCAGAATTAGTAATATAGGCAAATGGTGAAGAAAAATTAAAAAAAATCTCAAACATTCTGTCCTTTTTATCTTTTAAAATCAAAATGCGTAGTAATGCATTATTTTAACTGATTTTACTGCATACACACATATTTGTAAGGGTTGATCGGTAGGCAAAAACGTTGTTGCCCATAAATCACATTCAATTTGGAATAATTTCAAATAAAGGTAGAAGCCTTATTTACTCGTATTTTCAAAAACGGCAATAACCGTATATGAACTAAAGTTTAAAATTTGGCTGTTCTATAAAAAATAACCCTGTATAGTTGAGCCCAGAGATAGTACCATAATTCTCTATTTTGTCATGTAGTGGCCGCATAAGACATTCCTCTACTCCATATCATCCCGTCGGTTTTGTAAGAGGCTACAGAGGATAGCTTCATAGGAGATAGGCAACAGCATCCTTCTGATAACAACTAAATAATAATAATAAAAAATTTAATGACCTACCCATGTGCCAACTCAAAACAATTAAAGTGAGGCAACAATGACAAATATCCTCACTATGAGGCAATCTATGGGGTAAGTATATTCAGCAGTGGATTTTATGTTTGATCTTATGTTTTGGTCCACCACCTCCGAGTTTTCTTCCTCGTACAACCTCTTTGTGGAATCGTTTACCACTGGCGATTTTTCTGGACCGATACTCAGATTTAGACTTTCAGGAAAATAGCTCACTCTTTTCTAAAAGGCCGGCAATGCACCTGCAATTCCCCTGGTGTTGCAGCTGTTCATGAGCGGCGGTAGTTACTTACCATCAAGTGAGCCGCATGCTCGTTTGCCCCTCTTCTATAAAAAAGTGAACATAGGCCTTTGATAGGCTGTCATGTATGAATGAATGAATATTTATACATTTAAGGCACAGTTTCACCTGCCATAAACATTTAAATCAAACTAATCTCTGTAATAGCAAACTAACCACAATATGCTAGCAAATCAGCTGCTGATTTAATGAGTGAGTGAGTGAAAAGCCACAAAATAAGTAATTTAATTATGTATTGACTGCACTATTTAA
This sequence comes from Parnassius orleans, assembly GCA_029286625.1. Taxonomy (NCBI): domain Eukaryota; kingdom Metazoa; phylum Arthropoda; class Insecta; order Lepidoptera; family Papilionidae; genus Parnassius; species Parnassius orleans. The sequence goes on from JAGSMP010000032.1 coordinate 2,300,049, forward strand.
AATAGCATAGGTCATTAACTCTGGCAAACAGTCAGTTTAATCAATATTAAGCGACATAACATGCAGTGTAAGAATATCTACTACTCCATATCTTCCCGTGGGTGTCGTAAGAGGCGGCAAAGGGAAACTGAGGCATAAGATGGGCAGCAGCATCTTTCTGATAACAGCAATATTACAATAAAAACTGCGATTGCCAGCCCACTCGCCAAGCGTGGCAACTATGGCAAACATTCCGCCATGAGCAATGACACAAATAAACAGCCCCAGTTCCCGACGCCCCCGCTATTCCTGGTTACGGTGGCGACCTTGGTAACGGTGGGGCAGGGTGTGCTAAGAATCTCTGGTGGAGGTTCAGCTGCCACCTGAGACGATTCGACCTGGCAACATTTCACGCATGAGGAGGATTGACGTGAGGATCAAGTTACGCTGGGATATTATAGGATTATCTGAGGTCCGAAGAGAGGCGGAGGACACGGTAATCCTCGAATCCGGCAACTTGTTCTATCACCGGGAGGACGACCATCTGTCCCAAGGAGGTGTCGTGAAGGTGATTTATTGTCTACAAGTCTCTCGTTAACAACGTTGTAAAGATTGGGAGTGTATCGACGAGGATCGCGTTCCTTATACTCAGAATCAGTTGAAGATCATACAGGTTTACGCAGCAACCTCGGCACATCCCGATGAGGAGGTGGAGAAAATGTATGAGTACATCTCTAGAGCCATGCATTCCTCCAAAATACGGAAAACCGTTTGGTGAATGTAGGGAAATTCGGAATAGGGCAACGGAACCTAAGGAGTCAGCAGCTGGCCCTTCGGCAAATTGTACAGAAGTCCGAAGAGTACAATCTGCCACTTTGTGTTGAGTGTGTGGACTATAAGAAAGCCTTTGATTTCGTCGAAATTTCGGTGGTGCTTCAGTCCTTTCAGCAGTGCCAAGTTGACTGTCGGTATATCGAAGTGTTGAAGTGTTTGTACAGTAAGGCTACGATGGCTATCCGAGTACAGAACCAGAGTACAAAACCCATCCAACTGCAGAGAGGTGTAAGACAGAATGAAGTTATATCCCCGAAACTCTACACCGCTGCATTGGAAACGTTTTCAAGCTACTGGACTTGAAAGGATACGGTATTAACGTCAATGGCGAGTACATCACTCACCTTCGATTTCTCGACGATATAGTCCTTATGGCAGAATCGTTGGAGGGACATAAGCGCTTATGCTCAATGACCCCAATAGTGCCTCCCAAAGGATAGGTCTTAAGATGAACATGGACAAAACAAAGATCATGTGTAAAGTCCATGTCACACCTATGCCGGTACCTAGTTGTTGGGAGCATTACGCTCGAAGTTGTTGACGAGTATGTTTACCTGGAACAAATTGTCCAACTAGGTAAGTCCAACTTCGACGAAGAGGTCAATCGACGGATTAAACTCGTCTGGGCAGCGGCCTCAAAATATAGAAACAAGATTGTACTACCAGTGCGTGTTGCCAGTGATGACTTACGGATCTGAGACATGGTCCTTCACTGCTGGCCATTTGAGGAAGCTCAAGGTCGCTCAGCGGCTATGTTCGAGGTTTCTCTGCGTGATAAACCTAGAAATGAGGATATCCGCAGTAGAACCGACATATATGAACGGATTAGTAAGCTGAAGTGGTAATGGGCCGGCCATATAGCTCGAAGAACCGACAACCGATGGGGAAGAAAGGTTCTCGAGTGGCAGCCTCGTAACCGTAGGCCAAGTGTAGGGCGGCCCCCCTCTAGATGGAGTGACGACCTGGTAAGACATGCAGGAAGTCAAAAGATGCAGGTGGCTCGGGACCGTGCTTTGTGGCATTCCTTGGGGGAGGCCTATGTTCAGCAGTGGACTTGTGATTGGCTGTAATGATGATGATGATGATGAATAACACTATTAAATATGTTTCAAAATTAATATTCTCTAAGGGATATAACTTGTATGCATTTGTAGTCTTTGTTTCAAATTAGAAACATAAGGGATCTTAAATGAATATCAATGAAGTAGAAGTTTAAAAGTTTGAGTTTTTAGAAGTAGAAGTTTTTTGTGATCGCGTTATCGAAAACGACTAACGATTTCAGTAAAATTTACAATACAGATTTATGAGGCGAAAATTGAACTAGCTAAGTAAGTCTAATTTATACAACAAACTTGACTTGCCCTCGCAAAGTAGTAATTAGGTGGTAGGACTACTCTTCTGCCGGGGAATCCATCTGAGTAGGCGGGAAGAGGGTGGTCTCTTACATATTTCTGTCGTCACTCCATCTAGTGGGTGGTCAACCTACACTTCGCTTACCGCTACGAGGCCGCCACTCGAGAACCTTTTTCCCCATCGGTTGTCGGTTCTTCGAGCTATATGGCCGGCCCATTGCCACTTCAGCTTACTAATCCGTTGGGCCATGTCGGTCACTCTGGTTCTACTACGGATATCCTCATATATAGATATATGGTCGAATTGGGGGACGCCCTACACTTTGCCTGCCGGTACGAGGCTGCCACTCGAGAACCTTTCTTCCCTTATTTTTTTATTATTTGTGCTTAATTATTAAATTATAACCTTTAAACTTTCACTTACTTCTTTAGGGTATGGAATATCAAAATTATGATAATTTATTTATATTTTCTAAAGAGTTTTAAATACTAAAGGTCGATTTTTAATCATCAGGTAAAAGTTATAAGATTAAAATAAAGGACACATACAATTTAAAAATAGGTTCGTATGAATAGAATAGTTAATTTGTTTCATATTTATATTCCGTTAGATTATTTGATTAATTATAACCTTAGAGTTATAAGCAAGCTGATTATAACTTTTATCTGACAGTTGAAAAATCAGCTCTAGGTCTTTTGACTCTAACTGTAAAAATGATGGCGCTCCCTTAATGCTCGATTATGTCACGAAAATTCGGCCAGTCAGTCGGGATTCTCTTTTTATATCATAGTATAGATTACATTAAAATCTCATACACCATCTTATTTCTTTAAAAATGCATTAAATAAAATATCAAATGGACCCGAGTCTAGAAATAGTAGCTGTGTCGTACAATCAGTTTCAATGGGTTGAGATTGAGAAACCGACATCTGTAACGCCTCCGTTAACGCGGCCGTGAAGGTTATTGTTTTAAGCAACGGTGACCTCAATGCAATGTAAAGATTAATTGTTTTGTGAGGATTAAATTATACGGAAAATTACTACCAGCCTTCAGAGCATGAGTTTTCTATCGTATCGAATTCAAATCGCCTTCGAGTGATATATAGTTCTATTTACGTCCGCCAGGGACGTTGTTCATATTTCCATTAATTTGTAGTCAATACCGATACTAAAACGTTAGTGCTTAGTGTAAAGAACTTGTGCTATGGGCGCTGCTGTGAAATTCAACATATTTTGAAAATAGAGATGCTTTTTTAACCTTTTCACAAACGATTTCCGAACTATACAGTATCTCATACGTCAAAATTACAGTTAATAACTGTTTTTATATTATATTTATTACGAAATAAATCAATCTTCTATATAAATAAAATGAGGTTTGCAGTTGTGCGCATCACGAAAAAACAACTGGATAGATTTCAATTAGGTTTTCTAAGTTTTGTTTCTTAGACACTTGGCCCATATCTAAAAACATAATTATTGCGATATGTTCATTTAATATAAAGTTATTAAAGTTTTAAGAAACAACGATTTTTATAAGCACTACGTGTTCAGTGATGTGTGTTTTCTTGCCGCGGAGAAGTGGGGCAAGCGATGTAGCGCGCATGCGTAGGAGAGGGGAAGTCTCTTCTACCTCTGCCTCATGATAAAGTTAGGGGTAGCCGCGCATTGCGCGAGCGACCTGATGCTGTTCAGTTGTAACACAGAATAAATAATAGTTTCCTATAGTTTTCTCAGTAATTTTTCACCGTTAAATAACTAATTTTCATCTAATTACTTTTCTTATAGTCGTATTTATATATTTATATATTTTGTATATCGAAACATTTGTTAATATATTAAGCAACGCGGACGAAGTCGCGGGTATCAGCTAGTAGGTAATATACATATAGAACATAAGGGTAAATTTGGAAATCGACTCGAGACAAACTGACTGCGAGAGTATTGGGGATAGCAAATAAGGGCAGCATTTGCTATCCCTATCAACCCCCTGGACGTACTTCTAGCAAAGTAAAACGATGGAGGGGGCCGGTTGCGTTCTGAACGGAGAACACGGGAGCGACTACGCTGATGGTGACCACCATGGATTTTATCCGCTGCACAGCGGAAAGTATCCACGAGGATCTCCCCATCTTGAACTCGTTACAATCTCCCTTTGAATATATAAGCCCCCTGGACAACTTGCATTGTATCGATCGGTTTATCCGGTCAGTTGCGACTTCGGACTTTCAAGTAAAGACTATTTTTTAAACGGCCGGCAACGCACCTGCAATTCTCCTGGTGTTGCAGTTGTTCATGAGCGGCGATAGTCTCTTACTATCAGGCGAGCCGCATGCTCGTTTGATCCCACTTATTTATATTAAAAAAAATCGATTTCCACATGTTCTTATAATAGCCCATTTACTGATGGCTGCGACTCGTAAATTTGGCGATGGCAGCGACTCGTAAACTTTTCTCCCTCCATCGCCGGTCGGTTGAGTCGGTCTGTTATCATTTTTGCTTACTGATCCTTTAGGTTAGTTTAGTTCTCTGAGCTATATTACAAGATTCAGTCGCCTTGTGTAATTCTGGTGGATATCGTTTGACTGAGAATCACTACGCAATTTTGTTATGATTTTTCTTTGTGATAGTATTAATATTTGTAACCAAAATTAAGATATTAATTTAAAAAGACATTTGTTTACACATGTATTTCAGATTTTACATGCGTTTCATTTAGCAGATTACGACTTTTCAATCACAGTTCATTTACCTCACTGAAAAGAAGTTTTTATTTCTTTAGCCAGATTCATCCTTAATTTTATTAACTTACCCAACGGAAGTCCACCCTCGTTGTTTTACTTGCTACAACTTGACGAACTTCTCGCAGTAAACAGTAAATGATATACAATTTATCATTCTCATGTATTTGGCACGCACAGAGAAATAGTCAGATCTTTTAATTTCATTCCAGTCAATTTCTTCGTTCATTGTCAAAATGTTCATTTTCTTTTAGGTATTCGTCTGAACTTTCGTTACTTATTCAAATAAGTCAAATGGACCATCGTGAATTCCGATGTTTTTCTTTACCGCCAAGCACGTGGTAGATTAGCACTTGAAGTTGCAATTAACAATTTCATGGCTGCTAGCAGGGATCGAACCCGATTTTATTTATAGAATAAGGGTTACAGACGAGCACACAGTCCACCTAATGGTAAGTGGATGCTGTGGCCCATAGACATCTACACTTATCCTCGATTAAGAATCAAAATGCAGATGTGTTGTCACCCCTGAGGACTAAGATGGAATGTCTCGTTTCCAGTAAAAAGGGTCTTCGGTACTCTACACTCACCATACGAAACACAGCAGTATTAAGCTGCTATTTTACGCTGGTATTGTGTGAGAGTGTGGCCCTACCCCTGTCGAGCCGACCCATTCGTGCTACAACCATAATATAACTGCAGCATGGCTCTACCACGTTGCAAGTATCACATAAACTTCACAGTATACAAATTTACGACGAGCCCTTTTTTACCACAGCTCTTATATTACTCACATTTTTAGAGATTGTACACAACTTAACAAATGTACAAACATTGTAATGGTGACTGGTGTCCAAACTTAGAACAAACCTCTATGATGGTCCACCCGGGTCTCCAATACACGGATCAGTTAAGTACATTTTTATATACTAATAATAATATACATACAAAAGTTGTTAATATGAGCAAGCGTGTGTGTATGCGCATGTGTTCTGTGCTGTGTGTACATTGACGTTGACTGTATTATATCAATGTAGGAATTAAATTAGTTTGTATAACTGGAAAACTCACTGCAATATCAGTTTTAATATAATATTTATGAAATACCAGACGTAAGTAAATAATCCAATGATTGAGTTACAGGCACTGTTGGTTTTAATTGCGGTCAAGGGTTCATAGTCTGACAATTAATCAGTCGATTTTCATAAGGAAATAAACTGGTGATTAACAAGAAATCCGTGTTAATCCAATCTTCTGCTTACTTTTTTTGTATGTTTCGATGCGAGCATGTTATTCGTTTTATGTTTTGTTTCTTTTTATAAGATAAGGTGACGAATAATTCCTAATGTTTCATATTCTCGTTAATTCACTGAATTACGCGTATAAGTAGCGCAATTGATTTACGTAGGTATGCTCTTAAACTATTAGGGCTTTTATAATAAATGGTCACGTAAATATGCTGGTCGTGATTACATTACAAACCCAGATTAGTTAGTTAGTTAATTATTTAATTATTTGTTTTAGTTAGATAGATAAGTTAGTTAGTTAGATTAGTTAGTTTATTTTAACATTTTTTCTGATAAAATATAGCCCAGATCACTCCTGGCATTGCTCTGTATCTGTTCGTTAAACTTCATTACAATCTGGTCAGTCATTCTAAAGATTAGCCCGGACCGACAGACAGAGACAAACATTTTAAAAATGGCATGCAAATAACCACGTCAGCTCAAGATAAGGCAGTTATATCGATATTACAGACAGACACTTCAATTTTATTTAAAACTAGCGACCCGCCCCGACTTCATCTGGATAGAATCTATTAATGTGGCGTTATTTAAATTTAAGATAGTCAAATACCACTTATTTTATATTTTTTTTAAATCTACAAGTTTTAGAAAATAAAATATAACCTAGATCACTCCTGACTTTGCTCTCTATCTGTTCGTGAAGTTTCATCGCAATCGGTCCATCCATTTCGAAGATTAGCCCGGACAGACAGACAGACAGATAAACATTTAAAAAATGGTTATTCAATAGTTAATAGCTTGCAAATAACACCCCGAGCCTAAAAGAAGTCAGTTATTTCGATATTACAGACACTACAATTTTACTTAAATGTACAGATGTGTAATATAGGTATTAATAATAGGTTTCGAAACGGTGCGGCGGTTTGCGAAAGATATTTTTTTATAGAATAAGGGTGACAAGCGAGCACACAGTCCACCTGATAGTAAGTGGATACTGTGACCTATAGACATTACATCTATCCTCGATTAAGAATCCAAATGCAGATGCGTTGTCACCCCTGGGGACTAAGATGGAATGTCTCCTATCCAGTAAAAAAATTCTCTACACTCATCATACGAAAAAGTAGCATTGAGCTGCTATTTTACGCTGGTATTCTGTGAGAGCGTGGTCCTACCCCGGTCGAGCCGACCCATTCTAGCTACAACCATAATACAGCTGCAGCATGGCTTTACCACGTATAAAAAATATTGAATGAATACATTATTCGTTTTCTTGTTAAAATTAAATTCAGTTTGAGCCATCGGATTTTATAAATGTAATGAATAAAATGGAATCTGCACAATTTATTAAATTATTAGTGTCCGATTATATTCAAAAAAGCTTTGAAACCTTCGATTCTTAAATCTTACCTAAATAATTATGCCGGTTTATGTCCCAATTGTAGGGCATTTCTTTTAAGACCCCAAGTACATTTATCATAATTTCTCTTTCTTTTAAATCCATTAAATTTATAAATACACTAAAAATTGAGTACATCCCTTAGAGTATAAATAAGCAAGCTACGAAGGGTGATCCAAAAGTAATGATAATCGGTTACTTCAGGTCCGCATAAAAATCCAAAAAATATATTTTTTGTTTGCTTATATACTCACTACGTCAGCCTAAAAAAATCATATAAATAGATCACGATTTCCGGGAGATACATTCATTTGAATACGAACTGTCAAAGAGATAACATCAACATGGAGAAAAACGAAATTAGAGCTGTCATCAAGTACCTCTGTTTGAAAAAAATGTCTTCAAAAGACATACACAGTGACTTTGTGGAAACATTGGGGGACTCTGCTCCTCCATATTCTACAGTTGCACGCTGGGCCAAGGAGTTTAAACTGAGCAGAACATCCACTGAAGATGAACATCGCGAAGGACGCCCATCCACGTCCTCACTGAAGACAACGTGAAAAAGTCGAAGATGTTGTGTTGGCAGATCGAAGAGTGACCATCAGGCATGTAGCTGAGGTCACAGGGATCTCATATGGCAGCGTTCAAAGAATCCTTGCGAATGAGTTGCATATGAAAAAGGTCTCTGCGCGTTGGGTACCCAGAATGTTAACCGACGAGCAAAAGAAAAATCGAGTTGACATTTCGAGGGTCAATCTCGAAAAGTTCCAAGCAGATCAAGAAAATTTTTTGTTCCGTTTTGTGACTATGGACGAGACCTGGATCCACCATTTTGATCCTGAAACGAAACAACAATCGATGACTTGGAAGCGAGCCTCCTCACCGACGCCAAAGAAATTCAAAGTTTCAAGTTCGGCGGGAAAGGTTATGGCATCTGTTTTTTGGGACGCTCAAGGCATAATTATGGTGGAATATTTGGAAAAGGGAGCCACTATTACGGGCTCTTACTACGCAGACCAAATAAGAAGATTACGGGAGGCCATTAAGGAAAAAAGACGCGGCAAACTGCGAGCTGGAGTGCTGTTTCACCAAGACGCACCGGCTCACAAAGCCGCAGTTGCGATGGCTGCCATTCAAGAAACGGGATTCGAACTGCTCGAACACCCTCCCTATTCGCCAGATGATTCTCCTAGTGATTTCTACCTCTTTCCTCGGCTCAAGGAACGCCTCCGAGGCAAGAAATTCGAAGACGATAGCGAAGTAATGGCCGCTGTTGAAGCGTTTTGGGAGGGTCAAGACAAAGAATTTTTTTCAAAGGGAATCCTGGGTTTAGAAAAAAGATGGACTAAATGTATTGATTTGTTAGGAGACTATGTAGAAAAATAAATTATTATTTTAACTTTAATTACCGTGTTTTATTTTCATTATCATTACTTTTGGATCACCCCTCGTATGCTTATAAATACTCTAAGGTACATCCACTTAGAGGAGAGGGCCTGGCTACTCTGCGCCTGTGCTCGAGGCTGACAAGATTGGTTTCAACGAAATCAAGGTTATCAAGGAGGCTCTTAGCACGTTTCTTCACTGAGTTCAAAGCTGCTAAGTGGTATTTTGCAGCACCAGCCCATATGTGACAGCAGTACTCCATGCACGACCGGACTTGCGCTTTATATAAGGTAAGAAGCTGCCCCGACATGAAGTACCGCCGCACCCTTGCTAGTACACCTAATTTTCTTGCGGCTTTGTACTCAATGAATCCCCCATTGTTGAAGTTCGAAGAAATCTCAACCCCTAACATCTGAAGGCGGTCATTGTACTCTAAAGATATATATACATATATATTATATACCGGAAAATAGGAGCCAGCGTGAGTGGACTCCTTGTAGCGGTGAAAACATGCTTATGTTTTGCAGGCATTAAATCTCACAAGATTGCCATCGCCCCATTCAGAGACTTCCTGCAGTGAGAGATTCGCACTCTCAACTATAGCTTCTTTTTCGGACTGAATTTGATCCCGACTTTCCCGAACATTCGGCTGGTACCTCTTCACAGCTGTGCTCTCGTCTGCATACCCATAGATACCGGGCATAAGCAGATCATTAACATGCAGCAGCACGGCTAGCATGGGCTGGGGACAAAAGAATTATCCCCCGTATTATATCCACTGACAAGAGATAAAATTATCTTGTCCTTATGTCAAAGCACGGCAACGAGGAGAAGTATATCCCCGTTTGACATAACGAGTAGACATATATCCCCCGTTCGTAGCATAGGGCCATATGAAAGATAAAAAATATGTTTTTTTGACATTTGAAAGGGACAATTTTATCCTAGTTCATTGGACGTGGGTTAAAGTTTATATTCATACAAAAATCTATCTAAGTCTAAGTCTATGTCCCATTTTATCTACTGTGGATATTATATCTACTGGTGTGCCCATGCTCGAAGGGTGGATAAAACTAAGCGAGGGGATAAACATTTTCTCCTTTCCCCGGGGATAAAATTGTCTCCTGCCCATGCTAGCCCTGCAGGAAGAGAGTTGCGGAGAGAACGGCGTTTGTCGTCATAGGCTTTCCTGAAACCTAATTAGCTTATTAAATTCAATGTAGTGTAAAACAGCGGAGCGTTCAGCGCACATGATGAACACAATCTTTTACACGCAGGCACCGCAAGAGTGAGTGATTCTTGTCATGCACGCCGAATGCTCTTTAAGATCTTACCTTTAGGTTAAGTTTCAATCTTATTCTCTTCTACATATTATTATTTAAATAAACTTCTTATACTTCTAACAAATAGTATTACCGTAATATACGTATGTATATTGTGGTTACAGTCCATCGTTACAAAAATGGTATTGAATTACCACGGTCAATGTCAACGTTCCATAATATAACAACAAATTACAGTTTTTTATTAACATATTGCCTATTTTAGGATGGTTGTATTGCCTTTGTTGGTAAAAATATGTATGTTTACATAATCGCAGTTATCTTAAATCTTCTTGTCTGATATAATATTCTTTATATAGATTATATAGTTGGTGAGTCTGTTAGTGAACGGGTTACTTCTGAACGACTTGACCGATTGAAGTCATATCCACATAATATATTATATTATACTGATAGGAACGCTTACAGCAGGAAGAGAGCTCTTGTTAATCACTCACTCATATCTTATACACATAACACAAGTATCACGTCTTATACCGACATCTTAATGGAATGTGACAACTTTCACTTCGCGCGAGAATCTTGAAGAATGCTATATAAGGCGTTCGGTTTGCAAACAGTTTATACTAGTCGTCAACTTTAGAATCATTTAAATATTTAATCACAAATTCAACGACAACTCTGTAGTGCGAGGCTACTGTAGCGTTGCGGGGGCGCAGGCTTAAAACTTGAATCCCTGTCACAGAATAAGTGGCTTGTATGCTCTACAAATTATTATTTCGGGTTTGGATGATTTTCGTATTGTCCATGTACAAATTATGGTGTGTAAACGTATGGTATGTGTACCTCCACGTCATAGGAGAAAATAAAGGTGCGGTTTTACGTTTAGAAAAAAACATAATTACTGTTTTACTACTTCCTTGCTTCAGCCTGGTCATAAGTTGAAATACTAAATATGCCCAATATACTTGTTTTATTCCCTTTGATGTTGTTCAAGCTATTAGATAAATGTGTACTTAAATGTGGCGATTGATTTCAATAATTTTTTCATGTCGAACTGAAATCGAAGATTTTGAACTGTAATCGAATGTAGGATGTGAATAATATATAGTAATGGACATTAACCGAGAACTTCTCTTTGAGAATGACTTTCTTACATGCTGATTTTAGATATGAAAAGTATTGAGGTCATGAGGGTGGTGACTATAACGTATATAATGGCGATTGTAGCGCTTGCTGGTTGCTGGTACCACTAATTCACTACTTTAAAGTGAAACCTAAAGGTTATAGTAAAAATAAACACCAGAGCTTCACGCGCATGAAAGCTAATGTCAATGGCTGCTTGTGCAACGACTTTACGTTATAAAACATTAGTAAGTAGTTAAAAGTAAATAGAAAATATTTGGTGATATCATCAAATAAATGAGTCATTCAAACCAACAGCAACATCATATATCATAATGCGACACCAAGCAGCCTCTCTGCAACATCACCTTCTCACCTTCTTTGCTTGTACTAAAAGAATTACCACGGCGACCAGAATCAAGACACCGAATAAAATACGAAGAAAAGTTAAAGGCGATATCTGGGCTGCTAGACATTTGCAGAATAAGTTTTTAGAGATCTAAAACTGTCCCGTTATAACCGAACAACAAAGGTAGATAACCGAGAACTATGAAAATTTACTAAATCACCATTTCGTATTCTCTTGTTTCCTCCTGCAAAACCGTAAAAACGACTAATAAAATAAGGGTGGTGGCTATTTCTGTATGGTTTTTTTGTTCGTTAAATATGTTTTCTGGAAGTCTATAGTGGCGATTATTTTAGTAATTTTAAACATACAAGTTTCAAAATAATTAATTTATGGGAAAAAAATGAGTGAATAGGCTTTTGTTGCGCTAAGAAACAACAAGACAACAAAACAAGAGAACATACATATAGATTGTATAGCAATATATGCCTCAATGTCATTATCCAGGAGAATACAGAGGAATACGTTTGCATGGATTAAATTCCGGCCCGATATCCCTTACCTGCGCAGTACTTTATACTGCTTGAACGAGTGGGGATTTAGAGAAGTACCCGCACTTTTTCTGAAGTTGCCTCACTCTTATGACAATACATTGCATTTTACAATTGTGTCCTTAGAACAATTATTCTTTGTAGAACTCCATACCCGAGCCTGAATCCGAAGCTCGCAGCGCATAGTCAAAAGACACTACGCTGTAGAGCCGTCAGAATATGGATCCTTCTATATAACTAGAATAAGTTTTTCTGCATTGTACTAAGTTATTTTTGAATAATAGATATAAAAGCATAGTTTATCCGACGGCACTGATATCTGCAAGGTCGACTTCTTTATTGGAACAGATATTATAAAAAGTGCTTTAAATAGATTACAGACATACCTACAACCGCTTGATTATTGACTGCAAGTGGATTACAGTTCACATAAACAGATATAAAATTGATATGATCTTAATATAATGCCTAATTGCTGATGTTGGCCACAGTGATAACTTCTGAATCATCTCCAAGTTCAGTTTCGTAATTTAATTATTTGCGGTTTTTTTTCACTATGGTGGCGGAGTTAGAAATTTTATCATCCCATTTCGCCGTCATAGACGACTACAGAACAGAACAGAAACTTTTTATTCAATATAGATTATAAATAATACTTATTGAAAGTCACTCCTTTTTTAATTACCACTGGTTCGAAAAAACCTCTGTCCTGGGAAGAACCAGCAAGAAACCCAGCGGGACTTTTAAAAAAAAATAACAGCTTACAATCATGTATGTTACATAATTAACCACACAAAACAAATTAGAAATAGCTTGGTAGCGATCACCTCATTCCCAGGGGTTATTATCATCCATAAATTCCTTAATATTATAATAACCCTTTTTATATAAACTGTTTAATAAAGTTTCTGAACATTGAGCAGGTCAAATTTTGTATATATTCTGGGATTTTGTTGTAAAAGCGTATGCATCACACCAAGAATGAATTACTGACTCGGTGGAGTCGAGTAACTGGTACTGCTAGCTTGTGTCTGTTCCTAGTATTTAGAGAATGAATATCACTTATTTTTGTATAACTACTTTTATTTTTGTGTACGTACATTACATTTTCATAAATGTATTGAGAGGCCAAAGTTAATATATTAATTTCCTTAAATTTTTGTCGGAGCGACTCTTTAGGTTTTAAATCATAGATTGCTCTTATGGCCCTCTTCTGTAAAACGAATATAATTTCAGTGTCAGTCACGAGTCCCCATAGCAAAATACCATAACGACATAATGCTATGGAAATAGCTAAAGTAAACAAGTCTAGCTGTTTCCACACTGGAAAGATTTCTGATCTTTTTTACAGCATATGCTGCAGAACTAAGTTTGCTTGCTAATTTTGATATATGGGGGCTCCATTGAAGCTTCGCGTCTAGTGTTATTCCAAGAAAAATGGTGGTATCGACAAGACTCAGTTCCTCCCCATTTAATATTACATTAGTATTTAATTGTTTGACATTTGGAGTCATGAATTTCATACATTTCGTTTTAGTGCCATTTAAATGCAAGTTATTAACATTAAACCAATTTACTAATTTAGATATAGCATTATTTACTTCTTCATATTTTAATAATTGTCGTTTTAATTTGAAAATTTATGAAGTGTCATCAGCAAATAATACTATATTATGGTTATCCCATACTATGTAAGGTAAGTCATTAACGTGTTACAAAATACCCCGTAAAAATATAATTAATTATCAAAGTCAAAAATTTTGTCAACCCTAGTAAGCTGTCATGTCAGGGAACCAGATTATTTAACAGAAAGGGCTACCTATTTTACCTAATAATTGTCTACTTTAATAGTTTTTCTATTTTTCATTCATAAATGTTTGCTACCTCAATACAAGATGTCATTATACTCAAGTACTGGCTTCAAAAAATGTTAAGTTGGAAAAAAAAATATGTTGTCAATTTCAAATCTTCTAATCGATATCCTACAACTGTTTCGAGTTTTTTTCCTAAATTTTTTGCAAAATAACGATGCTTTCTAACTCGGAATATTACGATATGATGTTATGCGTAGGCCATGAAGATAGCAATTTAAATCGTGCTCGCGAACTGTATCGGCAACGATTTATCGATGTTAGACCCCCCACTGAACAGCGACGGCTGCCTTCGTACCAGTGTTTTCTGAACATGTTAAGACGACTACATTCCACCGGCTCTTTTCATCGGTCTACTGGAAGTGGACGTCCAAGCACAGTCGACGCCAGGCAAGCTGAATTAGTGTTAGAGCATTTTGAAGAAGAGCCGACCACAACTACGAGGCGAGCCGGAACAAGATTCGGTATAAACCATGTTGCAGTTTGGCGAATTCTTCGTAACGACAATCGTCACCCTTATCACTATCGCCGTACACAGAAGCTGATACTCTCCGATTTTGCACCCAGGAGGAACTTCTGCGAGTGGTACCTTACGCAGTTAGAGGAAAACCCTAATTACGTAAACTATGTTCTTTGGACGGAGGTGGCAACATTCACGAGGTCAGGACTTTCAAATATGCATAACGATCACGTTTGGGCTCGCGTGAATCCACATGCTTCACGGCAGGGCAGATTCCAACACCAGTGGCGGCTGAATGTGTGGGCTGGCCTTTATGACGGGCATGTCATCGGTCCCGTCATTATGCCATCACGTCTGAACGGTAGCAACTATCTAACGTTCTTACAAACGGAATTCGAAGAGGCGATTGACGACTTTCCTGTAGCTGACATGACTGTGGGGATTACTTTGAGAACCAAAGAAACATGGTGTTTCAGCATGATGGAGCTCCGTCACATTTTGCTCGCCACGTACGAGAACATCTTAACGTTCGCTTTCCGCGAGGATAGATCGGCCGCGGGGAACGGTGCTATGGCCTGCTCGTCCTCCGGACCTCACACCCTTGGACTTTTTTTTGTGGGGTTATGTGAAGGACAGAGTGTATTTCTCCGATTGCCCAACGGTTGCCGAGATGGAACAGCGTGTTAGATCGGTTTTCATTAATAACACCGACGATGGTGCGAAATGCCACAAAAGTCATATCCCGACGAGCGAGGTTTTGTATTGAGCAAGGCGGAGCACTTTTGAGCCGTTTCTGTAAATTTGACGTTTATTATAAAAAGTAAGTGTTCGTTTAGGTTGTTTCGTTAGGTTAGGTCTTTTAAATTTTTTGTCGTTCCGCGAATTAAGTAGAAATGTAGGTACATTCTGCTTAGTTTACTCTTTAATTTTACTGAAATAGGGTTTGCACATCAGTGAAAATAATATTTTATTTTTATTTTTTTGGGGTATGTTATACAGCGTTATTACGGTTCTTAACTATTGTGAATGGACTCGTTATAAGGCCCCATTTAACCTCCTTTCGGCTTTACGGGTAGTTTTGTAACATCCAGTATATACAAGAAACAGAATGGGGCCGAGAATTGAGACTTGAGGCACGCCCATTTGTACTATCGACCCGGAAGAGCTCATACTATTAATGACAAATTTTTGCGTTCTGTTACTTAAATATGAAACAATTAATTTAAGAGCATTTCTTCTTACACCGTAGTGTTGTAGTTTCCTGATTAATGTTTCATGGTGAACACAATCGTAGGCTTTGGATAGGTCACAGAATATACCCAAAGCCTGTGAATTCTCCCATGCATTGAAAATATATTTAATCAGCTCAACACCAGCATCAGTTGTCGAGCGACGCCTTGTGAAACCGAATTGATTTTTATGAAGTAAATTATTTACATTAAAAAAAAATTACATTTGATCGAGAATATTTTTATCAAAAATTATACTAAGTGCTGGCAGTACAGAAATTGGTCTAAAATTGGCGGGGCCTAATGTACTACCAGATTTAATTAAAGGTATTACTTTACCATGCTTCATTAAATCAGGAAACACACCATATTCGATACTAGTATTAAAAATAATAGCTAGTTGAGGCGCGATTAAATATCGATTATAGAAGCAATAACTTTTTTTTTTGGAGTTTATGGCCTGGTATCTAGACCTTTAGGCCAAGTCTTAGCTATTTTTATTCGGTTTATTATAATTTTCTTCATAGTACACTACTTCACAATATGTTGATGCGTCACATTGTGCAGCCCTTGGGAGATTTTGACGGCAACTTGAGTCAGCAGACAGCTGACAGTTGGCGATGGTATCTCAAGGCGCCTAAGCAGATAAACACCTTATCTTGAGAATCACATCACCATCAGAGCACTTGTATCACCGTTTCCACTAATAGTTCACATGCGCAGACACTTAATACATAAAATCGCACCACTTTTACATTTCAAAATCCACTTCAAACCATTATTCAAACAATAATACAGGAGCAGCAAACCGACGCCGATCAAGTTCCCGCCAAAACTCCAAGCAATAACTTTAACTGAAATCGCCCACAGATCCGCAGTTTTCTTAATATCAATAGTTTTAAAATATTTTACAATATCTTTTGATGATATTTTATGAAATGTAAAATTCTTTGTACATGCATTTACATTTTGTTTAAGTAATGATTCGGCGACGGCAGGAGAAGAATTCAGTGACTTAGTGGTTAAGATCGGAATATCAGTAAAATATTTCTCAAAAATCACTGCAACATCCCGTTAATTTGTTGTTAAAACTTAACCGGTAGCAAACTATAAAA
Organism: Parnassius orleans; assembly: GCA_029286625.1. Classification (NCBI taxonomy): domain Eukaryota; kingdom Metazoa; phylum Arthropoda; class Insecta; order Lepidoptera; family Papilionidae; genus Parnassius; species Parnassius orleans. Next base: position 2,316,971 of record JAGSMP010000032.1, read on the forward strand.
GGTCAACTCTCGCAATTCAAAAATTGCGAGAGTTGACCTTACCAGTTTCACTATTAATTATACTCCACGTCATTTTAATTCTATAAGAAGCCGTCTTAATTTTCTTGCTCAAATGCAGACTTGGCTGTGGAGCACACTCCTTTAAATATTTATGAATATTTAATGATTTCTAAATATATTACGCGAACACTGCACATTGAATGAAACTACTTTTACGGATTATATCGCGTTTAATAACTTATTTTTATTAATTCCCGACGTTTCGGGTGCTTTACAGCACCCATGGTCACGGGGGACTGAGGTGATTGACGTCCCGATGTCAGAGTTAACCCGGAGTACCTTCAGCTTTTTTAATTATTAATTTTGGTCCGATTTACGCAGAATGAACTTACTGTGTCTTGAAGTCTTGCAGTGGTATGCTTATGTATGTTTTTTAATTTCAATAGCCTCACGTATCATCCTTGGCAGGAATCGACTTTCTTTCGCGAGAATTTGTGGTTTATCAAATCTAATGTAATGGCAGGGGCCGTCTAGGATATGATCACAAACGTGAAGCACCAACGTTCCGGGAAGTCTGCAGTTTATTCAATTTATGAATATTTTTTTTGACATTACCTAAATTCGACGCTAGGGTTATATGACCTTTCATGGTAAAGTTCATATAACCTTTGTCTGCTCTTATGGACTCTTACTGTCGCCTATTCACTGAATGCCTTCCGACTGTTCAAGGAGAACGTTTTAGAAGTAAAAATATTATCAAATTTTTTTTTGTTCCATACAAAAAAATAGGGTTATTTTGGCATGAAAATGATGGAAGTTTCTTCACTATGTTACTTCTAAACTTCTCCAAGCGACGTGCATTTACTGGAACAAACACAATTTTCTCATTTACTTGCTTTTTGTGAACATAAGGTAACGAAACTAACTGTTCACAGTGATCAGAACTCAATTTTTGAATTATGCATTTATGCAACGGCTTAACATTTGTAAAAATGTTATCTATACATGTTGCACTACTTTCAGTAATACGCGTTGGCTCTAAAAATAAATTAAAAAGACCATATGATTTAAACAATGATCTAAATTTAATATTGGTGGAGGAAGCTTCTAGGAGATTGATATTAAAGTCTCCACATATTACAACAGATTTATTCTGTTTATTAAGCTTAACAAAAACTTTCTTCATCAACATGGGGGTCTGTAGACGCTCAAAACAATGAGGTGCTCAAACTCAACACATGCCATTTCTACAGTTCGCTCAACAGAGAGGCTCACAATATCTTTACGTTCATAACATGATAATAATTTACTAGCTAATATTAACGAGTAGTAACTATGGAAAGTACCTAAAAGGTCTTCAAATGGCATTCACGTAAACCGTTCCGTTTACGCCAGACGTAAAAATCCAGACCGGTGACGAGGAGCAGCGTTAAAGATTATAGACGTCTGGTACTGCGATCGTCAATCCGCCTGTCAAGGGTAGTGGCTATGGCAAGGGTTTTTTTATAGAAGTAAGGGTGACATACGAGCATACAGTCCACCTGATGGTAAATGGATGATGTGGCCTATAGAAACCTGTACATCAACAAGAATCAAAATTTAGATGCCTTGTCACCTCTGAGGACTGAGATGAAATCTTTCGTTATAAGTAAAAAAGGTTCTCGCAGGTCCTCTTAATAATGTACCTGCAATGTGGATCTATCATGCTCATTGAATGGAAATTGAGATAGATGTTCGTTTGAGTTTAGAAACCGAGTTTCGCGACTCTCGTCAAATAATAACTAAAGCCCGCCTAACATAATATTATTACATTATACATAATATTATTTTGTACGTGGTAGAGCCACACTGCAGCTATATTATGGTTGTAGCACTAATGGGTCGGCTCGCCCGGGTAGGACCACGCTCTCACAGAATACCAGCGTAAAATAGCAGTTGACGCTCCTATGTTTCGTATGGTGAGTGTAGAGAACCGGAGACCCTTTTTACTGGAAACGAGGCATTTCATCTTAGTCCTCAGGGGTGACAACGCATCTGCATTTTGATTCTTAATTTAGGATAAATGTAGATGTCTATGGGCCACAGCATCCACTTACCATCAGGTAAACTGTGTGCTCGTTTGTCACCCTTATTTTATAAAAAAAGCTTAGTTTAATAAAGCTAGTATATAAAGCTGATATTCTAGTGTCATCCTCGATCTTTATCCTAGCTTTGCACAAACTATAGCAGTTTAAACGATGCTGGAATTTTTTTAATCAGTATCTACAGCAGGGTTTCCCAACCTTTTTTTGACCAGGGACCACTTTGATTTCTTTGTTGTTAGCAGGGACCACAAAGTGAAAGAAAAACTATGTTAATCTAACAATAAATTTTAATCACAACTTTTAACATAATTATACAATAAACTGAAAATAACCATTTATTTACAGTATTATGTCTGTATTTATTGTAAAAGAAATCATATATGTTTGGTAAAAAATTGCGAGAAAATAATAAATGTGTTATTTAAAACGATTAGGTAGGTAAAATATTTAAATCTTTCGCGGACCATTTTAAGCTCTTGCGGACCACTTGTTGGGAATCATTGATCTACAGTGACTAGAGCACAGATTAACTAACAGTTACTACGTAAACTAGAGTATCAATATGTTTGTCGACAATAATAAAATAGAGGCCTTTCAGGTACTTTCTTTATTTTTGTGGGAAAGCGTAACGTCTATGAAAATGCAGAACGCCTTGTCACTACACACAAAACGATTATGGGATCATCTCGTTGTCTGTTTGTCGCCTGTGAATGTTTCACGAAGATTTATATAAATTTGACATATTATGTATAGGCGCTATTACCCAAATATAGACGTGTATAAAATTAAAAGGGAAAATGGGAAAACATTTTTGAGATCATCATGTGGGTTATAAATTAAGTTTTTTTTTATAGGATAAGAGTGACAAACGAGCACACAGTCCACCTGATTATAAGTGGTTGCTGTGGCCCATAGACATCTACATTCTATCCTCGTTTACGAACCAAAATGTAGATGCGTTGTCACCCGTGAGGACTAAGATGAAATGCCTCATTTCCAGTAAAAAGGGTCTTAAGTGTTCATTAAAGTATGCACCGTTTTAAAAATGTATTTATCTCATTATTTTGTGTTTAATTTTTATTTAATTACTACTTATATTATTACTCTTCGCGTATTTTATTATCATTTGATGATTAATTTGATCAAATAGCCTATGAGTAGAGAAAAACGATTGATTTAAAATAATTGAAAAATAATCGTTGTACCGTAGCGTAAATAACTTTGTATTCATTGACTTCATAACCACGCAAACATTCTTTGATTAAAATAAATCCAAACTGAGAAGACATCCTCTAGTAGCATAGCATTGATCAACGCAAAGGTTTATTGTGAATTAAGCAAATTAGAATTCAAGCAAAGGAAATAAAGAAATATACATAATAGTTAATTTTAAACATAACCGAGAAGTTGACTTAACAACTTGCCTGAACATGGTTGCTCTAATTTTTAATAACTGCCCTATCTACCGGCGTCTTTTTCTTTGACTTCGGCAAATTATCATCTATGTATGACGTTCTTCAATATATCTTACTTAACATCTTTCCACTTGTATCTAATGACTTTATACGGTGGGTTCAGATAAGCGTTGGTAGTAGCTTCTAACTTATATTTAATTAAAACAGTTATCTGATTAGATATCAGTCATACTATTGTAGAGTTCTAACCGCGTTGAATGTCTTCCGAGACATACCACTGATAATAATATTAACATAAACGCAATGTTTTTATGTAATGACTAGATATCCGCCCCGGCTTCGCACGAATGATTTCTGGATCTCGACAACAGCGCCACCTACCGGGTCAAATTGTGAATCTAAGCAATCCAAAATACACAAAAAAATTCATCAAAATCGGTCGAGCGATTTTCGAGTTTTAGCCAGCAATTGATTTTATATATACCTACATATAAAGATTATGAATTAATGCTAAAATATTTTAATTTATAGCAAAAGGTGAGGTTATAAATTTTAATAGGTGTGTCTGTGTTGAACTCTATCCTATTATTGCCGTCAAGCAGCGACGCACCCATTGCTCTGTTCCGGTATGAAGGACAAGAAAGCCTCATGATCTTTTAAACAATAAATACGTTATGCTTATGTTCCCACTTCACAGCGCTTTATGAATTGTCCCGCTACGCAATGAACATAATATTGTAATAAAGACCGCAATAGACAGTACTCGATGAACTCGATGTACTAATGAAAATACCACAAACTAATATGAGACAATACCATCCCAAAAGTGTTCAAGTAAAAGATTACACTTGATGGACAGATTAGTTCTTCACTAGATAGTGATGAATGAATGATTTATTCGTCATACACAACACAATGCATTATACAAAGAAATTAAAACTACAAAGCAAACAAAAATAAAGTAATATTATACACAAACACATGGGGTTACAGCAACGAAAAGGCATCCTACACAGCATGATGCTATAGCAGAGTTGCCACCGCCACAGCGCTGTCATTCTGTCGGTGCCTCATATTACCGAGCTGTTATCGGACATATTTCTGTTACCATAATTTTTAATAATAAGGAGTACTTAATCTTATAATACAAGTTAATTTAAAGTATTTAAACAAATTAAAGGAAAAAAATTAAACCAAATCATGATAGTAAATTGTGTTGAATACTAAATTAGTTATCTAATAATCATGTATTTAATTAAAGAATTTAATATGGCATAGTCTAGTGACGAGAGTGACTTAGGACGGTGCTTTGTGTCAATTTTGCTGGGTGTATAGTTGCTTAAATGATTAATAATAATGATGATGAAGGATCATTAGATGAAAACCTTACAGAAAGAAAAACAGTAATGTCGCTATCGCCGTACCATTAATGCGACAGTTACTATTGTTGCCTATGGCAGTGCTGCTCATAGAGCAACAAGGGTCACCGGCGCGGACCGGAGGGGAGTAGCCATACGCAGGCGTTGCCCTCTGATAAAGTATAAGTCCACGCGGTCCATATGATGATATCCTATACTATGGATATAAAACTAGTTGCAGCCGTACTGCACACTAGACTGAATCACAGTTCATGATCTAAGCGTGTTGTTTGAGTTGTTTTATAACTCTAATATTATTTTAGTGTTGTTTTCACAGCGCCTCGTAACAGAACATACCCGAACAGTCATTAATAACAATTCTAGTAAGCTAATTAGCCTAGGATTGGCAAATGGTCGGGATTCGTCTGGATTCCCCCGACATTTTAAATGATTTCCAGACTCCCGACAAAACTCAAAATCTCCAGATAAACAACTTCTCTTCACACAGGTGCCTTTGATTTAATAAAAGCTAAGTTAGTAATTCTAATTATTATCTACTGTCTATTAAACTTTGAAGTAAATTGTTTCAATTTTAAATCTTTTCTGAATACTACTAAAGGATCCAAATTGGTAAACTCATAAAGTTTAATGCCAAATACATGTGGCGTCCTAAAAATTAAGTGTACTTAAATTAGTAATGTGTCAACAAGGTTAAGTCTTTTTGTAGCCTTTTAATTAAAAAAAAAACTTTATATTTTACATTTTTATTTTTAATATCTATTTCTCCCGATAACAACCCCAAAATCCCGACATTTTAAAATTTTATCCAGATATTTTGGTCTTCCTATCTGGTATTCCATCTTAATATTTAAGGATAACCATGTATCTGTGGCCTTTATTTTATAAGCTTGAATGCTGGAATTGAAGGAGTTGCTGTAGTCACTTACCATCTGGTGGACTTGAACTTATTCATCACTGCGCAGATTTGTAATAACATTATAATATGCTTAGTCTATATCAATCACCACTTACTATCAGGTGGGATTGTAGTTAAGCGCTGGCTTAAAATAGTTAAAAAAACTTACGCAGTTGTTGATAAATCATAGATGGTTATAATATCGCTTTAACCCTTGTTTTTATGATTTGTGGCTTTAATCCTAAAGATAGCGCACTCCGTACGGGCGTTCTTAACTATTGATAAATAAAATCCATGGCATGTTATGTCTTACGTTGTCATTTTACTATAAGAACCTGACGACCTCTTGCATTCCAAAGCTTCAATGTAATCAGCTGTAAAAGGATTGTGGGACTCCTTTATATTGCTGACGATAAAGAGGATGCGTCCCATTACATTACATTCACTTGTACCTATACATATGATTTCTTTGTAATAGTTACTCTATTATTATCGTGTTAAAAGTAATTTGAGAAGTGAGCTCAAAACATTTTTACTTTACTTTATATCTTAAGCGAAACAGTATACAATTCTAATTTTCAGAAATTCAATCTATTTAAATTAAAAATATCAAAATTCAATCTATTATTTTGAGAACATGAAATGCACTTCATTTACCCAAAATAATGATTCATAATTCACTTAATTTAAACGACATTTAATCTAAACTAATTAGATTCGTCTTCAACACGCTAATAAGACAATAAAAGATGAGATTTACTTGGGACTGGAATTCCTAATTTCTTTTTTTAGTTAATTACGCCCACCCCTATTTAGTGTACTGTCATGCACATATCACATAATTGTGTAGGTTTATGCTAGGGAGTTGTTACTAATTGAACTTCCAATCTTACGTCCCACGTTTCCTTTTAGTATTCTATACTTAAGCATTCAAATAATATACAAGTGTTGTTATTTATGCTGTAATGAAGAAATATAATGTTTTTTTAAATACCTCTCCATTAGTATAACAGGGTTAAACGAACTTACCTCAAGGGAGCTTCATTACGTCTACATATTCTTAACGTGGTAGGGCCACGCTGCAGCTATAATATAGTTGCAGTACGAATACCCCAGTCGGCAAGGTAGAGCCTCGCATTCATAGAATATCAGATATGCTTCTGTGTTTCGTGTGTTGAGTGCAGAGCACCGGATACCCATTTTACTGGTAAAGAGGCATTCTATTTTAGTCCACGCATCTATATTTTGATTCCTAATCTACGATAGCTATAGGTGTCTATGGGCCACAGCTTCCACTTGCGATCAGGTGGACAGTGAGCCTCGTTTGTCACCCTTATTCTATATAACAAATATGTTGAAACGCTTCGCCACACTTATTTACGCAATTTTTAAGAGATATTCATAAAGCGAAAAAGTGCATCTGATAACTCCAAATGTACTATTTCACTGTCCCGTGAGTCATATATGAACATTTCGATTGTTTAACTATTGTCTTTTTCGCGGACAAGGCAATTGTTAATTTTATACTGCTACAGGTACGGTGATGGGTAAGATATTCATGGCTTTTAGGATTTTTTTTTCATTTTTTCAAGCAGAGCCCATACGTATTATTATCAAATTAAATTATATCTAATAAAAAATATTACCTTGGACAACATACAATGATTTTGCTACCTTAGTTCCTCCGATGCTAATTATTTTCTCTTTTTTTTTTGCTTTAGATATCTAAATGTAAAGTAACAAACTTAATATAACAACTTAGTTATATAATTATCACGTTAAGTTTAATAATTACACCACGTTATACAAACTTTTAATGTAAGCCATTTTTTCTTGTATTATTTTTTTTTTACATTTTGACTTATTATAAATGTTACAGATCCAATCATCTAATTAAACCCGGCGGCGGACTCTTATTTGTTTTTAAACTCTCAGAATCAAAATAGGCGTGTGACCAGCAGTGGGACGCATATATTATGTTGTTACTTTGCAAATTTACTCACGGAAAGCCACGTGCTTGTCATGTATTAGTGTCATCATAAGCAGACAATACATCATCAAGCACATACTGTACTGAGCATGGCTTAGAAATCTGGATTTTTATATAAAATAATAAAATCGCGAATATGAATTCTAAAATATTTTTACGTAAACAACGAACTAGTTTTAAATCACACCGCGTTTTTAGAACGAACCAGTATTCTTTAACCTTCGCCAATATCGAATTAGTCGAAACGTTCCAACCCGAGAACGCCTTAGTGAATCAGTGTGTTGGTGTTTTACGTGTTCGCGCACCTGAAAATAGTCAGTGCAGCGAAGTAATTAGTGAAGTATATACATGTAGGCTATATTCGCACTTGGCAGCCTGCTGAAGACTAAATTAATTCTGAGATTATACTATTGCGAGCATAATACAAATGCTTAGTACAATTTAAATAAACAATAATTTTAACGTCCTTAATGTCCGTTTTGAGATTTAGGTTTTAAGATATCATTAGTGAAAAGTGATTTAATCTTGAGCGAGGGAGAGAGATATTAAATAGCGCGATTCTCGGAGAATGTGGGGTGTTTTGTTGATTTTGATCAGTGAGCCATGTGTTTAATGTGAATGCGGTCTGATTGGAAGGTTTCCACCAAATCTTAATCAAGGTCAGTAAAACTTAAATTTTTAGTATATCATGCAAATAACGTCTATATTGCAGTTGTTTTAATGTTTCCATAGTCGTTTTAAATTATAATATTTAAAAAAAATATCAATTGTTAAGTAGTATTTGATACATAATTTTCACAAGTAATTTTTTTGCGAGTAAATTTGTTTCTCGTATGAATATTTATAATTTCCTTCTTTTAATCTATTTCTTTGTTTTATATTAATTTCAAGTCAGTTAGAAACACCAGAATATGAGCGTAAAGAAATTATTTCTATCACTGCCTTCTTTTGTGGCTGTAATTAATATTATTTAAATATATCCATACAAGAAGTGAAAGTTTAAATTTTCATATAGGCTGTTTAGTTGCACTCTGGAAATTGACATTTTTCATTTTAAATCTGTTCTTTTATTTAGTACTACGGAAAACCTACATAGTTCAAGGTAGTGTTAATCATTCAATATGCCAAGCCTTGGTTTTTAATGATCTTTGTTTACTACCTCGTGGTTTTCTTTGTACGTATGTTTTTGAAATTTGTTTAAGTATCAGAGGCAATTATTGCGAAATAACAAGGAAATGTTTGTTTTCCTAAAGTTTTTTGTTTTAAACTGGCAACATAACGTAAACTTGCCTGTAATGCTATGAAGTTATTTACTACTATTCACGGCCGACTTTCCGCTCTGCTGAGTTCTTTGTACTACGCTTGTATAAGAAATTCCAGTAGTGGGAGCAAAATAATTTTCATAAATTTCATAACTTTTTTATTTCTATAAAATAGCTTTACACATTGATAAACCCTTCTTTTAAATATAACAAGTCTATCTTTATAACAAACTTACACATTATTATCAATATTTATTTTACACGCATTTGTTACAGAATATATCTTTCTACGTAAATTGTTTTATGTCAGCTGTACACTTATTTTATATCTATAAATATGTGAGATCATACACAGAGAACACAAGCTCTTTATATTTACAATAGCAAGTAAGATGCGCCATCTTCTGATAACGTTTTATTTGACATATGTACGTTTCATTGCTTTTATGTTAGGGATCCGCTTGAAAATAATTAAATACATTGTTACATGTGTATACATGTTGTTGTACGGTGATTGCTATTGATTATTATTTATTTCGTAATACTCAGTAAACCGAGTTAGATCCTTGCCGGCACCAATGAAATGTGCTGATTTACCACGTGCTCGGCAGATAAAAAAACATCTTGAAAAAAAAAACATATTTAGAAAATAAATAAAAGTTAAAAAACATGTGATGTCCGCCAACACGCATTAGGACAGGTCGGCAAACTCTTCCTAGCCCTAAACTCTCTCATAAATGAGAGAAGGCCAGCAGTAGAACATCCATAAGCTGCTACTTTAGTTTTCTGTACTGTGATTATAGTATTTTAGTTGTCATAGCAAATCAAAGTGAATTTAATTTTTGAAGAAATACATTTTATTTAATAATTTATTTAGACAAATATTTAATTAATTAATTCACTGTATTTGATTTCACCCGAGTACTTTACTGTACATGTAATTATTAAGATTTAATTCTGTTAAAAAATTACCTCAAAGGCACGGATATCATGCTTCGCCAAATCGCCACGAAAGAGGCCTAAGTACTGTAAACTAGTAAATTTTGCAAATCCTTTAGTTGAGATAATGTTACGCCTCACTTCGTACCTTAAATGTCACAAAAGTGAAATAATAAAAATTCCAGGATCTCATCCACACAGATAGCGGAATAAATCATTCCAAATATGTATATAGTAATTAACATTATTGATAAGGTTGATCTATGAAATAATTTACAACTCAATACACGTCTCAATCTCTACTATGTTGGGAGTTTCATGTAATAATATCATTCTTGGTAAATTGGTTGGTAACAGCTGTTCTGGAATATTGTCTTCCAGCACAGCTATTACTAAGACACTACTTCCAGTTTCCAATCCTTGTTCAGTTGCAGCTGCCGACGGCGTACAAAAATAAAGATAATCTTTCCCAAGGAAATATTGTATCCGAAGTTTTTCAATTTTCTTTTAATATTTTATTCGAAACTAGCTGGTACCCGACGCCTTGCTTCCACAGACTAAATAATTGTGGAAATATCGTTTTAAATTATTTAGTAGTAGTTTTATATTTAAATTCACAGAATACCAGCGTAAAATAGCAGCTTAATGCTGCTGTGTTTCGTATGGTGAGTGTAGAGAACCGGAGACCCTTTTTACTGGAAAAGAGGCATTCTATCTTAGTCCTCACGGCTGACAACGCAAACGAAGATAGATGTAGATGTCTATGTGCCACAGCAACCACTTACCATCAGGTGGACTGTGTGCTCGTTTGTCACCCTTATTCTATAAAAAAAAAAATGTGGAAAAGTTATATTATGTATTGTTTAATTAGGAATGATCATACATTCATTGAAGTTATAATTTTCCTACTGTAACTTAATTGTACTATGCCTATAACCTTAGCGCAAGTTTAAGCAATAAGTTGACAAGGTTTTACCGCAATTTGATGAACGGCATGGCATATAATTTATTTTGGGAACTGAAGCGAGTACCGGAAAACTGTTGCAAAGTCGTTATAGTCCCAATATATAAGGGAAAAGGGTCATAGCAGGACTGTAAAAACTACCGTGGTATCAGCTTGCTTAGCATGGTGGGTAAACTGTATGCTAAGGTGTTAATTGAAAGAGTTATGGAAGAAACTGATGGAAAAATTTGGGATGTGCAAGCTGGATTTAGAAAGGAGATGGGGTTTACGGATCAAGTCTTTTCCATGCGCATGATTGCGGAGAAGGTTTTGGTCAAAAACCAGAAAGTTTTTTGTGTGTTCATGGACTTGGAAAATGCTTATGACAGAGTGGACAGGAATGTGTTATGGCAAACACTGAACTCATTTGGGTTGAGCGCTGGTTTGATACAGGCATTAAGGTCTCTTTATAGGGACTCTAGTGCTTGTGTCAGGATCAACGGGGTCTACTCGTACTGGTTTAGCATCCAAAAAGGTGTCAGTCAGGGCTGTGTAGCTTCCCCGTGGCGGTTTAACCTATTTATGGACAGTTGTTTGCAAACTTTGAAAGTTGAAGAATGTGGGTTGAGAATGGGTGAGTTAACCGTCAAATGCCTTTTGTACGCTGATGATCAAGTCATATTTGCATCGTCGGCAGCCGAGTTGCAAATGATGGTTACTTTAATGAACTGGTCATTAAAAGAAAGGGGTATGAAAGTAAACGCAAGTAAGACGAAAGTGATGGTTTTTGAAAGAGAAGAAAGTAAAAAGTTATGTGAAATAAGAATAGAAGGGGAGTTGATTAAGCAAGTGGATGAGTTTGTATATTTGGGATGTATATTTAGCAGGGATGGTAGATATGATAAGGATATAGAACGACGAGTGAACGCAGGAAATAGAGTGAATGGGGCTCTACACGCTATTGTGAAAAGTCAGAATGTGTCAAAAAAGGCACGTATGGCAATTCATAATGCTGTTAGTCCCTACTTTAATGTATGGTAGTGAAAGTTGGGTCTGGCAGAAGAAGCACGAGAGCAGAATAAATGCTGTAGAAATGCGGTCATTAAGGAGTATGCTAGGACTGAATCTGAATGACAGGGTGAGAAATTGTGTGATAAGAGAAAAGTGTGGTTTGCAAGATGACGTTCTGACCAGGATTAAGAAAGGAATGCTTCGGTGGTTTGGTCATGTAGAAAGAATGAACGAGGAAAGAGTGACAAAGCAAATTTATGTTGCAGAAGTGAACGGCAGAGTCGGGAAGGGACGCCCTAGACGAAGGTTTATCGACCAAATTGGCGTTATATTCAAAATGGGCCAGATTAGGAGTACCCCTAACCGACGAGCGTGTATGCGTAGATATATGGATGTAAAGGAAGCGAGAGAGGTGTCAGGATCGTGCCAAGTGGAGGTCCGTAGTCTCTGCCTACCCCTCTGGGTGACAGACGTGAGTGTTTATGTTTGGTATGGCAGCGCATAAAATACGAACAAACAAACAAACATTAATTTTTATATATTAGATATCTTACAATTTTAAAAATATGCTCTAAAGACATTTTTTGGGGTAATATTATGACAAGAAACATCTTGTATAACTATTAAACGCATAATGTTGGACGTCACCTTATCTTTTATGTAATTTTCAAGTAATTTTAGTAGATACTAAGTGCTTTATAATTCTTTATAAATTATGATGATGATAAAGATTTTGACTCACCTTACATAACAAGATAACAGGAGGGCGTCCGCTGTTAGATTTTTAAGATATTTGCCCGCGCTTACATAACTATTAACTACATACACAACGTTCACTTCGACTATTAAATATGTATATATATATATTACAGATAATTTATTATTGTCTGATAGATCGGCTAAGTAAGGTTTTTATTTATTATTATTGGTAGGTTAATTTTAGTCACGATACTTGTCTCGTATTATGTCCGCAACTATATCCCTAGGGAGCATAGTAGCTCGCGCTGTTTTTGTAATGGACGCTTTAGCGCTCCTGCCCGGTCGCCGGTTGAAATAAACATAAACATTGTACACCAGTTGCCTTGTGTCCGCTGGCAGCTCTACGCGGGAATCCTCGACAGCTTCGGCTCTTCCGTTGTACAGTCTTCGCCAGCTAAACATCGTCCACGCGGTCATCGCTTCGTCCCCGTACTGTGCCGTTTTGATTTTCAAATTTGTCACAGAGAAACGTTCAGATTATTATATAATACACAGATCCTTCTGTTCCAAATTTATAACATAATATATATTTACACAATGTTTCTGCAGTTTAAAAAACAACTTTTATGGTATCAATAAACTATGAAAAATACCAAGCAGCACTTTGTAAATATCTGATCACGTGAAAAGATACCCAGTAACTGGTAATACGAATAACTTTGAAGCCTATATCAGTATCCTGGTCACACAATTAACATCCGCTATGTATGAAACGTGATCACAATGCTGTGCATCACTAGTAACACGGCGAGCAACCTATGATCGAATTAGTTATTCCAGCTAGTACATTCTATAAAGAATCAAGCCATAGGCAGCATGGTCGCCGTTATAAAAATTAACTACACAGGCGGTTGTGCCGTATTTGTTACAATATCACCGTTGTTTTATGATTTACCTACGACTATTATTCGTTTCGCGTACCGAGGTTGTTAAATGTAAGTCTCATATTGACCCGGTTGTCTTTATTGAAGTATCCAATCAATAATATATTTATTTTGCACCCAATAAACAAATGGCGCATTCGGGTTGTTCAAACCTACATTTCACGATTCTATTATGAAATGACATCGATACTTTAATTTAAAACCAACGTTTCAATATTATGATATTGTGGGAAACACTTTTAACACGTGTAGTTATGATTTAAGAATAAGTTAAAGTAACATTCTTCAAAGGGTTTCCGGAACAGTAAAGAGTTCGACGTATTGTTCCAAAGGACGTTGGTGGATATTTCACTTATAAACAGTATATTTTTAATTTATCTTTTTTTTATTGAAAAAAAAAACTTTACCACCATACTAGGATTTTCTCCTGTATCGCAGTTTACATACATAAATTTCACAAGGACAAACATCCGGCCCCGGAACCGTAACTTATTTGTGGACCATACAAATACTTGTACCGTGCGGGATTCAAACCCGCGGTCCTTAATGCTACAACTCATTGCTAAGCCACTGCATCACAGAGCCGTTCTCAGACATGCAAGTTTATTTACGATGCTTTCCTTCATTGCCGAGCACGTGGTAACTCAGCACTTGAAATTGCAATTATCAACTGAACTGATGCAGGCGGACATCAACGATGATTAAATGATGTACTTATAAACTCACAATTTTATAGAATAAGGCGTAAATAATTAACAGTATTAAAGATTAGATTAGATTAGATTTTGAGTGAGATTGAGAGGTTCTATGAGCAGCTGTACACGTCATCGTTGGAGCCACACGCAAGTGTGAGTAATCCAAGAGCAAGTCTTGTCCGACACTATTCCAATGATATTCCAGACGTCAGTCTGATCGAGATTAGAATGGCTCTCCAGCACCTTAAAAACGGCAAGTTCCCGGGCGAGGATGGAATTACAGCGGATCTTCTGAAAGCGGGTGGAAAACCGGTACTTGAAGTCCTTCAGAAGCTCTTTAATTCCGTCCTCCATGGTGGCACTACTCCGAAGGCGTGGAGCAGAAGTGCGGTGGTCTTGTTCTTCAAGGAAGGCGACAACGCTCTCTTGAAGAACTACAGACCGATTTCCCTTCTGAGCCGCGTCTACGTGCTGTTTTCGAGAGTCATTACGAATCGTCTCGCACCCAGACTCGACGACTTCCAGCCTCCCGAACAAGCCGGTTTCCGAAAAGGCTTTAGCACCATAGACCACATGCATACCATTCGGCAAATTGTACAGAAGATCGAAGAGTACAATCTGCCACTTTGTCTTGCGTATGTGGACTAAGAGAAAGCCTTTGATTCCGTCGAAATTTGGGCGGTGCAGTCCCTTCAGCGGTGCCAAGTGGACTGTCGGTATATCGAAGTGCTGAAGTGTTTGTACAGTAGGGCTACGATGGCTATCCGAGTACAGAACCAGAGTACGAAACCTATCCAACTGCAGAAAGGTGTAAGACAGGGTGACGTAATATTACCGAAACTCTTCACCGCTGCATTGGAAGACGTTTGCAATCTAATGGACTGAAAAGGATACGGTATAAACGTCAATGGCGAGTACATCACTCACCTTCGATTTGCAGAATCGCTGGAGGACCTAAGCACTATGCTCAATGACCTCAATGAATGAATGAATGAATGAATTTTTTATTCAATATTGATCACATAATAATACTTATTGAATAGTGTCTCCCAACGGATAGGTCTTAAGATGAACATGGACAAAACAAAAATCATGTTTAACGTCCTGCCGGTAGTTGTTGGGAGCACTAAGCTCGAAGTTGTTGACGAATATGTTTACCTGGGACAAATAGTCCGACTAGGTAAGTCCAACTTCGACCGAGAGGTCAATCGACGGATTCAACTCGATATAGTGTGTAGTGTAAAGCGTCCCCCCACTAGATGGAGTGACGACCTGGTAAGACATGCAGGAAGTCAATGGATGCAGGTGGCTCGTGACCGTGCTTTGTGGCATTCCTTGGGGGAGGCCTATGTTCAGCAGTGGACTTGTGAAGGGCTGTAATGATGATGATGATTAAAGATTAGAAGAAGATATAAGTTAAGAGGATAGTAGTTATTATCCATTTTTTACAAATATTTCGTAATCGTTATTTATATTTTAAGAATATAAAATAAAAAGTTGTTTTATTTAACACAAGCATGTATGTATTTTACGTTATTAAAAATTAAAAAGGAACATTAGAATGAGTTATATCCGACATTGCTCTGCTTCAGTTTTATTAAGTAAATTAAATTGAAAACATGTTCTCAGAGAATCACATCTTCGTCTTCATACCGCTGGCTAATGAGAGTTATGAGCTTTAATAGATTTACAGCGCGTTTAAAAACAATGCAGAACATTAAGATCTTGCTATGTAAATGAATTGTCTCAAATAAAACTTTTAACAAAGTTCATGGTTACTACTTTTCTTTTTTATATTATAATTAATAGAACCAGGCCGTTACTTTGCGGAAATCCATTATATTAAAGTTGGTAAAAATTACCTTGCGTACATCCGCTCGATAAAATAAAATGATGTGTCTTACCTAGTTTGAAGATCACCTCCCGCCCTCCCTCAATTGCGTGCACTATCCCCGTCACCACTAACCCCAGCACCACTACTCCCAACACCACTACACTAGGAAAGACACACTACTGACCACAATACGACACGTGTTTCGCCTCTACACGAGGCATCTTCAGGTGATGTAGACTCTACGGTGGCTGACCGCTAAGTGAGCGGCGAGCTTTTTTTTTTGCGCCCAATGCAAGGCACCCTCCGGAAGCGGGGGAGGGAGGTGGTGAATGCTCATAGCATACCACGCAGCCGGCTGCGTGGTTACGTGGGACTCACTTTGAAGAAGTGCCTTACCCACTAAACACCACCTGGGAACGGCTTTAGCCCGAAGGCCTTTCCGCCGGATCGGGGACGACCTCCCTCGGGGGAGGGAGGCGTGGGGCACAACCGTCCGGGGACGGAACCCACATTAGTGGGCACGGAAACACGGCAACGGTGAGACAGCTAGCACAACCGCACGGGGGCGGCTGTGCTAGCCGAGGTGGGAGGGCAGCTCGACCGTGCGGGCTACGTTGTCATCTGCAGGTGTGAACACCTGGCAGGTTTCGGGCCTCGGGGCATCTCCCCCCATTGCCCGGGTGTTTCTCACAGCCCACTTCTAAGCAGCGGTCGGAGGTTCGATTCCCCGGTCGCTGCATAATGGTATCAAAATTTAAAGTCTGTGTTGGTCAATCTGAGACATTGTGGGCTATTACTCGACTCCCTATTCTATATAGGAAGGAGATCTCTTGGTAGATGTCGCCCGGAGAGAGTCCGGAGGTCGGGCGTGTAGCGGCGCGAAGTTATTAAGGTGTGGGTGTGGTCCGTTGTCGGCGCGGTTGAACATACCGCGCGACAGTCGGACCACAAATTCTTCTATTGTCTCCATCTTGAGGTTGGCCGCTATGACGTCATTGCGGACGTAGCGACCTGCACCGACGATGGTCCTTAGGGTTAGGTTCTGCGGGGCCTGCAGTCGCTGCCTCTGTCTGTTGCTCAAGAGCGCGTACTTGGCCGGAGTGGCGTATGTAAGTTTTGGTCTGATGTATAGTTTATAAATTTTGATCTCGGTCTTCCTCGGTAATTTGGATGCCAGGACTGGACGGAGCATCGCCCGCGCACATCTGGCATTGCGGACGAAGATGTCGACGTGCGCGGTCATGCGCAACATCCTATCAATCCGGCACCCAAGGTATGTTACGGCCTTCTGATACGCGATCTCTTGGCCTCTTAGCTTCAGTGGTGGTGGAAAGTTTCTATAGCGGCGGGTGAGGAGAGCGGCCGTTTTCCAGACGTTCACGGCCATCCTCCACTCATCCAGCCACGCTGGCAGCAGGTCCAGCAGGCGCTGCATCTTGGCGACAGCGAGATGGGCTCTTCTGGACGAGGTAAAGTAGGCGCTATCGTCCGCGTATAGTGCCAGCTCTACGTCGTCCTCCCATTCGCGCAGATGTCCAGCGAGCGTTGGTATATCATTGGTATACGCCGCATACAGGATCGGCGAGAGACAGCTGCCCTGTGGTACGCCGGCTCTTATAGCTTTGACTGCGGACTCGGCATCCTCGACACAGACGTAGAACTTCCGGTCAGCTAGAAATGACGCCACTAGCCGCAGCATAGCAGGAGGGACACTCGTTTGATGTTCCATTTTGTAGAGTCTTGTCCAGAGTGCCACACCCTGTCGAACGCCTTCTCGATATCCAAGAAGACGCCCAGCGAAGTCTTCTCCCAGTTGTGCTCGGCCGATAGGTGGTGCAGCACTCTGGTCAGCTGTGTAGCTGTAGAGTGTCCCCTCCGAAATCCATGTTGTTCCGCCCGAAGTTGTATGCACGGGTGGACTCTTCTCAAGATAATTCGTTCGAATAATTTGACTATGTGCGGTAGCAACATTATCGGCCTGTAACTAGCTGCTCTACGCCTGTCCTTCCCGGGTTTAGGCAAGACGATAATTTTGCCAATTTTCCAGTTCTCCGGGAAGTGGAAAGTCCGCAAAATACCATTGTAGAGCCTTCCTAGCTCTACAATTGTTCTGGTGGGCAGCTGACCGTGGGGGACGGGAGCGTGGGAGGGCACTCTCAACCGTACGGGGACGGGAGAGTGGTCAGCTAACACAACCGCACGGGGGCGGCGGCGCTAGCTGAGGGGACGGGACGGGACTGACGTTCTATTCCAAGAAACTGTACTGACTGAGGGAGAAGACCCGTACGGGGACGGGTGCTCGGTCAGCTGGCGGACTCGGCAAACGCACGACCGCACGGGGGCGACGGCGCAAGCAGAATGAGCGGCGATCCAAAAACAACTGCCATTTATACAGTCCGCTGTCGCAACCGCTCCCTACTTAAGTAGCGAGCGACTGCGTCATGACGCTTTTTTATATTATCATCCTTTTTAATTGCGATCTCATCTGTGGGCATTATTCTTTGTTGACTTTACCTTTTTTGTTAAACAAATCTTGCATTTCCCTTATCGTTCCAGTATTGAACATGTTGATAAGATGTTTTGTGTTAATTTTCTTTTAAAATTTCTAGTCCCATCAAACCGTGGACACTAAGTACACAATTAAATTCTCATTTAGTTAAATTTTTAAACTCTTCTATCACTTTACGTAGATTTTTTTATTTTTACTGTAATTTCAATTTTATATTATACATATTTTATATCATTAAAGTTCTCTAAACTTATTGGTTTATTAATATTCGTTATTGATATAGAAAATGTCCAGTGCTATGTGCGAATTCCATTTGACATAAATTGGCTATAAGATACAAGATGTTAAAGCTAGTAAAGCAAAGCACAAATATTTCGTAAGAGCGTAGGAAGCCTCTAAATAGGAGCTTCCTACGCTCTTACTGTTTGTGATCCTCCTTTTACATTCATATACCTCTCTGATAAAGATGGGCAGATGTTGTGTTAATATGTTATAATGAATAAATATATTAAAGTTTTTGTAGTCGCTGGCCCAAATTATTAAATGCAATTTTAAGTGCATGTTTATGACTCGCTTACGGTGAAAAGGAAATTAAAATAATTGGAAAATCCAAAATTGCATATCTCGATTATTCACGTTACCAAAAAGAATGTTAATTTTATTGTTAGAACATTACAAATGGCATCATTCTGGGTCATCGCGCTGTCATGCCAGCGTATCGCTGATCGTATTCCTCACCATGCCGCAAATAACGACGTCATTCGACGTGACTTAATTAGTGCCAATGTACCTGTTATTTTAGAGTCAAATAGCATTGTATGGTAAAGGTCTAATGGAATGTCACTCATTCCGTGGAAAAACGGACGCTCCTTAGTTGTGATGCGACTTGTGTTGACACATTAGCGGCGTTGCAACTTACTTAGCGGAGCTTTTTTTTTATAGTATAAGGGTGACAGACGAGCACACAGTCCACCTGATGGTAAGTGGATGCTGTGGTCCATAGACATCTACATTTATCCTCGATTAAGAATCAAAATGCAGATGCGTTGTCACCCCTGAGGACTAAGATGGAATGCCTCGTTTCCAGTAAAAACGGTCTCCGATTCTCTACACTCACCATACGAAACACAGCAGCATTAATCTGCTATTTTACGCTGGTATTCTGTGAGAGTGTGGTCTTTCCTCGGTCGAGCCGACCATTTCGTGCTACAACCATAATATCGATGCAGCATGAGTAGTTAGTTTGTACCAGTTCTGGCTCACTGACTCAGAACTGGTACAACTCCCTCATCGGCTGACGGTGGGTCAACGGATCAACGGAAAAGGTTTTGGCATGCTCTGATCACGAATCTGCTGTCCGTTTTTGCGTAGGATGCGCGGTTTCGGAGATGTGCAGATCAATCAACTAATATCTAATTGATATCCGGTGGGCCTGCACCCTCATTATTGTTCCATTGTTCAGCCTTTCCTCTTATCTATTGCTCCTTGAACACCGTCATTGCCGCTCTTATCTATTACTCGTTGTAGACCCTGCTTATCAGTGGTATTGTATTATACTTCTTTGTTCACAACTACCACGCTATTCTGAATCATCAATAAAACACATTCCTTAATTTTGTTACAATTTTTATTTCCAAAATGTTATTGCTTATTATCTATAAAATAGGAGCGAAACATCTCATCCACTAAAATATCGTTGTACAGTGTATTCCCTGTAAATATGCTCGTAAAACTATGCATTGAACATCCCTGAAACTTATATAGCAAATACATTAAGCAATATTCACCACAAACTGAAGTCCACTCATTCTGAATCCTATCAAAATTTTTTCTTTTAAATTCCTTTTTAAAAACTCTAGATGATATCGTGCAGGTGATCGTCCATATGAATCAAAATATTGTCCGATGCCATTCGTATCGATATATAAAGCTATTCAATGTGAGCCTGGTTTATCATCTGTATCCAAATTGCATATTATATACGTTGGTACGTGGGTATACGTGGGCAGTCTATTAGCAGCATAAACATTATTTTCTAGACTGGGATGAATCTTTTTCAGATTTTGTTGTACATCTAGTGTATCCATGATATTACTACTATTAGTAGATTATTACAGTACCAATCTATTCAATGGTTAACATAAGAATGATCAATTATAGTGATTTGTAAATATTAAATCGCATTCTTTTGTGATGATTTGTAGAAGTCATCGGTGTAGCGCAAGTCGCAACACGAAAGAATGCGAGATAAGCTTGTTGACTCATAAAGTTACTATCAGTTTCACTGCGGAAATGCTTTAGATTAGAAATATAGTGATTTGTAAATATTAAATCGCATTCTCTTGTTATAATTATTAGGAGTCATCGGTGTAGCAACAAGCTTATCTCGCATTATTTCGGGTGAAAAAATGCGAGATAAGCTTGTTGACTAAGACTAAGAGTAGTTAGTTTGTACCAGTTCTGACTCAGTGAGCCAGAACTGGTACAAACTACTAGCATGGCTCTACCACGTTGAAAATGCGGCGCTAATATTCGACATCGAAGGGAGCTGCACGTTTGTGTTGTTTGGACTCTTTCGTGCTACAACCATAATATGCACGCAGCATGACTCTACCACGTTGAAAATGCGGCGCTAATATTCGACCTCGAAGAGGCTACAAGTTTGTGTCGTTTGAACTAGGGCCATGGGGACCCTACGCGCGTCCTTTATTCAGAGATATCTCGTCTTGCTTCGTCAATATTTCTGGTGACCTAAAAGCTGGCAGATACTTTAGTCAGCAAATCTCATCATCTATCAGTCTAGCTAAAACTCAAAAACGGCCCGACCGATCTTGATAATTTTTTTTGTGGTTTGAGTGAGTCCCATATGGTTTATATTCAAATTTGGACCCGGTAGGCAGCGCTGTTGTCGAGATCCAGAAATTACCTGTGCGATGTGGGTCTGATCGCTAGTATATAATAAATATATAATTAATTGCCGTGTAGTGGCGGCGTATTAGAATTCACTTCCCCTATATATCATCCCGTGGGTGTCGTAAGAGTAAGAGTCGACAGAGGAGAACTGCAACTGAAGATGGGCCGCAGCATCTTCCTGATAACAACTTAATATAATAAAAAGCTGCGGTTGCCAACTGGCCTGCCAAATGTGGCAAATATTCCACCTATGAGACAATCTCTGGGGAAGCATATATTCAGCGGTAGACTTTGATAGGGTGTATGATGGTGATTATGAGGTTAATCTATGGGAGTGGCCTATGTTCAGCTGTAAAATTTTGGTGGGTTGTAATTAATGGATGGATATAGTAATACACCTTGCAATACATAACGGTAGCATCACTGAATAGAATTGGTCATTCAGCGGAAACGTAGCATAATAGATAAAAGACAATGAAAGTGCAGAGGCGACAATTTTACGGTTGCTAGATTGGACTCGGACCGTGACCGTGTCACTGTCCTCTTTCGACTTCTGTGTTTTGTTTAAGCTTTGATTAACGGGTTGAACGGTATTGGACTCTCAAATAATTGCCCTAACTAGTATACAAAATTCTAGCGGTAAATTATGTTGAACTATTTTTCTTACTATTTCTTCAAATAAGTAATTTCCGTTTTGTCAACTTTTTAGATTTATATAAAACAACATTTGTTTTGTCCCTTTCTTCTATACTTTTGTCTAACCTTGCTTAGAATTTCCATTAGCAACATCAAATTAGTAGTCTAATAGAAGATATTAATACTCATGGGGTGGTCATTGTTTATTAATGGGAAAACTCAAAGCTGAAAAGTTTTAAATTAAATTCCCCAACGCGTTTTTATCTATCAATGCACCAATTATTACTATGATACTCCGTGTAGTCTACAATTACAAGGAATATCATGGTAATAAGAAAGCTCATGTAGGTATTACCGTAACAGTAGTGAACTTATAATATTATAAACTTTAATGTAAAGTGTTTCCCCATCAAATGTAATGTTCTTCTACTCGCTGAATTTTGATCGGAGGATCTTCATGTCTACAATAACAATAATTAATTAAAAAAATATTATTAAGTAGGTATACTTTTTAAAAATACCAGACAACAAAACTCACCATTTAACTAATTAAAATTAAAAATGACTTATTTGTAAGGTCATTAAATTTAATACACATAAAAAATCTTAAACAACAAACAAACACACAAAATCCTTGAACAAAGAAAATTTATTTTACCGAAGAGTTAGTTTTAGTAGTTTTAGAGTTGCACTGCACTCTGCTATCTATAGCCACTATAGCTATGTGCTAAGGCTGGTTGTGTTAAGGCTGCAGCACGATTGGGTCAACTCGGCTGCAAAAGCACCATGTAATCACAGAATACCAGCATTAAATAGTTCTGATAAATACTGTTGTATTTCGTGTATGGTAGATTATTAATATAACCGGAGAACCATTTTTTTTTATAGAATAGGGTGACAAACAAGCACACATTCCACCTGATGGTAAGTGGATGCTGTGACCCATAGACATCTACATTTATCCTCAATTAAGAATCAAAATGCAGATACGTTCTCCGTCCTCACCCGTGAGGACTAAGATGGAATGCCTCTTTTCCAATAAAAGGGGTCTCCGGTTCTCTACATTCACCATACGAAACACAGCAGCATGAAGCTGCTATTTTACGCTGGTATTCTGTGAGAGCGTGGCCCTAACCCTGTCGAGCCGACCCATTCGTGCTACAACCATAATGTAGACGCAGCGTGGGAATTCAATCTTAGTTCTCATTGGTGACACATTTGCATTTACTATATCCGAACCGTGAAGTCTTTAGTCACCGTTTACTGAAAAAAAATGTGGTCGTATTATATGTTTGAATTGTATAGGGCCTAAAACTATACAAGGATCAAATTGTCTTGTTTTAGGCCCTAGTTGTACGCTTAACCAATTTAGATGCAATATATGGCCTATATATTAATTTTGTAGTCATGTTTATTAAATAAAAAAAATCTATACAAAGGTACCAGAGCTCCTTTTCTGCTTAGGAATACGATTGTGTAGGTACCATTATCTAATTTGTAGCTGTGTCCATGAGCTGCCGAAAAAAAAATGTTAGCTTATTCGTCCCACGGTACATCTGCAAAGTAACAGTAAATTTGGACGAAATGATTTTCTTTTTATATTTACGCGAATACTACAAACAGCTAACTAACTATAATAACTACAAACTTACAGCATCTTGATGTCTAGTCTGACCAACGGAAAGGGTGTAATCTCACATTACGAATACTCTCACTCTCACATAACGGCGTTGAACATTTCAAAGACAACACAACTTAAAAATGAGCTAAGATGAGAATTCCTTACCCTCCAGATATTGCTTCGTCAATTTTTATTTATTTCGCTCTCTAAGCGGAGATGTTAAAGAAAAGACATATGAAAATTATTACCTATGAGTCAAATATAAAACGTTCTTTTGAAATAGCATCTGGATATGAAAATCAAGGACAGTACAACTTTTATATAAAAAGACCAACAAAACTTTCCGGTAGTTAAAATATTATATATAATGTAGAAATGTGTGCAAAAAGTTAATTTTGTACTGATGGTCATAACAATATAAAAATCTAGCAAAAAATGTATCGTCAACACTCAACAATCAAAAAAAATTCTATGAAAAACAACTTTACAATTATTTTAGGAAACTTGTTTACGTTTTGCAATGGCTTTAAAAATACCTTATAAGAAGTAGTTATTTTTGCCTTTGGTTGTTTTAATCATTTATGGAATCTTCTGCGTATAGTGGCGGTGTAAGAATATCCACTACTTTTGCGCGTTGGCAAACTGCGATCCACAACGCGTCTGCTAGCGTGGCAACTATGGCAAATATCTCCCTTGTCAAACGGTCTTTGGGGAGTCCTATGTTCAGCAGTGACAGGCTGTATTAAACAAATAAAAGATAGAAAAAACATTTTTCCTTTTTTTTATGGAAGCTTGTTTACGTTCTAACTTTAAAAAAAAAACCTTATATTCATTGCTAGCATTGGGGTAAGAAGCAGTTATTTTATCGTTGATTATTTTATCATTTCTGGAGAAACTTGTTATTTGTATTAAAGCTTTTGCTTCACACATGGTCTCATTTTCCATTGTAAGGCATATGATCTCATTTTACCAATTTTGCGGAAAGTTAACGTACTTGTAATAAAAGAAATAGTCGCAAAACTTAACCATGTCTTTGTGTTCACGCAATTAATGCTGATAGAGAAATGCATTTTAGATCACGAATGTCTGTTTCGATTTGGGTATTGCCTGTTTTTACATGTCTAATACTCGTTATAGATTATTGAAAGGCTAAAATTAATGTTAAAGATTTCATTAGGATTTTTTGTGATTTTCGGTGGTTACTTGTTATAATACTGAATATAAATCTGCCACCCACATAAATTTTATGAGAATATAAAAAGAGCGAGTGTCTCTGTAGTAAATTTGTATAAATATTACTTACGAAAATGCAATATTATATTTCATGTTGTGTGACAATGTTTTATTTATAATCGTAAATAAAATTATTCTTGGAAATCTTCACCAATCCCATACCTATTTAATTAAATATTGTTTATTTAATTAAATATAAAAAAATGCTTTATTGCATCTAGTTATTTTGGTATTATCATCTCTGCTATAAGACAAAAAGATTAAAACTCACGGTGTCAACTTCTGCACCTCTGTTAAATGCAGGCATTCTTCGTTCGTTTCTAACGTGACTCAATGCGTGACTCAAGCAGGAATTGAAAAAGAGCAAACGAATTACGTGGAACTAAACTCTCACGCCTACGTTCCAATTTTCTCGGTGACTTTTACAACTTTATTAAGAAGTTGCAAAAGTCAAATTTATTTAGGATAAAACTTAAGAAATAAAGCACAGATTGCTCAAAGCTTATCAGATTTCGGATTTAAAGAGAACAGCAGAAATTTTGTTTAAGAACGATCATGAACGCAATATTTCAGTGTACCGTGACCGAGAGAAGACAGAGAGCAAGAAATCTATCACCCCTATTTCGTCCCGTGGGTGTCGTAAGAGGCGACTATGAGAAATGTCAGAAAGATATTACGGCTTCCGATACATATTATAACTATTGACGTTTGTCAGTTAACGTTGACGTCAGACATAAAATACTCAACCGGCTACAGAGAGCAGCGTCAAAGATACGTGACTCTGGCACTGTGGTTAATATCCGCCTGCCAAGCGTGACGATTAAGTTTACTGACGATAAATTACCTTGTTGCATTGGTCTTCTACGCCGTAAGATGGTAGCTTAAGAGTATATGCACCCCATCTCATCCCCTTTGATATTGTAAGTCCTGGAGTAAAATACCCAGAGCAGCGACGGGGAGTAGCGCTAAACGATAAATCTGGTACTGCGATTGCCAATAAGCCTGCTATAAGCTTGGAGTTGGGGACTATGGTAATTCCTGACAAATGCGAGAGAAATTCGCTAATAGAAGTGGACCATTTATGAGTTCATTGTTTATTTTAATTATCTCTTCATGAAAATTGATAGTACAAAGAGCAGTCAACAATAATTTAGACAGTTAAATAGTATAATACTTTTGTACATTTTTGATTTAAATGAAACTGCTATCTACAATAAGTACTGCCACAGAATAAATAATAGATACTGCTTAATCTTAAATTTCGCAACATTGCAATGCAGAAAACAATGGCATAAAAAAATTTGAGCCGAAAATCTGTTCGGGTAAATCAGCAAATTTTCTTACCCCAAAATAAATCACTGGGTTGCATATGGTTATGCCATAAATAGCATAGCTCTTCTCCAAGTCGTTGACGACATATGTTTTGGGTGCCAATAATAAGCTTCTGGCGGCCACCTGCGTCCTTCCCGCTCGCACGCGCCATTCCATCTGTTACGTCAAACGTGTTTAGCTTACGTTTGTCAGCACTTAGCTCTTCATTTAGTTGATTTTCACTACGAGACTTTCCTATAATTGATTGACTACTATGAATTGGTTAATTTGTTAGTTTTAATGAATAATTATACGATTATCCACATTTGTATAGTTGTCATTATGTGCCGTATTATCAAGTATCTAATTTGGATTCGCAGTTGATGTTTCCAAGGACTTGTTTCGTTAATTTTCAAATAGTTATGGCATCATTGAATTCAAATTAAAAGCTTGGCAATTCATATGATGATCTCACCGGTCGTCAATCTTGACAATGCAAAGGACCGGCTGCCGCGGGGTGGGGCATGAGACGGGACGGGAACTCCGCAGGGTTCGCGCGATTCACGCACGCTGCAGTCAGTACGACAGCGAAGTTGTCCGCTACACGCGCGGCGCGCGCGCCTCTAGATATTACTTTAACTAATATTTCTGCTGTTTTAACGGCTGCCCACGATGTAGTTTAGTGTTATTTAAATGCTTAAATAGTTACCGCGCTAATCACCCAAAAGTGGATAGGTTCTGTGATCGTTACAAACCACGGTCCAAAGAACAATGCTGTGGGAAAAAATAACGTTCAGCTGGCATCGGCAGTCGTTCCCAGCTACCTACCTAACCCCTCTCCCCCCGCTAGCCCGGTGCCGGGTTCAATGCGCCTCTCCGCGTTTATTCATCGTTTGTGGGAAAAGTTGACCCCCGTTCTAAAAATTATTGTTAACGAATTCACACGAATAGTGTGTGACTACCGCATCTTAAACAGGAACTTGAAAGTTTCGCGCGTGAGATAAAATCGTAATCAGAATCCTACCTTTCCAATTTCATCCCAACCGTTTTTTTTAAGAAGTGGAAAATACGACAAAATTAAAGATATATAATCAAAAAGATATAAGATAAAACGTGTTTAGTTTTTTATGCGCAAGTCGCCAAGATTGCAGCATTCCAGAGACCTATATTGTTTATTTTAAGCTTTGCCATGTTTGTTGAGTTTCAACTTCGTCGAAATTACTATCTTATTGTGTTACGGATAGAGTGTGTATGTCGCAAGAGGACACGGCTTTAGGCAATGTGAGGTAATATTGTAGAATGACGAATAGATTGTGAAGTGACCGTTAAAGTTTGCTTTTTAGTGATGTGCAATGATATCGTACGCTAGCTACTGTTTTAAAGGTGCTGGGTCGTAGTGAGTGACGTTATATGTAATTGGAAAGCAATTCTGGGACTTCTTCAAATATGGGGAACCAAGGATCGTCGCCCCACGAACCTCTAGACCGTGCTCAGGCGCAGAATGCTGACCTCAAAATGGTTCGATCTTTTTTAATTAAACTCGTTAATCTATAATCGATTATTCAGAACACACATCGATTCATCAAGCGGCTGCGGCTATATCTAACTGATTGTTATAAACTGGTTCATGGCCGCTTCTTCAAATGGAATTGTTGTTTCGATTCCTCTTTACAAATCTGAATAGAATATGTAGAAACCTATGTAATATGTAAGATGTCAAATATTTAAATAAAGAAGTTGTGGACAGTAACTTGGTATAGAAAGACAACGAACGAGTCTGTTAAGTAGTAGGTAATTATATCGTATGGTAGGTGTGCCTAAATAGTTTGATGATCGTTAAAATAATGTAAAAAAATCATTTCATCATTCAGTTTGGTGTATTTGATATCGTTTCTTTGGTAACTTTATAAACCAGCTATTTATTTTTATACTAATGATACGAATGCATTACTTATGTAATCTAAACTACTAGGTGCATATTATTAAAAGTACACATTGAAGAGTTCCCTTGCAAAAATAACTAACGTAGGAACCGATTTAGGTTAGGTATGCCTCAATGAGTTTGCATTACAAAATGTGGTAAAATTAAAAAATGTACAACCAACTTCAAATATAAATAAAATGAGAATATAATCAATGTAGTCGAAGTCAATTAAATACGCATTATTAAAGATAACACAAAAACTACTGGTCAGACCTTGATCAAATTTATATGAGACCACATGAAAAATAAAAAAAGAATCATCTAAATCGATTCACCTAGAAAAAAGTTCTGAGGTAAAAAAAATACAATCGAATTGAGAACCTCCTCCTTTTTTTGAAGTCGGTTGAAAAGAAATTTAATTCTCATTAACTGTATGAGTGTTAATTTAATACAAATATGTAAAGTTCAGATTAAAGAAAAATCTGAGTTGTAAAGAATAAAAATCGTTGTTTGAGGAAATTCACAAAATATAAAAACCTAAAAATAAAGTAAAATATTCATGGATTAAAATAAATATTTTTTAAATTTTACTAAGTGAATCATAGCCGGATAATATTTAGGTGTCAGTATCTATCCAGTGCTTTGTTACAATCTACTTAAGCAATATGGAGGGGAGGTGATATATTATGTACCTATGTACGCAGTACGTATAATTTGTAACCCACCCTATTAAAACTGCCATACCCACTTTACATCTGTCATCATGTTTGTGACACAATTCTTAAAATCAATGGTCACGTATTTGTTATAATAATTTCAAAAGTTTAGATTAGAGTCAGTCTTTTTCCATAATATACATAAATTCATACACAATTTTTCACCTACAAATTTTTTGATATTAATAAGAATCTGATTCAGTACTTAAAATTGCAATTAACAATTTCATTGGTGCCGGCGGGATCATGACCGGATTGTCTGCCTGAAGTACTGTTATTATGAAATTATGGCGAACGAAATTACCCTAAGCTACCACGGCTTGGCGATTTACCACGTGCTCGACGATAAAGGAAAACATCTGTACAAGAGAGCATATGAAGTAAGCCAACATGCACTTGGAGCAGCGCTGCGGATTAATTGCTTTCGCATTAAAGAAATGGCGATTTTGATGATGTATGGACGTCTACTAATTCAGTTTGCTTTTAACCTGTAGTAGACGAAAATTGACGATGACAATAATTCTTATGTTGAATAAAATTATTGTTTTATTCATGTGAAATGGCAGAGAATATTTAATATGTAGTACATTGTAGAAATATAAATATTTTCTCGTTTTTCGGGGCTCCAGTAAGTACTCAGAAAGTTTTGCGAAATTAATAAAGTACTATGGTTACAGTTTCCATTATTAGGATTTCTACCAACACTACCAACTAGAACTCTCCACCAACACCTATACAACGTTTCTTGCGCCTAAATCTATTTTCGAAACCCTTTTCCAGTCCTCTTCCGACGCATTTCCTACGGCCTACTCGAACGCTGTAAAGAGGGGAATCCAAAAAGCTTAATCGATGTTATGTCCAGGAACTCGCTCGTTTTGAACGCAGAGTGCGCGGATGTCGCTTATTGCTCACAGTAATGAACAATTCCATCAAGCATTCGGCATTGATGCTACATTGATTTCGTAAAGGATTTGACACCAGATACCACGTTAAAGTGAAAAAATACGATCAAAATCTTCCCTGTGCTTCGAGATCGCTTAACTTTGGTAGGCGTTGGTTCATTTTGAAACAGCCAAACCGTCGACTGGCGCTTCGTTTCTGGAACGTATTGATAAATTTAATATTCATCAGCTATAATAATGACGTAAACAAGCCAAGATGAGAGCGGGCTTGCTTCTGAGCTTGGGTGGGGTTGAATGACATCAATGGCAAGACGATAACTATCCTCTTCAAGTGGTTCTCCTCAATGTTATGTTAGTTTTATGTTAGTGTAAAATCTCGTGAGCGCTTCTCGATCCAATCTGCAATATAATATGCTAAATCTCTATTCTCTACAATTATATTTTTCACATAACCTTCCGTAACAACCGTCAAAGGGCGATCACTTCTTTCGT
The DNA here is from genome assembly GCA_029286625.1 of Parnassius orleans. Classification (NCBI taxonomy): domain Eukaryota; kingdom Metazoa; phylum Arthropoda; class Insecta; order Lepidoptera; family Papilionidae; genus Parnassius; species Parnassius orleans. The sequence goes on from JAGSMP010000032.1 coordinate 2,347,318, forward strand.
TTCGTTTCGTTTCAAAGTTAGTTAACCGTGCTAAAATTTGTTATACCAGCGGTACAAGGTTACCTTAGAAGGGCCTTTGACCATAAATGCCATTTGAAGACTATCAAACGATTCGTTTGGTTTTAGGCGACATTTCAAATTGTTCAAATTGTAAAAATTATCGCGCGAAAAATGTTCCCGATGCAGATCCATTTTTTAAGCTCGTAAAAATGTGGCGGGTAATTTGAAATTGGTACATTTGTTTTTAAATCGTATTTTCAAAATAAATTATAACTAGCAAGTGCCTCATACAAATAAACATTTTTTCGCAAAACTTTCTGCGAGCTGTTTGCTGATGCTATCTAAAAGTTATATCAGTTATTTTATAATTTTAAATGTTGTGAAGTTGTCGATTATAGTAAGTTATGAAAACAAAAGTTGAATAAAACTACTTTTATGGATTATATCGCGTTTATAACTTATTTTTATTAATTCCCGACGTTTCGGGTGCTTCACAGCACCCATGGTCACGGGGGACTGAGGTGATTGACGTCTGGATGTCAGAGTTAACCCGGAGTTCCTTCAACTTTTTTAATTATTAATTTTGGTCCGATCTACGCAGAATGAACTTACTGTGTCTTGAAGTCTTGCAGTGGTATGCTTGGGTTTAGTTTTAATTTTATTAATTACAGGATCCCAAGCAGGTGGTAGTACCCAGCCTCCCTCTCTATTGAAATTAGGATGTTTTTTAATTTCAATAGCCTCACGCATCATCATTGGCAGGAATCGATGTTCTTTCGCGAGAATTTGTGGTTTATCAAATCTAATGTAATGGCGGGGGCCGTCTAGGATATGATCACAAACGCTACGTTATTAAACGCGATATAACCCGTAAAAGTAGTTTTATTAAATGTGTAGTGTTCGCGTAAATATAAGAAAACATTATGTAAAACAAAAGTTATCAAATAAGAAACAGTTTTTAACATAACGTAACATTAATTTGATCATGTATAAAATAGATTATCAACGAAGCCAGTACGTACACCTTAGATACTAAAGGGAAACCTTACAAAAGAAGAAAGTGGATAGAAATAATCCCCGATAGCCTTTTTGTTTGCAACGCAGACATTAAGCTTAAGCTTAAATGTAATTCGTACGGTATTACAAAACGTTTCATTCCTAGATAGGTATGTGGTAACATCAAAAAAATTACTATCTAATTTGAAGCAGGAAAACGAGGCATTTTTATCGTGACAGTACTGCTTATATCACACAAATAATATCTTATCAAAAGCACCTAATTTCCGTCAGGTTATCTTCCGTACTTACTACTAAAGAAATCATTATAAAATATAATATTAATCTTCTCTTCGTCGACCCGTAAAAGTTCACTGCTGACCAGGGGTCTCTCCCGTTGAATGTAAGATTTGCGTTAATCGTGACGCATGCAGCCGGATTGGCGGTCGCAGTACCAGACGTCTCACAATGATATTATATAATATATCTTACACCTTCGTAACTGTTTCCACCCATCTGGCTAGTTTACTTCTGACCTTCTGACGCAAACGAGATGCTTATACTGCCATCTATCAGAAGCCAAAAGATTCTTCTAACGTTTTTCCAATACTCGCCTCTTACGACACCCACGGAACGAAATGGGGACGGGTATCTCTTACGCCGCCACCATGCGGCAAATAAATTGCGTATGATTGATTACCATTTTGATAAATATCTTCAAAAAACTATTAACATACGATAGGCAGTGCTGAAGTTTTTTATACTTTTCGTCCGGGTTGTCATTTCATTACCCTGTTTTGAAGGAAAAGAGAGCCGTTTCATCATAGCCTTAGGGGTGGCCACGTATCTATGGCCTTCTTTAAGTTGATTTCGATTGAAAAATAATTTCCTATTTCAAGTAGTAAGGGAATCTTTTAAGGTTTTAAGTCAATAAATCATCACGTCTGTCACGATTTTTTATTCACTATGTAACATACATAAAGCCGCGTATCGATTATGCGCTCCAAGAGGTCGAACATTGGCGTGCGCTCCAGCCGCGCGAAATGGATACCGCCTTGGAGCGCGCGCCAAATTGTTCGTTGGAGCGCTCAAACGTGGAGCGGGCCGCTCCATCTGATGTCGGTTTTTTTACCGCGCATCAAAGTAGTTAAGTTTGGCACGCGCGCCAGTTGGGACGGTTGTTTTCATCATTCGTGTGTTCGTTGCGTTCCGAGCTATGGATAACCAGAGATGCCGTAAATTGATAAAATTATATGGTTCAAAATAACTGCTGTGGAATAGCAAAAGTCGCTTTTATCATAATAAAGAGATGCTCGTACACGACCGAACACTGGAGCGGCTGCCGCGCGCACCAGGAGCGCTTAGTTGATACACTTCGAACATTTGGAGCGCGTTCCGCGGAGCGCACTGGTCGGCGCGGTCATTCATGGCGCGCGCGCCAGGAACGCATAATCGATACGCGGCTTTAGTGTGTTTAAAAATCTTTCTTCTTTAACGATTTGTACATTTGGCAGAGTTAAAATATAAGAGATATTTTTATTAATTTTAGTAGATTTTATTACATTTCGAAAAATGATTAAAAATCAAATCTAAAAATTCTTGTCCTAGACTAGTAAATTGCTGGAAGAGGAAATGCGGTTGGTCTTTTCTCCTTTCTGGACCTTATAGCAATGAGTTTTTACAGTAAAATAAATATCAACCTCTTCTATGTCCCTATGTTTTCCCCTTTTGATGATACATTATCTTTATAAGCACTAGAACCCTTACAAATTGCCTATTTAGACCGCTGTCAACAGAGGCCTAGTGTTCAAATTTGATAACTAATACTGAAAAAGAAAAACATAGAGACACAGTGTATATCCTTCTTATTCAGTTTATGAAATATCTTTTTAATTGGTCCAATATTGGAGGAGGAAATAGTAGAGAGCCAAACCTTATGCCTTTTTACTTATATGCTATTCAGTCGGATCTGCAGTTGTCTTTATCGAACGCCGAGTGCTCTCAGAGCAACAGCGATAGTTTCTTCAAATATCTAATTTTCAAAAGTCTCTCGGCCCGCATTTCCTCTTAAATCAAGTTGCCGTTGGAGCTTAATTTAATCATTAACACACTATAAATCCAATAAAACTCAACAGGATTGCCATTTTATGAAATATACTCGGCTATTTGCCGCATAAAGTATCTTAAAAAAATTCCATCGTTTTAACTCTTAAATTAATATTGTATTTAATTCCAAGAAATTGTGACTTACTTATCATGCATAATTTAAATAAAAATGTGACATACACAAAATGCAAGATATTTTAAGTCAGAATATTGTAAAACATTACAAATAAATGTAGGTAAAGGAATTCTTGTTGGAACTTAGAAAGCTGAATGTAATCATGTTAAAAAACAATTGCACACATTTCTATTGTCGACTATTTGACATTAGAAACCTTGTTGGTATTCTTTAGAGCAAACTTTTATCAAAGAGATGCACATTAAAATATCAAAGAGAGTACTATACTATACATGAGAAGCTTGAGCGATTTGAATGAAATCTTGCAATTTTATACGATACGAATAGAAAATACTTAATCGATTAAATGAAACTAATTGTTTCACGGCTATTATCACGTTATTTTACTCATTTCATATTTCAAACGTAACGCGAAAAAATTAGTTTCATTAAATGTGCGTAATTTCTTTCTACTTATTGATTTTTAAAGATTACAAAATTAAACTGCTTCTTTTCACTCTGCTATTATGATATATTTGGACTCTACATAGACTTTATTTAGTTTTCATGTATTATAATTGTTTTAAACGACTATTTTAAGTGCCTGTATGATCCCTAAACAGTCAAGCAAATTAAAAATATTTTTATTAAAATGGCTTTTTCAAAGCACTTTTTGTAAATAAAGGTACAATATGCATAGATTCGTACATAAATAATACTATCAAAAATGAATTGTGATGCACCACTTCAGATATTAATTTATTTAAAAGGTATCTGAGTCTTGTCTCTCTTCTGTAGTATAAATATATTATTTATTTGCGGTACATATTCATGAAGAAAATATATAATAGATAATATAAGTACTTTAATGTACTTTTGAATTTGACAAACTCTTATAGTTTCGATATTCCAGCATGAAGGTGGTGGTCGTGCCAGGGGTAGGTGTAAGTTTTTTGGTACGACCACGTGAGATTTATACGTGGTAGACCACGCTGCAGCTATATTATAGTTGGAGCACAAATGGGTCGGCTCGACCGGGGTAGGACCATGCTTTCACCGAATACCAGCGTAATGCTGTGTTTCGTATGGTGAGTGTAGAGAACCGGATACCCTTTTTACTTGAAACGAGACATTCCATCTTATTCCCAGAGGTGACAACGCATCTGCATTTTGATTCTTAATTGAGGATAAATGTATATTTCTATGGGCCACTTACCTTCAGGTGAACTGTGTGCTTGTTTGTCAACCTTATTCTATAAAAAATAAGATTTTAGGATATTGAGATCAATCTTAAGTTAAATGATAATTCACACGTTACAGAAGTCGTCGGTGCGCAGTTCGTTCCGGCGGGCGCGCGCGGGCGCGGCGCTGTCGCCGCCGCGGGCTGGCATGGAGCGGCTGCGGCGCTCGTTCCGGGAATCGTTCCGGCGCCGAAAGGGCTCGCCCCCGGAGTCAGCCCGACCTCACCAGTGGCACGCTGACGAGGCGGCCGTACGCGCCGGAACATGTACCTTTCCTGTGAAATACCTCGGCTGCGTCGAGGTGTTCGAATCGCGCGGGATGCAGGTCTGCGAGGAAGCAATCAAAGTTCTCAGGGTGAGTAATTTCACTCATTTTATGTAACTATTCTTCTGATGAGAGAATTATGTGTATAAACAGCGTTTGAGTGTTTGATTCTGAATAATATATCTATTTATTCAATTGTTAAATTTAAAAAAGATACTTCTTTTTTAACATCAAACTATCTGGAGTTGTTTTCGGCGAAGCCATAAGCCAGTCTGTTCTCGTAGGTCGTTGTGAGTGGCCACCTATTAAGCTCCGCAATAGTTCGGCCCGTATACAATAATTTTACGGTCATGAACACTTCGACAGAAGACTAACGTTACATATTTTTATTTATCCGATGAACTTTCGTATGATACCAAACACAAATTTTACCTACATAGATGAGAGAAACCAGTGATTATATTAATGAGGCGCGTATTTGTATTGGAAGAGGAATCGGGCTAATTTAATCAGTATCAATACACAATTTACGCTGAAATGACAGCTGAATGTCATTTTCAGTTGCGGGCCAGGTTGAGTGCTATATTAAAACGTGATAGTGATCGTCCTCACACCGCAAGGGTGCTCCCCTTGCCCAAGCTAGTATCACCGTCCTACCCGGGCCTGTTCAGTAATAAAAAATAATAGTTTTAAAAAACTAAAAAAACACGCTTTTATAGATAACCGAACTAAAAAGTAGAAAATAATTTTCAATAAATTTAAAATAAGAAAATAGTGATTAACATAAAAAAAAACATTTTATTGTAAAAAAGCGTGGGTGCTTTTTCAGATATTTTTATGACGATCAAAATATCGCAAATTTTACAAATATCCACAAAAATATTTACAACAAATGACATCAATCACCCCACGCTTTTTTACAATAAAATGAATTTTTTATGTTAATCATCATTTTCTTGTTTTATACTTATTGAAAATTATTTTCTACTTTTTAGTTCGGTTATCTACAAAAGCGTGTTTTTTTTTTTAAATTATTATCTATTTTCTATTTAGTGCGGCTAACTACAAAAGCGTGTTTTTTTTTTGGAACGAAGTTCTTTTACGCGGCTTGCAGTAGATTGAACTGACAAAAATGATAGTTGTTTTATGAATTATTCGCAAATCCTGAGGATCCTGGCAAGGATAATGGGACAAACTATTTAAATTATTGCATTGTCATCGGTCCTTGATAAGTGTGCGAAGTTTCAAATCATTCCGATGTTTTGAAGGGGATGAAAATCACATTCAAAAATTCCGTTACATAGATACATACCAAGCTTAATAAAAGCGTGTTAAAAAAGAGCTCTACTCCTACCAAGTATGAATATCGCGTACATAAATATTGAAAGAACTTATGATGTGAATATCGGGCCTTTCACTCTTTAAAGGTTTTTAATCATAATAACGAGTGTTTTAGTTTAATATTAAGACTTTAAGGAAAGTCAAACGAACATTGTGAACGAACGAGATCTTTATCTGTTACCGTCTCACTAAATTACCAGTTTCAGAACCCTTACAATCTAAAAAAAATATTCCCGACCAGGTGCCTTTTGACGCTTTTAAAAATAAACCCTTGTACGTCTGGGAACTTCTACCGATATGGATTCCTTAGTTTTACACTGTTCTCTACGTAATGTTTTTATATGAGTCAAACTTTTTACATCCGCTTTAAAAAAAACTGCAAAGTATAGTTGTTTTTGTTTATATCTTTGTTCTCAGCGCTCTTTACGTTAAGACCTTCATTATTTCCGTAATGCCGCTTTCACCTCCGTAAGTTAGATCAAATTTAGCATGAAATATATTATAAGAACAATGGCTAAAAACCCGAAAGTATATGAACAATGGCTAACACACCCGGAACTATTTTTTTATAATTTTTCTTCGATGTGTTTCCGACAAGTTTAACCGCAACAACTTCTAATGGCTGCTTGCAGAATTAGTTATCTGTGCAATAAGCGCACGGTCTTATCTGCTGTATAGTTTGCTACCGGCTGTTTGCTTGAGTTAGCGTTCAAAACAAATTTAAATATAGAGGTCACACTACGCAAATACTACTGATTCAGTTTGATACACTAATTCTTTTACAGTTCTTCGCGGATATTAAGCAATACGAACGAAGTGTCGGATTTAATATTAGATAAAAAAGGGACAAATTTTTCTAATAACATTATTAGAAATGTAATATCAACATTATATATACGCTAGACTCTGCGAAGAGCGCCTAGTATCGACACTACTCGACCCACTCGCTTGCGGTGTAGCCAGTACGGGACAGGCACCACGGGCCCTGGTAAGCCGTAACGGACGGGATCCTTCCCAGCCAGCAGTCGTAGCAGTGATTAATCTCATTCTGTTAGTTCGTAATAGTTCAGAAATAAGCTGCTGAGCGGTAACGAGAGAGGAAATATTCTCCTCGGAGATAAGCCCGGAGAGACAGGTGCGCCTCGTCATGGCTCTCCTGTTCTATCACAAACGGGCCCATGGGGTCGCAGGCAATCAGTTTGAAATAGGACAATGTTTCGACGTGGTCTTAAACCCTCGTAACAGTTGTAGTAGTTCGGGGATTCGGGAGGTTAGCGGTAGCGGCAATCTCCGAGAGAGGCCAATGTTCAGCAGTAGACTTTTGTAAGGTAACTGTAACGGTAAATACTCGTATACGACTAATTAGAATAAAAAGTTACAAATTCCATTTGTCCATAAAAATATAACGAATAAATAGATTAATTAAGCGTAAATTGTTATTAATTTACCTATAACAATGCCTTTGCTAAAGTAACATGTTCGGTACATTAAGACAAATTTCACGGCCATTATTTTAAAAATAGGCCCGTGTAATGTAAACAAAATTCTTCTAGTTGTACCCAGTACCCAGTGCCAACTGTCACGGAATGTTTTCCTTGTTACGTTTATGTTTTGTTTTTGAGTTTTATAAACACCTAACTAAATTAATTTATTACGTCAATCTATACACGTCCAAAATCTGGGTAAAACTAACAATTATTAGTTAAATGCGCCATCATACCGAGAAAATTAAGATATTTATGCTATTTTATTATTTAATTAATACATAATACATATATAAACACTCACGTCTGTCACCCAGAGGTGTAGGCAGAGACCACGGACATCCATTTGGCAGGATCCTGACACATCTCTCGCCTCCTTTACATCCATATACCTACGAATACATGCTCGTCGGTTAATACTCTTAATCTTGGCCATCTTCAATATATCGCCAATTTGGTCGATAAACTTTCTTCTTCACTTCTGAACATAGATTTGCTTTGTCACTCTTTCCTCGTTCGGTCTTTCTATATGACCAAACTACCGAAGCATTCCTTTCTTAATCCTGGTCACAACATCATCTTGCAAACCACACTTTTCTCTTATCACACAATTTCTCAACCTTTCATTCAGATTCAGACCTAACATACTCCTTAATGACCGCATTTCTACAGCGATTATTCTACTCTCGTGTTTCTTCTGCCACACCCAACTTTCACTACCATACATTAAGGTAAGGACTAACACAGCATTGTGAATTGCCATACGTGCCTTTTTTGACACATTCCGAATTCCCACAATAGTGTAGAGCCCCATTTACTCTATTTCCTGCGTTCACTCGTCGTTTTATATTCTTATTATATCTACCATCCCTGCTAAATACACATTCCAAATACACAAACTCATCTACTTGCTCAACCAACTCCTCTTCTATTCTTATTTAACATATCGTTATACTTTCTTCTCTTTCAAAAACTATCACTGTCGTCTTACTTGCGTTTACTTTTATTCCTCTTTGTTTTAATGACCTGTTCATCATTTGCTACTCGGCCGCCGACGACGCAAATATGACTAGATCATCGGCGTACAAAAGGCATTTGACCCTTCTTGACCCACATTGTTCAACTTTCAAAATTCCCAAAGAACTGTCCATAAATAGGTTGAACAGCCACGGGGAAGCTGCGCAGCCCTGTCTGACACCTTTATGGATGCTAAACCAGTCCATGTAGGCTCCGTTGATCCTGACACAAGCACTAGAGTCCCTCTAAATAGTTTTCAATGCCTGTATCAACCCAGCGCTCAACCCAAATGAGTTCAATGTTTGCCATAACACATTCCTGTCCACTCTGCCATAAGTCTTTTTCATGTCCATGGACGCACAAAAATTTTTGGTTTTTGCATCCCAAAATTTTCCGTCAGTTTCTTTCATAACTCTTTCAATCAACACCTTAGCATACAATTTTCCCACAATGATAAGCAGGCTGATGCCACGGTAGTTTTTACAGTCCTGCTGTGACCCTTTGCCCTTATATATTCCCAATATGGTGCAAAGCCGTTATAGTCCTATAACGGCTTTGCACCAGTCTCCTGATACCATAATTAAATAAAGTACACAGCAGGCTTGCCACCACTCCCTCTCCAGTCCTCAGCATTTCGAGTGATAATCTATCATAACCGGCTGCCTTACTCGTACCTGCTTTAATGCTTTTCATTGCTTTCATTATTTCATTTATACTTATCTCAATTCCTCTTTCCTCTTCTTTCGGAATTTCTAGTTAGTTTAATTCAAACGTCTCCTTCAATAACCTTTGAACACGCTTTCAAAGTATTCCTTCAAAATACAGCCATTCTCGTCTCGTATACCATTCAATGGCAGTTCCTACGAGTTTCCATAACATTTTAATATTTGCCTGGAAGTTATCAGTTATTCTTCTATCATTCTTATCCGTTCTTTCTTGCTTTTTCCTTTCAACTACTTACTTACTCTTATTTAGGCGTCTAAAGACTGCCTTCCTTCTTTCAATCTCATCATCCATACCGCCAAAATTACCAGCTTTAGTAAATCTAGCCATGCTCTCTTCTTTGCTTCAACTTCCATCCGTACCTCACCATCCCACCATAAGGTATTATTGTTTACGCTGTAACGCAGTGGTAGACACAGATGTCCGATGCCGCCAACGTCTGAACAGATCATAAATTCGGCATAAGACCAAGTATTGATCCGTCTCAACGTTGGACCCCCTGTACACCCTTGTATCTACTACTGCGTCCCTCATTCTTTCATCCACAATTATGAAACCTATCATGCTTCTATCATCTCCTCTTTACCATGTATACATGTGACGAAAGGTGTTCGTCACAAAAATATTATTTTCCACAAATACGGTGAGAAGGCTTTCCCCATTCTCATTTATACTTTCATCACCAAACGTTCCCAATATCCTTTCATAACCAGACCTCTTCAACCCAACCTTTCCATTGAAATCTCCTAACACAACAATATTTTAATTTTCCTTACATTTCATTAACACCATCCTTACCATGTCCCAAAACTGCTCTCGGATATAAGTGGGCTTAGACATGTCTGGGGCGTACACGCCTAGAACAAATAACTTCTTTAATCCCACTTTTATTCGTATCCATAGCAGCCTCGGGCGCTTACACATTCATACTCTTTCACATATTGACCCATTCTTTCTGAAAGGATGATACCGACTACCTAACATGCCCGGGTGTCGTCTACACCAGACCGGTGACGGTAACGGAGCGGTATACATGCCATGTGCAGTGGCATCATTTCCCTTCAGTTTCATCTCATTTAGACATAATTCATCTATTATTCTATCATACATCATTTCGCATACTTTATCCATCTTATCATTCATTGCTTCATATACGTTCAGCGTAGCCAGACGGGCTTCCGGGACTTTTCGCCCCTCGGGTAGACAGATCGTGATGGTTGGCGAACCTCGTCGCCGGTTTTACTCCCGGAGATTCTTCGCACCCCTGCCCCATTAAAGGGGTGCCGGGAACTCGGGGCCCGTACCTCATGGTGCGAACTAGGGGCTACGAACACCGCTACCACACGACGAGGGGCGAGTCTGTTCTTTCAGCTTTGTCGTTCGTTTAACACCACCATGTAGGGTGGGCCTAGGAAGGGTTAGGTGGTCGAAGCCTATGGACGCGAGCGACTCATCCCCTTATTTAACTAAATAAATAATATATGTTAGATTTTAAAAAGTTACGTCTCACCGCTGGACATTATTACCTTTTATGATTTACATTTGAAATTTTACAAGATACGCGTAATTCAGCACTTAAAAAAATAACAGTTGGCAACTATTATTTTAGTTATTCCAACATTAAGGATCGAGCTCAGGTTGCTTGTGCATGATTATTATACAAGTAACGTAAGCCCATTAGTACTTATGTTATAACTTTAATACATTTCAGAACTCAAGGCGAAGGCCAATCCGCGCGGTGCTCCATGTGAGTGGCGACGGACTGCGTGTTGTGGAGGAAGAGACCAAGGGTCTCATCGTCGATCAGACTATTGAGAAGGTTTCCTTCTGTGCGCCTGACAGAAACCACGAGCGAGGATTTAGGTGAGGATTATTTGACAATTATATTTAAAACATTTCCTGATCCCAATATTTTTGTGTTGGCTGCAGGCTGCAGGAAAATGTTGTATGGAAATGTACATTAAGTTTGTATTGTATTTATCATCTGTATAGCCAGATGTAACTACTTCCTTAGTGAATTTACCCGACCAGCCCCAGCAGGAGTTTTTCGGTTTGTTTTTCGGTTTGTTTTTATGTTTGAATTTTTTTTGATTTTTTAAAAAAAAGTTACCTCCACACTAGAATTTTCTCCTGTATCGTGGGGGCAGTTTACAAACATAAATTGCACAAGGACAAACATCCAGACCCGGAACAATTATTTGTAGGCCATACAAATACTTGTTCCGTGCGGGATTCGAACCCGCGGCCCTTAGCGCAGCAACTCAATTGCTAAGCCACTACGCTACGGAGCCGTCAAAAAAGTTTCTCTGTTCCTTTGTGAATTTGTTTCCCCTCCTGTTTGTCTAGTCAATTCGGCTTAATGGATTTTGAAGTTCGACGGGTACCTACGATCGTTTTTATCTCCAGTGTTAACTAGTAATCTTTTTTTGTTAATATTATAAATGTACGACCCGCTAAAAACTATAAACATGTTAATTACTTGAAACACATTCTTTGAAACACAAACAGATTTTATTTAGACGCCTTTTACAGGTACCGACTCGAGTGTTTGCAAAATAAATCATTTAATGAAATTGCGGAATGATTGTATTCTTTGTTTCAATACCACCCACCGCACGTAATTCTCGATTCCAAGGAAAACTTAAATGCCTCGACTGTTGTTTATTGTTTTTAGAATATAACGTATTTGTTCAGTTCTTCTCAAATGAAACAAGATATGTGTATATCTTGAAACCGCGGGCGGGTTATATCAAAGTTAAAATTTTAAAAAGTTCCAAGTCTAATTTCAACGCAGTTCTTCTTGAATCAGTGAAAGTAAATTTTTTACCCTTTTGACTGGACGAAGAAATATCTCTATCTGTTAAAAAAAATAGCGGAATTTATATACAATCTTAACTGAATAATTTTAACATCTTTAATTTAATGGATTTCAGCAAAGTAATGCCTGATTTTATTAATTAATCTCAATGTTGTCAAAAGAGTTACATTAAAAGCTGACGGGACGTCGGCCAATCGGTCAACCCAGATATGTTCGCGTATACTCCGATGCTCCCTTATCCGTTCAACATGACCGAGCCACCGAAGGCGATGTTTTATTTACAATTATGTTTAGTTCGGCTATTAGTTTTTCTAATTCGGAGATTTTCCGAACCCACCAGCTGCCATCTTCCCTTTTAACTGAGCAAAATATCCATCTCAGGATCTTCGTCCCGGATAATAAAAGGTTGTTCTTTACCTTCCGTGTTAGTGGCTTTACAATTGTACGTCAGAATATAAGGATTATATAATAATATTAATTAACTATTCGTCATTATTATTCACATTAATTGACCGGTTCTATTTATGAAACAAGATAATAATACTTATTTATGATGTACAAATGGTTTATTAAAATGTAACAAGGATAATGAGTTATGTTATGTTTATTTTGTGGTATAGTTTAATACAAGCTGTGTTTATTATAGTTAACTAGAAATTTCGATTTCAATATAATATTTGATTAAATAGACAAATCAAATTCTTTTCATGCGTTGTAAAATGCAATGCACACTTATAAATTCCGTTAGACGAGAACTGTCTCTAAGACAGAATTGAATGTGTATTTAAGAAAATTTTATTTAACAATCCGATATCTTTGTCACTTGAAATGTAATCAAAAGTAACCAACAATTTTCCTTTGTTTTAATTTTTTTCGCAATATTGTGTTATTAAATAACTAATATTGTTAATTCACAGTTCACGTGTCATGTATGGTACGTTTGTAGGTTTAAATACAAATTGAAATCCTTTATTTATTTATCATAAGTCAATGCTTCACTTTTTTAATTTTATAGAATAAGGGTGACAAACGAGCACAACATTTACGTTACGATGGTAAGTGGATGATGTGGCACATAGACTCTCGATTAAGAGGGCACTAGTCGACGGTTCGAACTCGTCGGCGAGCGTGGTTAATAAGCATGCTGTACCTAGCATCGTGTGAGAAAGTGGTCGACTCAGTAAACAGCAATAAGAAGTTAGTGCGCACGCACATACTCCCGTACATTGTAACGACGAGCTTGATAAACCACACGTTTATTTAGCGCTCAGCTGTGGCTCAGCTATATTACGCCCGTAAAATTCATCGTAAGCGAACCTGGTTTCGATCCCTGCCGGCAATTGAAATTGCTTGGCAAAATATTGTCTTAAATTAATTGCCAATCCATCACCGTGCCATTTACTAGAAATTTAATATTAAGCAAATTATTATTTTCTTTGTTTTTTCTTTATTATACACTAAAACAGAATATAAAAATAATTTTGTTTGTTTGTTTTGTTTCAGTTACATCTGCCGCGACGGCACGACGCGGCGTTGGATGTGCCACGGCTTCCTCGCGTCGCGGGACAGCGGCGAGCGCCTATCGCACGCGGTGGGCTGTGCGTTCGCCGCGTGCTTGGAGCGCAAACAACGTCGAGACAAGGAGTGCGCGGTTTCTATGAGCATAGACGCCGCCAGTCACGCCTTTACTCGTCAGGGCTCGTTCCGTAAATCAGGTCAGTAATATTGTATATTTTATGCATCCCTAGCATATACACATCAACAGAATCTAGGGATATCTTAATCCTAAATTATGTACGACTTTATAATTTAAAATCTTTTTAGTTTCCATAAAAAAGTTTATATACAGATTGAAATCTCTTTTATTCTATATTCAAAATTTAAAATGTAAATAAAAAAAACAAAAGAAAAAAACAAAATACGGCGGCAAAATTACGTCAAGGAAAATTAAAATTGTTCTACTGATATTAATTAATGAAAAGTGATTAGATTGTTTTTATTTTTTAATTTAACGTGCCGTGTGATCTTTAAGAGTCATGTCACGTCGTCATCTGAGTCGAGATGAAATGTTACGAGCCGTGGGCATGTTAGAAAATGGTACCGTAAATGGTATGGTAACGCGTCGTTGCCGAGGCCCTACACACCAGCCAAAACGTGATATCAAGGTTGTGGTCACGTTATCGCAGTACTGGTAGATATCGTGTTACTACGCAGAGACAGGATCGATTTCTCCAAATGACCGCCAGGAGACAACCCAATATCACAGCGATGCAACTAATGGGTCGGCTCGACCGGGGAAGGATCATGCTCTCACAGAATACCAGCGTAAAATAGCAGCTTAACACTGCTGTGTTTCGTATGGTGAGTATAGAGAACCGGAGACCCTTTATACTGGAAAAGAGGCATTCTATCTTAGTCCTCACGGCTGACAACGAATCTTTTTTTTTTATAGGATAGGGTGACATACGAGCACAGTCCACCTGATGGTAAGTGGTTGCTGTGACCCATAGACATCTACATATCCTCAATAAAGAATCAAAATGCAGTTGCGTTGTCACCCGTGAGGACTAAGATGGAATGCCTCTTTTCCAGTAAAAGGGTCTCCGGTTCTCAACACTCACCATACGAAACACAGCAGTGTTAAGCTGCTATTTGACGCTGGTATTCTGTGAGCGTGGTCCTTCCCGGTCGAGCCAACCCATTCGTGCTACAACTATATAATTAATATAGCTGCAACATGGCTCTACCACGTGTTGAATCTGCATTTTAATTCGCAAACGAAGATAGATGTAGATGTCTATGGGCCACAGCAACCACTTACCATCAGGTGGACTGTGCTCGTTTGTCACCCATATTCTATAAAAAAACATAGTGTTTTTAAATTATTACAGATTTAGTGCTAGTTATTAAAACAGTTACACTAACATGTAAATCAGCGATTATTGATCCAGATGTTTTCGTTTTTAGCCCGTCTTTGATATTAAAAAAAAAAATCTGTCGAAGATCACGGGATTCGGGACTTTTGTAAGACTACTGTCAGCAGCTATTTCAGCAGCAACTTTCTGATAACTATTCAAATCAATAACAAAAATTGCGGTTGCCAACCCGCCTGCCAAACTTGACGACTATGACAAATATCTCTACAATGTAGCAATCTTCTATGTTCAGTATATAGTTGTTTGGTGGGTTGTAATGAAGTTAAATAAAATGAAGTATAGCCGTAGTAGCTCAGGGGCTAAACGCTTGCTGTAAATTTCACAGTACGCGTGCAACCCGAGTTCGATCCCTGCCGGCACCGATGAAATTGTTTATTAAGCGCTGATACCACGTGCTCGGCGTTGAAGGAAAACATCGTGAGTTAACCTGCATGTCTGAGAAATAAATATATAAATATATATTTCGAAGATATGTAAAGTTCACAAACACGCATTGGGGCAGCGCGGTGGACATTTCCTTGCCCTTAAAACCCTCTCAGAAATGAGATGAGGCTTGTGTTCAACAGTGGGATGTATGTAGGCTGTAACTTTAACTTTTATACCGATTGCAGTGATAACGCGTCGCGCGTCGGAGGCGGACACGCCGCTGTCGGGCGTGACGGGCGTGACAAGTGTGACGAGCGTGACGAGCGTGACGGGCGTGGGCGCGGGGGGCGCGCGGCCGCACAACCCGTTCGCGGTGGAGCGCCCGCACGCCGCGCCGCACCTGCTCGAGCGCCAGGGCTCCTTCCGCGGCTTCGCACATCTCAACAACAGGTAAACTTGTCGCCACCGCCACTGCCATTGTCTAACTCTGCCGGTAAGCCTTTGTCGCTGTCGATAACGTAGTCTCAAAAACATAAATAACGGTTTATATTCGATACGGGAACATTTAAATATTTCAACGAAACCAAACGTCACACGTCATAAGTAAATTAACCACGCTTCTTAACTGTGTAGGATTATTTTCACTTTTCTACCGACTTCAAAAAGGAGGTGGTACTCAATACGACTGTATGTTTTTTTTATGTGTGTTAGTTACCTCATAACTTTTTTCTGGGTGAACCGATTTCGATGATTCTTTTTTTATTTGATAACTGGTGCTTCTCGTGTGATTTTTTTCGTTGATCAAGGTCTGACCAATAGCACACATATTTAGTAATACAGCTAGGATGTCATGAGGAATATGCCAACTTTTCACTTCCAAGTACCAACTTAAGCTGCACACAATACACCCATCTGATTGGCGGTTTGAGACTGACGACCACTTTGGTGAGAAATCCATCTAAGAACACCGAACAATTTCGCAGATTGATGATGGAAAATAGCATTAAGAGTGCGAGAGTATCAAATCAGCTCGCTTGCTGTGATACCAACTCAAACAAATCGAACACGAATATGCATGTCAATGTGTGTCCATTTTTGGAAAAGCCTATGTTGTTATGTGTGCATGTATGTGTGGACATTGAACTTAAGTAGTACCGTTACAGCCTATTAAAGTCCACTGCTGAACATAGGGCTCCCCCATAGATTTCCTTATAGGAAGGATATTTGCCTTAGTTGCCACGCTTGGCAAGCGGGTTGGCAACCGCAGGTTTTTATTTTTAGTCGTTAGTAGGAAGACGCTGCTGCCCATCTGATTAGATTCACTCTGTCGCCTCTTACGACACCCACGGGATGATATGGGGTAGTGGATATTCTTACACCGCCAGTACAGGGTTTAGCTTTTATATCTTTAAAAATAATTGTTCGTTTGTTACAGTTCTCCGTTCAAGCGGCAGATGTCGCTGCGCATCAGCGAGCTGCCGTCGAACCTGGAGCGGCAACGCATGGGGCTGGGCTCCCCGCCCGCCGCGCTGCCCGCGCCGCCCGCGCCCGCCTCCGCCCCCGCTGTGCCTCCGCACAAACCCCACATACCTATCGAGGTAAGCAGCTGCAACGTACTGTGTTTTCTTTAAATAACAGTAAGTATTGTTACAACATGTTCTATAGAGATCATTTGGAAGCTTTAATTATGGACTATCACCGCCGCCGATTTTTTGTTTTTAATTATCTAGAAACTGTGGTGTCTATGGAATACCTCACCTACATCTTACAAAATTCAAATGTGTTGTTATATCTGAGGAATAAGACAGAAAGTCTTGTTATCAGTAAAAAGGGGCGACGTAGCTTAATCATTTGTAAAATATTTGCAGTTTGTGCTATTTAGTAGTCTAGATGACGTATTTAGGTCACGTATATTCCGTTATATGTCACATAAGTGTATATAGTGGCGGCGTAAGAATATCCATTATCCCATATCATTCCGTGGGTGTCGTAAGAGACGACAGAGGGAAACTGGAACAAGAAATGTACAGTAGCATTTTCCTAATAACAACTGAATATAATAACTGTGGATGCCAACCCGCCTGCCAAGCGTGGCAACTATAACAAAATGCCTCCTCATAGGGGGAGCAATCATCTTATAGCAATCTATAGGTGAGGCTTTTTTTCGTGTGCGAGCAGCTATGCAGGTCTAGAAAGACCAGTATCACTGCGACCTATAAGAAGTTCACTGCTAAGCCCTATGTCTACAATGAATTGAAGGAGTTGCATAGCTGTGAGTGATTTACAGGTGAGGCTTATGGTCAGTTGACTTTTGACAGGCTGTAGTGAATCAAAAAAAATGTGTAGTACTGTAATGGTTTGCAGGAGAAGTTTGAGGAGGTGTCGGGCAACGGCGTCGCGGACCCGGTGGCGGCGATGTGCCAGCAGCTGTCGCTGGAGCTGCGCGCGCTGGCCGAGGAGCCGGTGGCGGCGCGCGGCCTGCCGCACCCCGACGCCTGGCTGGGCCGCGTGGCCGCCGCGCCCCCGCACCACCCGCACCACCCGCCGACCCCGCCCCGCCGCCGCCACTCGCCTCCACCAACCCCTTCCTCACGCCCGCGCACATATAACTGCCCGCTCCCCGCCCGCTACTTACGACCGTCTACTTTCGAGCTCCTTTGTGCAAATGCTGAATTGCTATTGGTCGAATACGAATTCTGGCACTATTTAGTAGGTCACTCAATTAATTCGTCACGTCGATGTTGTATAATGCAACAAGTTTCCTATAATATGCCAAATCTTCAACACGATGTTTTCAAAAAACTTGTAACTCATTTGCAAAATTAATATAATAGACAATGGATCGAATAGCACCTGCTCTATATTTTAATATATGACGAAATAAAACAAATCCTGTTTATATTGTGGCAATACCACTTAAATTTATAAAATTTTATTTGGTTGACATTTGTTAATGTTACAAAATACCATTTCATTAGAATCGACAGTGAAATGAACTTTGACATTTTTCTTCTAATCGTCTCACAAGGTTAGATGATGAAAGAATAATTATTGTTCATTGATCGACGATACCGTCCACATCACTAAAATAGCGCATGACGTCAACGCAAACTGACAAACAAGGTCAAGTAGCAAGCATTTAACTCCGTAACCTTTTTCTTTATCAACAATCGAAGAATCTTGATTTATTTATAACAACATAAAAATTATTTACTGCCACAAAAAGTAAGGTTAGATGTGGTGGTCACGTTCTTATCATCGACATGTAGATAGAGATGGGAGAAATATAAACTCTTAAATCAAATTCTATTACACATTTGACAACATCCCAAAAGGCTTGCGTGATAAGGATCGATCTCGATAATAGCATGTACCTACATATTTTAAATTTTATTAAACATTACAAAGTTAGACTTTTCCTAAATAAGATTTTACAAATTTTTGTAAATTTGTTGTTCCTCTTATTTTTAATGAGGATTTATTTTTTATTTTCCTAAAACTTCTTAAAACTTTCTTGTAAAAAGTTTCTTGTTTCAATATTTTTATGATCTAAATATTTTCTGTCTATTTCGGACAATTACTTTTGCAGTGAATTTCTACAGTGGTATTTTATAAGTAAATTGCTTATACACCGAAGATGCCAATAATACTATTGAAGTTAACTAGAAAATATTTTTGCGGATAATCGTCGTATTATATTCTTGTTTAGGCAAAAGATGAACTATTTAAATCGGTATTCCTATTAATAAAACTTAATCGAAATATATTTACTTAAAAGAACGATAAAATGTTATTTTAGTACTTACTTGATGTACTTAATTCATTGGTCATATATAATTGCACTGCTTTTGCGATGCACATAGTGTTTTGTGTATATGATACGTAAGTTAAGACTAATCCATGTTATATTCGTCCACGGACAGTATTAAATAGGGCCGAGCGCATTGTTTCCCACAGTGTGTTACAAACAAACGAACAATGCAGTATTTAGATAAACGAAATAAGGATTGTAAAATACTACGGTTTTGGATATACATTTTTTTTTTGTATATACTTGTATATTTGTAGGATATTTTTGACTTTACACTGTTTGTGAATCTGTTTTGTTTGTAATATTTTTTATTAGACTTGATTCATTTATAAGCAGGTATTTAAGGACATTATAACAGTACAATTTTTTGAATCAAAAATACGAAATAGGCCACCGTCAAATTTCGTTGTCTTTGTATAATTTATATTATAATTGTTTACCATTTTGTAAGCTCTTGGACTGTCTGTAGTAACAGAATATTTACGATAGCATGAAGTGCGCACTTGTGATTAACCGCTACTTGGTTAACTTTCTACAGCTTATAATATGGACTATTTACATTACACGAAACCAATTATTAAGACTATCCACTATAGTTAGTCAGTTGAATGAAAATACAATAATAATATTTTTTCACTATTTATAGCTAGGTCATTATTTGTTTATTCTGTTAAACGTTATATTCGGACGCATAAAAAACATCTGAAAATGAAGAGGCAGAAAAATATTCGAAATAGTGGAGAACTTTTTGTTGTGGGAGAATTTAGTGATGCCAAAAATTCAAAAACTTTCTAGTTGAATGGAACGGCTTGACGAATGGAAAGGACAATCCATTGGTCTGGATTGTCTCTATTTACACAATGTGAATTTTTTTATCTTTTTTAAAACGTTACCTCTACACTAGGATATTCTCCTGTATCGCGGGGGCAGTAGATTTCACAAGGATAAACATCCAGACCCAGAATTATTTGTAGGTCATACAAATACTTATTTTTGATTTTGATTAATTGGCTGAATAATTGGCTTTCTGTAAATGTTTCATTATGACTTTGGCGATTTTCATCTGTCAGTAAGCGTGTCTTCAAAATGGTTAATTTCAAGTGTACACTTGTCCTCAAATGTCGTACTATTAACCCTAAAAATTTGGATTTGTATCCATACTGCACAATGATTGTTATATTTGTACATTCCAAATCATCAACACTACATAAACGGTTATCTAGCTACATATTTATATTCGCGCTTGTACTTACACGATACGCAATGGTACTTAAATATTGTTTTAATAAAAAACGGCTGTTTCACCCCACAAGTAAACATCTGTGTATATTTATGTAAAACTATTTTTTCTACTCGTTGAAATTACATTTAAAAAATGTTCATTGTATACTGTAAATGAAGCTTTTTTAAGAAATATTTCTACTTAAAATAATAAAAGCACACAAATATTTAAGCACTTGATGTGACATTTTCAAAGATTTTTGCCTTAACATGCAGTACATAAAATATTTAGAACCTAAGATATCTAATAAGTACTTAGTTTGAGAAATGTATTTACTCATTGTACTTTTCCCTATTTCAAAATTATATTATTAGACATGTTGTACTTAATATATATGGGAGTCACGTTAAATCGAAATTAATTGTTGGATGTTATTTTGTATATTCTACAATAACTTTATTATTGTCTAAATTAAAGCGTGTAAATATCAGGGCAATTATTATGTAGATATTTTAGATAACAAAAGTTCAAATATTACCGAGAAAAATAAATATTATGTTTAGTTGAAATTTGTATTTTTATTAAATCAGGTTCATGATTATCTAATCTATATGTATTTTGCCGTGTGGAGGCAGCGGTAAGTAAATAAATTACCCTATTTCGCTCCGAGTGTCGTAAGAAGCGATCATGGGTTGGGCTAGAGAGACCTCGTAGCCTCCAATACATGGCTGTACACTATATCTTACTTTAAAAGCTATGGAGAGAAATAGAATTGATACACATATTCTAAAAAAGAACGTTGAGAAACTAATTATAATAATTAACTATCGTTAAATGGTCACCTTCACATCACACTTAACACTGAGACTAGCTTGATACGTTTGGCCCGGCCGCGTTCGTACGCTAGCTTCCTCAGTTCTTTTTTAGTAGTACTGTGTTAGTAATTAGTGTTTTGTGCTTTTTACTGTTAGTGTTCATACTTGTTGTTGTTTGTCTGGTTTGTGTTGCTTGGCTAACTGATCAGTTAAAACGGATGCAAGCTAAAACGATTTCCTATATATAGATTTACACAAGGACAGTAACTGGCTCCAAATTCGAGGCAAGTCAGTGCTGACCCGCTACTGGCATAATGTTTCATCTATTTTCTGTGATGTTTGCGCTGTTAGCCTATGCGGCTCTTACAGCTTCATCTGACACAGAGCTCTTTAAAAAGTGGAAAGGCGGCAATTAGGATGGGGATGAGGATGATGATGGTTTATGAAATGGTCATCATCATGTCCCCTCTGTTGAGGTTTATTGAGCTATCTAACCGCTGTCCGAGTGGGGGTGTGCGTGCCCCCGCCTCCGACTGCTCAGCTCTTGTCGGTCGATGTTCGGTACGCGGGTGTACGGTGTGTACGCGGTGTGTGCTGGAACGCGTCGTGCTCGCCTACGGGTGCGACGCGCCCCATCCGTTAACCTACTTGTGTTTGTCCCAATTGGTGTGGGTGTAGTGTCAGTGTTTGATGTGCCTGCGACGTTTGGGTCGACGGGATCGAGCGAGCACTGGCATTAATGTAAATTGATTTGGAGTCAGTACAGCACTGTCGTGCCAATGCTGGCTTCAATATTCCTGCTTGAATATTTTGAAGTCAGTCCACTTCCCCGCCATCCGCGCCAGCGGTATTGACATTGTCTAAACGACCAAGTCAGTGCTTGGTCAGTCGCTGGCGTAGTATTGTAGGGTGACGTTGCGTCGTATCATAAAATTATAAAATATATAGATTAGTAAATGAGGGTAAATGAACGCATTTTTTATATTACTGAAAGCATGCATGATAGATCTATTTATATTAATTACATAATTTATATTCATGAAAATTACATATCAACATAATCAACATTACATAGTCATGGAAAGGTAAACAAGCGTTTACATTTCCATGACTACGTTATGTAGTTCCTTGGGATTTTATCCCTCCGAGCCTAATCACATGACTGCCTCAAGCAGCAGTTCTTTGGGATTTTATCCCCCCGAGCGAACTTCGACTAATCCTAGATATGTAAACCCTAAGCAAGTTATCATTACATCCGCCAGTAACAGAACCTTGAATAACGATGAAGTTGGGCGTGAAAGCAACAATGAAACGAACATTATTTACCATGCTTTTGAAAATTCTTAGAACTATTTTGATTGTATGCGACTGTTAATTTTTTTATTATCCCTAATACTAAACCTTAATACTAAAACTATCTTACAGTCAATCTGGGTATCTTTGCCCCACTTTTCGGATAAAAATAACAATAAATGCTTAGGTTAGTTATTTAGGCTTTGGTATATAAACGTTTTAGTGGCTTTAGGTGGTCTTTATTTAAAAAATATTACCACTTCTTATCAGTTTTTAAGTAAAAGTTGGAGAAAAACTTTAAATTCCTATGGGCCAAAGTTAGTCTATGAGTTGGGCTTGGATTGGCCCAGGTCTTAACTATTGACTGTTTTCACTTATTTTATGGCATTTATAACGTCTGGCTAACATTGGCCTACCTGTATTGGTATTAAAAAATATAATGCAATACATAGACAAAGTTTTTAAGACAGTTTGTTTTTAAATTAAATATGGGAAAAATAAAATGTTGCCATAAAAAATCAACATTTCTATTTATTAATATCTATTTAGTCAACAATTAGGAACTTATGATTCATACAACTACTTTGAGGCACTAAAACAAACCACAAATTTTTTCCTATCAAAATAGAGTAAAATTTGCTTAATCCTATGGAAAATGAGATCAAAATCTTAATAATTAATCACCCCATTCCATAGCTAGGAATTCGTCTTCTATTGAGTAATATCCTTTATTTCTTTTAATTTGGTTGTCATTCAGCACTCTAATAATATCTTTGTCATTCACTAAAACACATTCAATCTTTTGGGCCAAATCCACCCTTCTTCAGCCTTTGCAGGAAAGAAACTTTATATTTCGGATGAGTTGACATTGATATTCGTCCTGGAAATAGGGTTCCTTCATAGTTCACAATGCAATAACGATCCACAGCTTTTAGTGCATTATTAACCATCTGAAGCTCCAGTTCACCATCAGCACTAACTTCAAATCTCTCTATAATATAATCTTCTTCTTGGGCACTTTTTTCTTCCTGTGCCTTTTCTTCAAGGTTATCGCGCTTTTGAAGCACATTTGAAGCATTTTGTAAATTTTCTACATCATCATCTTCTTTCTCACTAATTCTCTTTTTATTTGTAACCTTCATTATATTTTCTGGTGTCTCCTGTACATCTTCCAACTGTTTATGACACACACTATGGCTTGTTTTCTTCTTTTTTATTACATCATTCGCTTTGGTAACCGTAGGTCGTCCTCTTTTCTTTGTCGCTTTTTTTGGTTTATTTTTAGTTTCTTCTCTTTGGTCAATGTACTTCTGGATTTCTTCCACGGATACACTTTTCCCGGCTACAACTGGAATCTGGAACTTTTTTATTTGCTTCACCCCTAAGTCAATGTTTCTTATGTCATCAATGTATCTCTTGAAACTTTCTCCGACGCTTTCTCGTATTTCTTCTATTGGCTTTCCATAATCAGGAAGTTTTTTAGAGTACGTTGACATCACAAGAAACAATCCTGTTTCTTTAAATCCTGCAATTATGTTTTTTCCCGCCGTGTCTTTTCCCAAATCCAGAGTCCTGTGTAATAACGAAGCAAAGACATTTTTTGGGAGAGCTGTTGCAATCTTTCCACGTCTAGTGTTTCTCCAATCATTCAAAACAGAACGCCAATTAGTTTTTAAAGAACTAAAATAGGCAACGTCAAGGGGCTGCAATAAATGTGTGGAGTTTGGTATCAAGCATATAAACTTAATATCATTCTCCTCGCATTGGGCTAAGGTTTTAATTGAAATGTGGGAGCTTAGATTGTCCCCTATTATAGCCTTTTTTCCTGGTTTGGCTTTAAGAGCTGGTAAAACCTGAGACACAAACCATTCATCAAATGTGTCAGCATCCATCCAGCCACTTTTTGTTACACTCATTCTCGTTCCAGCTGGTGCCCCAATGAGCCAGTCACTCCATTTTTGCTTGGCTTTATACACAATAAATGGTGGTAAAAACTCTCCTTTTGCATTCCCACAGAACATGACAGTAAAACATGATTTTGTGGAATTTTTTATGATTTCAGGATTTTTGCAAGAGCGTCTGAATAAAAGCTTTGCTTTTTTTGGATTGTCGTGAAAGCCGGTCTCATCAAAATTGTAAAGATTTTCCGGTGGTACATCAGCTAATTCTTTTTTCAAATGGTCAAAGAAAATTTCAATCATCTCTTTATTTGTGCTCTTCTCCTACTAATATTGTGAGCAATGCGTTGTTTTATTTCTGGATGTCGACTGAGAAAGTTTTTACCCCATTCCCAACCAGGCATGGTATTTTTGAACTGGTTTATACTTTTACCCTGATCATCCAAATATTTTTTAATTATAATACGCACGTCATGTATTCCAACTGGGATCCTAGATCGGCCAAAGTCACGATATGACTTATAAAAGTTTCTCTTCGGATTCTAAAAGCTATTGGCTTTCCAACAGGTTTATTATGCTGTCCCTTCAATTTATATTTCAAAGTACTTCTTGGAATTTTAAACAATTTTGCAGCTTCCTTTGAGACAATTTGCAAGTCCTTATTTTATCTAAAGCCTCATCTAAGTCTTTCTGAGAATAGTTACTCTTGGTCCCGTATCTCCTGACTCCAACCGCAGATTTTTTATTACGACCCATAATGACTCGATAGCCTGTGACAGAAGTAAAATATTTTTGCTTTAAAATTGTTGTCAATGCATTCTTAAAAATTAGAAATAAAGTAAAATATTTACAATTAAAACTTCCATTTCAACATTTAAAATATCCCTAACTTTGGCCCGGGCTGAAGTTACCCTGATCCGTTGGTTATAATTTACCTATACAATATTTATGGTTATAACATTACAGTACACCTCATTAACTGCGAAATTTTGATTGTAATCAAAGACAGACAGATGTTACTCAATTCAAAACAATACTTACCTTTCTATGTTATTAAATAACAATGCAGCAGACAACTTTTTGGCGCACACAAAACTAACCGTAAAGTATTCTCAACCAAAATGACCTACTGACGTGTAAACAATGACAGATGTCAGTTGTTTCGCGGTTTTGCGCGTTTACGAAGATACTTTTTACACGTTGTTTACAAAGGTTGTTTCAAATAAATAACATCGAAACCAAAAAAAAAATTAAAATGCGCAATTTCAGTTTCGGGCCAATGTTATATTGAAGGCTTAAGTTACCCAAATTGACTGTACCTTAATTTGCATTTTCAATGCTGCATATATTGCCCAGCATACTTCTGGTATTAAATGAGAAATAGATGGTTTCGATACACGATAAAAGTGACTGAGGTTCCGAAATGATATTCCTGAAGCCAAAAATGTCAGTGTTATTTCGAGTTTTATTTTGGCTGGCAAAACATCTCTTCTCTTCACGTTGAATAGAGCTTGTTATCAATGAAAGCAATTCGTCAAAATTCTTCGGCGTTATTCTCAAAGCCAGTTTGAATTCCGCAGGATCTTCAAATCTCAATTGATTTAACAACAAAGCAGAACCTCCAGTTTCTTTTCTGTCGTTTATCAATTTTCTTATCCAAAGACGTTTCTTTTTACATATCTCTTCTAACATTTCCGTCAATTCTTTCAGCAACAGATAGGAACATTTTCTCAACAAATATTTTAATCGTTGTAAATTCTGCCGTTTCCGTGAATTCATTTTTGCCTACTGATGTCAATAACGTGCGTAAACCCTAAAGAAGTTACCACGACTACTGACTGCGTGTAAACAGTGCGAGTCAGTTCTCGGCGCCAGCACTGGCACCTGTTACTGACCCCGTGTAAATCAGCCTTTAGATTTCACACTCACGGTCAGTTTTTGAATGTATGTCAGTTCAACTGATCAGTTTAACTGACCGTGTGTCGGCCATAACAATCTTCATAGACCTTTTTGGTCATTTTATAAAACGTGGTTAATTTATAGTCGCAGGTATAAACTATCAATAATACTTTTAAAATTTTCTTACAAACATAGTTTAAATCAAAGGTTATCAATAAACCTACTTTTATAATAAGTACGAGTGGGTTCTCGGGCATAGGTTTTACTCCCCAGTTTTTTTAGAGCTCGTATTGAGTTTTGTTACGTGGTTTCGTAAATTAAGTACTATATTTGCATACAATGTCGGGAATTTTTTAAATAGTGTATAATAATTGTCTTTATGTTGTAAAAGTAAAATAATTGATTTTATTTCTATTTTTTATTTTATATATAAATATTTTGTGTGGGCGTCACAGCCATGCGCACGCAACGTTAGAAAAAAACCTGTTGTTATGGAGTAAAATGAAACAAATACAAATAGTATGAGCCGCATAGAACGTAGCCAATATACTGAAGTTAATTTTATATTCAACGATTTTATTCTCCTTGAATTCAAGATGAAAAACGAACCGTTTCTAAATATAGAAGTCCGCAATCGCCAAGTTCAATTGAAACATTTCACCACCATTAAACCACATGTATAATTTGTTTAAAATTATTTAATGGTTTGAGTTGAGTTTGAGAAAACTCACTTCTAGCTGGGCCTTCTCGCCTTACGATCCACATTCAAAATATAGGTCAAAATTGCTTGCTTTCTTCAAGAATAATTATAATATAACAGATGTAAGACAAAAATATAATTACGGTGGTCATTTAAAAGTTTTAAACGTTGTGAATATCTTAAAATGCAAGATTTCTATCCTCCGATCTCTATAATATTTGAGTTACTTGAACTTGATATAAAATTTTATCTTTAATAAACATATTCACAACAAAATAAATACAATTCTATCCGCAGCTTAAACAACAATTTGTGTTGAATTAAATAATAAAGGAATTGAAACATAAAAATTGAGAAAAATTACACAACTGAATTTGATGCTTTGTTTTATTTGACTATTTATACATGAATATATTAATCAACTGCATAAACTTCAGTGCCTACGTACTACCTAAACAAGGTATATATTGTCTGTAAATTATTTTTCTATACAGTACAGTACAGTTAAGGTGGCTATGAATTATTCACTTACACTATACAATACGTAGTTCAATTACTACGAGATAAAACATTTGAACAAAGCTGCTTCTGTAATACAAAATTTAATATATGGAAACATTTAACCTTATCATTAACAATGTTCATTACTACAGAATCACACAAATATATAAAAATTCAATGCATTTATATTATTGAAACGGGCAAGATCTATCCATAACAAAAACTTAATTTATTGAAACGATGTAATAATTTTGATAATCATAATTCATATTTTCATTTTAAAATAGGTAAGTTTATTGTATGTATGCATTGTGAGTGGTACGATTTCATCAAAGCAAATATACACTCGAGTTAATTTTAAAGAAAAGTAAATAATTTAACAGTGATATTATTCTTTACTTTTACATTTTCTGTGAATACTACGTTTTATTGCTTGGACGCAGTTCAAACTAGGAATGTCAGCTAAAATGCAAAAATAAATTAAATATTATGTAATTCAATAAATTATATAAAACTTGTATATTGTAGACGAAAGTAACCAATTAGTGCGAGGAATTATTTTAAATAAGCAATATAAAATATTCAAGTACATGACTAGTATATAGTTTAATTTGTTGTCAAAAATAACATAAATAAGTTTGTTGTATTTATACAAGGCAAAAATGATCCATAAAAATCATTTAAAATACAAAATATCACATTTCTAGAAAATTAAAATTATTTAATAGAAAATAATATATATATATATATATATATATATATATATATATATATATATATATAACTAGCTCACAATGTATTGCTATTACAAAATAAACAAAACAAAATATTCCAAATAATATAAAGCTATATATAACTATCCTAAAATTTTGATGCTATGAGATCTATAATTATATAAAACACTGTATTAATTCTTACAATATTAATACTGATTAAGATTAAACTATAAACTTAATTTATTAATATATTAATTTATTTTCAGAAAAACTATTTGGTAAATATGTATATGAAAATCCCGTTAAAAAGGAGAAAAATAAATAAAAACATTAAAACCGAAACTACAATAGACGTATTTAGTGCTCGGTTTCATTATACAAAAAAAAAATAGTAACTATGTATTTTATCCATGCCATCCCCATCACATTAGTTAAAAGCATCAAATTTGAAAACTGTATGACGACGTAGCAACATAATTATAAGCTATAATTTTAAATTAAGAACCTAATTACAGAATTAACACGAAAGGTGCCAACAGACAAGTGCTATCTTTTTATTGTGCAATAAAAGCGGGGGAACCTAACATTTAAGACACAGAGTTTGCGATAATTTATATTTTTACTTTTATTATATTATTTTAATTAATATTTTAACTTTTATTAAATAAATGTCTTTTATACGTATTTATTACGTGTCCTGCAATTTTTTAGCTAAATTTAAGAATTAACATACACAATTAGGTTAAAACATTGCATAATATATTATTTTGTGTTAGCATTGCATGTTTTAAATTATAAATTCTAGTTTGATTACTACAAACACCATAACATATATACATTGATTTATTAAATTAACTGTAAAATGTTAGATACCTTACTTCAGCAGATTTTTACAAAAGTGTTAGCTTTCAATTATGATAGTAATAATTTACATAAGAAGCATCAATTACTGATCAACTCCTTTGGAAGTGTTTCTCTGCAATCTTTGAAGAAGAAAGGGAAGCAAAAGGTATATCTACTCTGTACAGAGATTCGCTTATGTAGCAGTAAGATATTCGGAACCGGATCGACTTAAAAGTAAAGTAGAAAACACCTACGGGTCCAGCAACACTCAGAGGCCTGGGAAAACAAACATTGTTATGCGATTTAGGAAGTTTTAAAAATGGATCAGGATTATGAGACTTGCATCGCCCAGGAGCCTATACCCTATACCCGAATATAGACATATAAGATATT
Source organism: Parnassius orleans (assembly GCA_029286625.1). Lineage (NCBI taxonomy): Eukaryota > Metazoa > Arthropoda > Insecta > Lepidoptera > Papilionidae > Parnassius > Parnassius orleans. The sequence continues at coordinate 2,376,817 of JAGSMP010000032.1, forward strand.
TAAAAAAAAGCATGGATAAATAAATATTGTCACTTTGTCAAAATCCATAGAGATAAGAACGTTAAACTGCTATTTTCATGCAAACATAACTTAACTATATAAGTGATACACGTTTTGTTTTTGCATGTCGATCTTAGCAAATCAACATTGTAATGTTTAAGTGTATATAACTTACAGGGAAATAACACTGTGTTCATATTCTATTCCGTCACAATGAAAAGTAACTTGCCCTTGATCATCGAGCTGTATGAAGGCTTAAAACAACTTTGAATTTGTATGTATAAGTACTAGATCTGATTTTTTTTGCAACTTTTATTAATGCTTTTTTTCACGTTCACGACTGGCGTGTAAAAGGTATTTCATTAAAGGCTTATTACTATAGCGGTTACTTATTGCCTGCCGATTTTATGCAAATTATTTTTTATACTCTTATTTCCATAAATTTTAATGTGTGTGTAACTTGTGAGACATTATATTTAAGCATCAGGAGATTTTTTTTTTATCATTAAAGTACTTCACAACGAGACTCAACGCGACGCGCCGCCGACGTCTAATTTACTACACAGAAGGTACACTTTTAACAAGCTCAATCTAACACTGATTTAGTTTAATGTGATTAAGAAAGTGTGTCATTAATTATGCGCGCACTGTTAAAGTGATTTGAAGTGTATTTCAGATAAGTATGTTATTTTATAAATGCAATAACTGTCGTGAATGAAAATACAACAGCATGGTATATTTAGTGTACCAGAAACCCGCGCGATACCGACATCTGTGATACAGTTTTTGTTCTGAATTGTCGATTAAGTAGTATACATACAAATCCTTGTCGTAACAATGATTGATCAATAGTGTTATTTGACGTTGAGATGCGCGTGTGAAGTGATGCGTGGCGCGTGGCAGCTGGTGGCGGCTAGTCGCGGCGCGCGTGTATGTTGTCGTGGCAGCGCTGGCACACGCGCACGGGGCGCAGCGCGCGCAGGCGGCGCACGGGCGCCTCGTAGCGCGAGCAGCGGCCGCAGAACACGGCGCCGCACTCGCGGCAGTGGTGCCGCCGCTCCAGCGCCGTGAACCGCACCTGCCACGTCACGCGCGCGTCCGCCTCGCCTTAATACCCTCACCCTTACTGAACTAAGCTGAACATAGCCCTCCTTCCCATACATTGCCTCATAGGGGGAATATTTGCTATAGTTGCCACGCTTGGTAAGCGGGTTATCAAGCGCAGTTTTTTAATATTTTAAGTCGTTTTCAGGAAAACGCCGTTGCCTATCTCTTGTCTCATTTTCCTCTGTCACTTCTTTCGACTCTCACGGAACGATATGGGATTGTGAATATTACATCACCGCTACGTGGTCACGTTAATAACGTCTCATCAATAACTAATGTGAGGGCGCAGCTTGTTTTACATGACACAAATAGGAATAAGAAATGTTTACTTCACATATGTAACACATTATATTAAACCGAAAGAAACATAAATTTAAATATTGTTCGAACATGGCACAACACACAAAAATATAAAAAGTAAACATAAAAATTATCAACAATGCAAGATTTAACCCATATTTTAATTTATTTCATTTTCATTCGGCAAAACTTTTTTTATAGGTTTTAGGTTCATACATACTCAGTATATAAATGGGGCACTACATTATTTTATAAATAATTTAATAAAATTTTGAACTACTCACTTTTTTATTTATTTCGCTAAATGATTAAGTCAATAACTTTTTACGTGGTAAAGCCATACTGCAGCTATATTACTGGTATAGTTGTAGCACGAATGGGTCGGCTCGACCGGGGAAGGACCACGCTCTCACAGAATACCAGCTTAAAATAGCACTTTAACGCTACTGTGTTTCGTATGGTGAGTGTAGAGAACCGGAAACCCTTTTTACTGAAAACGAGGCATTCCATCTTAGTCCTCACGGGTGACAAGGTATTTGCATTTTGATTCGTAATCGAGGATAGATGTAGATTGGGCCACAGCAACCACTTACCATCAGATGGGCTGTGTGCTCGTTTGTCATCTTTATCCTATTTAAAAAAATCATAATTATTAATTAAAATATTAAGATGTTATGACTGTTATAAATTTTAAGTAATTTTCTAATAAATATATAAATCGAATTCCATTTTTAGTAAAGTAATTTTTTTTATCGTTTTGACATCTAGTCAAGAAACGAGGTATAAACAGATTTTCTGTTTTTCACCTCACCTAATAAAGTCCACGAATCTACCAGAATACCACTCAACCAAAGAAAACGGTAAAAAAAAAGTATTTTTTTCAAATTAAACTTTGTTGCTACTCACCTGACATTGCGTGCAATATGGTGCGGTGTCATCGCGTATCCAATGGTCAGCGGGACCGCCTTTGGCGCCCGATGCAGTTGACATATCAGGTGCCGACCAACGGAAAATCTAGTAAAATTAATTAGATTATTTATTTTTTGATTAACCGTAATACTTGCATAAGAAACTTAAATAAACAACTTAAATTGTTTTCTTTAGTTAAACCCTACCAAAGAAACTACGTTTCAAATCACATTAATTGAAAGTTAAAATTGTGATATATATTTATTAATTTGTCAACTAATTAACAGTAACAGTTGCGTTATCTTTGTCGCGCAAAAGGTATACTATTAAGTAAAGATTTAAATTGGATCAGTAACAGGTATTAGCCCACACTCCGCAAGTATGTTAGTGTTGACTCGCCACCTGGCCACCACTGGCTGCCTGGTACAAACCCCTCACACGACGTCATATGCGCCAACAATAATAACCTTATCTAAACACAAAAGTGGTCGGGTCGGTAGAGCTTTTAGGGTGATGTTGCGTTTTACCGTGAGCAATTAACTAAAACCTAGCGCCAGTTGACTGACGTTATTCACTGAATCAATGTTATGCCAACATCCATAGCAAACGCATTAGAGCAAGAACGCATTAGCGGCTGGACGTACGGCGGCAAGCCGCACTTCAATTTTTACATGAAACTGCATGATATCGACGCACTGGCTTGCGGCCAGCCGTTAACCGCTCCGGTTGTCATGGGGCTGCGGGCACTGCCTCCACGCACTCGGCGCGGTTAGCCGCAAGCGCCGCTTCCCGCCCCAGTCAGTCGCTAGATAATGTACGCAGGGTGCGCGTGTCATGGATTTTGATACAGAAAAGTTCATTTTAGAAATCAAAGAACGCCCCGCTATATGGGATAGCAAATGCGCTGATTACTAAACACAATAACGACGTCGACGTTCATCATGTCCAATATTTCTAGAAGCAGTGACGATTGCGGCGGACCGCAGTAGAACCGGTTAGCCGGAATACGGCGTGCCGTTGCGACAGACCGTATATATTGCGGCCTGCCGCATACCACATCACGGCCAGCCGCTAGTGCGTTTGTGGCCTTAGGTAAGGTGTGGGGTTAGGTTAGGTTAAGTTGCTTGTTTTGCAGTCGGTTATTGGTGCGAACATTGTACGTATTTTAAAAAGTTTCTGTTTTTTTATTATAGGAGAGGGGGCAACGGCTCACCTGATGGTAAGTGACTACCGCCCATGAACAACTGCAACACCAGGGGAATTGTAGATGCGATGTAGACCATCTACGACCTTAATGCTCCGATCAGCCAGAAAACTGGTGATCAATTGCACAATTCTCGGAAGCCCATAGGAAGGAAGCTTCGAAAGAAGCGCTTTGTGCCAGACCCGATCGAAGGCCTTCGCTATGTCCAAACTAACGGCCAATGCCTCCCACTTGGACTCGATCGCCTGCGCCCATCTATGTGTTAGATAAACAAGAAGATCACCAGCTGAGCGACCTCGACGGAAACCGTACTGGCAGTCACTAATCAGCTGGTGCTACTCAAGGTATCGCATGAGCTGGCAGTTAATAATGGACTCCATTATTTTCGAGAACAAGGAGGTGGTGGAGATAGGCTAGTAGTTAGACGGATCAGAGCGGTTACCTTTTTTAGGGATCGGGTGCACGAAAGTTGTCTTCCATGAATTCCAGACAACGCCTAGGGAGTAGGAGTACCGAAAAGGACGCGTTAGAACCGGTGCCAACTATGGAGCGCACGTTCTCAGCACAATTTGGGGGATTTCGTCAGGCCCACTTGAGTTCTGTATGTCCAGGGAGAGGAGTGCTTTGCGTACTGAGCACTGTGTGAACCGCACATCAGGCATAGAGCACTTACACTGCGGGATGGTCGGCGGTGTGTTCCCCCCGTCATCGAGTCGAGTTGGACGCAAAAGGAGCCTAAAGGTCGGCTTTCTCTTTTGCGGCGTGGGCCAGTGAGTCGTCCTCCTGTGCAGAGATGGTAGTGATGGCTTACAGAAATTCCTTGGACAGCCTTGGCAAGAGACCAAATGCACGGGTTCCCGAAGGAAGGCGAACTAGTTTCTCGCCAATTCTGCCTATTTGCTCTGACTTTGCCTTGGCAATAACTCTTTTGAAGGATCTGGAGCGAAGTTATACTTCTTTTAAGCATGCTGGTGTTTACATCCCGAGCCGCCGAGCCTCAGCCCAGGCCTGATAACACTCCTGCTTACCGCGTAATGCAGTCTTACAGGAGCGACCAAACCAAGGCTGAGATCTGCTGGGTACCACAGATGATGGAATAAATAATTCCATTCCTGTAGCACCACATCAGTGACAGAGTCAGCAACAGCACTGGGATCATCCGGCGAGAAGCAATCCGCCCCGATGGGTAGGATGCAAAGAAAGACCGCATTCCGTCCCAATCCGCCGACTTGTAATGCCAAACACGGCGGCAACCTGCAGAACGCAACCGCGAGGGAGCGTGAGTGGCACCACACCCGGATCAGACAATGGTCCGAAGAGCGAGAGGGCATCGACGGAAACCTGATATCCGTCCGGATGAGAGGTCAGCAGAAGGTCCAACAGGAAGGTGTATGATCCTCCACATCTGGAATCCGCGTAGGCGAAGTAACCAGTGGTGTCAGACCATATGCAAGGCCAATCATAAACAGATCTCCCGCATCATCGGTTAAACGTGAACCGAGCCATTCGGCGTGGTGGGCGTTAAAATCGCCAAGTATCACGATCTCTACGGATGGGCTCTGTTGTAGCAAGAAATCTGTAGCCATTTGGACGTGGTCGATGAGTCGGTCTGCGTGGGCATTACCACTATGGGACCTATACAGGCACCCGTAGACGCGGGGATGGTCGTCACTGTCTACGCGCAGCCAAAGGATGGACAGGTCCGTACCTTCAAGACCGCCGAGGCGGTCTATTAAGGTAATTTGTACCCCGGGTAGGACAGGTACGAAGTATCAGCCGGAGAGGACACCTGCGTCTCGGTCAAGAAGAGCAAGGCCGGCTTCGCCGTCTCTAGATGGTAGTGGACGGCGTTAAGGTTCGAGTGAAGCCCCTGATGTTGCAAAGTCCACGGATAGCGTAGAAGGGGTCGCCATGGTTTTATCGCTCTGTTTGCCCCGTGCAGTGTTAGTATAGAGCGGGATTTTGCCCCACCCAGAATACGCGGGGCAGCCTGAGCACCCACGCTCAGGAAGAAGAGGGTAGCTTGACCGTGGATGCTCAGTGAGGGATTCTGCAGAAGCTGCAGCGTGGCTCTACCACTGTTAAAATTTCTGTCTTAAAAACCTATACAAATGTTAAGGCAAAAGCGAATAGGCGATAATTGCGGTAAGATTTAGGGCTTCTTTACCACTTACCGTCAGGTGGGATTGTAGTCAATATCAAAAAGACAGCTGTGGATGTTTGTCCTTGTGAAACTTATATATTATGTAAACCGCCTCCACAATACAGGGGAAAATCCTAATGTGAGGTGCTCTAAGTTGTATAAAAAAGACCTATGACCATGCAAATAGTAATGGGGGTTCAATATGAAGTCACCGCTTTAATGGAGTGAACACTTTAAATTAAAATTTAACCTGCATGGTCCAAGAATCGTGCTTTAACTTTTTTACACAAAACTATGACGTTCTAAATTCATAAATTTTATTACATTCTATTGTTAAACTTTCCATTGTTAATACAATAATATATATAAACGCAGCAGAGACAGCTCACAATATCAATGCTTCTTTTGGAAAGGATACGGGCAACAAACATACTGCGTTTGTTAAGAAAAAAGATCGATCGCTTTCGTAGTGGGAACTTTCACTTGAAAAATAAAGCACGAGGAAGACCAGACACTAAGGTAAATAACGATGAATTAAAAGTATCGATGTTTGATAAGGTCAAACAATCATTAGCATTAACAAGAATTAGCGTAATTTTTAACGTTATTTTACCCACAATATTGACTCAATTGCACCAAAGTAGTAAAATAAACTCAAGAAATGGGTGTCTCATGAATTAACTGATGTGCATAGAGGAGCAGGCATTGAAGCTTGCCTTGCTTTGATGAGTAGGTACTGAATTAAAGGGATTATGGACAGAATTGTGGCGTGTGATGAAAAGTGGATTTTCAACGATAATCGCAAGCGAAAAATGCAATGGCTAAATCCAGATTAAATACTGTAAAGATATCGTAACTATTTGGTGGTCAATTCATAGTGTGATTCACTATAGGTTTTTGATATCCGGTGTATCAATAACTTGAGAACTTCGAACAATTATGGCGAAACTCTTAGGGAAACAATCAGATCCGTCAATTGATCTGCGTTATTATTCCAAGCCATTTAAAGACCTGCAGTTAAAAATCTCTGCAGTCATCCGTAGTCGTCAGATTTTTTTATGCAATTTGGGCAATTCGCTACTGCTCATTTTGTGATTTGTTTCCCTTTGTCGTCTCTTATTACGACATCTACGGGACGATATGGGGTAGTGGATATTCTTACATCACCAATACACGATAGACTTCTATCTACATATCTTCTAAATAAATATCTTCTCTCTAAATGACGGGAATAGTATAAATAATGAAGGTAATTACTTTGACCATAATATAAATATATATCATCTTAGATTATATATATGTAGGCGCGTCTATAAAATACTGGCCAGATCCAGAGAAGGTTTTACTCTAGCGAAGCGTCGTGTCTGTGGTAACCGTTGTTGTTATATAGGAGTTTAGAAATTAACGTCATCGTAAAAGCGTACCATATATTTGCGACGAATTGCTAACAATCTGTTTATTATATTTTCTTGTACTTTATGTTGTAACGCACGCATATTTGCGCCATCCATCATGAGTGCATCCGGGATGATCCTCTTCGCCTACATCAGAAGTGGGATAAAATTTCTCTTTCACCTATATCGAGTGTCCGGTAATGAATGGATAACCTTGAAATGTCTTATAGTACAACTTATGGTAGTTCTGAAAAATACGAAACATAATATATCACAAGTAGTACCTTTGATATATTTTTTAAAGAAAAGTGGATTTTTCTATCTTATTTTACTGTCTTGAACACTATGACCAAAATGAATGATTTCTATTGGTTTTTGTTGTTTTATTATTATACACTAACTGTGCTGATAGATAAAAAGTAAACAGTATGAATAGCTTTTGCAGTTTTATTTTAAAAATCGCAAATTAATTTATTTCTGAAAACATGCAAAAATATTATTTAAGCGAAGTTCAAACCTCTTGGGTATGAAAAAATGTATGAATGTATGGGTGACCAATAATTTTACAATAATGTCGGTTTCATGTAAATTTTATAATGGTATAATTCATAAATGTATCTTCCATAAATAATGACTTATTGCCATTAATGTAGAAAAGGAGAAAATTTGACTAAGTAACAAAATTTGTAATATGGGAACATTTTTAAATTGAATTGTCTCTGATCATTGGGGATTAATAAAAACAACAATTAAAATTAAAATATTTTATTTTTCATTAATTTACAAAAATGTTCAAATTGTTTGCCTCACTCTTATGCATGCCCTACATCTTCGGATAAATGATCTTCTGAGCAGTCTTGTGTACCGTCGCTCGCATATTTTGATGCGGCTGCTCTGACACGACTGCGTAGTTCGTCCAAAGACCGCACAGGCCTACAGTATACTTCCTCTTTCGGACAGCCCCAGTAAAAAAATCCAATGGATTTAGATCCGGTGAACGTGGAGGCCACAAAATTGGCCCTAGACGTCCGATCCATCTATTTGGGTATCTGCTATTTAAATATGCACGAACCGGAACAGCATAATGCGCAGGACAACCGTCATTTTGCAGTAATACGATTCCCTCGGCTCCTCGGAAACTCTTGTAATAAATTGGGGAGATCATTTTGAAGAAACTCCAAATAACTTTGCCCCATTAAATTCCCGGTAATTCAAATGGGCCAATTATCATACCATTTAATATTCCGGTCCAATAATTTATTTTAAATTGGTATTGCGACCTGTCTTCACGCATAAGATGGGGATTTTCTAGTTCCCAACTATGTAAATTGTGTAAATTTAAGTAACCGTCTCTTTTAAGCGTTGACTCATCGCTCCACAAAATTTTATTAAAAAATTGCGGGTCTTCTTCCATATTTGCCGGCAAAACCTCACTCTTGAGAGATAACTTGGTTGGAGAGTTTGCACGCGTGTGACGTGGTAAGGGTGGAATTCGTTTTCTTTAAAATATCGTACGGTCGATTTTCCAATACCTGTGCGTCGAGCTATTGCTCGCGTAGAGGTTGAAGGATCGTTTTCAATCTCCTCAAGCACCACGTCTTCTACATCAGGACGAGCGATTCTTCCAGCGCTAGCACCACCGACACCACTACCCGGCATTCTTCCTTCGGAGTAACAACCGTGGACTCTTATAAATACGCGGTAGTCTGGGTGGCGCGCATTAGGGTACCTCTCCCTATAAAGAGCTGCGGCTGCATTTGCGTTGCCTCTGCATTCTCCATAAATAAAATGCATGTTTGCATATTCTTGTGCCGTGTACTGATGACGTGGCATTTTGATAGGTACACAAAAGTCCAGTTTAGTCCAGAAACAAGCCAAATCGTCGCAAATGTCACCAAACGCAAAACAAGTCCAAATCAGTAAGCAAAACGAATAGTCCGGTAAAATAGCCAAGTGGTCGTTTTAACACTGATTTAAATAATTGCAAACGGAGACAAAATAAATACATGCGAAGTCGAGCAAGTCGAGTGACGCACTAAGTTCTCTTTACATTTGGTTCTTCTCTCTCCCACTTACCCAATTCAGACCCCTCTTTGTCTAATATAACACAAAAGACAGCAGGTAGTAAATATGAAGGTCACACGACCCATTTCACGCTAGTAAAGTAACCATTTTAACATTTAAATTGGTTATTTTATTACATTTAAATAAGTTAATTTCTAATACTTAATTTGGTTTCAATTTGTTTAAAATAGCTGTTTTCATGTATGATCAACTCTTGATGTGTTTTATTAATTCCCAATGATCAGAGACAATTCAATTTAAAAAATGTTCCCATATTACAAATTTTGTTACTTAGTCAAATTTTCTCCTTTTCTACATTAATGGCAATAAGTCACTATTTATGGAAGATACATTTATGAATTATACCACTATAAAATCTACACGAAACCGACATTATTGTAAAATTATTGGTCACCCATACATTCATACATTTTTTTCATACCCAAGAGGTTTGAACTTCGCTTAAATAATATTTTTTGCATGTTTTTCAAAAATAAATTGATTTGCGAATTTTTTAAATAAAAACTGCAAAAGCTATTTATACTATTTACTTTTTATCTATCAGCACAGTTAGTGTATAATAATAAAACAACAAAAAACCAATAGAAATCATTCGTTTTTGGTCATAGTGTTCAAGACAGTAAAATAAGATAGAAAAAAATCGACTTTTATTTAAAAAATATATCAAAGGTACTACTTGTGATATATTATGTTTCGTATTTTTTTCAGAACGGCCATAAGTTGTACTATAAGACATTTCAAGGTTATCCATTCATTACCGGACATCCTGTATATAATCTGCCGATCGTTCTTGAATGGAAGTATGCTGTCGGTGTGGAACGCCGCGGGCAGATTATTTAACGCTGCTGCGGACCGATATTTGATGCGTGAGGAAGTAAATTTGTCTTAAATATTGCTTTAAAAAATATGTTGTAGTAACAAGTGGTTAACTTTTAATTGGTTGAGAGAAATGCCTGAAAGCCAAGCTTATTTCATTTGACTAACCTGAGTCTATTTGGGTGTTTAATGACCCTGTTAAATTGTAGAGTTGCTTACTTCATTTTATTTTGTGTTATGACTATGTCAACAGCCATACCGTAGCCGTAGCTCAAAGAGTGGGTGCGGTGCGCGTGTGGTTTTGGTAGAGGTCTAGTTTAGTCGTCGTTGAGATATAACGGGGATGACTGAACATAGAGATGAGTGCTCGTAAAAATAAAATGAAGTGTAGGTAGTATACATTTGTTGCGTAACGAACGATTAAAAAGGTTATGGCTCTTGGACATTTTATTTTGTGATGTAAAGTTTCCTTTGAATTGATCTAGTTGAAGTAGAATTAAGTATTGAAGAAGTTGCCGGAGGTATTTTCAAGCGTTCATACTCTTAGTCACTTGTTATTACTATTTAGTCGCATTGCACTACTGGTAATTTCATACTTAAATCCTAATAACACAACCGTAATAAACATGGTACATGAATGTGTGCGTGTGTGTGTGTGTGTGCGTGTGAGTGTGAGAGCGCGCGCGTGCGTGCGTGTGTGTGTGTGCGAGTGCGAGTCGCGCTCACCCGTCCGCGCGCGTCGCCGACGGCCAGGCCGCGGCCGGTGCGCGCGGCGGCCACGGCGGTGACGGCGGCGGGGCACGCGTTGTCGCGCCGCTCGTACGCCGTGTGCATGGTCAGTTTGCCGCGCAGCACCAGCCGCCGCGCCCACCGCACGCACCGCTCTGCAATAACACACAACTAACATATTAAATATATTAATAACATAACATACAAAATTGTCATACTTTTTTGTTAATATAATAAAATGCATGCTTATTCGAATGGTAATATGCGGACAAAATCACATCAGTCAAATCAGTCATTGTTGCAGTTAAGACAAATTAAATAAAGTATGCTTACTTTATTTTACCTGCCTTAACTGATTTTTCACACATGATTTTTTACAAAACCGTACAAAACGCTTTAACCTTTCAATTAAATGAAAACATTTTAATCACGTTTATATGAGCTATATGAGCTAAGATCCTTTCGCCTTCTCTCCACAGAAAATATTATAAAGTATTACAAAGTTATGCAAACAAATACTTGTTTCCATTGTAAAGGCTATCTAGAAACAATAAAATATTTACTAATGTTACGTGCGGGAAGAAAAAATGCCAATCAGGTTAAGAAATTGATATATTTCCACACACACAGCAAGTGTACATTGTACCTACAATTCCATCGTACAAAATTATTAGGCTTTTTCGCAGAGGTCCGCAATTATATCCCGGAAGACATCAGATGGCCGACACTCAAATTTTGGTCATCATGAACGTCCGAATTATTACCAAAGTTTTAGTATCGAAAGAGAATAAATACGCTTCTAATATAAAAAAGTTTTTTTTTTCTTGGATCACCAACAGATGACAAGGGGTTAAATATAATTATGGAATATAACCTTAAAATTTTAATTACTTAATTTTAAATCAAATCGTTCTTTTTATTTATGTATTGAGAAACCGATACAAACAAGTACATTTTAAGAAAGCGTATTTGCCAAATTTTTAAAATACCGCAACCACACTCTTTGTACGATACATAAACAAGGTATTTTTCTCTATTGATAAAATTTCATCCACAAGTGATACGATATTATTCTCAAATGCCTATTTTATCCTAAAATCTGTTAATATAAAATATTCACCAACACGACAATTGTGCTTGGGGACATCAAAAATTAAGTTTCTTTTTGTACTGTAAAAGTAGGAATATCGTTCGAAAGGTAATGAACAAAACACTCGTTATATTATGTTGACATTTACATTATTAAGGTAAACAGTGAATGTTTTATTTAATTTAACTTAATTTGTAACACATATTATAAATAAATTTTAGCTTTCTGCACTCCTTCTCCATATACACTCTCATTATGTTAAATCTTACACTCCTCCATGCGCGTAATATGCTTAAAAAGGGATTCAAATTTTTCTTTTCATCACCTGTGTCTGCGGCGGGTGTGGCGGGTGAGGCGGGTGCTGCGGGTGCTGCGGGTGGTGCGGGTGCGGGTGCGGGGTGCGTGGCGGGCGGGGCGGGCGAGGCGGGCGCGGACAGCAGCACGAAGGAGTCGCTGAGGCTGGTGTCGGACTTGCTGGTGCGCAGCGCCGCCTCGCCCGCCTCCGCGCCGCCGCTCGCCTCCACCGACCCCGACTCGCTCGACTCGCCGATGCTGCCGCCACCTACGCACCCACAACACACCACAACATTGAATATGCTTAAGTCATCACCACGCAGTAATAGTAATAATCGAAAGTAACCATGCCTGGCACTATTGAGACCTGGTCATCATCACAAGATGTTCTTGTGAATAAGCCTTAGTATTATGGTGCTGGACTAGCCACATTCATAAAAAAAATACATCTTGGTCGAACAGGCTAGATATCCTTATAATATTTATTTCAAATTTTTATATTTGCTATCGTCTCGCAAACGATGGTATGGAAACATTAGTACGTATCTCTATGAATGTAAATTGCGATGTTTGTGGTAAATTCGATACATGTTCGAGGCCAATACCATCCTAAACAAGTTATGACACTGAACACGAAAACTATTTAATGGTTGTCCATCTGAAACTGAAACTGTTTGTATGAAATACGGGGTATGATAGCTTGCCACATAGGGAGATATTTGCCATAGTTGACACGCTTGGCAAACAGGTTAGCAACCGTAGTTTTTTTAACTATTATTAAGTTGTTATCAGGAAGATGCTGCTACTCATCTCCTGTTTCAAATTTTCCTTTGACGCCTCTGACACACACGTCATTGGGAAATAAATGCAATTAAAAATTCCAGAAAACCTACTGATGCCATCAATCGATGATTTAGCAGTAACATAGTAGTAGATTGACATACTTTTTCGGTATAGTGGATTCCCCTTTGATTTCCGTCTCAATACAATGTTGTCTTGCTTCTGTAACTTGCTGCGGTGAGTAAGACTTTCCTTCTCTTCATCTATGTCCTTCTCATTATCATAGTCTTCTTTGGTTTCCTCGCAAGAATCGGCGTCTTGTTTCTGTTCGGGATAGCATTGAGGCTCTTCATTATCGCTGCAAGTATCCTTTTCTTCGTGTCTCCGAGCCGATTCTTTGGCACTGGTAGTTTCACAAGCGTCCGAAAGTGAGCTTTCAGACCCTGACTTTGTGAGATTACCTGTAATAATTTTATTATTATGATAAATGTTAATCATAATGTTTTTCTACTCTTAATCAAAAAATCATTAAGGAAAACTCTTGAATCTTGATATCTGTCAGGGTTTATTGTAATTCATATATTTTTGAAATATCTCTATCTTTTGAATTGATGTAAGAATTAATAGTTTTTAAATTAAACCTGAGAGGCAAATCTGACAATGAAATAAATGTATTATCCAAATTGAATTAATTGAATTACCTTCATTCTCCTGCGAAATACTCATTTGCTTAACTAACTCCTCCACTCGTTTAATGGCAGCCTCCCTTTCATTTGATTCAATGTCATCAGTCTTAGCTTCTCCATCAGATTTCGCTTCAATTTCCGTCGTGATAGCATCACTTTCCAGACCGCTTAGTTTCTGCTCATCTTTCTTTATTTCATTATCTATTGAATTAGTGTTCGGATCAACACTGACTTCCGCGCTTTGACTTTCTCCGTCGTCAACTGTTTCAGCCACATAGTCAATTGACCACATCTATTGGATTAAAAATAAAGCTATGAATAAAATAATAATATTAAAACTTTATATACATATAACAATAAGAAAATATTTGATCTGAATTATGTTAAATAATATTTTACTACAAAAAGTACTAGTAGGTGAAGATAGGTACTGGTTAAGCTTTAGTGGTGGTTGCAATTATATATTCCCAATTGTAGGCATTTAAATTAGCGGTTGTAGTACCAATGCCTACCTTGGACGACGCTTATCGTCCCTGATCTGTATTTTACATCTGGTATATATTGCCAATAGATTAAAATTTGACCTGCTCAAAGTTCAAAAACTTTACTAAACTAAGTTTGTATAAAAAGGGGTTATTATAATAAGTGATCGCTGTTTTGTGTTGTTAATTGTGTAACATACATGATTGTAAGCTGTTATTTAAAAAAGTCTCGCTGGGTTTCTTTCTGGTTCTTCCCAGGACAGAGGTTTTTTCTGAACCAGTGGTAATTAAACATAAGAGTGACTTTCAATAAGTATTATTTATAATCTATATTGAATAAAAAGTTTCTGTTTCTGTTTCAGATACAGAATTATATATATATACAATGGTTCGGCTCTACCAAGAAAGACAACGCTTTCACAGAATATCAGCGTAAAATAGCGGTTTAATTCTGCTGTGTTTCATATTACGGTAAGTGTTGAGAATCGGAGATACTTTTACAGGAGAACGAGGCAAAAATTAATTCTCAGGGTGACAAGACATCTGCATTTTGATTACAGTGTCCACTTACTATCAGGTGGACTGTGTGGTTGTTTGTCACCCTTATTCTATAAAAAATATGTATTAAAATGTAATAACTTTAGAATAAGGTGATTATTTTTAAGCGTTGTATACCAAATCTGTACCATTTTATGCAGAAATGATTGTGAGAAATAATTCGTTTAGATTTCCGAACCTTCTTTCAAAAAGCTTATTAGTTTTGGCACGTTCTTTCTACGGAATACGGACGAAGAACGGGAGAAGTTTAAAAAAAATAATTAAAAAAAAACATATAAGGCAAAGTGAGATAAGCGCACCCTAACGACGCCGTCGCTGGAGCCGGTGACGATGACGTTGAGCGGGTCCCACTCGCGCGCCTGGCTGAAGGCAACGCACAGCAGCTGGTGCGAGCGCTCGCGGCCGCACGCGCTGTCGGCGCCGCCCAACAGCTCGCCGTTGATGGACCACGCGTGCACCCAGCTGCCGCTGCACGTCGCGATGTCGCCCTGCACGCAGCCCACACCTACATTACTACTACTCACGCACACCGCATTACTACCGGCTATACATGTTGGCCGAGCGAAGGCGAGTACCAATATATGGACAGAACATTTGCCTAGTCTCGCCATTGCTCGTCTTCGCTCGCCTAGCTGCCCGAGTGCAGGCGAGAGCCAACGTGTATACGGTTCCTTTGGCGTGCCTTGCCACCACTCGTGATCGCTCGCCTCTTCTCACTTCGGAACAGTGTCGGTTTCTTTGCACAAATCAAAGGCGCTCGCCAGCACTCGGCAATTCGTGTCCACATGTTAGTTGGCCATGTCAGTATGTTCATTCATTCAAACTTGGCCAATATGTAGACTGTAGCACTCGCCTTGTATCAATTTGCCTACGCTCGCGTTGGCTGAGGCTTGGCCAACATGTATTACCAGCTTTAAGTGCTCAAGTGAGCAGGCGGCAGGACCGACTTTATAAGTATAAAAATTATATTATGTGCGAACGACGTAAGCTGGATTAAAGTTGCCTTGTAAGATTATATATAGCTTTTGTTGTAACTTGTAAGACAAATAGATATATAAACCTAAATCAGAGCTTTTAAAAAGGTATAGAAGTAGTGTTAGTCATATCAGTTACCGTCTATGGCTCGTGCTAAGATTGATCGCACGGAATTCGACATGACTAGATGTGGTAACATGATTGATGTATGCAGATAATCCAGAAATGTTAAATCTTAAACCAAAATCATTTACGCCCTAATTTATAATCGTTAATTATCGTTCTTAAGTAATAACTATCTCCATACCTGTCTTTTTCTGTTGTCATTTAGTAAAGAGAGAAAGAGAGCAACTTTAAGCATTATTCAAATTGACGTCTTTTTTTAACAGTAGGGCCATTAGTTTTAACATTGTTTAGTTATTAAGACTGGTACTTGTGGTGGTTTACCATGGATAACGGCGTAATAGAATCAAATGACCCATATCGCATATCGGCCCATAGGTGTCTTAAGAGGTGTCAAATGGAAACTGAAACACGATATGGGCAGCATCTTCCTGATAAATCAATAATATTAAAAAGCTGCGGTTGCCAAAAGGCCTGCCAAGCGCAGCAACTATGGCAAATATGAGACAATTCACGGGAAGGCCTATAGTCACCAGAGGACTTTTGATAGACTGTAATGACGCTGATGATGATAAAGACTGGTACAAAGTAGGAGCCTTCTTGATCGACGTACTGAGTGAGCACCTACGTTCGGCGCACAGCGAACAACCAGCCGGTATCACCACTGAAGTGAGTTGGACGAGGAGTGGAAGGTGTGGCGTGCACTCACGGTGAGGTCGTCGATGGCGATCGCGGAGACGGGCGGCGGCGGGGCGAGGCGGTGCGGCGGCAGCAGCTGGCGCACGAAGGCGCCGCGCTCCACGTCCCACACGATGGCCTGCCCGTCGCGGCTGCCGCTCACCACCAGGTTGTACGCGGGGCTGGCGGCCAGGCACGTGACCGCCTCCTCGTGCCCGTACAGGCACACCTTCACCGCGAGCCGCCGCCGCCGCGCCCAGTACTGCCACACCGTCACCACCTGCCGCCACCGCAACGCTCTTATGTCTATCATGCACGCAATACAACAAAAGGACTGCTCTCACTGACGACTTCACCCTTTAACCGTCACTTTTATAAAACATACAAAAATGTATGTCTATAAACCTTTTATAATGAATTGTTCTTTTCATTTATTTATAACAATGAACTGTTTAAAAAGGGAATAACTTTAATAGTCAATGTAAAAAAAAAACATTATTTCAATGTAATAAATTTAGTCAAGGCCAAAAATGTTATCCAATTTAGGAATGTTTAAAGCTTTTTTGAACGTCAAAATCTATATTGGTTCAGAAAAAATCTCAGAGATGAACCAGCAAGAAGCTCTTAGTTCTTTTATTTTTTTTATTTTTAAGTTTCATGTTCATTTTATAAATGTATTATACCTTTAAAAATCATAACACACCGCCGTTTCGAGATTTTCTTTTTAATTTCAAGGACATAACGTTTCTCGAGAACTCGATACGTTTCTCTACTGTGGATTAGCATAACATTACGTTTTTTGTGGATTTAATCACTTAAAATTTTAATATTGTGTTACTACCCAAATAAAGGTTATTTATTATTAAGTCTCTATCTTCCGTTATGATTCATATGTTTATTTAATTACATAAAATATTAGAGAACTAAAACTAAGAATACAACAATGTTGATGATGAAAATATTATTCTCTTGGCTGATTTCGACATTGACCTTTCGAATAATATTGAAAACATTAACGCAATCGTGCTGACTTACTCAAGGCTGATCTAATCTTATTTTATTATAATATGATAAGATCAGATGTAGACCAGGATGCAGTGTCAGGAACACGGGGACAGTAATTACTGTGATCATTAAGTTACGAATTGCTGTTTCATAATTACATAATTGTTAGACAATTAATATAAAACATTTTTAAATTTATTGGAATAATTTCGCACGTTTAGTATTTTCATACATTAAGTAGTTACATAAAGACAAAGAGAATTTTATAAGATGTATGTTAAAATCTAGCAGAGATGTGATCACTGTTTAAATTTAACACTGCATAAAACAATATACTCACAGTACTAGTGCCCGCAGTTACAATGGTTTTGGCTGAGGGACAAACGCAGGCGACTATCTCCCCACAAGCCTGTGCGACGGTCTCACAAACGAATACCGCTTTGTCGTTATCGTAGTTGCCAATTCGCAAAGAATGGTCGGCAAATCCCCACGCTACATACTTGTTGTACGACGGGGGCATTAAAACTTTGTTTTGCTCCACTGCCAATATCGCCTTCTCAGTGTAAAGGATTTGGCCAACAGGACCTTTCACTTCTGTAAAAAAATATTTCATGTATATAATGCACTGAGACCAATAAGTATGTAAGTTTGTAAATATACCAAAGCATCAAATATTAAATAATACTACCTTTGACAGGCTGCAATGATGGTCTCAAGTTTTCCAAATTGTGGAAGAATAGTTTCTCAGGCGGAGTTATGCCTTGTGATGGTATTATGTTGTTTGGATCCAAAATTGTTGAACTCCGTTGAGACATTTTCTTACTAGGATGCGCTTTCTTAAAAAGCTGCTTTGGTATTTGACCAAAATTGTTTATAAAGCCAATTGTAGCGTTTTTCTTCAATGGGTCATCGATACTGAAAATAGTTCCGTACCAATAAAAATTATCGCAGCGTTGATAGTGAATAGATAAACACGAAAAATATAATGCCTACATTCACTATATTAGCTTTTGTACTAAATACTTTTAAATAGGTTTCAGATAAATATAAAGTGGAGTGTGTTGATAAAAGTAACAATAAAATCTGGCTGACTACATTGGAAAAACGAACTATAGAGTTCGTTTGTTAGATTCAAGTTGTGGTATGTGT
Organism: Parnassius orleans; assembly: GCA_029286625.1. Taxonomy (NCBI): domain Eukaryota; kingdom Metazoa; phylum Arthropoda; class Insecta; order Lepidoptera; family Papilionidae; genus Parnassius; species Parnassius orleans. The sequence continues at coordinate 2,395,324 of JAGSMP010000032.1, forward strand.
ATAGGAGGATAACAGTAGAATTTCTTCGTTAGTAAATATAACTTAAGTCACATGTACCGAGTAGCGGCGGTGTAAGAATATCCACTACCCCATATCATCCCGTGGGTGTCATATGCTCCTGTGTTTCGTATGGTGAGTGTAAAGAACCGGAGACCCTTTTACTGGAAAAGAGGCATTCCATCTTAGTCCTCACGGCTGACAACGCATCTGCGTTTTGATTCGCAAACGAGGATAGATGTAGATGTCTATGGGCCACAGCAACCACTTACCATCAGGTGGACTGTGTGCTCGTTTGTCATCCTTATCCTAAAAAAAAAACATATTCCATTTATTTTAACATTAGTAAAAAGAGGCTCGTAGAAATAAGAGTGTGAAAGTTTTTAGTTCAAATTTCAATAAATTTTAATTAAAAAAGAATTTTTGTTTTTCCTGATTATGATGTTAGAATTTGTGTTAAGGTATGTATGTAAGACAATAGGTACCTTTACCGATCTTAACTGTAACATGTTTATTCTACTTTTGTTACAAAGTGTGTCTAAAGAATCTTTTTTAACTTCTGTTTTATGCTATTATAAATAGAGTTTATAAAAGACATTAGACAAGACATTATAAAATTCAAATTTGCTTATTTTTGTAATGTCTTAAAACGTGATCGATTTTCCATTTTAAAAGAACAAGATTTTATGAATTTGTTAATTTACGATTAAGATGATTATTTCTCATACAATTCAGAGAATATAGCATAAATCAATCATAATACAAATCCTTGTTATGATCATCTTAAAAATCCATCATGTGGATAGTGGTAGTTTGTGGCTGTTACATTTATAAACAAGTGGTGTGTGCGCATTACTTGTATATGTCGACGTTGCCCTCGTAGAAGAGGTGGTGGAAGAGGTTGCAGGCGTCGACGGCGGGCTGGCCCTGCTGCTTGTAGCCGAACACGAGGTCGATCCAGTGGTGCAGGCGGTGCGACACGTAGTCGCACTCGAGCGCGGCGCGGTGCGCGCGGATGAACTCGCGCGGGTCGCCGCGCGCCCACGCCGGCAGCACCACGTCGCCCAGCGCCACGCCCGACTGCTTGCACCCTGCGCGCCACTCCGAGCTACACGTGCCTGCCTACTGCCTACTGCCTACTGCCTACTGACTGCGACTGTACGCTACGCCAGCTCAACCCAAGCTTGCCCAAATACTCATTTATTTACGATACAATCCAACAAAAAGGAAATCTCAAAACTAACTAATACCATTGACTAGTTTTTTTTTGTGATGAGAAGCAGCATCACAAGTTCGAGAATAAAAAGTAAAAAATGTAAGACCACTAGGCTACCGAACTGCATTAGTTATATTTTTGAGCATATTGAGTGTATAACTTTAGTACGCAACTGAAGTTGCGACTGACGTAACGATTTAATTCTAGATAACTGTTTCAGTTCAAGATAAAACAATAAGTAAAAAAAATATATACTATCAAATATATATTTTTTAACTTATTAATTTTTTGAAGAAGATGCATAATATGTAAAAAATCTACTAAGTATACACAATTATCATTTATCATAAACTTGCTCAGTTTTATCCGTCATAAAGTTTTAAATAAATAAGAACACGCCACATGACATGCCATCGCCAAAAGCAAACTGTGGCTATCGATATAAAGTATCTGCGCCAATTAGTAAAAAAGGAAATCACGTGATAATTATTGAAAAAGTAAATAACTTTAATCACCTCCTTAACAAAGTAGTACTTACCGAGGTCAAAATTATTTGAGTTAACCAAAAACTCTGGCAAGTAGAAAAATTCTGGAATTAGTTCCTTGACATCTGCCATGTTGTGCCGTGATGCTGAATTCCACGCCTCCTTTATGGAATGGAACATTCTGTTGAACATACATTCATCATAAATATTGAGTGCAGCACTGTAAAATTATCTATATTATTTATAATCATATTTAACTATAGCTGTCACTATCACTACAGCTAAAAATATGCATTGCTGAAGATAGGCCTCCTCCATAGATTTCCACAAAACACGGTTCGGGGCCACCTGCATCCATCGACTACCTACATGTATATTTACTTAAAACTTTTGAACTTAAAACTTATGAAATATTTACTTAAAAAGAACCAGCATTATAATATTGCTAAATACAAATGCTTCAAATTCCATATAGTCATCGTCATAATCATTACAGCCCATCACAAATTCACTGCTCAACAAGGATCAAGGCCAAGGATGCCAAAAAGCATGGTTCTAAGCTACATGCATCCATCGACTTTCTACATGTCTTACCATGTCGTCACTCCATCTAGTGGGTGGAGGCACCCTATACTCACTTTGCTTACCGGTACGAGGTTGTAATTTGAGAACCTTTTTCCCTATCGGTTTGCTCATCCATTGCCACCTAAGCATACTGATCTGTTGGGCTATGTCCGTTACTCTGCCTCTACAGCAGGTATCCCCTCATTATGAAGTTCATCATGCAGTGAAACTCCGAACATAGCCCCCTCCATAGCTGAGCGATCTTGAGTATACTCATACGGCCAACAGTGAAAGACCATGTCTCAAATATATATCATCACTGGTAGCACGTACTGGTTGGTCACTCTTGTTTTAAGGTTTTGCGAAACACGTGATGAGAAAATGTGTCGTAATCTTCCGAATTAGATCCGTTGATAGACCTTTCGGTCGAAGTTGGACTTGTTAGATAATTTGTCATATGTATCATCAAATTCTAAATAAATATGAAATAATATTAAAATAAAATAATTCATGTATTTTATTTAAAAAAAAACACCATAAGTTATATTAGGGACTTCATGAAGAGTAATATTTCCTTTACTATGAAATAAACGAACAATGTGAAATTTTTTGCATCGTCCCACTTTTTAGATGAAAACGGATAAGGCATTTCAATTAATCTTAAGTATCAGTCGGCACCTGTCAGCCAGGTCGAAGTGTCCGCCCTGCAGCCTGAGGAAATGTTGCGTGAAGGGCTCCATGCGAACGAGGTACGAGCACACGATCATGGCGGAGGAATAGTGCGTGCCGTAGTGGTATGGCGGCGTCTCGCCGTGCGGGTCGTCCCATTCCTGAAATGACATTTAAAAATATTTCTTCCCGTAATTCATTGTTACCCAGTTCGGAGTTAAATTTATGTGACATGGGGAATATAAATTGCCTTCCGAAGGTAGTAATATTTTTCTAAAATGGACCTTGTTGTGCAGAAATGATCCAATCCACAAAAAGGTCAAAATAATGATATGAATGAAAAATAACAAGTATCCCAAAATCTACATTCAATCTTCCATAAAATAACATAACATGATGTAATAGGGCTTCTGTTACAAGAAAAATGCATCTTTCAAATCTGAATAATTTTATGTTTCCATACAAATATTCAAAGAACAATTTTTTTTTTACTTTAAATATTTATATTTAGATACGACTATATTTTACACACTCTTTTATTTCACTATATTCTGTTACAAGAAAAATGCATCTTTCAAATCTGAATAATTTTATGTTTCCATACAAATATTCAAAGGACAATTTTTTTTTTACTTTAAATATTTATATTTAGATACGACTATATTTTACACACCTTATATCTTTTCCTAAACTGTTCCAATCTTTCAGGACTTTGAGCACCCATAGGTTTACTCAAATCTCTGAACGTCGCTGGATCTGTCAGATCTAGTTCTAAGGAGTCGTAATCGGCAAGAATCCAAGGAAATACTGGGTACTGCATCAAATCATTGTACGACCTCCCAGCTAAGGTGTTCAGGTGCATCAAGTATTGGAAGTTTGAAATTTCGCCCCTCTGTAAGAAAAATCATTAATTAAATAAACAATTCTATCATCATTTAAGTTCAATTTTAATTACGCAACGTTCAAACTGTATTTAAAAGTTTTGTGTTATGAAGTTTTCTTAAATATACATATATTTTTATCTGGGCTTTTAAATAATAATAGTCTTTGGCAATGACAAGTTCTTGAAAATTTTTGACGTATTATTTTACGAGACTATTCATCACAATGTGACTTATATTTGGATTTTGTCTAGTTATTTTTGATTATTTATTAGTTTGCACTGCTGTAATTAGCGCACAGCTAGACTGTTGGGACTAGCAAAGTGCTTTTTCCCTATAGAAGTTATTGCTAGGTAGTTTAAGGCGTCTTACTCTAATAAAGATTAAATAAATAAATATAAATAGTAGTGGAAGGGTAAAGTATTCGTGTAGTATGAATGAGTGTATGTGGTGGTGTGGTGTGGTGTGGTGTGGTGGTGGAGGTGGTACGCACGAGCCAGCGCTGCGTGACGGAGGTGTCGCCGATGAGCGAGGCGAGCAGGCCGGCGGGCTGCTCCACGGCCACGCCGCGCTTCTGCCCCGCCACCGAGCCGGCCGCGCTGTCCGCCATGCCCGTCGCCAGCGCCGTGAACCGGCTGTACACCTGCACACATTCCGCCTCACTGCACTCATTCCCACAATACACTGCCCAATTTGAAATATTATCATTACAACGATCTTTACAAATAAGCTATTAGTTTATTGAAAAATAACTAATATAAGAAACATGTTATTTAGTAATTAATATAAAAAAATCGGATTTTTTCGAATACCGATTATACAACAAGATTTAGAAATTGGCTATCAACTGTAATGCTGACCGCGT